>CM066033.1:665635089-667040089 GCA_033557465.1 Ichthyophis bannanicus
ATCTGATATTGTTTAGGTCACATTCACGGCACTACACAAGGTTGTTTGTGGGTATCAAGTATTTTATAGGGCATTTAGAACCCATAGCAAACCTGCCGTATCCTAACAGCACTACCAGGACTCACAAAGCACCATACCCTACCTATCAAAAGGAAACACTGCAAATATTAAACCAATACATTTCAGAGAATAACAATACATGACCTACTGGGGAAAGAGAACAAGTGGCAATGTCAAATAGGAATTACATAAACAGAATACCTCAGCTCAGTTACACATGCAGAACATAGACCATCACCAAACAAGGAATCACAATTTAGAAACAGGAAGGCAATAATTAAACTGGGAACCCCAAAAGCCAAACTTGGAATGTACAACACTGTAGAAATAAAACTATAAATTAATTTCCTCTTGTATTAAACAAAGCACAGACGTTAATGATGCACATTTCCCAGAGGTTTCATATTCCAGTTAATAAATTCAAAATAAAAAGATATCTTTCTACCTTTTGTACATTTTTTTCAGTTGCAATTGCTCCAGCCACTTTCTTCTGGTTTCTTCGTGTCTTCTGCTAACTCTCCATCGTCTGCTGTCCATTTGTCCTTTCTTCTCTCCTAGTTTTTTTTCCGTTCTCTCTCTCTACATCTGCTTTAACATACTGATCTTTCTCCTTTTGCTCTTTCCTCATTCCTATTTCATCCACTCAAATTTTACCCCTCCATCCTCAATCCCCACTTACTCTCCCAATACCCGGCCAATTGTAGATTTTTCAACCCTCCCACACAAAATATTTTTCCCCTCTCCATTTCACTCTCCCAGCCCCATCCCATTCTAATCCTCCCCCAACATCAGCTCCCTTCTAGTTCCAGCCTCACCCAGCATCTGCTCCCTTCTAGTCCCTGCATCAGCCCATTACCAGTCCTAGCCCCCCATCAGCCCATTTCCAGTCCTAGCTCCCCCATCCATTTCCAGTCCTGAGTCCCTCCATCAGCTCATTTCCAATCCCAGCCCCCCATCAGCCCATTTCTAGTCATTTCCAAGTCCCACCATCAGCCCATGTCAAATCCTAGCTCCCCTCCACTCATCCCAATCCCAGTCCAAGCCCCCCCATGAGCCTACTTCCAGTTCTAGCCCCTCCATGAGTCCATTTCAATCCAAGCCCCCACCACAGCCCATTTCCAATCTTAGCTCCCCCAACATCCCATTTCCAGTCCTATCCTAGCTGCTCCATCAGCCCATTTCCAGTCCTAGCTCCCTCCCCTCACAGCCCATTTCCATTCCAAGCCCCCCTCCCCATCAGCTATTTGCAGTTCAAGAACCCCTTCCACTCAGCCCATTTCCATTCCAAATCCTTGTCCCCATCAGCTATTTGCAGTTCAAGCCTCCCCTTCCACTCAGCCCATTTCCAGTCCTAGCAACCCCCCAACCCATTACCAGTCCTAGCCCCCCATCACCCCATTTCCAGTCCTAACCCCTATCACCCCATTTTCAATTTAAGCCCCCCCATAGCCCATTACCAGTCCTAACTCCCCATCAGCCCACGTCCAGTCCTAACCCGATCAGCCCATTTCCAGTCTTAGCCCCCCCATAGCCCATTACCAGTCCTAACCACCCATAGCCCATTACCAGCCCTAACCCCCCCCAATCAGCCCACAGCCCATTACCAGCCCTAACCCCATCAGCCCACCTCAAGTCCTAACCCCCTCTATAGCCCATTATCAGTCCTAACCCCCCCATCAGCCCACAGCCCAATACCAGTCCTAACCCCCCCCCCTTGGCCCAGGGAAAATTTAAAAAAATAAATAAAAAGCTGGCTGCTGCCGCTGCGGCAGAATCGAGTGTCCCGCGGTGGCCCCCCCCCCTGCCCGGCTGAGCCTCTCCACGATGGCTTTCAGATCCGCGAAAGGAGAGCGTCTCCCTCGCGGCTCTGTTAAGACCGCAGGGGATGATGGGAAATTTCCCATATGCCCCTGCAGGCTTAACAGAGCCGAATTTCCCATCAGCCCCTGCGGGCTTAACAGAGCCGCGAGGGAGACTCTCTCCCTTCGCGGATCTGAAAGCCGTCGCGGAGAGGCTCAGCCGGGCAGGGAGGGCTCGGCCAGGCAGGGGGGGGGGGGCTCGGCCAGGCAGGGGGGGGGGCTCAGCCAGGCAGGGGGGGGCCTGCGGGACACGATTCTGCCACTGCCGCGGCGGCAGCAGCAGCTGCCAGCTTTTTTTTAAAAAATGTAATTTATTTTTAAAGCAGAATGTTCTTTGCGTGGAGCCCCCTGAATCACGGGGCCCTGTGCAGAAACATTCTCGCTCAATGGATGGGCCGGCCATGCCCACCACTCTGTGCAGGTTACTCCTCTCTATTTTTGAAGCCAAAAGCTATTTAAGTTTCTTTCAATTCCATCCTTTTGCTATAAAGGGGTTTTGTGTGTCTGTTCCATGCCTTTTTGGATTCAGTGACTGTTTTTGCCCCACCACTTCTACTTCAAGAAATACTTTACTACCTGCCATGTCTACACCAACTCCCAGAGGGAAGGCTGGAAATTATATTAAATTGCAAACACTTAGAGCAGTGTATCCCAACCCTTACTTGGAGGCACACCTAGCTTGTGGTGTTTTCAGGATTGCCACTATGAATATGCATGAGAGATCTGCAGATATTGCATCTTCAATGTATGCAAATCTTTCATGCATATTCCTTATGATAGCCCAAACCAGACTAGTTAGGTTTGTATTCAGAAAGGCTTGCTAAACACTGTTCTAAAGCCTAAACACTGAATTCTGAGTAAATGGGGCAACAAAATCTAGCTCTGCTCTCAAACATCAAGGGAAACATTCAGTCTCAATTTCAGCCAGAACTAATGGGGGTTACAGGGAATTTTTTTTTTACTTTATTATTTAATACTGTTTAACTTCTGGCCTATAATAAATGACATTTAACGTCCAACAATCAGCTATACCAGTATAACCATCCTTTTAATCCCATATGAATCTCCCAATTCCCCAGCCACACTTTCTCCCCTAGCTACAACAATGTATTGATACTGGCACAAGATGGAACAACAGATCTACTACCATAGAGTAGTTACACTAAATTATGAAACAAACCAAAGACAATTTGAGTCTTTATCAATTTTTCTGGACCCAAATTACACAGGCAGCTCAGGTATCCTCAAACATTTGTAGGTAACATCGCTAAATAACTACGAACTGCGTAAAAAGTATATATTCCAGAGTCTCCACTGGAATGCAAGCAAGTATGGAGCAAAGGGTTGTTTTCAAACCTGAGCCAACTTACAGTGGACAGACATCACACAACTTAATAAGCAGCTAGCATTTTGCTCCAGTTCATATGGCATTAGTTCTAGCAAGAACACCTTGGGGTTCAAGGGAAACAATATACTAAAGATGTCCCAAAACAGGGTACTACACATTCCAACATCTTTGGATGACTGAGAAAGTCCACCAAGCATGCAACAGCATGCCCACACAGCCACAATGTCTAACACAGCTCAGATAAACTACTATAAATGTTATGCATTTCGTGTGAGTCAAATACCAGTGATACAGAAACTTAACCATTGTCTGGCACATTAGCTGAAATGGCCATTTTGTTTACACTACAAAAAAATGGTGTCCCACACTTTGTCTCTCAAGGTTTCTCCATGATCTTCCTCATATAGGTTGATATGTTTGGGTTTACCATTACCAGACAGTATTAACACTCTATAAACATTTCATATCAACTTTCACCAACCCATCAACCCATCTCCTTTTTCAGAATCAATTCAAAGGGTGTCATCTCTCTCATTGAGTCTTCCCAAACCTCCTTCCAACTGAAAATTATTGCACAGATTATTTAAATCTTGCAGTGATGCATAGGTTAACACCTTCATACAGTTGCCCAATATACTGCAACCTTAAGGTCCCTCCCCACCTTTGAAAAACAGTAGCATTCAATCCCAAGCCTAAGTACTTTATGAGGCCAATAGACATCAACTTAGAGATATGTTTACCTCTCATCACTGTTCAGCACAACCGCCTTCATACCTAGAGAATAGGACCCAGTTCAGCTCCCATCTCATATTAGCATGCTCCAGCCACAAACAAGCTTCCATTTCCAGATTATTCAATTTTTACCCACTGCTTTTCAGCCAAAGGTTCACAGTTTTGCTGCTTGATAATCTTTTAAAATCAAAACTCCCAATTCTCAGATTTATTCCTCACAAGGATTCTATGAGAGACTCTTGGGGGCTTACATTTCTATGTATATGGCCAGACCCTCCTGTGGAAGCATTTAAGATCCTTCTCAGGAATGAGAATAGGGAGGGGTTGGAACAGTAAAGAAACCGGAGTTCCACCAGCAATTTAACCCCATTCTAGAATAATGCAACTTACGCTGCTTCTCTAGATCTTTATCAAGTCTGCTAAACAGTGGCATATGCACTTAGCTGGTATGCTTTAGACAATTAGCTGTCTACTTAAAAGGAAAAAAGAGAAAGGATCAGATTTAGCCATATAGACCTTAAAGCTAGACAGAACCCATAACCCCCTAATAATTACTGGAAGCAACGTTTCCCCTGGCAGGCAATAAGCATAATGTCTACAAATAAGGAAGTCCTATTCTAATTTTCCCTAATTCTAACCTCCCAACCCCCCTCTGCCCCCCCCCCCCGAACTTGAATGGATCATAGTCCTTGCTGCCAGGTTTCCATCACTAATGCAAACAGAAGCAAAAGGAAAACCCTGATAGGTTCCATGCAAGAAAAGGAGAACCCTGGAGTAGTACTCACGGACTCTCATTTGAGCCTTATGCTTACTAAACATGCTCCATCTAGGCTGTTAGAATCAAACTCCATCTTCAAGACCCCCACACAAAACTCTATTGAAACCTTTTCATCATCAATAGACAATACCACCATTGAAGAATTCTGGTATTTTGCCCTCAGTATAAAGGATTAATAGTTTCCTTAAGTTATCACGTCCACCACCCTTCCCCCATCTGTCTCTGGGGCATAAAATCAGATTGGTCTTCATGTATCGGTAACATTATAAAAGAATTCAACCTTGTTGATAAACTTTTAGTAAGGAGCTTGACATAGATGTTGACTAGGGAAATGGGATGGTAAGAAAGCACCAAGGATCCTTGCCTTCCTCATGAATTTTACCAATTCCCTCCACCATCTTGTCTTCTAATGCTCCTTCCACCTCCCCTTTTCACAGTGTTAAAGAGCTTCACCAAAGGATCCATATTGTTTTTAAAAACTTGGGGGAGAGGTCATCGAGACCTGGGGACTTACCCTCCTTCAATTCCTTTATTACTGCCTTAATTCTCTAAATTCCCTATCCATATATTCTATCTGCTCTTGGATAAACTCAGGCACAAGGATCATATTCAAGTAGGCCTCAACCCCTTCAAGATAAGCATCACTCTCCAAGGAATAAAGTTTTCAATAAAATTGGACAAACTCCTCTCTAATAGCCTCAGAACACTGCTAGCTCTCCCTCACATGGTCCCTTAACTTATGTGATCAGGTTCCTCAAGTATGCTTCCCTAATTAAAAGGCCAAGAATCTACTGGCCCAATTCCCTTGCTAAAAATAGATTTGTTTGACCTTGCCCAGGTCAAGGTGTACCTTTTCTGCCCATGGCACACTCAACTGTCCCCTTGGGGCTATCAGCCATTGGCTGTCTCTCAGAGGAGTGGACACTATTCTCACAATCAAGCTTTTGAATCTAGCACAGCAATTGTTGATCTTGCTTACCTCTAATTACTGCCTTCAAACCATCCCATAAAATGCTTGGGGTAACTCCTTCAGTCCTACTGAATTCAAAGTACTCTCAAATACTATTAATATAAATTAGAGATAGCTCTTTCCTCTAACAAACTAACCTTAAAACTCCAAAATAGCAATTCCTTATTTACTGATCTACTACCAACTCAATACACACCAGAGCATGATACACTGAAACCACAATTCCACTCTGTGCACTCCAGGTATAAAAATTTACAACGAAATATGAAATCTATTCTCAAATTTAATTTATAGGTATTAGGGGGGGGAGGAGGTGGTATGATTGTAACCTTGGATAAAGACCACGCGAGAAATTAACCCACCCCATGTATTTTTTTAAATATATTTAAAGATTTTACAAAAATAATCAAGCAAAAGCTTGTACAGAAAAGATAAATCATCCAGAAACTAATACATCACCAACAAACTTAAATAAAATAATCACAAAAATATCTGTAGTCCCTTTGAATGAAGGGGTATCGAACAAAGAAAAACTACAGTTGGCATGAGGAAACACCAACTATAGACGAGTAAAATACAAAGGATATAAAAAGAAAAAATAGAGGGCTGCGAGGCCCCGAGGTATAACTATCCACAACGGCATGGTCACCTAACTCTAAACTTAATGTTTAAACTTCAAACACCTCAGTGGGAGTGGATGTAAGAGGCAACCTAGCACTAATGAAGGCAGATAAATCTTCTGGTTGGTAAAATATAAATCTTTGTGTATTATGCCCAACAATACATTTACAGGGAAAACGTAAATAATAGGATTCCCCTAGTTGCAAAACTCCAGCTCTTAACAAAAGAAACTGTCTACAACTTTTTTGAGTTTCTCTTGAAACATCAGGAAACATAGAAACCTTAACCCCCTGAAACAAAGAAGCCCATTTTTTTATAATACAATTTAAGCAACCAGTCTCTTATTTGATACCAGGGCTAATGTAACCAAAAAAGTAGAGACCTTAACAGAGTCCAAAGTAGGTGAAGAAAGTAAGTCAGAAACATTTAAAACATCCATTGCAACGTCCCATGAACAGCTCCTGGCTCCTTTTTGGCCAAAGGTAAATAGAAGGCCTTAGTAATAGGTGGTAACAAATCTTGAGGTACCAATAGAATATCCACCAAAAACTTCTTAAACAAGTCTATCAATGTAAACCCGGTATAACAGTAAAGTTCAACAACCTCAAATTAGAGGCGCGAGTGGAGTTTTCTAGCACTTCAAGTTTAGCCTGAAGAGCAGTATTGTCTTTAATCAGAGCCAGTGTAGTATCAGAAACATGGTTCAACTTAAGTTCATTCTCCTCCACTTTCCCTTTAATCTGATCCACCATATTGGCATAACCCTGTAACTTTTCCTCCACTTGAGTTACCTTCGTTGAAAGCCCGGTAGTTTGTAGGGAAACTGCTTCAGATAAACGGGTTATAACATCCCAACTACTCTCCAGAGTGATTGTCTTAGGGTGAATCAATCCCAAAGCAGGTGAAGAGAAAACAGGTGCAGGCAAAGGAGCCGTTGGCCCTACCAAGTCAGGAGTTTGCAAGTCACACTGAGGAAGCCGTCCCACCACCAGTGTTCCTCCAGCAAGATCTTCAAAGCCTCCTAAAGCCAACTCTCCACTTCATTGGCTCCCCACTGCAGACCTGTAAGCTCGCCAACATCCGATGTTCCAACAGAACTGACCGCCGAAGGGGGAGGAGAGGAAGCCAGAGGCTGCGGTGGGCACCTCGCCACAGGAGATAAGGTGGTATCCAGGCCCAAGAGAGAAACGGCATCTTCCTCCTGTTCTCCAACTCCTGCACGAATCTCCCGCATCGCCTTCTCAGAGAGCTGCACAAGCTTATCCATGGGACCTGTCAGGGGCTTGGGTGGGTAAGCCCTAGTCTTGCCCTTTCGCTTAGACATCGGTAAAGGAAACGAGCTCAAACCTCGTCAGCCATCTTGAGTCCCCATGTATTTTTTGTTTAAGGAGGGCATAGTTTAATAAGCCATCGTTCATGGTTTAATGGGGGAAACCCACGATGGATCTGGCAAAGGAAAGTCTTCTCTCACTAGTCTGTTATTTTTTGGAAATTGTGAAAAAACGGGTAGATAAAGGACAGACGGTTGATAAAGTGTATCTGGATTTTCAAAAAGCCTTTAACAAGATCCCTCATGAGAGGCTCATGGGGAAATTAAAGTGTCATGGGATAGGAGGCAATATACTATTATGGATTAGGAACTGTTTAAAAGGCAGCAAATAGAGAATAGGGAGAAACTGACAATTTTCTCAATGGAGAAAGGTGAATAGTAGAGTACCCCAGGGATTTGTGCTGGGCCCACTGCTTTTTAACATATTCATAAATGACCTGGAAATGGGAAGAACGAGCAAGGTGATTAGATTTGCAGAGGACATAAAATTATTCAAAGTTGTTAAAAACATAAGAGGATTTTGAAAAACTGCAGGAGGATTATGATAAATTGGGAGACTAGGAATCCAAATGGCATATGAAATTTAATATGGACAAGTGCAAAGTTATACACCTAGGGAAGAACCACTCAAACTATGGTCACACAATGCAAAGTTCCACTTCAGGCATCACCACTCAGGAAAAGGATCTGGATATCATCATGGATATTTTAAAACAGTCTGTCCAATGTGCAGCAACAGTACCCGCCAGGAAAGCAAATAGGAATCATAAGGAAAGAAATGGAGAATAAAACCAAGGATAATATACTGCCTCTGTATTGCTTCTTGTTGCGACCATACCTTGAAAATTGTTTGCAGTTCTGCTCACCATATCTTAAAAAGGATATAGCAGAACTAGAAAGGTACAGAGAAGAGCCAACAAAATAATAAAAGAGATGGAAAGATACCCCTATGAGGAAAGGCTGAAAAGGTTAGGGTTCTTCAACTTGGGAAAAATGATGGCTGAGGGGAGATGTGATAGAGATCTATAAAATAATGAATGGAGTAAAATGGGTAAACAGATTGTTTTTTTACTCCATTAAAAGGTAGAAAGACTAGGGGACACGCAATGAAGCTATAATGCTGCATATTTAAGACTAATTGGTAAAAATATTTTTTCATGCAACACGTAATCAAACTTTATAATTTGTTAACCAGAGGATGTAGTAAAAGCCGTTAGTGTAGTTGGGTTTAAAAGAAGTTTGGACAAGTTTCTGGAGGAAAAGGCCATAAACCATTATTAAAGAGGACCAGGGACATCCACTGCTTACCCCTGGGATACGCAATATGGAATGTGTGTATCTTTCTGGAAACCTGAAAGATACTTGTGAATAGTTGGCCGCTGTTGGAAACAGGATACTAGGCTTGTTGGAACCACTTGACTCTTGGTCATGTGCTCTGGACCTTCTTTTGCTGGGCCACCTGCCATATTAGTGCTCTTGCCATGACTAGCTGCCGCTGGAGTAAGTGAACTTGCGCAAATCGGCTGCCTTTTTCTTCATGGTAATCTCTAACTTGGCAGGTCTTCTATCCAACTTTATGCTGCAAGCACTAACTGTGCTTTTTTTTTTTTTTTAAAGCAGCAAATTGGGTATCTGGCGGAGCACATGGCTCAGCCAGTCATTTGAGTCAGTGATGTCATTTCATGGGAGTTATAATTTTAAAACCGTTTTTAGTTTGCTCAGTTTAAACAAAGACTGGAATACTTTTCTGTTTGGAAAATCTAGCAGACGGAGGCAGTTATGACTGCTATCTAACAAATAGTTCTATACTCCTACTGGCAGTCAATAGAGATCACTTCCAGTATGAAAGTAATATTTTATAACTTTGTAAGCTGCATTTGGCTGTTTGAAAAGGTAGGATATCAAATATGATAAAAAAATTGATAAACAGATAGAGGATGCAGTTACTACCCAGAACAGATATTTGTATAACATTTTGAAGCATGAACAATGACTTCCAGATGCAGTTACTCCTATTAGTTTACCTTTCCGGTAGTATTTCAAGGTAAATTACATTCAGTTATGCTAAGTATTTCCCTGTCTCCAAAAGGCTTACAATCATAGTAACATAGTATATAACGGCAGATAAAGACAAGCATGGTCCATCTAGTCTGCCCAGCAAGGTGGCAAGAGTAGGTGTGCCCACCGCTCTGTGCAGGTCACCCCTCCCTATGCCTTTGTTTAGGGGTATACCCACCGCTCCATGCAGGTCATCTCTACTTGTTGAGATATCAGAGACAGCTAAGTTTATTTTGGATTTTATCTTGTTTCGATAAAAGGGATCCACTGTGTCTGTCCCATGCCATTTTGAATTCCATCACTGTATTTACCCACATCATTTCCATCAAGAGGGCATTCCAAAGCATCCACCACCCTTTCAGTGAAAAAGTATTTCCTGGCATTGCCTTTCATTTTACCCCCCTTGCAGCTTCATGTTATGCCCTCTAATTTTACAGCTTCCCCGTCTTTGAAAAAGGTTTGTTTGTTCATTAATACTCCTTAAGTATTTAAAGGTCTGAATCATTTCTCCGGTCCCTCCTCTCCTCTCGAGTACACATATTTAGGAGTCTCTTTTCATATGTCTTCTGGCACAGGCTCCAAATCATTTTGGTCGCCTTCCTCTGAACAGTTTCCAGTCTTTTTATATTCTTTGTGAGATGTGGTCTCCAAAACTAAACACAATATTCCAAGTGAGGCCTCATCAGCGACTTGTACAGTGGCATTAGTACCTCCTCTTTTCTGCTGATAATTCCTCTCTGTATACAACCCAGCATCCTTGTGGCTTTGGCCACCGCCTTCTCACACTGTTTCATCACTTTGAGATCCTCAAACAATCACTCTGACCGAGGAACTTCTCCTGGTCGATGCACACCAACCTATTGCCCCCATATAATTCCCTTGGATTTCTGCATCCCAATTACATGACACTGCACTTCTTCACGTTAAATCTTAATTGCCAAGCATTAGACCATTCTTCCAGCTTTTGTAGATCTTCTCTCATCACTCCCTCAGGAGAGTCCACTCTGCTGAAACTTTTCATGTCATCTGCAAAAAGACAGACTTTTCCCATTCAGTCCTTCAGCGATATTACTCACAAATACATTGAACATTGAACAGTACCGGCCCCAGGACCGATCCCTGGGGCATGACACTAATCACCTTCCTTTCATCCGAGTGAGTTCCGTTTACCATCACCTTCTGTCATTTGTCATTCTACCAATTTCTGATCCAGTTCACCACTTTGGGACGCATCCCCAGGCTGGTCCATTTATTGATAAGACTCCTATGAGGAACAGTATCAAAGACTTGCTAAAATCTAGGTAGATTACATCCATCGCATGATCTTGATCTAGTTCTCTGGTTACCCAGTCAAAGAACTCAGATTTGTTTGGCATGATCGTCCTTTGGTAAAAATTATGTTGCCTCGGTCAAGCAACCTATTGGTTGTTTCAAGAAAGTCTACTATTCTCTCTTTCAAGAGCACCTCCATTACTTTTCCCACCACAGAGGTAAGGCTTACTGGCCTGTAGTTTGCCACTTCTTCCCTATTAGCACTTTCGTGAAGAGGTACCACATTGGCCCTTTTCCAGTCCTGAGGAACTTCTTCTGTTTCTGAGCTCTTTCAGTAACCTGGGATGTATCCCATCTGGTCCCATGGCTTTCAGTTTTGCAAGATGTTCAAACATATCTTCTGTGAATGGTGTAGTATCTACTCCATTTTCATTTGTATATTTGTCAATCACAGGTGTCCTTCTCCAGGATTTTCTTTAGTAAAAACAGAACAGAAGTATTTGTTTAGCTTTTTCGCTTTTTCAATGTCACTTTCCACAAATCCATTCTCAGGAGTAATACAGTTTCACCTCTGATCTTCCTCTTCTTCCGAACATACCTGAAAAAAGTTATCACCACGCTTTAGATCTTTAGCCATCTTTTCTTCTGTCTTTGATTTTGCTATCCTTATTTCTCTTTTTGTCTTTTAGCTTTATCCTGTATTCTTTTTGGAGTCCCTCTGTTTGTGAACTTCTGAATTTTGTGAAAGCTGTGTTTTTTACCTTTATTTGTGCAGTCACTCCTTTAGAAAACCAAATAGGTTTCCTTTTCCTCTTGTTTTTATTTACTTTCCTTACATATGTATCTGTTAACCCCTTTTATTGCCTCATTTAGTTTAGCCCACTGCAATTCCACTTCCCTTACCTCCTTCCACCTTGCCAACGCCTTCTTCAGGCACTTGGCCATCATCCTGAAGTAAGAGTTTTTGAAGTCTAGGACTTTGAGCTTGCTGTGAGGGGACTCTGCCTTGACTTTTATCTCAAACCACACAGTGTGAGGATCGCTGTTGCTCACATGGGCACCCACCCAGACATTTGACCCACTTTCTCCATTGGTGAGTACCAAATCTGAGTTGGTACCTGAGGCCATGGTGAGTTAAGTGACTTGCCTAAGGTCACAAGGAGCATCGGTGATATTTGAACACAGGTTTCTCTGCCCAGCGCTCTTACCACTAGGCTGCTAATCCCAATAAGCACTTGTGACCTGAATTGGCTGCTGTTGGTAACAGGACACTGGGCTAGATGGACCCTTGGTCTCACCCAGTATGGCATATCTTATGCTTTTATATCTATCTGCTCATTTCAGTTCTGACTGCTCTTATGGCAGCACGAAGACTATTAGAACCTGGCAAGGAATGCTTCACCTGGTCATAAAGATATGCCTTGGCTATAAAGTAAGGTATAAGTACAGGTAGTTCAAATTTTGAAATACAGACCTGAACACAGTTTTACAGTTCTATTGTTTCTTCCTTTTTTTCCTCTTTCATGTGCACTGAACCAGAGTATCTAATTAAATCCTAGGGAAAGAGTAATCAGAGGTACTCCCACAACCAAATCCAAAACAAGGACACCATCAACACACTACAATAGAGAAAACTGGGATGAGTATAACTAGCAGATGTAAAGAGGAATTTTAGAAATGACATCCACGCCACATCTAGGATTATCCAGGGTGGAATGTACAGTAAAACACCAATGACATCTAAGTCACCGGCCGATGACTTCATGACGTGGATGTCAATGCCAGCAGCCACACACAACCCCGTTAGGAAAGCGTGGAGCAGGGACGTCCATCTCATGCAACTAGGATAAGGGGACGTCCAGCGGTCTAGCAAAATGGAAATATGAGCCCCTATTCCCCTTCAGTATTTGTTGCTATATTGTAAAATAAAGGAGGCATTAATGTGGCTCCTTATCCACATCTCCAGATATTTGCCTGACAAAACAATCACTTTTCAGATGCCTGTTTGTGTCTGGAGCAGGTATAACTTTAGACACAATGCCAGGCATCTATGACATTTCAAAGATCAAGCAGGAACCATCCACTTTCTTGGGAATGCCCCAGCTTGCCTCTACCACACTCCTGTTCAGATTTGGACATCCTCATGCTGTAATTGTTCATAGACCCAGCTTTTAAAATAGCTCTGGAGAAGTCTCTATGCTTTGGAAGTCTTTATGTCCATTTCCAGACACCCAAAGCATGAATAGGGCTTCCAAAATAACCTCCTAAATGTAAAACAGAAATAAGGCAGGTCAAAGAAAATTAGAAAAGAAGCTTGCTGTAGAGGCAAACTAGGCTGCTTACTGGATGGATGTCGACCGAGAGATCATATAATCAACTCATTCTGAATCTCTACACCACTGGTTGTCAACACCACAGTAGGTTAAATTTAAGACATGCTTAGTAATTTTTTTAAAGTGTTACATGATCCAGTTGCTACAGCTGGCTATTTGCAGAAGCTCACTCTTGATTACTGTCCAAATTTCCCACCGCAATCATGTCTAGCAAATTTCTTAGAAATTCCTTAGTTAAAAAAATGGCTAAGCACACAGTCATGCAAATGCATTTTCAACTGCAGGGCTGCATCTCTCGAACTCTACCAGAATTTACATGAATTGTGAAATCTGCTGCAGTTCCATAAACTGGAGAGATTTTTTTTTTTTAAATTTGAAGAGAAGTTTTCTTAATGCAAGAATTTAAAATGTTTTAAAAATGTTCCAAATTTTGTTTTTTATTGATTTGATGTAATTATTGCTGTTTTTGTTTATGCAGTTCTGTATGTATTTTATACATGTAATTTTGTTCACCGCATAGTATATTTTAAATCATTTTTGCCATTAATGTGTTACAAATAAAACAATTAGACCTTTTCCAAGAACATTTAAAGCAAAAGGTTCATGAGGAAGTCAGCTGGAATTCTAGATGACCAAGGGGTAAAAGGAGTGCTCAAAGAGAACAAGATAATAGCAGAAAAACAGAGTTCATTCTTTGGCTTGATCTTTGCTGAGGGGGGTGGTACTGTGGTCATATCCAAATTGGAAACATCCTTTGACTAATTATATGGAGTAACTATAGTAAATCATTGTAAATACAGAAGATGTAATAGAGCAAATTAACAACAAGTTACCAGGACTGGATGGCATTCATCCCAAAGTTCGGAAAGAACTCAAACATGAAATTGCTAACCTGTTACCGTCACCAATAGATTACAGATGGCTAGTATCTGAGAACTGGAGGGGCATATAGAAGTGATCAAAAACTACAGACCTGCGAGCCTGACATCTCTAAGCAAAGCAATAAAAGCTATTTTTTAAAAAAAGGCGGCAAAATTAGTTCTTACCTGCTAATTGTCATTCCTTGATTACCGCCAGGCCAGGCCAGGCTATGCGTGGGTTGTCACCTCCCACCAGCAGCTGAGGGCTGAACATGACAGAATCCTGACAACATGGTACAAGAGCCCTTACTCCCGCTCCAGGAACCAGTCTTCTACTGACAAATCAGTTACTTAACATCTAAAGGCCATCAACTATTCCCAAAAACAACCATCTTGAAAAGTACTCAAGGAGTGTCTGTGGAAAGATGGAGGAATACTAACCTCAACAATTTTAGAAAATTCCAAACCACTATTTTTTTTTAAACTTTGTACATGCTGTATCGAGCAAGAGCCAGAGCCAGAGCCATCTAGCCAAGAAGCCCTATGTGGCCTTACTTAATCATCAGAGGCTCTGCTCTATGTTGCTGAATTCACTCCTTTGACAGAAAAACCTGCTCGCCGTGCCAGAAACTACCAAGGAGGGTCCTGGCCTGGCGGCACTCAAGGGAAGACAATTAGCAGGTAAGAACTAATTTGCCTTCCTAATCTTACTGCCAGGCCAGGCCAGGCTACGTGTGGGATGTAACAAAACAGTGCCTAAACGTGGGAGGGTCCGGCGAGACCAGCATGAAGAACCGAAGACCCAAACTGTGCATCCGTTGCTGCCTGCACGTCCAATTGGTAATGCCTCGTGAAAGTGTGACAAGATGACCCAGTTGCGGCTTTGCAAATCTCTGCTGGCAGCACAAAACTCGGCTCTGCTCACGCTGCTGCCTGCGCCCTCGTAGAGTGGGCCCGAAGCCCCCTTGGAGGCACTCTCCCCTTGTGCCTTGTAAGCTGTGGCAATGGCCAGCTTCACCCAACGAGCAATGGAGGCTTTAAGAGGCCGCTTCCCCTCTTCGAGTCCCGCCAAATACAAACAATCGATCTGTCCTGCGAATACTGTTGGTTTCCCAAAGATATCTGCGGAGCACCCTGAGCAAGTCGAGCAAATGGAGCTGACAGTTCATTTCTGAATCCCCAAGGACTGGAAAGGCTGGAAACGACACCTTTTGATTCAAGTGGAAACGAGAAAGCACCTTCGGCAGAAAAGAGGTAACGGGTCGCAAGACCATCTTCTCCCTGGAAAACAATAGAAACAGCTCACTGCACAAAAGAGCCTGTAGCTGCCATATGTGTCTCGGGAAACAAATAGTCACCAGAAGTACTGCCTTCAAAGCAAGGTTTCGTAATGATGCCCCTGCCAGAGGCTCGAATGGAATTCCGGTCAAGGCCCGCAACACAAGTTCAGATCCCACGGCAGCATTGTCAGTCTCATGGGAGGACAAACCAGCTTGACAGCCTTAAAGAAACATACAAGATCCGGATGACTCACCACCCAAACTCCATCAAACCGCTCTCTGTAATGAACTACTGCCGCTACCTGTACTTTGAAGGTGCTGAGGGAGAGTCCCTTCTCCAGCCCACATTGCAAAAATTGCAACTCTGGCAGAGAGGCTGCCATGGCTCTCACTCCCCTCAACACTAGTCTTCGAATATACGCTAAACATGCACATAGGCTAGCGAGGTCTACGTCTTCCATGATTTCAGCATGGTCGCCACCACCTCAGGGGAATATCCTCTCCTCTTCAGATGTGCCTTCTCAAGAGCCAAGCCGTAAGCAAGATCTGATATGTGATAAAAGATGCTGTAATGCATGGGCGATATAAGAAAAGTAAAGTATGCGATCCATGTGTGTTAACTAGATCTTGCATTATAAGTAATATATGGTTGGCAAAGGTGTACTTTGGTAAAGGGAAACATAGTATGTTAAGTGTAAATGTGGTGTATGAATGGGCGTGGATGTTTAGGTTAGGTGAGATTTTGGATACGTTTTAGGTATTTTTGTAACATCTCAGTTTAGATTTTTATATTTATAAATTCAATTATAGTGAAATAAAAGACGTGTTTTACCATAAAACTAATAACCAGAAGACTGAAAACATCAAAAAAGTATTTTTTCATATGGCACACAATTAAGCTGTTGAATCTATTGCCAAAACACACAGTGGAATTTAAGAGAGCTTTGGACAAGTTTCTGGAGAAGAGGTCCACTAAAAAAATATTAGCCAGGCAGACTTGTGAGAGCCATAACGTATTAGAATTTAATTAGTTATAAAAAGCACAAACCCACTTTTTGGAATCTGCTAGGTATTTGTGACCTAGACTGGCCATTGTAGGAAACATAATGGACCTTGGCCCGACTCAGCACAGCTCATCATATGTTCACCTATCAAAGCTGATCATTTTTTTTGGTGTCCTTTCTTTCTATGCAAGCATAAAAGTGAGAACTATTGGCTTTGTATGTAAAGTAAATCTCACCACTCTGAACACAGGGTCTAGAAGCACCACCTTTGTACAATCTCTTCCTCATAAAATTGTTATTCAAAAGGCAGGGGAGAGGAAAAAACAGGTTGAGGGAAAAAGAAATGAACAAGTCAGAGTGTTCCTGTAACCATGACTGATGCAAGGATAAAAAGCTGCAGGCTTACACCAGACGCTAGATTAATGATGACACGGCTTTGACCTTTCAAAGGTAAAGGTTAGCAAACACTCAAGGGTAACGGGGGCCTTCCAATTTCATACCCCAGGAAGCGGCATGACAGCAATTGCTTGTTTTGTTCTGGGACACAATCCCATGCAGAGCGGCCAGCTGTTACCCATCACCCTGGTTTCAAATTCATTCTCAGTAAATTTCTGCCTCATGCGTCCTTTCCCCATCCCCCATGAACCATCTTCTAGTAATGCAGTTTATGAAGATGAGCACACAGTGTTAACACAAAGCAAATAACACTTGCAATATTAAAATGTGAATTTCATGTTTGCTCATCAGCTGTGAATTTACTGCTACACACAAAATAATCTGCTGGTCAGTATTCTTATCTTATCTTAGCAGAACCTGTACACTCCACCTCTCTGGATGAAGGAACTGCTTTATTTAATACACAGCACTCTGACCCCCTCTTGTGTATAGACCAGTGGTACCTCTGTACTGCAGAAACCTGGGGCCAAAATACTTTACAAAAAATGATCAAGTTTGTTCAGGACAAAAGCTATTGTAAGGGTCAAATGCTGTAAAAAAAAAAAAAAAAAAAAAAAAAAGAAAATTCCAACATCAGATAGTTAACAGAGAAAAAAAGAAAATATTTAATTGTGGCTTAAGTTTTACTTCTTTAAAACATATATTGAAAGATATAGTGTGGTTACTCACCTGCAACAGGTGTTTTCCGAGAGCAGCAGGAATCAGTCCTCACTTATGGGTGATGTCACCAGAGCCCTT
The DNA here is from genome assembly GCA_033557465.1 of Ichthyophis bannanicus. Taxonomy (NCBI): domain Eukaryota; kingdom Metazoa; phylum Chordata; class Amphibia; order Gymnophiona; family Ichthyophiidae; genus Ichthyophis; species Ichthyophis bannanicus. The sequence continues at coordinate 665,652,789 of CM066033.1, forward strand.
GTGTGGGAACCCTCCCCAGCTTTCACAAAAAGCCTTTGGGAGATCCAGCATGCATGCGTGATCAGCCTCCTGCCTGAACGGAGCCATCTTACCTCAGTATGATGACATAACTTAATTGATCCAAAATGAAACAACAACTCCACAGGCAGGAGGGAGGGTAGTGAGGACTGATTCCTGCTGATCCCCGAGAACACCTTTTATAGGTGAGCAACCATGCTTTCTCTGGGACCAAGCAGGAAGTCAGTCCTTATGGGACTCCCTAACTTCAGGCTACAGAAAAAAAACCTGTAAAATGCCCAATGGGGCAACCAGAAAAACCGAACCGTGAAGAATGGCGGAAAAGCCCTGAAAGGTTCCAAGAGTCGACATACGGTTCCAGTATAAAGCAAGAAAAAAATTCTCTGGTAGCCTGGAGAGACAGAAGGGCCAGAGGGAAGGAGTTGCATTAAGTCTCAAAGAGTTGCCCGAGTACGGCTTGGCCGAAGGTGCTGTCATGCCGGGAATCCACATCCAGGCAGTAAGAGCTGTGAAGGTATGGACAGAAGACCACATAGCAGCTCTACAGATCTCCAGCAAGTAGACAGAGCACAGGTTAGCCACAGAGGTTGCTGTGGCACGGACATTGTGTGCCATGATATGGCGTTCTAAGGAAAGTCCAGCCTGGGTATACGCAAAGGAGATGCAGTCAGCCACCCAAATGGAAAGGGTGCATTTAGAAATTGCCCAGCTTGTTCGGATCATAGGAAATGAAGAGCTAAAGGGAATGGCGGTTGGCTTTTGCTCATTCTAGATAGAAAGCCAATGCCCCCTTACAATCCAGGGTATGAAGAGAGGCCTTTGTTCTGTTCACATGAGACATGGGAAAGGTGGTGGAAAGTACCACCAACTGGTTAAGATGAAAAGACAAAACTACCTTATTTATTTTATTTATTTATTTATTTATTATTAGTTTTCTATACCGCACTATTCGGAATCAGCGCGGTTTACAATGAACAGGTTTGTACAATGTGGAACAATCAGACATTGAACTTACATATAACAGGGAATTTCAACTTGGATAACAGGTGAACTTTATACACTATTTACATAAAGAGGGTTGCATCATAGATGGATTTGTAGTACCAGCCCTTAGGCAGAAATTTAGGATTACTGCAGAGGACCACCCTATTTTTGTAGAGCCTGGTATAGGGTGCGTGCGTGCGCCACCAGTGCCTGTAGTTCATTGACACTGCTCAGGAAAATAAATGCCACCAAGAAAATGACCTTCCAGGACAGAAATTTGAGGGAGTAGATGGCCAGCGGCTCAAAAGGTGAAGTGAGCAGCTGCCCAAGGACCACATTAAGGTCCCATGCCATGGGCAGTAGATGGATCAGTAGACGCGATAGCAAGAGGCCTCTCATGAACTGTCCAATGAGGGCGTGAGCAGAAAGGGACCAACTATCGTATGATGGTAGGCCACCAGAGCACTAAGATGTACTCAGACTGAGTTAGACTTCAAGCCAGCATGAAAAAGATGTAGAAGGTGCACTAGAACCTGCTGCACTGAGCAGGAAAGAGCTAAGGGCTCTGTCTGCACATCAGACAAAATCTGCGCCATTTGAAGGCATATGCATGTCTAGTTGAATCCTAGCAGATATGAAGAGTATTCTCCACCTCCCTTGGTAGGTGAAACTGAGCAATTGCTATTCTCTCAGCATCCAAGCCACGAGGGCTAGAGACTTGAGATGGGGTGGAGGAGGGTCCCCTCCTCCAGAGAGAGCAGATCCGGGGCATAGCCAAGGTAAAGAGGTGGTGTCCAGAAGAGGCCAGTGTGGGGCAATGAGTATCATGGTGGCCCGGTCCGCCTGGACCTTTAAAAGGGTCTTGGCCACCAAGGGAGTCAGTGGGTAAGCATAAAGCAGGCTCTTGCCCCAGTGTAGGAGGAACACATCAGAGGCTACCCTATTATGACAGGGAACTCTGGAGCAGAAGAGCAGCAGTTGGGCATTGTGAGGAGTGGCAAAATGGTCCATGGACAGAGTGCCCCACGTCTGGAAGATGTTGCGGGCTACTTGTGGATTGAGAATCCACTCGTGTGGCTGCAGCACTCTGCTGAGTCTGTATGCCAAAGTGTTATCCTGTCCAGGGAGGTAGACCACCCGAAGCATGCCATGCTTGCTGGCAAACCTCTAGAGTCGAACAGCCCCCCAGCAGAGGAGATATGATCTCATGCTGCCCCGCTTGTTGATGTAGACCACCACCACCTGGTTGTCCGTCTGGATGAAGACTACCTGGTTGGACAGCTGTTGCTGGAAAATTCGAAAGCATTCGCTACCACTTGAGTTCAAGGGAAGTTTATCTGATGAAGACTCTCTCCCGAGTCCTGGGTACACAGGCCATCGAGATGTGCTCTTCAGCCCAGTTTGAAGGCACCCATGGTCGGCACCCGCTGGTGCATCAGGGCATGGAAAAGAAGTCCTGCTAGAAGATGAGTTGGCTGCTGCCACCAGGAAAGGGAGTCCTTCAGGGTAAAGGTCACCCTGAACTGGTCCAAGACATGGTTTTGTCACCTGACACCACTGCATACAGAGCATCCATTGTACCTACCGCATCTGAAGCTGGGCAGATGGGGTTATGTGGACTGTGAAGGCATGTGGCCCAGAAGGTGGAGCATCTGGCAAGCTGAAACCATTGAGCAACGTTAGACGTTCTGGGCCAGAGCAACGAGGTACTGGCTGCGGTGGTTTCAAGGAGAGCCTCAAAGAACTCAAGGCACTTAGTGGGTTGCAGGTGGGACTTTGGGTAGTTTATGACAAAGCCCAGCTGCTCCAGCACCTGGATGGTGGGTTGCTTGAACAGAAGGACCTTGTCTGGCATCCCTGTCTCTGATCAACCAGTCATCCACATAGGGGAAGAAGATGCCCTGCACTCTGAAAGCAGCCATGACCACCAGATATTTTGTGAAATCCTTGGGCCAATCCGAAAGGGAGAACCCTGTATTGATAGTGACATCCGCTATGACGAAGTGGAGCTACTGCCGGTGCAGGGGATGAATGAGGATGTGGGTACAGGCAGCCTTTAGATTTAAGCAGCATAGCCAATCTTCCTCCAAGGGATGCCATCTTGAACTTCAAGCACACTAGGAAGTGATTGAGATAGCGGAGATCCAGAATGGGACAGAATCCGCCTGTTTTATTTGGAACCAGGAAGTAGCAGGAGTAGAACCCCTTTCCTGTTTGAGATGGTGGAACAACTTCCACTGTTCTTTCTTGCAAAACAGCCTTGAGCTCTTGCTGAAGTTCTCAATGGTAAGGTTCCAAAGGATACTCTCCTGGAAAGAACGGGCGGGGGGGGGGGGGGTGTCTGATCAACGTGTAGAAGGTAGCCCTTCTTTATCCCCTTCTAGAGCCCAGACGTCAGTGGTTATGCTGGGCCAACGATGGGCAAATGATGTGAAACACCCCCCCCCCCCCAATGTGCTGCGGAACTGGGCCTGAAAGGAGAAGGAGAGCCAGGGCCTGGAGTCAAATCTTCCCCCCTCCCTCCCCAGACTATGGTTGTGGCGCTGGTTGGGGCTTTGGAGCTTTAGGTTGGCATTGCTTCTGGTCTTGGCCCTTGGTGTACTGCACCTGCCAAGGCGGTTGATATGAATGGTATGAGACATAAGTACCATAGGCTGCTGCCTTCTTCAGGTAGAAGGACTTTTTCCTGGAGACCTTCAGTCAGGATCGATCAGCAGTATCTCTCGAGAGCCTGTTCATGATGATCTGTTCAGTCTCCAACTCTGCGGCCTTCTCCATCATGGGTTTTCCGAAGAGGTTTTCTTCCTGACATGGAACATCGACCAACATGTCCTGAACTCACTGCTCCAAGTCAGACTGTAGCCATGCCAGGCAGCGGGCACCAATTTATTTATTTATTTAACACTCATTTATATACCGCATCTTCCAGCGATCAGTTGCGGTGTACAATTAACAACAATTAACAAAGCGAAGTTTGTTTTACATAGAACATTTTAACTTTTTACATAGAACATCTTAACTTAACAAAGCAGAGAGTAAGAACTAAGCAGAATATTTCAACTAAAACAGTGTGAGTAATAATGCCCACTGCAGCCATTGCCCACTGCAGTGTGAGTAATAATGCCCACTGCAGCCATTGCCCACTGCAGCCATTCTAGCCACGAACTCAAAGCAGTCGTAGGCTGCACAAGTCATGTATTTGGAACATTCCTTGATCGTAGCTACCAGGCTCCAGAAGCACTGAAGATGGTCTCCAGATAAGCCAGCTAAGAACCTGGCAAGCTCCCCTACCAGATCTCTCAAGTACATGCCCATCTACAGCTGGTATGTTTGGTTACTTGCCACGAGCATCAAGCCCTGGTAACATTTCCTGCCCAACCCATCCATGGTGCATGCCTTCCTACCAGGGAGCACTGAGGAGTGTGTCTTCTTAATCTTAATACAGTGCATGGCTGATTCCACAACCATGGAGTTGTTTGTTCTCAAAGCCTGGGCTCTTGCAGACTCAATACACATTGAATCAATACTCCTGCTCACAATTGGCACTGTAACCAAGGTCTCCCACATCCTCAGTAGCAGCCTTTTGAGAATTGGGTGCACCAGGAAGGCCTCCTTCAGGGGAGCTGTATAATGGAGGATCTCCAACTCCTCTGCAGAAGTTCCTCTTCGGCTTCAAATGTGAAGGGTAAAGCCTTCTTGATGTCCCTGATGAACTCCAAGGAGGAGAGGTTTTCAGGAGGGACCTCCTGCACTCACAGGGGTGAGGGATCCGAAGGGACATCCTGATACCGCACTGTCTCCAGGGATTCCTCCTCAGTTTCCCCATTCGGAATCTGAGTCAGACAGGAATTCAAAGTATTGATGGGAATGGGAACCGTGTCGATGCCAGGGTGGCAGAGTCTAGGGCAACCTCGGTTTCCTGCGGTCCAAACCCGAAGCACTCGGAAGGGAGATCCGCTGCACTGAGGAGGACCTACAACGATCCTAGGAACCAGAAGGGACAGCATGTTTGAGAATTGCTGGACCTCCAACGGCGAAGCACCTGTGGTAGAGAGTGGCAGTTACCGGTTCCTGAGGCCTGTGCTGTGCCATGAAGGCTGCGCTCAAGAGTAAACAATTGCTCTGTTAGGAGGAAGTGCTCCGCAGCTGCCGGCGCTTGTGCCACATCCTTCAGTGCCGATGCCTGTTCTTTTGGTGGGGACTACTCGATGGTAATAGACTCGGGAGTCCCGCGCCAGCCCGCCGAGGCCACAGAAGGCACCTCTTCCTGCCAGAAAAGCTTTAAAGGCTGCTCCTGGCCTTCACCATCAGAGTTGCATCAAGGGTTTCAATGATGATGTCCATGGGTCTTTCACCCTGGACTTGGCATCGCCCTACGACAGTGACTGAGATAGAGTCTAACTTCCAGGGATGCTCCTCCTCGAGGGAGAATCTCCGTTCCAGAGCTCTGAAAAGGCCCAGTTACCACTCGAGGCAGAGTCCTTGGCAGTATTCTTCGAGGGAGTCCACGCCAATGTCTTAGAGCCAAACAGTGATTTCCACTGTTTTTCACGGTTCTTCAGCCCCTTGCATGTCATCTTCAAGCAGAAAGCATATGTAGGGGATTCATGGTCAGGTCCGAGGCACTGAAGGCACCAGTTATGGCAGTCTGTGATGGAAATGGTCCAGCCACATCTGGTGCACTTCTAAAGAAACTGGATGGGGTGGACATGTTGGGTAAGACTGCTTCCGTGAGGTCAAAAGACTCCAATGCCCACGCACCAAAAATAAAGAAAAGAAATGAAAGACCCCCCTCCCCCCAAAAAATGAGGCACAGAGGCAGCAACGATAACGAAAGATACAGGAAAGTGAATGAAGAGAAAAAGGTACCAAGCGGCAAAAATGACCGACAGGGCAAAAACCTTTTAGCCAGGATACAGGCAGACGTCTAGATGGCGCCGCAAAAAAAAAAAAAAAAATGACTGAGGTAAGATTGCCTTCCTGCCCGAACAGAGCTATCACGCATGTGTGCTGGATCCCGCGCAAGGGCGCCATCACCCATAAGTGAGAATAGACGTCCTGCTTTGTCCTGGAGAATTATGGATATTAGTGGCTTTTCAGTCCAGAGATGCACCAAAAAATAAGATTACAGATCTAAAAAGATAGTGGTCTGCCCTAATTAATCTGAGACATAAGGCCTAACAAATCCCAGTTGTATTGCTCTAGTTTGGCCCAAATTCAAACTCTAAATAATTTCTCCTTGGCACAGCGAGCATATAATGCAAGCTCTTCTTGCCAAAAGCTCTGCTTCCCAAATCCAATCCCCTAACCCCTGTGGGAATTTGTTTTGGGGTATTAAATCACTGCACGAGTCAGCAGAACACTGGCATTAAAATGGAGGACATCTCACTGAGCCCAAACTTAAGCTAGTTTGGTTTCTTTTTGCATAGTTTTTAATTATTTTAACTGAAAAAAGTCCTTTTATCTGGTGAATAGAACCTCAGGGCTGCTGCACTCAGCATCCATTATCACTGGGCCACGGGCTACCCTTGCTATGTCAGCCATTAACCTAGTCTGACAGTACTGCCAGCAAAGACAACTGCTGGTTGCTGGCAAAATTGGCATTTTCCTCCTAGTTTTTTCTTCTTTCAAGACCTTGGTGTTAAATCACTAAATCACACACACACACACACAATCTTCTCACTGCCCAACGTCTCTTTGTTATACACTGACACTGTGAAATTCTCTTAGCTTCTAGGTAGCCCTGGGGCTGTTTCTTCAATTATACCCTCTGATACTAGAAAATAAAAATACATGCAGTTTTATCTAGAACAAGGTTAGAAAAGGGTCAGATTTCCCCAGAACACCTGCATTATCTGAACCCAATTCTCCTTTAAAACAATGGGGAAGAGGCCCCCTCCCTTCAAAAGGGCAAATGCCCAATAAAGTAACCCAGCTGCTGCAGATGGCATATTATATTTACTACTACAACCACCTTTGCATTAGAGGGACGTGGTTTAAAGAGGAAACTGCTTTATCGGGATGAGATGCAGAACTCTGATTTAATCCTATGGACTGCAGTGTCTGGTATGAAATATGCCTCCAACAGCTGTCACTGTTATACTTCCTGGCAAATCTATGGGAATCTATAAACCTTTATAACCGGTCTATTTTTTTTTTTGCAGCAAGATGGATAAAAAGACAAACATAACAGGGTATCAAAACAGCTCAGGCCACTGGAAATGGGATGTAAAACACTTGTCTCACCCTGTATTCATGTTATTAGCTTGTAGTATATTTAATGCAATAGCAAATGTTAATCACAAGAGACACTGTGTGCATAAAGCAATTAAAATTGGACAAAGGTTAATAGGCAGATTATAAATTAATAAATTAAATGAAAAAAATTGAAGGTTATCCATGAACAGCAGACTTGTAGCAGGTGATCTTCTGCCACAAAAAATTATATCCCGTCCCAGCTAGTCACCCAAAAATAAAAAGGTTGGATAAAATTAACCTTCAAGCATATCAGATAGTTGAGACCCTAAATAAAAATGAATTAACAAATACAAAACATGGATTTTTCCTAGACCTTTTCTTGAAAATGCATGTGGAGCCCAATTCCAGAACATGCACATCCGGCCCGTGAGCATGTCCAAATCGAAAACGGGCCTGATTTAAATGTGATTCCGCAACCACGGCGATAGATGAACCTGTGGTTTCAGAATCAGGGACAGATGTTTTCGTTATGGCATGAACAAAGCACTCTGGAGTACGACACGCGGCTATATGCAGCAAATGGCTTTAAGTCCCTGTGCTCACCATATTCTGAAAAGGTGAACGTTTTTGATCCACCAGTCTCTGCTATATACCCACAAATGGCCATGCTCCCCTGTAAAATGTGCATCTCATAAGAAATGTCATACTGGGTCAGACCAAGGTCCATCAAGCCCAGTATCCCGTTTCTAACAGTGGCCAATCTAGGTCATACGTACCTAGCAGTTTCCCCAAAAGACACAGGTTCCACAATGCTTGTACTGGGTCAAGCATTGATACCCTGGGTCCCTTCTTAATAATGGTTTATGGACCTTTCCTCCAGGAACTTGTCCAAACCTTTTTTAAACCCAGCTACACTAACAGCCTTTACTACATCCTCCGGTAACAAATTCCAGAGTTTGATTACACGTTGAGTGAAAAAATATTTTCTTTTATTAGTCTTAAATAGTTTACCCTGTAGCTTCATTGCATGTCCCCTAGTCTTTCTATATTCTGATAATGTAAAGAATCGAACTACGCTTACCCGTTCCACTCCCTTCATTAATTTATAGACTTCTATCATATCTCCCCTCAGCCATCTCTTTTCCAGGTTAAAGAGCCCTAACCTTTTTAGCCTTTCCTCATAGGAGTATCCTTCCATCCCCTTTACCATTTTGGTGGCTCTTCTCTGAACCTTTTCTAATAACGCTATATCCTTTTTAAGATACAGTGACCAGAACTGCACACAATATTCAAGGTGCGGTCTCACCATGGAACGATATAGAGGCATTATAATATCCTTTGTTTTATTTTCCATTCCTTTCCTTATGATACCTAGCATTCTATTTGCTCTCTTGGCCGCCGCTGCACACTGGGCTGAGGGTTTTAACATGTTATCCACAATGATGCCTAAATCTTAAGCTGCTCCTCTCACTGACGGTGCTGTGTTCATACAAACTGCACATGAATACTGATGTTATATAAATGTTGATGCAAACTAGACTACATATACACCAGTCTATTGCATGCCCAGAACATTGTAAAGTAATCTCAGTGCACTCTAAGATAGTATAAATCAGGTAGAAAGTGATATGCTTGCCATGACATACCTTGCATCACAATATACATGGCAGTAGAAGACATCTTTAGTTATGCTTGCATTGGTCTTCTCTAAAAACAATCTGTACAATGCTAAGTATGGACCAGAAAAAAAAACTCCTCAGAAGAGGTTCTCTATAGTGAAATGTCAAAACATATCCCTGTCACTAAAGCTTTGTTACTCACCTGCAACAGGTGATTTCCGGGAACAGCAGGAATCAGTCTTCACATATGGGTATCGTCAGTACCAATGGGGCTTGCGCGGGAACGCTACCCAACATCTTATTTGAAATCTTTTGGGAGCAATCCACTGCACCTGCGCAACTACCTTCAGCTGAGTTTGTACCTGGGAGATAGAGGAAAAAGAATACGTTACAACTCCTAGAGAAGGATGGGTTGTGAAGTCTGATTCCTGCTGTTCCCGGAGATCACCTGTAACAGATGAACAACAACTCTATCTCCTGGAACAAGCAGAAATGCAGTCTTCACATATGGGATGCACTAGCTCAGAGGTACTAGACTAGAGTTGGAAGCAGTGGTATCCCGGAGGCTAAAAGATAGAGCTGAGAAGGTGTAGATACAAAGTGGCCCCATTGGACTCTAGTGCATTTGGCAAGACCATCGCTGGGGAAGTCTGGTGCCAGGAGAAGTCTAGGACGAAGGTTAGGAGTTGAAATTGAGCCCCAAAAAGGTGCTGGAGGACAGCCTGGCCAAAGACAGCATCCCGACAGGAGTCCCTGTCTAGGCAGTAGTGTGCCGTGAAGCTATGAATGGAGGTCCAGATAGCTGCTTGACAGATTTCGTCAACAGAGACGGAACGAAGGTTGGCAACTGAGGTTGCCATGGCTTGTATGCTGGGAGACATGTGACCTCAAGGGAGAGTCCCACTTGAGCATAGGCAAAAGAAATGAAGTCCGCTATCCAGTTGGATAGGGTGTGTTTCGTTCCTGGTAGTCCAAGGTGACTTGGATCAAAGGAAATTAATTGAGAGGATTTCATGTGATTCTTGGTTCTGTCCAAGTAGAAAGCCAGTGCGTGCTTGCAATCTAATCTAATCTATGTAGGGCTGCTTCAGCCCTAGAGGAATGTGGCCTGGGAAAGAAGACCAGTAGTATCACCAATTGTTTGAGGTGGAAGGGCGAGACCACCTTCGGAAGGAAGTGTGGATGAGTATGGAGAACCACCTTGTCATGGTGGAACCAGGTGTACAGAGGATCCAACATTAAAGCCTAAAGTTCGCTGATGCGGTGAGCTGAGATGAGGGCGATGAGGAAGATTATCTTCCAAGAAAAAAAATTTAAAGTAGTGGCTAAAGGCTCAAAAGGAGGCTTTAGAAGTTACGCTAGGACCACATTGAGGTCCCAGGCCACTGGTGTTAGTTGGATTGGTGGCCTGGACAGCAGGCGACTCCGCATAAATCATTGCACCAAGGAGTGCAAAGAAAGATGCCTGTCCACCAGCCTATAATAGGCTGAGATGGCATTCAGATAAGCTCTGGGTTAAATCTTGACACCTGCCAAGGACAAGTGGAGGAGATATTGTATAAGGAATTCCAACTGGCAGGTGGAGGAGTCACTATGCTTCGGGGTACATCAGAGAGTCAACCTTCGCCATTTGAAAGCATAAGAATGTCTGGTAGATGGCTTGCAGGATGCAAGCAGGATGTCCTTGACCTGCTGTGGAAGGTCGAGGTCTGCAAAGATTATGCTTTCAGCAGCCACACTGTGAGACGGAGGGGGCTTGTGGATTGGGATGGAGAAGCATCCCATGATCCTGAAAGAGGAGGTTGGGTGCATGTCCCAGGCTGAGAGGTGGAGCCTGCGCCAGACGAAGTAGTTAAGGAAACTATGGCTGACAGGGCCACTAAGGGGTTCTTAGGATCATGAAGCCCCTATCGGCCTGCACCTTGAACAGAGTCTTGGGTATTAAGGGGATGGATGGGAATGCATAAAGTAGGCCTCTTCCCCAATGAAGAAGGAAGGCATCAGTTGCCTGGCTGTGCCTGGAGGGAAGCTTTGAGCAGAACAGTGGAAGTTGTGCATTCTCCTGGGTGGCGAACAGATCTATTCTGGGGGTCTCTCACATGTGGAAGATCCAAGATGCCTGTTCCCGAATTAAAGCCCACTCATGTGGACGTAGGATGTGGCCGAGTCTGTCCGCAAGGAGACTGAGTTCGCCCGGGAGATACACTGCCCTAAGATGGATGTGGTGTACCATGGAGAAGAACCAGAGATGAAGAGCTTACTGGCAGAGGGGATGGGAACCCTCCTGCTTGTTCACATAAAACATGGCCACCTGGTTGTCCTTTTGGACTAACATGTTTGCCCGAAAGTTGGCGTTGAAAAACATTAAGGGCATTCATGAGAGCACGTAGCTCCAAGAGGTTGATCTGCAACTGAGATTCCTGTGGTGTCCACTGCCCCTGAAGGGTGAGACTGTCTCGATGTGCTCACCACCCGAGTTTGGAAGCATCCGTTGTCAGGTGCGTTGAGGAAGCGGCATCCGAAAAGGCGACCCTCCGAGTATGTTTTGAAGGGAAAGCCACCACTGAAGGGAGTTGACAAGTGGAGGGGTGATGCAGATCTTGTCTGAGAGATAACTGGTTGCTTGTGCCCACTGAGAGGAGTCAGAGTAGTTACTCAGCTGTAACAGGTGTTCTCCAGGAGCAGCAGGACTCAGTCCTCACATATGGGTGACGTCGGCGCCGATGGAGCCCCTGTGCGGAGCATTTCCCCAGCTTTCAAGGAAAGCCTTTGGGAATGCAGCGCGCATGCGCGGTCCCCTTCCCACCCAAGGGTGCCATCTTGCTCAGTCTGATGATATAGCTAAAAGACAGAAAAAAACAAAATGAAATATATGACTGCAACTCCAGGGGAGGAGGGAGGGTCATGAGGACTGATTCCTGCTGCTCCTGGAGAACACCTGTTACAGGTGAGTAACTACTCTTTCTCCAGGACCAAGCAGGAAGTCAGTCCTCACATATGGGACTCCCCAGCTCTAGGCTACTGGGAACCCAAAGCTGAAAAAATGGCTCCCTCTCAAGAGCCTCAGCATCCGTGATAAGAATATCCTCTGAGAGCGCCCCCGCACGGTAGCCCAACACAAGGGCTGGAGGGTAGGAGTTGCCTAAACCTCAAAGAGATTATGGAGTACCGCCTGTCCGAAAGCACTGTCCCTTCGGGACTCTCTCTCGAGGCAGTAGCAGGCTGCAAAAGTCTGGTTTGAAGACCAAGTAGCGGCCCGGCAGATGTCTGCCAACGGAACAGAGCGGAGATGAGCAACTGACGCGGCTTTCACCCTGACACAGTGGGCCGTGACTCGACCCTGCAAGGGGAGGTCGGCTGCCTTGTACGCCCAGGCGATACAATCCGCTACACAAGTGGACACTGTATGCTTGGAGACAGGTAACCCCAGTTTATTAGGGTCAAAGAAGATGAAGAGCTGAGTAGCCCTTCGATGCCCCCGCGTACATTCTACGTAAAAAGACAATGCCCTCTTACAGTCCAGGCTGGTATGTGGCCTGGGAAAGAAGGTCGGAAGAACCACCTCCTGGTTGAGATAGAAAGAGATGACGACTTTTGGAAGGAATTTCGTGTGGGTCCGTAGGACCACCCTGTTCCTATAGAACCATGTGTATGGTCTATCAGAAACCAGAACTTGTAGTTCACTCACACGTCTGGCCGAGGTAAGAGCTACCAGGAAGAGCGCTTTAAAAGAAAGGAAGTGCAAATGGCAAGTAGCCATCGGCTCAAATGATGGGCGAGTAAGTTGCTGCAAGACCATGTTCAAATCCCACTCAGTCGCCGGTGGACGAACCGGAGGCTTGAGAAGAAGCGGGACACCAAGGGGTGAACCGACAGACTGTCCCTCCACCGGTGAGTGGTGCGCTGATAGAGCACTGAGGTGGACCCGAACCGAGTTAGACTTAAGGCCTAGGTCTGACAGGTGAAGTAGATACTGCAGTACTACTGGCACAAGGCAGAAGAAAGGATCTTCACTGCGCTGAGCACACCATATTGTGAACCTACGCCACTTGAGGGCATAGGTCTTTCTGGTGGACTACCTCCTAGAGGCCAAAACCACCTCTTCAACCTCCTTAGGTAGAAGCAAGGGAGCTAGCACTATCCTTTCAGCAGCCAGGCCATCAGATTGAGGGACCTGAGATTGGGGTGCAGCAGGGAACCCTGATCTTGAGACAGATCATGTTGCAACCCCAGAGGGAAAGGAGTTTCCACTGCCAACTGTAGCAGAAGTGGAAACCACGGTTGCCTCGGCCATCTGGGGGCTACCAGAATCACCGAGGCCTTGTCCCGGAGAATCTTGAACAAAGTTCGGGCCACCAGGGGCGTAGGAGGAAATGCATACAGGAGGCCCGTAGACCAAGAGATCAGAAAAGCATCTGCTGCCATTCTCAGGGGATGCGGCTGTCTGGAGGAAAACCTGGGCAGCTGACGGTTTGGTGGACTTGCAAAAAGATCGATGGATGGAAGTCCCCATCGTAGAAAGATCTGCTGGACCACCAATGGATTCAACTGCCATTCGTGGGGTTGGAGAATCCTGCTTAGCTTGTCTGCTAAGAAGTTCTCCTGACCAGGTAGATAAACTGCTTTGAGAAACATGCCTTGTTGACTGCAAAGGAGCAAAGGGCCTGCGCCTCCTGACATAGAAGCCTGGACCCTGTGCCCCCTTGCCTGTTCACAAAGAACATTGCTACCTGATTGTCTGTCTGAACTAAGACAGACTGTTGAGAGAGGGCATGAGAAAAAGTCTGTAGAGCCAAGCGGATTGCTCGCAGCTCCAAAAGATTGATCTGCTGTGTGGCCTCCCGAGGAGACCAGAGGCCTTGAGTGCATGTGCCCTGGCAATGTGCACCCCAGCCCTTCAAGGAAGCATTGGTCGTCAGCACCCTTATGTGTGCTGGGGCCTGAAACGATACACCCCTGAGAAGGTTTGGGAGATGTAGCCACCACTGCAGGGAGTCCAAAAGTGGTTTGGACACCTTTAGTCTGTCTCGGAGGTCGCCTGTGGCCTGCGTCCACTGAGCTCTGAGGCACCACCGAGCAGCCCGCATGTGCAGATGGGCATTCGGCGTCACATGTACCGTGGATGCCATGTGGCCCAGGAGCCTCAGAAACTGTCTGGCAGAGACCTGAGAATTGCTGTGGAACTGGTTGGCCAATCCATCACTCTGTGGGCTCTGTCCTTGGGCAAGTAAGCTCTTGCCTGCAAGGTTCTAATCTTGCCCCTATAAACTCTAGGTTCTGTAAGGGGTGCAAAGTGGACTTTGTATAGTTTATGACAAAGCCCAGATGCTGAAGAAGAGAGACAGTGTGAAGAGTGGCCTGTCTGGCCTCCTGGATAGACTGGCCCCTGATGAGCCAGTCGTCCAGGTATGGGAAAACAAAAATTCCCTGATTCCTGAGATAGGCCACCACCACCGCCAGGCATTTGGTGAAAACCTTGGGGGTGGAAGTTAGGCCAAAGGGAAGTACCCTGTACTGAAAATGGTTTCCTCCCACCACAAATCTGAGATATTGTCAGTGGTCTGGATGAATGAGGATGTGAGTATAAGCATCCTTTAGGTCTAAGGAGCATAGCCAGTCTCCCTGCTGGAGGTAGGGGAAGCAGTATCCCAAGGGTAAGCATCTTGAACTTTTCCCTCTCCAAAAACTTGTTTAGGTTTCGCAAGTCTAGGATAGGCCAGAGGTCTCCTATCCTTTTTGGTACCAGGAAGTACCTGGAGTAGAAGCCTTGCTCTTTCAGGTGGTGAGGCACCGGTTCCACTGCCTGTTCCTTTAGAAGACTTGCCAACTCCTGAAGGAGGAGGTTTCTGTGCAGAGGGAGTCTTGGAGGCTCCCCTGGAAAGTAGGAGGGGGTTAGCTGGTGGAAGTGGAGCATGTAGCCCTTCTGGACTATGCTGAGGACCCAGGTATCCCCTGTGATGGCTGACCACCTGTAGGTGTACAGGGTCAGCCGACCTCCTGTACTGAGTGGAGCCAGCTGTGGAGAAGAGGCTATGTTGTGGGAGTCAAAACCCCGCTCAGTGCTGTGCAGGAGCCGGAGCTGGCGGCTTGGAGGTCTTCTGCCTATGGGGCCCATGCTCCAGCCCCTTGGCCTGCTGGCCCTGTTGGGGAACTGGAGAAGCCTGATATTGAGGGCAGGATTTGTAGGCAGCACCCTTTCTCGGAAAAAAGGGCTTCTTCCCTGAGCCCTTCTTTTTCTGAGAAGGGGCAGAAGTCTTCCTGGATAGCCTTGTCCTGGTGAGAGTCTCAGTCTTGATTTCCGCAGCCTTTTCAGTCATGGGCTTACCGAAAAGGTTTTCACCTCGGCAGGGGACATCGACCAACTTGTCCTGCACCCATGACTCCGGGTCTGAAGACTGTAGCAAGGCCTGATGGCATGCACCGATGCCGGCCGTGGCTATCCGGGCCAAAGCCTCGAAGCCATCATAGGCTGCCCGAGAGATAAACTTCGAGCACTCTCGAATCCCTGTTGACAAAGCCTTTAACCTCTGCAAAGGTTCCTCGGAGAAGCCAGCTGAGAATCCGGCAATCTCCTTTGCCAGGTCTCGTAGGTACATGCCCATGTACAGCTGGTAGGTCTGGACATGGCAAGATAGCATAGAGCCCTGGAGACACTTTCTACTGAGGGCATCCAGGTTCCGGGCCTCCCGACTGGGGGGCACCGAGGAGTGCATCTTCTGACTCTTCAGGCGGTGCATGGCCGATTCCACAACCATGGAATTGTGCGGTAGCTGTGCCTTTTGGAACCCAGGGCTCTTACGGACTCGATAAATGGAATCAACCTGTTTGCTAAGAACCGGCGCCGAGGCCGGTGCCTCCCACATACGGAAGAGCAGCCGTTCCAGCATCGGAGGAACCGGTACAGTAAAGGCTTCCTTCGGAGGAAAGTCATACTGGAGGGCATCGAGCTCTTCGGCTCGAGGCTCCTCCTCGGTGTCTGCAGGGAAGGCCAAGGCTTTGGCCATGTCCCTCACGAAGTCTGAGAACCAGGGGGGGGGACAGTCTCCGGGGCTCAGACTCCAGTGAGTCCGAAGGGACGCACCGGGTCCAGAAGGTGTCCAGGGGACTCCTCGTCCTCCGTCTCGCACGCCGACTCCTCCGAGGAGGAATCGAGCAGCTCTGGCCGTGTGGGCCTCGGTGCCACCCACCCCGACGTCGAGGGTATCGGCGGCGTCGACGACCTCGGCCCCGCACGGGAGGTCAAGGGGGACCTTGACCGAGGATTTACTCGAGACTTCATTGACTCGAGGATCGGCTCGGTCTCCGGGGTCGACTTGGACGTTGAGGTCCCGGTGGTCGGGGCAGATGCACTGGTTAGACCGGCGATCAGCACCCGCTGCTGTTCCATGAAGGCAGCCAAGCTGCTCTCCAAGGCCATCAACCTGAGTCCAAGCTCAGGAGACTCAGAAGCCCCTGACTCGGGCCCCGATGGGGGTCGGGCCCGACGTCGGCTCCCCAGGAGGAGAGTCCACGAGGACAACTGCCCTTACGTGACTCGGGGACTCCGGCTCCACACAAGGTAACTTGGATGGCCACTCCGACTCCGAGAGCCCGGGGCGGTGGTCAGGGCTACGCGACCTGGCCCTCGAGGACCCAGGAGCCTCCACCGACGCTGCCCTCGTGAGCTTCTTCCTTTTGTGCTCCTGGGTGGGAGACTCCCTCTCAGAGGAACCCCGACGGTGCTCGGGGTCAGACTCCCGAGATGTCGAGGCCTCTGACGAAGTCTGGGCCCGGCCGGATGCGGAGTCAGAGAATATTCTCTCACGTTGATGCTGACGGCTCCGAAGCGCCTTCGATGACATTTTGCCATACGGGCCACAGGCCAGCAGGTCATGGTCGGGCCCGAGGCAATGGAGGCAGCAGTCATGTGTGTCGGTGAGAGACAAGTTTCTTGCACCGATCACACTTTTTGAACCTGCTGGCAGCTTTCGGGGGAAAAAGGGTCCCTGCAAGGTCAAAAGACCGGGCTGCCAGTGAAAATACAAAAAGAGCACGAACACTAGTCACGAAGGACAAAAACTGAAAATCAAAAACTCCGGACTCGATTCCGGTGTACCGAGCTCAGGCGGGAAGGGGAACAGGCGTCGAACCGGAACAGAAAAAAGCCGAAATAGCCAAAAAAAATTCTACTTTTCCCGGGTGACACGAACTCACGTTCCTTGGGCTCCGCAGAAAAAGAAAGACTGAGCAAGATGGCACCCTTGGGCGGGAAGGGGACCGCGCATGCGTGCTGCATTCCCAAAGGCTTTCCTTGAAAGCTAGGGAAATGCTCCGCACGGGGGCTCCGTTGACACAGACATCACCCATATGTGAGGACTGACTTCCTGCTTGGTCCAGGAGACACTGGGCTTGCCGCATGTGCAGACAGGCATAAAGGACGACAGACTATGGAGGCCATATGCCCTAGAAGGCGAAGCATTTCTCGAGCTGTCACAGCACTGTGACCCCTTATGCTGTTGGCCAGCACGATGAGGCGGGCAGATCGATTCTGTGGAAAGAAAGCTCTGGTCCGACAGGTGTCCAGAAGTGCTCCGATGATTTCAAGCTGCTGGGATGGGGGGACCAGGTGTGATTTTGGAAAGTTTAGGACAAATCCTAGATCTTGGAGCACAGTGATGGTGCGATGAAGAGACAGTTTTACTTCTTGTGGGGATTGTTCCCTGATTAGCCGGTCATCTACGTAGGGGAAGACGAAGACTCGCAAAGTACGAAATTAGGCGGCAACAACTGCCATGCATTTTGTGAACACTCAAGGTGCAGAGGCTAACCCCAAGGGAAGCACCCGATATTGGCAGAGGATTTGCTGGAACCGAAAATGCAGATAATGTCTGTGTTGAGGGTGAATCAGCAAATGTGGGTATGCTTCCTTGAGGCCTAGAGAATATAGCCAGTTGTTCCTCTGAAGGTATGGCAGAAGTGTACAGAGGGAAATCATTGTGAATTTTTTTCTCGAAGTAGGAATTTGTTTAGGTTCCTAAACCCTCCTGTCTTCTTGGGGATAAGAAAGTAAGGAGAGCAGAAGCTCCTGCCCTTGTGGGTGGATGGAACTCTCTCTACAGCCCCCTGAGCTAAGAGGGTTAACACTTTGACTGATAGGAAATTTGTCTGCAAGAGATTTGTGGGATAATCCCTTGTGGAGGTGGTGGGAGGCAAGGTTTTGAAATGAAGCTGGTAGCCCATTTGGACAATGTTGAAAGTCCACTGCTCTGATGTGATGAGGTACCACCTATGGGCATAGGAACAAAGTCTGCTTGCTATATATGTAGGGGTGACCCTGTAGAGGCAGAGTAGCTATGCTCTCTAGAAAGGAGTCAAATACCAGTGCTGTCTGTGGCTGTGCAGTTGGTTGTGGCTTAGGCGGCTTAGGCTTTTTGGGCTGGCAAGGGCCCTGCTATCGCTGCTGAGGTTGGTAAGCAAATGCAGGTTGGTAAGAAGGATAATATCTTTTCTTCTTAGGATAGAAAGACATCTTTGTATTAGTCTTTCTCCTAGAAGGGTACAATGTCTTTCTGGAGAGACGTTTTAGAGTGAGATCATGTCTCTCAATCTCTCTGGCTTTCTCCCTCTAACCTTTTCCAAAGAGGTTCTCTCCACAGCAGGGAATATTGGCCAATTTATCCTGAACCCACTGCTCAAGGTCAGATGCCTGGAGCTAGGCCATTCTGTGAGCACAGATGCAGACTGCTGAAGCTCTGCTGGATGACTCAAAAGCACAAAAAAATGCTCATAAGAAATTTGGATGAATTCTGATTTTACCTAATTAAGGCTTGGAATGCATCTTGCCATCAGGAAGGATAGGGGCAAAGTTCTCTAGATCCCTGGAGATATCCTTGAGATACATGCTCATACAGGCAATGTAGGAAGTAATCCTTGAAGTGAGCATGCATGCCAAAGGCAAAGAGTCCTGGAGTCCTTGCCCGGAACCTCTTGAAGCGCTGCATTGCCGATTCCACTACCATGGAGTGGTGTGGTAGTTGAGGCCAGAGCATGATGGAACTCAGTACATGGTATTGAGGAATTGCAAGACTCAAAAGTGCTGGGAATGGATTTGTGGAAAGTGACACTGAAAAAGCGAAAATGCTAAACAAATACTTCTGCTCTGTTTTTACTAAAGAAAATCCTGGAGAAGGACCACCTGTGATTCCCAAATATATAAATGGGAATGGAGTAGATACCACACCATTCATAGAAGATGATGTGTTAGAACAGCTTGCAAAACTGAAAGTGGACAAGGCCATGGGACCGGATGGGATACATCCCAGGATACTGAAAGAGCTCAGAGATTCTTGCAGGGCCATTAAAGGATATTTCTAATAGATCCTTGGAGACAGGAGAAGCTCCACAAGACTGGAGAAGGGCTGATGTGGTACCTCTTCACGAAAATGGTAACAGGGAAGAAGTGACAAAGTACAGGACAGTAAGCCTTACCTCGATAGTGGGAATGGTGGGCAGTAATGGAGGTGCTCCTGAAAGAGCGAATAGTGGACTTTCTTGAAACCAACAGGATGCATGATCCGATGCAAAATGGTTTTACCAAAGGATGATCTTGCCAAACAAATCTGATTGAGTTCTTTGAATGGGTGACCAGAGAACTAGATCAAGGGCATGCAATGGATGTCATCTACCTGGATTTCAGCAAAGCCTTAGATACTGTTCCTCATAGGAGGCTTATGAATAAACTCAAAAGCTTGGGGATGGGTCCCAAGATGGTGAAATGGATCAGAAACTGGTTGACTGACAGATGACAGAGTGATGGTAAACGAAACTCACTCAGATGAAAGGAAGGTGATTAGCGGTGTGCCCCAGGGTTCAGTCCTGGGACCAAAACTGTTCAATGTATTTGTTGAGTGATATTGCTGAAAGACTGAATGGAAAAGTGTATTTTTGCAGATCACACGAAACTTTGCAACAGAATGGACTCCCCTGACGGAGTGGAGAACATGAGGAAAGGTCTACAAAAGCTGGAAGAATGGTCTAATGCTTGGCAGTTAAGATTTAATGTGAAGAATTGCAGTGCCATGCACTTGGGAAGCAGAAATCCAAGGGAATTGAACGTGATAGGGGGCGAGAGGTTGGTGTACATGGACAATAAGTACCTTGGAGCGATTGTTTCTGAGTATCTCAAGGTGCCGAAACAGTGTGACAAGGCGGTGGCAAAAGCCAGAAGGCTACTGGGTTGCATACAGAGAAGAATTACCAGCAGAAAGGAAGAGGTACTAATGCCACTGTACAAGTCGATGGTGAGGCCTCAGTTGGAATACTGCGTTCAGTTTTGAAGACCATATCTCGCAAAGGATATAAAAAGACTGGAAACTGTTCAGAGGAAGGCAACCAAAATGATTTAGAGCCTGCATCAGAAGACTTATGTGAAGATACTTGAAGACCTAAATATGTACACTCTGGAAGAGAGGAGGGACAGGGGAGATACGATTCAGACCTTTAAATACTTAGAGTATTAATGAACAAACAAACTTTTTCCTAAGACAGGGAAGCTGTAAAACTAGAGGGCATAACAAAGCTGCAAGTGGGTAAATTGAAAGGCAACGTCAGGAAATACTTTTTCACTGAAAAGGGTGGTGGATGCTTGGAATGCCCTCCCAATGGAAGTGGTGGGGACAAATACAGTGACAGAATTCAAAATGGCATAGGACAGACACAATGGACCCCTTTATAGGAATAGGATAAAATCAAAATTAACATAACTATCTCTAACAAATAGGGGTGACCTGCACGGAGCGGCAGGTGCACCTACTCTTGCCACCTTGCTGGGCAGACTAGATGGACCATGCTGGTCTTTATTTGCCATCATATACTATGTTACTATGTTGCTATGAGTTGTTTGCCGATAGGTGGAACCATTAGTGGGGCCTCCCACATATGCAGCATTAGATCCTGCAGGATACAATGGATCGGTAATGTGGCCACCTCTTTGGGCGCCAAAAGATATGGGAAGATTTCCAACTCCTCTGCCCTTGGTTCAGTCTCCGATGCCACAGTGATGTGCAGGCATGTTGCCATGTCCCGAATAAAGTCTCGAAAAGATATGTCTTCTGGGGGGAATCTAAGTCGCTCATGAGGGGATGGATCGGAAGGGAGATTCCAGCTTACCCTGGAATCCTCCAATGCATCATTGGAATCGAAGTGGTAGAGTCCGATTCTGACAGAAAGCCATAGTAACATAGTAAATGACAGCAGATAAAGACCAGTATGGTCCATCTAGTCTGCCCAGTAAGATGGAAAGAGTAGGAGCTCCTGCCGCTCCGTGCAGGCTACCACTTCCCATGTCTTTGTTTAGGGGTGAACCCACCGCTCCGCGTAGGACACCCCTGTTTGTTGAGAATTTAGATAGTTAAGTTTATTATGATTTTATCCTGTTGCTGTAAAGGGATCCACTGTCTCTCTCCCATGCCATTTTGAATTCCGTCACTGTATTTGCCTCCACCACTTCCATCGGGAGGGCATTCCAAGCATCCACCACCCTTTCAGTGAAAAAGTATTTCCTGACATTGCCTTTCAATTTACCCCCTTGCAGTTTCATGTTATGCCCTCTCGTTTTACAGCTTCCCCGTCTTTGGAAGAGGTTTGTTTGTTCATTATTTCTCTTTAAGTATTTAAAGGTCTGAATCATATCTCCCCTATCCCTCCTCCAGAGTGTACATATTTAGGTCTTCAAGTCTTTTGTCATAAGACTTCTGACGCAGGCTCCAAATCATTTTGGTTGCCTTCCTCTGAACAGTTTCCAGTCTTTTTACATCCTTTGCAAGATATGGTCTCCAAAACTGAACACAGTATTCCAAGTGAGGCCTCACCAGTGGACTTATACAGTGGCAATTGTACCTCTTCCTTTCTGCTGGTAATTCCTCTTTGTATGCACCCCAACATCCTCCTGGCTTTTGCCACTGCCTTGTCACACTCTTTTGTCAACAAAGTATCAACAGTCCCGTGCAGATGTCTAGGCCCGAAACAGATACTGATGATCAGTCATTGCAGCAGTGGGAACTTGTTGGGTACAAACAATGCCTGTCTGTTCCAAAGGAAGCATCGGAGGGAGGGAGTCCCCTGATGCAAGTTCGAGGTCCAGCATCAGTCCTGAAGGTATCGGCCATGGGCCAGATACAGAGGACTGCACTGTTGGAGCTGCTGATACAGACTGTACCAAGGCTGCCAGGAGTGCTGCCAAACTCCTCTCGATAGCCAGGATACGCTTTTCGAGTGAGGAGGCTGATGCCTGGGTGGAATCCCATACAGGGCTCTGAGCCACCAGCCCAGAAGATGGAACCAGTAGCTTTCCAGAGTTCAAGCTGCATGGTTTCGGAATACATTTCTAGACATTTTAGTGAGAAAGCGAGTTACTCACCTGTCATAGATGCTCTCTGGGGACAGCAGGAATCCGTCCTCGCATATGGATGATGTCCGCTTTATATTTCTGTATAGGATTTTTTTTTTTTATTGTTCCTTAACCTTACAAAACGCCCTCGCCTGTACATTCTATTCTTTACAAGTGCATCTTGTGCCCTCCCAGACAGCAGACACACCAGTTCATACAGACTTGACAGCCATTTATCTCTAAGGGACGCGTTGAAGATCAGAGCAGAAATTACCTAAATCCTGGCCTTATTCCACATTGCCACTGGTATAACGTAGGCGTCAGCGGGAAACACTCAGGACAACACGGACCTTTCCAGAATATGTTTTCTAGATCTCCGGGGGGCTTGCCATACCCCATTCTGAGATTCCTGTGCTAGCACACACCACCTTAGGCAGGAATTTCGGGCAAGTCCGGAGGACAACCCTGTTTTTGTGGAACCTGGTGTAGGGGACATGGGCCACAAGCGCCTGCAGCTCACTGACCCTTCTGGCTGAAGTGAGCGCTACCAGGAACACTACTTTCCATGACAAGAACTTGAGATGGCATGGTCAGCGGCTCAAAGGGGGGAGCTATCAGCTTCCCAAGGACAATGTTCAGGTCCCACGCCACCGGCTGTGGGCAGACAGTGGGGCCACGAGAGAAACCCCATCATAAAATGGCCCACAAGTGGGTGCAGAAATGGGCTGGCCGTCGACAAGGTGGTGATGTGCCACCAGGGCATAGAGGGCCTGACAAAATTGGATTTCAAACCATCCCAGGAGAGGTGCAGCAGATACTGTATGGTATCCTGCACCGAGCAAGAGAAAGGGCTGAGATTCCTGCCTGCGCACCAGACAAAGAATCTATGCCTCTTAAAAGCATACGCACGTCATGTTAAGTCCTTGTGCGTTGCCAGTAGGATATCCTCCACGTCACAGGAGAAGTGGAGGTGTGCTAGGGCTAACTGCTCAGCAGCCATGCCATCAGGTCAAGGGATTGGAAGTTGAGATGAACAAGTGCCCAGTCCTCCTGCGAGAGCAAGTCCAAGGTATGGCACAAGGGAATCAAGGCTGCTTGTGATAGTTGCAGGAGTAGAGGGAACCATGGGTGCCAGGGCCACCGAGAAGCAATGAGAATTACTGAGGCTCGGTCTGATTGAACCTTGAACAAGGTCTTGGGAATCAGGGGAAAGAGTAGTTACTCACCTGTAACAGGTGTTCTCCAGGAGCAGCAGGAATTAGTCCTCACATATGGGTGACATCGACGTCGATGGAGCCCTTGCGGAGCATTTCCCCAGCTTTCTATGAAAGCCTTTGGGAATGCAGGCACGCATGCACGGTCCCCTTCCTGCCTAAAGGTGCCATCTTGCTCAGTCAAATGACATAGCTAAAAACAGCACACAAAAATGTAAAAATAAACTATGTACAACTGCAACTCCCAGGGGAGGAGGGAGGGTTGTGAAGACTGATTCCTGCTGCTCCTGGAGAACACCTGTTACAGGTGAGTAACTACTCTTTCTCCAGGACCAAGCAGGAAGTCAGTCCTCACATATGGGTGACTCCCTAGCTCTGGGCTACCAGAGAACCCAGGCTGAACAATAGAACTCCCTCTAGTCCCAGCATCAAAGAAAGGCTTTTCACTGAAGAACCTCCACTGGTAGCCCAACGGAGGGCTGGAGTTGCCTAAACCTCAAAGAGATTCCAGAGTACTGCCTGGCCAAAAGCACTGTCCCTACAGGACTCCCTCTCCAAACAGTAATGGGCCGCAAAAGTCTGGCTTGAGCACCAAGTTGTAGCCGTGCAGATGTCTACCAACGGTACAGAGCGGAGATGAGCCACTGAGGCAGCCATTGCCCTGACACGATGGGCCGTGACCCGACCCTGCAAAGGAAGGTCAGTCGCCCTGTAAGCCCAGGTGATACGGTCAGCCACCCAGATGGACAAGCTATGCTTGGACACAGCTAAGCCCAAATTATTAGGGACAAAAGATATGAAGAGCTGAGTAGCCCTTCTATGCCCCTGCGTACGGTCAAGGTAGAAGGATAAGGTCCTCCTACAGTCCAGGGTATGCAGAACTGCTTCAGCCTGGCTTGCATGAGGCCTAGGGAAGAAGGTCGGAAGAACCACCTCCTGGTTGAGGTGGAAAGAGGAGACAACCTTTGGGAGGACCTTTGGATGAGTCCGAAGGACTACCCTGTTCCTATAGAAGCGGGTGTAAGGCCTGTCACAGACCAGGGCCTGAAGCTCACTCACTCGTCTGGCCGAGGTTAGGGCTACCAAGAAGAGTGTCTTCCAGGACAGGAAGAGTAGAGGACAAGTAGCCATCGGTTCAAAAAGTGGGCGAGTCAGTTGCTGTAAGACCACATTCAACTCCCACTCAGGAGCTGGAGGACGGATTGAAGGCTTTAACAAGAGCAAGCCTCTAAGAAACCTGGACACGAAGGGGTGACCCAACAGAGAATGTCCTTCCACCAGTGAGTGGTGAGCTGCTAGAGCTGAGAGGTGGACCCGAACAGAATTGGACTTAAGTCCTTGATTGGATAAGTGCAGTAGGTACTGATGCACTACTGGAACAGCACAGGAGAAAGGAACTTCTGTACGTAGCTGACACCACACAGAAAACCTTTTCCATTTCAGGGCATAGGTTTTCCTAGTGGACTGCTTTCTAGAGGCTAGGATAACCTCCTCAACTTCCTGAGGTAGGCCCCAGGGGGCCAAAACTACCCTTGCAGCCTCCATGCCATCAAATTGAGAGCTCTGAGATTTGGGTGCAGAAGGGAACCTTGATCTTGAGAAAGAAGGTCGGACTGCAACCCCAGAGGCAGTGGGGGATCCACTGCCAGTTGAAGCAGAAGAGGGTACAAAGGCTATCTCGGCCATTTGGGAGGTACCAGCAGGACCGAGGCCTTGTCCTGGAGAATTATGAATAGGGTTCAGGCCACCAGGGGCGTGGGAGGAAACGCATACAGGAGGCCCTGGGACCAGGAAATCAGAAAAGCATCCGCTGCTAGCCGCAGGGGATGCGGATGCCTGGAGCAGAACCTTGGCAGCTGTTTGTTCAATGGACTGGCAAACAGATCTATGGATGAAGTCCCCATTTCAGGAAACATTTCTGAACCACTAAGGGATGGAGCTGCCATTCGTGGGGCTGCAGAATCCTGCTCAATCTGTCGGCCAGGTAGTTGTCCTGGCCAGGGAGATACACAGCCTTGAGGAACATGTTGTGCTTGAGAGCAAACAAGCAAAGGTCCTGTGCCTCCTGACAAAGGAGCCTGGACCCAGTGCTGCCCTGCTTGTTCACATAAAACATGGCTACTTGGTTGCCTGTTTGAACTAAGACAGATTGATGAGCCAGGGTTTGAGAGAAAGTTTTGAGGGCTAAACGAATAGCCCTGAGTTCCAGTAGATTAATCTGTTGCGTGGCCTCCCAGGGAGACCACAGGCCCTGGGTGCACTTGCCCACACAATGAGCTCCCCAGCCTTGCAGGGAGGCATCTGTGGTCAACACCACTGTGAACCCAGGAATCTGAAAAGGCACCCTTTGCAGTAGATTGGGTGGGTGCAGCCACCAGCGGAGGGAGGTCAGGAATGGTTTGGACACCCTTACTCTGTCTCTGAGGCTCCCTGTGGCCTGTGTCCACTGAGTTCTGAGGCACCACTGTGCAGGCCTCATATGGAGCCGGGCATTGGGGGTCACATGTACTGTCGAAGCCATGTGGCCAAGAAGCCTCAGGCAGAGTCTGGCGGAGACCAGTGGCCTGCTGAGAAACTGGTTTGCCAAGTTTATCAGTCTTTGGGCTCTGTCTTCTGGCAAGAATGCCAGCAGAGAGTCCAGCCTTGCTCCTATGAACTCCAAGTTCTGGGAGGGGAGCAAAGCGGACTTTGCGAAGTTTATGACAAACCCCAGGTTTTGAAGAAGAGCAATAGTTCGGAGGGTGGCTTATCTGGCCTCCTGGCACGTCTGACCCCTGATGAACCAGTCGTCCAGATAGGGGAAGACAAAGATACCCTGATTTCTCAGGTAGGCCGCCACCACTGCCAGGTATTTGGTAAAGACCCTGGGGGCAGAGGTGAGGCCAAAAGGCAGTACTCTGTACTGATAATGGTTTCCTCCCACAATGAACCTGAGGTACTTTCTGTGGTCTGGATGAATGAGAATGTGAGTGTACGCATCCTTTAAATCTAAGGAGCATAGCCAATCTCCCTGCTGGAGGTAGGGCAGAAGTGTTCCAAAAGTAAGCATCTTGAATTTTTCTCTCTCTAGGAACTTGAGATTTCTGAGGTCGAGGATAGGCCGGAGGCCACCAGTTCTTTTTGGTACGAAAAAGTACTTGGAGTAGAACCCTTGACCCTGGAGGTGGGGAGGCACAGGCTCCACTGCCTTGTCTCGCAACAGACCTTGGAGCTCCTGAAGGAGAAGATCTGTGTGTAGGGGAGGCCTTGGAGGCTCCCCTGGGAAGTATGGAGGAGGCAGCTGATGGAAGTGTAGCATATAGCCCTTGTGGACGATGCTTAACACCCAACTGTCCCCAGTGATGAGTGGCCACCGGTTGGCAAACAGGGTATGTTGACCTCCTGTGCAGGGTTGGGAGAGCAGGGACGGAGAGGCTATGCCTAAGGAGTCAAAACCCCCCACCCTGCTGAGTGGGAGCAGGAGCCGGAGGCTTGGGGGCCCTCTGCCTACGGGGCCCATTCCCCTGCCCCTTGACCTGCTGACCCTGTGGGGGCGCGTGGAAGGCCTGGTACTGTGGGAACTGTTTGTAGGCAGTGCCCTTCCTCGGGTAAAAAGGCTTTTTACCCGAGCCCTTCTTTTTTTGAGAAGGGGCAGAAGTCTTTCTAGACAGCCTTGTCCTCGTGAGGTGCTCGGTTTCGAGCTGTGCGGCCTTCTCGGTCATGGGCTTGCCAAAAAGGTTCTCACCTCGGCAAGGGACATCGACCAACTTGTCCTGAACCCACGGCTCGAGGTCCGATGACTGCAACCATGCCTGGCGTTGGGCCGCGATGCCGGCTGCCGCAACACGGGCCGAAGCCTCGAAGCCATCGTAGGTGGCGCGGGACTTTAACTTAGAGCATTCCCGTATCCCCCGAGGACAAGGACTTGAACCTCTGCAAGGGTTCCCTGGAGAGACCAGCGGAGAACCCGGCCAGTTCCTTGGCCAGGTCTCGCAAGTACATGCCCATGTACAGCTGGTAAGACTGGACACGGCAAGCAAGCATCGAGCCCTGAAAGCACTTTCTACCAAAACCATCCAGGTTCCGGGTCTCCCTGCCAGGGGGCACCGCGGAGTGCATCTTCTGACTTTTGAGACGATGCATGGTCGATTCCACCACCACGGAATGGTGTGGTAGCTGTGCCTTTTGAAAACCAGGGCTCTTCTGGAGTCGATAAATGGAATCGACCCGCTTGCTTAGAACCGGCGCCGAGGCCGGTGCCTCCCACATCCGGAAGAGGAGCCGTTCCAGCATCGGAGGAACCAGAACAGTAAAGAGTAGTTACTCACCTGTAACAGGTGTTCTCCAGGAGCAGCAGGAATCAGTCCTCACAACCCATATGTGAGGACTGACTTCCTGCTTGGTCCTGGAGAAGATCCCCTCCGGAGGATACCCGGTTCTCGGAGTTTGTCCGGGATATGGCCACTGCGTTGGCTATCCCTGCGGACCCCGAGGAGGAGCCTCGAGCTGAAGAGCTCGCGGCCCTACAGTATGACTCTCCTCCGAAGGAGGCCTTTCTCCAGGACCAAGCAGGAAGTCAGTCCTCACAACCCATATGTGAGGACTGATTCCTGCTGCTCCTGGAGAACACCTGTTACAGGTAACTACTCTTACTCTGGGGCTCAGACTGCGGTGAGTCCAACGGGACGCACCGAGTCCGGAAGGTGTCGGGGGACTCCTCATCCTCCGTCTCCCAGGCGGACTCGTCCGATGAGGAATCGGGCTCCGACCGCGCGGGGCCTATGAGCACCCGCCCCAACGCCAAAGGCACCGGTGTCGACGCCCTCGGTCCCGAGCGGGAGGTCGAGGGAGACCGCGACCGAGGTCGACTTTGAGCCTTCATGGTTTCGAGTATCGGCTCGGTCTCCGGGGTCAACTTCGATGTCCCGGTGGTCGGGGCAGATGCGCCAGACAGGCTGGCCATCAGCACCCGCTGCTGTTCCATGAAGGCAGACAATCTGCACTCCAAGGCTGTCAGCCTGAGACCCAGCTCAGGAGACTCAGCAGCCACCGACTCGGGCCCTGGCGGCGCCGAGCCCGACGTCGGCTCTCTGGGAGGAGAGTCCACGAGGACTACAGGACTTACGTGTCCAGCAGACTCCGGCTCCACACGAGGTACTTTTGGAGGCTTCTCCTGTTCCACGGGCCTGGGGCGGCGGTCGGGAGTCTGAGACCTAGCTCTCGAGGAGCCAGGGACCTCCTCCGATGTTGCCCTCGCGAGCCGCTTCTTCCTCTTTCGTTCCCGGTCGGGGGACCCCCCTGTCCGAGGAGCCCCGACGGTGCTCGGGATCAGATTCCCGAGATGTCGAGGCCTCAGACGAGGTCCGGGCCTGGCCGGAGGCTGAGTCGGAGAAAAGCCTTTCCTTTTGGTGCTGACTTCGAAGCGCCTTGGTGGACATCTTTCCACATGGTCCACAGATCTTAGGATCATGGTCAGGACCCAGGCACCGAAGGCAGCAGTCGTGTGTGTCGGTGAGAGACATTAGTTTCTTGCACCAATCACACTTCTTGAAACCACTGGAAGCCATCGGGGAAAAAAAAGAGTCCCTGCGAGGTTAAAGGACCGGCCTTCCAGGGAAAAAGAAAAAAAGGGTGTGAACACCAGCCACGAAGGGCAAAAAATGAAAAAATAAGATCGGGCTCGATACCAGCGTACCAAACCCGGCGTGAGGGGAACCGGCATCGAACCGGAGAAATAATAGCGAAGGAATCGCGAAAAAAATCCAACTATTTTCCGGGAGGACTAGGACACACGTCCGACGGGCTTCACGGAAAAAGAGAGACTGGGCAAGATGGCACCTTTAGGCGGGAAGGGGACCGCGCATGCGTGCCTGCATTCCCAAAGGCTTTCATAGAAAGCTGGGGAAATGCTCCGCAAGGGCTCCATCGACGTCGATGTCACCCATATGTGAGGACTGACTTCCTGCTTGGTCCTGGAGAATAGGTGGGTACGCATACAGCAGGCTCCTGGACCAAGGCAGGAAAAAGGTGTCCACCACCACCTGTTCCGGGGTCTGCCTCCAGGAGCAGAAGCATGGCAGCTCAGGGCTGGTGAAAAGGTCCAATGTCGGGTCCCTCAATGTCAAAAGATGGAGATGGCCACCGCTGGGTTGAGACACCACTTGTGGGGCTGAAGGACACTGCTGAGTCGATCTGCAAGCAGATTGTCCTGGCCAGGTAGGTAGACCACCCGGAAGATCATGCCCTTCCCTGCGACAAAGATCCCCAGGCAAACTGCCTCCCGACAAAGGAGGTATGAGCCCGTTCCCCTTTTTTTGTTGATTAGAACATCACTGCATGGTTGTCTGTCTGAACAAGGACAACCTAGCCTGCCAGGTGGGCCTGAGGTCCAGGAGTTGATCTGGAGGGCACTTTCCTCCAGAGTCCAGGCATCCTGCGACTGGAGACTGTCACAGTAAGCTCCCCAGCCGAACTTGGAGGTGTCCGTGGTCAAAATGCATTGGGCCAACGGGGCCTGGAGGGGTTGGCTCTGCCACCAGGTGAGAGGCCGCCAAAGGCTGGGTGATCCAGACCCGATCCTCTAGTTGGCTCATGGCATGAGTCCATTGAGAGCTGAGGGTCCACTAGGGCTGTCACATCCATAGATTAGCCTGCAGGGTTACATGAACCGTCGAGACCATGTGCCCCAAGAGGCGCAGCAAGAGATGGGAAGATGCCGATAAGCAACCCTGTACCTCTTTCACTAGGGTTGCCAGATGCTGCACCCCGTGTCTAGAGGGAAGGCGGCTCTGGCTGGGTGGAGTCCAGAAGGGCTCCTATGAATTCCAGGAGCTGGGTCATGAACTCTGACTCCAACCTGGCTGCCTTGTCTGTCATGGATTTGCCAAAGAGGTTCTCTCCTCAGCAGGGGACATTTGCCAGTTTGTCTTGTACCCAACTGCTTCAAGTCCAAGGACTAGTCAAGCCAGGCGGCAGGCACTAATGCCCACCACAGCCACAGACTCGAAGCTGTCAGACCGCTGAAGTCTGGAATATGGAGCATTCCTTGACCAAGGAGATGAGGATCCGGAAGTGTTCAAAAAATTCACCTGCCAGCCCAGATGAGAATCCGGTGAGTTCCTTTGCCAAGTCTCTCAGGTTCATGCCCATGTACAGCTGGTAAGCCTGGATGTGGGCCACGAACATAGAGCCCTGGTAGTACTTTCTGCCAAAACCATCCATGGTGCGGGCCTCCCTACCAGGGGGCATTGAGGAGTACATCTTCTGACTCTTTATGCGACACATGGCCAACTTCACCATCATGGAGTTGTAAGGTAGCTGTGTCTTCTGAAAGCCTGGATTCTTGCCAGTTCAATACTGGGAATCGAGTCACCGGCTCACTATTGCCACCATCACCAGGGCTCTCCCACATCCTGAACAGCAAGCGCTCCAGGTTGAGGGGGAATCAGCACCGTCAGTGCTTCCCTCGGAGGGGTCTCGTACTGGAGGATCTTCAAATCCACATCATGAGGCTCGTCCTCCAGCTCCACCATGAAGGTCAGGGCCTTCTACATCCCCTGGACAAACTTGAGGAAAGCACAGTTACTTACCTGTAACAGGTGATCTCTGGGAACAGCAGGAATAAGTCTTCACATATAGGTATCGTCGGTACCGACGGAGCCTGCGCGGGAACGCTCCCCAGGGTCCAGTAAGAAAGCTTTTGGGAGCATCCCACAGTGCCTGCACGCTGCCTTCCCGCCTTTCCCAACCGCCTCTCTCCAGTTCGAGTTTTAAAGCTGAGACAAAGAGAGAGAGAGGAAAGGAAAGATAGATAGAGAGATACAACTCCTAGGGGAGGTGGGTGGGTTGTGAAGACTTATTCCTGCTGTTCCCAGAGATCACCTGTTACAGGTAAGTAACTGTGCTATCTCCAGGAACAAGCAGGAATGAGTCTTCACATATGGGGACTCCCTAGCTGCAGATGCAAGGGAGAGACCCCATGGTTGTGTGCCCTTGCAGAGGGCTCCACTTCCTCCCCATGGATCTCTGGCATCCAACCAGGGTAGGTGGGTAGGAGTTGATTAAGAATGGAACAGGTGTTTGAGGACAGCTTGACCAAACAAGGCATCCCGGCGGGAGTCCTTGTCCATACAGTAATGGGCTGTGAAGGTGTGAACCGAGGCCCAGGTGGCCGCTCGACAGATCTGGTCGATGGACACCGAGTTTAGATGAGCCATTGAGGCTGCCATTGTGAGCTGTGACATGGCCCTCCAGAGAAATGTTCTTACTCTGGTAGGCGAAAGAAATACACTGAGCAATCCTGCTGGATAGTGTTCTCTTAGAGACTGGAAGTCCTAAATGAGAAGGATCAAAAGCAACAAAGAGTTGAGAAGACTTTCTATGTTGCTGTGTTCTTTGTAAGTAGAAAGCGAGAGCTCTCTTACAATCCAAGGTATGAAGATTCCTCTCTGCATTTGATGCATAAGGTCCTGGAAAAATGACAGGTAAATATACCTCCTGGTTCAGATGAAAAGGTGAGACCACTTTAGGCATAAAGTGTGGATTGGTCCTGAGGACTACCTTATCATGATGGAACCTTGTATAAGGTGGATTAGCCACCAAAGCTTGCAGCTCACTGATGCGGCGTGCTGAGGTGACTGCAATGAGAAAAACAACTTTCCAAGAAATAAATTTCAAGGAGGTGGTGGCTAAAGGTTCAAAGGGTTGCTTCATAAGCTGGCCAAGAACCAGGTTTAAGTCCCATGCCACTGGAGGTGGTCTAATGGGAGGTTTAGTTAAAAGAAGGCCTCTCATGAATCTTGCTATAAGAGGGTGAGAGGAGATAGGTTGTCCATTGAGAGGCTTGAGGGACGCTGCAATAGCACTCAAATGGACTCTTACTGAATTCGTTTTTAGGCCTGCATGGGATAGATGCAGGAGATACCCTAGTAGAGGATTCAGAGGTATTTGCAAGAGGGTTTAGACCCTTCTCTGAACACCAAATGGTGAATCTTTTCCATTCGAAAGCATAGGAACGTCAAGTAGAAGGCTTCCTAGAGGCATGAACAACATCTCTGACTTGTTGAGAGAGATGAAAATCTTGAAGGTATAGGCCCTCAGCAACCAAGCCCTGAGATGGAGCGACTGGGGGTTTGGGTGCCACAATGTTCCGTCTTCCTGGGACAGAAGGTCTGGTGCAGAGCCTAAGTCCAGGGAAGGAGCTTGAGAGAGATGCAGAAGTAGAGGGTACCACACTTGGCGTGGCCAATGTGGTGCTATGAGGATCATGGTCCCTCGATCTCTCTGAAGCTTGAATAGTGTTTTGGGAATTAGGGGAATTGGTGGAAAGGCATAAAGGAAGTCTTGACCCCAGTGAAGGAGGAAGGCATCCTTGGCCTGAACTCCCTGACACGGAATTCTGGAACAGAATCGGGGAAGTTTGGCATTCCACGGACTTGCAAAGAGGTCTATGTCCGGGGTTCCCCAAATTCCAAAAATCCTGGCTACCTGGTCCATGTGGAGGGACCACTCGTGTGGGAGCTGAACTCGACTGAGTCTGTCTGCCCAAGAGTTTTGAATACCTGGAAGATATACTGCCAGAAGATGGATGTGAGATTTGCCCTTCGAGGACCGGCTAGATTTATGTTTGGTTACCTGAGATCCATGGGAGGAAGAAGCAGCCCTGGAAGACGTTGATGCCACCGAGGCTGCATCAGAGGGAAACAGGGTACTGAGCTTGGCTGCTCGGTTCTGCCGACCTCTTTTAGACATCATGGTGCAGGACACACAATCCGTGATGGAATGGTCAGGACGCAAACATTTAAGACACCAATCATGGGTGTCGGTGACAGAAATAGTACCGCCACATTTTGTGCACTTTTTAAACCCGGAAGTGGGCTTCTCCATGAGGAGAAAATATTTAGGCCTAAGGTCCAAACTGAAAATGCACAGTTGAAGAAAATAAGTTTTTTGGTTTTTTTTAAGAAAGAAAGAAAAGACCGGCGGTACCGGTCTGACGCCGAAGGCAGACGCGACACAGAAAAATAAAGAAAAAATAAAGAACTTCTTCTGCAGTGACAGGAACACGACCTGCTGGCTCCGCGGAAAAGAAGAACTGGAGAGAGGCGGTTGGGAAAGGCGGGAAGGCCGCGCGCAGGCACTGTGGGATGCTCCCAAAAGCTTTCTTACTGGACGCTGGGGAGCGTTCCCGCGCAGGCTCCATCGGTACCGATGATACCCATATGTGAAGACTCATTCCTGCTTGTTCCTGGAGATTATGGGGTCCTCTGGCGCTCTTGAGGGGGAGACTGTTCAGAGGTGACATTCCTGTGTAACATGGTGTCAGGCAACTCGTCATTGGTCTCTCAGCCTAATTCTGAGCCAGACAAGACCTTGAGGCTCAGATGGTCATTAGGGCAATGAGCCACCGGTGGCAAAGGAGAGAGGGGCACATGATGAGCCAACCCTGAGGTGCTCCGGGGCAAGTCACGACTTGAGCAGGAGGTTGACAGACGTGGCTTCGAGCAAGTGAATCATTCCAGCACCAGCTGGATGGCCTCTGTGGAGGTCCTCGTAGTTGAGGGTCCTGATGTCGGAGGCTCCGGGCATCAGGCCCTGCTGTACCTTGAGGAAGGGCAGCCATGCTGTGTTCCAAGGCAGCCATCCTGACTTCGATGCCAGTAGGCTCAGCAGTGACCAGTTCGGGTCTTGAAGGCATCGAGCGCGAAGCTGGCTCCCTCAAAGGGGACTCACCAACGGTATTCAAGTTGGAGGACCGAGCCCAATCCCCTGATGCGGTGGGAGTCTCCTCCTGTTGGGGCAGCTTAGAGGGCTGCTCCCGGCCATCACCCACAGCGCTGGGTCGAGGGCTCTGATGCCAGGTACTGGACAACTTACTCCCAGGCTCCAGGATCAAACTTAGATTTAGACTATGTCTTGAGCCCACAGGGGAAGTCCTCCAAGGATGACCCCTCGTCAGAGGCGCTATGACCTCAGGGCTCGGATCAAGTACCTGTGCACGATGCCGAATCATCTTAAGCAGCATCTGAGGGCAATGATTCCTAACTTGATGCCAGCATCACAGCAGAGGACTTCGAGCCAAAAAGCTCCCCTCGCTGCTTTTCATGATTCCTCTGGCTCTTGCTTGACATCTGCAGGCAGAGCAGGCAAGTGGAGTTGTTGTGATCTGCACAGAGGCACTTGATACAGCAACTGTGGCGACATGGTATGGGGGGCATTTGCCACACTGCTTAAATCCACTGACCAAAGACATAGCGGGGAAGACGGCACTCATGAGGTCAAACTCAGACATCTCGGTCAGGGACGGCACGAGAAAAGACTCGCGCACCGAAAAAGGACCCAAGAAAAAAAAACGCAATACTGGGCAGCAAGTAGGTTATTGGGAACAGACCAGCAAAAAGAGCAAAAAGGCTAAGAAAGGGGTTAGAAACACATCAACATTTAATGGGGACGATGCAAGGCTCCATGGAAAAAAGGCAGACTGAGGTAAGATGGCACCTTTGGGTGGGAAGTTAACCACGCATGTGTGGGCTAACTCCCAAGGGCTTTCTTTAAAAGCTGGGGAGTGAATCTGTGCGGGCACCATCGATGCCGACGTCACCCATATGTGAGGACTGACTTCCTGCTTGTTCCCGGAAAAAAAGAATTTATCCCCCATGTCTAAAGCGTAGTTACTCACCTGTAACAGGTGTTCTCCAGGAGCAGCAGGAATCAGTCCTCACATATGGATGACGTCGGCGCCGACGGAGCCCTCGCGGAGCAATTTTCCCCAGCTTTCAAAGAAAGCCTTTGGGAATTGCAGCGCGCATGCGCGGTCTCCTTCCCGCCCAAGGGTGCCATCTTAGCCAGTCAGATGACATAGCTAAAAAGACAGCGTAAAAATATGCAAAAAAAAAACTAAAGCAGATAATCGCAACTCCAAGGGGATGAGGGAGGGTTGTGAGGACTGATTCCTGCTGCTCCTGGAGAACACCTGTTACAGGTGAGTAACTACGCTTTCTCCAGGACCAAGCAGGAAGTCAGTCCTCACATATGGGACTCCCAAGCTTAAGGCTACCGGAGACCCTAAGCACAAAAATGAGCTCCCTCTAGCTCAGCGGCACAGAAGGAAGGAATCTTCACTGAATTATTACCCACCGGTAGCCCTCATCCGGGATGGAGGGTAGGAGTTGCTCAAACCTCAAAGAGATTTCGGAGGACTGCCTGTCCGAAAGCACTGTCCCTGCGGGACTCCCTCTCGAGACAGTAATGGACCGCAAAAGTCTGGCTCGAAGACCAAGTAGCGGCCCAGCAGATGTCTGCCAGCGGAACAGAGCGGAGGTAAGCCACTGACGTAGCCTTCGCCCGAACACAATGAGCCGTGACTCGACTTTCTAACGAGAGTCCGGCTGCCCCATAAGCCCAAGCGATACAGTCAGCAACCCAGATGGACAGAGTACGCTTGGAGACAGGGAGCCCCAATTTATTGGGGTCAAAAGACACAAAGAGCTGAGCAGCTTTGCGGTGCTCCCGCGTACGGTCAAGGTAGAAGTTCAACGCCCTTCTACAATCCAGGGTATGCAGGACCATTTCAGCTCGGCTGGAGTGTGGCCTGGGAAAGAAGGTCGGAAGTACCACCTCTTGATTGATGTGAAAAGGGGAGACCACCTTTGGAAGAAATTTAGGGTGAGTCCGTAGGACTACCCTATTTTTGTAGAACCGAGTGTAAGGGGGATCAGACATGAGGGCCTGCAATTCACTTACGCGTCTAGCGGAAGTGAGGGCTATCAGGAATAAGGTTTTCCAAGACAGAAAACGGAGAGAACAGGTAGCCATAGGTTCAAAAGGCGGACAGGTGATCCGCTGTAAAACCACATTCAGATCCCAGACAGGAGCTGGCGGGCGCAGAGGTGGTTTAAGTAGAAGGAGACCTCGGAGAAACCTTGCCACGAGAGGGTCGCTGGAAAGAGGTCTGCCGTTCACCGGCACGTGATGCGCTGAAAGAGCACTGAGGTGAACTTTGACGGAGTTGGACTTAAGTCCCATATTAGAGAGGTAGAGCAAGTACTGCAAGATCACCGACACCGAGCAGGCACACCAAACGGAAAAGCGACGCCATTTAAGGGCGTAGCATTTGCGGGTAGAAGGTCGCCGAGAAGCTAGGACGACCTCTTCCACCTCTGCCGGCAGGAGAAGGGGAGCAAGGACTACCCTTTCAGCCGCCAGGCCATTAGATTGAGAGATCTGAGGTTGGGGTGTAGCAGGGACCCCTGATCCTGGGTTAGGAGATCCGGTTGAAACCCCAGAGGGAACGGATCCTCTACCGCTAATTGCAACAGGAGTGGAAACCACGGCTGCCTGGGCCAGCGAGGAGCCACCAGGATCATGGAAGCTTTGTCTCGGAGAAACTTGAAAAGAGTTCGAGAGACTAGCGGGATGGGAGGAAAGGCATAGAGAAGGCTCTCCGACCATGAGAGTAGAAAAGCATCTGCCGCTACTCGTAGGGGATGTGGCTGACGAGAGCAGAAGCGAGGAAGTTGCCGGTTGAGAGGACTGGCAAAGAGATCCATCGTGGGGAGGCCCCACTTCAGAAAAAGTTTCTGAATTACCAAGGGATCCAGACGCCACTCGTGCGGCTGGAGTATCCTGCTGAGTTTGTCCGCCAGGCAATTTTCTTGGCCTGGGAGATAAACTGCCTTGAGAAGAATGCCGTGACTGACGGCCCAAGAGCAGAGCCTCTGAGCTTCTCGGCAGAGAAGGAAGGAGCCCGTGCCCCCCTGTTTGTTCACGTAGAACATGGCAACTTGATTGTCCGTCTGGACAAGGACGGACTGGTGAGAAGTCAGGTAGGAGAAAGCCTTGAGCGCCAGACGGATTGCTCTGAGCTCCAGGAAGTTGATCTGCTGAGCAGACTCCCACGCGGTCCAGAGACCTTGAGTACATGCCCCTTGGCAATGTGCTCCCCAGCCTAGGAGGGAAGCATTGGTCGTCAGCACTTGAGCCGGCTGAGGCGACTGAAAAGGCATTCCGAGCACCAGGTTCGGCCGATGAAGCCACCACTGTAGAGAAGAGGCCAGCGGCCTGGAGATGCGCACTAAGTCGGCTAGTCCGCCGGTGGCTTGTTGCCACTGCTTGCGAAGGCACCATTGAGCAGGCCGCATATTCAGGCGGGCATTGGGGGTCACGTGGACGGTGGAAGCCATATGGCCGAGTAGTCTCAGGAAGCGCCTGGCGGAGACCAGGGACTGGCTGCGAAAACGGCCGGCTAGGTCCATGAGCCGTTGAGCCCTGTCGAGAGGCAGGAAAGCTCGTGCCTGAGGAGTGTGCAGTCTTGCGCCGATGAACTCGAGATCCTGTGAAGGGAGCAAAGTGGACTTTGCGAAGTTTATGACAAAGCCCAAGTACTGCAGAAGAGTCACCGTGCGGTGTGTGGCATTGGTGACTGTCGGAGAGGACGATGCTCTGATGAGCCAGTCGTCGAGGTACGGAAAGACATAGAGGCCGTGAAGCCGGAGATAGGCCACCACCACCGCGAGACATTTTGTGAAGACTCGCGGTGCGGAGGATAGGCCAAAGGGCAGTACTCTGTACTGGTAATGATTTCCTGCCACCACAAACCGTAGGTATTGGCGGTGGCTTGGGTGGATGAGGATGTGCGTGTAGGCATCCTTTAGATCCAAGGAGCATAGCCAATCTCCCTGCTGGAGGTAGGGCAGAAGGATTCCAAGGGTAAGCATCTTGAACTTTTCCCTCACGAGGAACTTGTTGAGGTTGCGCAAGTCCAGGATGGGTCTGAGGCCTCCTGTCCGTTTTGGTATCAGGAAATACCTGGAATAAAAGCCTTGACCTCTCAGGTGGTGGGGCACCGGTTCCAGAGCCTGTTCCTGAAGAAGACTTGCTAACTCCTGAAGGAGTAAGTCCCTGTGCAGAGGGAGTCGTGGAGGTTCTCCCGGGAAATAAGAGGGAGGGACCTGTTGGAAGTGGAGAAGATATCCTTCTCTGACGACTTGAAGCACCCAGGCATCTGAAGTGATTGTGGACCACCTGTGTGCGAAGTGAACCAGCCGGCCTCCGGTGCTGGGAGGAGCCAGCGGAGGGGGAGAGGCTATGCTGAGGAAGTCAAAAACCCCCACCCTGCTGAGCAGGGGCAGGTGGTGCAGGCTTGGGGGCTTGCTGCCTACGGGACCCGTTACCCCGTCCCTTGGCCTGCTGGCCCTGTTGGGGAGCTGCGGAGGCCTGATATTGTGGGTAGTGTTTATAGGCAGCCGCCTTTCTCGGGTAAAAGGACTTCTTTCCCGAGCCCTTCTTTTTCTGGGAAGGGGCGGAGGTCTTCCTAGAAAGCCTAGTCCTGGTGAGAGTCTCCGTCTCGATTTGTGCAGCCTTTTCAGCCATGGGCTTGCCAAAGAGGTTCTCACCTCGGCAGGGGACATCGACCAACTTGTCCTGCACCCAGGGTTCCAGGTCAGACGACTGAAGCCAAGCTTGTCGGCGGGCACCGATGCCAGCTGCGGCCACGCGAGCCGATGCTTCAAAGCCATCATAGGCTGCTCGGGACATGAATTTGGAGCATTCCCGAATACCAGTAGTCAAGGCCAGGAACCTCCGCAAAGGTTCCTCGGACAGTCCAGCGGAGAATCCGGCTATCTCTTTAGCCAGGTCTCGGAGATACATGCCCATGTATAGCTGGTAGGTCTGGACACGACAAGCAAGCATAGAGCCCTGGAAACACTTCTTACCAAGGCCATCCAGGTTACGGGCCTCCCTGCCAGGAGGCACCGAGGAGTGCATCTTTTGGCTCTTAAGCCTATGCATGGCCGATTCCACTACCATGGAATGGTGTGGCAGCTGTGCTTTATGGAAGCCAGGACTCTTGCGGACTCGATAGATGGAATCGACCCGCTTGCTCAATACCGGCGACGAGGCCGGACT
This sequence comes from Ichthyophis bannanicus, assembly GCA_033557465.1. Taxonomy (NCBI): domain Eukaryota; kingdom Metazoa; phylum Chordata; class Amphibia; order Gymnophiona; family Ichthyophiidae; genus Ichthyophis; species Ichthyophis bannanicus. Next base: position 665,692,073 of record CM066033.1, read on the forward strand.
CTCCCACATGCGGAAGAGTAGTCGTTCCAGCATGGGAGGAACCGGTACAGTAAAGTGCTCCCTGGTGGGAGAGTCGTACTGAAGGGCGTCGAGCTCTTCGGCTCGAGGCTCCTCCTCGGGATCCGCAGGGAAGGCCAAAGCCTTGGCCATATCCCTGACGAAGTCCGAGAACCGGGCATCCTCCGGAGGGGACTGCTTCCGAGGTTCGGACTCAGGTGAGTCCGAGGGGACACACCGAGTCCGAAATGAATCAGGTGACTCTTCCTCTTCAGACTCCCAGGCCGACTCCGAGGAGGAATCGGTGGGGTCGGCTCGGGCAGGCGGAGGCGTCGGCCGCCCCGACACCGAGGGAGTCGGCGTCAACGACCTCGGTCCCGAACGGGAGGCCGAGGGTGACCTCGACCGAGGATCGACTCGAGTTCACATGGACTAGAGGATCGGCTCGGTCTCCGGGGTCGACTTAGACGTCGACGTCCCGGCGGTCGGGGCAGTGGCGCCAGCGAGGCTAGCGATCAGTGCCCGCTGCTGGTCCATGAAGGCAGATAGTCTGCTCTCCAAGGCCGTCAACCTAAGTCCGACCTCAGGTGACCCAGCAGCCCCCGACTCGGGCCCCGACGGCGTCGGGCCTGACGTCGGAACTCTCGGAGGCGAGTCCAGGAGGACTACAGGACTTACCCGAGCAGGCAACTCCGACTCCAGGCGAGGTCGCTTCGGGAGGTGCTCCTTCTCCAAAGACCCGGGACGGCTATCGGGGCTATGCGACCTGGCCCTCGCGGAGCCAGGAGCGTCCACCGACGACGCCCGCGCGGGTTTTACCTTCCGTCGATGGTCCCCAGAGGGAGAACCCCTGTCGGAGGAGCTTCGGCGATGGTCAGAGCTGGAACCTCTGGATGCCGAGGCCTCCGACGAGGTCCGGGTACGGCCGGGGTCAGCGAAGATTCTTTCCCGCTGGTGCCGCCGACTCCTTAACGCTTTGGAGGACATTTTGCCACAGGCCCCACAGATCAGTTCTTCGTGATCCGGGCCCAGGCAGCGGAGGCAATTATCGTGTGTGTCAGTGAGTGACATATTTCTGTCACACTGAACACACCGCTTGAAACCACTGGCAGCCATCGGGGGAAAAAGGGCCACTGCAAGGTCAAAGGACCGGGCTGACAGCGAAAAACCGAAAACGAAACTGACCAAAATCAGAAAAACCGAAAAATAAGAGAAGGACTCGCAACGGCGTCGCGAGTCCGGGCAGGAAAAAGACCGGCGTCGAACCGAAGGAAAAAAGAGAAATAAATCACGAAAATCAACTTTTTCAGCGGGGACACGACGGGTACGTCTGTAGGGCTCCGCGGAAAAAAGAAGACTGGCTAAGATGGCACCCTTGGGCGGGAAGGAGACCGCGCATGCGCGCTGCAATTCCCAAAGGCTTTCTTTGAAAGCTGGGGAAAATTGCTCCGCGAGGGCTCCGTCGGCGCCGACGTCACCCATATGTGAGGACTGACTTCCTGCTTGGTCCTGGAGAATCAGCTTATTCGTGTTCTGGAATGATCTCCATAAGGGGTGAAATCCAAGAGGAAAGGCTTTAAGTATTACTCCTTCCTGGAAATGGCTTCACAGCACTGATAAGGCTTTAAGAGATGTTCCTGTGGATAACAGCGAATGCAAAGTTGCTAACCATATCATATCTAACACTTAAAAGACATAGATAAATTGAAGGAAATCTTCCACCAAAAACCTTCTCATTGTAAGGTCATGTTTGCTGAAGTTTATATATCCCAGCATTCCTGGGGTTATGTGAAGTTCAAGAAAGAGGAAGTTTAGAAAGGGGGGGGGGGGGGATTCCATGGAACACCAATTGTATCTGGAAAGATTAAAGTTTGCAGAGATTCACTGTTCAAAACCAAAACGATAAGACTTATCTGACACAGATGACAATGAAGAATGATATTTGCCCATAAACCTGAGCCCTTTTCCATCTAAACTATCTACTCTCTGGTCTGCCAAACTGTGAACACAGAGTAAACAAACTGTTATGGAATGCACTACCCCTTTTTATCCAAGAAGCGACCTCTCAAAAGAAATTCAGGGCAGCATTGAAAACCTATTACTACTATCAAAATAGCCTTTGGTTTAGGAGAAAATCCTGATGGCAAGTGAATTTTTTATAAACTTGTGACCTAGCAGAATAGCCTTGGTGGGAACTGTGGCACTTACAGACCTGTCTCCTTCTCCCTCTACTTTTTTTTTAAATTTAATCTCCACATTTTTGCTTTCCTATCATATTAGAGAAATAAATTGTAACTTTTTAATCTTATTTCCAATATTATGTTTCTTCTATTCTACCTTGTTTTATTTGTTATCCACTTTGCCACATCCTGAAAGATGGTATATCAAAATACAATAAACTATAAAGCTTCAGATATTTTCTACAGTTGATAGACAAAGTGTCATTACAGGACAAGGCCTAAGCCATCTGTCTATGGACAACAGCTACAAGTCAACATTCAGGGCTTCTTGCTCCCTCCTCTGTGCAGTAACAGCACATAAAAGGGTGATTTTAATCCATGCACTGAGCAAACAGAGCAGTCTCATTTGCAGGCCATGCTATGCATTGTGCTTACAATCTACAGCAGCTCTGGACCATGGAGCACCCTAAGTGGCAAGCTGTTTCTGCACTGTAGAACTGGCATCAACTAAATTCTATTAACTGACAGTATTGTGTGTGCAAGGCTTGTAGCAGCTACCTAAGCAGCTCAACAGCATGTTCAGGGTTGTCTCAATCAGATACATAATGAAACCATGAAAACGGTGAAAGAACCATCTTGCCATAGCCTATGGAAACAAACCAGTATGACTACAATGCTATACTCAGGGCCCTCTTCTTTCTCTTAAGGCCAAAATTAAAAAAATAAAAAAATTACAAGGGGGGAGGGGGCTTTATGACTAGGAAGAAAGATGCTTAGAGTCTCAGCCATGCTGTTCATGGCTTTTATACGAGGGAGTGCTGATAAGTCTCTAGACTTGTAATGAAACAGAAAGCTACGGGTACACTTCAGTTACAGAGGCCCGAATGATCTCTTTGCAGTATCGTTTTCCGGACCTCCAGAACTGCAATGTGCCCGTAGCTTTCTTTTTCGTTACAAGGCCAGAGACTTATCAGCACTCCCTCGTATAAAAGCCATGGCTGACACTCTGAGCATCTTTCATTCCAGTCATTAAAAAAAAAAGTTAATTTTGTGTCTCCCAAGGTCCATCAGCAACTTTCAAAATAAGTTACTAAACTCCCCACGTGCAGATACATTCAAACAGGGACATTTCTAAAATTTCTTCTTTCAAAAACATGAGCCGAGGCGAAAAGCGCTATACCTTTCTGGCAATGTACACCACTTACTGCCTAAAGTCCATATTTTAACTTAAGGATACGTAGAGAGTTTGAGGTGCTGAAAATCAGATCAGGATAACTAATGAGCTGTACAGACAGCCTGCAGGAAATGCACCACGCCTACCAGGAACTTGGGTTTTTATAAAGCAGTTAATTTTAAATTGGATGGGTCGCTGAAGTCCCTTTTGTCTCCTGGCGGCTGTAAGCTGAGCTTGGTCCCTATAGCTTGATTAGAATAGCATTCTGAAAGGGTGGGGAAGAGATGAATCCTATTCTTTCACATTCCTGCAGCAAAGTGATTAGCTGGGAGTTGAATAGCAAACATAATGACATCATTGATAGAGCTATAATAGAAAAGGGTGGTTAGGGGGAGAAGGAAGAAGATGTATTTGTGTTACAGACAAAAGACAAACTCTGTATCACAGCAGGGACAAATAAAGAGGAACCCAATGACTAGATGAAGTGAGGTCAGGGCCCCCCAGTGTTTTGCCCCAGCAAGGCCCTGCCTCCTCCCTCAAAAAGATTTGTTAGGCATGCAAAGTTCTTTCAAAAGCGACATAAGGAGGAGACACCAGCAGTCCTCTCAATACCCTCCTCTCTGGTCAGTTATTGGAACAATGACATCACTTTTTCTTCCTCTACATGGGGAAGGGGAAGAAAGGTTATTCCCTGTCATTTTTCCTAAGAGGTGGTCTCTGAAGGAAAGTAAACAAAGAGCCCTAGATCCCAAGAAATGGGGTAAGGATAATGGTGAGGGTGGGTGTTCTTGAACGAACGTGGCATAAGGAAAATATCAAATTACACACACACACACACCACAATAATTTACGGGACCTGAGGGAAAGGCAACAATCCAAGATAGACAAGTTGGGTCCTTAATTCTCATTTTTTATGCAATATTGGTCTAGACTTATGTATTAAGATTGAGGTAAGAGGTGGAAAGAAGCAGGTGAATTGCTTTCGTTACCTGCAGGGTATTCCACCAAGTGTCTCTCAAAACAGCACCAGAAAGAATTTTGCTAGCATGGATAAGGAAGGGAAGAGGATTATTCATTACGGGCCAAATTAAGTTTTAGGAAAAGCAGGGCTAAAAATCTTAACAAAAAATTTCACAAGTCAGCTTGCTCATGCAATTTTTAATTACATCCTTAAAAAAGAATGCAATTTCTCACAACAAAAGAAATGGAAAGTCGCACAGAAAATCTACACAATACACTTTGGAACACTGCCAGATTCTTAAATCTAGCATTTTCAAGCACAAACCTTATAGCACTTCAGATATTTTTCTTACACTCTCTCTCTTCTACGGATTTGTCTTCTTAAATTTCAGAAGGTGCTATTTCTTCAGCAGCTGCACTAGTATTTTATAAACACGCATAGGTGCCTATGTGCCTTTACATAAAAAGATTTTAAAAAAGGCACCTTAACTTCCAAGCCGTGTTATACAACTAAACTCCAGATGTCCCTGAGTTTCAGGATTTTTTTGCCCAAATTTGAGGGCTTACCCCAAAATACTCTTGTCTGTGCAGCTCAGCTGTACCAAAATCTTTAGGTAAGCATAACCACAAAAGTATGCAGCATTTCAGAGTATTAAGGCAGCGCATCACTGCCAGCCTCCTCTTTAGGGACATAATGCCATGTCTCCAGGGGTGATCTTTTATCCTCCCTCTCCACAGTTAAGCATGAGTTATCCTGACAGGGCAGCTGTAGTCCATAAAGGAGGAAGCAGGCAGTCACAGACAAGTACTGCTCCTGCTGCTTTCCTCCTGCTGGAGGGAGGGAGAAGATAATATAGGAGAGAGGAAGCTATGGGACTGGTGTGAAACCGAGCAAGGGAGAATACAGGTGGCTAAGAATGGGCAAAGAGGGCTTGGTATTATGAGTGAATAAGCAAGAGTGCTGCTATCTATGTGTGCCAGCAGGAGAATCACAATGGCAGAAGGCACCCAGCCAAGGTGGCAGAATATGCAGAGGCCCAGTGGCAAGAGGAAGGAAGCAGTAGAGCAGGCAAGAGCAGCAGCAGATTTAGGTGCAACTGAACCAGTCAGCATAGGGTGAGGGAACAATGGGTAGTTATAGCGTAATACAAATTAATTTTCATATGGTATACTTTAATACGTATACATCGATAAGTATAAAATTAAATGTAAAACACATTTTTGTGAAAAAATACACCTTGAACAATATGCTTTAGATATATAGGGCCCGATTTTCAAAAGGCATTTACATGGTTTAAAGCCCCTGTAAACCATGTAACTGCCTTAGACGGGAATATTCAAAAGGCCCCTACATGGGTAGTGCTGTAGAATATTCCCGGCTATGTCTCATACGCACCCCAATGTTATCTGGTTAGCATCGGGCTGTGTTGGGGGCGGTCTGGGGCAGAGCAGCCTGAGGTGGAGAATGGTGCTAACCGTGCAGCAACAATATTGGAACTGCACAATTAGCGATCGGCACCTCAAAGGTAAGCGAGAAAAAAACTATATCTTTAAGGCGCTGAAGCTAACCCGGCAGCATCCAATATCACTGCTGCATGGTTAGCTTTGGCAGCTTCTGGCATCAGCGGCGATCACCCGATATTCAATGCCATCACCACAACATTGAATGTCCAGTTTAGGGGTCGCAGGGCGCATAGCCCTGCCACATTACGGACAACTGAATTTCAGGCACATAGAAACTAATTATTTTGAGTGTACATCAGATTACTACAGTTTTCCATGGGGCAGGTCTCCACACCACATCCCCTGATATGGATTACTCACAATTGATATAAGACTTTTCCCTCCTCCAGAGTTATCAGAAATGTCACTGACCTTTGGAAGCTGCATTACCACCTAAACTGCAGTTTTATTCACTGGGTTATGAAAAATTGTTTATTGCACAGAATACACTTGGATCTATCATTAGATAATGAGACCCTCATATTATTCCTCAAAATTAGCTCATTTCCTAATTACGTTTTTACTCCGTTTTTGGAATCTGCACATAAAACCCCGGAGCCTATCCACAAAATTAAAAGGAAATCCTTCTCTACTTAAACAAATTAAATGGGAAGAGGGTTGTTCCATGCACAACTTAAGAGAAACCTCATTATTTAGTCAGAGTAAGACTTGGAACCATCAAGTGCTCCCCCATAGGTCCCAACCAACACAAACCTCTGCTTCTGACCTTACAGATAAGGTTTTGTGGCCTATGAAATGAGCAATGCAAAAGGTTTCTGCCCAAGGCAGACAAGAGTTCATGCTCCTGATACAGAGGTTAACAACATGCTTTTAGAGAACACAAGCGATTAACCAGTAATGAAGTAATCAAATTACAAATGATGGTGTTGAAACACGACTAGTGCAACTGCAATCTACATATCTATAATTTATTTTTCTTTGCTGTCTCACTAACACTATTAACCCTAGCGCAAAGCTGCTTACTTACAACAGGTGCTGTATGAAAAAAGAGCAACTCATCAATCTCACAAGTGGGCAATATGACCATACATTGCACCAAGCAGAAAAATAAGAGTTTTCTGGCAAGAACACTAAAAATATATCCTACACGTGAGTGGGACTTCCCATGTTTCCTCTCAGTCAAGTTTATAGAAGGCGCATAACTAGCTCCCAAGGGAAGGGTGGGTGGCTGGGTTATGTGAGTGATGAATGGCAATCTTCAAAGAACATTTGCTACAGGTAAGCACATTTGCTTTCTTTGAAGGCAAGTAAGTTTACTGTGACACACAGCTGGAACTTCCTTGTTAAGTGCTGCCTTCAACATAAAAGAGAACCTTACAATAGTTGCCATTGGGCAAGAAAACACATTTGCTTTTATTGGAAAGACCCCCCCCTTTTTTTTTTTAAATGGGAAAACAAAGATATCCTGAAACCATAACAAGCAGGAAAAGCGTACAGAGGCACCACTTGGAATACTTTCCAACACAGATTTGTAGAACAGGAGGGTTGGGGAGGGGGGTATGTGGAGAGGTGTTTCTCTATTGCTGTGATGTGGTTGTATAAGGGGCTATAAGAGGGGTGTGTGGGTATGTGCATGCGAGGTACAGCGTGGTGTCTCCCAATGGATTTGGTTTTGTGCATACTATGAGAAGAACAAACCTCACTCAAAGTCAGGGTAAGTATGCTGCATATGATTTCAAGTCTCAGATATTCTAGGGACAGCAATCTCAGGCCGGAGGGACTCAGGTTTCTAGTCCTATAGGCACTCCTTGTGGTCTTGGGCAAGCCACTTAACCCTCTGTTGCCTCAGGTACACAGATTGTGAGCCCTTTGGGGACAAGGGAATGTATCCAGTACCTGTAGTGAATACATAATATAAACTGCTTTGATTGAAGGATAAGGCGGTATAGAAAACTGGTTAAATAAATAAATATTCTGCTTGCATTCATCTTAATATCTGCAGTGTGCCAAGAAAGCTTCCAGCTGGAGTTCAAAAGGTGTGTAAAAATACAGGCAACAGATCAAAGTGCGACTAGAACTTTTTTTTTTTTAAGACACTACTACTGTCATATTTCCTTACTCTTCAATTGTAATTTTTGGTAATGGAGGATCATCTTTTTCTCCAAATATTCTATAGAATGCTACTTCTATTAAGCAGTACCTCTGTTTTTATCCTTTAACACAATATCTGTTTTTCTTGCTTCAAGCTTTTAATCATTGAGAATTGAAATCACCCAAGCGAAAAAGTCAGCATTCTCTACGTCTAACAATGTCACAATCCCAGTGTTTTTCTGGTCCAGCAACATTAGTGCCTACACAGTTTTCCTGTGGATGAGCTATGCTACACATTATACCTTTCTGCATAAAGACCTTCTATATTTTTGTCTGTTTTACCATTGTTTTCTGTGCTGGCTGTGATTGATCATATCCATAGTCCACTGTCCTACACTGCAATCTCCAGCTCTCATCTTTAGGTTTATGCTCACATCTCCTTAACCACTCCTATATCTTGTTCAGATTTACTTACAATTGCTAAAATAACTCTGTACTTCAGATTGTATTTGAGCTTTAGTTTTTCCCTGTTTTTTTTTTTAATCTTGTTGCCTTTATTCCTTCGTGTGCTTGTAGATGCTCTCATTCATTTTTTCCATTTGTCAGAATACTCATCTAAGCTTAAGGATGTAAAATAATTTTGGTCAGGGGGGCGAAGCTGACCACGGAACAAGATGGACGCTTGAGAGCTTTGCACTGGAGGACTGAGGAGAGAATCTGCTATCCTACCTGAACACAATCACCTCATTTCTCCACCCCCTCCCCCCCCCCGGCAGTAAATCTTTCATTTTGGCTATGCCCAGCACAAAACAGATATGACTTGACTATTCTAGCACTTAAAATCAAGGAGCTAAAGCTCTAAACAAGAACCCCCGTCTCCACAAAAGATGGTGCCTGACTGAGAACAACCAGAGGGCCTACAAGAACTGCTTAAAGAAATCAGAGCAGTTAAAGAGCTGGTGAAGTCAAATGGAGAATCTTTGTTTACTATGCAGGAAGATAGCTCTAAAAAAATAACCCCGAGATCCAATAAAACTGAAAACATCTTAATGGCACATGAGGAGCATCTGAAGCAGATGGATGGGAACTCTAAGCAAATCCTGCAATTGGAACGTAACTTGGAAGACAGCAATAACAGAACAAGAAAGAACAACATCTGGATTCTTGGCATCCCAGAAAGGGCAGAAGAAGCAAACTGTTCGCTTTTTAATAACTATTCTACCAAAACTGTTGAGAATTGAATTTGCCATGCATTTGAGTTTGAAAGGGTTCATCAGGTGCCTTCACAATCAATACCACATAGCAAGTACCGGTGACCATTTATCCTTCGGGTGCTTCGCTTTCAACAAGTGGTTCAAATCATGGAAGCGGCAAAGAGCCGCCTGCCTATATCTTTTGAGAGTCACAATCTTCTATTTTTCCCCGATTTCACCAAAACAATTGACAAGAGAAAGCAGCTCGTAGCATTGAGACCACGGCTTCAGAAATTGCAGGCTCGATTTGGGTTACTCTACCCTGCCCGTATGCAGGTGACACTGCAAAACCAGACAAAAACATTTGATGATCCGGAGGCATTATGGGTCTTTCTGGAGGACAAGGAAGCCACTCAGTTGCGGTGACTTATTTTGCCACTTCAGGATTGTCGGTACTAGAAATCAGTCAGTTTGGCTTATGAACTTGCTCCAATCAACAAGTGGCGACTGAGAATGTCTTGGGTGCAATGTCAGACATTTGATGTGTCCTCCATAATCTCCGTTTACCATAAGATTAGCCTTCTTTAGTTTGTTATTCTGTTTGTTATGATTTATGGGGGAATGGATATATGGGAATCTTGGTGTTGGTTGCAGAATACTAGTGTTACATTAAAGTTGATGTATGGCATGGAAAGGATATGGATTGCTTTGTTGACTGCATGCTGGTTGCCTGCTGTTGAGCCTGCTGACTCATATATGGGGTCGAGAGTGAAGCACACTGGGTGGGTTTTGTAGTGAGCACAGTGGGTAGTGAGAGATCCAGGAAACTACTATGGTCCTTAGTGACAGGTAGGTGTGTTGGGTGTCTCAGTTTGGATGTGTGAACGCTATATGTTTGTCATGAATGAAAGTGACTGTATGAGTGTGTTTGGGAGATTGTTAATAAACATGGGGGATAAAATATGAAGCAGGGGGAAGACAGAATGGGTAGGATAGATATGAGGTTATTTGGGAGATCCTCTGTTTATCTTGTAACCCTGTTGGCTCACCCTTGGTTGGTATTTACTGGCTGTTAATCCATGGTTTTCCTGGCTGCCAAGTTATGGTACTTCTATGTAGGGTTCTTACTTCGACCAAGTACAGATGGTTCTGATAAAAAAACGCCGTTAGACAGTTTTACTATACTAGAATGCATATTGTTTTTCATGGCCACTGCTGGTAGTGATAAGCTATAGGCAGTATATACTGGAAAGAGGTTATTTGAGGCCCTTAAACTATGTCTATCACAATACTTTTAGCAATGGATGTGGGCCTCTAACATGCTATCCACAGCTGCATTATGGACCACTTTAAGATAATCAACAATCCAATAAAACGCAAGAAGATTATGCTATATGGGCATAAGCAAAATGCAGATGTTTTATACCTACAGGAAACACATCCAACCACTACTGAGTCCCAAAAATTAGGCTCTAACCTTTTCACTCTGCTTGCTTATTCAGCTGCTAATAAAGAGTAGTTACTCATCTGTAACAGGTGTTCTCCAGGAGCAGCAGGAATCAGTCCTCACATATGGGTGACATCGACGCCGATGGAGCCCCTGCGGAGCATTTCCCCAGCTTTCTATGAAAGCCTTTGGGAATACTGCACGCATGCGCGGTCCTCTTCCCGCCTAAAGGTGCCATCTTGCTCAGTCAAATGACATAGCTAAAAAACAGCACACAAAAAGTAAAATAAACTATGTACAACTGCAACTCCCAGGGGAGGAGGGAGAGTTGTGAGGACTGATTCCTGCTGCTCCTGGAGAACACCTGTTACAGGTGAGTAACTACTCTTTCTCCAGGACCAAGCAGGAAGTCAGTCCTCACATATGGGTGGACTCCCTAGCTCTGGGCTACCAGGGAACCCAGGCTGAACAAGAGAACTCCCTCTAGTCCCAGCATCAAAGAAAGGCTTTTCACTGAAAGAACCTCCACCAATAGCCCAACGGAGGGCTGGAGGGCAGGAGTTGCCTAAACCTCAAAGAGATTCCGGAGTACTGCCTGGCCAAAAGCACTGCCCCTACGGGACTCCCTCTCCAGGCAGTAATGGGCCGCAAAAGTCTGGCTTGAGGATCAAGTTGCAGCCCTGCAGATGTCTGCCAACGGTACAGAGCGGAGATGAGCTACTGAGGCAGCCACTGCCCTGACACGATGGGCCGTGACCCGACCCTGCAAAGGAAGGTCAGCCGCCCTGTAAGCCCAGGAGATACAGTCAGCTACCCAGATGGACAAGGTACGCTTGGACACAGCTAACCCCAAATTATTAGGGTCAAAAGAGATGAAGAGCTGATTTGCCCTTCTATGTCCCTGCGTACAGTCAAGGTAGAAGGATAAGGCCCTCCTACAGTCCAAGGAATGCAGGACTGCTTCAGCCTGGCTTGCATGAGGCCTAGGGAAGAATGTTGGAAGAACCACCTCCTGGTTGAGGTGGAAAGAGGAGACAACTTTAGGAAGGAACTTAGGATGAGTCCTAAGGACTACCCTGTTCCTATAGAAACGAGTGTAGGGCCTGTCACAGACCAAGGCCTGTGGCTCACTCACTCACCTGGCCGAGGCTACCAGGAAGAGAGTCTTCCAGGAAAGGAAGCGGAGAGGACAAGTAGCCATCGGCTCAAAGGGTGGGCGAGTCAGTTGCTGCAAGACCACATTCAACTCCCACTCTGGTGCCGGAGGACGGACAGGAGGCTTGAGCAAGAGCAAACCTCTGAGGAACCGGGACACCAAAGGGTGCACCGACAGAGTGTCCGTCCACCAGTGAGTGGTGAGCTGCCATAGCTGAGAGGTGGACCCGAACAGAATTAGACTTGAGGCCCTGATTTGATAAATGCAGCAGGTACTGAAGTACTACTGGCACAGAGCAGGAGAAAGGATCTGCTGTGCGCTGCTGACACCACAAAGAGAACCTTCTCCATTTCAGGGCATAGGTTTTCCTGGTGGATTGCTTTCTAGAGGCCAAGACCACGTCCTCCACTTCCTGAGGCAGGCCCCAGGGAGCCAAGACTACCCTTGCAGCCTCCAGGCCATCAAATTGAGAGATTTGAGGTTGGGGTGCAGAAGGGAACCCTGATCCTGAGAGAGAAGTTCAGGTTGCACCCCCAGAGGTAGAGGGGCGTCCACTGCCAGTTGAAGCAGAAGCGGAAACCAAGGCTGCCTCGGCCACCTGGGGGCTACCAGAAGAACAGAGGCCTTGTCCCTCAGAATCTTGAACAAGGTTCAGGCCACCAGAGGCGTGGGAGGAAACACATACAGGAGGCCCTGGGACCAGGAAATCAGGAAGGCATCCGCCGCCAACCTCATGGGATGTGGTTGCCTGGAACAGAACCTGGGCAGCTGCCGGTTCAGGGGACTGGCAAAGAGATCCACTGATGGAAGTCCCCATTTCAGGAAAATTTTCTGAACCACTAATGGGTGTAGCTGCCACTCGTGGGGCTGCAGAACTCTGCTTAATCTGTCTGCCAGGAAGTTCTCCTGGCCCGGGAAATAAACAGCCTTGAGAAACATGTTGTGTTTGAGTGCAAACACACAAAGGGCCTGTGCCTCCTGACATAGGAGCCTGGACCCAGTGCCACCCTGTTTGTTCACAAAGAACATGGCTACTTGGTTGTCGGTCTGCACTAAGACAGACTGGTGAGCCAGGGTTCGAGAGAAGGCCTTGAGGGCCAAGCGAATAGCCCTGAGTTCCAGTAGGTTGATCTGTTGCGCAGCCTCCCATGGAGACCACAGGCCCTGGGTGCACTTGTCCATACAATGTGCCCCCCCAGCCCTGCAAGGAAGCATCGGTGGTTACCACCACTGTGAACACAGGTACCTGAAAAGGTACCCCCTGTAGTAAGTTGGGGGGGGGTGCAACCACCACCGCAGGGAGTTCAGAAATGGTTTGGACACCCGTACTCTGTCTCTGAGGCACCAGTGGCTTGTGTCCACTGAGTTTTGAGGCACCACTGGGCAGGCCTCATGTGGAGTCGGGCATTTGGAGTCACATGCACTGTCAATGCCATGTGGCCCAGGAACCTCAGAGTCTGGCGGAGACCAGTGGCCTGCTGAGAAACTGGTTTGCCAAGTTTATCAGTCTTTGGGCTCTGTCTTCTGGCAAGAATGCCAGCAGAGAGTCTAGCCTTGCTCCTATGAACTCTAGGTTCTGTGAGGGGAGCAAAGTGGACTCTGCGAAGTTTATGACAAACCCTAGGTGTTGAAGTAGAGAGATAGTGCGAAGGGAGGCCTGTCTGGCCTCCTGACACGTCTGACCCCTGATGAGCCAGTCGTCCAGGTAGGGGAAGACAAAGATACCTCGATTCCTCAAGTAGGCCACCACCACTGCCAGGCACTTTGTAAAGACTCTGGGGGCGGAGGTGAGGCCAAAAGGCAGTACCCTGTACTGATAATGGTTTCCTCCCACAATGAACCTGAGGTACTTTCTGTGGTCTGGATGGATGAGGATGTGAGTGTACGCATCCTTTAGATCCAAGGAGCATAGCCAATCTCCCTGCTGGAGGTAGGGCAGTAATGTTCCAAGAGTAAGCATCTTGAACTTTTCTTTCTCCAAGAACTTGTTGAGATTTCTGAGGTCGAGAATAGGCCTGAGGCCTCCGGTTCTCTTTGGTACCAGGAAGTACCTGGAGTAGAAACCATGACCTTGTAGGTGGGGAGGCACAGGCTCCGCCTTGTCTCGCAACAGACCCTGAAGCTCCTGCAGGAGGAGGGCTGTATGGAGAGGAGGCCGTGGAGGCTCTCCTGGAAAGTAAGGAGGAGGCAATTGATGAAAATGAAGCATGTAGTCCTTGTGGACTATGCTTAAGACCCAATTGTCTCCTGTGATGGGTGGCCACTGGAGGGCAAACAGGGCTAGTTGACCTCCTGTACAGGGATGGGACAGCAGAGACGGAGAGGCTATGCCTTGAGAGTCAAAAACCCCCACCCTGCTGAGTGGGAGTGGGAGCAGAAGCCGGAGGCTTGGGGGCCTTCTGCCTACGGGGCCCATGTCCCTGCCCCTTGGCCTGCTGACCATGTGGGGGAGCGGGGGAGGACTGGTAAGTTGGGAACTGTTTGTAGGCAGTCGCCTTCCTCGGGTAAAAGGGCTTTTTACCCGAGCCCTTCTTATGTGAAGGGGCAGAAGTCTTTCTAGATAGCCTTGTCCTCGTAAGGTGCTCGGTCTCGAGTTCAGCAGCCTTCTCGGCCATGGGACATCGACCAACTTGTCTTGTACCCATGGCTCGAGGTCCGATGACTGCAGCCATGCCTGGCGTCGAGCCGCGATGCCGGCTGCCACAACACGGGCCGAGGCCTCGAAGCCATCGTAGGCTGCTCGGGACATGAACTTAGAGCATTCCCAGATCCCCGAAGACAAGGACTTGAACCTCTGCAAAGGTTTCCCGGAGAGACCAGCAGAGAACCCGGCAAGCTCCTTCGTCAGGTCCCGCAAGTACATGCCCATGTACAGCTGGTAACACTGGACACGGCAAGCAAGCATCGAGCCCTGGAAGCACTTTCTACCAAACGCATCCAGGTTTCGGGCCTCCCGGCCGGGAGGCACCACAGAGTACATCTTTTGGCTTTTCAGACGATGCATGGCCGATTCCACCACCATGGAATGGTGCGGTAGCTGCGCCTTCTGAAAACCAGGGCTCTTACGGAGTCGATAAATGGAATCGACCCGCTTGCTTAGAACCGGCACCAAGGCCGGTGCCTCCCATATCCGGAAGAGAAGCCGTTCCAGCATCGGAGGAACCGGCACAGTAAAGGCCTCCTTTGGAGGAGAGTCATACTGGAGGGCCTCAAGCTCTTCGGCTCCTCCTCGGGGTCCGCTGGGATCACCAAAGCAGTGGCCATATCCCGAACAAACTCCGAGAACCGGGTATCCTCCGGAGGGGATCTACTCCGGGGCTCCGACTGCGGTGAGTCCGACAGGATGCACCGAGTCTTAAAGGTATCGGGGGACTCATCGTCCTCCGTCTCCCAGGCGGACTCATCCGAAGAAGAGTCGGGCTCCGACCGCGCGGGGCCCAGCAGCACCCGCCCCGACGCCAAAGGCACTGGCGTCGACACCCTTGGTCCCGACCGGGAGGTCGAGAGTGACCGCGACCGAGGACGACCTCGAGCCTTCATGGTCTTGAGTATCGGCTCGGTCTCTGGGGTCGACTTTGACGTCGATGTCCCAGTGGTCGGGGCAGATGCGCCAGAGAGGCTGGCCATCAGCACCCGCTGCTGATCCATGAAGGCAGACAGTCTGCACTCCAAGGCTGTCAGCCTGAGACCCAGCTCAGGAGACTCAGTGGGCCCCGGCGGTGCCGGGCCCGACGTCGGCTCCCTGGGAGAAGAGTCCGAGGACAACAGGACTTACGTGTCCAGCAGACTCCGGCTCCACACGAGGCTTCTCCTGTTCCACGGGCCCAGGACGGCGGTCGGGGGTCCGAGACCTAGCCCTCGAGGAGCCAGGGACCTGATCCGACGCCGCCCTCGCAAGCCGCTTCTTCCTCTTTCGCTCCCGCTCGGGGGACCCCCTGTCCGAGGAACCCCGACGATGCTCGGGGTCAGACTCCTGAGACGTCGAGGCCTCAGACAAGGTCCGGGCCCGGCCGGAGACTGAATCAGAGAAAAGCCTTTCCTTTTGGTGCTGACGACTTCGCAGTGCCTTAGTGGACATTTTACCACACGGTCCACAGATCTTAGGATCATGATCAGGACTGAGGCACCGAAGGCAGCAGTCGTGTGTGTCGGTGAGAGAAATTAGTTTCTTGCACCAATCACACTTCTTAAAACCACTGGAAGCCATCGGGGAAAAAAGAGCCCCTGCGAGGTCAAAGGACCGGCCTTCCAGGGAAAAAGAAAAAAGGGTGAACGCCAGCCACGAAGGGCAAAAACCGAAAAAAGAAAAATCAGGCTCAATACCGGTGTACCGAACCCGGTGAGAAGGGGAACCAGCGGAGAACCGGAGAAAAAACCGAAGGAATCGCAGGAATTCGAAGAAAAATCGAACTATTTTCTGGGTGAACTAGGACAAACGTCCGATGGACTCCACGGAAAAAGAGAGACTGAGCAAGATGGCACCTTTAAGCGGGAAGGGGATCGCGCATGCGTGCAGTATTCCCAAAGGCTTTCATAAAAAGCTGGGGAAATGCTCCGCAGGGGTTCCATCGGCGTCGATGTCACCCATATGTGAGGACTGACTTCCTGCTTGGTCCTGGAGAAAAAGTAGTATGGGGTTGCCATCCTTGTTTCAAAATAGTTAGCCCCAGCTGTCCTACAAACTAGATACTATTTGGAAGGGCAGTGGGTCAAAGCTGAAATTAAAATTGGGGATATTACATTGTCCCCGATTAATATATACGCCCCCAATCTAGATGATCTGGAATGTTATCACTCTGTGGCAGGAGAGACAGGTGATGCCAATGTCCAATCCATAGTCCTGGGAGGATATTTTAATTTGGTTCTAGACCCTCTTATGGACAGACTGTCTTCCCGGATTATTAGATCCCCTAAGGCCCATACTGTGCTCAAGGCTCTGATGAAGGATACTGGATATGGTAAATATATGGCAACTCCAGCATCCAATCGATAGAGAATTTACCTTTTTTCACAACCCCATAGTACTCAATCTCAAATTGATTACTTTCTAGTCTCAAGCTCTGATTACATTGAGTCTGGAAGTCTGAAATACATGCAGCACATATTTCAGACCATGCAGCCATTTTCCTCTGTCCATGATCTGATATTTCTTCAGGGACTTGATGATTTGATTGATCCTGACTTCTGTAAGACTATTTGGGCAGCTATCCCAGATTACTTACAGTTTAGTTGCCCTGATGCTACAGTAGGCTGGGCTTGGTGGGAGGCGTTTAAAGTCTCAATATGAGTCACTATCACTAGTGTTGCAATCCAAGCCTCCCAACAGCGCAAAGCTGAGCTCTCAGCACTTGATAAGCAGATTAAAGCTAGAACACGCTTTTCCAACAAGCTGACCCTACTGTTCTGCTGCGCTTACAGCATCTCAGTTTTCAGTATAATAATTTACTTACTTCTGAAGCCTCGCAGATACTCCAGGCCCAATAAGGTTGTTACTATACTGAAAAGAAAAAAAGCTTGTCGGATATTAGCCAACTCTCTAAAGGCCCAGAAAGAGGCTTCAAAGATTGCATCGTTATAGGATGAACAAAGACAGAGATTAATGGTCAAGGATGATGAGATTGTTGAAGCCTTCCGTATCTTTTATAGACATTTGTATGTCTGAGATAAAGATGGCAGATGGCGCCTTTGAGAAACTAGTAGCTACCATTCAGCGTCCTACTCTATCAGCAGAGATGGCTTCCAGGTTAGATGAAGCAATTCAAATGGAGGAGATACACCAGGCAATCAAAATCTTAGCTGAGTTTTATAAGACCTTCTCAGTAGATATATCTCCTCAGCTTCAACAACACTACTCTGTTTACTAGCCCAGGAGCCTCTTACCGGGGAGTTTGCCTCTGTCACAATTGTAGTTTTAGAAAAGCCAGGCAGAGATCCTCAGAAGGTGGGCAATTATCATCCAATATCGCTGCTAAATGCAGATTATAAAATCTATGCGACCATATTAGTACAAAGATTGTCCAAGGTTATTCCTTTTTTGATCCATCTGGATCAATGTGGTTTTATAAAGGGATGCTCTACAGCAGGCAATGCTAGACTGCTGTGTCATGTTATAGCTGTGGCAGAGAACATGGACGGCCCTCTAGTCGAGTTGTCACTGGATGCTGAGAAAGAGATTGACCGCTTGAAGTGGCCGTTCTTATTTTATTTTAACAGTTTTTTATACTGCTTTATCATTTCAATCAAAGCAGTTTACATTGTAACTTAAACTTGGTAAATGTACATTAAACATGGACACTGATAACTTGGATTTTTCTGAGCAATGGAGGGTTAAGTGACTTGCCCAAGCCCACAAGGAGTGCTAGTGGGAATCAAACCCTGGTTTCTGGGTTTCCAAGCCAGAGCTCTAACCACTAGGCTACTGGTTCTTGTCCTCTGCCCTTCGATGATTTGGCATAGGGGAAGGCTTTATTAAAATGCTCAGTGCTATGTATACATGCCCATCTGTCTGTATCGCAGTAAATGCAACTATGTCCCAAAGTTTCTTATTAGGTTGAGGAACTAGACAAAGTTGCCCCTTATCCCCCCTATTTAATCTTGCCCTAGAACCCTTAGCTCTCCTAGTTCATCAACATCCTGAGATACAAGGGGCAGCTATTGCAGACATGGATATTAAACTCTCTGCATATGTAGATGATTTGCTGTTATTTCTTAATCCCCAAATCGGTCTCTGTGGTATTGGATGTTATTGGCCAGTAATAGTCTCTCTCTGGATATGATAAACTGGCCTAAATCCATTGTTTTTCCACTCAATAGGCTGACTTCCCGATCAGACTTGGAGGTTATTCTGTTTGTCTAGGAACTCAAAGAAGTTGAATATCTTGGAGTCCGTTACTGGTGAGGTCATCTAGAAACAATCAAGATGACTATTGTGCCAAAAGTTAATTATCTGCAAGAAATGCTGCCTTTTATAAAATAGAGAGGCTATTAGTCAATACCTGTGGAAAATCAAACCTCCTAGCATAGCATTAAAGAAACTAAAATGTAGCAAAGAAAATGGGTGAGTTCATTTTCTAGACTTCTGATTTTATCATTGTGCTTTTCTTTTAAAACAGGAATCCAGATGGGTGACTGATCTCCCTGCAACTAACTGCCCCATTTAGCTTTCTATGGAGAAAAGGTTAACTGCCCCCTTTCCGTGACATCTGCTTCCTGGTATGAGGCAATATTTATTTATTTTATTTAACCAAATTTGTATACCACTTTATCCTTCAAAGTGGTCAACAATACAACTAAAGGTTACAATACAATTCGGTTTGCTCCTTTTGTTGAACCGACTGCTCCTGATAACATAACCGAGTGATATTTGGGTAGTTGTGGCACGTACTGAACTGTCAGTTCGTTCAGCCCTCTCTCAAATTTCTCACTTCTCTACTGATGTTATTGCTAAGCTTACTGAATTGGAAGTCAGTATGAGTGGTTGTAAGTTAGGTGTCAATAAGTTGGAAGGTCAGGTTAATCTTGCACAGGCTGCTATTTCTTCTAATACTAAAAGTTTAATAGTTAACCATCATTTAGAATCCTTGGAAAATGCTTCAAGGGTTCAGAATTTGCGTTTCATTAATTTTTCTCAAACACATTATCTTTCTCCAGTTATATTGCTGCAAAAATACTTTAAAGAAATATTGATTTCAGATGTGGAGTCTATTAAGTTATCTAATGTGTATTAACTTCCTACCATGGCGCGGTCCCAGGCTTCTTTTCAGGATGAGTCTCTACCTGAGGCTTCCCCCGATTCCTTAGACCTTTCTGCCTTTTTGGAAACTTCCTCAGACGTTATTTCACAGCGTGCCACTTTAATCGCCTCTTTTCTTTTATTATCTGATAAGAATTTAGTATTGAAGCTTTATTTTCCTAAAAAGAGTGCTTATTTTTGTGGTTTTCCTATACAAATTTTTCCTGATGTGTGTAGGGTTACCCAGAAGCACAGGAAAGAGTTTTAGGTTTTGAAACCTCGGACCTTGGCCCTCGGAGCTACTTTTTTCTTAAAATATCCTTGTAAATGCCTTGTGCAATTTCAACAGGATAAGTTTGTTTTTTGGAACCTGCTCAGTTAGAGGCTTTTTTGTCTGGTAAGGAGAATGTTGATTGAAGTTTTTATTGTTTTTCTTTTTCACTTGCTTGTCTATGTATACGGGGTTTAAAACTTAATCACAATATGTCTCCTTGGGTATTTTGTGGTTTTTGTTTGTGGTTTTTTTTCTTTCCATTTTATTTTTCAGCTCTCCCCTTGACGTGGTCATTGATAATCCTTGTCATGTTTATGATCTCCTATTTGTGCCTAGATATGTAAATTGTATCTTTGACAGGATTTTTTTTTCTGTACAAGAGTTTATTCTTGGATTTATTAAAAATTTGAAAATAAATAATTAAAGCATTGTATAGGGAAATCGGGCCTAGATATTAAGACATTAAATGAAGACTGGGGACTAGTAAAAGTGGTTGAACGTTTATATGCCTCTTCTGGAGTAGCCTCACAATTCTACTGCTTACTCTGGAAGAGTAACCAGCAACCCCAGACTGGACTGCAGAAATTATGGGAGCACAAAGTAGATGTGGCTCATTTACCACAGAGTTGGAATAAATTTTGTGGCACACTTATCAGGGTATCAAAATTGGCTTCTCTCACTCAAACGCTATATTTCTGGCATATAGAGCGCATATCTCCCCAGTCAAATTAACTAACTAGGATCCTTTAGTTACTAATTTTTGCTGGTCCTGTCAAAGCGATATTGGCATATTCTCCCTTATAGTGTTTAGTTACCCCAACGTTCAGATGTTCTGGACTCGGGTGTGGGAGCGAGTCCAACAAATCCTTAAGTTCCAAGCCCTATTAACATGGATAGCGTAGTTACTCACCTGTAACAGATGATCTCCAGGAACAGCAGAAATTTAGTCTTCACATATGACCTGGCACAGGTCGCAGGAGGTGCTATCATGGTCTGGACCCAGGCAGCAGTCATGGGTGTCTGTCACTGACATGGTTTTTACTGCAGTGGTCGCATTTTTTTAATCCAGTGAGGGACATTGTAGGGAAACACCCAGACGGGGTCGATGACACCCGGGTGAAAAAGGGCACAAACGCCAGTCGAGGCGAGCCTCGATCAAAAAAGACAAAAGGAGCAGAGAACAGCGCCGGTACCAGCTTGAGGCAGGAAGAGGAACCAGTACGCAAACTGGGAAGCTAACTAAGGATAATTAGCAAGGATTTTTCTAGGAAAACAGGAGAGACATCCGGTGGGCTTCGTGGAAAAAAAAAGACATTGAGCAAGATGGCACCCTTGAGTGGGAAGGGGACCACGCATGTGTGCTAGCATGTCCCAAAGGCTTTTTTTGAAAGCTGGGGAAATGCTTCCTGCTTGTTCCTGGAGAAAAGAGGTTACATGAGTGTAGCAACACTGGCGGAAGATTAGTTGTGTAACTGATTTTTGAACGGATTGAAGATGAGAGAGATGACTCTGGGGATGACCAGCAAAGAGCAGGTTGCAATTATCTAAACGGAAGATGACTTGAGGGTAGACAAGGGTCTTGGTAAGGTAATGTGTTGAGAAAGGAAGGGGTGAACTTTGCTGATGTTAGAGAAAAGCCACAAATTTTAGCTATATCTGTTGGATGCATGCAGAGAAAAAAGCAGCATTAGATGACCCCAAGGCTGCGAGCTGAGGTAACAGGGAGGATCTTTATCTTTATTAAAACATTTGATAAACCGCTATGGTCAAGGCATTAAGCGGTGTACAATAAAATAAAATAAAATAAAAGTCAACACTGCAGAAGTAAAGAAAAGGATGAAAGTGTTATCCACAGATAGAGGTAAAGGAAGAAGGGAAGGTGGGGGGGGGGGGGGGGGTGGAGTGGATGCTTCAGAAGATACAGTGGTGTGCAAAAGTCTGGAATCACTTGTAAATTTGACTTTTTTCAACTTCGTGACCTTATACCTTAATTTCTTTTTCCTCCCAGTGGCTTTTTCTGTGTATCTCATGATAAGTGATAGATTTGGCTATTAGGGCCAACTTTTAGTATTGGTTTGGCCCTTATTTTCAGAGATTGTTCCCCATAGTTGTCCTGTTGATAGATTTTCTGTGAAAATTGCATAATGTACATCGCTGGCCAACAATATATTATTGTAAGCATGCTTTAAAATATTATGGACGCACGCCAGGTTTCCTTCAAATTAATGTATGTGGCCTTGAAAAAGGCCGTTTTTATGTCTCAGTGATGGCTCAGTATTTGATGGGCCACCCTTTCTTCTTGATCACCTGATTGCATCTTGTCAGCATTGAATGAACCAGTCTGACAAGGTGATCGTTGGTGACAATGCGGTTCCAAGCTGCAATGAGTGACTCAATCAGCTCATGCTTTGATATCGGATGCCTCTTGGATATTTCCAAGGTCACCTTGTGCCACAGGTTCTCAACTGGATTCAGACCTGGAGACTGGGCAGGCCAGTCCATTGACTTGATGTTGTTCCGCTGCTTCCAGCTGATCACCTGTCTGGAGCGATGGCACGGTGCATTGTCATCTTGGAACAGGAACTGGCCAGGAAACAGCTGGTGTGCTGATGGCACCATGCACTTTTGCAGTATGGTGATGTACTTGGCCCCATTGACCATTCCATCGACGATGTGAAGACGTCCAACGCCACTGGCAGCCATGCAGCCCCAGACCATGACCTTCAAAGGATGCTTCACAGTGAGGTTGAGACACTCAGGCTTGTATTCCTCTCCTGGAAATCTCCTCACATAGGTGTGGGCCTGGTTACCAAACAGGCAGAAGGTGCTTTCATCGCTGAATAGCACCTTTTCCCACATTTCAGTCGACCAGGTTGAGTGTTTTCTTGCCCACACGATCCGGTTGTGCCTTTGTATGTCAGTCATCAGTGGCTTATTCCATGCTTTGCAGCCCCAGAGACCAAACTGCAGGCACCGGCGACGAACTGTTGATAGGCTGACACCATTGTTCCCTCTAATTTTCTGTAGGCTGTGTGCGCATAAAATATCAGCTGTGCAGCTTTTGAAGGAAGGTTAAATTTTTGTGCGTCACATAATGACACTTGGAGTTATATACTTTAAAATTTGACTACAGGTCAGAATACAGTATGTACACCACATTGATTTTAATCAAATTAAATGAAAATAGACGATTACTAAATGAAGCAGAAAATTTCTAGTAATTACAATCACAACTTTTAAATTTTAAGATGTCTGTGTTGTTTTCTATCAGAATCAGAACCGTAATTTTTGTGCGCTCTGTTGTAAAGTATGTGCGCTCGCTCGGCGAGGTGTGTGCGCGCGCATACGCGCACAGCTTAGAGGGAACAGTGGCTGACACTGATCTCACTCTTGTCTGACCACTCTCGCAGTAGCTGAGGAGAGGTCAACTTGCGATTAGTGAATGAAATGCATCAGTGTGCGGTCTGGTGTGATGTGGACGACCTGAATGAGGCTTGTCCACCACTGAACCTGTTTCTTCTTCTGTACAATCTTAACAGCGCTCTGACTGCAGCCAACTTTCCTGGATATCTGACGGCTTGAAAATCCTTCCTCGCTCATAAAGGACACACGAACACGCTCCTCCAACGTCAGGGTCCAAGTCATCTTCATGGTCGATCCAGAAAGCGTATGAAATTCAAAAATTCCAAGTTTTTATAGCTGCACTGTTGACTAAATATCTGCATTGTGATTGGTCAGAAATAACGTGTGCATATTGGATAATCTTGATCCAGTTTTGACACAGGATCCACAAAAATCGCAGTAGCTATCTCCCAGTGTCTGTAAAGTATTTAAATTGGAAGCAAGGAATGCAAAAAAGTCAACTCTAATAACCAAATGTATCCCTTTTAACATGGTAGAAAGATGAATATGCTGGGCTAACGCAAAATTAAAAAACAAACAAACAAAAAAAAAACGTTAGTATGAAAAATGCAAAACTCACAAGTGATTCCAGACTTTTGCACACCACTGTAGATAAAAAGCTCTGTCTTGGCCATGTTCAATTTCAAATGCCAGCAGAACAACCAGGCAGCATCATTACAAAAGCAGGCCGAAATACTTCTAGTTTATTGTGCTCAGAGTTGTGGGGTTTTTTTGTCATGAAGAATATACTCTGTACAGGGTGGGGGTTTTTTCTTGAGCAGATATATAAGCATTTCTTCTGCAAAACATATTGAGAAATGTGTAATTTTAAAATCTTAAGTAGAAAGGACTATATGAAACGGTAACAAGCAGACACCACAAAAACATGAGAAAAGTCATGTAAAGACCAATTTGTTTCAAAAGGCTTGTGCGGAATAGTTGGTGATTTCTGGTTTTTGTTTGTTTCTTTGACGTGTTAACACTGTTTTTTAATTATTGTAACTTGCTCGGATACTACCCTTTGTGGGTGTGATGAGCAATATATTAATTCTCTTTAATTAATAAATAAATAAATAAATGCTGAGGCAGATCAAGGTCCATTGAGGCCAGCACCTTATCTCCAATGTAGCCAGGCTGGATGGAAAGTGTCCAGCAAATGCCAAAAGGTATATCTATTTTATGGTCGTTTCCTCCAGAACTTGCTCAATTCTCTTCTGAATCTTGCTATGTTGGTTGCCTTAACAGCATCTTCTGACAACAGCTTAATTATGTGCTACATAAAAAAGGCTTTCCTCTTATTTTGTGTTTGACAGATTAAACAACCGATCCCCATTTAAAGCATTCTACCCACTCAAACTATCATATCTCCTCAGTCATCTTTTTTCCAAACTGAAGTGCCCTAAACTGTTTAGCCTTTCTTCATAAGGGAGGTGGTTACATTCCCATTATGTTTGGCACCTTTCTCTGAATCTCTTCTAATTGTGCTATATCCTTTTAGAGAGGACCCCACCAGAAATGCACACAATATTCCAGGTGTGGTCAGACCAGGGACCTATACAACGACAAATGATAGTCTCAGTTTTGTTCTTCATCCATTTACGAATAACTACTAACATATGATTTGCTTCTTTAGCAACCTCAGTACATTTGGCTGAAAATTTCAAATTATTATCCACAGTGATTAAAACCTTTTCCATCTGCTATTTAAATGTACAACTTTCTAGTCTCACAAGATCTTTCTACTAATTCTCACACTCCTTGTCATTTGAATGGCTTTGAATAATCGTGTCATCTGCAAATTTGATCACCTCATCCATTATATGTCTATCTCCAGATTAGGGCTTGTCAACCCAATCATCGGGACTCACCTTGCTAATCAGGTTTTCAGGATAATTGCAATGAATATGCATGAGTGTTTAAAAGAATATATAGAAGAGCTAAGGAGCATTAAGAGGACTTTGAACCAGAAGCTGATGGCATCAAATGGCATAATTCAAGTTAAATCAACCCAAGACCAAGGTTGGAGGAGAAACTGGCTCAGTTTCCAGGGCCTTCATCACTATACTGAACTTTGGAAGTGACCAGTTTTGACAATGGTCAAAACACTCAAAATTGATGGAGACGACACTGCTGGCAGATCAAGCAATGCAGCCATCAGGAGCAGAGGGACTCCAGGTTCAAACCTCAGCATGTATGTCGAGTATATCACCAGCTGGGTTATCTTCTCTAGGATGGAGAATAAGGACTAGGGAAATTAAAAGTATAGAGCAACACTAGCACAGAAATCCAAGAGCTTCAAGAGCATACAGAAATTCCCTTCCATCTAAGCTTGTGAAAACATGAATCAAGGAAATGCACCAGTGTAGAATATCCATATGATACAGTCTGTAAAAGTAAAAGTACCTGGGCACCTACCCCATTTCACAATGCCCAAAAAAGATAAGAAAGCAGACCCGGGTTAGGTAAGAAAGAAATCAGTTTGGTAGAAAGAAAAAAAAAAAAAAGGTTCAAACGACACCAAACACAAAACAAAAACAAACAAAACATACGCGCATTAATCTATTTATCCCTGACTAGGTAAGTGTAGCGCAGATACTCACCTGTAAAGCATAGTTACTCACTTGTAACAGGTGATTTCCGGGAACAGCAGGAATTTAGTCTTCACATATGGGTATCGTCGGTACCGACGGAGCCTGCGCGGGAACGCTCCCCAGCGTCCAATAGGAAAGCTTGTTGATGCCGGATAGAGACGCATGACTCGGTCCCGGTAGAATACCTGCCGATGTCGATGCAGTCGGTGCCGGTACCGGTTGAATTGTCTGAAGCGGTTTCAGAGGCATCGAGGCCGTGAGAAGAGCCGCCAGACTGCATTCAATAGCCAAGAATCTCTGGTCTATCAACGCTGCCAATGCTTGGGTATCAGTACTGGATGAAGCGGCCAGTACCCCAGAGCATGGCACCAGTAGTTCTGCCGAGGTTGAAGCCTCGAGAACCTCCTGGAGTCCCGTTAGTGCTTTGGAAGCCGAAGCCTCACGCCAGGGCAATTTTGCCAGTGAAAGTCCCTCAAGGGCAACGCCAGAGGCATCTCGATGTCTAGAAGGAGATCTAACCTTTGAGGACCGGCTAGTTTTATGTTTAGTTACCTGAGATCCATGGGAGGGAGACGAAGTCCTGAAAGATGTCTATGCCACGGAAGCAGCGTCTGAGGGAAAAAGGGTGCTAAGTTTAGCAGCTCGGTTCTGCCGGCCCCTTTTCGACATCATCCCACAGGCAACACACTCAGAAAGAGTGGTCAGGACCTAAATATTTGAGGCACCACGCATGGGTTTCGGTGACGGAGATGGTACCGCCACACTTAGAACACCTTTTAAAACCTGAAGCGGGTTTTTCTATTTTGAAGGAAAAAATTGGGCCTAGTGCCCAAAATGGCGCGTGGCACCTGAGGAGAAAATTACTGGAAAGACTCCAGAAGAAAGTTTTTTTTGTTTTTTTTTAAAGAAGAAAAGAAGGAAGAACCGGTGGTACCGGTGTAGCGTCGAGGGAAGGTGACACGACCACAAAAAAGAATAGAAGGGATTTTTTTCTGCGGTGACAGGATGTGCGACCTGTTGGCTCCGCGGAAAATGAAGAACTGGAGAGGGACAGTTGGGAAAGGCAGGAAGGCAGCACGCAGGCGCTGTGGGATGCTCCCAAAAGCTTTCCTATTGGACGCTGGGGAGCGTTCCTGCGCAGGCCCCATTGGTACCGACGATACCCATATGTGAAGACTACATTCCTGCTTGTTCCTGGAGATCAGGTGATCTCCGGGAACAGCAAGAATCAGTCTTCACATATGGGTGAAAATCACCGACTGAGCCTGCACAGGAATACTCCTCAGCGTCCAATAGGAAAGCCTTTGAAAGCACTCCACTGCACCTGTATGCCTGCTTTCCCAACTCCTCTCCTCAGTTGAGTTTGTATGAGAACAACAAAATAAAAGAATCTGACAACTTCTAGAGGAGGAGGGCAGGTTGTGAAGAGTGATTCCTGCTGTTCCCAGAGACTAACTGTTACAGGTGAGTATCTACACTATCTCCAGGAACAAGCAGGAATACAGTCCTCACATATGGGACTCACTAGCTCCCAGGTACCAGTCGGGTATTTGTGTGTGGGGGGGGGGAGGGGGAAGCAGTGTGATCCCTGAGGTAAAAAACCTGTAGCCGAAGAGTCTAGAAGAGTTGTGGGCCATTGGACTCTAATCCAGGAGGCAATACTCCTGCAATGATAATCTGATATCTTGTAGAAGTCTGGGACGGAGGGTAGGAGTTGAGTTTAAAGTCCCAAAGAGATGCTGGTGTACAGCTTGGCCAAAGACAGCGTCCCAATGGGAGTCTCTGTCCAGGTAGTAGTGTGCAGCCAAAGTATAAATGGAGGACCAGGTAGCTGCTCAGCAGATGTCCTCAATGGCTACAGAACGGAGATAGACTACAGAGGTTGCCATAGCCCGCACATTATGAGCAGTGACATGACCCTCCAATGAGAGTCCTGCTTGTGCATAAAGCAAAAGAAATGCAATCTGCTATCCATCTAGAGTACATTTCGTCACTCGTAGACCCAGGTAACTAGGATCAAAGGAAATGAATAATTGAGAGGATCTTCTGTGATCTTTAGTTCTATCCAAGTAGCAGGCCAGCGTTCACTTGCATTCTAATGTGTGTAGCACTGCTTCAGCCCAAGACGCATGTGGTCTAGGAAAGAAAATTGGGAGAATTACTGACTGATTTAGATGGAAAGAGGAAACCACCTTCAGAAGGAAGTGTGGATGGGAACGGAACTGGTGGAAGTGTGAGCTGAAGTGAGGGCAATAAGGAAGATAGCCTTCCAAAATAGAAACTTCAGTGAAGTAGTGATTAAAAGGTTTGAAAGGTGGCTTTAGAAGTTGCACCAGAACCACAATCAGATTCCAGGCCATCAGAGGTGACTTAATGGGTGACTTAGACAGCAGGAGACCCGCATAAAGTGTGCTACTAAAGGGGTGTGAGGAGATAGGGTGTTCATCCACTGGTTTGTGAGAGGCCACAATGGCACTAAATGAACTCTTACCGAGTTAGTTTTAAGACCTGTCAAGGATAAGTGGAGGAGATATTGTAGAAGTGACTCCACCGGGCAAGAAAAGATGTCAATGTCCTTTGGGGAGCATCAAATAGCAAAACTACGCAATTTGAAGGCATAAGATCATCTGTTAGAATCCTTACAAGATGCAAGATCCTTGATTGCCTAAGATAGGGCTGGTGCTTGCTGACCTCGACCTTCAGCCGCCATGCTGTCAGGCATAGGGAGTGAAGACTGGGATGGAGAAGCATCCCATGGTCCTGAGAGAGGAGGGCGGGTGCACATCCCAGGTTGAGTGGCTGAGTTTGCGCAAGGCAAAGAAGCAGAGGAAACTATGGCTGACAGGGCCAGAAGGGGGCTATGAGAATGATGGAGCCCTTGTCAGCCCATAGCATGAACAGCGTCTTGGGTATCAAGGGGATGGGAGGGAATATGTAGAGCAGTCCCTGTCCCCAATGGAGAAGAAAGGCATCTGGGGCTTGTCTGTGCAGCGACAGAACACTGGAGCAGAAAAATGGAAGCTGTGTGCTTTGCAAAGTGGCAAAAAGATCTAAGAGTGGGGTTCCCCATGTATGGAAGATCCGAACAGCTGTCTTCCAATGCAAGGTCCATTTGTGTGGACGAAGGATACAGCTAAGGTTGTCTACTAAAACATTGAGTTTGCCTGGGAGGTATACCATTCTAAGGTGAAAGCGGTGAGAGATGGCAAAGAACCATAGGCAAATCGCTTCCTCAGAAAGATGACGGTACCCCATTCCCCGTCTGTTCAAGTAGAACATGGCAACTTGGTTGTCTGTCCTGACTAGAACAGGTTGCCCCGAAGGTTGGGGGGTCAAAAAACCCAAAGAGCATTTGTCAGTGCCCGTAGTTCTAGCAGGATGATCTGCAAGGTAGATTCCTGTGGTGTCCACAGTCCCTATGTGGTGAGGTCATTCAGATGCACTCCTCAACACAGCTTGGAAGCATTAGTCAGGGTGCATCGAGGTGGAGGCATCTGAAAAGGTGACCAGACGAGTAGGTTTTGAGGGAAACACCACCATTGAAGGGACTTGATCAGTTGAGGAGTGATGTTGCTCTTCTCTGAGACACCCCTTCGCTTGCGTCCATTAAGACAGAGTCTATTGCGCTTGTCACATGTGTAATAGAACTTAGGGGATGACATGGACCATGGAGGTCATGTGTCCTAATAGTCGTAGCATCTCTCGAGCTGTTACTCCGCTTTGCTGTTGTACCTCTTTTGCAAGCTCAATGAGGCGGGCACACAAATCCTGTGGGAGGAAAGCTCGGGACTCTTGAGTGTCTAAGAGTGCTCCAATTAACTCCAGACATTGGGTTGGAGCGAGGTGAGACTTTGGGAAGTTTATGACAAAGCCCGGGTGTTGGAGCAGAGTGATGGTGCAATGAAGGGAGAATCTTACCTCTTGAGGGGAGTCCCCCCTGATCAGCCAATTGTCTAAGTAGGGAAAGACGAATATCCCCAAGGTACATAGATAGGCAGTGATGACTGCCATGAATTTGGTGGAGACCCTTGGGGCAAAGGCTAGATTTATTTATTTATTTAACCCAGAACCCAATATTGATAATGGTTTCCTTGAAACATGAAGCGCAGATACCGTCTGTGCAAGGGATGGATCAGTAAATGCATGTATACCTCTTTTAGGTCTAGAGAACATAGCCAATCAGGTCTCCGGAGGTATGGTAGAAGAGTTCCTAAAGAAATCTTGCATTTTTCTCAAACCATATATATATATTTTTTTATTTAACAGGTTTTATATACCGCTTTATCATTTCAATCAAAGCGGTTTATATTGTAACTTAAACTTAATAATGTACATTAAACAAGGATATTGATAACTTGGATTTTTCTGAGGCAATGGAGGGTTAAGTGACTTGCCCAAGGCCACAAAGAGTGCGCTAGTGGGACCATGAACTTGTTTAGGTCTCCGAGATCTAAGATGGGCCCAAATCCTTTTGTTTTGTTTGGAATGAGTAAATATGGAGAGTAGAAGCCCATCCTTTCTTGAAGAGGAGGAACGCTTTCTAAGGCACCTTGGGATAATAGATTGTCACCTCATCTTTTAAAAGAGTGCTTTGAAGGGGTTTTGCGGGATAATCCCCTGTGAAGCTGATGTGGGGTAATGTTTCGAAGAGAAGTTGATAACGTGTCCAGAATGCAGCGGTCCGTGTACTTTCTTGTGCTTCTCGCTACGACCACGTCACTCCTTTACTTCTGCACCATCATTGGCTTCCGGTCTCGTTTCGCATACAGTACAAGATTCTCACTTTTGCACACAGGGTGATTTACACAGGTACCCCGCTCTATCTTGCTGACCTGATTCACTTCCGCACCCCTCCTCGTTTGCTTCACTCCATTCATGTTAATCGTATGTCCCTCCCTTCCCCTTCCCAAGCCCACCTTGAGTCCACCCGTTCCTCGGCTTTCTTTTTTCTGGGCCCCAGACTTTGGAATTCACTTCCCCCTTCCCTCCGCTCAGAGCAATCTTACCCAGCCTTCAAAAAGCAACTCAAAACCCATTTGTTTGATCTGGCATTTGATCTCCCTTCCCCGTCTTTGTCTCCCTCTCCTTCCTCCTGTTGATTTTCCTCTACCTGTTACGTTCTTCTATCCTTGTCTCTTTTCTGTCGCTTTTATTATTTTAATTGGCGTTCTTTTCCCTTTCTTAACAGCCTGTAATATATTGTAATTTTTTTAACTATTGTAAACCGCCCAGACGCCGTTGGTATGGGGCGGTATAGAAAGTATTTTAATAAACATAAACCCCTTTGGACAATCTGTAGTGTTCACTGCTCTGATGTCACTTGAGGACAAGTGAAAGTCTGCCTGCTATGTGGAGGGGCTGGGAGCCCTTCAGGGGCAGATTGGCAATGCTCTCTATGAATGAGTCAAAACTCAGGTGCAGGTTGTGACTGCGCAGTTGGTTGAGGATTAAGAGCCTTAGACTTCTTGGGTTGGCGAGGACCCTGCTGCCTCTGCTGATGCCGCAGAGTTTGATAGGCAGCAGAAAGTGGGTAAGAAGGATAGTATCTTCTTTTTAGAATAGAAAGCTTTCTTGGGAAGAGCCTTTCTGTTGGATGGGTCAATTGTTTTCCTGGAAACACATTTTAGGGCGATGGTATCTGTTTCAATCTCTACAGCTTTTTTCCTCCAATCTTTGTCAAAGATTTTCTCCAGTACATGGGATACGGGACCCATTGCTTGAGATCTGATGCCTGTAACCAGGCCACCTTGTGATCCCAATACAGACTGCTGAAGCTCTGCTTGTTGATTCGAAGCCATCAAAAGAAGCCCTGATAAGAAACTTAGAAGTATTTTGACCTTGCTTGATGAATGTCTGGAATGCACTCTTATCTTCCAGAAGCAGGGGGGTGAAATTATCCAGATCCCTGGTGACATCCTTCAGAAACATGCCCATGTACAGCATATAAGAGTTTATTCTGGAGGCCAACATGCCTGCTTGGAAGCATTGTTGCCCAAAGGCATCGAGTGTTCGAGTCTCTGCCAGGTGGCATGGATGAATGTTTCTTAGAGCTCTTTATTCAGTGCATCACCGATTCCACCACCATTGAGTGGTGGAGGAGCTGAAATTTTTGGAAAACTGGGCACTCTGATACTCTGTACATGGTATTGCATCTCTTGCTGACAGGCAAAACCGTGAGCGGGGCCTCCCACATTTGCAGCATAAGTACCTGCAGGATGTGAGGCACCAGTAATATAGCTGCCTCCTTGGGTGTGGGAGGGTACTGGCGTATCTCCAATTCCTCCACCCTCTGTTTTTTTTCCAGAGGCTACTCTGATGGCGAGCCCTGCTGCCATGTCACATATGAAATTCTGAAAGGACATATCTTCTGGTAGGGATGGATGCTGTTCCTGAGGCAGCGAAGGGTCTGAAGGGATGTCTGGAAGTTCTTGGGGATCGCGTGAACCCCTGTCAGATTCTGAATAACTGGAATCAGAATCCAGTAAGAAATCAAAGTATCAGTCTTGGGTTCAACCTCGATGCTTCATGGACTTTGAAGGTCAATGCTGATACAGATACTCAGAGGTATCGGAACAGAGAGCCATGGCAGCTTGAGTCTGTTGGATACTTGGGGTATCGATCGGCTCCAATGAAGGTATTGACCTCGGGCGCTCAGACTATGCCGATTTGAGGGTCGGCATTGGGGCCGATACACCTGGCTGTAGGCTTGGGTACCGAAGCCTGCACTCATGCAGCTCTCGATGTTGGTGGTACCAAGGCTGCCAAGAGTGCTACCAAAATCCTCTCGAGAGCCAGCATGCCCTTGAGAGGGAGATAGCTAACTTCTGGGTGGAGTCACCTATGGGGCTCTGAGCCACTGTTCCAGAACATGGAACCGGTAGCTCTCTGGAGGTCGATGCCTCAGGAGCATCCCGGAGTCCCATTTGTGTTCTGGAGGACAGATCCTCTCCGCCGGGTCTGTTTGACTGGAAGGTCTGCATTAGAAGCACCTCTAGGGGAGTCACGATGCTTATGCTGGGACTGATCTCTGGTCTTGGTATCGGTCTTCGATGGCGATACAGAGAAATTGGGAGCAGCCAGAGACACCGACTTATGTTTGGACTCTGAAGAAACCTGACACACATGAGAGGAAGTCTATGACCTTTACGAAGTGGAAGCCACTAAAACAGAGTCTGAGGCAAACAACGACCCATACTGTCTGGCTCGGTTCTTGAGGCCTCTCTGTCATTTGCTAGCACAAAGGACAAGAATTGGGTTGATGTTCAGGGCCCAAACATTTCAGACATCAGTCATGTTTATCGGTGACTGATATGGCACTGGCACACTTGGTACATTTTTTTTAAACCACTAGTGTGCTTTCCCACACCTTAAAAATGTTGTCTTCAAGATTGAAGATAAGGCTATGGAGGCCTAGAGGCCTAGTTTAGTGATGAAAACTGTGGTGAAAATCAATAGAAAATTTGAAAATAAAAAAAAAGGAATTATCGGGACTGGTGTCTGATTCGACAGAACCAGCGTCAACAGAAAGGCAGAAGCATGATGTTCCACAAAAGAGAAGTTTTTCGGCAGAGTCCTACTGGCGCTGCAAAAAAATGTACTGGATAAAGGAGTTGGGAAGGCAGGCATGCAGATACAGTGGAGTGATCCCAAAGGCTTTCCTATTGGACGGTGTGAAGCATTCCTGTGCAGACTCTGTCAATGACGTTAACCCATATGTGAACACTGCATTCCTGCTTGTTCCTGAAGATTGAAAGTTCTCTTCTGGACTTGACAGTGCAAAACCGTGAAGACAAGCCATAAAGCCTGTTGTAACACACTGAAATGAGCCAGCACAAAATTTCAAATACAGCAGCAATGGATGCACTATAGCATGTTTGTTGTAAAGACATTTCACTAGAAAAACTCCAAAAATGTCATACCACATGGTACCCACTTATGCAACATGATGAACCTGCTTGTCTTCAGAGACCAGTTCTATTGCCAACTCTGAAGCCCTCCTCAAAGAAAACAGCCCAAAAAGAAGAACTATCCTCTCCATATTGTAATTATAAGCACACAAGGAACTGACATATTTTGTCAAAACGGGGATGGGAGAGATGCCAGTTTAATAAGAAAATATAAGACCAGTGTAAGTATTCAGCAGGAGTATGTGCCTCAGCCAAAGCCTTGCCAGATTTCATTCTATGATAGCTGCCCGTTTGTAGCATGCCTCTACTGTACAGAAAAAATAATTGTGCAGGGTTTGGAGGTTTGGAGTAAAAGTTGGTTGACATCATTTTTTCAGCCAAGACCTGAAGGCACATCAAAATCCAAATACTCCCCAAAATAAAAAAATAAAGCATAGTTACTCATCTGTAATGGGTGATCTCCGGGAACAGCAGGAATTTAGTCTTCACATATGGGTATCGTCGGTACCGATGGAGCCTGTGTGGGAACGCTCCCCAGCATCCAATAGGAAAGCTTTTGGGAGCATCCCACAGCACCTTTGTGCTGCCTTCCCACCTTTCTCAACGGTCCCTCTCCAGTTGAGTTTAAAGCTGGGACAAAAGAGAAAGGGAAAGAGAGAAAGAGATAGAGAGATACAACTCCTAGGGGAGGTGGGTGGGTTGTGAAGACTAAATTCCTGCTGTTCCCGGAGATCACCCGTTACAGGTGAGTAACTATGCTATCTCCAGGAACAAGCAGGAATGTAGTCTTCACATATGGGGACTCCCTAGCTGCAGATGCCAGGGAGAAACCCCAGAAGTTGTGTGCCCTTGTGAAAAGGCTCCACTTCCCTCCATGGATCTCTGGCATCCTATCAGGGATGGTGGGTAGGAGTTGATTAAGTATGGAACAGGTGTTGAACAGCCTGACCAAACAAGGCATCCTGGCGGGAGTCCTTGTCTAAGGAATAATGGGCTGTGAAGGTATGAACCGAAGCCCAAGTAGCTGTTCGGCAGATGCTCATCTTCACTCTGTGTCTATTGATGACAATAGAGGCTGCCATGGCTCTCGCATTATGAGCTGTGACATGGCCTTCCAGAGGAAGGTTTTTACTCTCATAGGCAAAAGATATACACTGTGCAATCCAGTTGGACAGTGTTCTTTTGGAGACTGGAAGTCCCAAATGACTAGGATCAAAAGCAACAAAAGGTTGAGAGGACTTCCTATGTTGCTGTGTCCTTTGTAAGTAAAAGGCCAGAGCCCTTTTACAATCCAAAGTATGAATATTCCTTTCTGCATCTGAGGCATGAGGCCTTGGGAAGAATACAGGAAGGTAAACCGCTTGGTTTAAATGAAAAGGTGACACCACCTTTGGCATTAAGTGTGGATGAGTCCTAAGGACTACCTTGTCATGATGGAAACTTGTATAAGGAGGATCAGCCACCAATGCTTGCAATTCACTGATGTGACGTGCTGATGTGATTGCAATAAGAAAGACGACCTTCCAGGAAAGGAGGTAGAGGCTAATGGTTCAAAAGGCACTTTCATAAGCTGCCTAAGAACCAAATTTAAGTCCCATGCCACTGGTGGTGGCTTAATGGGAGGCTTAGTCAAAAGAAAGCCTCTCATAAATCTCGCTATGAGAGGATGAGAGGAAATAGGTTGCCCATTTAGAGGCTTGAAAGAAGCTGCAATAGCACTCAAATGAACTCACTGAACTTGTCTTAAGCCCTTCATTAGATAAATGAAGGAGATACTCCAGTAATGATTCCAGCGGTATCGCAAGAGGGTTAAGACCCTTCTGCGAGCAAGCTTTTCCACTTGAAAGCATGAGTGTCTTGTGGAAGGCTTCCTGGAAGCATAAAGGATATCCTTTACCTGCTGAGAAAGGTTAAGACTGACGTTCTAGGCTTTCAGCAACCAGGCCCTGAGATGCAGAGACTGGGGATTGGGATGCCACAGCATCCCATCCTCCTGAGAAAGGAGATATGGAGCAGATCCTAACTCCAGAGGCAGAGCTTGAGAGAGGTGTAAAGAGCAGAGGGTACCACATTTGCCGTGGCCAATATGGAGCTATCAGAATCATATGACCTGTCTCTCTGAAGCCTGAACAGGGTTTTGGGAATTAGGGGATTGGGTGGAAAGGCATACAGGAAGTCCTGGCCACGATGGAGGAGGAAAGCATCCCTGGCCTGACAACCCTGAGCCAGAATTCTGGAACAGAATCGAGGAAGTTTGGCATTCAGCAGACTTGCGAAGAGGTCTATGTCTGGGGTTCCCCAAATTTGGAAAGTTTTGGCCACCTGGTCTGCATGGAGAGACCATTCGTGTGGAAGCAGAACTCAGAGTCTGTCTGCCCAAGAGTTTTGAATGCCTGGAAGATACACCGCAAGGAGATGAATCTGATGCTCTCTGGCGAGGGCCCATAGTCGCAAAGTTTCGTTGCATAGCGACAGAGAGCCTGTTCCACTCTGCTTGTTCACATAGAACATGGCTACTTGATTGTCTGTTTGAACTAGGACTGACTTGTAGCTGAGCTGGGTGTGGAATACTCGAAGAGCAAGGAAGATTGCTCTGAGTTCCAGGAGACTGATATGTAGATAGGTCTCCTGTGGAGTCCAGGTACCTTGGGTAGAGAGGCCTTGCAGGTGGGCTCCCCAACCCACCTGTGCGGCATCTGTTGTTAGAGTGGCTTGGGGTGGAGGTTGCTGAAAAGGGGACCCCACCAAAAGGTTTTGGGGTTATTGCAACCATTGGAGGAACAAAAGAAGGCGATCCGAGTTTTCTATTTTGTCTGACAGGCAACCTGACGCCTGAGTCCACTGAGTGGATAAAGTCCATTGGGCTGCCCTCATATGCAGGCGAGCATAAGGAACCACATGCACGGTGGATGCCATGTGGCTTAGGAATTGTAACATTTCCCGAGCAGTGAGGTGAGGTTTTAGCACTGCTTGGGAAGCTAACTGCACAATGCGAAGGCAGCGGGGCTGTGGAAGGTAGGCCCCTTGTCTGTTTGGTATCCAGCAGAGCTCCTATAAACTCTAGGGACTGAGTGGGAGCAAGTTTGGATTTTGGGAAGTTTATGACAAGTCCTAAATACTGAAGGATGCGCATTGTGAGAGAGAGGGCAACCCTGGCCTCTGGCTCTGAAGGGGCTTGAATGAGCCAGTCGTCTAAGCAAGGGAAGACTAATATTCCTAGGGTGTGAAAAAATGTTGCCACCACAGTCATGCACTTTGTGAACACCCTTGGTGCAGAGGCCAGGCCAAAAGGAAGAACCCTGTATTGGTAGTGATTCCCTTGAAATAGAAAGCGAAGGAACTTTCGAGTTGGATGGATGAGAACATGAGTGTATGCATCCTTGAGATCTAGAGAACAAAGCCAATCCTGACTCTGAAAGTATGGCAGCAGAGTTCCTAGAGAAATCATTTTGAACTTCTCTTTGAACAGGAATTTGTTCAATTCTCTGAGGTCTAAAATGGGTCTGTGTCCTCCTGTTTTCTCTGGAATAAGGAAATAGGGGGAGTAGAACCCTGTACCCTGTTGGAGAATGGGTACCTCTTCTATTGCCCATTGGGCAAAAAGCATAGTGACCTCTTGACCTAACTGGTCGTTGAGAGAGGTCTGAGAATTGAACTGTCTTACCATTGTAGGAGGGGGCATGCTGAGAAAATGAAGCTTGTACCCCTATCTTACAATAGACAGTCTAATTTTCTGCTGTTATCTGCCCCCATCTGGGGGCAAAATGACATAACCTTTCTGGAATGGTGGAAGGCTCTGGGCTGTTCAAGGCCAGGAAGGCAAAGTTCTCTAGATAGGAGTCAAAGCCCCTGTGGAGGCTGAGTCTGCTGAGCCAGTTGAGGAGTAGCAGCTTTTGTTTTTCTTTGCCTAGGTTGTTGCTGCTGTCTCTTTCGGGCAAACTGACCTAAACAATGCCCCTGCTGGGTATAAGAGGGATAAAACTTCTTACTGAAGAATGGTTTCTTGTAGGATTTTTTCCTTGCAGGATCAGCTGTAGATTTAGACAATCAATCCAAAGTGATATTGCCAGCATCTATCTTATTAGTTTTTTTCCTGCCAATTCTTGCCAAAGAGATTCTCTCCTGTGCAAGGAATATTCCCTAGTTTATCCTGTACCCAAAGTTCCAAGTCAGATGCCTGGAGCCAGGCAATCCTACGTGCACCTATGGCAATAGCAGAGGTTCTGCTTATGCACTCAAAGCAGTCAAAGGCTGCACGATTCACAAACTTGGAAACATCCTGAGCATGTTAGACAAGAGCGAGGTAATCTTGCTTCTTATCATCAGGAAGGAGAGGGCTCATAAGCTCTAAATCTCCTGTGACCTCCTTAAGGAACATTCCCATATATAATACATAGGCACTGATCCTAGCAGAAAGCATGGAAGCCTGGCAGGTTCGACGTCCAAATGCGTCAAGAGTCCTACACTCACATCCTGGAGGATTAGATGCCGTCCTTTTTGCACTCTTGATCCTTCTCATAGCTGATTCCACCACCATGGAATGGTGTGGTAGCCGAGTCTTCTGAAACCCAGGACAAGGAGGAACTCGATACATGGTGTCGCGTCTTCGAGAGTGAGGAGATGTGGTTAGAGGTGTTTCCCACATCCTTAACATGAGATCATGCAAGATCTCATGAATAGGTAAGGTAGCTGCCTCCTTGGGAGCTTTAGGGTATTGTAGGATTTCTAATTCCCTTGTCCTAGGCTCTTTTTCAGGAGCCACTGTGATGGAAAGACCGAGCCACATCTTGGATAAAATCCTGAAAGGAGATATCCTCTGGTGGAGACATCCTACG
This sequence comes from Ichthyophis bannanicus, assembly GCA_033557465.1. Lineage (NCBI taxonomy): Eukaryota > Metazoa > Chordata > Amphibia > Gymnophiona > Ichthyophiidae > Ichthyophis > Ichthyophis bannanicus. The sequence continues at coordinate 665,730,476 of CM066033.1, forward strand.
CTGAGGAGAAGAAGAATCCTCAGGAAGAAGTACTCTGGTATTGGCAGAGCTTTCAGAGTCTTCAAACTCATCCGAGGATTCAAAGTATCTCCGATCCAGGTGATCGTGCAAGGCATGGTACCAGTACCAATCGAAGTCGGCATCGAAGGGGTCCGGTACCAACTTGTCGATACCAGATGGACAAGCATGACTCGGTCCTGGTAGAATACCTGCCGATGTCGATGCAGTCTGTACCGGTACCGGAGTTGGTGCCGGCTGAATTGTCTGAAGCAGTTTCAGAGGCATCGAGGCCATGAGAAGAGCCGCCAGACTGCCTTCAATAGCCAAGAATCTCTGGTCTATCGATGCTGCCGATGCTTGAGTATCGTTACCGGATGAAGCAGCCGGTACCCTAGAGCATGGCACCAGTAGTTCTGCCGAGGTTGAGGCCTCGAGAACATCCTGGAGCCCCGTTAGTGCTTTGGAAGCCGAAGCACCCCGCTGGGGCAATTTTGCTGATGAAAGTCCCTCAAGGGCAACGCCAGAGGCATCTCGATCCTTAGAGGGAGATCTACCCTTTGAGGACCGGCTAGATTTATGTTTAGTTACCTGAGATCCATGGGAGGAAGACGAAGCCCTGGAAGACGTCGATGCCACAGAGGCTGCATCGGAGGGAAAAAGGGTGCTAAGTTTAGCAGCTTGGTTCTGCCGGCCCCTTTTCGACATCATCCCACAGGCAACACACTCAGAGATAGAGTGATCAGGACCTAAACATTTGAGGCACCATTCATGGGTGTCGGTGACGGAGATGGTACCGCCACACTTGGAACACTTTTTAAAACCCGAAGCGGGTTTTTCCATTTTAAAGAAAAAAGTTGGGCCTAGTGCCCAAAATGGCACGTGGCACCTGAGGAGAAAATAACTGGAAAAGACTCCAGAAGAAAGGGTTTTTTTCTTTTTTTGGGGAAAAAAAATAAAGAACTGGTGGTACCGGTGTAGTGTCGAAGGAAAGCAGACGCGACCACAAAAAAGAAGAATAGAAGGGAATTATTTTCTGTGGTGACAGGATGTGCGACCTGTTGACTCCGTGGAAAACGAAGAACTGGAGAGGGACAGTTGGGAAAGGCAGGAAGGCAGCACACAGGCGCTGTGGGATGCTCCCAAAAGCTTTCCTATTGGATGCTGGGGAGCGTTCCCGCGCAGGTTCCGTCGGTACCAACGATACCCATATGTGAAGACTACATTCCTGCCTGTTCCTGGAGATAAAAAGTGAGGCATGCCAGAAAGAATACTCACCTGTAATAGGTGTTCTCCGGGGACAGCAGGAATTAGTCCTCACATATGGGTGACATGGGCACCGACTGAGTCCTCGCGGAAGCATCCCCCCCAGCTTTCAAAGAAAGCCTTTGGGAGATGCCACCACGCATGAGTGGTCCCCTTCCCACCCAAGGGTGCCATCTTGTTCAGTTAGAGGACATAGCTAAAAGACGGCAAAAATAAAAGATGGTAAAGGGAAAACTCCAAAGGGAGGAGGGAGGGTTGTGAGGACTGATTCCTGCTGTCCCCGGAGAACATCTGTTACAGGTGAGTAACTAACTACACTTTCTCTGGGAACAAGCAGGAAGACAGTCCTCACATGGGACTCCCCAGCTACAGCTACCGAAAGCCCATAGCAAAAATAGGGGCTCCCTCATGGGGAGCCACAAGCAGCAGCCATTAGCCTGTGTATACAGACCACAGTAAGACCCCTGTGTCCAATGAACCAGCACTCCGGTAGCCTGAACACAGAAGGGTCGGAGGGTAGGAGTTGCCTAAACCCTGAAAGGGTTACGGAGCACAGCCTAGCCGAAGGCATTGTCCCGTCCAGACTCTTTCCAGGCAGTAATAGGCTGTGAAGGTATGGACTGAAGACTAGGTGGCAGCCCGGCAGATGCCCAGCATCAGGAGAGAGCACAAGTTTTCCACCGAGGCCACTATAGCCCTGACACGTGCACTGTGACACAGCCTCCCAGCGGGAGCCTCGCCTGCTCATAAGCGAGGGCGATAAGGTCCGCCACCCATGTGGACAGCGTACGCTTGGTCACCGCCTCCCCCCCAGTCTACTGGGGTCATAGGAGATGAAAAGCTGAGCAGCTTTGCAGTGCCCCTGAGTGCGTTGGATATAGAAGGACAAAGCCCTCTTACAGTCCAAGGTGTGAAGGGCCGTCTCCACCCGACAGGAGTGAGGTCTTGGAAAGAAGGTAGGGAGCACCACTTCCTGGTCGAGAAGGAAGGGGGGACACCACCTTCGGCAGGAATTTGGGGTGCGTGCGAAGCATCACTCTGTTCTTGTAGAATCTGGTATAGGGCGCCTCTGCCACAAGTAGTCCAGATTTCTCCGGGAAGAAGCAGGATGTCAGTCCTCACATATGGGTGATGCGACGCCGACGGAACCCGCACGGAGCAAATCCCAGCTTTCAAAGAAAGCCTTTGGGAGTTGCTACCACGCATGCGTGGTCACCTTCCCACCCAAAGGTGCCATCTTGCTCAGTCTCCTTTTAACCATGAAGCCCATCAGACGTAGTCTGTCCCTGTCCTGGAAAAGTTGATTTTTCTGCCTCTTGGCTGTTTTCCGGTCTCACACCAGTACCTTTCCCACCCAACCCCAGTACCTCAGTATCGGGCCGGCCACCTTTTTTTCCCTCTTTATTTTTCTCTTGGGCATCTTCGTGCCCTTTTTTCCTTGCTGGCAGCCCGAAGGGTCTTCGACCTTGCTGGGGCTCTTTATCCCCCAATGACTAACAGTGGGTTTAAAATGTGCGATCGGTGTGGGAAGATCATGTCCCTCACCGATACACATGACTGCTGCCTCCGGTGCCACGCCCTGGACCACAACCCGTAAGTCTGTGGCCTGTGCAAAAAGATGTCCTTGACGGCCTTGAGAAGCCACCAGCAGCAGCATGATGAAATTTTTCCTGATTCCCCCATGCTTCCGAGAGCCAGAACTTTGTCTGAGGCCTCCACACCTCAGGAGGAGCATTCTGAACCTGAGCATCATTGAGGGTCCTCGGAGAGGGGGTCTCCCTCAAGGGAACCGAAAAGGAGGAAATCCTCAAAGGTGGCGTCTCTGGCTCGGAATGGCCAGGTCCCTCGTGGGGCCGATCGCGGAGCCCCGAGCGCCTGCCCGAGGCGTCGGAGAAGGAGCTCCCAGCCAAGGTTCCCCAAAAGGACCCAATCGCAGATCGGCCTTGGCCAGTACATTCTATCCTAGTCGAGGACTCCCCTCCGGGGGAACCGGCTTCGGGCCCGAGCGCTTTGGTGCCCGAGCTGAGGGCTGCAGAGCCTCCGAAACTCATGTCCAGGATGGTATCCATGGAGCGCAGGGTCACTGCCTTCCTGAAGCAGCAGCGGGCATTGGTATCCGGTACGTACGGTTCCTCCACCCCAACCACAGGGTGTTCGACGAAGTCGACCCTGGAGGCCAAGCCGATCCTTGAAGCCTTGCGGGCCCAAGTAGATCCTCGGCCGAGCTCATGCTCAGCCTCCCGTTTATCAGAACCGAGGTGGTCACCGGCAAGCCAGCAAGCGCTGGGGCGGATAGCGCCAGGCCTCTTGGGGCCTGAAGAGTGCCACCAGTCTTCCTTGGAGGCCTCCGCTTGGGAGTCCGAGGAGTCACCAGACATCCATCGTCACCGAGATGTCCCGTCCAATTCCCCGGTATCGGAGCTTCGGACAAGGTCCCCACCGGAAGACATGGGATTTTGGGACTTCGTTTGGGATATGTCCAAGGTTTTGGCTTTTCCGACAGAGTCCAAGGAGGATCCTCGAGCCGACGAACTCGAGATCCTTCCCCTCGGGAGACCCTCACGGTGTCCATTCCTCCTATCCTGGCATGCCTTATGCTCCGCATGTGGGAGACGCCAGCGTCAACGCCGGTGCCACATTTTCTCTAAGCCTCTTGGACTGACGCCCTATAGGTGTTAAGCAAATGTTAGTAGATGCACTCTAAAGCAGTGCCTCTCCACTCTCTGGAATGTCTTTTACTCTGAGCCTGCTCTTTAATGTACCAGAGTTTTCTCTATGGCTCCTGTGTTTTGTTTTGGATTTTTTTTTTTTAGCCACCTTAACGGGAGCAACTACCTCTAAAATGAATTATTGCAGAATTCCATTTGCCAGCTAAAATCACAGGATTCATGTCAGTTAGCTAGTCCCTGCAGCCAACTTGCAGAAAAAGTAGGATCTTAGAATAAATCTGTACAGTGATGAATCATGTTCAGAACTTTTATAATGTATGAAATAACGGATCACAGGACTGATTTAAGTTTCCAACACAGTGTTTTCATATCTTGTAACTAAGAATGAATAAATAACAAATTGGTTACATGGCCAGTGCTATGAATGCACTGTCTAATTATGTTAAATAAAACAAAATGCATTTATAGCAGAGAGCATACGTTTTTGTGCGGAGTATATGTTCCACTTTCCAGTTGGAAGAGGCTAATCGCTCCACTATTAATGCAGGATCAATAGTACAGTTGTCTGGTGGCTAATAAATAAGAAATGAGGGTCAAAAAATGCTGGCAAGAAAGCATAGTTACTCACCTGTAACAGGTGATCTCTGGGAACAGAAGGAATGTAGTCTTCACATATGGGTATCGTCGGTACTGACGGAGCCTGCGCGGGAACGCTCCCCAGCATCCAATAGGAAAGCTTTTGGGAGCATCCCAAAGCGCCTGCGTGCTGCCTTCCCGCCTTTCCCAACTGTCCCTCTCCAGTTGAGTTTAAAGCTGAGACAAAGAGAGAGAGAAAGAGAGAGAGATACAACTCCTATAAATATATATAAATACAGCTAAATATATATAAATACAGCTAAATAGATATAAATACAGCTAAATAAATAAATAAAACTCCTAGGGGAGGTGGGTGGGTTGTGAAGACTAAATTCCTGCTGTTCCTGGAGATCACCTGCTACAGGTGAGTAACTATGTTATCTCCAGGAACAAGCAGGAATGTAGTCTTCACATATGGGGACTCCCTAGCTGCAGATGCCAGGGAGAAAGCCCCAGAAGTTGTGTGCCCTTGTGAAAGGGCTCCACTTCCCCCCATGGATCTCTGGCATCCTACCAGTGATGGTGGGTAGGAGTTGATTAAGTATGGAACAGGTGTTGAAGAACAGCCTGACCAAACAAGGCATCCTGGCGGGAATCCTTGTCTAAGCAGTAATGGGCTGTGAAGGTATGAACCGAAACCCAAGTAGCTGCTCGACAGATGTTGTCGATAGAGACAGAGTGACGATGAGCTATAGAAGCTGCCATGGCTCTCACATTGTGAGCTGTGACATGGCCTTCAAGAGGAAGGTTTTTACTCTAATAGGCAAAAGATATACACTGTGCAATCCAGCTGGACAGTGTTCTTTTGGAGAATGGAAGTCCTAAATGACTAGGATCAAAAGCAACAAAGAGTTGAGAGGACTTTCTATGTTGTTGTGTCCTTTGCAAGTAAAAGGCCAAAGCCCTTTTGCAGTCCAAAGTATGAAGATTCTTTTCTGCATTTGAGGTGTGAGGCCTTGGGAAGAATACAGGAAGGTAAACCGCTTGGTTTAAATGAAAAGGTGACACCACCTTTGGCATAAAGTGTGGATGAGTCCTAAGGACTACCTTATCATGATGGAACCTTGTATAAAGGAGGATCAGCCACCAACGCTTGCAATTCACTGATGCGACGTGCTGATGTGATTGCAATAAGAAAGATTTATTTATTTAAAAGTTTTTCTATACTGCCTTATCCTTTAATCAAGGCGGTTTTCACAGCAAACAATCAAAATGGTGGTTCAAGTGTGTTCATGCAGTGATGATTATTGTGTGTATATTAGATTTTTCTGAGCTATATACATTCTTATGTACAGGGCTATTTACATTATGAGCTATATACATTCTTATATTCAAGGGAGAGGGGAGGGGGGTTGGTCTTTTGTTCCTGTATGATCTTCCAGGAAAGGAATTTCAAAGAGGTAGTGGCTAATGGTTCAAAAGGCGGTTTCATGAGCTGCCCAAGAACCAGATTTAAGTCCCAAAGTGAGGCATGTGCGGTGTTCCAGGGAAGATTGCCTCACTTTGGGACGTGGAAACCGCACATCGTTGTGAGATTTAAAATTTCAAATTTATTGAGATTGTTTGACGAACCAACCCCCTGAAGAAGAATCGAAACGCATATTTGGTACCGGGAAGGTGGCGTTGGGGCCGTTCATTTTCTTCTATGAGATAAGCACAATCTCTTGAATTTATATGAGACAATAATAAGAGAAGTCTAAGTGACACTTTGAATGTTTTAGTTTTTACATTCTTCAAAGAACCTTTGTTTAAATGGTCATTGATGCAACTAGGCAAAAATCTTCTGGTGAAAAATATCCAGAAGTGTTGCCGATTCAGTCTGAGACCAGTGGTTCTTTTTATGCTGAAACTTGTCGTTACATTTAGGCTACGAACAGCAAGACAGGCACAGCAAAAGTAAATTGAACTGACTTTTTATTAGATGAGAGGTTACAATTTTTATTTTTGGGCTGTCCCCTTTGGGCAGACTGACCTAAACGATGCCCCTACTGGGTATAGGAGGGATAAAACTACTTCTTCTTACTGAAGAATGGTTTCTTATAGGATTTTTTCCTTGCAGGATCAGCTGTAGATTTAGACAATCTATCCAAAGTGATATTGTCAGCATCTCTCTCATTAGCTTTTTCCTGCCAATTCTTGCCAAAGAGATTCTCTCCTGTGCAAGGAATATTCCCTAGTTTATCCTGTATCCAAATTTACAAGTCAGATGTCTGGAGCCAGGCAATCCTACGTGCACCTATGGCAATGGCAGAAGTTATGCTTATGCACTCAAAGCAGTCAAAGGCTGCACGATTCACAAACTTGGAAACATCCTGGGCATGTCTGACAAGGGTGAGGTAATCTTGCCTCTTATCAACAAGGAGAGGGCTCATAAGCTCTAAATCTCCTGTGACCTCCTAAGGAACATCCCCATATATAAGACATAGGAACTGATCGTAGCAGAAAGCATGGAAGCCTGGAAGGTTCGACATCCAAAGGCGTCAAGAGTCCTATACTTACGTCCTAGAGGATTAGAGATGCATGCCTTTTTGCACTCTTTATCCTTCTCATAGCAGATTCCACCACCATGGAATGGTGTGATAGCCGAGTCTTCTGAAACCCAGGACAAGGAAGAACTCGATATATGGTGTCGAGTCTTTGAGAGTGAGGAGATGTGGTTAGAGGTATTTCCCACATCCTTAACATGAGATCATGCAAGATCTCATGAATAGGTAAGGTAGCTGCCTCCTTGGGAGCTTTGGGGTATTGAAGGATTTCTAATTCCTTTGCCCTAAGTTCTTTTTCAGGAGCCACTGTAATGGAAATACCTCGGGCCACATCTCTGATAAAATCCTGAAAGGACATATCCTCTGGTGGAGACATCCTACGCTGAGGAGAAGAGGAATCCTCAGGCAGAAGTACTCTGGTATCGGCAGAGCTTTCAGAGTCTTCAGAGTCATCTGAGGATTGGAAGTATCTCCGATCCGGGTAATCGTGCAAAGCATGGTACCGGTACCGATCAAAGATGGCATCGGAGTGGTCCGGTACAGACTTGTCGATGCCGGATAGACACGCATGACTCGGTCCCGGCAGAATACCTGCCGAAGTCAATGCAGTCGGTGCCGGCACCAGAGTCGGTGCTGGTACCAGTTGAATTGTCTGAAGCGGTTTCAGGGGCATCGCGTCCGTGAGAAGAACCACCAGACTGCGTTCAATAGCCAAGAATCTCTGGTCTATCGACACTGCCGATGCTTGGGTATCAGTACCGGATGAAGCGGCCGATACCCCAGAGCATGGCACCAGTAGTTCTGCTGAGGTTGAAGCCTCGAGAACATCCTGGAGCCCCGTTAGTGCTTTGGAAGCCAAAGCCTCCCGCCGGGGCAATTTTGCCTGTGAAAGTCCCTCAAGGGTAACGCCAGAGGCATCTCGATGTCTAGAAGGAGATCTACCCTTTGAGGACCGGCTAGTTTTATGTTTAGTTACCTGAGATCCATGGGAGGAAGACAAAGCCCTGGAAGATGTTGATGCCACAGATGCTGCATCGGAGGTAAAAAGAGTGCTAAGTTTAGCAGCTCGGTTTTGCCAGCCCCTTTTCGACATCATCCCACAGGCAACACACTCAGAGATAGAGTGGTCAGGACCTAAGCATTTGAGGCACCACTCATGGGTGTCGGTGACGGAGATGGTACCGCCACACTTAGAACACTTTTTAAAACCCGAAGCGGGTTTTTCCATTTTGAAGGAAAAAGTTAGGCCTAGTGCCCAAAATGGTGCGTGGCACCTGAACAGAAAATTACTGGAAAGACTCCAGAAGAACGGTTTTTTTTCCCAGAAAAAAAGAACGAACCAGCGGTACCGGTGTAGCGTCGAGGGAAGGCAGACGCGACCACAAAAAAGAATAGAAGGGATTTTTTTTCTGCGGTGACAGGATGTGTGGCCTGTTGGCTCCGCGGAAAACGAAGAACTGGAGAGGAACAGTTGGGAAAGGCGGGAAGGCAGCATGCAGGTGCTGTGGGATGCTCCCAAAAGCTTTCCTACTGGACGCTGGGGAGCGTTCCCGCGCAGGCTCCGTCGGTACCGATGATACCCATATGTGAAGACTACATTCCTGCTTGTTTCTGGAGATTCTTTCCCAACCTTGTTTTAGGCAATGGTCGTCCATACACAGGTGCAGGTGAATTTCTGAAACCTTTTAGCTTTTGTCCTCTCTTCTAAGCCACATTTAAGCTGATGCTCGTGTATATAATGAGGAGGGATAAGTTGATTCAAAACTAATTGTGTATCTGCTGTCAAATCAAATTCTCAACCTTGTTTCTAACCAAGTGAACATTACAATAAAGATCAGACAAATTGACTTCAGATGTGATCATTACCTGATAAGAATAGCTGCTCCTTATTTGTGACTGGTTATTAAACATATTGGTATCATACTTACTCCCCTCCCCCACCCAGTATAACCAGTAACCTTAACTCCAGCACATATACCAAACTGACAAAGTTTAACAACAAAAAGAATGAATCATACCTTCATAGTAGTCCATCATGTGCATTAAACATCCATGATATATATATCTCCTAAACACAGACACATGAACCATCTTTGAGCTTTTTCGTTTTTGTGTCTCCCTTGTAGTGAAAGCTGCACAGCACTTCTGAGTGGAGCAGCAGTGAAAGTAGCCACTGCTGGCTGAGTATATTGAGAAATGACAAACCAAGGAATAGTACTGGCAGCTATGAACCTTTAAAACAAGGGCCATCCCTACTCTTTGCCCCCTGGGTTATTGGGAGAATGCTTTTTTCGTGCTTAATGGTCTATGCCTCAATGTGTCCGTTCCATAGCTTAAAGGAATAGGCTGGAATTGGGTGTGTTTTTGAGGGGGAGAGGGGCATTTCTAGGTGTAAACGTTTTTAACCCATTATTGCATGACCTGGGTACAGTTGTAGGTATAATTAATATATTGTTCTAGCAGCAGATTTCATGCCGCAGTATTTATATATAGATACAACACAGGAACAGAAAGTTCGTCATTCATGTTTAGAAGTTACTGAAGAAAGGTTTCTCCGGGAACAAACAGGAAATCAGTCCTCACATATGGGTAACGTCGGCACCGACAGAGCCCTCGCGGAAGCATCCCCCCAGCTTTCAAGGAAAGCTTTTGGGAGATGCCACCACGCATACGTGGTCCCCTTCCCACCTCAGTCAAGGATTACTCTTTGTGGTGAATGATCTCCGGAGGATTTTTGGTCTAAACATGGGCGCTCACTGGGGAGGACTGCTGTCCTGAGTAACAGGACTTGGGCCGCGGGCTCTCGAGGCCGGTAGGCTCAAGGACTGGTTCAACATCCAGGGAAGCCCTTGATGTCAATGGTTCCATCGTTGGGGCGGATGAACCAGATGAGCTGAACAAATGCCCGCTGCATGGTCTCTAGGACAGATATACTGCTCTAAGACTGCCATTCTGGTCTCCATGCCAGCTGGCTCCGGAGCCTTCGACACGGGCACAGAGGACTTTGGGCCCAGCATCTGTACTGTCACGGGAGAGTTCTTGATGAGGATGGTCTTGGAGGTCTGAGGCCGGTAGGCGGGAGCCGACAACTCCTTGCAGGGCATCTTGGTGGGCTGCTCCTGCCCCGACTCCCTGGACTCACGCCTTGGACTGTGGGAGCTGGGGTGGGATTTCACCTTTTTCCCAGATCCATCCTCAGAGGCGGTCTTAGAAGATTTTTTTCTTCTTATGCTCCACCTCTGGGGACTAACGCTCTGGGGAACCCCAGCGGCAGGACTCCAAAGAGGATCTAGCTTTGCAGGGCACAATGGTATTAGAGGCGGCCCTGGAGCATGGAGGAGTTGTTCTCTGGACCAAGGCATCAAAAGGCAGCATTCTGCCACACCACACTTTTTGAAGTCACTCGAGGCCATTGGAAAAAGGGGGGAGGGGGGGTCCCCACCTCCTAGTGGGGGTCAGAGGCTTTCGGCTGAAAAAAAAGACACGAATGCTGATCAAGGGAGACCTCGATGAAAAACTAAGAAAAAATAAACAAACAGACCCGAGGAGCGACACGAGGTGAGCTGGCTCGGCAGCAGGAATGAACCAGTACGCAAACCGGACAAATCTTAAGAATAAATTCAGACTTTCTGGGGAAAAATTGGACAGCATCTGAAGGACTCTACAGAAAAAAAGGAAACTGAGGCAAGATAGCGCCCTTGGGCGGGAAGTGGACCACTCATGCATGGTGCATCTCCCAAAGGCTTTCTTTAAAAGATGGGGAGATGCTTCCGCTTCCCATATGTGATGGCTGACTTCCTGCTTGTTCCTGGTGAATCCATGATGTTAATGCTCTCCTACTAGCAGATGAAGGCTGAGAATCACTGATTTGATGACATTATCTTATACAGGATGCTGTTCACAACTAGCCAGTATTTTTGTAACAAAATGATCCCCACATTACAATAAAGAGGATAAGGAACACTTACAGCCAACCAAGAACAAGACCTGCAAGAAAGTCCAATTAAAAATGGAAAAACACCAGAGACTAGTGGAATCGATTCTGTCTAGTCCCTAAAACTGACACAGCTCGCTGAAAATACCAACTTTCAGGATGCTCCACCTCAGGGAGGGTTCTGTACTGATCAAGGAATAAATTAATAAATAAGACCTAATTTCTCCTTCCTTCATCTCTCCATAACAGTCAGCTATGTGGCAAATACCAAAGCAGTCCCTAATGAGGGGTGGGCCTAAAAAAGCCTACTTCTAGTAAGCTTGCCCCAAAAGCTGCAACCTGCCTTGTCTGAACATCCAATCTGTAATTACAGAAAAATGAATGCAGAGATAAACAACTGGCCACCTTACAAATTTGAGGCAGAACTAGACTTATACCCCACCCAAGATTAAGCTTGTGCTGTAGCCGGGTGAGTTCTCAACCCTGATGGCACTGTAAATCTACTAACAATTGGGCAGATACAGAAAAACAATGTGGCATTTTTCTGGGGCTTTTCCCACAATAAGCTTGATTTCTGATGCACAAAGCAAGCTGTTGTTGTTGTTAAGTGCCGTTGAGTCGGAGTCGACTCATGGCGACCCTCTGGATAGCTCCTAAATTGTGTTCGGTCTTCAGTCAGGCGGCTCATTGTTGACAGACTGGTACCCGTAGCTGCTGTTATTGTATCGATCCATCTCATTGCTGGCCTTCCTCTTTTGCGTTGACCTTCTATCTTGCCAAGCATGATGTCTTTCTCTAATGATCTCTCTCTTCGCATGATGTGTCCAAAGTATGAAAGTCGAAGTCTTGTCATCTGAGCTTCTAAAGAAAACTTAGGTTTGATCTCCTCTAGTACCGACTGGTTTGTTCTTCGGGCAGTCCATGGTATACACAGTATTTGCCGCCAGCAAAGGCATCAATTTTCTTCCTGTCTGTCTTTTTCACTGTCCAGCTTTCACATCCATATGATGTTATTGAAAATACCATGGCTTGAACAAGTCGAATCTTTGTATGGAGAGAGACATCTCTGCTCTTGAGAATCTTATCTAGGTCTTTCATAGCCATTCTGCCAAGAGCAATGCGTCGTTTGATTTCTTGACTGCTTGTTGCTTCTTTATTGATAGTTGATCCAAGTAGGTTAAAGTTGTTCACAATTTCAATTTCTTCTCCTTCAACGATGAACCTGTTGATTATGCCAATTGTCATGATCTTTGTCTTCTTTACACTAAGATGCAGGCCCATTTTGAAACTATGTTCTTTGATTGTGAGAAGCAAATGTTTCAGATCATCTTCATTTTCAGCCAATAATGTGGTATCATCAGCATAGCGAAGGTTGTTGATGAGTCTTTCACCAATCTTTTTTTGCTGTTGGGAAAACAGCAAAAAAAACCCCCACACAAAACACAACCACCCCACCGCGCTAAACTGCAATGCACTTGGCATGTAAATCGCTGCATATGTAACTGCCCGAAGTAAAAAAAAAAAAAAAAAAACTGCACTGAAAAACTTAGCGCAGTTTTACAGTGTTTAAGGCTGGATATTCACGTCATCTTCAGGCAGGCATAAAGATCCGGCTGGGAACAAAAATAGCATCTAAAGTGAAAACAGACACTTCATTTCAGAAGTTCCATGCATCGGAGAAAAGTCCCTGAATGCCATCCACACAGTCAGGGGACCAGTGCCCACTCCCAATACCCCAACCCACCCAATAAAAAAGAATCTACGTTTACTCGTTCCATTTTATTCATTCATTTATAGACCTCTATCATATCTCCCCCTCAGCCGTCTCTTTCCAGGTTGAAGAGCCCTAACCTTTTAAGACTCTCCTCATAGGGGTATCCTTCCAACCCCTTTACCATTTTGGTGGCTCTTCTCTGTGCCTTTTCTAATTCCGCTATATCCTTTTTAAGATACAATGACCAGAACTGCACACAATATTCAAGGTGCGGTTGCACCAAGGAACTGTACAGAGGCATTATATCATCCTTTGTTTAATTCTCCATTCCTTTCCTTATGATTCCTGGCATTCTATTTGCCTTCTTGGTTGTTGCTGCACACTGGCGGAGGGTTTCAACGTGTTATCAAGTTGTGGCAGTCAGTGGCAGATATGGCCTTGTCATGCTTGGTACATTTCTTAAAGCCACTAACTGGCTTAGACATGCTGAAAAATGCCACCTCAGCAAAATCAAACTGGAGAGCTGAAGGGTTGTTTTAGAAAGTTCCATCAAGTCAATGCTGACTCCTGGTGACCCACCAGCCCCTGGGTTTTCTTGACAATGTTTCACTGGAAGTAGATTGTCGGACATTTTCTTTCAAAGCAAAGGAGGGTAAAGTGACTTGCCCAAGGCCACAAGGAATGCCAGTGAGAATCTAACCAATATCTCTTGGGTTGTAGGCTGTTGCTCTAACCATTAAGTTACTCCTCCACCCCGAAGGGGTAAAACATGCTAAAAGTGGCAAAACCGATTAACCGACGACAGGTGGAAAACAAAAAACAAACAAACAAAAAAAAACAGTCCATGAGGGCCAGAAAAGAAAAACCTTTTCTTTCCAGACTGCAGAACACATCCTAGGGGCTCAACAGAAAAAAAGACAACTGGAGAAGATGGTGCATCTGGCGGGAAGGCAGGTCGCATGCGCGGTATACCTCTAAAAGGTTTCCTTTGGAAGTTGGGGAGCATTCCATGCGGGGCTCAGTCTGTGACATCACCTGTAAATGAGGACTTACTTCCTGCTTGTTCATGGAGAAATTATAATGTCTCTGCATCACTCCATGGTGGAAGCACACCTTAAAGGTTTTGGGGCAGCTCTGGCCACCATACTGTCCATCTGCACTTTCATAGCCACTATTTCTCCCTTAAGCTCAATTAGGCAGCCTTGGTTCTCTTGTAAGGTATCTCAAAGGTGCCGAATTTCATTCAGCAGGTTGCTCATAGTAACCTCAGCATCCTCTGGACCTGGACATAAGACAGACAGAGAGAGAGGTACATAGACGAGACCTACAGGGATATAGTTCTGAAGTCCTACCTCCAGTCTGGCAGCATCCCTGTTGTCATGGAGAAGAGAGGTCACGTGACAGGAGAGCATCACCCTGGTGTGGCAGGATGTGATCCTGTAACTAGGACCTGTCCTCCAGGTGATGTAAAACCCTCTCACATTTCTCCAGGGCCATATGCCCATGAGGAAAGGGTTAGGACAGCTGTTATAGTTAGTGATTCAATCATTAGGCATGTAGATAGCTGGGTGGCTGGTGGACGTGGGGATCGCCTGTTAACATGCCTGCCTGGTGCGAAGGTAGCAGACCTAAAACACACCGCCTAGATAAGGTCTTAGATAGTGCTGGGCAAGAGTCTGCTGTCTTGATACATGTCGGTACCAGTGACATAGGAAAATGTGGTAGGGAGGTTCTGGAGGTTAAATTTAAGCTTTTAGGTAAGGAAGTTGAAATCCAGACCTTCCAGGGTAGCGTTCTCCGAAATGCTTCCATTTCCACGTGCAGGACCCAAAAGGCAGGCAGAGCTCCAGAATCTCAATGCGTGGATGAGACTATTGTGCAAGGATGAGGGTTTTGGATTTGTTAGGAACTGGGGAACATTCTGGGGAAAGGAGGGGCTCCTCCGAAGGAATGGGCTTCACCTTAACCAGGATGGACCCAGACTGCTGGCATTAACCTTTAAAAAGGAGATAGAGGAGCATTTAAACTAGAAAATAGGGGAAAGCCGACAGTCGCCCAAGAGCGCATGGTTCAAAGAAGGTATCCTTGAAGGACTGGAAAGGGGGGCTGTTACTTCTGGAGAGAAATCTGAAATTGTGAGTATATACTTCTGGGAATTTTTCTGAAAGGAATTTTTTTTTTTTTTCTTTTAAAGCTAATTAATCTGTGAACCCACTATTTTTTTTGTTAAATCAGTCAGGGCCTAGTAGCAACAGTTTAAGATTCAATTTAAAAACACAGAAGAGAACTTTCTGGTTACCTTTCATACCCAGTAGACAGCTGTAGTTTAAATTTCATAGTCACTCAGGGCCTAGCATCAGCAAAGTACTTTTAGTTTCAAATTAAAACACAGAAGAGAGCTTTCTGGTTAAATTTAGAATCCAGCAGAGAGCTTGTAGTTTAAATTTCATAATAGGTTAGAGCCTAGTAGCAGCAAAGAGCTATAATTTAAATCAAATCAGAATATAGTTTTCCTCAGCAGCACAGGACAAGGTACTGTGTAGCAGCCCTTTTTTAATAAGTGTTATATCCCTCCCTCCCTCCCCACACCCACCCTCCCCTGGGAAAATCACAGCTTTATAGGTACTTGCACAACTTAAAAGACAGGAGGTGCTCTCAGGTGAAGCTCATTACCCAAATCAGTCATACACCAAGGACCTGAGATTAATTAAGCTTTAGGTGAACAAGGTATATTAAACTTCTTAGGTACAGTTTTAGTGGTATAAATATCCATTGCACCCTTTAGTACATATAGAACTTAAAGATCTAAACACAAACTTAAAACTAAGATGCAGACAGCAGTCCAGCAGCGGGATGTGGGCTTTCCAGTCTTTTGCATTGAGTGTCACATGTATGATTTTCTCCCAGCTGGTGAGAGGTCTTACGTGTGCACTAGGTGCAAGGAGCTCTCTGCTCTCAGGGAACGAGTCCGTTCTCTAGAGGCTAGAGTAGCAGACTTGGAAAACATAAGACAGACAGAGAGGTACATAGACGAGACCTACAGGGATATAGTCCTGAAGTCCCACCTCCAGTCTGGCAGCATCCCTGTTGCCATGGAGGAGAGAGGTCACGTGACAGGAGAGCATCACCCTGGTGTGGCAGGAAGTGATCCTGTAACTAGGACCTGTCCTCCAGGTGATGTAAACCCCTCTCGCACCGAGGAGGTTTCTCCAGGGCCATGTGCCCATGCGGGAAGGGTTTAGGACAGCAGTTATAGTTGGTGATTCGATCATTAGGCATGTAGATAGCTGGGTGGCTGGTGGACGTGAGGATCGCCTGGTAACATGCCTGCCTGGTGCGAAGGTAGCGGACCTCACGCGCCACCTAGATAAGGTCTTAGATAGTGCTGGGGAGGAGTCTGCTGTCTTGGTACATGTTGGTACCAATGACATAGGAAAATGTGGTAGGGAGGTTCTGGAAGCTAAATTTAGGCTTTTAGGTAGGAAGTTGAAATCCAGAACTTCCAGGGTAGCGTTCTCCGAAATGCTTCCCGTTCCACGCGCAGGACCCAATAGGCAGGCAGAGCTCCGGAGTCTCAATGCATGGATGAGACAATGGTGCAGAGATGAGGGGTTCGGATTTGTTAGGAACTGGGGAACATTCTGGGGAAAGGAGGGGCTCTTCCGAAGGGATGGGCTTCACCTTAACCGGGATGGAACCAGGCTGCTGGCATTAACCTTTAAAAAGGAGATAGAGCAGCTTTTAAACTAGATAATAGGGGAAAGCCGACAGTCGCCCAAGAGCGCATGGTTCGGAAGAATGTATCCTTGAAGGATACTACAAAAAGCAGAGAGGTTCCAAAAAAGAGTAAAGTAGCCCAAATGCCCTCGAGTATGGAGCAGACAGAACTTAAAGATCCCAAATTACCCATGTCTACCAATAGCCAAATTAATATGAATAAAATACAGTCTCTAAAATGCTTGTATGCAAATGCTAGAAGTCTACAAAACAAGATGGGAGAGTTAGAATATATAGCACTAAACGAGAGGTTAGATATGATTGGAATATCAGAGACATGGTGGAAGGAGGACAACCAGTGGGACACTGTGATACCTGGGTACAAACTATATCGAAATGATAGAGCTGATCAAATTGGTGGAGGGGTTGCGCTCTATGTTAGAGAGGGCATTGAGTCAGAAAGGATTAAAGTTTTGCAAGAAACAAAATTTGCTGTAGAATCTCTATGGATTGAAATTCCATGTAAAAAGGGGAAGGCGATGGCAGTGGGGGTGTACTATCGTCCGCCTGGCCAGAATGAACAAATGGATGATGAAATGCTCAAAGAAATCAAGGAAGCTAGCAAACGTTACAGTGCAGTAATAATAATGGGTGATTTCAATTACCCCGGCATCGACTGGGTCAGTGTCACAACAGGACATGCTAGGGACATAAAGTTCCTAGATGAAATAAATGACTGCTTCTTGGAGCAGCTGGTTCATGAACCGACCAGAGGGGAAGCAATATTAGACCTAGTCCTTAGTGGAACACCAGATGTAGTGCAAGAGATAAGGGTGTTGGGGCCACTTGGCAATAGTGATCATAGCATGATCGCCTTTGATTTAATTAGTGGAGGAGGGATAGTAAGGAAATCCACAGTACTACCCTTTAACTTTCGAAAGGGAGACTATGATAGAATGAGGAAAACAGTTAAGAAAAAACTAAAAGGAGCAGTTGCAAAGGTTAAAGACGTACATCAAGCTTGGGTGTTGTTGAAAAATACTATCTTGGAAGCCCAGACCAGCTGTATTCCACGCTTTAAGAAAAGTGGAAGGAAGTCCAAAAAATTGCCAGCATGGTTTAAAGCTGAGGTCAGAGAGGCTGTTGTTGCCAAAAAAGCATCTTTCAAGAAATGGAAAAAAGAGCCAAATGATGAAACCTGGAAACAGCACAAGCACTGGCAAGTCAAATGCAAGGCATTGATAAGGCAGGCAAAGAGAGAATTTGAGAAGAAGCTTGCTGCGGAAGCAAAAACGCGAAATAAAGACCTTTTCAAGTACATTCGTAGCAAAAAACCCGTGAGAGAGTCAGTTGGTCCATTAGATGATAAAGGGGTTAAAGGAGCACTAAGAGGCGACAAGGCGATAGCAGAGAGACTGAATGAATTCTTTGCTTCGGTCTTTACTGAGGAAGATGTAGGGATGTTACCCACGACTGAAGTGGTATTTAAAGGTGTGGAAGAATTGAAAGAAATATCGATACATCGGGAAGATGTCCTACAACTATTAGATAAACTGAAGAGTAGCAAATCACCTGGGCCAGATGGTATACATCCAAGGGTGTTGAAAGAACTGAAATTTGAGATTGCAGACCTGCTATCAGTAATCTGTGAACTATCGTTAAAATCATCTCTAATACCTGAGGATTGGAGGATCGCCAATGTAACACCAATTTTTAAAAAGGGTTCGAGGGGTGATCCGGGAAACTACAGACCGGTGAGCCTGACATCAGTACCGGGAAAAATGGTAGAAACCATCATAAAGAATAAAATTACTCAGCATATAGATAGTCATGACCTAATGGGAGACAGCCAACATGGCTTTAGACAAGGAAGATCTTGTCTTACTAATCTGTTATGTTTTTTTGAAGGAGTGAATAAACAGGTGGACAAAGGTGAGTCGGTTGATATTGTGTATCTGGACTTTCAGAAAGCCTTTGACAAGGTCCCTCATGAGAGACTTTTGGCAAAACTAAAGAGTCATGGGATAGGAGGCAGTGTACTACTGTGGATCAGGAACTGGTTAAAAGATAGAAAGCAGAGGGTAGGGCTAAATGGCCAATTTTCCCAATGGAGAAAGGTGAATAGTGGTGTACCCCAGGGATCTGTGCTGGGTCCGCTGCTTTTTGACATATTCATAAATGACCTGGAAAGTGGAATAACGAGTGAGGTTATCAAATTTGCTGATGACACAAAACTATTTAAAGTTGTTAAAACCCAGGAGGATTGTGGAAAATTGCAAGAGGATCTTGATAAATTGGAAGACTGGGCATCAAAATGGCAGATGAAATTTAATGTGGAGAAGTGCAAGGTTATGCACCTAGGGAAGAACAACCCAAACTATGGTTACACGATGCAAGGTTCCACATTAGGAACCACCACCCAAGAAAAAGATTTAGGCGTCCTTGTGGATACCATGTTAAAACCCTCGGCCCAGTGTGCAGCGGCGGCCAAGAGAGCAAATAGAATGCTAGGTATGATAAGGAAAGGAATGGAAAATAAAACAAAAGATATTATAATGCCTCTATATCGTTCCATGGTGAGACCGCACCTTGAATATTGTGTGCAATTCTGGTCGCCGTATCTTAAAAAGGATATAGCAATTTTAGAAAAGGTTCAGAGAAGAGCCACCAAAATGGTAAAGGGGATGGAAGGCTACTCCTATGAAGAAAGGCTAAAAAGGTTGGGGCTCTTTAACCTGGAAAAGAGACGGCTGAGGGGAGATATGATAGAAGTCTATAAATTAATGAACGGAGTGGAACGGGTAAACGTAGATCGATTGTTTACGTTATCAGAATATAGAAAGACTAGGGGACATGCAATGAAGCTACAGGGTAAACTATTTAAGACTAATAAAAGAAAATATTTTTTCACTCAACGTGTAATCAAACTCTGGAATTTGTTACCGGAGGATGTAGTAAAGGCTGTTAGTGTAGCTGGGTTTAAAAAAGGTTTGGACAAGTTCCTGGAGGAAAGGTCCATAAACCATTATTAAGAAGGGACCCAGGATATCAATGCTTGAACCAATACAAGCATTGTGGAACCTGTGTCCCTTGGGGAAACTGCTAGGTACGTATGACCTAGATTGGCCACTGTTGGAAACAGAATACTGGGCTTGATGGACCTTGGTCTGACCCAGTATGGCATATCTTATGTTCTTATGTTATGTTCTTATGATACTACCAAAAGCAGAGAGGTTCCAAAAAAAGAGTAAAGTAGCCCAAATGCCCTTGAGTATGGTGCAGACAGAGCATAAAGATTCCAAATTACCCATGCCTACCAATAGCCAAATTAATATTAATAAAATACAGTCTCTAAAATGCTCGTATGCAAATGCTAGAGCTCTAAACAATAAGATGGGGGAGTTAGAATATATAGCACTAAATGAGAGGTTAGATATGATTGGAATTTCAGAGACATGGTGGAAGGAGAATAACCAGTGGGACACTGATACCTGGGTACAAACTATATCGTAATGACAGAACTGATCAAATTGGTGGAGGGGTTGCGCTCTATGTTAGAGAGGGCACTGAGTCAGAAAGGATTAAAGTTTTGCAGGAAACAAAATTTGCTGTAGAATCTCTATGGATTGAAATTCCATGTATGAAGGGGAAGGTGATGGCAGTGGGGGTGTACCATTGACCACCTGGCCAGAATGAACAAATGGACGATGAAATGCTCAAAGAAATCAAGGAAGCTAACAAAAGTCACAGCACAGTAATAATGGGTGATCTCAATTACCCCAGTATCGACTGGGTCAGTGTCACGGCAGGACATGCTAGGGAGATAAAGTTCCTAGATGACATAAATGACTGCTTCTTGGAGCAGCTGATTCATGAACCGACCAGAGGGGAAGCCATATTGGACCTAGTCCTTAGTGGAACACCAGATCTGGTGCAGGAGATAAGGGTGCTGGAGCCACTTGGCAATAGTGATCATAGCATGATCGCGTTTGATTTAATTAGTGGAGGAGGGATAGTAAGGAAATCCACAATACTACCTTTTAACTTTCAAAAGGGAGACTATGATAAAATGAAGAAATTATTTAAGAAAAAACTAAAAGGATCGTTTGCAAAGGTTAAAGACTTACATCAAGCTTGGGTGTTTAAAAATACTATCCTGGAAGCTCAGACCAGCTGTATTCTACGCATTAAGAAAAGTGGAAGAAAGTCCAAAAAACTGCCAGCATGGTTTAAAGGTGAGGTCAGAGATGCTGTTGCTGTCAAAAAAGCATCTTTCAGGCAATGGAAAAAAAGAGCCAAACGACGAAAACTGAAAACAGCACAAGCACTGGCAAGTTAAATGCAAAGCATTGATAAGGCAGGCAAAGCGTGAATTTGAGAAGAAACTTGCTATGGAAGCAAAAATGCGAAATAAAGACTTTTTCAAGTACATTCGTAGCAAAAAGCCTGTGAGAGAGTCAATTGGACCGTTAGATGAGAGAGGGGTAAAAGGGGCAGTAAGAGGAGACAAGGCTATAGCGGAGAGACTGAATGAATTCTTTGTTTCGGTCTTTAATGAGGAGGTTGTAGGGATCTTACCCAAGACTGAAGTAGTATTTAAAGGTGATACTGCAGAGGAATTGAGAGAAATATCGCTACACCGGGAAGATGTATTACGACTATTTGATAAACTGAATAGTAGCAAATCACCTGGACCGGATGGTATACATCCGAGGGTGTTGAAAGAACTGAAATATGAGATTGCAGACCTGCTATTAGTAATCTGTGAATTTTCATTAAAATCACCTGTAATACCTGAAGATTGGAGGATCGCCAATGTAACGCCAATTTTTAAAAAGGGTTCCAGGGGTGATCCGGAAAACTACAGACCAGTGAGCCTGACATCAGTACCGGGAAAAATGGTAGAAACCATCATAAAAAACAAAATTATTCAGCATGTAGATAGTCATGGCCTAATGGGAGACAGCCAAAATGGCTTTAGACAAGGAAGATCTTGTCTTACTAATCTGTTATGTTGTTTTGAAGGTGTGAATAAACAGGAGGACAAAGGTGAGTCGGTTGATATAGTGTATCTGGACTTTCAGAAAGCCTTTGACAAGGTCCCTCATCAGAGACTTTTGGCAAAACTAAAAAGTCATGGGATATGAGGCAGTGTACTATTGTGGATCGGGAACTGATTAAAAGATAGAAAGCAGAGGGTAGGGATAAATGGCCAATTTTCCCAATGGAAAAAGGTGAATAGTGGAGTACCCCAGGGATCTGTACTGGGTCCGCTGCTTTTTGACACAAAACTGTTTAAAGTTGTTAAAACCCAAGGGGATTGCGGAAAACTGCAGGAGGATCTGGATAAATTGGAAGACTGGGCATCAAAATGTGAAGGAATGCCAGTTTCGGCGATGGAGTTGGACCCATTTGTTTGGGAGTATAGCAGAGTGGTTGCTTAGTTCCAGCCGAAGAGATTTTCCTTCTAGTTCATCGAGGAAGCTAAGTACTTGTTCTCTGGATTGTGTTATTCATTATAGAGAATTGGACTGAGTACTAGTGATCTTCATTTGACTGTGAAAGAGCTTCCTAACTCCTATTAGAGATTTCAGTAATGGAGAGCTGACAGCGACTTGTGTTGCGAGGTCAGGTTTTAATAGCCTAAGGGTGGCTGTATTTAATTGATTAAAATGGAGGGCTCACTACGAGAACAGGATAATTCCTTTTCAAGGTGAGCGATCCGACAAAAAATAAATATCTGGGGAGGAACATTAGGAGTGACATTGGTTAGGGGTGTATGGGAGCACTTTCTTTAATTAAGCATCTATGAAGAAGTTCCAAGAAATGCAATAGTGGAATCAAGAATTTATTTTGGAGTTTATGAGAGTTGATTTCCTTGGGTGTAATTTATTGGACTATTTCGGATGGGTTCTAAATGGGCAGTGTTTGTAGTAGTTCCTAATGTGTCTGGCGGTTGGCATTGGATTATAGTAATGTAGAAATCTTTTAGTCTTTCTTTATTCATACACTCATTAAGAGGCATGTTTACTAAAAGTTAGTATATGGTAACATTATGCAAATATTTATGCAAATGAGGCCTTATGCAAATGAGGCCCCGCACCGAGTCTCCGCACATGGCCCCGCACCCCCCTTGGGCTGCCCCTGATGAAACAGCAGGTATCCAGCCTCCTTCCCCTCCCTCCCCTCATCTAAAGCAGAAAGCATGGCAACAGCAGCAGCCATCAGCACAGGGTCCCTTGTGTCAGTGTGTGCTTACAGACCCTAGTACTCAGCATGGGTTTCCAGTCTAACAGGAAGCTTACCCAGAAGGGGGGCAAGGGCCTATGAATGTTTGTCTCACAGGCCACATGCTGACTGGTGACTGTCACCACTTGGCATAGGTCACAGTGAAACTCTAGAGTGAAGAGGAAATGGCCAAGTTTGTGACCCCATCCACTGATGATGGGACCCCATTTGGGGTCCCGTCCCAAAGTCTGGAGACTACCGATTTAGACTAATATTAAACTGAAACTCCTAGAAGCCAGACTCTGCATGCAGTACAACACTAGAGAAATAAGGAGAGACACATATAAAATTACAGAAACTGACATATTTCAAACACTAAATAAAAAAAATACATTTTCTATCTTTGTTGTCTGGCCATTTTATTTTTATATTGGCTTCTAGTTTCTGCTTTCCTCTATTTGCATTCAACTGCTTCCAAGGTCTCAAAAGTCCATCTGCCACTTCCGCTGTCGTCTTCACACCTCTCCTTATTTCACTCCCTCCCCCTACATCCATCTCACATTGATTTTTCCCTTTGCTTTATTCCATTTATTATTCTATATGAACTCAAATTTCACTCCTCCTTACCATTCTGTCCTCAATCTTTCAACTGTAATCCCAATTCTCCCATTCCCCAAGCCTTTCACTAACTCTCCTTTCTTTCTCACTGTCTAGCATTTCTTCTTCCTCTCCCTACTGTCCAGCCCTGCCCCCATCTAGCAAGTCCACTTCATCTCCACTTTATCCAGCATATCTCCTCTGTCACTCCATCTTCTCCCTTCTCTGTATCTAGTCCTCTTCCCTACATCCAGTAGCTCTCATCTCTTTACTTCCTTTGCCACATGTGCCTGCATTTCTCCTCAATCTTCAACCCAACCTCCTCCATTGCAGTAATTTCCTTTTAACTCCTCCCCCCGATTGAGTGGCCGGCCTAATACCTGCTCAAAGACATTGGGGCTGCCTTCCTCAGA
Organism: Ichthyophis bannanicus; assembly: GCA_033557465.1. Lineage (NCBI taxonomy): Eukaryota > Metazoa > Chordata > Amphibia > Gymnophiona > Ichthyophiidae > Ichthyophis > Ichthyophis bannanicus. The sequence continues at coordinate 665,754,133 of CM066033.1, forward strand.
CTTGCAACAGTGGCAGTAGCAGCAGAACATCAGCTTCTGAGACTTATGTACACCTTCAAGACCCTGCTGCAGCTGAGTTGGAGAGATGTGGTGGCAGCAGCAGTAACAGCAGCATCCAGAGGGAGGAGGGATACTATAGAAAAGAGCAGCTAAGAGCACTATTCATATTTTTTCAGCTGGTGGGGCTTGGGGATCCTTGCCAGTTGCTGCATTTAGGGAGGTGTGCCATTTGCAAGAAATACACACAACATATGAAATGCCATACTAGGTCAGACCAAAGTCCATCAAGCCAGGTATCCTGTTTCCAACAGTGGCCAATCAAGGTTTGAAGTACCTGGCAGGTTCCCAAAAAGGTACAAAGGTTCCACAATGATTGTCCTCGGCTAAGCAGTGGATTTCCTGGGTTCTCTTTAATAATGATTTATGGACCTTTCCTTCGGGAACTTGCCCAAACCTTTTTTTAAACCCAGCTACACAAACAGCTTTTACTACATCCTCTGGTAAAAGCTGAGTTTTCAGACTTTACAAATGCCAGTTTTCTTTTTTTTTTTTAATAAAAATGTTAACTGTTGGAAATAAGTTTTTAGGAATATTCTGACTGCCTATATTGCTTGCATAGCCTTTAAATCAGATATTTGAGTGTGCCCTCAGTTCATGTAAGGTCTACTGGCCAGGGATACTTGAGATATATAGCTACTTGGAATAGAAGTACACATTTGCTTTTAAATTTGTAGAGACCTGGTCTTCTAAGTCTCCTACTTATTTATGCAGCAAAGGACCACTTAATCAGCATGTCATGTATTCAATGCAATAACTGTGGTGCTTTCATTCTGAGAATCATTTGGAACCTTAAAGCTTGCTCTATATGCCTCAAGTTAGCTGCTATGCTTAAAGAATTAACTCTACTAAGGGAAGAATTAGCTGCAATTAAACACACCTCTTCTAGGGTGCAAACTGAACAAAATCCACCACCACTCCCACAAAGAATCAAACAGCCCAGGAACAAATGGATCACAGTGGGCTCTGGTAGGTTGCGACTTATAACACAGATTCCCTCTACATCAAAAGATATCCCTACATAATGCCTTCTCTTCCTTGGATAATCCGTGGAAACTGAAGTGCCCTTAAAATGAGTATCAATGCCAAATCTACTGATAATGCAGTAAATATGAAGAAAACCCCCCACAAAACAGAAAACTACTACTACTTGGAGATTCCATCATCAGAGGCACCAACTTGGGAACAAAGTTCAAAGGAGAGAAGATGGTCAAATGCCTCCCAGGCTCTTCAGTCAGCAGGAATACCAACCAAATTGTTGGTATAGTTAATGCAGAAAGTGAGCACTCCAAAACGGATATCATCCACTTGGGTACAAACAACCTGGCTAGAAACAGTGCTTCTGCAGTTCAAAGGGACTTCCAGACTCTGGGAGAGAAACTCAAGCCCATTGTTAACACTATAGCATTCTCAGAAGTTCTACCTGTTCTTGGTAATGTGGCAGAAAGGCTGCATTGCATAAATAACTTTAATACATGGCTCCAAACCTGGTGCAAACAAGAAGGATTTAGATATATAGGCAACTGGAGAAACACATGGATCAACAAGAGACTAAACTGTGCTGATGGACTATATCTCTCCATCACAGAGAAAGGGATCTTAAGTGAAAAATTCAGGCAGTATATGGACAGGCATTTAAACTACGGAAAGAGGGTGACAGATGGAAAAGGACTAGTTCAGGATGTCACTCCAAGCAAAACATAACATTGGAAACAGCCACACTTTTAAACCACACATCAATGGCAAGTGGGAAGAGGCATGTAGGACAAAATCCATGCAAAGTACAGGCAAGCCAATCATGGTTTAAAGAGTCACATGAATGGGACATAGCCATTGCTGGCTATAATCTATTTAGAAAAGACAGAGAAGGAAGAAGAGGAGGAGCAGCCCTATATGTCAAAAGCAATATTAAAGCTGCTGAAATGCAGGGGAAGTGGGGAAAGAAGCAGCACTGTGGATTGTGTTTGAAAAAGATGTTGGCACTGTCATCCATACTGGTGTAGTCTATAGGCCTCCAATTCAAACCAGAGAAATAGATTGCAATATCAATATTCAATTTGCTATGATAGCCACAAAGGGGGAAGTGATCTTATTGGGCGACTTTAATCTACCCGATGTGGATTGGAGTATTCCTTCTGCAAATCTGGAAAGAAGTTAAAAAAAAACAAACAAACTGTGGATGCCTTCCAAGATGCATTATTTAGACAAATGGTGATGAAACTGACCAGGGAAAGCTCAATGCTGGATTTAATGCTCACCAACAGAAATAGCGTGTCGAATATCCAGGTGGGTGCCCATGTGAGCAGCAGCGATCATCATATGGTGTGGTTTGAGATAAAAGCCAAGGTGGAGTCCAATCACAGCAAACTCAAAGTCCTAGTCTTCAAAAACACTGACTATAGTAAAATGGCCAAGTACCTGAAGGAGGAGTTGGCAGCGTGGGAGGGGATAAGGGAAGTGGAATTGCAATGAGCTAAACTAAAGGAGGCAATAAAAGGGGCAACAGATACATATGTAAGGAAAGTAAATAAAAACAAGAAGAAAAAGAAACCTATTTGGTTCTCCAAAGAAGTGGCTGCATTAATAAAGGCAAAAACCACAGCTGTCACAAACTTCAGAAGTTCACAAACAGGAACACGGAAAGGAATACAGGATCAAACTAAAAGACACAAAAAGAAAAATAAGGATAGAAAAATCAAAGGCAGAAGAAAAGATGCTAAAGATGTGAAGTGTGGCGACAAAAGTTTCTTCAAGTATATTCGGGAGAGGAGGAAAATCAGAGGTGGAATTGCAGGACTCAAAAGTGCCAGGAACAGATTTGTGGAAAGTGATATTGAAAAAGCGAAAATGCTAAAACAAATACTTCTGCTCTGTTTTTACTAAAGAAAATCCTGGAGAAGGATCACCTGTGATTCTCAAATATACAAATGGGAATGCAGCAGATACCACACCATTCATTGAAGATGTGCTAGAACAGCTTGCAAAACAAAGTGGACAAAGCCATGGGACTGAATGGGATACATTCCAGGATATTGAAAGAGCTCAGAGGTTTTTGCAGGACAATTAAAGGATGTTTTTATTAATAGATCCTTGGAGACAGGAGAAGTTCCACAGGACTGGAGAAGGGCTGATGTGGTACCTCTCCACAAAAGTGGTAACAGGGAAGAAGTGACAAAATACAGGCCAGTAAGCCTTACCTTGGTGGCAGGAAAAGTAATGGAGGTGCTCCTGAAAGAGCAAATAGTGGACTCTCTCAAAACCAACAGGTTGCATGATCTAAGACAACATGGTTTTACCATAGGATGATCTTGCCAAACAAATCAGATTGAGTTCTTTGACTGGGTGACCAGAGAACTAGATCAAGGGCATGCGATGGATGTCATCTACCTGGATTTCAGCAAAGCCTTTGATACTGTTCCTTGTAGAAGGCTCATCAATAAAGTCAAAAGCTTGGGGATAGGTCCCAAGGTGGTGAAATGAATCAGAAATTGGTTGACTGACAGACAACAGAAGGTGATGGTAAACGGAACTCACTCGGATGAAAGGAAGGTGATTAGTGGTGTGCCCTAGGGTTCGGCCCTGGGACCAGTACTATTCAATGTATTTGTCAGTGTTATTGCTGAAGTACTGAATGGAAAGTGTAGTTACTCACTTGTAACAGGTGCTCTCCAGGGGCAGCAGGAATCAATCCTTACATATGGGTGACATCGGCACCGACTGAGCCTGCGCAGAGCATTTCCCCAGCCTTCAAAGAAAGCCTTTGGGAATGCCACCACACATTTGTGGTCCCCTTACTGCCCAAAGGTGCCATCTTATTCAGTCAGGTGCCATAGCTATAGCCCCTTCAAGAAGACGGCAAAAATATACAGCAACTCCAAGGGGAGAAGGGAGGGCTGTGAGGACTGATTCCTGCTGTCCCTGGATAACATCTGTTACAGATGAGTAACTGACTTTCTGCTTGCTCCTGGAGAAAGCGTAGTCTCACATATGGGACTCCCTAGCTACAGGCTTCCATGGACCTGTAGAAAAAAAGCACAGTAGCACCGTGAGCAGTTGCCAGTGAAAGCTGAAGGCAGCCCGAGGACCCCAGTTCCATGGATGGCCATGCTCCCGGTAGCCGGAACAAGAAGGGTCAGAGGGCAGGAGCTGCTTAAACCCTTAACAGATCACAGCCTAGCCGAAGGCGGCATCCCGATGGGACTTCCTCTCCAGGCAGTAATGCACCGCAAAGGTGTGAGTAGAGGACCAGGGTGTAGCCCAGCAGATGTCTGCCAGTGGTAGCAAGCACAGGCTAGCGACCGACATCGCCATTGCTCGGACATTGTGAGCAGTGACTCGGCGGTCCAGGGGAAACCCGGCCTGGGCAAAGGCGATGCAGTCCGCCACTCAGATGGACAAGGTACGCTTGGGTGACTGCCAGCCCCAGACAGCTGGGATCCGAAGGAGACGAAGAGCAGCTCGGATCTGCTGTGGTCCCGAGTCTGCTGCAGGTAGAAAGAAAGAGCCCTCTTACAATCCAGGGTGTGGAGAATCACCGATGCCCGATCAGTGTGGGGCTTTGGGAAAAAGGTGGGCAGCACTATCTCTTGATTGAGATGAAAATATGAGACAACCTTCGGGAGGAACTTGGGGGTGAGTCCGTAGGACCACCCTATTCCTATAAAACCTTGTGTACGGTGCCTCGGCCATCAGCGCCTGGAGTTCGCTGCCCCTCCAGGTGGAGGTGAGAGCCACTAGGAAGGCCATCTTCCACGACAGATGCCGCAGTGGGCAGGTAGCCATGGCTCAAAGGGCAGCTTGGTCAGCTGCATGAGGACCACACTGAGGTCCCATTCCACCGGAGGAGGGCGGGTAGGGGTCCTGGAAAGGAGCAGGCTTTGCATGAAACAGGAGACAAGCGGTTGCCCCGAAAAAGGTTTGCCCTCAATGGGGTGGTGGTTCGCTGAGATGGCACTCAGGTGAACCCTGACAGAGTTAGACTTCAGCCCAGACTGCAAGAGGTGTCGCAAATACTGCAAGACTAAACTGCTAGGGCATGAAAATGCATTTGCTTGGAGCTCCGAGCACCACACCGAGAAAAGACGCCACTTGAAGGTGTAAGCCTGTCTGGTCAAGTCCTTTCGTGAGGCTAAAAGAATGCCCTCAATCTCCACGGGAAGATGGTAGGAGACTAGAGCTACCTGGCTCAGCTGCCAAGCACCTCAGATTGGAGTGGAGAAGCAGAAGCAGACTCTCCTCCTGTGTCAGCAGCTCTGGCGAGAACCCGAGCGGGACCAGGGGCGCCATCGAGAGACTGATCAGCAGGGGAAACCAAGGCTGCCTGGGCCAGCTCGAGGCTATGAGAATCACCGAGGCCCTGTCCCGCTGGACCTCAAGAAGGGGGGGGGGAGGGGAGGCATATAGCAGGCCCGTTTCCCACGAGATAAGGAAGGTATCTGGGGACACCCTGCCCGGGTGCGAGAGAGGACTGCAGAATTGGGGGAGCTGCAAATTTGCAGGACTGGCAAAGAGGCCAGGTCTGGAGTCCCCCAATGCTGGAAGAGCAGTTGCGCTGTCTGGCACACAGGCGCCACTCGTGCGGCCGGAGGACTCTGCTGAGCTGGTCTGCCAATGTATTGTCCTGACCTGGGAGGTAAGTGGCCCAGATGGTCATGCCCTGGTTCACCACAAAGGAGCATAGGGCTGTCTCTTCCAAACATCGTGACCTGGTTGTCTGTCTGGACCAGCACCGCTCGGTACTGCAGGCGGTCCCTGAAAACCTTGAGAGCGAAGTGAATGGCCCAGAGCACCAGCAGGATGATCTGCTGCTGGGACTCCTTGAGGGACCAGGTCCCTTGAGTGTGCCACCCCTCGCAGTGGGCTCCCCAGCCCGCCATGGAGGAATCCGTCGTTAAGACCACCTGATGTGCTGGAGCTTAGAAGAGCATACCTCGAAGCAGGTTCTGAGACTCCTGCCACCAAGCAAGAGACTCCGCTGTGCTGGGAGAGACCAAGATGGGGTCTCGGAGGCGGCCGGTCAACAGTGCCCATTGCGTTCGGAGGCACCACTGTGTCGCCCGCATGGTGAGGAGCATTGGGCACAACATGGACCGTGGAGGCCATGTGACCAAGAAGGTGAAGCATTGTCTGGGTCGAGACGGCGCTGTGGCACCACACTTCAGATGCCAGGGAACGAGGCAGTCAGCCCTGTCCTGAGGAAGGAAAGCCATGGCCCGAAGGGTATCCATGAGAGCCCCAATGAACTCCAGGGACTGAACTGGAATGAGGTGGGACTTTGGGTAATTGATCACGAAGCCAAGATGATCCAGGTGGTGAATGGTGTGGTCCGTGGCCTGCCTGGCTTTGGAGGCCGTGCCCCCTGTTATGAGCCAGTTGTCTAGATACGGAAAGACGAAGGAGCCCTGCAGCCGTAGGTGGGCTGCAGCCACAGCCAGGTACTTCGTGAAGACCCACAGGGCGGACGCGAGGCCGAAGGGAAGTACCCTGTACTGGTAATGGTTTCCCTGAACAATGAAGCAGAGGTACTTTGTGTTTGGAATGGACAAGGATGTGAGCGTAAGCATCCTTTAAGACCAAGGAGCATAGCTAATCGCCCTGCTGGAGGTAGGGCAGTAACATTCCAAGGGACCTGAACCTCTCCTGCACCAGGAACCTGAGGTTCCGCAGGTCGAGGATGGGCCAAAGGACTTTTGGCAAAACTAAAAAGAGTCATGGGATAGGTGACAGTGTACTATTGTGGATCAGGAACTGGTTAAAAGATAGAAAGCAGAGGGTAGGGCTAAATGGCCAATTTTCCCAATGGAGAAAGGTGAATAGTGGTGTACCACAGGGATCTGTGCTGGGTCCGTTGCTTTTTGACATATTCATAAATGACCTGGAAAGTGGAATAACGAGTGAGGTTATCAAATTTGCAGATGACACAAAACTATTTAAAGTTGTTAAAACCCAAGAGGATTGTGGAAAATTGCAAGAGGATCTTGATAAATTGGAAGACTGGGCATCAAAATGGCAGATGAAATTTAATGTGGACAAGTGCAAAGTTACGCAACTATGGAAGAACAACCCAAACTATGGTTACACGATGCAAGGTTCCGCATTAGGAACCACCACCCAGGAAAAAGATTTAGGTGTCACTGTGGATAACATGTTAAAACCCTTGACCCAGTGTGCAGCGGCAGCCAAGAGAGCAAATAGAATGCTAGGTATCATAAGGAAAGGAATGGAAAATAAAACAAAAGATATTATAATGCCTCTATATCGTTCCATGGTGAGACCGCACCTTGAATATTGTGTGCAATTCTGGGCGCCGTATCTTAAAAAGGATATAGCGTTATTAGAAAAGGTTCAGAGAAGAGCCACCAAAATGGTAAAGGGGATGAAAGGATACTCCTATGAAGAAAGGCTAAAAAGGTTAGCGCTCTTTAACCTGGAAAAGAGACGGCTGAGGGGAGATATAATAGAAGTCTATAAATTAATGAATGGAGTGGAATGGGTAAACGTAGATCGATTGTTTACGTTATCAGAATATAGAAAGACTAGGGGACATGCAATGAATCTACAGGGTAAACTATTTAAGACTAATAAAAGAAAATATTTTTTCACTCAACGTGTAATCAAACTCTGGAATTTGTTACCGGAGGATGTAGTAAGAGCTGTTAGTGTAGCTGGGTTTAAAAAAGGTTTGGACAAGTTCCTGGAGGAAAGGTCCATAAACCATTATTAAGAAGGGACCCAGGATATCAGTGCTTGACCCAATACAAGCACTGTGGAACCTGTGTCTTTTGGGGATACTGCTAGGTATGTATGACCTAGATTGGCCACTGTTGGAAACAGGATACTGGGCTTGATGGACCTTGGTCTGACCCAGTATGGCATATCTTATGTTCTTATGTTATGTTCTTAACTCCTGTCCTCGGAAGTGCAGTGGGACTGTCTCTACCGCACCGACCTCGAGGAGGCTACGAGCTCCTGACTCAGGAGGGCCTGGTGCTGGGGAAGCAGATCTGGCTCCCCAGGGAAGTAAGGAGGAGTTCTAGATGAAGATAGCCCTCCCAAATGACCTGGAGGACCCAGGTGTCGGTGGAGATGGACTACCACCTGTGGGAGAAATGGACCAGATGCCCCCCTGACAGACAGCCACCCTGCCACAGGATGAGAGGCTATGCCAATAGCACCAAAACCTTGAGGGTGGCTGAGCCAGTGCCTGGGGTTGGGTCTTTGGACCCTTCCGCTTACGAGGGCCGTGGTCTGCCCTGACCACCCTGAACGGGGTTGAACGCCAGTGGATAGACAAGGTAGCCTCTGTATGGGAGCTCATTCCAATGGAAGAAAGGCTTCTTTGCTCTGCTGCTTCTTCCTGGGGAGGGAGAAAGTTTTCAAGGAGAGGAGAGTACGAGCCACATACTCAGTCTCAATCTCCACTGCCTTATCCTCCATGGGCTTGCCGAATAGTTGCTCCCTAAGACAAGGGATGTCCAGCAGCTTCTCCTAGACCACTGTTCCAGGTCCAAGGACTGAAGTCAAGCCTGCCAGCAGGCTTCAATTCCAGCCACTGCCACCTGGGCAGAAGACTCAAAGCTGTTGTACGCTGCTCATGAGAGGTACTTCGAGCATTGTCCAATGGACTTTGAGAGGGCCTGAAAACGCCGGAGATGGTCTCCGTCAAGGCCCGCTGCAAAGCCTCAGAACTCTCTAGTGAGGCCATGGAGGAACATCCCAATGTACAACTGGTAAACTTGGATGCAGCATGACAGCATGGAGCCCTGATAAGCCTTGCGCCCGAGGGTGTTGAGGGTACAGGACTCTCTGCCCAGCGGGGCCGACAAATGAGTCTTCAGGCTCTTTAGATTCCGCATGGCCGATTCAACCACCATCGAGGTGTGGGTAAGCTAAGCTTTCCAAAACCCCGGACCCTGCTGAACCCTATATATAGTGTCCAGGTGCTTGCTCACAATCAGGACAGAAGCCAGGGTCTCCACATGCAGAGGAGGAGTTGGTTCAGAATGGGAGAAATTGGTATCGAGAGCTCCTCTTTTGGAGGGGCTTCATATTGCAGAATATCAGCACGGGGCTCCTCCTCAGACTCTGTGGTGAGCGCCAGTGCCCATGCCATGTCCCAGACGAACTCCAGAAAGGTGTCGCCCTAAGGAGATGACCGCCACCTCTGGGTTGGTGGGACCGAGTCTCTGGGGAGGTCTCCCCGTCGAACTCCCACTCTGAGTAGTCCGTGGATGACTCTAGGTCGGGCGGCTCAAAATTGGTCAGTGACCCATGCCGGATCTCTGAGGCCAAAACTTGCCTGGAACCGGAGGCCCTAACCCAAGAAGATCTTGCACCCGAGGACCGGGATGGAGATAGAGACCCTCACTGAGGATCCTCACAAGGCTTCTGGCATTCAGGGGTCACTGTGGTGGTCTGGGGAGTCCTCAAGGTTGAGGGCCCTGTGGTCTCTTGCATTGAGTGTCTTTTGCATTGAGTGTCACATGTATGATTTTTTCCCAGTTAGTGCATATGTAAGACCTCTCACCAAGTGCAAGGAGCTCTTTGCTCTCAGGGAACAAGTCCGTTCTCTAGAGGCTAGAGTAGCAGACCCTGGAAGACATAAAGACAGAAGTACATGTACGAGACCTACAGGGATATAGTCCTGAAGTCCCACCTCCAGTCTGGCAGCATCCCTGTTGCCATGGAGGAGAGAGGTCACGTGACAGGAGATCATCACCCTGGTGTGGCAGGACGTGATCCTGTAACTAGCACCTGTCCTCCAGGTGATGTAAAACCCTCTCACACCGAGGATGTTTCTCCAGGGCCATGTGTCCATGAGGGGAGGGGTTAGGACAGCTGTTATAGCTGGTGATTCGATCATTAGGCATGTAGATAGCTGGGTGGCTGGTGGACGTGAGGATCGCCTGGTAACATGCCTGCCTGGTGCAAAGGTAGCGGACCTCACGCACCGCCAAGATAGGATCGTAGATAGTGCTGGGGAGGAGCCTGCTGTCTTGGTACATGTCGGTATCAATGACATAGGAAAATGTGGTAGGGAAGTTCTGGAGGCTAAATTTAAGCTTTTAGGTAGGAAGTTGAAATCGAGAACTTCCAGGGTAGCGTTTTCCAAAATGCTTCCTGTTCCACGTGCAGGACCCAAAAGGCAGGCAGAGCTCCGGAGTCTCAATGCGTGGATGAGACGATGGTGCAAGGATGAGGGTTTTAGATTTCTTACTAACTAGGGAACATTCTGGGGAAAGGAGGGGCTCTTCCGAAGGGATGGGCTTCACCTTAACCGGGATGGAACCAGACTGCTGGCATTAACCTTTAAAAAGGAGATAGAGAAGCTTTTAAACTAGAAAATAGGGGAAAGCCGACAGTCGCCCAAGAGCACATGGTTCGGAAGAAGGTATCCTTGAAGGATACTACCGAAAGCAGTGAGGTTCCAAAAAAGAGTTAAGTAGCCCAAAAGCCCTTGAGTATGGTGCAGACAGAGCGTAAAGATTCCAAATTACCCATGCCTACCAATAGCCAGATTAATATTAATAAAAAAGTCTCTGAAATGCTTGTATGCAAATGCTAAAAGTCTAAACAATAAAATGGGAGAGTTAGAATATATAGCACTAAATGAGAGGCTAGATATATTATTGCAATCTCAGAGCCATGGTGAAAGGAGGATAACCAGTGGGACACTGTGATACCTGGATGCAAACTATTTCGTAATGATAGAACTGATCAAATTGGTGGAGGGGTTGCACTCTATGTTAGAGAGGGCATTGAGTCAGAAAGGATTAAAGTTTTGCAGGAAACAAAATTTCCTGTAGAATCTCTATGGATTGAAATTCCATGTATGAAGAGGAAGGTGATGGCAGTGGGGGTGTACTATCGACCGCCTGGCCAGAATGAACAAATGGAGATGAAATGCTCAAAGAAATCAAGGAAGCTAACAAAAGTCACAGCACATTAATAATGGATGATTTCAATTACCCCAGTATCAACTGGGTCAGTGTCACGGCAGGACATGCTAGGGAGATAAAGTTTCTAGATGAAATAAATGATTGTTTCTTGGAACAGCTGGTTCATGAACCGACCAGAGGGGAAGCCATACTGGACCTAGTCCTTAGTGGTACACCAGATCTGGTGCAAGAAATAAAGGTGTTGGGACCACTTGGCAATATAGTGATCATAGCATGATCATGTTTGATTTAATTAGTGGAGGAGGGATAGTAAAGAAATCCACAGTACTACCTTTTAACTTTCGAAAGGGAGACTATGATAAAATGAGGAATAAAGTTAAGAAAAAACTAAAAAGAGCGGTTGCAAAGGTTAAAGACTTACAACAAGCTTGGGTGTTTAAAAATACTATCCTGGAAGCCCAGACCAGCTGTATTACACGCATTAAGAAAAGTGGAAGAAAGTCCAAAAAATTGCCAGCATGGTTTAAAGGTGAGGTCAGAGAGGCTGTTGCTGCCAAAAAAGCATCTTTCAGGAAATGGAAAAAAGAGCCAAACGCACAAGCACTGGCAAGTTAAATGCAAAGCATTGATAAGGCATGCAAAGCATTGATAAGGCAGGCAAAGCGAGAATTTGAGAAGGAACTTGCTACGGAAGCAAAAACACGAAATAAAGACTTTTTCAAGTACATTCGTAGCAAAAGGTCTGTGAGAGAGTCAATTGGACCATTAGATGATAGAGGGGTAAAAGGGGCAGTAAGAGGAGACAAGGCTATAGCAGAGAAACTGAATGAATTCTTTGCTTCGGTCTTTACTGAGGAAGATGTAGGGATGTTATCCAAGACTAAAGTGGTATTTAAAGGTGATACTGCAGAGGAATTGAGAGAAATATCGCTACACCGGGAAGATGTATTTATTTATTTAATTTTCTTATATACCGCGCTATTTGTCATCAGTGCGGTTTACATTGAAACAATACAACAATTGGTCAGATATAACAGACCTATTACAAGTAACAGGAAAATTAACATGAAGTAAACAGGGAAATCATTTATATTTCTAGAAAATACATGTTGGAGATATATAAAATCTATTATTATATTATAACTATTTGATAAATTGAATAGTAGCAAATCACCTGGACCGGATGGTATACATCCAAGAGTATTGAAAGAACTGAAATGAGATTGCATTCCTGCTACTCTATCCTCTCGCTCTATCCTTTCACTTTTTTTTTTTTGTTGGCATTCCTTTTCCTTTCCAGCAGCCTAAGTATTTTTGTTATTGTACACCGCTCTGGTGCCTTTGGTAAAGAGCGGTATATTAAATTAGCAATTAAAGATAAAGATAAAGATGTATTACAACTATTTGACAAACTGAATAGTAGCAAATCACCTGGACTGGATGGTATACATCCAAGAGTGTTGAAAGAACTGAAATATAAGATTGCAGACCTGCTATTAGTAATCTGTGAACTTTCATTAAAATCATCTGTAATACCTGAAGATTGGAGGATCGCCAATGTAACGCCAATTTTTAAAAAGGGTTCCAGGGGTAATCCGGGAAATTACAGACCCATGGGCCTGACGTCAGTACCGGGAAAAATGGTAGAAACCATCATAAAGAACAAAATTACACAGCATGTAGATAGTCATGGCCTAATGGGAGACAGAATAGGAAAAACAGCTCTTAATAATAAAGCACAGTTACTTACCTGTAACAGGTGATCTCTGGGAACAGCAGGAATAAGTCTTCACATATGGGTATCGTCGGTACCGACGGAGCCTGCGCGGGAATGCTCCCCAGCGTCCAAAAGGAAAGCTTTTGGGAGCATCCCACAGCGCCTGCATGCTGCCTTCCCGCCTTTCCTAACCGCCTCTCTCCAGTTCGAGTTTTAAAGCTGAGACAAAGAGAGAGTGAGGAAAGGAAAGAAAGATAGAGAGATACAACTCCTAGGGGAGGTGGGTGGGTTGTGAAGACTTATTCCTGCTGTTCCCAGAGATCACCTATTACAGGTAAGTAACTGCTATCTCCAGGAACAAGCAGGAATGAGTCTTCACATATGGGGACTCCCCGGCTAGAGATGCTTGGGAGATCACCCAGGTTGTGAGTCCCTGGGAAGGGCTCCACCTTCACTTATGAATCTCAGGCATCCAGCCAGGGATGGAGGGTAGGAGTTGGTTAGGTATGGAACAGGTGTATGAGAACAGCCTGACCAAACAAGGCATCCCGGCGGGAGTCCTTGTCCAAGCAGTAATGGGCTGTGAAGGTATGAACCGAGGCCCAGGTGGCCGCTCGACAGATCTGGTCGATGGACACAGAATTTAGATGAGCCATAGAGGCTGCCATGGCCCTCACATTGTGAGCTGTGACATGGCCCTCCATAGAAAGGTTCTTACTCTGGTAGGCGAAAGAAATACATTGAGCAATCCAATTGGACAGAGTTCTCTTAGAGACTGGAAGTCCTAAATGAGAGGGATCAAAAGCAACAAAGAGTTGAGAGGACTTTCTATGTTGCTGTGTCCTTTGTAAGTAAAAAGCAAGAGCTCTTTTACAATCCAGGGTATGAAGATTCCTCTCTGCACTTGAAGCATGAGGTCCTTGAAAAAAGACAGGTAAATAAACCTCCTGGTTCAGATGAAAAGGTGAGACCACTTTAGGCATAAAGTGTGGATTTGTCCTGAGGACTACCTTGTCATGATGGAACCTTGTATAAGGAGGATTAGCCACCAAGGCTTGCAGCTCACTGATGCGGCGAGCTGAAGTGACTGCAATGAGAAAAATAACCTTCCAGGAAAGAAATTTCAAGGAGGTAGTGGCTAAGGGTTCAAAAGTTGGCTGCATAAGCTTGCCAAGAACCAGATTCAAGTCCCATGCCACTGGAGGTGGTCTGATGGGAGGTTTAGTCAAAAGAAGGCCTCTCATGAATCTTGCTATAAGAGGATGAGAGGAAATAGGCTGTCCATTTAGAGGTTTAAGGGATGCTGCAATAGCACTCAAATGGACTCTTACTGAATTCGTTTTAAGGCCTGCATGGGATAAATGCAGAAAATACTCTAGTAAAGAATTCAGAGGTATAGCAAGAGGGTTAAGACCCTTCTCTGCACACCAAATGGTAACCATTTTCAATTTAAAAGCATAGGAACGTCTAGTGGAAGGTTTTCTGGAAGCATGAAGGATATCCTTCACTTGCTGAGAAAGATGCAAATCTTGAAGGTCTAGGCCTTCAGCAACCAGGCTCTGAGGTGAAGAGACTGGGGATTTGGGTGCCACAACGTTCCCTCCTCCTGGGACAGGAGGTCTGGAGCAGATCCCAAGTCCAGGGAGGGAGCTTGGGAGAGATGCAGAAGTAGAGGGTACCACACTTGGCGTGGCCAATGTGGTGCTATGAGGATCATAGACCCCTTGTCTCTCTGAAGTTTGAAGAGTGTCTTGGGAATTAGGGGAATGGGTGGAAAGGCATAGAGGAAGTCTTGCCCCCAATGAAGGAGGAAGGCATCCCTGGCCTGAACTCTCTGACACAGATTCCTGGAACAGAACCAGGGAAGTTCGGCATTCCACGGACTTGCAAAGAGGTCTATGTCCGGGGTTCCCCAAATTCGGAAGATCCTGGCTATCTGGTCCCCATGGAGGGACCATTCGTGTGGAAGCAGAACTCGACTGAGTCTGTCTGCCCAAGAGTTTTGAACCCCTGGAAGATACACTGCCATGAGATGAATTTGATGCTCTCTGGCGAAGGCCCACAATCTCAGAGCTTCGCTGCAAAGCGACAGAGCCAGTCCCGCCCTGCTTGTTCATGTAGAACATGGCTACTTGGTTGTCCGTGTGGATAAGGACTGTCTTGTAGCTGAGCAGGGTGTGGAAGACTGAGAGCTAGAAAAATTGCTCTGAGCTCTAAGAGGTTGATATGTAGAGATGTCTCCTCGAGAGACCAGATGCCTTGAGTGGAGAGATCTTGAAGATGAGCTCCCCAACCTCTTGGAGAGGCATCTGTTGTAAGGGTTGCTTGGGGTAACACCTGTTGAAAGGGGGACCCCAGCAACAGATTTTGAGTGGACTTCCACCAGTGGAGGGACCAAAAGAGGCAACTGGTGGTTGCTATTTTGTCTGACAGGCAACCTGATGCCTGGGTCCATTGGGTGGACAGAGTCCACTGAGCTGCCCTCATGTGAAGGCGAGCGTAAGGAACCACATGCACAGTGGATGCCATGTGGCCTAACAGTTGTAATATCTCTCGAGCAGTTAAATGGGATTTTAACTGAATTTGTGAGGCTAACTGCACCAAGTGTAGGCAATGGGCCTGGGGAAGATAGGCCCTTGCAGTTGTGGTATCCAGCAAGGCCCCTATGAACTCTAGAGACTGAGTAGGGGTGAGATGGGATTTTGGAAAGTTTATTACAAGTCCCAGATACTGAAGGATACGCCTTGTGCAGGTTAGAGAAGTCTGGGCCTCTGACTGGGATGGAGCTCGGATGAGCCAGTCGTCCAGATATGGGAATACGAATATCCCTAGAGTGCATAGAAATGCAGCTACTACTGCAATGCATTTTGTGAACACCCTTGGTGCAGAGGCCAGACCGAAAGGAAGCACTCTGTATTGGTAGTGCTTCCCTTGATAAAGGAACCAAAGGAACCTTCTGTGTGTTGGATGGATGAGGACATAGGTGTACGCATCCTTGAGGTCTAGAGAGCAAAGCAAATCCTGACTCTGAAGGTATGGAAGGAGAGTACCGAGAGTAATCATCTTGAATTTCTCCTTGCATAGAAACTTGTTCAATTCTCTGAGATCTAATGTGGGTCTGTAGCCCCCTGTTTTCTTTGGGATACGAAAGTAGGGGGAGTAGAACCCTGAGCCCTGTTGAAGAAGGGGTACTTCTTCTATTGCCCCTTGGGCAAGAAGGGTAGTAATCTCCTGACCCAGAAGGTCGAGGAGAGATGTCTGAGAATTGAACTGTCTCACCATGGTGTGAGGAGGAAGGTTTAAGAAATTAAGCTTGTAACCCTCCCTTATGATGGAGAGGGTCCATTGCTCTGCTGTGATTTGTTCCCATCTGGGAGCAAAGTAAGCCAACCTTCCTGGAATGGTGAGAGGCTCTGGATGTTCTAGAGCCAGAAAGGCTAAGCTCTCTAGTCGTAAGTCAAAGGCCCTGAGGAGGCTGAGGCTGTTGGGCCGTAGCAGTCCTAGCAGCCTTAGTCTTGGCCTGTTTCGGTTGTTGCTGTCTCTTTGTAGCAAAACGACCTGCAGAAGATGACTGCTGACCATAAGCAGAATATTTCCCTTTTTTGGGAAAAAATCCCTTTTTGAACAACCTTTTCTTAAAAGGAGCAGAAGTAGACTTTGAAAGTCTATCTAAAGCAGAATTTTCAGCATCCATTTGGGTGGCCTTTGTTGCCAATCTTTGCCAAAAAGGATTTCACCTGTACAAGGAAGGTTTCCTAGTCCATCTTGAACCCAAGGTTCCAAATCAGAAGCTTGTAACCAAGCAACTCTGCGTGCACCTATGGCAATGGCCGAGGCTCTGCTGGCACCTTCAAAAGAGTCAAAGGCTGCACGGTTGGAAAACTTGGAAATATCCTGGGCATGTTTGAGCCAGGTGAGGAACTCTTCCCTTTTATCTTCTGAAATAAAAGGAGATAAAGTTTGCAGGTGATCTGTAACTTCTTTTAGAAACATCCCCATATACAGACTATAGGAGTTGATTACGGCAACAAGCATACTGGCCTGGAAAATTCTCCTGCCAAAGGCATCTAAGGTTCTGCATTCTCTTCCTGGAGGAGCAAAAGAGTGCCTTTTTGTACTCTTTATCTTCTTCATAGCAGACTCCACCACAATGGAGTGGTGAGGAAGCTGAGTCTTATGAAAGCCAGGACAAGGAGGAACACGATACATGGTGTCCAACCTGCGAGAATGAGGGGAAGTGGTGAGAGGAGTCTCCCATATGCCCAACATGTGATCATAAAGAATCTCATGTATTGGTAAAGTGGCTGCCTCTTTAGGAGCCTTAGGATATTGTAAAATATCTAATTTTTTTGGCTCTAGGCTCTGTCTCAGGGGCCACTGAGATGGAAAGGCCCCTGGCCACTTCCCTAATGAAGTCTTGAAAAGACAAGTCTTCTGGAGGAGATATTCTCCTTTTTGGAGAAGAGGGCTCCTGAGGATGAATCACCGATGCTGTGACAGAGACCTCTGATTCATCAGAGTCTTCAGAGGAATCAAGTATCGCCTGTCTGGATGCTCCTGCAGAGCCCGATACACGTACCGGGTGGTATCGACATCGGGAGTGATCGGTACCGGTTCGGTACCGATGGGCATCACAGAACAGTGTACCGCTGCAGTCGACACCGAAGCGGATGTCAATGCAATCGGTACCGGTACCGGAACCGATGTCGGTACCAGTGCCAGAGTCGGTACCGGCAACAGAATTGTTGCGGTACCGAAGGCGTCGCAGCTTGTATGAATGCCGTGATGGCACGCTGCATGGTCAGGATATTCTGATCCATTGACGCAACCAATGTCTGGATGTCGGTACCAGTGGGAACCACCGGTACCCCAGAACATGGCAACAGGTGATCGGTCGAGGCCGAGCCATCGATGTCAACCTGTGACCCCATAGATAAAGCTTTGGAAGCCGGAGCCTCCCGCCGGGGTAATTTTGCCAGTGCGGATTCCTCGAGGGCAAGCCCGGAGGCATCTCGATACTTAGAGGAAGATCTACCCTTCGAGGACCGGCTGGATTTAAGTTTGGTTACCTGAGATCCATGCGAGGAAGAAGCAGCCCTGGAAGACGTCGATGCAACCGAAGCTGCATCCGAGAGGAACAGGGTACTGAGCTTAGCTGCTCGATTCTGTAGACCTCTTTTAAACATCATGGAGCATGACTCACAATCCGCAATGGAGTGGTCAGGTCTAAACATTTTAGACACCATTCATGGGTGTCAGTGACAGAAATAGTGCTGCTGAACTTCGTGCATTTTTTAAACCCTGAGGCAGGCTTTTCCATGAGGAAAAATTTCCTAGGCCTAAGGCCAAAGAAGAAAATGCACTGAAGTGAGAAAAAACAGTAGGTTTTTTTTTTTTTTTTTTAGAAGAAAGAAAGAAAAGACCGGCGGTACTGGTCCAGCGTCAAGAAGGCAGACGCGCGACCAAAGAAATAAAATAAAATAAAGAAATTCTTCAGCGGTTACAGGAACACGACCTGCTGGCTCCCCGGAAAAGAAGAACTGGAGAGAGGCGGTTAGGAAAGGCGGGAATGCAGCACGCAGGCGCTGTGGGATGCTCCCAAGAGCTTTCCTTTTGGACGCTGGGGAGCGTTCCCGCGCAGGCTCCGTCGGTACCGACGATACCCATATGTGAAGACTCATTCCTGCTTGTTCCTGGAGATACACAAATACTACCAAAAGTTACAACCAATAACCAAACAATTATTACCAGGCAAAAATGACCTCAGATGGCACAACCCCACATTTAGTGAGAAACCACCATAGGGTGTTGATAGACGCTCACATCACCGGTCACTGCCTCCCTTAACCTCTCCAACAAAATATACAAAAGTCTTATACAATTTTCAAAACCACCACCAATCTAACTCTGGGAAAAATCCTTTGAAACTTATACAAACCTATCAATCAACCTACAACATTGACGCAAACATACAAACAGCACACTCAATCATTACATTCATTCCATTCCATTCCTAAAACAGCGTCTATATAACAAATTGCAATAGAATAGCAATGGGGCTGAACGCAGCCGGAACAGCTTTAAGAACACCACCTGCAAAAGCAATAACAAAAAGTGAAGTAACCAGTTAAGCTACACCAACATAGAAGTTCTAAAAACGTATCTCTTAACAGTGGTCTTGCAGCCAGCTGGGTTCACAGACCTCGAAATAGACGCTCTTCAATAGGTCAAATCTGACCTCCAACGCGGGAAGTAAAGGTATCCGCAATCAATATTTCTGCCATTCATTAACAGGACAACCTAAGCCTTACAAAAGCTTTTGTTTCGCCATAAATCGGCTTCATCAGGAGCTACGTCATACAGAGAACAGTTTTCCATAATGGCTACTCGAATCCTCCCGCCATCCCAACACAGCGTGTGACGCGCCTAATATCACAAACCAACCACCAATCAAAAACAGTTCTAAACAATGACGTCGCCTTAAAGCTATAAACATACATACCATCAACATCTAGGCTATTGAGCTGCACAGTGATAAAACCCTTAAACCAGAGTCGCAAAGTGTCAGACAAATCTGAAAAAAGTCAGAAAAAAAGTCAAAAGAACAATGTCCATTCCAAGCGGTCATTCAACCCGCCCGGTTGCAAAGTGCCTAAGTCAAAAATCCAGCATTGTTCCTTCTGTAGAAGTACCTTCTTACGATCTCCCCTTCGAATATCCAAAGGCACAAATTCCAAAACGGTACAGCGAAGATCTTCAAACACATGGCTTGACTCCACGCAATGCTGTATTAACGGAGTATCGATCCGTACCTTCTTGAGGCTATATTTGTGTTCGGCCAACCTCGTCTTTAAAGGCCTTGTAGTTTTTCCTACTTACAATAACTGACACTCACACCATATACCATAAACTACATAGGCAGTGTTACATGTCGTAGACACAGTAAGGCACTTCACTTGCCGACGATATTTTTCACAAATATGCACACTGATGATACCACAAAATGAACAATGCTGACAGGCTGAATGACCTTTTGCAGGTGATGGAAGAACAATGTCATGTCGTAAAACAGCAGGACACAAACGATCTTTAAGGTTGCGTCCACGGCTGTATGCCATACGTAACTCACAATTGGAAAGCTTAGGATGCCTCTTAATAAGACTAATGGGAGACAGCCAACATGGCTTTAGACAAGGAAGATCTTGTCTTGCTAATCTGATATGTTTTTTTGAAGGTGTGAATAAACAGGTAGACAAAGGTGAGTCGGTTGATATAGTGTATCTGGACTTTCAGAAAGCCTTTGACAAGGTCCCTCATCAGAGACTTTTGGCAAAACTAAAGAGTCATGGGATAGGAGGCAGTGTACTACTGTGGATCAGGAACTGGCTAAAAGATAGAAAGCAGAGGGTAGGGCTAAATGGCCAATTTTCCCAATGGAAAAGGGTGAATAATGGAGTACCCCAGGGATCTGTACTGGGTCCGCAACTTTTTGACATATTCATAAATGACCTGGAAAAGGGAATAACTAGTGAGGTTATCAAATTTGCAGACAACACAAAACTGTTTAAAGTTGTTAAAACCCAAAAGGACTGTGGAAAACTGCAGGAGGATCTGGATAAATTGGAAGACTGGGCATCCAAATGGCAGATGAAATTTAATGTGGACAAGCGCAAAGTTATGCACCTAGGAAAGAACAACCCACACTATGGTTACACGATGCAAGGTTCCACATTGGGAACCACCACCCAGGAAAAAGATTTAGGAGTCATCGTGGATAACGTTAAAACCCTCTGCCCAGTGTGCAGCAGCGGCCAAGAAAACAAATAGAATGCTAGGTATCATAAGGAAAGGAATGGAAAATAAAACAAAGGATATTATAATGCCTCTGTATTGTTCCATGGTACGACCGCACCTTGAATATTTATTTATTTTATTTATTTAAACAGATTTATATTCCGCTTTTTCCTTCAATCAAAGCGGTCACAGTACAATACAATACAAGGTTAAACAGAGGTGAATGAAACATATACCACTCTTCATAAAATCAGAGCGGTAATAAAAGGGATTACATAACACAGGGAGTACATTACAGTACATACATAGAATAACTATACAGAATAAGTTACAACATGGGTTACAGTACATTACATACCATCTAATATTGTGTGCAATTCTGGTCGCCGTATCTTATAAAGGATATAGCGTTATTAGAAAAGGTACAGAGAAGAGCCACCAAAATGGTAAAAGGGGATGGAAGGCTACTCCTATGAAAAGAGGCTACAAAGGTTAGGGCTCTTCAACCTGGAAAAGATACGGCTGAGGGGAGATATGATAGAGGTCTATAAATTAATGAATGGAGTGGAACGGGTAAACGTAGATTGATTGTTTACGCTATCAGAATATAGAAAGACTAGGGGACATGTAATGAAGCTACAGGGTAAACTATTTAAGACAAATAAGAGAATATTTTTTCACTCAACGTGTAATCAAACTCTGGAATTTGTTACCAGAGGATGTAGTAAGAGCTGCTAGTGTAGCTGGGTTTAAAAAAGGTTTGGACAAGTTCCTGGAGGAAAGGTCCATAAACCATTATTAAAAAGGGACCCAGGATATCAATGCTTGACCCAATACAAGCATTGTGGAACCTGTGTCTTTTGGGGATACTGCTAGGTACGTATGACCTAGATTGGCCACTGTTGGAAACAGGATACTGGGCTGATGGACCTTGGTCTGACCCAGTATGGCATATCTTATGTTCTTATGTCTCAAGGCACGTGTTGTCAGGGCCGGGCACCAGTGCTTACTGGGCAGTGAGGAATGCAGAAATGCTGTGCTCCAAGGACAGCATCTGGGCCTGCCAGTTGGGAGTGGGGCCCTGCGACACCGATACCAGGGTGACTGGGTCGAGTGTCGATGAGGAGAGGGGGTCCTTGCCGGAATGACCCACAGGAGACTGGGCACCTTCACCGGAGGCCTCTGTATCTGTTCGAGGTACCTTACTGGGCTGCTCCCTCTCCGACTCCAGAGTGCTGAAGGGGGCTGAGAGACCAGGCGCGTGATCTCACGATTGTCTGGCACTCCTGAAAGAGTCCTCGTGGCCTTCTTCCGCTCGCGTCTGGGCGACCCCAGGTCAGAGCACCGCCAGGGAGAAGCCTTGGGAGACTCCAGAGGTTGCGGGGCCGAAGAGCAGGAGGATGCCTTATGGAAGAGATCAACCAGCTTCTGCTTACGACTCTGGATGGCATTGGAGGACATTTTACAGAGGGAGCATAGCTCCGGTTCATGGTCGGCTCCTAGACACCTGACACAACTGTCATGGGTGTCCGTGAATGACATGTTTTTTGAACACCGACCACATTTCTTAAAACCGGAGGCCACTGGGGGAAAAAGGAACCCTGCGAGGTTGAAGATCCTCGACGTGGCCAGCTGTTAAAAAGGCAAAAAGAAAAACCCCAAGACCAAGCCCGAAGCAGAGGTGCTCGAGAGGCAGGAAGAGGACCGGCAAAGGCCAGAGAGCAAAAAACGGTTGGAAACAGAGAAACGTTTTTTCGGGGATGCGATGCACATCCGAAGGGCTCCTCAGAAAAAGGGAGACTGAGTAAAATGGCACTTTTGGGTGGGAAGGGTACCACGCACGCGTGGTGGCATTCCCAAAGGCTTTCTTTGAAAGCTGGGGAAATGCTCCGCGCAGGCTCCGTCGGTGCCGACATCACCCATATGTGAAGACTCACTTCCTGCTTGTTCCTGGAGAAAAAAGTCTGTCTCTTTGCAGACGACGACAGAAGCGGAACACCAAAAGCCACGGCCTAACACAAATTGTATTGTTGCAGGGAAACTTTATTGGTAGACCCAACTAAAACATTTTGGCCAGAGGCCTTCCTCAGGGGTCACAAAGGATAGAAAACAACGTATAAAATGTGGAACAAGCCACTCTTCCCGAATCAGTGTTGGTCTACAAAAGCTGGAAGAATGGTCTAATGCTTGGCAGTTAAGATTTAATGTGAAGAAGTGAAGTGTTATGCACTTGGGAAGCAGAAATCCAAGGGAACTGTACGCAATAGGGGGCGAGAGCTTGGTGTGCACAAACCAGGAGAAGGACCTGAGTGATTGTTTGAGGATCTCAAGATGGCGAAACAGTGTGACAGGGCAGTGGCAAAAGCCAGAAGGCTGCTGGGTTGCATACAAAGAGGAATTACCAGCAGAAAGGACGAGGTACTAATGCCACTGTACAAGTAGCTGGTGAGGTCTCACTTGGAATATTGTGTTCGGTTTTGGAGACCATATCTCACAAAGATATAAAAAGACTGGAAACTGTTCAGAGGAAGGCGACCAAATTGATTTGGAGCCTGCATCAGAAAACTTATGAGAAGAGACTTGAAAACCTAAATATGTACACTCTGGAGGAGAGGAGGGACAAGGGAGATATGATTCAGACCTTTAAATACTTAATGTATTAATGAACGAGCAAACCTCTTCCAAAGATGGGGAAGCTGTAAACTAGAGGGCATAACATGAAGCTGCAAGGGGGTAAACTGAAAGGCAATGTCAGCAAATACTTTTTCACTGAAAGGGTGGTAGATGCTTTGAATGCCCTCCCAATAGAAGTGGTGGAGTCAAATACAGTGACAGAATTCAAAATGGCATGGGACAGACAGTGGACCCCTTTACAGCAACAGGATAAAATCAAAGTAAACATAACTATCTCTTATAGCTCAACAATTAGGGGTGATCTACACGGAGTGGTGGATATACCCCTAAACAAAGGAATGGGGAGGGACGACCTGCACGGAGCAGCAGGTGCACCTACTCTTGCTGCCTTACTGGGTGGACTAGATAGACCATGCTGGTCTTTATCTGCCATCATATACTATGTTAACAGAAAATATTTTTTTTCACTCAGTCTTAAATGGGTTACATTGTGGCTTCATTGCGTGTCCCCTAGTCTCATCCCCAAATCGAAAGTAAGAATGGACTGTATGACCCAAAATTGATGTCCATGTCCATAGCAAGCTCCCTGATAGTCAATGATTTGAGTGTATTGCAGCATGCGCTTTCCAACTCTGTCTTCATTCCTGCTCATGGATGTCCTTCCAAAACTTTTGTCACTGTCAACACTTTGGTGGCCCTCTTGGAAACGTTTGTACCAGTCAAACTTGAGCACAACTCATGCATTCATCGCCATGCACTTGCTGTATCTTGTCATAAGTCTCTTTGCACAAATCTCCAAGTTTCTGGCAGAATTTAATACAAATTCGCTGTTCAATTTTTTCACTCATCATAAATCTGACAAACTGCTTTTACATGACACCAAACATCACGTGATTAAAAAAAAAAAAAAAAAAAAGTAAAGGTGTGCTGTTGCCACACTATACTCTACACATGCAGAGCATACTAGGTCACTGCATGCTTAATAGCATTGTGGTGCTCTGTATTGTTATGTAGCTATACAGCAAGTCTGGAGTCTTTTTGATCACACCTCATATAAATCTTTTAAGCCTCGGGAGCGTCAGCTTCAAGCTGTCATTTTGAATTACTTGCTTGTATCCTCCCCTCACCAAGCCAGAGTGGATTATGTTTCCCCCCTCATGGGTAGCCTAATACAAAAATCGTGGTGTTGAGGAGACCTCAACAGCAGCAATCTTGGTAAGAGTCTGTTAAGGGCCATGGCCCATAGAACTAAATCCTGGGCTGCTGCCACTGATTCCAGAACCTAAAGATAAAGAGTAGTTACCCACCTGTAAAGCATAGTTACTCACCTGTAACAGGTGATCTCCGGGAACAGCAGGAATTTAGTCTTCACATATGGTAACGTCGGTACCGACGGAGCCTGCGGGGGAACGCTCCCCAGCGTCCAATTAGGAAGCTTTTGGGAGCATCCCACAGCACCTGCATGCTGCCTTCCCGCCTTTTCCAACTGCCTCTCTCCAGTTGAGTTTAAAGCTGTGACAAAGAGAGAGAGAGGGAAAGAGAAATAGATTGAGAGATACAACTCCTAGGGGAGGTGGGTGGGTTGTGACGACTAAATTCTCCTAGGACAAGCAGGATAAGTCAGCCACACCTGGTGACATCATCCGACGGCGCCATGACGGAAGTGCTCTCTAGCTCAGAAGCTTCTGAGCATGTGTGAGGTGCCCCCACCCCCCCGGCCCGCCCCTAGCCGGCCAGCTTTTTTCCTTCCGCCTTCGCCTCAAGACGGATTTCTAAGCTCTCCAATACAAAATACAATTACCATGCCCAAACCGGGATTTAAAAAGTGTCCACACTGCAGCAGAAAAATGAAAATCACGGACACTCACCAGCGCTGCATCAGATGCCTGGGGACTTCTCACGAGGTGGAAAACTGTGTCAGCTGCGCTCGGATGTCCCCCAGGGCAAGAAAGCATCGGGAACACTCCCTGAAGGACTTGCTGTCCTCCTCTGCAGCCTCGCGTAAGTCTCCTGCATTCCGGACACCGGAGCCACCCAGATCTGAACTGCCAAGATCCACGGAGCTTCCCAGATCAAGTGAGCGTCCTAGAGCAGAGGCAGGGAACGCGCCGTCCAAACCGGCCAGTTCCTCTCACTGGGGACACAGCGCTTCTTCCCCCAACGAGCAGTCCGCTCCCGAAGAGGCCTCTACCTCCAGGGTAAGCCCCTCCGTAGCTATCAGCACCCCGGGCTGTTCCTCCTGGCCATGGGGTCCCTCCTGCAGCCTTCCAAGATGGCGCCGCCCTCGTGGCCTCGCCTGGCTCCTCCCCTGGACACGCCCACTCCCCCGATTGGCCGGAGCAGATCCTGTCCTTCCTCGGCTGGCAATTGGCGCCGAGTGCCCTCCCCCCTGCCCAGCACGTCTACTCACCGAGCAGATCGGAGCGGCACGGAGGAGAGAGACCGCGCCGTGTCGGAGCATCAGCGCGGCGCGGAGGAGAGAGACTGCGCCGAGTCGGAGCATCAGCGCGGGAGCCGGAAGCACCGCGCGGGCAGCGGGGATGACCGCGCTATAGCACGGCACCGACGGGGGAGCCGCGAATACCGCTCCCCCAGCAGGGAATCACCAAAACAGCGCGAAAAGGGAAAAAAGAGAACAGGCAAGCACTGGAGACACAAGGACAGTCGGTCTCCATCGGATGCAAGTAATTCCCGCAGTGTGTCACCCCACAGCCGCAAGAGGAGCAGGAGATCAAACTCTGGCTACAGCAGCCGGTCCACAAACTCCACCTCCTCTGCCATTCTGCACCTGCTCTCTCACCTTGTTGAGCAGACAGCTCCCCAACGGCTGGAACAGGAGCGGGTAGCACCAACGAACCTTTCTCCGGTGGCCCGGCCTTGTTTGGAGCGGTCTCCTTCCCCATAATCTCCGGGCAGGTCGCCTTCCAGAGTGCGGTCTCCTTCCCCAGCGCCTTCTAGAGTTCGGACTCCTTCCCCAGCGCAGCTGGACTCTGGGGGGAGCGACGCGGAGGAGTTGGGGCCAGGTTCGGACACCTCCAAGAACCCAGCTGATGAACTGGAAGACCCACCGGCACCGGTACCGGAAGACTTAACATACCCCAAATTTCTCAGGAAGGTGGTGTCCAAGTTGGGGCTGACAACAGAGGAGGCGTCAGACGAGAAGGAGCCGGAGGTCATGAAATACCTCACCGGCCCTAAACCAGCCATGGCCCTTCCCCTCCACCGCAAATTGAAGGATAAACAGCTTACTCTCTGGCAGTCCCCAGCATCCGGCCAAGCATGCTCCAGACGCATGGACAGCAAATACATCATCCACATGGCACCTGGATTCAACAAACCTCAGCTGCCCCACCAGTCAATCGTGGTGTCGTCAGCACTTAAAAGATCTAAGTCTGCGCGTGCCCAAGCCAACCACCCACCGGGACGGGACCCCAAGCGTCTGGACGACGTGGGGAGGAAGGTGTTTCAAGGGGCCATGCTCAATGCCAAGATAGCAGCACATCAATTCCAGGACGCCCTCTTTGCTGACCTCAAAAGCCAGCTGCAGAATCTTCCCAAGGACTCACGTGCGTCTACCTCAGCCACCATGCAGGAACTGGCCGAATGCAGCAAGCACCTGATGAGTACAGCCT
Source organism: Ichthyophis bannanicus (assembly GCA_033557465.1). Lineage (NCBI taxonomy): Eukaryota > Metazoa > Chordata > Amphibia > Gymnophiona > Ichthyophiidae > Ichthyophis > Ichthyophis bannanicus. The sequence continues at coordinate 665,780,865 of CM066033.1, forward strand.
TTGATGCCTTTGATATGGCCGTCCGGACAGTGGGCACGGCCATCTCCGCCTGTCGCTGGGCATGGCTTCGTGCTTCGGGACTCTCGGACAATGTTCCCTCTAATTTTCTGTAGGCTTTGTGCGCATAAAATATCAGCTGTGTGCAGCTTTTGAAGGAAGATTAAATTTTTGTGCGCCACATAACGACACTCGGAGTTATATACTTTAAAATTTGACTGCACGTCAGAATACAGTATGTACACCACATTGATTTTAATCAAATTAAATGAAAATAGATGATTACTAAATGAAGCAGGAAATTTCTAGTAATTACAATCCTAACTTTTAAATTTTAAGACGTCTGTGTTGTTTTCTATCAGAATCAAAGCAGTAATTTTTGTGCGCTCTGTTGTAAAGTATGTGCGCTCGCTCGGCGAGGTGTGTGCGCGCGCACACGCGCACAGCTTAGAGGGAACAGTGCTCTCGGACAATACTCATGACCGAATTGCGGATGCACCCTGCTCGGGCGACTCCCTATTTGGGGACAAAGTTGCGGATACCGTGAATGGTCTAAAAGAGGACTGCACCACTCTAAAGACACTGGCAGCGGACGGACTCGAACGCCCCTCCTGGTCACAGAGAGGGAGCTACTTCCGCAAGCCCTTTTCCTCTTCGAAGCAATATTATGGCTCCAACCGGCAGTGGCAGACGCCAAAATTTAAGCAGAACTATCATAAGTCGTCCTTTCAGAGACAGCAGCCGCGACAGCGCAAACAGAAACAGTCAAACCCTCCACATTCCGGTAAAGACACCTCTTCCTTCTGACTGCCCGACCTGGCTGGGCCCTGTGCTGGACTCAACGGTGGCCCCCCCAATGGGGGGTCGCCTGTCCCAATTCCTCTCGGCCTGGCGGGAGATTACCACGGACAAGTGGGTCATTCAGATAGTCCAGTCGGGCTATCGTTTGCATTTCTCCTCCCCCCCCATGGCAGCACAAGCAGCCCATCAGCCAGCCTCCAATGCATCTGCAAAAACCACTTTCAGACCTTCTACAGCAACTTCTCCTGTCCCGGACGATAGAGCGGGTGCCCCCGGGCGAAATCAACACTGGCTTCTACTCCCGGTACTTCCTTATTCCCAAGAAGTCAGGGGGCCTCCGTCCCATCCTGGACCTCCGAAAGCTGAACAACTGCATCGCAAAGGAGAAATTCAGAATGTATTCGCTCAACTCCATCCTTCCCCTCATCAGATCGGGGGACTGGATGGCTACGCTGAACTTTCAGGATGCTTATTCCCACATCCCAGTCCACGCTTCTCACAGGAAATTCCTGAGATTCATAGCACTGGGGTGCCATTACCAGTGTCGAGTCCTGCCGTTTGGCCTCTCCCCAGCACCCAGAGTCTTCACGAAGTGCGTGGCAGTGGCCGCAGCACATCTACGCAAACAAGGCGTCGCCATCTTTCCCTACCTGGACGACTGGCTCTTGTCGGCGAACTCTGCCCCCGAGCTCAGGAGAGCGGTGCACCAGACTACATCAGTACTAGTCAAACTGGGCTTCCTTCTCAACAAAGACAAGTCCCGGTTGGAACCGGTGCAGCGTACAGAATTCATCGGGGCGATAATCGACACCAAGGCCTGCAAGGCCTTCCTGCCCGAGGTCCGGATCAGAGCAATCATTCGACTGGCCAAGAAAGTGTCTGCGGCTCAACTGACCTCGGCCCACGAGATCCTGCGTCTGCTAGGCCACATGGCGGCAACAACATCGGTCCTCCCATTGGCGAGGCTCCATATGCGCACTCTTCAGTGGCACCTGCGGACTCATTGGAAACAACTCTCCCAACCACTCAGCACCCGCATACCGATCAATGCCAAGGTTGTTCAGAGCCTGCATTGGTGGGCAGAACCAGCCAACCTCTCAGTGGGCAAGAATCTGCAACCCCACATTCATCAACTCGTCCTCACCATGGATGCCTCCTCCCAGGGATGGGGGGCTCATCTACTAAATCTCAACACGCAAGGAGCCTGGACCAAAGCGGAGCGAACACTCCACATCAATGTTCTCGTACTCCGGGCGGTCAAATATGCCCTCCAGACCTTCATGCCTCACCTGGCGGGAAAAGCGGTCTTGGTGCAGACAGACAACCAGGTGACCATGTTCTATATAAACAAGCAAGGGGGCACGGTATCCCGTTCACTATGCCAGGAAGCCCTCGAGACATGGGCCCTAGCGATAGCCAACAACTGCGTCCTGCAGGCGACCTACCTCCCCGGGGATCAGAACGCCTCAGCGGACAGACTCAGCAGACAACTCCAACTGCATGAGTGGACGCTTCACATGGAGGTGGTAGACAACCTCTTCCAGCGCTGGGGAGCTCCCCAGATCGACCTCTTCGCGACCGAGGCGAACGCCAGATGCCCCTTGTTCTGCTCCAAGCATCCGTCGCAACAGAGAGTGGCTACGGATGCGTTTGCCATCCCGTCGGGGACTTGGGAGTTGGCATACGCTTTCCCCCCAACACCTCTCGTGACAGCCACGATACAACGCATCATCAAGGAGAAAGCGCACGTTATTCTGATCGCCCCCTATTGGCCATGACAGATGTGGTTCTCCCTGCTGCTGCAGCTCGCTCAAGAACCTCCAATTCGGTTACCACTGAGACCAGACCTGTTAACCCAAAACGGTGGCAGAACCTGGCACTCCAACCTCCAGACGCTAGCCTTGACAGCCTGGAGGCTGAAAGGATAACCTTCAATGACTCACATCTATCCTCGGAGGTACAGCAGATTGTTCTGGCCTCCCGGAGACCGTCAACCAGAAAGGCATACGGCCTCAAGTGGAAACGTTTCAGTATTTGGTGCAAGGACCAAGGAGTCCGGCCAGCCTCTTGCCCGGTACCCACTATCCTGCAGTACCTCTCCTCCCTCTTCAGCTTAGGCTTGAAACCGCAGTCCATCAAGGTACACCTTGTGGCCATTGCCTCGCTGCACGAACGCCCAGAAGACCCAACTCCTGGCTCCATAGCCACCCTTCCCGTTGTGACGCGCTTCATGAGAGGGCTCTGAAATTTGCAACCCCCGGTACAGAAACCGGTACCTTCGTGGGACCTCAACGTCGTCCTGCAACAGCTCATGCAGGAGCCGTTCGAACTGCTGTCCACAGCTGACGGAAAATATCTTTCCTGGAAGACTCTGTTCCTCGTCGCCATCACCTCAGCTCGGAGGGTTAACGAGTTGCAGGCCCTAGTGGCACACCCGCCATACACGAAACTCTACCACAACCGGGCGTCCCTCCGGACCCACCTCAAGTTTGTGCCAAAGGTCTCCTCTGCCTTTCACATCAATCAGTCAGTGGAGCTGCCATCCTTCTTTCCAGCCCCGCACTCATCTCCGGAGGAGCAACGGACTCCACTCCCTAGATTGCGTATGCGCCCTGCGCATCTACATCGACAGGACGTCCGCCTTTCGACGGGGGACTCAGCTCTTTGTCTCCTTTGACCCGAACAAACCAGGGAGACCTGTCACCAAGCGCACACTCTCCCACTGGATCTCAGACTGCGTCGCTTATTGCCTACAGAAGGCGGGCGCACTCCCAGCGAACAAGGAGACTGCGCACCAGCTCTGTAGCTTAGACGCTTCTCTGGCCTGCGCACAGGAAATTCCGGTGAGCGAGATTTGCAAAGCCGCCACCTGGTCTTCTCAGTTAACCTTCCAGAAACACTACTGCCTGGAAATCCACACTGAGACCGACAGCTCCTTCGGCCGAGCAGTCCTATCGGCGGCTACGGCACCCTTGAGTGGGAGCCCAACGGAACCAGCCCAAGACTGAGCTGGGGACTTTACACCAGACTCTTGCTGCTATTTCCAGTTGCTACCAGGCACTGGCTCTATTGCACATACTCGTTCTTGCACTGTTGTTGTTGAACTGTTTTGTTGAGTTGCACTGTCAATGTTGATTGCACACTTAATGATCTACCTCTCGCATTGTTTTGCACGATTGAGATATTCCTGTCTCCTGGCACATTGCCTAGGGGTTTGCACATTGCTATGTATACCTGTTGTGTTCTTCAATAAACACTAGTGCTATTCTATCGCATGCCTCCCTCATTCTCCACAGCGTGGACTCCTAGCTTGGGAGACACCAGGTGTGGCTGAAACATCCTGCTTGTCCTAGGAGAAAACAGAGTTACTTACCTGTAACAGAGTTCTCCGTGGACAGCAGGATAAGTCAGCCACACGATCCCACCCACCTCCCCTGCATGAGGGTGGCCTGCGCGTCCCGCACCTAGCCGCAAGGGCATAGCTAGTCACTCACTGGCCGGCTAGGGGCGGGCCGGGGGTGGGGGCACCTCACACATGCTCAGAAGCTTCTGAGCTAGAGAGCACTTCCATCATGGCGCCATCGGATGACATCACCAGGTGTGGCTGACTTATCCTGCTGTCCACGGAGAACTCTGTTACAGGTAAGTAACTCTGTTTTCCTGCTGTTCCCGGAGATCACCTGTTACAAGTGAGTAACTATGCTATCTCCAGGAACAAGCAGGAATGTAGTCTTCACATATGGGGACTCCCTAGCTTTAGATGCCAGGGAGAGACCCCAGACGTTGTGTGTCCCTGTGAAAGGGCTCCACTTCCCCCCATGGATCTCTGGCATCCAACCAGGGATGGTGGGTAGGAGTTGATTAGGTATGGAACAGGTGTTGGAGAATAGCCTGACCAAACAAGGCATCCCGGGCAGGAGTCCCTGTCCAAGCAGTAATGTGCTGTGAAGGTATGAACCGAGGCCCAAGTGGCTGCTCGACAGATATCGTCGATAGACAGAGTGCAGATGAGCCATTGAAGCTGCCATGGCTCTCACATTGTGAGCTGTGACATGGCCCTCCAGAGGAAGATTCTTACTCTGATAGGCAAATGAAATACACTGTGCAATCCAGTTGGACAGTGTTCTCTAGGAGACTGGATGTCCCAAATGAGAAGGATCAAAAGCAACAAAGAGTTGAGAGGACTTTCTATGTTGCTGTGTTCTTTGCAAGTAAATAAGTTACTTACCTGTAACAGGTGATCTCTGGGAACAGCAGGAATAAATCTTCACATATGGGTACGTCGGTACCGATGGAGCCTGTGCGGGAACGCTCCCCAGCGTCCAATCAGAAAGCCTTTGGGAGCATCCCACAGCACTTGCGTGCTGCCTTCCCGCCTTTCCCAACTGTCTCTCCTCAGTTGAGTTTTAGAGCTGAGACAAAGAGAGAGAGAGAGAGAGAGAGAGGGAAAGGAAAGAGATAGAGAGAGAGACAACTCCTAGGGGAGGTGGGTGGGTTGTGAAGACTTATTCCTGCTGTTCCCAGAGATCACCTGTTACAAGTAAGTAACTGTGCTATCTCCAGGAACAAGCAGGAATGAGTCTTCATATATGGGGACTCCCTAGCTTTAGATGCCAGGGAGAGATCCCATAAGTTGTGTGTCCCTGGGACAGGGCTGCCCTTCCCCACATGGATCTCTGGCATCCCAGGAAGAATGGTGGGTAGGAGTTGATTAAGTATGGAACAGGTGTTTAAGAACAGCCTGACCAAACAAGGCATCCCGGCGGGAGTCCTTGTCCAAGCAGTAATGGGCTGTGAAGGTATGAACCGAGGCCCAAGTGGCTGCTCGACAGATGTCGTCAATAGACACAGAGTTCAGATGAGCCATTGAGGCTGCCATGGCTCTCACATTGTGAGCTGTGACATGGCCCTCCAGAGAAAGCACAGTTACTTACCTGTAACAGGTGATCTCTGGGAACAGCAGGAATAAGTCTTCACATATGGGTACGTCGGTACCGACGGAGCCTGCGTGGGAACGCTCCCCAGCGTCCAATCAGAAAGCTTTTGGGAGCATCCCACAGCGCCTGCGTGCTGCCTTCCTGCCTTTCCCAACTGTCTCTCCTCAGTTAAGTTTTAGAGTTGAGACAAAGAGAGCGAGAGAGAGCGAGAACTCCTAGGGGAGGTGGGTGGGTTGTTAAGACTTATTCCTGCTGTTCCCAGAGATCACCTGTTACAGGTAAGTAACTGTGCTAGCTCCAGGAACAAGCAGGAATGATTCTTCACATATGGGGACTCCCTAGCTTTAGATGCCAGGGAGAGAGCCCATAAGTTGTGTGTCCCTGGAACAGGGCTGCACTTCTCCACCTGGATCTCTGGCATCCCATGAGGGATGGTGGGTAGGAGTTGCTTAAGTATGGAACAGGTGTTTAAGAACAGCCTGACCAAATAAGGCATCCCGGCAGGAGTCCTTGTCCAAGCAGTGATGGGCTGTGAAGGTATGAACCGAGGCCCAAGTGGCTGCTCGACAGATATCATCGATAGATACAGAGTTCAGATGAGCCATTGAGGTTGCCATGGCTCTCACACATTGTGAGCTGTGACATGGCTCTCCAGAGAAAGGTTCTTGCTCTGATAAGCGAAAGAAATACACTGGGAAATCCAGCTAGAAAGTGTTCTCTTGGAGACTGGTTGTCCCAAATGAGAAGGATCAAAGGCAACAAAGAGTTGGGAAGACTTTCTATGTTGCTGTGTCATTTGTAAGTAAAAGGCCAAAGCTCTTTTACAGTCCAGAGTATGAAGTTTCCTCTCTGCACTTGATGCATGAGGTCCTGAAAAAAAGACAGGTAGGTAGACCTCCTGGTTGAGGTGAAAAGGCGAGACCACTTTAGGCATAAAGTGTGGATTAGTCCTAAGGACCACCTTGTCATGATGGAACCTTGTATAAGGTGGATTAGCTACTAGTGCTTTCAATTCACTGATGCGGCGTGCAGATGTGATAGCAATGAGAAAGATAACTTTCCAAGAAAGGTATTTCAAAGAGGTGGAAGCTAAAGGTTCAAAAGGCGGCTTCATAAGCTGACCAAGAACCAAGAACCAGGGGTGGTCTAATGGGAGGCTTTGTTAAAAGGAGGCCTCTCATGAATCTGGCTACAAGAGGATGAGAGGAAATAGGTTGTCCATTTAGAGGCTTAAGGGAAGCTGCAATAGCACTCAAATGGACCCTTACTGAATTTGTCTTAAGGCCTGCATTAGACAGATGGAGGAGATACTCCAGCAAAGATTCCAGAGGTATGGCAAGGGGATCAAGACCCTTCCCAGAACACCAGATAGTAAACCTCTTCCACTTGAAAGCATAAGAACGTCTAGTGGAAGGTTTTCTGGAAGCATAAAGAACATCTTTGACTTGTTGAGAAAGATGAAGATCCTGGAGATCTAGGCCTTCAGCAACCAAGCCCTGAGATGCAGAGACTGGGGATTGGGATGCCACAACTTTGTCCTCTTGAGAGAGGAGGTCTGGAGCAGACCCTAACTCCAGGGAGGGAGCTTGAAAGAGATGTAGAAGCAGAGGGTACCACACTTGCTGTGGCCAATGTGGAGCTATGAGGATCATGTAGCCTCTGTCTCTCTGAAGCTTGAACAGGGTTTGGGGAATTAGGGGAATGGGTGGAAAGGCATAGAGGAAGTCTTGACCCCAGTGAAGGAGGAAAGCATCCCTTGCCTGAGCTCCCTGAGCCAGAGTTCTGGAACAGAACCGGGGAAGTTTGGCATTCCACGGACTTGCAAAGAGGTCTATGTCTGGGGTTCCCCAAATTTGAAAAATCTTGGACACCTGGTCCACATGTAGGGACCACTCGTGTGGAAGCAGAACTCGACTGAGCCTGTCTGCCCAAGAGTTTTGAACGCCTGGAAGATAAACTGCCAGAAGATGAATTTGATGCTCTCTGGCGAGGGCCCACAGTCGCAGAGCTTCGTTGCAAAGCGACAGAGAGTCAGTTCCTCCCTGCTTGTTCACATCGAACATGGCTACCTGATTGTCCGTGTGGATAAGGACTGTCTTGTGGCTGAGCAGGGTGTGGAAAACACACAGAGCAAGGAAGATTGCCCTGAGCTCCAAGAGATTGATATGTAGACAAGTCTCCTGTGGGGACCAGATGCCCTGGGTAGAGAGGTCTTGCAGATGAGCTCCCCACCCCATTGGAGAGGCATCTGTTGTAAGAGTTGCTTGGGGTAGAGACTGTTGAAAGGGGGACCCCAGCAACAGGTTTTGAGGGGACTTCCACCACCGGAGGGACAAAATGAGGCGACTTGTGTTTGCTATTTTGTCTGACAGGCAGCCTAATGCCTGCGTCCATTGGGTGGATAAAGTCCACCGAGCTGCCCTCATGTGAAGGCGAGCATATGGTACCACATGCACGGTGGATGCCATGTGGCCTATCAACTGTAACATCTCTCGAGCAGTTAGGAGGGGTTTCAACTCTGCTTGAGAAGCTAACTGCACCAAGCGAAGGCAACGGGCCTGGGGAAGATAGGCCCTTGCCCTTGTGGTATCCAACAACGCCCCTATAAACTCCAGGGACTGAGTAGGGATCAAATTGGATTTTGGGATGTTTATTACCAGCCCTAAATACTGAAGGATACGCATTGTGCAGGTTAGAGAACTCCTGGCCTCTGATTGAGTGGGAGCTCGAATGAGCCAGTCGTTCAGGTAAGGGAAGACGAATATCCCCAGGGTGCGCAGAAAAGCAGCTACCACTGCCATGAATTTCGTGAACACCCTTGGTGCAGAGGCCAGACCAAAAGGGAGCACTCTGTATTGATAGTGCTTCTCTTGAAAAAGGAACCGAAGGAACCTTCTGTGAGTTGGATAGATGAGAACATGGGTGTACGCATCCTTGAAATCTAGAGAACAAAGCCAATCCTGACTCTGAAGGTATGGCAGCAGAGTTCCTAGAGAAACCATCTTGAACGTTTCCTTGACTAGGAATTTGTTCAACTCTCTGAGATCTAAGATGGGTCTGAAGCCCCCTGTTTTCTTTGGAATAAGAAAATAGGGGGAGTAGGACCCTGTGCCCTGTTGTTGAAAAGGCACTTCCTCTATTGCCCCCTGGGCGAGAAGAGTGGCAACCTCCTGCTGCAACAGGTTGAGGAGGGAGGTTGGAGAATTGAATTGGTGCACTCTTGTGAGAGGGGGCAAGCTTGAAAAATGAAGTTTGTACCCCTCTCTTATGATGGAAAGTGTCCAATGCTCTGCTGTAATTTGCCCCCACCTGGGAGCAAAGTGACATAACCTTCCTGGAATGGTGGAGGGCTCTGGTCCTTCTAGAGCCAGGAAGGCTAAGTTCTTTAGCAGAAAGTCAAAGGCCCTGAGGGGGCTGAGGTTGCTGGGCTGGAGCAGGCCTAGCAGCCTTTGCTTTGGTCTGCTTGGAAGATTGCGGACGTTTGGCAGGGAACTGAGCTGCAGAAGATGCCCGCTGACCATAAGCAGGATAGAATCTTCCCTTCTTAGAAAAAGGTGTTTTCTTGAATAACCTTTTCTTAGCAGGAGCAGCTGTGGATTTGGATAGTCTATCCAAAGCAGAATTTTCAGCATCCATCTGATTGGCTTTTGCTTGCCAATCCTTACCAAACAGGTTCTCACCTGTACAAAGGATATTCCCCAATTCATCTTGAACCCAGATCTCCAAATCAGATGCTTGAAGCCAAGCAATCCTACGTGCACCTATGGCAATAGCTGAGGCTCTGCTTACGCATTCAAAGGAGTCAAAAGCTGCACGGTTGGAGAATTTGGATATATCTTGGGCATGTTTGAGCCCAGTGAGAAAGTCCTGCCTTTTATCTTCAGACATAAAAGGACTTAAAGTCTGTAAATGGTCAGTGACTTCTTTTACAAACATTCCCATGTAGAGACTATAAGAATTAATTCTCGCAGCAAGCATGGAAGCTTGGAAGACTTCTTCCAAAAGCATCCAGGGTTCTACATTCACGTCCTGGAGGATTAGAGGCATGTCTTTTGTCACTCCTAATCTTTCTCATTGCAGACTCAACCACAATAGAGTGGCGAGGAAGTTGAGCTTTATGGAAACCAGGACAAGGAGGGACACGATACATGGTATCCAACCTGCAAGAATGAGGAGAGGTGGTTAGAGGAGCTTCCCACATCCTCAACATGAGATCATACGGAATCTCATGAATAGGCAAGGTAGCTGCCTCTTTAGGAGTTTTAGGGTATTGTAAAATATCTAACTCCTTGGCTCTGGGCTCTGTCTCAGGGGCCACTGTGATAGAGAGGCACCGAGCCACCTCCCTGACAAAGTCTTGAAAAGATAAGTCCTCTGGAGGAGACATCCTTCGTTTAGGAGAGGACTCCTCCTGTGGAAGAAGCATCACTGCATCGACCGACTCTTCAGAATCCTCAGAGTCCTCAGAGGAATCGAAGTATCGTCTGTCCGGATGCTCTTGCAAAGCCCGATACCCGTACCGACCGGGGTCGGTATCGGGAATAACTGGTACCGGGGTATCGGTACCGGAGGGCTTCAGCGGACAGAGTACCGGCATAGCGGACACCGATGCCGATGCCACCGGTACCAGGATCGGTACCGATGGCGATGCTAGAGCCAGTACCGGCAGAGTAGTCTGTTGCGGTACCACGGGCGTCGATGTCACAAGGAAAGCCAACAGACTGCGTTCTATGGACAGAATCCTCTGATCCATTGACGCCGCCAATGCTTGGAAGTCGGTACCGGTGGAAGCCACCGGTACCCCAGAGCATGGCACCAGGAGATCTGTCGAGGCCACGCCATCGAGATCATCCTGGAACCCTGATGATGCTTTAGAGGCCGAAGTCTCCCGCCGGGGTAATTTTGCCTGTGCAGAATACGAGGGCAACGCCAGAGGCATCTCGATGCTTAGAAGGAGATCTACCCTTCGAGGACCCGCTGGATTTATGTTTGGTTACCTGAGATCCATGTGAGGAAGAAGCAGCCCTGGAAGACGTCGATGCCACCGAAGCCGCATCAGAGGGAAACAGGGTACTGAGCTTGGCAGCTCGGTTCTGCCGACCTCTTTTAGACATCATGGAACAGGACACACAATCTGGGTGTCGGTGACGGAAATAGTACCGCCACATTTTGTGCACTTTTTAAATCCTGAGGCAGGCTTTTCCATATTTTTTTTTTTAATTAAATTTTTTAGTGAAATTACACCAAATCAGAAAGGTAAATCACAATACAGAACAAGCTGTCTAAAGATACAATGAAAGGAACATGATACAATGATATAGTCCACATCAAGCGATACAGGCAAAGAACTAAGTATAAGAAACAAAGTAATAGAAAACCAGGCAACTAAGCCTACACTATTTGGAAAAACTGGAGCAGATCCTAACTCTAGGGAGGGAGCTTGAGAGAGATGTAGAAGCAGAGGGTACCACACTTGCCGTGGCCAATGTGGAGCTATGAGAATCATACGGCCTCCGTCTCTCTGAAGCTTGAATAGGGTTTGGGGAATTAGGGGAATGGGTGGAAAGGCATAAAGGAAGTCTTGACCCCAGTGAAGGAGGAAAGCATCCCTGGCCTGAGGGCCCTGAGCCAAAATTATGGAACAGAACCGGGAAAGTCTGGCCTTCAACGGACTTGCAAAGAGGTCTATGTCCGGGGTTCCCCAAATTTGAAAAATCTTGGCCACCTGGTCTGCATGTAGAGACCATTTGTGTGGAAACAGAACTCGACTGAGTCTGTCTGCCCAAGAGTTTTGTATGCCTGGAAGATACACTGCCAGGAGATGAATCTGATGCTCTCTGGCAAGGGCCCATAGTCGCAAAGCTTCGTTGCAAAGCGACAGAGAGCCTGTTCCCCCCTGTTTGTTCACGTAGGACATGGCTACTTGATTGTCTGTATGAATGAGGACTGTCTTGTAGCTGAGCAGGGTGTGGAACACTCGAAGAGCAAGGAAGATTGCTCTGAGCTCTAAGAGATTGATATGTAGATGAGTCTCCTGTGGAGTCCAGGTGCCTTGGGTGGAGAGGTCTTGCAGATGAGCTCCCCAATCCATTGTTGAAGCATCTGTTGTGAGAGTTGCCTGGGGTAAGGGTTGTTGAAATGGGGACCCCAGCAACAGGTTCTGAGTGGACTGCCACCATTGGAGGGACAAAATAAGGCGATTTGTGTTTGCTATTTTGTCTGACAGGCACCCTGATGCCTGGGTCCACTGAGTGAATAAAGTCCACTGGGCTGCTCTCATATGGAGGCGAGCATAAGGAACCACATGCACGGTAGATGCCATGTGGCCTAGTAGCTGTAGCATTTCTTGGGCAGTGAGATGAAATTTTAGCACTGCTTGAGAAGCTAACTGCACAATGCGAAGGCAACAGGCCTGGGGAAGATAGGCCCTTGCCTTTTTGGTATCCAGCAAAGCTCCTATGAATTCTAGAGACTGAGTGGGAGTTAGACTGGATTTTGGGACGTTTATGACAAGACCCAAATACTGAAGGATACGCATTGTGCAAGATAGGGAGGTCCTGGCCTCTGACTCTGATGGGGCTCGAATGAGCCAGTCATCTAAGTAGGGGAAGACGAATATCCCTAGAGTGCGGAGAAATGCTGCTACCACAGCCATGCATTTCGTGAACACTCTTGGTGCTGAGGCCAGGCCAAAAGAAAGCACCCTGTATTGGTAGTGCTTTCCTTGAAAAAGGAACCAAAGGAACTTTCTGTGAGTTGGGTGGATGAGAACATGAGTATACGCATCCTTGAGATCTAGAGAACAAAGCCAATCCTGACTCTGAAGGTATGGCAGCAGAGTTCCTAGAGAAATCATCTTGAATTTCTCTTTGAACAGGAATTTGTTCAATTCTCTGAGGTCCAAAATAGGTCTGTATCCCCCTGTTTTCTTTGGGATAAGGAAATAGGGGGAGTAAAACCCTGTACCCTGTTGATGAATGGGTACTTCTATTGCCCCTGGGCAAGAAGCATAGTGACCTCTTGACCTAACAATTTGGTGAGAGAGGTCTGAGAACTGAACTCTTTTACCATTGTGGGAGGGGGCATACACAGAAAGTGCAGCTTGTACCCCTCTCTTATAATGGAGAGTGTCCAATGCTCTGCTGTTATCTGCTCCCACCTGGGGGCAAAATGACATAACCTTCCTGGAATGGTGGAAGGCTCTGGTCCATTGAGGGCCAGTAAGGCTAGGTTCACTAGATGAAAGTCAAAGGACCTTGTGGAGGCTGAGACGGTTGAGGCTTAGCAGTCTTTGCTTTCCTTTGTTTAGGTGGTTGCTGACCCTTCCGGGCAGGCTGACCTGCAGAACGTCCCTGCTGAGAATAAGAGGGATAAAACCTCTTCTTCTTGGAGAAGAAGAATCTTTCAAGAAGCCTCTCTTGCAGGATCAGCTGGGGCTTTGGATAGCCTATCCAAAATGGAGTTGTCAGCATCTAATTCATTGGCTTTTTCTTGCCAATTTTTGCCGAATAGATTCTCACCTGTACAAGGGATATTGCCCAGTTTGTCCTGCACCCAGAGCTCCAAATCGGATGCCTGGAGCCAGGCAATTCTACGTGCACCTATGGCAATGGCAGAGGTTCTGCTTATGCACTCAAAACAGTCAAAAGCTGCATGGTTGACAAACTTAGAAACATCCTGGGCATGTGTGACCAGTGTGAGAAAATCCTGCCTTCTGTCCTCAGGAAGACAAGGACTCAAAACCTCTAAATCACTTGTGACTTCTTTAAGGAACATTCCCATATATAAAATATAGGAACTGATCCTGGCAGAAAGCATGGAAGCCTGGAAAGTACAATGTACAAAGGCATCCAAAGTTCTACACTCACGTCCTGGAGGATTAGAGGCATGCCTCTTTGCACTCCTGATCCTTCTCATAGCTGATTCCACTACAATAGAGTGGTGAGGAAGCTGAGTTTTTTGGAATCCAGGACAAATAGGGACTCGATACATGGTATCCAGTCTGCGAGAGTGAGGAGAGGTGGTGAGAGGTGTTTCCCACATTCTCAACATGAGATCATGTAAAATCTCATGGATAGGCAAGGTAGCTGCCTCCTTAGGAGCTTTGGGATATTGTAAAATCTCCAACTCCTTAGCTCTGGGCTCTGTTTCAGGAGCCACAGTAATGGACAAACCACGAGCCACCTCCCTGATAAAGTCCTGAAAGCACAGTTACTTACCTGTAACAGGTGATCTCTGGGAACAGCAGGAATAAGTCTTCACATATGGGTACGTCGGTACCGATGGAGTCTGCGCGGGAACGCTTCCCAGCGTCCAATCAAAACACTTTTGGAAGCATCCCACCACGCCTGCGCGCTGCCTTCCCGCCTTCCCAACTGCCTCTCCTCAGTTAAGTTTTAAAGCTGAGACAAAGAGAGAGAGAGGAAAGGAAAGATAGAGAGATACAACTCCTAGGGGAGGTGGGTGGGTTGTGAAGACTTATTCCTGCTGTTCCCAGAGATCACCTGTTACAGGTAAGTAACTGTGCTATCTCCAGGAACAAGCAGGAATGAGTCTTCACATATGGGGACTCCCAAGCTGAGATGCCCAGAGGGAGTCCTAGCATGTTGCGAATGTAGAAGAGCCATGCTACTCCCCAGAACCTCAGGCATCCTGGGGATTGAGGGTAGGAGTTGAATACAGAAAAGGTGCTGTGGAACAGCTGAACTAGAACAGGACCTCTACAGAGAGAAACCCTGTAGAGAGGAGATCTAGTAGTAAAAATTGAGATATGGGCCTCCCTTGTTGGCATTGCAAAGTCTACTGAGGTTGATATGGATCTGTTAGAAGAACCATTGGAACACCTCAAGGAGTACCTCACTGAGAAGTGGAGGTAAGAAAAGTAGAAAAACAAGTGGAGGTCAGAACCCCTCTGGGTGAAGAAAATAGCCCCAGGGAGAAACTGGGGTAGTGAAAGAGGTAGGACTTCAGCGGAAGACGCAGAAGGTACCATAAAGAAAGCTTAAGCTGTGTTGGTCCAAGAAAAATGCAATCCGAGGACCAAAAGAAAAAGAGAGTCTGACCTATCTGGACTGGCAGTAGAAACAGTCCATGTAGGAGAGAAAGGGTGTGGAAACCCCTGTATCTGATAAGAAGTTAAGGACAGACTTAGGAAGCGCTAAGCTTTAGATAAACTGAAGTTCCGCAATGTCTTTCCTGAATGGGTTAAGGAAAGAAAAGGTACATGGAGAACTTCAGGGATACCTAACCCTGAAAGGTTATGGTAAGGAAAAAGTTTGTTGATCACCACAGGAAGTGGTTATGTGTGTAGAACCCTAAGTATGCTGGTACTTAGTGCCCATCTGTCAGGATCATATAGGAATGTATGAATATCTGAATGAACATAAGAACATAAGATATGCCATACTGGGTCAGACCAAGGTCCATCAAGCCCAGTATTCTGTTTCCAACAGTGGCCAATCTAGGTCATATGTACCTAGCAGTTTCCCCAAGAGACACAAGTTCCACAATGCTTGTACTGGGTCAAGCATTGATATCCTGGGTAAACATAATGTAAACAGACAGATAGATATGTGGATACATATCTACCTAAAAGGTATATCTCTATAGAGACATATAGATATATATATATATATATATATAGATAGATAGATATATACATACATTCCTAAATTTATACACATATAGAGTATATATGCATATATATACGGAGACCTGTATGGGCAGAAGATACACAGATAGATATAAATAAATAAATATATATATATATATATGTATATGAATATGTAGGCATGTAGACAGATGTCTCCAGGTATGTGGATGAAGAAATGTCTATAGAAGTTGATCCCCATAGGAGTGAGTATGGGGAGAGAAAAGATTCATCTAACAGCAAGGAGGGTGAACCCGCTTGAATAGATGCATCAAGAATCTTCCTTCCCTGGTTATGATTGAAAAAGTCAGGGGAATAGTGTCCCTGACAAAAGAGAGTCTAAATCCGTTTTAGAATTTGAGCTCTTAAATAACCAGGATGGCCTACGTGGAAAAATGCAGAGGATAACTTCAGTCTGCAGGCAGCAAGTCCAGTTTTCTCCAGAACCGCAGTATGGAGAATGGATAGAGGACGTCACTGGAGTAAGATACCATAGTGACCTGTCTACAAGGGCAGATGGGTATCAGGCGTCCTTTAACTGCCACTGAAACAAAAAAATATCTCTGGCGAGAAGACCAAGGGGATATGGACCAAGCCAGGGAATTTGCCATTCTTTAGGTTGTCTCGTGAAGAAAGGCCTGAACCTCAGGTCTCAAAAGAGATTTTAGATGAGATGGTAGGGGTAGGGAACACCTACCAGACATGAAAAATATGACTGGGGAAACCCCTGCTAATCCTCTGGGGTTATCTGCTAGACAGATATGATGCTCTCTAGCAAGGGCCCATAGTGCAAAGCTACTCTGTAGAGTTGCAGAGAGCATGCTGCAGGTTAGTTAAAAGAAAAAACTGGCTGTTAAAAGCCAGTGGGTAAGAACTATTCTGCCAAGGACAAGGGGCAAGAATAGAAGTTAACCAAGCAGTCTGTGATAATAGGGTTTCCCAAACGAGGTTGATAACCTGTTTGGGGTGTAGCACTGAGGCTAGAAGAATAGCTAGTGGAGGAGAAGCCCTGGTTGTGTGGTGAACAGAACCAGTGGCTTAACCACTAGGAATTAGTGTATCTGCAGCAACTACCAGGGCAGCGGGCGAAAAATTTCTTTTCCCATCTTCTTTAGATTGGGAAAAAGAAACAACAGACATAGTAGGACTATCTAGTGTCTGATGAGCTGCCCTAAGGAAATAAAGGGGGAGACAACTCTTAAATGGAGAATCCCCCTGTGGAACAGGTAGAGGACCATAGGGGCTTACAAGTGTAAAGAGCCACTCTTACAAACCAGATGCTGTAGCAAGAGGGAGGTAAGACAGAGGTGAAGGAGACTGACTATGAAGGAAGTCTCTGAAAGGTAAGATGATACATGCCAGTACAGGGAAACAACTGTCTTATTAATAGTTGTCATTTCTCTTTTCCTGAAAAGGAAGAGAAACCTGTCAAGTGAGGGCATGATCATAAAGACTCGTAGAGTAAAGGAAAAAAATGTCTCAAGAAGAGACATCTTGAAAAAGTTAGGATAAATTTAGTGCAGATACTTCAGCAAAAAAAGTAGACTGCCCCTGTAACCAGCAACCCAAGGGGAAAAATGATCTATTTAAAACCCTGCGACTGCTGGGTTTGTGGACCCTGTTGAGGTTGTGGTTTCTTCAGACTAGGGCAATGTTTCCCCTGTTTGGGAAAGCACAGTTACTTACCTGTAACAGGTGATCTCTGGGAACAGCAGGAATAAGTCTTCACATATGGGTACGTCGGTACCGACGAAGTCTGCGCGGGAACGCTTCCCAGCGTCCAATCAAAGAGCTTCTGGAAGCATCCCACCACGCCTGCGTGCTGCCTTCCCGCCTTTCCCAACTGCCTCTCCTCAGTTAAGTTTTAAAGCTGAGAAAAAGAGAGAGAGAGAGAGGAAAGGAAAGATAGAGATACAACTCCTGGGGAGGTGGGTGGGTTGTGAAGACTTATTCCTGCTGTTCCCAGAGATCACCTGTTACAGGTAAGTAACTGTGCTATCTCCAGGAACAAGCAGGAATGAGTCTTCACATATGGGGACTCCCAAGCTGAGATGCCTGGAGTCCGAGCATGTCATAGGTTGGAACATGCTATCTCCCACAACACCAGGCATCCTGAGGATGGAGGGTAGGAGTTGAAGAAAGAAGATGCTGTGGAACAGCTAACCTAGCACAGGACTGCAGAAAAAGGGTCCATGTGTGGATAATGATTGTTATCAATGATATTGCAAAGAATATTGCAATATGGACCTCCGCTAACAGGATTTCATAGAAGTATGGAGGTTCATGGATCTACTGGGAAGCCAGTAGAGGAACCGTGAAGAGGACCTCACTGAAAAGTGGAGGTAAGAAACCTGTAGGAAAAACAGAGGAGGTCAGAATCCTGAAAGGTAACAGGCACCCCTGGTAGGAAAAATTGGGTAGTAGAAAAACGGTGGGCCTTCAGCGAAAGCTGTATGGTAAAAACCAAACTCTTTTGGCGGCAGAGTAACTCACTCTTGGGAGCAAAAAGAGAAAGGCTAACCGATTTGGACAAACAGGCACAGTCCTTGTGGGGAGAAAGGGTATGGGAACCCCCTGTATCCCAGGGTGAAGACAAATGCCTGAGGCGTTAAAGCCTGTGATTAACTGAAGATCCACAATCTCTCTCCTAACTGGGGTAAGCCAGGAGAGATATTAGCTTCAGAGATACCTAAACCCATTAGGTTATGGGTTTAGGTACCACAGGAGTGGTTGTGTGTGTAGAATCCCAAACCTGCTGAATAGCAGAGGTATGAGTAAAACCCCTCTGTCAGAAACAGATAGCTATATGAGCATAGACAGTGAGATAGATAAGTATGTGGAGACATATCAATCTATAATGAAATATCTCGTCAGATATATATATATACACATATACACATATATATATACACATATACATACACATATACATATTTTATTTATTTATTTATTTATTTACATTCTTTTATATACCGCGCTATTCTGCATCAGTGCGGTTTACATTGAACAAACTGAAATTACATTGAACAGGGCATTATAACTTGGAGATAACTATTTTACAGGGAACATGGGCTAAATAAAAAAAAAAATATATATATATCTATATCTATATAGATATAGATATATATATAGATATATGAATAGACATAAGAATATATCTATAGTGAGATATGGAGGGCATAAAATACACACAAAGATAAAGCACAGTTACTTACCTGTAACAGGTGATCTCTGGGAACAACAGGAATAAGTCTTCACATATGGGTACGTCGGTACCGACGGAGCCTGCGCGGGAACGCTCCCCAGCTTCTCAAAAAGGAAAGCTTTTGGGAGCATCCCACAGCGCCTGCGCGCTGCCTTCCCGCCTTTCCTAACCGCCTCTCCTCAGTTCGGTTTTAAAGCTGAGACAACGAGAGAGAGAGGAAAGGAAAGACAGATAGAGAGATACAACTCCTAGGGGAGGTGGGTGGGTAGTGAAGACTTATTCCTGCTGTTCCCAGAGATCACCTGTTACAGGTAAGTAACTGTGCTATCTCTAGGAACAAGCAGGAATAAGTCTTCACATATGGGGACTCCCTAGCTAGAGATGCCTGGGAGATCCCTGAGGTTATGAGACCCTGGGAAGGGCTCTACCTCCTCCTATGGACCTCAGGCATCCATCCTGGGAAGGAAGGCAGGAGTTGATTAAGAATGGAACAGGTGTTTGAGAACAGCCTGACCAAACAAGGCATCCCGGCGGGAGTCCTTGTCCAAGCAGTAATGGGCTGTGAAGGTATGAACCGAGGCCCAGGTGGCCGCTCGACAGATTTGGTCGATGGACACAGAATTTAGATGAGCCATAGAGGTGGCCATGGCCCTCACATTATGAGCTGTGACATGGCCCTCCAGAGAAAGGTTCTTACTCTGGTAGGCGAAAGAAATACACTGAGCAATCCAATTGGACAGTGTTCTCTTAGAGACTGGAAGTCCCAAATGAGAGGGACCAAAAGCAACAAAGAGTTGAGAAGACTTTCTATGTTGCTGTGTCCTTTGTAAAAGGCAAGAGCTCTCTTACAATCCAGAGTATGAAGATTCCTCTCTGCACTTGATGCATGAGGAGCTGGAAAAAAGACAGGTAAATATACCTCTTGATTAAGATGAAAAGGTGAGACCACTTTAGGCATAAAGTGTGGATTGGTCCTAAGGACTACCTTATCATGATGGAATCTTGTATAAGGTGGATTAGCCACTAAGGCCTGAGGTGACTGCAATAAGGAAAATAACCTTCCAGGAAAGAAATTTCAGGGAGGTAGTAGCTAAGGGTTCGAAAGGTGGCTTCATAAGCTGACCAAGAAGCAGATTTAAGTCCCAAGCCACCGGAGGAGGCCTAATGGGAGGTTTAGTTAAAGTTAGGCCTCTCATGAATCTTGCAATAAGAGGATGAGAGGAAATTGGGTGTCCATTGATAGGCTTAAGGGATGCTGCAATAGCACTTAAAGGGACCCTTACTGAATTCGTCTTAAGGCCTGCACTGGAAAGATAGAGAATTCCAATAGAGAATTCAAAGGTAGTGCTAGAGGGTCAAGACCCTTCTTAGTACACCAAATGGAAAACCTTTTCCATGTAAAAGCATAGGAACGTCTAGTAGAAGGTTTCCTGGAAGCATGAAGGATATCCTTCACTTGCTGAGAAAGATTCCAATCCTGAAGGTCTAGGCCTTCAGCAACCAAGCTCTGAGGTGAAGGGACTTGGGGTTTGGGTGCCACAAAGTCCCCTCCTCCTGAGACAGTAGGTCTGGAGCAGCTCCCAAGTCTAGGGAGGGAGCTTGAGAGAGATGTAGAAGTAGAGGGTACCACACTTGGCGTGGCCAGCGTGGAGCTATGAGGATCATAGATCCTTGATCCCTCTGGAGTTTGAACAGAGTCTTGGGAATTAAAGGAATGGGTGGAAAGGCATACAGGAAGTCTTGACCCCAATGAAGGAGGAAGGCATCCTTGGCCTGAACTCCCTGACACGGAATTCTGGAACAGAACCGGGGAAGTTTGGCATTCCACGGACTTGCAAAGAGGTCTATATCCAGGGTTCCCCACTCTTGAAAGATTCTGAGTACTTGGTCCATGTGCAGGGACCATTCGTGTGGAAGCAGAACTTGACTGAGTCTGTCTGCCCAAGAGTTTTGGATTCCTGAAAGGTATACGGCCAGGAGATGGATTTGATGCTCTCTGGCGAAGGCCCACAATCTTAAAGCTTCGTTGCAAAGCAACAGAGAGCCAGTTCCTCCTTGCTTGTTTATGTAAAACATTGCTACTTGATTGTCCGTATGAATGAGGACTGTCTTGTAGCTGAGCAGGGTATGGAAGACCTTGAGAGCTAGAAAAACTGCTCGGAGCTCCAAGTGGTTGATATGGAGATAGGTCTTCTGTGGAGACCAAGTGCCTTGAGTGGAGAGGTTTTGCAGATGAGCTCCCCAACCTGTTTGGGAGGCATCTGTTGTGAGGGTTGCTTGGGGTAACAACTGTTGGAAGGGGGACCCCAGCAACAGATTTTGGGAGGACTTCCACCACTGGAGAGACCAAAAGAGGCGCCTGGAGGTTGCTATTTTGTCTGACAGAGCACCTGATGCTTGAGTCCACTGGGTGGACAAATTCCATTGAGCTGCTCTCATGTGAAGGCGAGCATAGGGGACCACATGCACTGTGGATGCCATGTGGCCTAGCAGTTGCAGCATCTCCCGGGCAGTTAAATAGCTCTTTGACTGAATCTGGGAGGCTAACTGCACCAGGCGTAGGCAACGGGCCTGAGGAAGATAGGCCCTTGCAGTGGTAGTATCTAACCAGGCCCCTATGAACTCTAGGGATTGAGTAGGGGTGAGCTGGGATTTTGGGAGATTTACCACAAGTCCCAGATACTGCAGAATGCGCCTTGTGCAGTCTAGGGCAGTCTGGGCCTCTGACTGGGATGGAGCTCGGAAGAGCCAGTCGTCCAAGTATGGGAATACAAAAATTCCCAGAGTGCGTAGAAATGCAGCTACTACTGCCATGCATTTGGTGAACACTCTTGGAGCAGAGGCCAGACCGAAAGGAAGTACCCTGTATTGGTAATGCTTTCCTTGGAAAAGGAAACGGAGGAACCTTCTGTGAGAAGGATGGATGAGGACATGTGTGTACACATCCTTGAGATCTAGAGAACAAAGCCAATCCTGACTCTGAAGGTATGGAAGGAGAGTACCCAGAGAAAGCATCTTGAATTTCTCCTTGCATAGAAATTTGCTCAATTCTCTGAGATCTAATATGGGTCTGTAGCCCCCTGTCTTCTTTGGGATGACAAAATAGGGGGAGTAAAACCCTGACCCTTGTTGAAGAAGAGGTACTTCTTCTATTGCCCCTTGGGCAAGAAGGGTAGCCACCTCCTGACCTAGAAGGTTGAGAAGAGATGTTGGAGAATTGAAGTGTCTCACCATGGTGTGAGGAGGAAGGTTTGAGAAATGAAGCTTGTAGCCCTCCCTTATGATGGAGAGGGTCCACTGCTCTGTTGTAATTTGCTCCCATCTGGGAACAAAATGAGCTAACCTTCCTGGAATGGTGAGAGACTCTGGTGACTGCTGAGTTGCAGCAGCCCCTGTAGACTTAGGCCTGGCCTGTTTAGGTTGCTGACGCTTAGTAGCAAAGCGACCTGTAGATGATTGTTGGCCAGAAGTAGAAGGGAATCTGCCCTTTTTGAAAAAAAGACATCTTGAAAGGTTTTTTCTTGGCAGGAATGGAGGTTGACTTTGAAAGTCTATCCAGAGCAGAATTTTCTGCATCCATTTGAGTGGCCTTTATTTGCCACTCTTTGCCAAACAGATTTTCACCTGTATAGGGGAGATTTCCCAAACCATCCTGGACCCAGGGTTCTAAATCAGAAGCTTGGAGCCAAGCAATTCTGCGAGCAGCTATGGCAATGGCCGAAGCTCTGCTGGCACCTTCAAAGGGGTCAAAAGCTGCACGGTTGGAAAACTTTGAAATGTCTTGAGTATGCTTAGGCCAAAGAAGGAATTCTTCCTTTTTATCCTCTGGAAGAAAAGGGAGGAAAGTGTGCAGTTTATCTGCAACTTCTTTTAGAAACATACCCATGTAAAGACTATAGGAATTGATTCTGACAATGAGCATACTGGCCTGGAAGATTTTCCTGCCAAAAGCATCCAAGGTCCTGCATTCTCTTCCTGGAGGGGCAGAAGAGTGTCTTTTTGCACTCTTTATCCTTTTCATAGCTGACTGCACCACAATAGAATGGTGGGGAAGCTGTGTTTTATGAAACCCAGGACAAGGGGGGACACGGTACATAGTGTCCAATCTTCGAGAATGAGGAGAGATAGTAAGAGGAGTCTCACATAAGTCAATCATGTGCTCAAAATATCCCATTTTTTAGCTCTAGGCTCTGATTCAGAGGTTACTGAAATAAAAAGTCCTTTAGCCACTTCTCTTATGAAGTCTTGAAAGGATAAGTCCTTTGGGGGAGACATTCTTCTTTTTGGAGAAGAAGGCTCTTCAGGAAGGGCTATGGATATTTCAGCAGACTCCTCTGATGTATCAGAATCATCAGAGGAATCAAAATATCGCCTGTCAGGGTGGTCTTCTAAAGCTCGGTACGCGTATCGAGCGGTATCGACATCGGGCGTCGTCGGTACCAGTTCGGTACTGACGAGCATCCCTGGACAGGGAACCGCTGCAGTCGGCATCCTGGTCGATGTCGATGCAGTCGGTGCCGGTACCGGAGCCGATACCGACAACGGAGTTTGTTGTGGTATCAGCGGCGTCGCAGCTTGAATGAAGGCCGTGATAGCCTGCTGCATGGATAGAACATTGTGATCCATCGACGCCATGAATGCCTAGAATTCGGTACCGGAAGGTTGCGCCGGTACCCCAGAGCATTCTAACAGGTGATCGGTCGAGGCCGTGCCATCGATGTCAACCTGTAACCCCATAGGTTGAGCTTTGGAAGCCGGAGCTTCCCGCCGGGGTTGTTTTGCCGGTGCAGGATCCTCGAGGGCAAGCCCGGAGGCATCTCGATGCTTGGAAGGAGATCTACCCTTCGAGGACTGGCTGGATTTATATTTGATTACCTGAGATCCATGGGAGGAAGAAGCAGCCCTGGAAGACGTCGATGCCACTGAAGCTGCATCAGAGGGAAACAGCATATGGAGCTTGGCTGCTCGGTTCTGTAAACCTCGTTTAGACATCAAAGAACAGGATGGACAATCCGAAATGGAGTGTTCAGAACCCAAACATTTAAGACACCATTCATGGGTGTCAGTAACAGAAATAGTACCGCTGCACTTAGTGCATTTTTTAAACCCAGAGGCTTGTTTTTCCATGAGGAAAAAATTCTCTGTGAGGCCTAAGGCCCAAAGAAGAAAAACACACTAAGTGAGGGAAAACTATATATATATATATATTTTTTTTTTAATATAAAAGAAAGAAAAGACCGGCGGTACCGGTCCGAAGTCGGGGCAGACGCGCGACCAAAGAAATAAAATAAAACAAAGAACTTCTTCAGCGGTGACAGGAACACGACCTGCTGGCTCCGCGGCAAAGAAGAACTGAGGAGAGGCGGTTAGGAAAGGCGGGAAGGCAGCACGCAGGCGCTGTGGGATGCTCCCAAAAGCTTTCCTTTTTGGGAAGCTGGGGAGCGTTCCCGCGCAGGCTCCGTCGGTACCGACGTACTCATATGTGAAGACTCATTCCTGCTTGTTCCTGGAGATATATGAATATGTAGGCCTAAATATGGGTGTCTGTAATTAAACAGACAGATATATGCCTACAGCATGGTATTCACATAGGACATGTGGAGAGGAAAGATTCATCTAATAACAAGGAAGTGCAACCTACTTGAGAAGATATATAGAGAATCTATTCCTCCTGGCTATGATCCGCAAGGATGCTAGCTAGTGAAAAAAACAGGATGGTTATATGAAAAACAGGAGATAATATCAATCTGTAGCCCGCAAGTCCTGAGTCGTCCAAGACTCTAGCATGGTAAGTAGACAGAAGACAGATAAGGATGAGGTACCATGTTGACCTGCTTAAGGGCAAAAAGCATCATGCGTTCTTACCATGAGGACGAGCTGCAAGGAGAAAGAGCATATCCCCGATTGGGAATGCTGTGGACCAAAGCAGGGAATTGGCAACTCCTTAAGCCCTTAGGTAAGAGAGGGCCTATGTCCTTTATGGCAAAAGGAGAACCTTCTAGTCATGGGAGACATGACTGAAAAGCCTTTTCCAACCATCTAAGATAGCGGTTGGAGAAAAAAACCCCATGCTCTCTAGCAAGGGCCCATAGTGGAAAGCTTCTCTGTAGAATTGCAGAGAGCATGATGCAGGAGAATGAGGAGATAGGACTGGCTGTTAGAGCCAGTATCTCAGTCCACTATGCTGCCAAATCCAGGGGAATGGAGATGGCAGAAATAGAAGACCAACCCAGAAAGCCTGTAGTGGGATAATTTCCAAGATAGATGAAAAACACTGACTTGGAGTCACTACTAAGACCAGATAGGATGTTAGAGGAGGACAAATCTGGTTGTTTGTGGGCAAGAACCAGTGGACCAAACTTTAAGGCTCCTGCAAAGGCAGCTGCTAGCAAGACAGCAGAAAGAATATTACTGTTTAAAACCAGAAAGAACAGACAGAACAGGAGTAGAAAAACTCTGGACATGTCTGATAAGCTGCCTTAAAGTAAATTTGAGACAGGGGAGGGAACTCAGGGAGGAAAACTCCGCACTGGAAAGTGACAAACCTAGAGAGGCTGAAGAAAAGCCCTCCAGTAAGTAATTCCGCTCTTACAGTGATAAGAGGGTGAAGGGAATAGAGCTGAAGAAGACTTACCAAATAGTAAGGCTATAGAAAGGAAAAATACATGCTGGCACAGGAACTATCATGTGATAATGGTCAGACCTCTTTCTCTGGCAGGAGAAGAGGAGAAACCTGTGACTTATAGGCATGAACATTCTGACAGCTCAAAGAAAAAATGGATGTCTTTTAGAAAGAGATCCATGTGTAGGGGTTAGAATGAATAATGGATCGCCTCTGTTGAGAAGAAGCAACTGTAGATTCTAACCCCAAGGGTCACAAGCATTTGATGACTGATCGGAAACCCTGCGGAGGCCGGGTTTGCTGTACCTGGTGAGAGGTTGGATTCTTCAGACCAGGACGATGGCTCCCCTCTGTAGGGGAACATCTGTATGGTGGGCAAGTGAGGAATAAAACCTTCTTCTCCTGTGGGAAGAAAGTTTGGTAGGACATTTCCTACTTACTGGGACAGAAGAAGGTGTAGAAGAACCCTGAGTAACCTGACGTAAAGACTCCTTGTTGAAAAGATTTTCTCCAGTGCAAGGAGTATGTCCCAGTCGTTGTTGTTCCCACTTGGCCAAATCTGAAGCTTGGAGCCAGGCTCTACGTCGTGCCCCTATAGCTATAGCAGAAGTCCTGCTAACAGACTCAAAAGAGTCTAGGGAAGCACGAGAAAGAAACCAAGAGATATCCTGGATATGTTTAAGCAGCGAGGAATAGTCTGTACTCCTGGAAACTGGAAGGAAAGGAGTCAAAAGATGTAATTGCTTTGTGACCTCCTCAAGAGAAAGACTCATATAAAAAATATATGAGAGAATTCTTGCAGAAAGCATAGATGTCTGGAAGGTTTGACGTCCAAAGGCATCTAGTGTCTTAGACTCACAACCTGGCGGATAAGAAGAGTGCTTTTTCTTACTCTTTATCCGCCTCATTGCTGAATCCACTACTATGGAATGATGAGGAAGCTGAGTCTTTTGGAACCCTGGAGAGGGGGGCACCTGATATAAGAGATCAGTTGCTCTGGGAGGTGGGGGTACACTTAAAGGTGTTTCCCACATTCCTAGAAGGAGATCCTGCAAGGAATGATGCAAATGAAGCATTATGTTGTCCTTTGCTTTGGTGGAAACAGAGCCTGGTGCAGGATCATGTCCTGGAATAGGAATGGCAAGGGATCTTGCTATATCCAGGAGGAAACTCTGAAAAGAGGGATCCACAACAGGAATCTCCCTTGGACAGGTTAGATCTAAAGAACTAACCTGAGCACCCACAGAGTTATCCAGAGATATACAAATAGAGGATCCTGCAGGGTGCAGTGTGGAATGCTTAAGGGATGGTTGCTTGGACTGTTGTCAGGAACAGCAACTGTCCTCACCACATTGTCCATGCTAGGTATCGACTCCAAGCTTGGTATAGAATGGAGCGATGCTGTTGAAAAAAGCATGGTAGGGGTTTGCCACGATGCTACTGTGGATACCGGTACTGGAGTCAATACCGGTACCGATGTCGGAGTCGGGCTCGACAAAGACATCGGAGTAGTCATCGGTGATACTTCAATCGGTACCGAGGGAACCGAAAACCTCTGGCTGCTATCCTCGGTACCGAGCCACCGGTATCGATCGGTGTCGGTACCAAAATCTATTGGTACACAGTCTTCCAGACTAGAAATGGATTCCAAACTCGGCATCGAGGGCAGGGAGCCTGAGAAGCAAAGCATGGAAGGCACAGAAGAAAAGGAGTCAAAGATAGTAATTTCTTTGTGACCTCATCAAGAGATAATCCCATATAGAAAATATATGAGAGAATTCTTGCTGAAAGCATGGATGCCTGGAAAGTTTGGCGTTTAAAGGCATCTAAAGTCTTAGACTCATGACCTGGCGGAAAAGAAGAGTGCTTTTTAGTACTCTTCACCCGCCTCATTGCTGATTCAACAACAATGGAATGATGAGGAAGTTGAGTCTTCTGAAAACCTGGAGAGGGAGGCACCTGATATAGAAGATCAGTTGTCCTAGAAGGTGGGGGTACCGTTAAAGGTGCTTCCCACATTCGTAGAAGGAGATCCTGCAAGGAATGATGCAAAGGAAGCATGATGGTATCCTTCACTGTCCCAGGAATATACAGGGAGTCTGCACTGCCTTGTGTAGACTGCTGTCCAGGCATAGAAATGGCAAGTGATCTCATCATATCCATGAGAAAAACTTGAAAAGAAAAATCCCCAGAGGGAAATTCTTTTGGACAGGCTAGATCTGCTGAAAAACTAGCATTGGCACCGAAGGATCTATCCAACCTTATAGGAATATAAGATCCTGAATGGTGGAGATCCCTAGAGAATGGTCGCCGGTACCGCAGAGGGTCGGGACCAGCAACAGTCGGTAGCATATTGCTAGGGATCGACCCTCTGCGGTACCGGTGACCATGCTAGGGATCGATTCCAAACTTGGTATTGAGGGAAGCGAGCCTGAAGAGGGAAGCATGGAAGGCACCGACAGCCATGGTAATGTGGATACCGGTACCGACTCCGGCACCGTATCCGGTACCAGTGGATGAAGGCCAGCCGGTGACAACTCTATCGGTATGGAAGAAACCGAGAGTGCCGGACATGGATCCTCGGAACCGTGCCTTCGGTACCGTTTGGTTTCGGTACCAAGGCGAGTCGGTACCCAGTCCTCCAGACTGGAGATCGATTCCAGACTTGGCATCGAAGGAAGCGAGTCTATCGAAGCACATCTGGAGGGTACCGACGTCCGTACTAGTATCGGTACCGGGATCGATACTGATACTGGAGGGTTGGCCTGTAGCGTATCCAACGGTCCCGTAGGTACCGAGGACGCCAGACAACGATCCTTGGTGAGGAATGTTTCATCCAACACCATTGCCGATGCCGGGGTATCGGTACCGCTCGAAGCGGATGCCACCACCGAGCATGGCACAGGTATGTTCTGTGAGGGGTGAACCTCAGGAACAACCTGAAACCCCACACAGGCTTTGGAGGCCGAAGACTCCCACCGGGGTTTTAAAACCAGTATGTTCGAGGGCGAAGTCAGGGGCATCTCTATGCTGTGCATGAGATCTACCACTCGAGGACTGGCTAGTCTTGACAGACTGTTTTTGGGTTACCTGATTCCGTGTAGAAGAAGAAGTGGTCGGTGCCCTGAAGCTGGATGGGGGACCACGTATCGAGGGAAGCCCGATGCTGAAGACTTCTTCCCACAATAGTATTGCAGGAGGGACACTCCGGAGGAAAATGGTCAGGACCCAAACCGGCCAGACACCAATTAGGGGTGTCTAAAGTTAATTTTGTACCGCCGCAGTTTGAACATTTCTTGGGAATAGTGACTGGCGGTTCCATGAAGGAAAGTGAGTAGGCCTAGCAGGCCTAAAGAAAACCGTGAGGCACTAAGAAGAAAAAATATTCCTTAAAAAGGAAAATTTTACAAGAAAAAAGGAGAGAAAAACACCGGCGGTACCGGTGGCATCGGGGAAGGCAGCCGCGACCACAAGAAAACTAAAAAATAAATGAAGAATTTTCTGCGGTGACAGGAGGACATCCTGCCGGCTCCGCGGAAAAACGAAAACTGAGGAGAGGCAGTTGGGAAGGCGGGAAGGCAGCACGCAGGCGTGGTGGGATGCTTCCAAAAGCATTTTGATTGGACGCTGGGAAGCGTTCCCGCGCAGACTCTGTCGGTACCGACGTACCCATATGTGAAGACTCATTCCTGCTTGTTCCTGGAGATAGGAGATATCCTCTGGAGGAGACATCCTACGTTTAGGAGAGGAAGGCTCCTCCGGGAGAAGTATTCCCGCACCGACAGAGCTATCAGAATCCTCAGAGTCTTCTGAGGATTCAAAGTATCTTCTGTCCGGGATGCTCTTGAAGAGCCCGATACCCGTACTGACCGAAGTCGGTGCCAGGGGGGAAATCGGTACCGGAAGGCATCGCATGACTGGGTGCCGGCAAAGCCGACACCGATGTCGATGCTATCGGTACCGATGCCAGTACCGGTTGAACTGACGCGGTTCCGAGGGCGTCGATGCCGCCAGACTGCATTCCATAGCCAGGAACCTCTGGTCTATCGATGCTGCCGATGCCTGGGTATCGGTACCAGAAGCAGCCAGTACCCCAGAGCATGGCACCAGTAGTTCTGTCGAGGTCTCGAGAACGTCCTGGAGCCCCGATAATGCTTTGGAAGCCGAAGCCTCCCGCCGGGGCAATTTTGCCGGTACAGAACCCTCAAGGGCAACACCAGAGGCATCTCGATGCTTAGAAGGAGATATACCCTTTGAGGACCGGCTAGAGTTATGTTGAGTTACCTGAGATCCATGGGAGGAAGACGAAGCCCTGGAAGACGTCGATGCCACTGAAGCTGCATCGGAGGGAAAAAGGGCGCTGAGCAAGGCAGCTCGGTTTTGTCGACCCCTCTTGGACATCATGGCATTTTTTAAAACCCGAGGTGGGTTTCTCCATGATGGAGGAAATTTTGGGCTTTAATGGCGCGTGCACCTGGAAAAGAAAAGTTTGGAAAAAAGAAAATTATTATTATTTTTTTTTAAAAAAAGAATGAAAGAACCACCGGCGGTACCGGTGAAGCGTCGAGGAAGGCAGACGCAACCACAAAAAGAAGAATAAGGAAAAAAATTTTCTGCGGTGACAGGAACACGACCTGCTGGCTCCGCGGAAAACAAAGAACTGGAGAGAGGCAGCTGGGAAAGGCGGGAAGGCAGCACGCAGGTGCTGTGGGATGCTCCCAAAAGCTTCCTAATTGGACGCTGGGGAGCGTTCCCGCGCAGGCTCCGTCGGTACAGACAATACCATATGTGAAGACTACATTCCTGCTTGTTCCTGGAGATCAGGTGTTCTCCAGGAGCAGCAGGAATCAGTCCTCACATATGGGTGACGTCAGTGCTGACGGAGCCCTCGTGCGGAGCATTTCCCCAGCTTTCAAAGAAAACTTTTGGGAATGCAGCGCGAATGCACGGTCCCCTTCCTGCCCAAGGGTGCCATCTTGCTCTGTCTGATGACACAGCTAAAAGACAGCAAAAATACAAAATGAATCATATGACGGCAACTCCAAGGGGAGGAGGGAGGGTCATGAGAACTGATTCCTGCTGCTCCTGGAGAACACCTGTTACAGAGGTGAGTAACTACTCTTTCTCCAGGACCAAGCAGGAAGTCAGTCCTCACATATGGGACTCCCCAGCCTCAGGCTACCGGGAACCCAAGCTGAAAATAAGCTCCCTCTAGAGCGTCAGCATCCATGAAAGAATTGTTTCTGAGAACGCCCCTGTACGGTAGCCCAACACAAGGGCCGGAGGGTAGAAGTTGCCTAAACCTCAAAGAGATTACGGAGTACCACCTGTCCGAAAGCACTGTCCCTACAGGTCTCCCTCTCGAGACAGTAGTGGGTCGCAAAAGTCTGGCTTGAAGACCAAGGGGCTTGTTTACAAAGCCGCGGTAGTGGTTCGCGATCGCGATCGCAGCCGCGGCCCCATTGAAATCAATGGGGCCGCGGCTCCGATTACGATCGCAAACCGCTACCGCGGCTTTGTAAACAAGCCCCCAAGTAGCGGCCCAGCAGATGTCTACCAACAGAACAGAGTGGAGATGAGCTACTGACGCGGCCTTCGCCCTGACACGGTGGGCCGTGACTCGACCCTGCAAGGAGAGGCCGGCTGCCCTGTACGCCTAGGCAATACAATCCGCTACCCAAAGGGACAACGTAAGCTTGGAGACAGGCAAGCCCATTTTATTAGGGTCAAAAGATACGAAGAGCTGAGGAGCCCTTCGATGCCCCTGCGTACGGTCTATGTAAAAGGACAACACCCTTCTACAGTCCAGGGTATGCAGGACTGTTCCAGCCCGCTTGGCATGCGGCCTGGGGAAGAATGTTGGAAGAACCACCTCCTGATTGAGGTGGAAGGAGGAGACAACCTTCGGAAGGAACTTAGGGTGAGTCTATAAGACCACCCTGTTCTTATAGAACCGTGTGTACGGTCTATCAGAAACCAGAGCTTGTAGTTCACTCACACGCCTGGCCGAGGTAAGAGCCACTAAGAACAACGCCTTCCAGGAAAGGAAGCGTAAGTGACAGGTAGCCATCAGCTCAAACGGCGGGCAAGTAAGTTGGTGCAAGACCACATTCAAATCCCACTCAGTGGCTGGTGGACGGATCGGAGGCTTGAGCAAAAGCAGGCCTCTGAGGAAGCGGGACACCAAGGGGTAACCCGATAGAGATTGGCCCTCTACCTGTGAGTGGTGTGCCGATAGAGTACTGAGGAGGACCCGGACAGAATTGAATTTTAGGCCTAGGTCTGACAGGTGAAGCAGATACTGCAGCACCACTGGCACGAGGCACGAAAAAGGATCCTCCTGGCGCTGAGCACACCAGGTGGAGAAACTACGCCACTTGAGGGCATAAGATTTTCAGGTGGATTGCCTCCTAGAGGCCAACACCATCTCTTCCACTTCCTTAGGTAGAAGTAAGGGGGCTAGAACTACCCTTTCAGCAGCCAGGCCATCAGATTGAGGGACCTGAGGTTGGGGTGCAGGAGAGATCCCTGGTCCTGAGATAGGAGATCGGGCTGCACCCCCAGAGGGAGTGGAGTGTCCACCGCCAACTGCAGGAGTGGAAACCATGGCTGCCTCGGCCACCTGGGGGCTACCAGAATCACCGAGGCCTTGTCCTGAAGAACCTTAAACAAGGTGCGAGCCACTAGAGGCGTGGGAGGAAACGCATACAGTAGGCCCATGGACCAAGAGATTAGAAACGCATCTGCTGCTATTCAGAGAGGATGCGGTTGCCTGGAACAGAACCTGGGTAGCTGACGGTTCAGTGGACTCGCAAAGAGATCGATGGTTGGAAGACCCCATCTTAGAAAGATCCCTTGGACCACCACAGGATTCAAATGCCATTCGTGAGGCTGCAGAATCCTGCTCAATCTGTCTGCAAGGGAATTTTCCTGGCCAGGCAGATAAACTGCCTTGAGAAACATGCTGTGTTTGATTGCCAAGGAGCACAGGGCCTGTGCCTCCTGACACAGAAGTTTGGAGCCTGTGCCCCCTTGCTTGTTCATGTAGAACATTGCCACTTGATTGTCTGTCTGAACTAAGACAGACTGGTGAGAGAGGACATGAGAGAAAGTCTGTAGAGCTAAGCGGATAGCTCGCAACTCCAACAGATTGATCTGCTGTGTGGACTCCCAAGGAGACCAAAGGCCCTGAGTGCAAGCCCCCTGGCGGGAAGCATCGGCTGTCAGCATGTGTGTGTGTGGAGGTGCCTGAAAAGGCAACCCCTGGACCAGGTTCGGGAGATGCATCCACCACCGTAGGGAGGTTGCCAGCAGTTTGGACACTCTTATCTTATCTTTCAAGTCGCCTGTGGCTTGCACTCACTGAGCCCTGAGACACCACTGAGCCGGTCGCATGTGCAGATGGGCATTCGGAGTTACATGGACCGTGGATGCCATGTGACCCAAGAGCCTTAGGAAGTTTCTGGCGGAGACCATAGAACCGCTGTGGAACTGTTTGGCCAAAGCCATCAGTTTGTGGGCCCTGTTCTCAGGCAAATAAGCCTTCGCCTGGAGGGTATCCAATCTTGCCCCTATGAACTCCATGTCCTGTGAGGGGAGCAAAGTGGACTTTGCGAAGTTTATTATGAAGCCTAGATGCTGGAGAAGAGAAACAGTGCGAAGGGTGGCCTGTCTGGCCTCTTGTGGAGACTGACCTTTGATGAGCCAGTCGTCCAGGTACAGAAAGACAAAGATGCCCTGGTTTCTGAGATAGGCCCCCACCACCGCCAGAAACTTGGTGAAAACTCTGGGGGCGGAGGTGAGGCCAAATGGAAGTACTCTGTATTGAAAATGACTTCCTCCCACTACAAATCTGAGATATTGTCTGTGGTCTGAATGAATGAGGATGTAAGCATCCTTCAGGTCTAAGGAGCGTAGCCAATCTCCCTGCTGGAGGTAGGGCAGCAGTATTCCAAGGGTAAGCATCTTGAACTTTTCCCTCTCCAGGAACTTGTTGAGATTTCGCAAATCTAGGATGGGCCTGAGGCCTCCAGTCCTTTTTGATACCAGAAAGTACCTGGAATAGAAGCCTCGCCCTATCAGGTGGTGAGGCACCGGTTCCACCGCCTGCTTCTGTAGAAGACTTGCCAACTCCTGAAGGAAGAGGTTCCTGTGCAGAGGGAGTCTTGGAGGCTCCCCTGGAAAATAGGAGGGGGGTAACTGGTTGAAGTGGAGCAAATAGCCCTTTTGGACTATGCTCAGTACCCAGGTATCCCCTGTTATGGCTGACCATCTGTGGGCGTACAGTGCCAGCCGGCCTCCTGTGCTGAGAGGAGCCAGCTGAGAAGGAGAGGCTATGCAGTGGGAGTCAAAACCCTGCTCCCTGCTGTGCAGGAGCCAGAGCTGATGGCTTGGGGGGTTTCTGCCTACGGGGCCCATGTCCCTGCCCCTTGGCATGCTGACCCTGATGGGGAGCTGTAGAGGCCTGAAACTGAAGGTAGGATTTGTAGGCAGCAGCCTTCCTCGGGTAAAAGGGCTTTTTCCCCCGAACCCTTCTTCTGAGAAGGGGCAGAGGTTTTCCTGGACAGCCTTGTCCTGGTGAGAGTCTCAGACTCGAGTTCTGCAGACTTTTCAGCCATGGGTTTGCCAAAAAGGTTCTCACCTCGGCAAGGGACATCGACCAACTTGTCCTGTACCCATGGCTCAAGGTCCAATGACTGTAGCCAGGCCTGATGGCGTGCACCGATGCCGGCCAAAGCCTCGAAGCCATCATAGGCTGCCTGAGAGATAAACTTTGAGCACTCTCGAACCCCTGATGACAAAACCTTAAACCTCTGCAAAGGTTCCTCGGAGAGGCCAGCTGAGAACCCGGCAATCTCCTTTGCCAGGTCTCAGAGGTACATGCCCATGTACAGCTGGTAAGTCCGGACACGGCAAGCCAGCATAGAGCCCTGGAAGCACTTTCTACCAAGGGCATCCAGGTTCCGGGCCTCCCGGCCGGGGGGCACCAAGGAGTGCATCTTCTGACTCTTCAGACGATGCATAGCCGATTCCACAACCATGGAGTGGTGTGGTAGCTGTGCCTTCTGGAACCCAGGGTTCTTATGGCTCGATAAATGGAATCGACCCGTTTGCTGAGAACCGGCGCCGAGGCCGGTGCCTCCCACATGCGGAAGAGCAGCCATTCCAGCATCGGAGGAACCGGTACAGTAAAGGCCTCCTTAGGCGGAGAGTCATACTGGAGGGCCTCGAGCTCCTCGGCTCGAGGCTCCTCCTCGGGAAGGCCAAGGCTTTGGCCATGTCCCTCACGAAGTCCGAGAACTGGGTATCCTCCGGTGGGGACCGTCTCCGAGGTTCAGACTCCGGTGAGTCTGATGGGACGCACTGGGTCCGGAAAGTATCCGGGGACTCCTCGTCCTCCATCTCCCACTCTGACCCCTCCGAGGAGGAATCGAGCGGCTACGGCTGGGCGGGCTTCGATGCCATCCGCCCCGACGCCAAGAGCACCGGCGTCGACGACCTCGGCCCCGAGCGGGAGGCCAATGGGGACCTTGGCCAAGGATCGACTCGAGACCGCATTGACTCGAGGATCGGCTCGGCCTCCGGGGTTGACTTGGACGTCGAGGTCCCAGTGGTCGGGGCAGATGCACCGGTGAAACTGGCGATCAGTACCCGCTGCTGCTCCATGAAGGCAGCCAAGCTGCTCTCAAAGACCGTCAACCTGAGACTCAGCTCAGGAGACTCAGTGGGCTCCTCCGGAGGGGAGTCTACGAGGACAACAGCAATCACGTGACTCAGGGACTCTGGCTCCACGCGAGGCAACTTGGCAGGCCTCTCCAACTCCGAGGACCCGGGACGGCAGTCGGGGCTATGCGACCTGGCCCTCGAGGGGCCAAGAGCGTCCACCGACACCACCCTTGCGGGTTTCTTCTTCCTTCTGTGTACCCGAGGAGACCCCCTTTCAGAGGAGCCTCGACAGTGCTCGGGGTCAGACTCCAAAGATGTTGAGGCCTCTGATGAGGTCCAGGCCCGGCCGGACGCGGAGTCAGAAAAAAATCTCACGCTGATGCTGACGGCTCCTCAGCGCTTTAGAGTACATTTTGCCACATGGGACACAAACCACCGGGTCATGGTCGGGCCCAAGGCACCAGAGGCAGCAGTCATGTGCGTCGGTGAGAAACATCAGTTTCTTACACCGATCACACTTCTTGAACCCGCTGGCAGCCATCAGGGGAAAAAGGACCCCTGCAAGGTCAAAAGACCGGGCTGCCAGTGAAAAGAGAAAAAAGCGGGAACGTTAGTCAAAGGATAAAAACAGAAAAACTAGCTCTGGGCTCGATACCAGTGTACCGGGCCTAGGTGGGAGGGGGAACCGGCGTCGAACCGGGCAAAACCACAAATACAACGCAGGAAAAATGAACTTTTTACTGGGTGACAACGACACACGTCTGTCGGGCTCTGCGGAAAAAAAGACTGAGCAAGATGGCACCCTTGGGTGGGAAGGGGACCGCGCATGCGCGCTGCATTCCCAAAGGCTTTCTTTGAAAGTTGGGGGCATGCTCCGCACGAGGGCTCCGTCGGCGCAGACGCCACCCATATGTGAGGACTGACTTCCTGCTTGGTCCTGGAGAATCCCAGGCTCTGAAACAACTTGCCCTCAGCAGATCATGGATCTGGTCCCGGAACTTCAGCTTCCTCTCCTCAGTGAGAAACATTCCCTAACCAGTTGCTGAACCACATACCTAAGAACATAAGAACATAAGACATGCCATACTGGGTCAGACCGAGGTCCATCAAGCCCAGTATCCTGTTTCCAACAGTGGCCAATCTAGGTCATACGTACCTAGCAATATCCCCAAAAGACAGGTTCCACAATGCTTGTACTGGGTCAAGCATTGATATCCTGGGTCCCTTTTTAATAGTGGTTTATGGACCTTTCCTCCAGGAACTTGTCCAAACCTTTTTTAAACCCAGCTATACTAACAGCCCTTACTACATCCTCCGGTAACAGATTCCAGAGTTTGATTACACGTTGAGTGAAAAAATATTTTCTCTTATTTGTCTTAAATAGTTTACCCTGTAGCTTCATTACATGTCCCCTAGTCTTTCTATACTCTGATAGCATAAACAATTGATCCACGTTTATCCGTTCCACTCCATTCATTAATTTATAGACCTCTATCATATCTCCCCTCAGCCGTCTCTTCTCCAGGCTAAAGAGCCCTAACCTTCTTAGCCTCTCTTCATAGGAGTAGCCTTCCATCCCCTTCACCAATTTGGTGGCTCTTCTCTGTACTTTTTCTAATAACGCTATGTCCTTTTTAAGATACGGTGACCAGAATTGCACACAATATTCAAGGTGCGGTCGTACCATGGAGCGATACAGAGGCATTATAACATCCTTTGTTTTATTCTCCATCCCTTTCCTTATGATACCTAGCATTCTATTTGCTTTCTTGGCCGCCGCTGCACACTGGGCGGAGCGTTTTAACATGTTATCCACGATGACTCCTAAATCTTTTTCCTGGGTGGTGGTTTCTAATGTGGAGCCTTGCATCGTGTAACTATAGTGTGGGTTGTTCTTTCCTAGGTGCATAACTTTGCACTTGTCCACATTAAATTTCATCTGCCATTTGGATGCCCAGTCTTCCAATTTATCCAGATCCTCCTGCAGTTTTCCACAATCCTCTTGGGTTTTAACAACTTTAAACAGTTTTGTGTCATCTGCAAATTTGATAACCTCACTAGTTATTCCCTTTTCCAGGTCATTTATGAATATGTCAAAAAGCAGCAGACCCAGTACAGATCCCTGGGGTACTCCACTATTCACCTTTTTCCATTGGGAATATTGGCCATTTAGCCCTACCCTCTGCTTTCTATCTTTTAACCAGTTCCCGATCCACAATAGTACACACTGCCTCCTATCCCATGACTTTTTAGCTTCGCCAAAAGTCTCTGATGGGGGACTTTGTCAAAAGCTTTCTGAAAGTCCAGATACACTATATCAACCGACTCACCTTTGTCTACCTGTTTATGCACACCTTCAAAAAAAACATATCAGATTAGTAAGACAAGATCTTCCTTGTCTAAAGCCATGTTGGCTGTCTCCCATTAGGCCATGACTATCTACATGACTATCTACTACTAGGTAGTCCAACGATTAAGACTGTATCAACTTGCTCTTGGCAAAATTGATGACCTACTCTAAGTCTTGCAGGAAGTCATGGCCACCTTGCTCTTCTGGTATGACTTTGCTCTGTTGCATAACCAGCCCAAAGAGAAGTGCTGCGAACTGAGTGCTCCCTAAGTCCGTGAAGCACAGATACTTCTGGTGGTCCACGTGAATAGAGATATGGAGATACACCTCTGCGATATCAAGAAAGGTGAGGAACTCCTATGTCAAATCCCTACCATTACCGATCTCAGGGTTTCGATTTTCAACCATGGGAAATCAAACATTTAATTGTTGCAAATCCAAAATAGGGCAAACTGTGCAGTTTTCTTGGGTTCCTCCAGAGGAATGAGGTTTATGCTTCGGCCCTAGTGGTATATCCAGTGCCTGAATAAATAGGCAGATAATTCCATATATTTTTTGTAGTATCCAACTACTGCTTCCAGAAGCATCAGTCTTTCAAGTGTCGAGCTGACCACTGCTGTCTTCAGGAGAATAGCAAGGACACTCCATAAAAGCACTGGAAATAGGCAAAGCCAGCTCAAGGGAATATTCCCTGCAAATGACCTCAAGGATCCACTGGTTTGTATGATCTGGATCCACTTCCAGTAAAACCATTTAAGCGACTGCTCACTGGAGCATAGATCCACCATAGAACACCAGGCACTTGCAATGCCCCCTGCAACACCTTCCCGGTCTCCCAGAAGACCCGCTGGAATGCTTATGCCTTCATTAGGTGATATTTCCTAGAGTCCCTAAAACACCCTTCCCTGCTGAGAAGCAACACCGTTCTTAAGGGCTATCTCCTCTGAGTCTAGAAGCTTTAAATTCCCCCAGGTCCTTAGCTTCTCTAAAGTCTTCTTCAATGACAATTTGCCCTTAAAAGGCAAATATAAAGCCATGTCTGAGGCAATATCTACCAACCAGATTCTTAACCAGAGAAGCCAGCGCTTCACCACAATTGTGGCCATATTTGTTACTGATGTCCAGATCAGATCATACAAGGCACCAGCCAGAAAAGCAGAGTCTACTTCCAGACAGCTGCCTCAGAGACTTCCTCATAGAACCCCTGCCAGGGAGCCCTCTGGCAACTGCAGTGTCTTGAGCCATATAGCCTGAGCCACACAGCCTCCACAAACTGCCACTTACAAGGCCAGGGTGAACACACTAAAAGATTGCTTCAGTAGTGCAGCTATCCACCTGTCCTCAGGATCTTTCAGAGCTGCATATTCCTCTACTGGAATAGTCATCCTGATCACCACAGACACTAAAGCATCTACCTTAAGGAGATGCAACCTCTTTCTCCTCCATGTCCACTGGATAGAGTCTGGCCATGGATATTTCTAATTTCAGTCCAGCATCTGGTGTATTCCATTCAGCTGTGATCATGTCCTTAATCACCCTGTAAATAGGGAAAGTCTTGGTCAACCTGCTGATCCCTTCCCAGATCTTGATGACAGCCAGTACTTGTGCAATTAAGGTTGCCAATTAATCCTATGGAAAGTTCAGACCGCTGTTGTGTCCTCTCCTGGAGGCATGTCCCCCTCCTCCAGGGGGGTTCCTCTGCGAGACCCTGCAAAGTCTCTGCAGACTCAAGTTCACGATACCCCTGATTCTATGGAACCCACCTCTTCCAAATTTTCTGTCTCCAGTCTTGACCTCTTCAAGACTTACGGACCCTCATTTTGACAGTACATTCATGACAAAGACCTCTAGAGAGGTTCCTGCCACCAGGCTGTTCCTTCATGGCAAAAGGCCCTGGAGGGGTTCCTGCCAACAGGCTCTTCCTAAAAGAAAGCCTGATGCATTCTGGGGAAAATGTCAACCGAGGCATCATATCCTAAAATCAGAGGTGCCTCAGAGGGAAACGTCATTCTTTAAGGCTCCACGGGGCTTAATACTGGAGGATTCTCCATGTGAGGGGGCTCAAGATACTGTGTCAGGTAAAAATGATGACTGTTGCTACCAAAACTGATTCTGCACTCTGAGTCAGCAGATGACTTCATTGCCCCTACCTTTGCCTTGCGAGGTACACCCCTCCCCCTCCCCCCCATTACTGCTGCCTGCATACCCCTCCAGGGCTGAAGTTTTGTTTGCCTACCACTCCTTGCAAACAGCATTGGCCGCTAGTGCACTGATTAGAGTGGCTGCTGCAGGCCACAGTGCTCGCTGCACTCTGCCCATGCCACCATCACACATGTTGACCTTGTTCTCTTGGTGGCCCCAAACAGCAGCTCCTGCCAAGTAAAAACTCATTCCTGATGCTTGCAGCTTCTGGCGGTACTAGCTCTCTTTTCTGCCCAAGTTTTTCACTTTTTTTAATTTTATCAAATTGCATCAGCCAAGAGTCGGAAAGGATGACAGAAAACACTGCAGTGAATGGTGCCAAAGAGAAAAGGCAGGGTGGTGGGGTGAAACCTAGCACCACTGTGTTAGGGCACCCCTGGGGCCTGTAAACCAGCCCCAGCCAATCCTGGCCCTTTTGTATTTCCTTTTTTGTTTTCTCTTCCTTTTTTCATCACAATCCAAATTCAAGCCAAGCTATTTCTTGAGGGTCATCACCTCCAAAAAGCTCCAACAATTTA
Organism: Ichthyophis bannanicus; assembly: GCA_033557465.1. Taxonomy (NCBI): domain Eukaryota; kingdom Metazoa; phylum Chordata; class Amphibia; order Gymnophiona; family Ichthyophiidae; genus Ichthyophis; species Ichthyophis bannanicus. Next base: position 665,820,812 of record CM066033.1, read on the forward strand.
CCTCAGACTAGATCCTGTCTGTACAAGACTAGTTGACCTACCATCTGCTGGAGACTAAGAAATACTGCCTGATTCCTGACTGCACAGGACCCTAGATAGAGTGATGTCATCAAACCAGTGGTTCGCAGTCTCCATCTGCTAGTAGGAGTGTGTAAACTTCATGCATTTGGAGAGATGCAGAGGGAATGACATTTAGCTTTCTTTGATACTTCTGAAAGGATATAGACAGAGGGGAAACAGTATTAAAGGACAGTTTTCAAAACACATTTGTCCACGTAAATAGTTAGCTGGGTAAGTTCCAGACTGAAAAACCTGCTCTATTTCGTATGCACACAGGGAAGGCCAGTGCAAGGATACGAGGCACCCCTAGGAGAGCCCTCAATCCTGCCTTCCCCCAGCCCCTCTCCGGGGCCTGCAGTGGCAGCAAAGCTATCTAAAAGGCAATGCAGAGCTTACTCAAACTCTACAATGTTGATTTGCTGTTCCTTTTTTCTATGACCTGTTTCTTTTGCCCCCTCCTTCACAGACTTCCTGTGTCAGAGGGGGCAGAAGCAGCAAGCCATAGAGAAAAGGAACAGTAATGCAGCACCTGAGAATTCAGGTAGGCACTGCATTGCCATTTAAATGACACTGTCGCTGCTGCAGGTACCAGAAAGGGGCAGTAATAGTGGCAATGGGCACCCCAGGAACATTGGCATGCTAGGCGGTCACGCAATCCCTTCACACGGGTACATTTGTAGCACTAGATTTCTCCACTGTAGTCCAAATTTTCAAAGGGGAACTAATATTGTACTGTCCCCCACCAGAGAGAAAGCACAGTTACTTACCTGTAACAGGTGATCTCTGGGAACAGCAGAAATAAGTCTTCACATATGGGTACGTCGGTACCGACGGAGCCTGAGCGGGAACGCTCCCCAGCGTCCAATCAGAAAGCTTTTGGGAGCATCCCTCAGCGCCTGCGTGCTGCCTTCCCGCCTTTCCAACTGTCTCTCCTCAGTTTAGTTTTATAGCTGAGACAAAGAGAGAGAGAGAGAGAGGAAAGGAAAGATAGAGAGATACAACTCCTAGGGGAGGTGTGTGGGTTGTGAAGACTTATTCCTGCTGTTCCCAGAGATCACCTGTTACAGGTAAGTAACTGTGCTATCTCCAGGAACAAGCAGGAATGAGTCTTCACATATGGGACTCCCAAGCTAAGATGCCTGGAGCCCTAGCATGTTGGAGATTGAAACATGCTACACCTCATATGGCCAGGCATCCTGAGGATGGAGGGTAGGAGTTGAAAAAGAGAGAAGCTGTAGAAAACAGCTAACCTAAGATAGGACTACAGGCAAGGAGTCCTTGTATGTATGATAATTATCATGAAATATACTGAAATGAACAATCACAATATGGACCTCACCTACTGGATTGCAGGAAGTAGAGAGGCTGATGGAGTCTACTGGGGATCCAGTAGAGGAATCTTCAAGGTGACCTCACTGAAGTGAAGGTGAAGGTCAAAATCTGGAAGTGACAGGTGACCCCAGGATTCAACTGGGGTAGTACAAAAATGGTAGGTCTTTAGTGGGAAGCTTTATGGAAAAAGCTGAAAACTCTTTTGGCTACAGAGTTACTCACAGTTAGGAGCAAAAGAGGAAGACTGACCGATTTGGACAAACTGGCCTAGTCCTTGAGGGAAGAAGGCGCATGGGAAAAACCCCGTATTCCCAAAGAAAGGACAGATGTCTGAGGATTTGAAACCTCAGATCTACTGAAGATCCACCATGTTTTTCCTAACTGGTGAGAGGTAGGAAGATATTGGAGCATGGAGCTTCAGGGATACCTAAACCTAGGGTTATGGTAGGAGCTGTCAGTACCACAGCAGTGGTTGTGTGCATAATACCCCAAACATACTGTGGAACAGTATGAACATGTGCAAAGCCCACTGTCTGGAACATATAGGAAGGTAAAACCTTTATGAGCATAGACAGTTAGAGAGATAAGTATGTAAATACATATCTACCTATAACGAAGCATCTTGACAGATATATATATATATATATATATATATATATATATATTAGGTATATAGTGAGATCTAGAGGGGCATAACATATGCACACGCAGCTGACAGACATATGTATCTATAGAGATGTATATAGATATATATACATATATGTATAGGTCTAAAGATAAAGAGGAAATTAGACTTACCTGCTAATTGTAGTTCCTGGAGTGGAGACAGTCTAGTCCCGGACTTCAGGGTTGTCTATCTCATACAGCAGCTTGGAGACTGAGAAACTCCTCCTTTTCTGATGTCACTGGTATATCCATCTGGGAGCCTCCTCCTGCCCTCAGTTCCCTATTGACAAAGCAGACTCACCGGAGCAACCAGTAAAAACATAACGCTAAAAAGCACATTAAACAATACGGACTAAAACTTTCCGTCCACAGAGCCAACCCCCCGGCCAAGCCCGGTAGCACGAAGGGAAAACCCCAGGGCTTTTCGCAACGTAAGCCATTTGTTTTTTTTTTGTTTTTTTGTAAGGTATCGGGGCACCCCAGCCATACGGGTTTCTATGCCCCGCAATAAAATCATCACTTACCTTGAATACCTGGAACGCTGACCGTCCAGCCGCAGCATAAACTCTACTAGGGGGGGATACGGGACTAGACTGTCTCCACTCCAGGAACTACAATTAGCAGGTAAGTCTAATTTCCTCTTCCTGATCGTGTAGCCAGTCTAGTCCCGGACTTCAGGGTTAGTACCAGAGCAGTGAAGGAACCTAAACACGGGAGGGACCCATCAAGCCAGCTTGCACAACCGCTGACCCAAAAGAGGTGTCCTCCGATGCCTGAATATCCAACCGATAGTGTTTGACAAAGGAATTCAAAGACGACCACGTTGCCGCCTTGCAGATATCCACTGGAGGCACGAGCCGGAACTCCACCCAGGAAGTCGCCTGCGCTCTAGTGGAGTGAGCCCTAAGCCCCTCCGGCACCGATTTACCGCCGGAAATATAGGCCGACGCAATAGCCTCCCTTAGCCACCGAGAAATAGAAGCCTTCGACGCCGCTTCTCCCTTCCGCGGTCCCGCAAAAAGCACAAAAAGTCTATCGGACTTGCGGAAATCCGCCGTCCGCCGGAGATACCGTTTCAACGCCCGACGGACATCGAGAAGATGCAGGTTCCGCTCCGTCGTACCATCTGCGGACCCTCTGAAAACCGGCAAAGAAATCTCCTGATTCAAATGAAACACCGAAAGGACCTTTGGGAGAAACGCCGGTACCGGCAGCAAAACCACCTTCGTCGAACGAAATTGGAGATATGGCTCCCGACAACATAGCGCCTGCAACTCCGAAACTCGGCGGGCCGAGCAAATCGCGACCAGAAATACAACCTTCAGGGTGACATCCTTAAGGGAAGCCCGCGACATGGGTTCAAAAGGTTCGCGCGCCAAGGCGTCCAACACAAACGGAAGATTCCAGCTAAGTATGACCCGACGAAAAGGCGGCCGCAGCAACGATACAGCGCGTAGGAAACGTTTGACATCCGTCTGGACCCCGAGCGTCTGACCTCCAATCTTCCCTCTATAGCACGCCAGGGCAGCGACCTGCACGCGTAACGACCCGGCCGCCAAGCCCTTGTCAAACCCGTCCTGAAGGAACTGCAGGATCTGCGGGATGGTAGATCTCAATGGCTCCCAATTGCGCTCTGCACACCAGCCTTCGAAAATCCTCCAGATGCACACATAGGCCAGGGACGTAGATCCCCTGCGCGCCTTCAATAAGGTGGAAATCACTTGTCCGGAGTAACCACGGGCCTTCAGCCGAGCCCTTTCAAGAGCCAAGCCGTAAGCGAGAACCGAGCCACGTGAGGCATTAGCAGTGGACCCTGCGACAACAGGTCCTCTCGAAGTGGCAGACACCAGGGTTTCGCCACCAGTAGACGCATGAGATCTCCGTACCAAGGCCGTCGAGGCCAGTCCGGCGCAATCAGAATCACCTGTCCCCTGTAGCGCTCTATCCGTTGGACCACCCGGCCGATCAACGCCCATGGCGGGAAAACGTAGAGAAGGTGATCCGCTGGCCAGGGTTGAATGAGGGCATCCAAGCCCTCGGACATTCGTTCTCTGCGTCTGCTGAAGAACCGACACACCTTCGCCGAGTTGAACGTCGCCATGAGGTCTAATACCGGACTGCCCCAGCGGCGCACCAGCATCTCGAACACCTGCGGGTGCAAGACCCATTCGCCCGGGTCCACCTTCACCCTGCTGAGGAAATCGGCTTCCACGTTGTCTACTCCCGTCACGTGGGCTGCCGAGAGGTCCAGCAGATTCGCTTCGGTCCACTCGCATAGTGTTTCGGCCTCGTATTCGAGCGCGGCGCTCGTGGTTCCTCCTTGCTTGTTGACATAGGCCACTGCCGTCGCATTGTCGGAAAACACTTGGACCGCCTTTCCTGCCAGAAGGCTGCGAAACTGCATTAGCGCCAAGGCGATCGCCCGCAACTCCAAACGATTGATCGGCCACGCTCTCTCTTGATCCGACCACGCCCCCTGCGCAAAGATCCCCAGACAATGGGCTCCCCAGCCCAGTAGACTGGCGTCTGTCATCACGGGAATCCACTCTGGCGTCTCCAGACTTTTCCCGTTCTGCAGGGAGCGCGGAGCCAACCACCACTTCAGCGCGTGACGCGTTTCCTCGGAACACGGCAGTCGTCGAGATAAGGGATCGTTCTGATGAGACCAACGGCGGAGCAACGCCCTTTGCAACGGTCGCATATGCGCCCTTGCCCAGGGCACCGTCTCTATCGCTGCCGCCATGGTGCCCAAAAGTTGAAGGTAGTGCCAGGCCGACGGTCTGTCGCGGCGCAAAAAAACTCCGCAAGAGGAGACGCAGTCCCCGAGCCCTCTGCTCCGTCAGGAAGACCTTCCCCCTGACTGTATCGAAGCGCGCTCCTAGGTACTCCAAACATTGAGTGGGCACCATCCGACTTTTCGCCGGGTTGATTATCCAACCGAGACTTTCCAGAAGGGACACCACCCTGGCTGTCGCTACTTCGCTCTCTGACCTTGACTTTGCCCGAATCAGCCAGTCGTCCAGATAAGGATGGACGAGTATACCTTCCTTCCTCAAGGCCGCCGCCACAACCACCATCACTTTTGTGAAGACGCGCGGCGCAGTGGCCAGCCCGAAGGGCAGAGCTCGAAATTGGAAATGGCCGAAAGGAACCGCAAACCTGAGAAACTGGTGATGATCCTTCCGTATGGGAATGTGCAAGTAAGCCTCGGAGAGGTCGAGGGACGTGAGGAACTCTCCCTTTTGAACTGCTACTATCACCGATCGCAGAGTCTCCATGTGAAAGGACGAGACCCGCAGGCACCGATTCACTCTCTTGAGATCTAGGATAGGCCGAAGCCCTCCACCCTTCTTCGTCACTACGAAGTATATGGAGTATCGACCGGAGCCGCACTCGTTTGGGGGCACGGGTACTATGGCCTTGAGATCCAACAGCCTTTGCACTGTCTCCCGCAGAGCCCGTGATTTCGCCTCGGACCTGCCCGGAGACAGGACGAAGGCGTCGCGCACCGGACGAAGTAGCTCCAGTGCATAGCCCTCGCGGATGACCTCTAGTACCCACTGATCTGTTGTAATTTGGGCCCAGGCAGAATAAAAATCCTGCAAACGCCCCCCTACGGCGGGGAGGGGCGCCTGGGCCCCCCTGATCTCATTGCGGCTTTCGGTTGGAAAGGCCCGAGGCCGAGGAAGGACCAAACCCCCTTCCTGCTCCTCGAAACCCCCGAAAACCTTGGTTCCTAGAGGGAAAACGGCCCCTCTGTCCCGTGGGGAATCTCTGGAAGCGATAACGTCGGGAATCCCGTAGTTGTCCCCTACCCGAAGCGGGCACTCGAGACGGTTTAGGTTTGTCCTCGGGCAACCTACCCCCTTTGGACTCTCCCAATTCCTTAACTAACTTCTCAAGATCCTCCCCAAACAGGAGGCGACCCTTGAAAGGAAGCTTACTAAGCCTAGCCTTGGATGAGGAGTCGGCCGCCCAGTTACGTAACCAAAGGTAACGGCGCGCTGCGACTGCCGACGCCATGCTCTTGGAGAGTCCACGCATAAGATCGTAGTGTATGTCCGCCAAATAAGCCGCACCCGATTCCAACCGGGCCGCGTCTTCCGACCGCTCGTCTGTGTTACCGGGCAGCCGCTGAGCCCATCGGAGACATGCTCTGGCCACCCAAGCCCCGCAGATGGCCGCTTGTAGGGAGAGAGCATTCACATCAAACACCTGCCGCAAAAGCCCATCCAATTTGCGATCCTGACCGTCCTTGAGGGCTGCACTCCCCTCGACGGGAATGGTGGTCTTCTTCGTAACTGCCGAGACCGCAGCGTCCACCTTGGGCGACTTGAACAGCTCCCTGTCTTGGTCAGGCAAGGGATACAGCCGGGACATCACTCGAGCTCCCTTCAGAGGGGCTTCAGGAAGGCTCCACTCCTCCTGAATCATCTCATGAAACACCCGGTGAACAGGAAAAGCTCTCTGTTCCTTCCTAAACACCTGAAGCAAGGGATCCTCGAGGGAGGCGTCCGCCGCTGAACCAGGCACCGGCATATTGAGCACCTTCAACGTCTCCACCAAGAGCGCCGGTAGCTCCTCCCTGCGGAACACCCGGACCACTCTGGCTTGGTCTTCCTTTTCAGACAGCTCCCCTTCTTCCAATTCTTCCTCCAACGCCAAGTCCTCGTCCTCCGAACGTGGCCCCTCCGAGATCACAGACTGGTCCCCTGGCTCCACCTCCTCTCAGGCCCTCTTAGGCTCTGGAGGAGTCTGATCTCCCTGCAAAGGCGCAGCCCGTCGCTTTCCTGATACCAGAGTAGTGGGGACAGACACAGGCGGACTGTCCCGAAGAAAAACCTGCTGAAGCAGAGTAACAAACTCTCTGGAAAAAATGGAATTGAGCCCTAAAGCCCCGGGACCTGGGGAATGCACAGAATCGGGTCGGGAGGATGGACCTGGCAGCGGCTCCTCCACGGACCTCTCGAGTCCTAACTCTGCCAAGAGCCCCCTCTCAGGACTCTGACACTCTAATTGAGACTCCTGCGGTGGCAGCCCAGAGGCATCTCTAACACAGGCATGGCACAAGCCCGAGTCTGTGTACTGCTTGGCCCCACAAACCATGCAGGTCGGCTTGGGAGACATGGCCAAAACACCCCCCCCCAGAACGGGCGCCCAAAGAACCAGCCAAAGCAAAAAGAGGGCGGTCCTGAATCGCAACGGGCAAGAGAATAGGAAAGAAAACTCAAAAATAAAACTCAAAAATAAACTGAAAAAGAAGCTTGAGAAAAATCATAAAGGCACGCAAGAAATCGCGAAAACTGTGGGGCCCCTGAGGACGCGGGAGAAAAAAAGGACAAAGCAAATCCCGCCAGAGCAGACTCTCTCCCACGCTGCTCTGTGCGCGCCGCCGGCACGAGGCCGAGGCCTAGGCCGAACCGACAGCTTTAGCGCGCCAAAATAACCTCCGCGAGACAAGCTCCGCGGGGAAGAAAACGGCCCCCTTACCTTTGTCGGCAAATCGCAACAGCCCCTGGACAGTGCCGCTGAACAAGCTCTCACGCACCCGCAGAAGACACTGAGGTAAGGAAAACAGCCCGAGAGAAACAAACTGGCTGAGGATCGCCGACACGGGGAGGGGGGGGGGGCTGTCCGCCCGCCCGCCCGCAGGGAAACTGCTCAGCGCGGCTCAGGCAATACTTCTGAAAACGCCGGCAGAAACCTGCGCAGCCCCGGTTTCAGTTGATCAGAATCAAAGAACCGGAGCTGCCTCGGGTAAAGCACCCTGGCCCACCAACAGAGGACCCGACCTGGTTAGGGGGCAGGGGACGCAGGCCAAGATGGGAGGACAGCTCTGTAAACTGAAAGACACAGTCCTCTCCAACAAACAGAAGGGCTCTGCTGAAAATGGCCAAGGCTACTCTAACTATCACTTCAAAACTAAACTCTGAAGAGTTTCTCTAGTGAGCCCGGGCTTCCAGGCTCACCCATCCATCCAGCTGCTTGGAGACTGAAGAACTGAGGGCAGGAGGAGGCTCCCAGATGGATATACCAGTGACATCAGAAAAGGAGGAGTTTCTCAGTCTCCAAGCTGCTGTATGAGATAGACAACCCTGAAGTCCGGGACTAGACTGGCTACACGATCAGGAATGTCTGCAATTAAGCAGAGATATGCCTATAAGAACATTCAGATGGGAGATGTGAAGAGGAAAGATTCATCCAATAACAAGAAGGTGGAACCTACTTGAGAAGATATAGCACAGTTACTCACCTGTAACAGGTGATCTCTGGGAACAGCAGGAATAAGTCTTCACATATGGGTACGTCGGTACCGACGGAGCCTGCGCGGGAATGCTCCCCAGCGTCCAATCAGAAAGCTTTTGGGAGCATCCCTCAGAGCCTGCGTGCTGCCTTCCCGCCTTTCCAACTCTCTCTCCTCAGTTGAGTTTCATAGCTGAGACAAAGAGAGAGAAAGAGGAAAGGAAAGATAGATATAAAAATAAAACTCCTAGGGGAGGTGGGCGGGTTGTGAAGACTTATTCCTGCTGTTCCCAGAGATCACCTGTTACAGGTAAGTAACTGTGCTATCTCCAGGAACAAGCAGGAATGAGTCTTCACATATGGGGACTCCCAAGCTAAGATGCCTGGAGCCATAACATGTTGAAGATTGAAAACATGCTACATCTCATATGGCCAGGCATCCTGAGGATGGAGGGCAGGAGTTGCATAGAGAGGAGCTTCAGAAAAACCAGCTAACCTAAGAAAGGACTACCCTCAAGGAGTCCATGTATGTATGATCATTATCAAAAGATATATTGAAATGAACAATCACCATAATATTGAAATGAACAATCACCATATGACGCTCACCTACTGGATTGCAGGAAGTAGAGAGGCTGATGGAGTCTACTGGGGATCCAGTAGAATAATGTTCAAGGTGACCTCACTGGAGTGAAGGTGGAGGTCAACATCTAGAAGTGAGAGGTGACCCCAGGATTCAATTGGGGTAACACAAACATGGCAGGTCTTCAGTGGGAAGCTTCATGGAAAGCTGAAAACTCTTTTGGCTACAGAAGTATTCAGAGGTAGGAGCAAAAGAGGAAGACTGACCGATCTGGACAAACAGACCTAGTCCTTGAGGGAGGAAAGGGTATGAGAAGAACCCCATACTCCCAAGAAAGGACAGATGTTTGAGGAACTGAATCTGAAATCCACTGAAGATCCACCATGTCTTTCCTAACTGGTGAGAGGTAGGAAGACATTGGGGCATGGAGCTTCAGGGATACGTAAACCTAGGATACGGTAGGGCTGTCAGTTCCACAGCAGTGGTTGTGTGCAAAATATCCGAAACATACTGTGGAACAGTATGAAGCTGTGCAAGCCCACTGTCAGAAACATACAGGAAGGTAAAAACCTCTATGAGCATAGACAGTCAGGAGATAAGTATGGAAATACATATCTACCTATAATAAGTATCTGGACAGATACACACATATATGTAGAGATATGTGTGTATGTATATAGCGTAGTTACTCACCTGTAACAGGTGTTCTCCAGGAGCAGCAGGAATCAGTCCTCACTTATGGGTGACGTCGGCGCCGACGGAGCCCTCGCGGAGCAATTTTCCCCAGCTTTCAAAGAAAGCCTTTGGGAATTGCAGCGCGCATGCGCGGTCGTCTTCCCGCCCGAGGGTGCCATCTTAGCCAGTCAGATGACATAGCTAAAAAAGACAGCATAAAAATTTGCAAAAAGAACATAAGCAGACGATTGCAACTCCAAGGGGAGGAGGGAGGGTAGTGAGGACTGATTCCTGCTGCTCCTGGAGAACACCTGTTACAGGTGAGTAACTACGCTTTCTCCAGGACCAAGCAGGAAGTCAGTCCTCACTTATGGGACTCCCAAGCTCAAGGCTACCGGAGACCCTAAGCACAAAAATGAGCTCCCTCTAGCTCAGCAGCACAGAAGGATAGAATCTTCGCTGAAATACCACCCACCGGTAGCCCACATCCGGGATGGAGGGTAGGAGTTGCTCAGACCTCAAAGAGATTACGGAGGACTGCCTGTCCGAAAGCACTGCCCCTACGGGACTCCCTCTCGAGACAGTAATGGACCGCAAAAGTCTGGCTCGAAGACCAAGTAGCGGCCCGGCAGATGTCTGCCAGCGGAACAGAGCGGAGGTAAGCCACTGACGTGGCCTTTGCCCGAACACAATGAGCCGTGACTCGACCTTCTAAGGAGAGTCCGGCTGCCCCATAAGCCCAAGAGATACCGTCCGCAACCCAGATGGACAGAGTACGCTTGGAGACCGGGAGCCCCAATCTATTGGGGTCAAAAGACACAAAAAGCTGAGCAGCTTTACGGTGCTCCCGCGTACGGTCAAGGTAGAAGATCAGAGCCCTTCTACAGTCCAGGGTATGGAGGACCGTCTCAGCTCGGCTGGAGTGTGGTCTGGGAAAGAAGGTTGGAAGTACCACCTCCTGATTGATGTGAAAAGGGGAGACCACTTTAGGCAGAAATTTCGGATGAGTCCGTAGGACCACCCTATTCTTGTAGAACCTAGTGTAAGGGGGATCAGACACGAGGGCCTGCAATTCACTTACGCGTCTAGCGGAAGTGAGGGCTATCAAGAACAGTGTTTTCCAAGACAGAAAACGGAGAGAGAACAGGTAGCCATAGGTTCAAAAGGCGGACAGGTGATCCGCTGCAACACCACATTCAGGTCCCAGTCAGGCGCTGGCGGGCGCAGAGGTGGTTTAAGTAGAAGGAGACCTCGGAGAAACCTCGCTACGAGAGGGTCATTGGAGAGAGGTCTGCCGTCCACCGGCACATGATGTGCTGAAAGAGCACTGAGGTGAACTTTGACGGAGTTGGACTTAAGTCCCAGATTAGAGAGGTGCAGCAAGTACTGCAAGATCACCGACACCGGGCAGGAGAAGGGATCCTGAGACTGTTGGGTACACCAGACTGCAAAGCGACGCCATTTAAGGGCGTAGCATTTGCGGGTAGAAGGCCGTCGCGAAGCCAAGACGACCTCCTCCACCTCCGCCGGCAGGAGAAGGGGAGCAAGGACTACCCTCTCAGCAGCCAGGCCATGAGGTTGAGAGACCTGAGGTTGGGGTGCAGGAGGGACCCCTGATCCTGAGTGAGGAGATCCGGTTGTACCCCCAGAGGGATGGGATCCTCCACCGCCAGTTGCAGCAGGAGTGGAAACCACGGCTGTCTGGGCCAGCGAGGGGCCACCAGGATCATGAAGGCTTTGTCTCGGAGAACCTTGAAAAGAGTCCGAGAGACTAGCGGGATGGGAGGGAAAGCATACAGAAGGCTCCCCGACCATGAGATCAGAAAGGCGTCCGCCGCAACCCGAAGGGGGTGCGGCTGACGAGAGCAGAAGCGAGGAAGTTGCCGGTTGTGAGGACTGGCAAAGAGATCTACCGTGGGGAGACCCCACTTGAGGAAGAGCTTCTGAACTACCAAGGGATCCAGACACCACTCGTGCGGCTGGAGGACCCTGCTGAGTTTGTCTGCAAGGCAATTTTCTTGGCCCGGGAGATAAACCGCCTTGAGGAGAATGCCGTGACTGACGGCCCAAGAGCAGAGCTTCTGTGCCTCCCGGCAGAGGAGGAAGGAGCCCGTGCCCCCCTGCTTGTTCACGTAGAACATGGCAACTTGATTGTCCGTCTGGACAAGGACGGACTGTTGGGAAGTCAGGTGGGAGAAGGCCTTGAGAGCTAGGCGGATCGCCCTGAGCTCCAGGAAGTTGATCTGCTGAGCAGACTCCCACGTGGTCCAGAGGCCCTGAGTACGTGCCTCTTGGCAATGTGCTCCCCAGCCCAGGAGGGATGCATCGGTGGTCAGCACCCGGGTCGGCTGAGGTGACTGGAAAGGCATTCCGAATATCAGGTTCGGCTGCCGGAGCCACCACCGGAGAGACGAGAGCAGCGGCTCGGAGACGCGCACTAGGTCTGCTAGGCCGCCTGTGGCTTGTCGCCACTGCTGGCGGAGACACCATTGAGCAGACCGCATATTCAGGCGGGCATTGGGGGTCACATGGACGGTGGAAGCCATATGGCCGAGCAGTCTCAGGAAGCGCCTGGCGGAGACCAGGGGCTGGCTGCGAAAGCGGTCGGCTAGGTCCATGAGCCGTTGAGCCCTGTCGAGCGGTAGGTACGCTCGTGCCCGAAGAGTGTGCAGCCTTGCGCCGATGAACTCGAGATCCTGTGAGGGGAGCAAAGTGGACTTTGCGAAGTTTATAACAAAGCCCAAGTGCTGCAGCAGAGTCACCGTGCGGCACGTGGCGTTGGTGACCTCCTGAGCGGACGCTGCTCTGATGAGCCAGTCGTCGAGGTACGGAAAGACATAGAGGCCGTGAAGCCGGAGATGGGCCGCCACGACCGCGAGACATTTTGTGAAGACTCGCAGTGCGGAGGATAGGCCAAAGGGCAGTACTTTGTACTGGTAATGATTTCCTGCCACCACAAACCTTAGGTATTGGCGGTGGCTTGGGTGGATGAGGATGTGCGTGTAGGCATCCTTTAGATCCAAGGAGCATAGCCAATCTCCCTGCTGGAGGTAGGGCAGAAGGATTCCAAGGGTAAGCATTTTGAACTTCTCCCGCACAAGGAACTTGTTGAGGTTGCGCAAGTCCAGGATGGGTCTGAGGCCCCCTGTTCTCTTTGGTATCAGAAAATACCTTGAATAAAAGCCTTGACCTCTCAGGTGGTGGGGCACCGGTTCCACCGCCTGTTCCTGCAGAAGACCTGCTAACTCCTGAAGGAGCAACTCCCTGTGCAGAGGGGGGCGCGGAGGTTCTCCCGGAAAATAGGAGGGAGGGACCTGATGGAAGTGGAGAAGGTAGCCTTCTCGCACGACCTGAAGTACCCAGGCATCTGCGGTGATGCTGGACCACCTGTGGGCGAAGTGAACCAGCCGGCCTCCGGTGCTGGGAGGAACCAGCGGGGGGGGAGAGGCTATGCTGAGCGAGTCAAAAACCCCCACCCTGCTGAGCAGGGGCTGGTGGTGCAGGCTTGGGGGCTTGCTGCCTACGGGACCCGTTACCCCGTCCCTCGGCCTGCTGGCCCTGTTGGGGAGCTGCAGGGGCCTGATAATGGGGGTATTGTTTGTAGGCAGCCGCCTTCCTCGGGTAAAAGGACTTTTTTCCCGAGCCCTTCTTTTTCTGGGAAGGGGCGGAGGTCTTCCTAGAAAGCCTGGTCCTGGTGAGAGTCTCAGTCTCAATTTGTGCAGCCTTTTCCGCCATGGGCTTGCCAAAGAGGTTTTCGCCTCGGCAGGGGACATCGACCAACTTGTCCTGTACCCAGGGCTCAAGGTCTGACGACTGAAGCCAAGCCTGTCGGCGGGCACCGATGCCGGCTGCGGCCACTCTAGCCGAGGCCTCAAAGCCATCATAGGCTGCTCGGGACATGAACTTTGAGCATTCCCGAATGCCCGTGGACAAGGCTAGGAACCTCCGCAAGGGCTCCTCAGAGAGACCAGCGGAGAATCCGGCTAGCTCTTTAGCCAGATCCCGGAGATACATGCCCATGTAGAGCTGGTAAGTCTGGACACGACATGCGAGCATAGAGCCCTGGAAGCACTTCTTGCCAAGGCCATCCAGGTTACGGGCCTCCCTTCCAGGAGGCACCGAGGAGTGCATCTTCTGGCTCTTAAGACGATGCATGGCCGATTCCACTACCATGGAATGGTGTGGCAGCTGTGCCTTCTGAAAGCCAGGGCTCTTGCGGACCCGATAGATAGAATCGACCCGCTTGCTCAGGACCGGCGAGGAGGCCGGACTCTCCCACATGCGGAAGAGTAGTCGTTCCAGCATAGGAGGAACCGGCACAGTAAAGTGTTCCCTCGCGGGAGAGTCATACTGGAGGGCGTCGAGCTCTTCGGCTCGAGGCTCCTCCTCGGGATCCGCAGGGAAGGCCAAAGCCTTGGCCATATCCCTAACTTAGTCCGAGAACCGGGCATCCTCCGGGGGGGACTGCTTCCGAGGCTCGGACCCCGGTGAGTCCGATGGGACACACCGAGTCCGGAAAGAATCAGGTGACTCTTCCTCCTCAGACTCCCAGACCGACTCCGACGAGGACTCGGTGGGGTCGGCCCGGGCAGGGTGCGGCGCCAGCCGCCCCGACGTCGAGGGAGTCGGCGTCGGCGACCTCGGTCCCAAACGGGAGGCCGAGGGTGACCTCGACCGAGGATCGACTCGAGTTCTCATCGACTCGAGGATCGGCTCGGTCTCCGGGGTCGACTTGGACGTCGACGTCCCGGCGGTCGGGGCAGCGGCGCCAGCGAGGCCAGCGAGCAGTGCCCGCTGCTGGTCCATGAAGGCAGACAGTCTGCTCTCCAAGGCCGTCAACCTGAGTCCGAGCTCAGGTGACCCAGCAGCCCCCGACTCGGGCCCCGACGGCGTCGGGCCCGACGTCGGCTGTCGCGGAGGCGAGTCCAGAAGGACCACAGGACTTACCCGGGCAGGCATCTCCGACTCCAGGCGAGGTCGCTTCGGGATGTGTTCCTTCTCCAAGGACCCGGGGCGGCTGTCGGGGCTATGCGACCTGGCCCTCGCGGAACCAGGAGCGTCCACCGACGCCGCCCTCGCGGGTTTTTCCTTCCGACGATGGTCCCCGGAGGGAGAACCCCGGTCGGAGGAGCTCCGGCGACGGTCCGAGCTGGAGCCTTTCGACGCGGAGGCCTCCGACGAGGTCCGGGTACGGCTGGGGTCAGCGAAGATTCTCTCACGCTGATGCCGCCGACTCCTCAACGCCTTTGAGGACAGTTTGCTGCAGGGCCCACAGATCAGTTCCTCATGATCCGGGCCCAGGCAGCTGAGGAAAAAGTCGTGTGTGTCGGTTAGTGACATATTTCGGTCACACCGACCACACCGCTTAAACCCACTGGCAGCCATCGGGGGAAAAAGGGCCCCTGCGAGGTCAAAGGACCGGGCTGCCAGGGAAACCGAAAACGAAAGCTGACTAAGTCAGAAAAACCGAAAAAAGTAAGCGGACTCGAGACCGGCGTCGCGAGTCCGGGCGGGAAAACGATCGGCGTCGAACCGAAAGAAAAAAGGATAAAACAAAGAAGAAAATCAACTTTTTCGCAGGGACAAGACGGGGACGTCTGTAGGGCTCCGCGGAAAAAAGAAGACTGGCTAAGATGGCACCCTCGGGCGGGAAGACGACCGCGCATGCGCGCTGCAATTCCCAAAGGCTTTCTTTGAAAGCTGGGGAAAATTGCTCCACGAGGGCTCCGTCGGCGCCGACGTCACCCATAAGTGAGGACTGACTTCCTGCTTGGTCCTGGAGAAATATATATATATATATATGGGTATATAGATAGATAGATATCTATAATAAGATCTAAAGGGCATAGCATATGCACACTTAGCTGACAGACAGATACATCTACAGAGATGTATATATATATATATTATATACCTGAATATATAGGTCTAAAGATAGATGCCTGCAATAAGCAGACAGAGCTATGTATATCAGGACATTCACATGGAGATGTGAAGGGAAAAGATTCATTTAAGAACAAGGAGGTGAAACCTACTTGAGAAGATATATAGAGAATCTATTCCCCCAGAGATGATGGTAAAGGAATGCTATCCAGTGAATTACCAGGATGGCTACATGAAAAAACAGAGGATAATATCAGTCTGTAAACAGCAAGTCCGGAGTCCTGTGGAACTCCAGCATGGTAAAAGGACAGAAACGCATAGAATGAGATACCAGGTTGACCTACGTGAGGGACAAAGGAGGTATCAGGCGTTTTTCAGATTAATATGTGCTGTCCTTGAAGTGTTAGGATACCATGAGGACAAGCTGCAAGAAAAAAAGAGTATATTCCCTAAGGAATGGGATAACTCTTAGACTTTCACGTGGAGAAGGCTTATGTCCTTTTCCCTCTTTTTTTTTTTTTAAAGAAGAAAGCAGGGTATGAAGAACCCTCACAGTCATAGGGGATGACTGAGGAAGCATTTTTCAACCATGATGGATAGCCATTAGAGAAACTCTATGCTCTCTAGCAAGGGTCCATAGTGGAAAGCTTCTCAGTAGGATTGCAGAGAGCATTATGCAGGAGAACTGGGATGTAGAACTGGCTGATAGAGAAAACTGACAGCCACGTCCACTACGTTGCCAAATCCAGAGATTGGAGATGGCAAGGGTAGAAGATAGTGTAAGAAGCCTGTAGTGAAAAGATTATGCAAGAAAGATGTAGAGAACCTTCTTGGAATCACTACTAAGGCCAGACAGGTGGAAGACAAGACTGGGACTTGTGGAAAAGTACCAGTAGTCAAGCACTGGACTCCTGCATGGGCAGCTACTGAATAGGACAACAGAGAGAGTCGGTCTGTGTCAAACAGAGAGAACAGACTGAACAAAGAGAGCAAGCTGTCTCTGTCTGCAGAGCTGCCTAGAAAAAGGGAGTTTACTCAGGAGAAGAAACTCTACAGTGAAAAGAAAGACAAGAAAAGCCTTTCAATGGTATGGTACCACTCTTACAGGGGAAACCCTGGCGAAGAGGGTAGAGATAGAAGCTGAAGAAGGACTTACCACATGGTAAGTCCCTGGAAGGAAAAAATTCATGCTGGTAGAGAGAAACTATCATGTGATAGTTGCTAAACCTCTCTTCCAGTCAGGAAGAGGTGGAAAACTCTGTAACTTATAGACATGAATAGCCTGACAGTTCAGCATAGTGAAGAGTAAATGGATATCCTGAGTAAAAAGATTAAATCAGAAACCTATGGTTACTGTGTTTATTCAGCCTGGCTAGAGTTTGGATTCTTCAGACCAGGGCGAGACTTCCCCTGCTTGGGAACATCCGAATGATGGGCAGGAGAAGAGGAAAACCTCTTTCTTTTAGGGAAAGAAGGTTTGGTAGGGCATTTCCTACCTGCTGAGGAAGGAGAGGGCTTAGGATGGGGCCCTCAGAAACAGGAAAGTCAGTGGAGCAATGAGCAACCTGACGTAAGGACTCCTTATTGAAGAGATTTTCTCCAGTACAAGGAGTATTACTCAGTCTTTGTTGTGCCCATCTACTCAAGTCTGAGGCTTGGAGCCAGGCTTTACGACGTGCTCCTATGGCTATAGCAGAAGTTCTGCTAACAGACTCAAAAGAGTCTAGGGAAACACGAGAAAGAAACCAAGAGATATTTTGGCTATGACTAAGAAGTAAGGAATAGTCTGCAGCCTTGGGCTCTGATAGAAAAGGAGTCAAAAGAGATAATTTCTTTGTGATCTCCTGAAGGGATAGACTCATATAGAAAATATATGAGAGAATCCTTGTTGCCAGCATAGATGTTTGGAAGGTTTGACGTCCAAAGGCATCCAGTGTTCTAGATGCAAGCCCTGGCGGGAAAGAAGAATGTTTTTTCTTGCTTTTTACCTTCCTCATTGCTGATTCGACTACAATGGAATGATGGGGAAGTTGAGGCTTTTGAAATCCTGGAGAGGGGGGCACCTGATACAGAAGATCAGTTGCTGTAGGAGGTGAAGAAGCCCTTAAAGGTTTTTCCCATACCCTCAGAAGAAGATTCTGCAAAGAGTGATGTAAAGGAAGCATTATATTTTCCTTTTCTGCAGAAAAATCCTGAGAAGACTCATAGCCAGGGATAGGAATATTAAGGAAGGTTGCCATGTCAAGGAGAAATTTCTGAAAAGAAGGATCTCTGATGGAAACCATCCCTGGACAGGTTAAACCTGAAAAGGCAGCCTGGGCACCGGAAGATGTACCTGTCCAGTGCAGAACAGGATTTGTAATGGATGGACACTGGAACTGGCAGTTATGAGTTGAGACAGTCAGTAGTGCATCATCCATGCCAGGTATCGACTCCAAACTAGGTATAGAAAGGAGCGATCCAGGTGAAAAAAGCATGGAAGGAGCTGGTCCCGATGATACTGCCGGTACCGACATTGATACCGATACTGGTAGCTGTGCCGGAATCGCAGAAGCAGTCAGCGGAGGCTGCTCAAACGGTACCGTGGAAACTCGAAAGTCTCGGTGACTATCCTCGGTACCGCGCATCCGGAATCTGTGCGTGTCGGTTCCGAGACGCGTCGGTACCCAGTCTTCCAGACTAGATATCAATTCTAGACTTGGCATCGAAGGAAGCGAATCGATCGATGCATGTCGAGATGGTACCGGCGTCAGGGGTCGTATCGACGGTGCCGATACTGGAAAGTCAATCTGGGTATCGATCGGTCCCGAAGGCACCGAGTACACCAGATGACGATCCCTGGTGAGGAGTGAATCGCTCAACACCAGTGCCGATGCCGGGTTATCGGTAACGCTCGAAGCGGATGCCACCCCCGAGCATGGCTCAGGTATGTTCTGTGAGGGGTGAGCCCCAGGAACAACCTGAAACCCCTGAAATGCTTTGGAGCCCAAAGACTCCCGCCGTGGTTTTAATGCCAATGGGTTCTTGAGGGCAAGGCCGGGGCCGTCAGCATGCTTAGCATGAGACATACCACTCAAGGATTGGCTAGTCTTAACAGACTGTTTGTGGGTTACCTGATCCTGTAGAGAAGAAATGGCCGGTGCCCTGACACAGGGAGGGAAAACGGTATCGAGGGAAACCCGAAATAGAGAATCTCTTCTCACAGCATTGTAGCCTGACGGTTCAGGGGAAAAGGGGTCAGGGCCCAAACAGGTTAGACACCAGTTATTGGAGTCTAAAAAGAAAACTGTATTTCCACAGTGAAGGCACTTCTTAGGAGAAGAAGGCTCCATGATGGAGAGGCCTTATAGGCCCAAATATTTTAAGACAAAAACTGAGGGAAACTGTCCCTCAGTTTGAGAAAAAGAAAAGAAAAAACCCCACCGGCGGTACCGGTGGCGGCGGGAAAACAGCCGCGACCACAAGAAAACAAGAATTAAAAAAATTAAAGAAAAAAGTTTCTGCGATGACAGAAGGACGTCCTGCCGGCTCTGCGGAAAAACGAAAACTGAGGAGAGACAGTTGGAAAGACGGGAAGGCAGCACGCAGGCGCTGAGGGATGCTCCCAAAAGCTTTCTGATTGGATGCTGGGGAGCGTTCCCGTGCAGGCTCCGTCGGTACCGACGTACCCATATGTGAAGACTCATTCCTGCTTGTTCCTGGAGATATAGAGAATCTATTCCCCCTGGTTATGATGGTGCAGGAATGCTGTCCAGTGAAATAACCAGGATGGTTGCGTGAAAAAACAGAGGATAATATCAGTCTGTAAACAGCAAGTCCTGAGTCCTGTAGAATTCTAGCATGGTAAATGGACAGAAAACGCATAGGATGAGATACCAGGTTGACCCACTTGAGGGACAAAAAGGGATATCATGCGTTTTTTAGTTAAATATGTGCTGTCCATGAAGGATTAGGATACCATGAGGACAAGCTGCAAGGAAAAAAGTGCATATTCCCTGTAGGAATTGGACAACTCTTTAGACTTTCACGTAGAGAAGGCTTATGTCCTTTATTTTAAAAGGAGATAGTAGGGTGTGAAGAACCCTCACAGTCATGGGGAATGACTAAGGAAGCCTTTTTCAACCATATAGGATAGTCATTAGAGAAAAACCCCATGCTCTCTAGCAAGGGCCCATAGTGGAAAGCTTCTCTGTAGGATTGCAGAGAGCATTATGTAGGAGAATTGGGAGATAGAACTGGCTGTTGGAAAAAACCAGCAGCCACGTCAACTATGCTGCCAAACCCAAAGGAATTGGAGATGGCAAGAATAGAAGATAGTGTGATAAGCCTGAAGTGATAAGGATTATCCAAGAAAGATGTATGCACTGTCTTGGAATCACTACTAAGGCCAGACAGAAAGTAGTGGAGGACAAGACTGGAAACTTGTGGAAAAGTACCAGTAGTCCAATCACTGGAACTCCTGCATGGGCAGCTGCTGAATAAGACAGCAGAGATAATCTTTCTGTGTGAAACAGAAAGAACAGACAGAACAAGAGAAGAAATTCCTGTCCCTGTCTGATGAGCTGCCCAGGCAAAAGGAGGGAGTTTACTCAAGAGAAAAAACTCCACACTGGACTGGAAAGAAAGACTAGGAAGTCTAAAGAAGCCCTCCAGTGGTATGGTACCACTCTTACAGGGGAAACCCTGGATAAGACGGTAGAGAAACAGGAGCTGAAGGGTGACTTACCATATGGTAAGTCTGTGGAAGGAAAAAATTCATATTGGTACAGAAAATGATCATGGGATAGTTGTTAAACCTCTCTTCTTGGCAGGAAGAGGAGAAACCTGTGACCCATAGACATGAATATCCTGACAGCTCAGCATACCCAGGAGCAACTGGATGTCCTGAGAAAAGGAATCCATGTGTAGAGTTTTGAATGAAATACAGTGAAAAACCTCTGCTGAGAAGAAGTCAACTGTAGGTTGTAAACTCCAAGAGGCAGAAAACAGATTAATCAGAACCCTATGGTTGCTGGGTTTGTTTAGCCTGGCGAGAGTTTGGATTCTTCAGACCAGGGCGATGTTTCCCCTGCTTAGGAACATCTGTATGATGGGCAGGAGAAGAGTAAAACCTTCTCCTCCTAGGGAAAGAAGGTTTGGTAGGGCATTTCCTACCTACTGGGGAAGGAGAAGGCTTAGGATAGCCTTCAGAAACAGGGAAGTCAGTGGACCACTGAGCAACCTGATGTAAAGACTCCTTATTGAAGAGATTTTCTCCAGTGCAAGGAGTATTACCCAGTCTTTGTTGTGCCCATTTGTTTAAGTCTGAAGCTTGAAGCCAGGCTCTACGTCGTGCCCCTATGGCTATAGCAGAAGTTCTGCTAACAGACTCAAAAGAGTCTAGGGAAGCACGAGTAAGAAACCAAGAGATACTTTGAATATGACTAAGTAGTAAGGAATAGTCTGCAGTCTTGTGCTCTGAAAGAAAAGGAGTCAAAAGATATAATTTCTTTGTGACCTCCTGAAGAGACAGACTCATATAAAAAATATATGAGAGAATCCTTGCTGACAGCATGGATGTCTGGAAGGTTTGACGTCCAAAGGCATCTAGACTCACGACCTGGTGGGTAAGAAGAGTGCTTCTTCTTACTTTTCACCTTCCTCATTGCTGATTCCACCACAATGGAATGATGGGGAAGTTGAGTCTTTTGAAACCCTGGAGAGGGGGGCACCTGATACAGAAGATCAGTTGCTCTAGAAGGTGAGGGTACCTTTAAAGGTGCTTCCCACATTCTTAGAAGATCATCCTGCAAGGAATGATGTAAAGGAAGCATTATGTTTTCCTTTTCTTCAGTAGAAACAGAGCCTTGTGTAGGATCATGGCCAGGGATAGGAATAGCAAGAGATCTTGCCATATCCAGGAGGATATTCTGAAAAGAAGGATCTCCAAAGAGAACCGTCCCTGGACAGGCTAGACCTGAAGAACTAGCCTGGGCACCGGAGGATCTACTTGAGTATATAGGAATATAAGATCCTGCACGGTGCAAAAAAGGATCCTTAAGGGATGGATGCTGGTACTGGAGGTCAGGACGTGTGACAGTCAGTACTGCATCGTCCATGCCAGGTATCGACTCCAAACTTGGTATAGAAAGGAGCGACCCTGGTGAAAGAAGCATGGAAGGAGCTGGCCCCGATGTTACTGCGGATACCGGTACCGATACCGGTAGCACTGTCGGAATCGAAGGTGACACCGACATCGGAGCAGTCATCAGTGGCAGCTCAATCGGTACTGAGGTAACCGAACGCCTTTGGTAATCACCCTCGGTACAGAGCGTCCGGTACCGGTAAGTATCGGTACCGAGACGTGTCGGTACCCAGTCTTCCAGACTAGAGATCGATTCCAGACTCGGCATCGAAGGAAGTGAGTCTATCGATGCATGTCTAGAGGGTACCGATGTCGGTGGTAGTATTGGCGTTGATGCCGATACTGGAAAATCAATCTGGAGCGTATCCACCGGTCCCGAAGGTACCGAGAAAGCCAGATGACGATCCCTGGTGAGGAGTGTAACGTCCAACACCAGTGCCGATGCCGGGGTATCGGTACCGCTCGAAGCGGATGCCACCACCGAGCATGGCTCAGGTATGTTCTGTGAGGGGTGAGCCACAGGAACAACCTGAAACCCCTCATAGGCTTTAGAGGCCGAAGACTCCCGCCGGGGTTTTGAAGCCAATGGACCCTCGAGGGCAAGGCCGGAGCCGTCTTCATGCTGTGCATGAGACCTACCACTCGAGGGTTGGCTAGTCTTAACAGACTGTTTGAGGGTTACCTGATCCTGTGTAGAAGAAGAAATGGTCGGTGCCCTGACACTGGAAGGGAACCTGGTATCGAGGGAAACTCGATGTTGAAAATCTCTTCTCACAATACTGTGGCCTGAGGGCTCCGGAGGAAAACGGTCAGGACCCAAACAGGTTAGACACCAGTTTTTGGAGTCTAAAAATAAAGCTGTACTGCCACAGCTTAAACATTTCTTAGAGAAAGAGGCTGGCGGTTCCATGAGGGACATGGACAGGCCTAGAAGGCCTAAAAAGATTTAAGACAAAAAACTGAGGGAAAATATTCCCTGAATTTCAGAAAAAGAAAAAAAACACCGGCGGTACCAGTGGAGTCGGGGAGACAGCCGCGACCACAAGAAAACAAAAGAATTAAAGAGGAATTTTCTGCGGTGACAGGAGGACGTCCTGCCGGCTCCGCGGAAAAACGAAAACTGAGGAGAGACAGTTGGAAAGGCGGGAAGGCAGCACGCAGGCGCTGAGGGATGCTCCCAAAAGCTTTCTGATTGGACGCTGGGGAGCGTTCCCGCGCAGGCTCCATCGGTACCGACGTACCCATATGTGAAGACTCATTCCTGCTTGCTCCTGGAGATAGAGATACATACACTCTTGATACACAAGCGAACAACTTCACTCTTCCAAACAGACATGCATATAACATACTCTTGTTCTTCAGACGCATACACATGCAAACTCATACCAACACGCACATGCACGCTTCTCTTCCTCTTCAAAAACACACACGTGTTGTGTTGCTGCCTGCTATTCATGTATTCAAGTCAGTGCCCTCCAACCATTCAGTCCCAATCATGTAAAGTTCTTGCATTTGCTACTGCACTTTGCAGAAGCCCCCTCACACTTTCCCCCATAGAACAATCACTACTAGTTCTACTGGCTCCCCCAAACATCATCTCAGTGCCTGGTTCAGAGCACAGTCCATCTCACCTGCACAGCACATGAACTTCTTTCTGGCCTACCACTTCTATTTGTATCTTTTTAATTAGCTTCTCATTGGCTGGATTCTACCCACCGTCTGCTGTTTCTAGCAGTCTGAAAACATACAGGGCAGGCTCTCTCACACTGGTGGGAGGGGGGCTCGGAAAGGAGGAGGATGGGAGAAGTTGCAGATTTACAAAAAAAAAAAAAAAGTTTTAACTTTAATAATATCCAGACTCTTCAGCCATTGTTATGGTTTTCAGAGAAATTAACAACTTTTTCAGGATTGTACAGATTTTTCTATTGAGCACATCCGACAGAGCCCCCCTAAACAATTGGGCCCTGGGCACATGCCTAATTTGCCTATGCTTTAATCTGGCCCTGACTTTATGTTCCATCACCACTGATTGAGGGATTCTCCTACTCCTAGTTCTCAAAACAGTTCTGATTTAGTTTCATTAAAAGAATGGACACCAGGACTGGCGCAACCAATAGGCGAACTAGGTGGCCACCTAGAGCACCAATGATCCAGGGGCAGTATACTGAGTTGCTGCAGGTCCCGGGAGTGGGGCAGCAGTGACAGCAATGGCTGCAAATAGCCCCACGGTGCTTAACTTATAATTTCAGCATCACGGAGCTGTTTGCTTCCACCCCTCTCAGACTGCCCGATGTCAACTTCCTGTTTGCAAAGAGTGGTAGATGTGTGGAATAGTTTCCCAGTGAAGCTAGTAGAGACGAGGACAGTATTTCAATTCAAGAAAGCATGGGACAAACAGAAGGTCTCTAAAGTTAAAAAATGAACTATAGTAGTTGATATGGAAGGGCAGACTAGATAGAAACATGACGGCAGAAAAAGACCATATGGCCTATGTTTCTATGTAAACAAACATTCTTACCTGTTAAAAAAAAAAAAAGTTCCTTGAGCCTTAGCAGACCAGTCCCGACAAGTGGAATATGACCCCTACTAGGCAAATGGACATGGAGAAAAAGTTTTCAAGCTATTTCCTATAAGGCTGATGCAGCTAGGAATTTAGTCAATATCAATTAGTCATGCCTGAACAGGATAAACCACACAAACTGAGCTTCCTTATCTGCAAAGACAGATTTCACCCATTATTCAGAAATATTCTAGAACCTCTCCATGTGTGCTCTGTTGCATTCTTCTTTTTCTTTTTTCCTGCACACTGAAAGGAATTCTCTTTAAAGTAACAATCCACTTGTGATTGTCAATAGCTAGGCCATAAGAGAATGGAACTAGATTGTCCATGAGGATTGGCTCCTGATTGATTTACCTGGATGGGGTGGGCGTGGTAATCTAATAATCCTCCAAATGAACTATTCTTGGCCTGACATAATGCCTCTGGCCTGAGCAGTATATCAAATTCGAAATAAACATAAACATATCTGGCCAGTCCAGGCCTATCAGCATTAACAGTCACTGGTGATCACAGCCTTTTGCATCACTCTCCCTAGAAGCACCCACAGACAAAACATGAAAAGGAGAATATCAAGGAGCTAGAAATGGGCTAGTGCATCTTTGCTCTCAGATCCAAATTTCTTGCCTGCGACTTATATTGTAGTAGTCTGCCTTAAAATTTACCTTGAGCTGGCACTATTTGCCTACTATACTGGCAAAGGCCCAAAGTAGAGAGCTCCTATTCTCCTGACTCCAGGGCGTGTGGTCAAAAAAAATCTACCCGAAAATTGTATGCTTCTGTTAAGCAAGTGGATGAGTCTCAAAATATATTTCTGTCCACTACATAAGCACTGCCGTCCCCTGGTGCTATACTGTCTGGCAAAACAGATAAAGAACTGACCTCAGAACAATTCCAGCCTGATGGTTATCATCTCCATTTTACTGATCTACTTACTTCTGAGACCAACTTCCCTGGACCATCTGATTCAGATGTGCACCTTATTCCTCCTGTGCAAGAGCATACCCTTAAAAAAGGAGAGCTTACAAAACCATATTTTGAATGCTGAATACACTGCCCAATGTCTAAGTCAGAGCAGTTTACATGCTGCCACTGCAGATGCTGTAGTCTTGGCTGAAGTTCTAATTAGGTCATCCAGTGCATCTATCAAAAAGGTGATGTCTGAATTTAGAAGACACGCTTCCCTTCGAAAATGATTCTCCTCGTTGGGGCTGTACTTGGGAGCTGTGTGTTTGCTAGAACACACTGCTGCAGACAGTGCTGTTCAGCCAAGTCTGGCTGTTTCAAAGGTCTATTTCAACAGGGATTCCATCTTGCAGTCCTGGGAGTCCATAAAGGCTGTACCATCATCTATAGTCAGGGTAGCCTTCCTACAGTCACCAAGATATCCATCATAGGAAGCTTCAGTAGTCTTTTCTGCTCTTCTCTTGGCAGAGGATACGTTTTGGGCATGCTTGACATCTTATAGACTTGCATCCAGAGTGTAACACTATCTTTCTAATGAGCTGCAGAAATAGAAAGCCCTACACTGTTTGTGGATACTTACAAGGATGGGTTCTTCTTTGGGCTTCACCTATACCTCCTGTTCTTTTGCCATATCCAGGGGTGGGGGTTTTTTTGTTATGGGTAAACGAGCAACAGAACAGATCAATAGACTTTATGCATCATAAGAACTCCACCAAAAATGCTGTTCTACCTGGATCTTCTGCTATGATCTGGGGGAAGGGGGGGGGGGCAGAAAGGGGTGGCGAGTTACCTCTACAGCAGCATGCTGAAAAGGAAGAACATGTGCTGCTAACAGCTTCAGTTCTCCTGTATGGGGGAGCACCCAGTCTCCCTCCGCCTCTCTCTTGCGTCACATCCTTGCAGGCCTTACGGTTAATGCACTTCCTGCCTATCTTGAACATGCCTGAAGGAAAAAAAACAGGAGAAATTCACCTTCCTCCAGGGGGATCTTTGATGGGCATTTCCCTTTTTGTTCTTCTTAAGAACTTTAATGCTGAGCCTGGTTTTCTGCACTGGAGCAGGCAATTACAATGTTGAGGACTTCAGGTTGAGATCCCTCTGGGGGAACTGAGGGGGTGGAATCAGCCCCCTGTATTCTATCTAGGCCTAATGTAGGGAGTATCAGTCTTCTTCCAACCTCCCCCCACCCCTTTCCTATAGCTACACCAGAACAGACAAGATGTCTGCACCATCTTCTGGAGACAAAGGAATACTGACCAGATTCCCAAAGGCATAATCCTTATAGGGAAACAGTCTGTTGAAAACATTTTCTGTCTCCATCTGCTGGTGGGGGGGGGGGGGGGGGGGGGAGGGGTGGCGGCCAGGCATATAATCCTGTTCTCTGGGCAGGTCTAGTAATTAGAATTAGGAACATTAATGCATAATCTGATCTACATATTCACACTTGTTCACTTAGGTATGTAGTGGATCAACATTTATGAAATCCTTCTCCAGATTGCATCCACTTCACTGTCTATGTGCATTTGCTCATTCTGTTCTGTTTTTTATGGCATACACTGCCAAGGGATCACCAGCTAGAAGACTTAAGATTTCCATGTGGTTTCAAAATTTTTTGAAGCTGACTTCTAATAGATTTGTGAGTTTTTATTTGATGTTTATAGGCTACTAATAATCATTTTTAGATGCATACACTTTGGGCACGATTCTGTCCCAAACGTCCGGTCTGAACCAGATATACAAAGGGAGATCGCGATTCTGATCCCGCGGGGCACATCTAGTCCCGCAGGATCATAATTGCAAACAGCAATGAACGTGCAGGCCAGGACTGCGATTCAGTCCGGCCTGTATGTACAATAGTAGCCCGACTAACTCAGTCAGAGCTTTTAAATGGTGCTACGGCGCCATGGCATCCTGTTGTTGCAGGGAAGGGTGGGGGGGGGGGGGGAGGGAGGAAGGGATAGCTGATACTGGGGCTGTGGGGGGAGGGCAGGAACTGGGCTGAGGGTTCTGGAAATGGGCTGATAATGAGATTGGAGGATTGGAAATGAGCTGATAGAGGGGCTGGTGGGAGCTGACAGACTGGCAATGGACTGATTCTGGGGATGGGGGCTGGGACTAAAAATGAACTGTTCTTGCTATGCTCAACTCTCTCCTCAGTGTCCTCCTCCCCCAATCCCTCCTTCACTGTCTGCCCAGACCTTAGCTGACTGACTATTTCCATGACAGTCTAGAAGATTAGCCTTTAATTCTCTGCAGGGTCACCTCCACCTCATCCCCCCCTCAATCCCAAATCCTTCCCTCATCTTTGGTAACCCTTTCTTCCTTTTCTAAAATCACCAAGGAAGAAACTGCAAATCTTTTTTCCTCCTACAAACTGATTACCAGCTCCCTCCGATCCCATTCCCACCTGCCTATTAAGCTCTCTCTCATCCATCTGTCTTATCCTTAACCTACCTCCAGGGGCTATACAGTTCAAACAACGGTAAGAATTTGAGGGTTTATTTTTGAGGGTTTTTTTTTAAAATTGCTAGCTCTGACTGGGAGCTCTTAAAAGGGTTTTGGTATATATTTAAAACAAAGTTACATTCTTTTTGGTGCTTTAGTAGAAATATTTTCTTTAGTGGGGTAGGTTTAAAACTCTGCTTTGGTAACTTTCTCAGCTCTTGGGAACTGTTGACACCTAATTAGGTGTTAGTTCCCTTTATACCCCCCCCCCCCAAACTCCCATCCTCCCCTAGTGAGCAAGTCTTGCTTTATAGGCCACCTCCTATTTAACAAAACACAGGGACTTCGAACAGCACATTTTGAATGTAATTAATGAGATTTAACTGATTTTTCTCTGAAAGGACAACTGGAAAACCAGCTGGTACTTTGGTAGATCTCTCTCTTTTGCTTTAACAGATACCCAAGCTCCACGAACAGAACAATGGCTGGGAAAAATCGTATCACTAAAGCTGTTGCCCCCGTTACAGCTTCTGCCTCTGTCCAGACAGAGGTCCCAATGCCAGTTGAAGGACTGGTTCCATGTGCAGGATGCCTGCATGCTGAAGCTCTGAGGAAACAAGTGGAGGAACTCAGAGGAGGTGGCGAGGCTGAGGAGCATTCAAGACAGTGAGAAGTACATTGATGAGATGATTCTTGCAGCAACCAAGCTCTCCAGCAGAGGAGAAGATGGGTGCCAACAGAATGACGAAGGTTGGTCACAAGTCACCAGGGCCTGCAGAATCACCAGTCCAACTTCTCCAGCCCTTGAATTGAAGAACCATTATGCAGACCTGGAAGTGGAGGAGGTGAAAGCATCCCTGGAAAGGGAAGAACCAGAGCTCAAGTACCCCAAAGTTGCAGAATCAGTGACCGCAAGGAAGCGAAGGGTAGTGGTGGTTGGTGACTCTCTTCTGAGGGGTACTGAGGCGTCCATCTGCCAAACAGACTTGATGTCCACAGAGGTATACTGTCTGCCTGGTGACAAAATCCAAGATGTTATGGAGAGTTTGCCGAGACTCATCAAGCCCATTGACTATTACCCGATGTTGCTAATCCATATCGGAACAAATGATACTGCCAGGTATCCCTCTGAGCGTATCAAAAGTGACTTCATGGCTCTGGGACAGAGGGTGAAGCAGTTACAGTGGTGTGCAAAAGTCTGGAATCACTTGTATGTTTTGCGTTTTTCGTACTTTCTAATGTTTTTTTTTTTAATTTTGCGTTAGCCCAGCATATTCATATTTCTACCACGTTAAAGGGGATACATTTGGCTATTAGAGTTGACTTTTTTGCATTCCTTGCTTCCAATTTAAATACTTTACAGACACTGGGAGTTAGCTACTGCGATTTTTGTGGATCCTGCGTCAAAACTGGATCGAGATTATCCAATATACACACGTTATTTCTGACCAATCAGGAGTCTGGTTTCACTAACCAATCACAATGCAGATATCTAGCCAACAGTACAGCTATAAAAACGCGCGGAATTTTTGAATTTCATACGCTTTTTGGATCGACCATGAAGATGACTAGGACCCTGACGTTGGAGAAGTGTGTTCGTGTGTCCTTTATGAGCGAGGAAGTGTTTTCAAGCCATCAGATAGCCAGGAAAGTTGGCTGCAGTCAGAGCGCTGTTAAGATTGTACAGAAGAAAGAAACGGGTTCAGTGGTGGACAAGCCTCGTTCAGGTCATCCACGTGTTATCAACATCACGCCAGGACCACACACTATGACGCATTTCACCGACTAATCACAAGTTGACTTCTCCTCAGCTACTTCGAGAGTGATCAGACAAGAGTGAGGTCAGTGTCAGCTCATCAACAGTTCGTTGCCGGTGCCTGCAGTTTGGTCTCCGGGGCTGCAAAGCACGGAATAAGCCACTAATGACTGACATACAAAGGCGCAACCGGATCGTGTGCACGAGAAAGCACTCAACCTGGTCGACTGAAATGTGGGAAAAGGTGCTATTCAGTGATGAAAGCACCTTCTGCCTGTTTGGCAACCAGGCCCACACCTATGTGAGGAGATTTCCTGGAGAGGAATTCAAGCCTGAGTGTCTCAACCTCACTGTGAAGCATCCTTTGAAGGTCATGGTCTGGGGCTGCATGGCTGCCAGTGGCATTGGATGTCTTCACATCGTCGATGAAATGGTCAACGGGGCCAAGTACATCACCACACTGCAAAAGTGCATGGTGCCATCAGCACACCAGCTGTTTCCTGGCCAGTTCCTGTTCCAAGATGACAATGCACCCTGCCATTGCTCCAGACAGGTGATCAGCTGGAAGCAGCGGAACAATATCAAGTCAATGGACTGGCCTGCCCAGTCTCCAGATCTGAATCCAATCGAGAACCTGTGGCACAAGGTGGCCTTGGAAATATCCAAGAGGCATCCAACATCAAAGCATGAGCTGATTGAGTCACTCATTGCAGCTTGGAACTGCATTGTCACCAATGATCACCTTGTCAAACTGGTTCATTCAATGCCGACAAGGTGCAGTCAGGTGATCAAGAACAAAGGGTGGCCCATCAAATACTGAGCCATCACTGACACATAAAAACGGCCTTTTTCAAGGCCACATACATTAATTTGAAAGAAACCTGGTGTGCGTCCATATTTTAAAGCATACTTACAATAATATATTGTTGGCCAACGATGTACATTACGCGATTTTCACAGAACATCTATCAACAGGACAACTATGGGGAACAAACTCAGAAAATAAGGGCCAAATTAATACTAAAAGTTGGCCCTAATAGCCAAATCTATCACTTATCATGAGATACACAGAAAAAGCCACTGGGAGGAAAAATAAATTAAGATATAAGGTCACGAAGTTGAAAAAATGTCAAATTTACAAGTAATTCCAGACTTTTGCACACCACTGTATGTGCACAGGCGGTGTTCTCTTCAATCCTCCCTATTGAGGGTAAAGGCCAAGGCAGAGAGGCTCGCTTCCTGGAGATGAATGCATGGCTGCATGGATGGTGTCATCGACAGCGTTTTGGTTTCCTAGACCATGGGATGCTGTTCCAAGGGTTGCAGACCAGAGATGGCATTCATCTGTCCAAGAAAGGTCCACACGTCTTCAGTAGTAGACTGGCTAATCTACTGAAGGGTGCTTTAAACTAGATTTGTTGGGGATGGGTGAAGAAAGCCCTCAGGTAAGTGAAAGCCCCCATGTAAGTGATTCATTAAAATACCTTTATGGAAATGGGTAAAAGGGGTAACATATGGAAAGCAGTGTGTATAAATGCCCGTAGCATGGTAAATAAGATCCCTGATGTAGAAGCTTTGGTGGGAGTGGCCAACTTGGATTTAGTGGAAGTTACAGAAACATGGTTCACAGAAAACCATGACTGGGATGTAACTATACCTGGCTATACTTTATTCAGAAAGGACAGGGTAGGAAGAAGGGGCACTATATGTAAAAAAATACTATTAAAGTTTTGGAATTACAGAGCTTAAAAGGGAGAGGAGTCATTGTGGGTTAAACTAGAAAGAGGGAAAGAGAAATCTATTTGCATTGGCATGATATACAGACCTCCCTCACAAGAGGAAGAGGTGGACAGAATTAATTGAAGACATACGCAGCATTGCTAGGAAAGGGGAAGTGCTACTGATAGGGGATTTCAATATGCCAGATGTTGATTGGCACATTCCTGCTGCAGTATCATCTAGAAGTAGAGAGATCCTGGATTCTCTACAGGAAGAACTATTCAGGCAATTGGTAACAGACCCCACACGTGAAGGAGCCATACTGGACTTGGTGCTTACCAATGGTGAAAGTGTTTCTGATGTTATAGTGGGAGATCATTTTGCATCCAGTGATCACCAGGATGGTGTGGTTCAGTATTAGGACTAAGGCTGTTAGAATACATTCAAAGGTGAGGGTCTTAGGCTTTAGGAAGACTAACTTTGCCAAGATGGGCCAATACCTCAGGGAGTCGTTAGCGGGATGGGAACAGCTGGGGGATGTAGAAAAACAGTGGGCAAAACTGAAAGGGGATATTTTAAGGGCAACCAACCTTTTTGTTAAAATGGTAAATAAAGGTAAAAGGAAAAGGAGACCGCTACGGCTTTCGAAAGAAGTAGTTGAAAAGGTGAAGAAAAAGAGGGAGGCCTTCATGAAATACAAGAGATCACAGAAAGAGGAAGACAGGCATCTATATTTGGAAAAACTTAGAGAAGCTAGCAAAGTAGTCAGGAAAACGAAGATTCAAAAAGAGGAGGAAATAGCCAATGCAATAAAATGGGGGGATAAGACATTTTTCAGATATGTTAGTGAGAAGAGGAAGGGCAAAAGTGGTATTGTCAGACTCAAGGTTGAAGGGGAGGAATATGTAGAAGCTGATGAGGATAAAGCGGAATTGCTTAACAAATATTTCTGTTCTATGCTCACAGATGAAGAACCAGGAGCAGGACCTCAGAAAACACTCACAAACAGGAACAGAAGCGAGGGATATCTTGAACAATTTTCAGAAGACTGTGTTCGTGAGAAACTAGCTCAACTAAAAGTAGACAAAGCAATGGGACCGGATGGGATACACCCTAGAATACTGAGTGAACCTGGGGACGTTCTAGCAGCTCCACTGACTGACCTTTTCAATGCCTCGTTGGAGTCGGGAGTGGTACCAAAGGACTGGAGAGAGGCTCATGTGGTGCCTTTACACAAAAGCGGAAGTAAGAATGTGGTTGAACACTACAGGCTGGTTAGTTTAACTTCGGTGGTGAGTAAATGATTGGAAACGCTGCTGAAAGAGAAAATAGTGAGGTTTCTGGAGTCCAGCGGATTACAGGATCAGA
Source organism: Ichthyophis bannanicus (assembly GCA_033557465.1). Lineage (NCBI taxonomy): Eukaryota > Metazoa > Chordata > Amphibia > Gymnophiona > Ichthyophiidae > Ichthyophis > Ichthyophis bannanicus. The sequence goes on from CM066033.1 coordinate 665,853,189, forward strand.
GGCAGCATGGATTCACCAGAGGCAGGTCTTGTCAGACAAATCTGATTGATTTCTTTGACTGGGTGACCAGGGAGTTGGACTGAGGGAGAGCCCTAGATGTGGTGTATTTGGATTTCAGTAAAGCCTTTGACACTGTTCCTCACAGGCGACTTATAAACAAACTGAGCACCCCAGGGATGGACCCTAAAGTTACTACTTGGGTTAGAAATTGGTTGGGTGGGAGGTGACAAAGAGTACAGGTAAATGGAGCTCACTCTTAGGTGAAGGATGTTACCAGTAGTGTGCCCCAGGGATCTGTCCTTGGTCCGATTCTTTTTAAACATCTTTGTTAGTGATATAGCAGAAGGGCTGTCAGGTAAGGTTTGCCTCTTTGCAGATACCACCAAAATCTGCAATAGAGTAGACATCCAGGAAGGTGTAGATAACATGAGGAGGGATCTAGCTAAGCTTGAAGAATGGTCTAGAATTTGGCACTGGGATTTAAAGTTGAAAGATGTAAGGTCATGCATTTGGGCTGCAGCAAACCACTAAAGAGCGGGACCTAGGCGTGGTTGTGTCTGATGATCTTAAAGTAGCTAAACAGGTAGAAAAGGCGACGGCAAAAGCTAGAAGGATGCTTGGGTGCATATGGAGAGGAATGGCTAGCAGAAAAAAGGAGGTGATAGTGCCTCTGTATAAGTTTTTGGTACGACCTCATTTGGAGACCGCACCTTCAAAAGGATATAAACACGATGGAGTCAGTACAGAGGGTGGCTACTAAAATGGTTAGTGGTCTTCATTATAAAGCATATGAAGAAAGACTTAAGGATCTTAATAGGTACACTTTAGAGCAGTGGTTCTCAACCTTTTTTGCACCGTGACCCCTTTTACCATTGGTCAACTTGTGATGACCCCCAATGATAAAATCAAATGCGTCTCTCTTCCTTTACCATTAACGCATTGTCGCTGTAATCATTTGTTGAATTATTAATATATTATAGGCCTTTGCATTATGTTTTTATTTATAAAATTTACTTATTTAAACCACAATAACTAATCCCAACAACAAGTAATATTTGATTTCAAAATTATGATTTTGTAGTCAAATCACTAATATGAAATAAAATTATTTTTTCTACCTTTGTTGTCTGACCAATTTATTCTCTATTCATGCTGGTCCCGATCTGAGGTTTCTGTTTTCCTGTCTTCTCTTAGCTCTCTTTCTGTGGTCTATGGTCCATCTACCATTTCTTATCTTTTCTTTCGTTTTCTTCACTTCTTTCCATCAGCCTATTTCCAGTCCCAGTAACCCTCCCCAGTATCAGCCCCTCTCCAGTCCTCTCCAAGTACCTTCCAATGTCAACTTGCATTCCCATGACTGCCACTGGTGTCCATTCCCTTCCAGTCCCCCTCCTTCCCCACTGACCAGTCCCTTCTAGTACAAATACCATGGCAGCCCCTCTCAGATCCACTCCCTTCCAGTTCCATTCTCCCATCCCCTCGTATCAGCCCATTTGTAGCCTTAGCCCCCAGTTTTCTTCCAGGGCCAGCAGCTCTATCCTCCCCTCCCCACAATCAGCCCATTCCAAGTCAAAGCCCCCCAATCAGCTCACTTCTAGTGCTAATCCACCCTCAACCCCATTACCAGTGCTAGCCTCCCCTAATCAGCCCAATACCAGTCCAACCCCCTCATCAGCTCATTACCAGTCCTAGCTTCCACTAATCAGCTCATTTCCAGTCATAGCCCCCCTGATCAGCTCATTTCCAATGCTAGCCTCCCATCAGTCCATTACCAGTCCTACCCCACCCCATCAGCCCATTACCAGTCCTAGCCTCCCCTAATCAGCACATTTCCAGTGCTAGTCTCCCCCCCTCAACCCCATTACCAGTGCTAGGTTCCCCTAATCAGCCCATTACCAGTCCTACCTCCCCCCCATCAGCCCATTTCCAGTCCTAACCTCACCGATCAGCTCATTTCCAGTCCTAACCTCACCGATTAGCTCATTTCCAATACTAACCCCCAATCAGCCCATTACCAGTCCCAACCCCCCCCCTTGATCAGTCCATTCTCAGTCCTAGCCTTCCCTAAGCAACCCAATACCAGTCCTAGCCCCCCCATCTGCCCATTACCAGTGCTAGCTCCCCCATCAGCCCATTATAATCCTAACCCGCACTGTCTCTCGCCTCTGTCCAGCATTTATCCCCTGTTTGTCCCCGTCTCTCCCCTTTGTCCATGCCAGCCCCCATCCTTCCATTCAGCCCACATCCTTCCATCCGTCCATGTCAGCCCCCCTCCATCCATCCATCATCAGCTCCCTCCCTCCATGTCAGCCCCCCTCCGTCCATGTCAGCCGTGTTGCAGGCTCCCTGCCCCCTCATCCCCTCTCCCCATGTCTGCCTCCCTCCTAATGCAGCCGCGGCTCCCTGCCTCTTAAGGAACCGCAGCTGTGCCTGTAAAATCATTGCGGAGCCTCCCTGTCTCTTGACGGGCTCCGTGCAGCATTGTCCCGCCTTCTGCATTAGAAGGGAGGGGGTGAGTTTGCCGCTGCTGAGAAGCGGACTCGGCAGCGGCAGCAACTTGTGGGCATTTTTTAATTTTTTTTAAACTTGGTGGAGACGAGGCGACCCGTGGGGGTCGCGACCCACAGGTTGAGAACCGCTGCCTTAGAGTAAAGGAGGTATAGAGGTGATATGATTGAGATGTTTAAATACCTCCATGGCATAAATGTACAGGGGGAGAGCCTCTTTCAATTGAAAGCAAGTTCTGCTATGAGGGGACATGGGATGAGGATGAAAGGAGATAGATTTAGGAGCGATATGCGGAAATATTTCTTTACGGAAAGAGTGGTGGATCCGTGGAATAGTCTCCCAGTGGAGGTGGTAGAGATGAGGATACACAAAAAGCAAGAGACGAAAGTCGTCAAAGGATGATTGGTAAGTCCTTTATTCACAGAGACCCCAACGCGTTTCGGCGGAAGCGCCTTCCTCAGGGGGTATACAGCTTAAAAACATAAAGCAGAACTGAATAAGTATATAAATAAAATAATATAATAAGCCCCTTACATAATATACAAACAGATATATATAAATAGTTAAATAATATGAAAAGCAATAGATCTTCCATATAAAAATCATAAACGCAGGACAGGAATCGATAAAAAATAATGACATAGAACAATAAGTTATAAAAGACAAACATGATAATAAAAGAAAATACCCATAGAGATAAAAATCATGTAGTATATATATCCACTTACTTGCACTTTTTGCTAAAGTAAACCTCTGAATAGTAGTCAAGTGTAGTGTATCTGTATTGTAGTCAAAAATAAATGGTATAATCAAATATCAGCTCTTCACATCAACTATGACATATTACCTTAGTTGCTACAATATTAAAAAAAACAGCAATGTTGTGTTTCAAAACACTGAGAAAAGTGAATTGAAAAATTCACTATGACAAACATATACTTATCAATATAGTAGATGGTAATGTGTCAAATGGCTCTGACTTATATTGTGCGACAATGGTAATACTCTACTTGTCTGCGCATTCAAGATGTCATAGCGTAGATCTTGAAAATCCTCTATTTCAAAACAAAGTATAAATACATACTTGTGCTTGCATTAAATAAGGACTAACAACATAGTATACAAAATTACTGATGGTTAAAATCTAAAAGGAGCTGTTATATACAACAGACAACATCTCTCACTATTAACAAAAAAATCCTCTGAATTAAACCTTAGGTAGTCGATGATGCTATAAAGATGACTACTTAAACGCTTTCTGTTCTCGTGCTTTTAGATTAGGGGAACACCGTCATTAATTCGTCACACATAAAAGGAAAACATCTTTCACTCCCAACGTTAAGATTACTCTAAAATAAACGCTAGAGAATCTATGGTATTGTAAAAACTCTTGTGTAAAAACTTCCTGTTATCATACCTCTAGATTTAAAAGAGCATCGTCAATAATTCATAATACATATTGGAAATACATCTAATACTCTTAACGCAGAGAGTACTTTAGAAGAAACTCAATAACTCAGCTTGCAAACTGAAAGGAGAGCCTGACTAGTGAACCACCAAAGTACTACAACGCCGACATTCACACCAAAAGGGGAGGAGGCTAAGAGATCTTAGCCTCCTCCCCTTTTGGCACGAATGTCGGCGTTGTAATACTTTGGTGGTTCACTAGTCAGGCTCTCCTTTCAGTTTGCAAGCTGAGTTTCTTCTAAAGTACTCTCTGCGTTAAGAGTATTAGATGTATTTCCAATATGTATTATGAATTATTGACGATGCTTTTTTAAATCTAGAGGTATGATAACAGGAAGTTTTTACACAATAGTTTTTATAATACCATTGACTCTCTAGCGTTTATTTTAGAATAATCTTAACGTTGGGAGTGTAAGATGTTTTCCTTTTATGTGTGACGAATTAATGACGGTGTTCCCCTAATCTAAAAGCACGAGAACAGAAAGCGTTTAAGTAGTCAATTTTATAGCATCATCGACTACCTAAGGTTTAATTCAGAGAATTTTTTTGTTAATAGTGAGAGATGTTGTCTGTTGCATATAACAGCTCCTTTTAGATTTTAACCATCAGTAATTTTGTATACTATATGTTGCTAGTCCTTATTTAATGCAAGTACAAGTATGTATTTATACTTGGGAGGAGTGGTCTAGTGGTTAGGACAAGGTACTTCAGGCCGGAGGGCCGGGGGTTCAAGTCCCACCTGGGGACAGCAATCTCAGGCCGGAGGGTCTGGGATTTCTAGTCCTATAGGCACTCTTTGTGGTCTTGGGCAAGCCACTTAACCCTCCATTGCCAAGTTCCCTGTAAGTATTAGCGTATGTGTCTCATATCCCCTCGTGTTAAATGTATCCACCAATTGACCGCTTTGACCCGGTGAAAAGCGGGATATAAATACAGCTAAAATAAAATACTTCTTGGTTTTGAAATAGATTCACTGATATATATATATTTTTTAGTGTCCACACTTGACTATGTGAGTCTCAGTTGTATTACCACAGTTTTCACACACAACTGGGCAGCATGTCACTATGTAGTTTATTGACATTCATATTTTACATGTATTTCACCATATCCTAGGATTTTAAAAGGTCTCCTGTGGTTTTAACAAAGTTTTTTTTAATAGTAACCTCTGAGTTTACGTATCCTGTACTACTTCTAAATATTTCACCAATTTTAAAGCCCATGATGTCTAAGCGAGTTGACTGACATTGGTAAGCTCCGCCCATATTTTAGCCTCCTCCCCTTTTGGCGCGCATGTCGGCGTTGTAATACTTCGGTGGTTCATTAGTCAGGCTCTCCTTTCAGTTTGCAAGCTGAGATATTGATGGTGTTCCTTTTGACTCAAAGGTATGATGACAGAAAAAGCGTAGTTACTCACCTGTAACAGGTGTTCTCCAGGAGCAGCAGGAATCAGTCCTCACTTATGGGTGACGTCGGCGCCGACGGAGCCCTCGCGGAGCAATTTTCCCCAGCTTTCAAAGAAAGCCTTTGGGAATTGCAGCGCGCATGCGCGGTCGTCTTCCCGCCCGAGGGTGCCATCTTAGCCAGTCAGATGACATAGCTAAAAAAGACAGCATAAAAATTTGCAAAAGAACATAAGCAGACGATTGCAACTCCAAGGGGAGGAGGGAGGGTAGTGAGGACTGATTCCTGCTGCTCCTGGAGAACACCTGTTACAGGTGAGTAACTACGCTTTCTCCAGGACCAAGCAGGAAGTCAGTCCTCACTTATGGGACTCCCAAGCTCAAGGCTACCGGAGACCCTAAGCACAAAAATGAGCTCCCTCTAGCTCAGCAGCACAGAAGGAAAGAATCTTCGCTGAATTATCACCCACCGGTAGCCCACATCCGGGATGGAGGGTAGGAGTTGCTCAGACCTCAAAGAGATTACGGAGGACTGCCTGTCCGAAAGCACTGTCCCTGCGGGACTCCCTCTCGAGACAGTAATGGACCGCAAAAGTCTGGCTCGAAGACCAAGTAGCGGCCCGGCAGATGTCTGCCAGCGGAACAGAGCGGAGGTAAGCCACTGACGCAGCCTTTGCCCGAACGCAATGAGCCGTGACTCGACTTTCTAAGGAGAGTCCGGCTGCCCCATAAGCCCAAGAGATACAGTCCGCAACCCAGATGGACAGAGTACGCTTGGAGACCGGGAGCCCCAATTTATTGGGGTTAAAAGACACAAAAAGCTGAGCAGCTTTACGGTGCTCCCGCGTACGGTCAAGGTAGAAGTTCAAAGCCCTTCTACAGTCCAGGGTATGGAGGACCGTTTCAGCTCGGCTGGAGTGTGGTCTGGGAAAGAAGGTTGGAAGTACCACCTCCTGATTGATGTGAAAAGGGGAGACCACTTTTGGAAGAAATTTAGGGTGAGTCCGTAGGACTACCCTATTTTTGTAGAACCGAGTGTAAGGGGGATCAGACACGAGGGCCTGCAACTCACTGACGCGTCTAGCGGAAGTGAGGGCTATCAAGAACAGTGTTTTCCAAGAAAGAAAACGGAGAGAACAGGTAGCCATAGGTTCAAAAGGCGGACAGGTGATCCACTGCAAAACCACATTCAGGTCCCAGTCAGGCGCTGGCGGGCGCAGAGGTGGTTTAAGTAGAAGGAGACCTCGGAGAAACCTCGCTACGAGAGGGTCGCTGGAGAGAGGTCTACCGTCCACCGGCACATGATGTGCCGAAAGAGCACTGAGGTGAACTTTGACGGAGTTGGACTTAAGTCCCAGATTAGAGAGGTGTAGCAAGTATTGCAAGATCACCGACACCGGGCAGGAGAAGGGATCCTGAGACTGTTGGGTACACCAGACGGCAAAGCGACGCCATTTAAGGGCGTAGCATTTGCGGGTAGATGGCCGTCGCGAAGCTAAGACGACCTCCTCCACCTCTGCCGGCAGGAGAAGGGGAGCAAGGACTACCCTCTCAGCAGCCAGGCCATGAGGTTGAGAGACCTGAGGTTGGGGTGTAGCAGAGACCCCTGATCCTGAGTGAGGAGATCCGGTTGTAACCCCAGAGGGAATGGATCCTCCACCGCTAATTGCAGTAGAAGCGGAAACCACGGCTGTCTGGGCCAGCGAGGGGCCACCAGGATCATGAAGGCTTTGTCTCGGAGAACCTTGAAAAGAGTCCGAGAGACTAGCGGGATGGGAGGGAAAGCGTACAGAAGGCTCCCCGACCATGAAATTAGAAAAGCGTCCGCCGCAACCCGAAGGGGGTGTGGCTGACGAGAGCAGAAGCGAGGAAGCTGCCGGTTGTGAGGACTGGCAAAGAGATCCACCGTGGGGAGGCCCCACTTTAGGAAGAGCTTCTGGACTACCAAGGGATCCAGACGCCACTCGTGCGGCTGGAGGATCCTGCTGAGTTTGTCCGCCAGGCAATTCTCTTGGCCCGGGAGATAAACCGCCTTGAGGAGAATGCCGTGACTGACGGCCCAAGAGCAGAGCTTCTGTGCCTCCCGGCAAAGGAGGAAGGAGCCCGTGCCCCCCTGCTTGTTCACGTAGAACATGGCAACTTGATTGTCCGTCTGGACAAGGACGGACTGGTGGGAAGTCAGGTGGGAGAACGCCTTGAGAGCCAGGCGGATCGCCCTGAGCTCCAGGAAGTTGATCTGCTGAGCAGACTCCCACGTGGTCCAGAGGCCCTGGGTACGTGCCCCTTGGCAATGTGCTCCCCAGCCCAGGAGGGATGCATCCGTGGTCAGCACCCGGGTCGGCTGAGGTGGCTGGAAAGGCATTCCGAATATCAGGTTCGGCTGCCGAAGCCACCACCGGAGAGACGAGATCAGCGGCTCGGAGACGCGCACTAGGTCTGCTAGGCCGCCTGTGGCCTGCCGCCACTGCTGGCGGAGACACCATTGAGCAGGCCGCATATTCAGGCGGGCATTGGGGGTCACATGGACGGTGGAAGCCATATGGCCGAGCAGTCTCAGGAAGCGCCTGGCGGAAACCAGGGGCTGGCTGCGAAAGCGGTCGGCTAGGTCCATGAGCCGTCGAGCCCTGTCGAGCGGTAGGTATGCTCGCGCCTGAGGAGTGTGCAGCCTTGCGCCGATGAACTCGACATCCTGTGAGGGGAGCAAAGTGGACTTTGCGAAGTTTATAACAAAGCCCAAGTGCTGCAGAAGAGTCACCGTGCGGCGCGTGGCGTTGGTGACCTCTCGAGCGGACATTGCTCTGATGAGCCAGTCGTCGAGGTACGGAAAGACATAGAGGCCGTGAAGCCGGAGATGGGCCGCCACCACCGCGAGACATTTTGTGAAGACTCGCGGTGCGGAGGACAGGCCAAAGGGCAGTACTCTGTACTGGTAATGATTTCCCGCCACCACAAACCTTAGGTATTGTCGGTGGCTTGGGTGGATGAGGATGTGCGTGTAGGCATCCTTTAGATCCAAGGAGCATAGCCAATCTCCCTGCTGGAGGTAGGGCAGAAGGATTCCAAGGGTAAGCATTTTGAACTTCTCCCGCACAAGGAACTTGTTGAGGTTGCGCAAGTCCAGGATGGGTCTGAGGCCCCCTGTTCTCTTTGGTATTAGAAAATACCTGGAATAAAAGCCTTGACCTCTCAGGTGGTGTGGCACCGGTTCCACCGCCTGTTCCTGCAGAAGACCTGCCAACTCCTGAAGGAGTAATTCCCTGTGCAGAGGGGGTCGTGGAGGTTCTCCCGGAAAATAGGAGGGAGGGACCTGTTGGAAGTGGAGAAGATAGCCTTCCCGCACGACTTGAAGCACCCAGGCATCTGCGGTGATGCTGGACCACCTGTGGGCGAAGTGAACCAGCCGGCCTCCGGTGCCGGGAGGAACCAGCGGGGGGGGAGAGGCTATGCTTTGTGAGTCAAAAACCCCCACCCTGCTGAGCAGGGGCTGGTGGTGCAGGCTTGGGGGCTTGCTGCCTACAGGACCCGTTACCCCGTCCCTTGGCCTGCTGGCCCTGTTGGGGAGCTGCAGGGGCCTGATAATGGGGGTATTGTTTGTAGGCAGCCGCCTTCCTCGGGTAAAAGGGCTTTTTCCCCGAGCCCTTCTTTTTCTGGGAAGGGGCGGAGGTCTTCCTAGAAAGCCTGGTCCTGGTGAGAGTCTCAGTCTCAATTTGCGCAGCCTTTTCCGCCATGGGCTTGCCAAAGAGGTTTTCGCCTCGGCAGGGGACATCGACCAACTTGTCCTGCACCCAGGGCTCAAGGTCTGACGACTGAAGCCAAGCCTGTCGGCGGGCACCGATGCCGGCTGCGGCCACTCGAGCCGATGCTTCAAAGCCATCATAGGCTGCCCGGGACATGAACTTTGAGCATTCCCGAATGCCAGTGGACAAGGCCAGGAACCTCCGCAAGGGTTCCTCGGACAAACCAGCGGAGAATCCGGCTAGCTCTTTAGCCAGATCCCGGAGATACATGCCCATGTATAGCTGGTAAGTCTGGACACGACATGCGAGCATAGAGCCCTGGAAACACTTCTTACCAAGGCCATCCAGGTTACGGGCCTCCCTGCCAGGAGGCACCGAGGAGTGCATCTTCTGGCTCTTAAGACGATGCATGGCCGATTCCACTACCATGGAATGGTGTGGTAGCTGTGCCTTTTGAAAGCCAGGGCTCTTGCGGACTCGATAGATAGAATCGACCCGCTTGCTCAGGACCGGCGAGGAGGCCGGACTCTCCCACATGCGGAAGAGTAGTCGTTCCAGCATAGGAGGAACCGGTACAGTAAAGTGTTCCCTCGCGGGAGAGTCATACTGGAGGGCGTCGAGCTCTTCGGCTCGAGGCTCCTCCTCGGGATCCGCAGGGAAGACCAAAGCCTTGGCCATATCCCTAACGAAGTCCGAGAACCGGGCATCCTCCGGGGGGGACTGCTTCCGAGGCTCGGACTCCGGTGAGTCCGAGGGGACACACCGAGTCCGGAAAGAATCAGGCGACTCTTCCTCCTCAGACTCCCAGACCGACTCCGACGAGGACTCGGTGGGGTCGGCCCGGGCAGGGCGCGGCGCCTGCCGCCCCGACGCCGAGGGAGTCGGCGTCGGCGACCTCGGTCCCGAACGGGAGGCCGAGGGTGACCTCGACCGAGGATCGACTCGAGTTCTCATCGACTCGAGGATCGGCTCGGTCTCCGGGGTCGACTTGGACGTCGACGTCCCGGCGGTCGGGGGCAGCGGCGCCAGTGAGGCCAGCGAGCAGTGCCCTCTGCTGGTCCATGAAGGCAGACAGTCTGCTCTCCAAGGCCGTCAACCTGAGTCCGAGCTCAGGTGACCCAGCAGTCCCCGACTCGGGCCCCGACGGCGTCGGGCCCGACGTCGGCTGTCGCGGAGGCGAGTCCAGAAGGACCACAGGACTTACCCGAGCAGGCATCTCCGACTCCAGGCGAGGTCGCTTCGTGAGGTGTTCCTTCTCCAAGGACCCGGGGCGGCTGTCGGGGCTATGCGACCTGGCCCTCGCGGAACCAGGAGCGTCCACCGACGCCGCCCTCGCGGGTTTCACCGTCCGACGATGGTCCCCGGAGGGAGAACCCCGGTCAGAGGAACTCCGGCGACGGTCCGAGCTGGAGCCTTTGGACGCGGAGGCCTCCGACGAGGTCCGGGTACGGCTGGGGGTCAGCGAAGATTCTATCACGCTGATGCCGCCGACTTCTCAACGCTTTTGAGGACATTTTGCCGCAGGGCCCACAGATCAGTTCCTCATGATCCGGGCCCAGGCAGCGGAGGCAAAAGTCGTGTGTGTCAGTTAGTGACATATTTCGGTCACACTGACCACACCGCTTAAACCCACTGGCAGCCATCGGGGGAAAAAAAAGGGGCCCTGCGATGTCAAAGGCACGGGCTGCCATGGTAAAATCGTAAACGCAAGCTGCCAAACTAATTAAAACCGAAAAAAAAAAGTAAGAGGACTCGTGACCGGCGTCGCGAGTCCGGGCGGGAAAAAGATCGGCGTCGAACCGAAGGCAAAAGTATAAAATAATGAAGAAAATCTACTTTTTCGCGGGGACAAGACGGGGACGTCTGTAGGGCTCCGCGCTAAAAAGAAGACTGGCTAAGATGGCACCCTCGGGCGGGAAGACGACCGCGCATGCGCGCTGCAATTCCCAAAGGCTTTCTTTGAAAGCTGGGGAAAATTGCTCCGCGAGGGCTCCGTCGGTGCCGACGTCACCCATAAGTGAGGACTGACTTCCTGCTTGGTCCTGGAGAAGCGTTTATACAAGAACCCCGATTATAACAGAATTTATTTTAAAGTACTCTCTGCGTTAAGAGTATTAGATGTATTTCCAATATGTATTATGAACTATTGATGATGCTCTTTTAAATCTAGAGGTATGACAACAGGAAGTTTTTACACAATAGTTTTTATAATACCATCGACTCTCTAGCATTTATTTTAGAATAATCTTAACGTTGGGAGTGTAAGATGTTTTCCTTTTATGTGTGACAAATTAATAACGGTGTTCCCCTAATCTAAAAGCACGAGAACAGAAAGTGTTTAAGTAGTCATCTTTATAGCATCATCGACTACCTAAGGTTTAATTCAGAGGATTTTTTTGTTAATAGTGAGAGATGTTGTCTGTTGTATATAACAGCTCCTTTTAGATTTTAACCATCAGTAATTTTGTATACTATGTTGCTAGTCCTTATTTAATGCAAGCACAAGTATGTATTTATACTTCTTGGTTTTGAAATAGAGGATTTTCAAGATCTACGCTATGACATCTTGAATGCGCAGACAAGTAGAGTATTACCATTGTCGCACAATGTAAGTCAGAACCATTTGACACATTACCATCTACTATATTGATAAGTATATGTTGTTTGTCATAGTGAATTTTTCGATTCACTTTTCTCAGTGTTTTGAAACACAACATTGCTGTTTTTTTAATATTGTAGCAACTAAGGTAATATGTCATAGTTGATGTGAAGAGCTGATATTTGATTATACCATTTATTTTTGACTACAATACAGATACACTACACTTGCCTACTATTCAGAGGTTTACTTTAGCAAAAAGTGCAAGTAAGTGGATATATATACTACATGATTTTTCTCTCTATGGGTATTTTCTTTTATCATCATGTTTGTCTTTTATAACTTATTGTTCTATGTCATTTTTATCGATTCCTGTCCTGCGTTTATGATAATTTTTATATGGAAGTTCTATTGCTTTTCATATTATTTAACTATTTATATATATCTGTTTGTATATTATGTAAGGGGCTTATTATATTATTTTATTTGTATATTTATTCAGTTCTGCTTTATGTTTTTAAGCTGTATACCCCCTGAGGAAGGCGCTTCCGCCGAAACGTGTTGGGGTCTCTGTGAATAAAGGACTTCCCAATCATCCTTTGACGACTTTCGTCTCTTGCTTTTTGTGTATCCTGGTTGGTTTGCAAGAGCGGTGCTCCTTGTTGTGTTGTACCGGTGGTAGAGATGAGGATAGTAACTGAATTCAAAAAAGCATGGGACAAACACAGAGGATCTCTAAAGGAAAAAAGGGGACTGTTGTAGTTGTTGATATGGAAGGACAGACTAGATAGGCCATGTGGTCTTTTCTGTTGTCATATTTCTGTTTCTATGTTACCACTTTCCACTGCAACTGTTCCTGTGGCCTTCAAACATGCTATGGTTGCACCTCTCCTCAAAAAGCCTTCACTAGATTCTACCTGCCCTCCCAGTTAATCGGCCTCTCTTTCTCCCCTCCCCTTTGCTTCAAAAACTACTTAACAAGTGATTCACAGCTGCCATCTTGACTTTCTTTACTCTTAAGCCCTTCTGGAGTCACTGCAATCTGGTTTTCGTCCTCTACATTCCACAGAAACACTCTTGCCAAAGTCTCCAGCGACTTGCTCCTCAGCAAATCCAAAGGCCTTTACTCAATTTTCATCCTCCTTGACCTTTCTGCTGCCTCTCACTGTTGATCACAACTTTCTCCTTGACACTCTGTCCTCGCTTAGATTTAGGGGCTGCTCTGTCCTGGTTTTCTTATCCCTCCCATTGCACTTTTGCTGTATGTTCTGGAGGATCCTCCTCTACTGCCATCCTGCTTTCAGTTGGTGTAACATAGTATATGATGGCAGATGAAGACCAGTATGGTCCATCTAGGCTGCCCAGCAAGATGACAAGAGTAGGTGCACTTGCCGCTCTGTGCCTTTGTTTAGGTGTGTACCCACCACTCCGTGTAGGTCACCCCTATTTGTTCAGATATAATTAAAGAGATAATTATGCTTATTCTGATTTTATTCTGTTGCTATAAAGGGATCCACTTTGTCTGTCTCATGCCATTTTGTGTACCTCAGGGTGTCTTGGGACCTCTCCTTTTCTCTCTCTACATTCAGTCCCTTGATGCACCCATTTCCTCCCATGGTTTTCAGTACCAGCTTTATGCTATCTCCGATCTACCTTTCTGCAACTGAAATCTCTCCAGGCCTGGATCTCTGCCTCCTTATCTGACATTGCTGCCTGGATGTCTCACTGCTGACTGAAACGGAACATGGCCAAAACTGAGCTCCTTATCTTTCCCCCTAAACTTACCTCACCCCTTTCTCGGGAACCCCTAAACAAATCTGGCCAATTTTCAAACAGATTGTCTTTTTACCAGTTCTTCCCCATGCCAAGTTTCATTCCTTTCAGTTAAAGTTTTGGCGACTTACGGGTTGTGGTCAACATTATTGGAACCCTTGCAGTTCAACCCCTTAATGTTCAATATCTCCTTAAAATAAAGTGGCCAATGAAATGGCTTTGAACTATATATGCATAAATATTTGACACATAAAAGATTCAAAGTAAACAAGACCAATTAAAAAAGGAAATAGTATAAAACTGGGACATTGCCAGGATATGATTATTGGCACTCAAACAATTCAAATCAGTTTGAACAGAAGAACCACATTCCCATTGCAGTAAAATTAGATGCAACTGTGATCAATCGTCAGTACTCACATGACTTGAAATCAACCAATGAATAATGGCTCTAATGTTTAAAACGGCCACATTCATTTCCTGTTCCATTTTCACAATGGTGAAGACAAGGAGAGCTGCCTGAGACAGTCAGAAAAGCCATTATCACCAAACATCAAAGGGGTACAAGGCCATCTCCAAAGACCTTGGGATTCCTGTGTCTACAGTTTGCAACGTTAAGAAGTTTTCTGCTCACAGAACTGTAAAGAACCTCCCAGGACATGGTGGGAAGAAGAAAAGTAATCTAAGTCGTCTTTGAAAATTAGTGTGAACTGTTGGAAAACCACCACCCAGGCACAGCCTCTCCAATGCAGTTGGCCAAAGCAAGAATACTGCTAAACACAACCAGGCCCAAAGCAAGCATTGTCAGCTTTAATCACCAGATAGAAACCTTTATTATTTTACTTAGGGGCAAGTTTACTAAAACACAGTAGTCAGGAGCATGGGACAATGCACATTTTGACTGCTTCATAGCAGGGAGTGTGCAGCCAGGCTTCTGTGTTAAAATCACCATCCTGCCTAAATAGGGATAGGTTGGAGTTAGGACAGAGTCAAGGCAGAAAGTGGCTGGCAACAGCCATGTGCCACTAGCACAACCGCACTAATAGCATCTCTGGAGCCAAAATGCTGCTGGCAGGAGTGCAACTATCACTAGCCTCCTACCAGGTGGCAGCTGCACCCACTGTGCTAGCGTGCTGCCCACACAGAACAATGCCTCGATACATTTCCAACATATCCCACAGGTCAGGAACCATTTTGGGGACAAATAGACAGTTACCTAGGGAGTCTGCCTTCAAAAGGAACATTAGATCACGACAGACACAGAAACCCTAACAGTGCTGCTGCGAGAGCAGGCATAAATATATCTATAAGGCATCTGATCCCCATGTACATTGCCACTATTGCTCTAGTGAGGGAGGTATAAGACAGAAAGTGCCTCTAGGGAGCCAAGACCCCTGCACTGACCTACATATAACGGAGGCTGCACTGCATCTATGGAGCCAGTCCCCATGCCATTATCTGTTGCAGTGGAGATAACAGCAATAGCCTGAGTGGCAAACACGTGGCGGGTGGAGTGCACTGCAGCAGTAGCAGCAGTCGATAGGGTACTTAGCTCCCCTTCACCGCTACTGATCGCTGAAAGTAGCGGTATACAAATGTATGCTAAATAAATAAAATAAATAAATTCACCTCTCCATACAGTTGCCATGGGGAAGTCATGTCAGGTTAGCCAAAAATGGGTGGACAGCCAGCACTGGTGAGGGGTTAGAAGTTAAGTCTTGGGCTCAGCTGGGCCACATAGCCAGGGTTGGAGACTGCTGGAGACAGTTGGGGGGTGGGGGGCATGTAAATGAGATTATGCACATAATGGCACACAGAACGACTGGCACATCACTGCAGTCAGACCACTGCCTCCCCTTTATGGGGGACCACTTAGCGGGGCGTACTTGCACCTGAGGGGCTGTGCCACAGCAATGGGTTCTTTTCCTGGGGGCCATGGCCCCTCACCCTGATCATAGGAGGTCTATCAGCGCATAAGCAGGTACCTACATTTCTATTACTAGACAGAGGCTTGCTTGGTAGCAGCTCCCTGATAAGTGTTCCCTCACCCCAGTCCCTTGCCCAGTACTGAGACATTCCATAGACCTGGCGAGCTCATGTGAACCTTCATTTCCCAGACAGCTGGCATGCTGTGAGGTTGCCTTCTTCTATGGGGGTGTGTAAGGTATCCTGCATTGGTGCAGGGTGCCCAGAACATCTATTACCCACATTTGCATGGTCACAGTGTTGTGCATATAGACCCACAGGCTTGGCAATCTTCAACTGCAGGCTAGGTAATCGTACACCCTGTGTAATTCAGGGTGAGAAGGGTCCATGCGCCCATTCCACATGGCATCCATTGCCGACATCCTGCATGCATCCATACAGGGTCTCCCACTCATTCAGAAGCTGCATTTTAACCCTATTCACCACAGACAGGGCCACAGCATGGCATCCATGCATGTCTTTGTATTCCTGATTTGAATGCCCTGTATCTTTGTACTTTGCCCCATTACTTGGAGCTAAGCTGTAGGTTGTGTTTATTCCCAGGTCAGCCCTCTCTGTCCTTCACTGACCACTTACTACATCTGATATCTTTGAGGGGGGTCTGGTAGCTTACTGCCACCCATAGCATTGCAATGGTAGCAAGCAATAGCAGGGTGCTCATTGCGAACATGTCTGCAATGCACAGGCTCTCCAGCTGCACGTTCTCTATTTCCATGCTAGTCACATGCCTCCCTGCTGAGGCTCATGTGCTCTGGCCACATGTTCCCTACTACCGCGCTAGAGATGTGCCTAGCACGGCCTTATATTCTACTGTGGTCTCTATGCCTCTGCCATGGTATAGTCGCACACTGACCGCATGATAGCCCCGCACTAAATCACAACGCTTTAGTAAACATGGCCTTTAGAACATTTAAGAGACAAAAAGCCTACCTATCTAATAGCTTACTACTAAAACTTTCTTTATGTAACGCAAGTATTCAAGAACTTTTCCAAGCTCTTATTAAAAAGGACACTCTAGGAAGTGCTTTGTAGAAAGGCAACATTTTACTTACCAGATGTTTTTTTCTTGAGTCCTGCAAGACCAGTCCAGACAAGTGGGTTGTGTTCCCCCACCAGCAGATTGGTGGAGACAGATAACCAATAAAATGCCCAGGTTTCAATGACATCACTCCTATGCCTCTATTCACCTCAGCCACCAGAGGGCCCATCAGTATCTACCCAAAGCATATGGGAGAACATGGCAAAATCTTACACAACCTCAACGTGGGCAACAATGAGTGATCAAATAGTAGAGAACTATGCACAGGAAAAAATAAATAGAAAACAGTAGAATATGCACTTGCAGAGTCAAACATAGAATCATAGAGGACCAAAAAAGTACTACTGCAGAATAACAGAGCCAACAGTTCCAGGGGCGAGTCCTAGACTGGTATAGCAGGACTCAAGACAAGGACATTATCTGATAAGTAAAATGTCACCTTCCATATTGTCCTGATAGACCAGTCCAGACAAGCGAGACGTACCAAAGCTACACCTCCAATGGATGGGAAGAAGAGACAGCAGCTCGTAAAACCTTGAGCTAAAAGACAGTGTCCACCCAAGTGTGGACAGCCAAGCAGTAATGCTCAACAGCATAAAGATGCCCACGCTGCCGCCCAACAAATGTCTGTAGGAGCTATAGAGCTTCTCTCCATTCACAAGAGCACTTGCACTAGGGTAGAAAGGATGTATAAACCCTCTGGAACCAGAAGGTTCCACAACAGCCATACTGGGGCAATGGCCTCCTTAATCCAGTGCCCCAATACAGACTTAGCCACTGTGTCACCCTTGCACGAGCCAGCAAAAAGCACAGACAGATTAAACTTGCAAAATGAATTCGTAACCTCCAAGTACAGGAGAAACACTCTCTGGACATCCACAAGGCGAAGAACCATATCATCCCCTGACACTACATCTTAGAGAAGGAGGGCAGGCAAACCAACTAGCTCTCATGAAAGGGGGAAATCACGATAGGTAAAGAAAAGGCATGGGCCAAATGGAAACAGCCTCCTCTGAAAAGACAGATAAGGATCTGTCTCACTCAACGCGTAATCAAACTCTGGAATTCAGGGGCGGCCCAAGGGGGGTGCGGGGCCATGTGCAGAGACTCGGTGCGGGGCCTCATTTGTATAAATATTTGCATAATGCTACCATACACTAACTTTTAGTAAACATGCCTCTTAATGAGTGTATGGATAAAGAAAGACTAAAAGATTTCTACATTACTATAATCCAGTGCCAACCGCCAGGCACATTAGGAACTACTACAAACACTGCTCATTTAGAACCCATAGCAAACCCGCCGTATCCTAACAGCACTACCAGGACTCACAAAGCATCATACCGTAACTATCAAAAGGCAACACTGCATATATTAAACCAATACATTTCAGAGAAAGCACAGTTACCTACCTGTAACAGGTGATCTCTGGGAACAGCAGGAATAAGTCTTCACATATGGGTACGTCGGTACCGACGGAGTCTGCGCGGGAACGCTTCCCAGCTCCAATCAAGAGCTTTTGGAAGCATCCCAGCACGCCTGCGTGCTGCCTTCCCGCCTTTCCCAACTGCCTCTCCTCAGTTAAGTTTTAAAGCTGAGACAAAGAGAGAGAGAGAGAGGAAAGGAAAGATAGATAGAGATACAACTCCTGGGGAGGTGGGAGGGTTGTGAAGACTTATTCCTGCTGTTCCCAGAGATCACCTGTTACAGGTAAGTAAAGCACAGTTACTTACCTGTAACAGGTGATCTCTGGGAACAGCAGGAATAAGTCTTCACATATGGGTACGTCGGTACCGACGGAGCCTGTGCGGGAACGCTCCCCAGCGTCCAATCAGAAAGCTTTTGGGAGCATCCCTCAGCGCCTGCGTGCTGCCTTCCCGCCTTTCCAACTGTCTTTCCTCAGTTGAGTTTTATAGCTGAGACAAAGAGAGAGAGAGAGAAAAGGAAGATAGATAAAGAGATACAACTCCTAGGGGAGGTGGGTGAGTTGTGAAGACTTATTCCTGCTGTTCCCAGAGATCACCTGTTACAGGTAAGTAACTGTGCTATCTCCAGGAACAAGCAAGAATGAGTCTTCACATATGGGGACTCCCAAGCTAAGATGCCTGGAGCCCTAGCATGGTGGGGATTGGAACATGCTACACCTCATATGGCCAGGCATCCTGAGGATGGAGGGTAGGAGTTGAAAGAGAGGAGCTGTAGAAAAACAGCTAACTTAAAATAGGACTAGTTAAGGAGTCCTTGTATGTATGATAATTATCATGAAAAAATTGAAATGGACAATCACAATATGTACCTCACCGACTGGATTGCAGGAAGTAGAGAGGCTGATGGAGTCTACTGGGGATCCAGTAGAGGAATCGTCAAGGTGACCTCACTGAAGTGAAGGTGAAGGTCCAAATCTGGAAGTGACAGGTGACCCAGGTGTCAACTGGGGTAGTACAAAAACGGTAGGTCTTTAGTGGAAAGCTTTATGGAAAAAGCTGGGAACTCTTTTGGCTACAGAGTTACTCACAGTTAGGAGCAAAAGAGGAAGACTGACCGATTTGGACAAACTAGCCCAGTCCTGGAGGGAAGAAGGGGTATGGGAAAAAAGCCTGTATTCCCAAGAAGGACAGATGTCTGAAGGGTTGAAACCTCAGATCTACTGAAGATCCACCCTATCTTTCCTAACTGGTGAGAGATAGGAAAGATATTGGAGTATGGAGCTTCAGGGATACCTAAACCTAGGGTTAAGGTAAGAGCTGGCAGTACCACAGTAGTGGTTGTGTGCATAATACCCCAGACATACTGTGGGACAGTATGAACATATGCAAGCCCACTGTCTGGAACCTATAGGAAGGTAAACACCTTTATAAGCATAGACAGTTAGAGAGATAAGTATGTAAATACATATCTACCTATAAGGAAGCATCTCGACAAGATATATATATATATATGTGTGTATGTCTATAGTGAGATCTGGAGGGCATAACATATGCACATGCAGCTTACAAACATATGTATCTATAGAGAAGTATATAGAGATATATACATACATGAATATATATGTCTAAAGATAAATGTCTGCAATTAAGCAGATAGAGATATGTCCATAAGAACATTCACATGGGAGATGTGAAGAGGAAAGATTCATCTAATAACAAGAAGGTGGAACCTACTTGAGAAGATATATAGAGAATCTATTCCCCCTGGCTAAGATGGTGCAGGAATGCTATCTAGTGAAATAACCAGGAAGGTTGCGTGAAAAAACAGAGGATAATATCAGTCTGTAAACAGCAAGTCCTGAGTCATGTAGAACTCTCGCATGGTAAATGGACAGAAAACGCACAGGATGAGATATCAGGTTGACCACTGGAGGGATACAAAGTGGTATCATGCATTATGAGTTAAATATGTGCTGTCCATGAAGGAGTAGGATACCATGAGGACAAGCTGCAAGGAAAAAAGAGCATATTCCTTGTAGGAATTGGCGAACTCTTTAGACGTTCACGCAGAAAAGGCTTATGTCCTGTATTATAAAAGGAGATAGTAAGGTGTGGAGAACCCTCACAGTCATGGAAAATGACCGAGGAAGCCTTTTCCAACCATATAGGATAGTCATTACAGACAAAACCCCATGCTCTCTAGCAAGGGCCCATAGTAGAAAGCTTCTCTGTAAGATTGCAGAGAGCATTATGCAGGAGAACTGGGAAATAAAACTGGTGTTGGAAGAAAACCAGCTGCCACGTTAATTATGTTGCCAAATCCAAAGGAATTGGGGAAGGCAAGAAAAGTAGATAGTGTGATAAGCCTGAAGTGATAAGGATTATCCAAAACAGATGAAAGCACTATCTTGGAATCACTACTAAGGCCAGACTGGAAGTAGTGGAAGACAAGACTGGAAACTTGTGGAAGAGTACCAGTAGTGCAATCACTGGAACTCCTGCATGGGCAGCTGCTGAATAAGACAGCAGAGAGAATCTTTCTGTGTAAAACAGAGAGGACAGAAGAAGAGGAGAAATTCCTGTCCCTGTCTGATGAGCTGCCCAGACAAAAGAAGGGAGTTTATTCGAGAAAAAACTCCACACTGGAATGAAAGAAATGACTAGAAAGGCTAAAGAAGCCCTGCAGTGGTATGGTACCACCCTTTCAGGGGAAACCCTGGATAAAAGGGTAGAGACAGGAGCTGAAGGGTGACTTACCATATGGTAAGTCTGTGGAAGGAAGATATTCATGTTGGAACAGAAACTATCATGGGATAGTTGTTAAACCTCTCTTCTTGGTAAGAAGAGAAGAAACCTGTGACCCATGGACATGAATATCCTGACAGCTCAGCTTACCTAGGAGCAACTGGATGTCTTGAGAAAAGGAATCCATGTGTAGAGTTTTGAATAAAAAAAACAGTGATAAAACTTCTACTGGAAAGAAGTCAACTGTAGGTTGTAAACTTCAGGACCCTATGGTTGCTGGGTTTGTTCAGCCTGGCTAGAGTTTGGATTCTTAAGACCAGGGCGAGGTTTTCCCTGCTTGGGAACATCTGTATGATGGGCAGGAGAAGAGTGAAACCTTCTTCTCCTAGGGAAAGAAGGTTTAGTAGGGCCTTTCCTACTTACTGGGGAAGGAGAAGGCTTGGAATAGCCTCCAGAAACAGGGAAGTCAGTGGACCACTGAGCAACCTGATGTAAAGACACCTTATTGAAGAGATTTTCCCCAGTGAAAGGAGTATTATCCAGTCTCTGTTGCGCCCATCTGCTTAAGTCTGAAGCTTGGAGCCAGGCTCTACGTCGTGCCCCTATGGCTATAGCAGAAATTCTACTAACAGACTCAAAGGAGTCCAGGGAAGCACGAGTAAGAAACCAAGCGATGCTTTTAATATGACTAAGTAGTAAGGAATAGTCTGCAGCCTTGGGCTCTGAAAGAAAAGGAGTCAAAAGAAATAATTTCTTTGTGACCTCCTGAAGTGATAGACTCATATTAAAAATATATGAGAGAATCCTTGTTGACAGCATAGATGTCTGGAAGGTTTGACGTCCAAAGGCATCTAGTGTCCTAGACTCACGACCTGGTGGGTAAGAAGAGTGCTTCTTCTTACTTTTCACCTTCCTCATTGCTGATTCCACCACAATGGAATGATGGGGAAGTTGAGTCTTTTGAAATCCTGGAGAGGGGGGTACCTGATACAGAAGATCAGTTGCTCTAGAAGGTGAGGGAACCCTTAAAGGTGCTTCCCACATTTTTAGAAGAAGATCCTGCAAGGAATGATGTAAAGGAAGCATTATATTTTCCTTTTCTCCAGTAGAAAGAGAGCCTTGTGTAGGATCACAGCCAGGGATAGGAATAGCAAGAAATGTTGCCATATTCAGGAGAAAATTCTGAAAAGAAGGATCTCCAAAGGGAACCGTCCCTGGACAGGCTAGACCTGAAGACCTAGCCTGGGCACTGGAGGATCTACTTGAGAATATAGGAACATAAGATCCTGCACGGTGCAAGAAAGGATCCTTAAGGGATGGATGCTGGTACTGGAGGTCATGCCCTGAGACAGTCAGCACTGCATCATCCATGCCAGGTATCGACTCCAAACTTGGTATAGAAAGGAGCGAACCTGGTGAAAGAAGCATGGAAGGAGCTGGCCCCGATGTTACTGCAGGCACAGGCACCGGCACCGATACCGGTAGCTGTGTCGGAATCGAAAGCGACACCGACATCGAAGCAGTCATCGGTGGCTGCTCAATCAATACCAAGGTAACCGAAGGCTTCTGGTAATCACCCTCGGTACCGAGACGTGTCGGTACCCAGTCTTCTAGACTAGAGATCGATTCTAGACTCGGCATCGAAGGAAGAGAGTCTATCGATGCATGTCTAGAGGGTACCGACGTCGGTGGTAGTATCGGCGTAGATGCCGATACTGGAAAGTCAATCTGGGGCGTATCGAGCGGTCCCGAAGGTACCGAGAAAACCAGATGACTATCCCTGGTGAGGAGTGACTCGCTCAACACCAGTGCCGATGCCGGGGTATCGGTACTGCTCAAAGCGGATGCCACCTCCGAGCATGGCTCAGGTATGTTCTGTGAGGGGTGAGCCCCAGGAACAACCTGAAACCCCTGATAGGCTTTGGAGGCCGAAGACTCCCGCCGGGGTTTTGAAGCCAATGGATCCTTGAGGGCAAGGCCGGAGCCGTCATCATGCTGTGCATGAGATTTACCACTCAAGGGTTGGCTAGTCTTAACAGACTGTTTGTGGGTTACCTGATCCTGTGGAGAAGAAGAAATGGTCGGTGCCCTGACACTGGAAGGCAACGCGGTATCAAGGGAAACTCGAAATGGAAAATCTCTTCTCACAATATTGTAGCCTAATGGCTCCGGAGGAAAATGGTCAGGACCCAAACAGGTTAGACACCAGTTCTTGGAGTCTAAAAACAAAACTGTACCGCCACAGCTTAGGCACTTCTTAGGAAAAGAAGGTGGCGGCTCCATGATGGAGAGGCCTAGAAGGCCCAAAAGGTTTAAGACAGAAACTGGGAGAAAAAATTCCCTGAATTTAAGAAAAAGAAAAAACACCGGCGGTACCGGTGGAGTCGGGGAGACAGCCGTGACCACAAGAAAACAAAGAATTAAAAAAAACATTTTCTGCGGTGACAGGAGGACATCCTGCCGGCTCCGCGGAAAAACGAAAACTGAGGAGAGACAGTTGGAAAGGCAGGAAGGCAGCACGCAGGCGCTGAGGGATGCTCCCAAAAGCTTTCTGATTGGACGCTGGGGAGCGTTCCCGCGCAGGCTCCGTCGGTACCGACGTACCCATATGTGAAGACTCATTCCTGCTTGTTCCTGGAGATCTGTGCTATCTCCAGGAACAAGCAGGAATGACTCTTCACATATGGGGACTCCCAAGATGAGATGCCTGGAGTCCCAGCATGTCATAGGCTGGAACATGCTATCTCCCAGAACACCAGGCATCCTGAGAATGGAGGGTAGGAGTTGAAGAAAGAAGGATGCTGTGGAACAGCTAACCGAGCATAGGACTGCAGAGATGGAGTCCATGTGTGGATGATGATGATCATCAATAATATTGTAAAGGATATTGCAATATGGACCTACCCTGACAGGATTTCAGAGAAGTATGGAGGTTCATGGATCTACTGGGAAACCTAGTAGAGGAACTTTGAAGAGGACCTCACTGTAAGTGGAGGTAACAATCCTGTAGGAAAACCAGTGGAGGTCAGAATCTTGAAAGGTAACAGGTAACCCCAGTAGGGAAACTGGGGTAGTCCAAAAACGGTGGGCCTTCAGCGGAAGGCTTTATGAGAAAAACCCTAGCTCTTTTGGAGGCAGAGTGAGCCACTCTTAGGAGCAAAAAGAGAAGGCTAACCGATTTGGACAAACAGGCACAGTCCTTGTGGGGAGAAAGGGCGTGGGAACTCCTTGTATCCCAAAAAGAGAGGTCAAATGCCTGAGGCGTTAAGCCTGTGATTAACTGAAGATCCACAATGTCTCTCCTAACTGGGGTAAGCTAGGAGAGACATTGGGCACGGAGAGCTTCAGAGGTACCTAAACCGTTAGGTTATGGTATAAAAATTGTTGACTACCACAGGAGTGGTTGTGTGTGTAGAACCCCAAACCTGCTAGATAGCATAGGTATGGGTAAAGCCCCTCTGTCAGAATCATATAGCTATATGAGGATAGACAGTGAGATAGATAAGTATGTGGATACATATCTATCTATAATAAAATATCTCAACAGATACATACATAGATAGATAGATAGATAGACAGACAGACATATGAGAATATATCTATAGTGAGATATGGTAGGGCATAAAATACACACAAAAAATAAATATGGATATGTAGGCCTACATATGGGTGTCTGCAATTAAACAGAGATATGCCTACAGCACAGTGATCACATAGGATATGTGGAGAGGAAAGATTCATCTAACAAGGAGGTGGAACCTACTTGAAAAGACATATAGAGAATCTATTCCTCCTGATCTGCAAGAATGCTAGTTAGTGAAAAATAACCAGGACTGTTACGTGAAAAACAAAGGACAATGTCAATGTGCAGCCAGCAAGTCCCGAGTCTTCCAGGACTCTAGCATGGTAAGTAGACAGAAGACGCCTAGAGATGAGATACCATGTTGACCTGCTTAACCCTTTCAAGGCCTACTTTAAATTTTTAATCCACATTCTGCAGCCTGGTTAATTTTTGCATATTTCAGGAAAATTGTACCCGTCTTATTCAATATGTTCTAATAGTGATTTTCCTTCTGCTATGGTCATGTATTATATACCATTTGATAGGAATATTTAGTCAGAATTTTGGATCCCAAGAGTTTTGGGCTTGGCCTGGAAAGGGTTAAGGGCAAAGGTATCATGCGTTCTTACCATGAGGACGAGCATATCCCCGATTGGGAATACTATGGACCAAAGCAGGGAACTGGCAACTCCTTGAGCTTTCACGTAAGAGAAGGCCTATGTCCTTTATATCAAAAAGGGAGATAGTAAAAGAAGAGAGAACTTTCTAGTCATGGGAGGCATGACTGAAAAGCCTTTTCTAACCAGCTAGGATAGCTGTTGGAGAAAAAAACAAACCCATGCTCTCTAGCAAGGGCCCATAGTGGAAAGCTTCTCTGTAGATTGCAGAGAGCATGACGCAGGAGAATGAGGAGATAGAACTGGCTGGTAGAGAGCCAGTATCTCTGCCAACTATGCTGCCAAACCCAGGGAGATGGAGAGGGCAGAATAGAAGACAATCTAGAAAGCTTGTTGTGAGATGATCTCCAAGAGAGATGAAGCACTGACTTGGAGCCACTACTAAGACTAGACAGAATGTTAGTGGAGGACAATCTGGTTGTTTGTGGACAAGAACCAGTGGTCCAAACATTAAGGCTCCTGCATAGGCAGCTGCTAGTAAGACAGTAGAAGAATCTTACTGTTTAAAAAAACAAACAGAAAGAACAGACAGAACAGGAGTAGGAAACTCTGGACATGTCTGATAAGCTGCCTCAAAGCAAGATTGAACAGAGGAGGCAACTCAGAGAGGAAAACTCCACACTGGAAAGTGAGAAAAGTAGAGAGGCTGAAGAAAAAGCCTCCCAGTAAGTAATTCTCTCTTACAGGGGAAAAACTTGGTAAGAGGGTGAAGAGAATGGAGCTGAAGAAGACTTACGAAGTAGGAAGTCTATAGAAAGGAAAGATACATGCTGGCACAGGAACTATCATTTGATAGTGGTTAGACCTCTTTCCCTAGCAGGAAAAAGAGGAGAAACCTGTGACCTATAGGCATGAATATCCTGACAGCTCATAGAAATATAGAAAAAAATGGATATCTTTTGGAAAGGGATCCATGTGTAGGGGTTAGAATGAAGCGGTGGATTGCCTTCATTGAGAAGAAGCAACTGTAGATGCTAACCCCAAGAGTCACAAGCATCTGATGATGACTGATCAGAAACCCTGCAGATGCTGGGTTTGCTGAGCCTGGTGAGAGGTTGGATTCTGCAGACCAGGACGATGCCTCCCTTGTTGGGAAACAGTTGTATGATGGGCAAGCGATGAATAAAACTTTCTTCTCTTGTGGGAAGAAAGTTTGGTAGGAGATTTCCTACCTAGTGGGACAGAAGGTGGTGTAGAACAAACCTTAGGAATAGGTAAATCAATGGATAACTGAGTAACCTGACGTAAAGACTCCTTGTTGAAAAGATTTTCTCCAGTGCAAGGAGTATGTCCCAGACGTTGTTGTGCCCATTTGTCCAAGTCTGAAGATTGGAGCCAGGCTTTACGTCGTGCAATAGCAGAAGTTCTGCTAACAGACTCAAAAGAATCTAGGGAAGTACGAGAAAGAAACCAAGAAATATTCTGGATATGCTTAAGCAGTGAAGAATAGTCTTTACTCCTAGAATCTGGAAGGAAAGGAGTCAAAAGATGTAACTGCTTTGTGACCTCCTCAAGAGAAAGACTCATATAAAAAATATATGAGAGAATTCTTGCAGAAAGCATAGATGTCTGGAAGGTTTGACGTCCAAAGGCATCTAGTGTCTTAGATTCACGACCTGGCGGATAAGAAGAGTGCTTTTTCTTACTCTTTACCCGCCTCATTGCTGATTCCACTACTATGGAATGATGAGGAAGTTGAGTCTTTTGAAACCCTGGAGAGGGGGGCACCTGATATAAAAGATCAGTTGCTCTGGGAGTTGGGGGTACCCTTAAAGGTGTTTCCCACATTCCTAGAAGGAGATCCTGCAAGGAATGATGCAAAGGAAGCATTATGTTGTCCTTTGCTTTGGCAGAAACAGAGCCCTGTGCAGGATCATGTCCTGGAATAGGAATGGCAAGAGATCTTGCTATATCTAGGAGGAAACTCTGAAAAGAGGGATCCCAAACAGAAATCTCCCCTGGACAGGGTAGATCTAAAGAACTAGCCTGAGCATCCACAGAGTGTAGTTTGGAATGCTTAAAAGATGGTTGCTGGTACTGGCTGTCAGGAGCAGTCCCCATCCTTACCACATCATCCATGCCAGGTATCGACTCCAAGCTTGGTATAGAATGGAGTGATCCTGTCGAAAAAAGCATGGCAGGAATTGGCGACAATGTCACTTTGGTTACCGGTATCGATGCTGATACCGGTACCGATGTCGGAGTCGAACCCGACAAAGACATCGGAGCAGTCATCGGTGACAGTTCAATCGGTACCGAGGTAACCGAAAACCTCCGGCCGCTATCCTCGGTACCGAAGCCCCGGTATCGATCGTTGTCGGTACCAAAATCTATTGGTACCCAGTTTTCTAGACTAGAGATCGATTCCAAACTCGGCATCAAGGGCAAAGAGCCTGATATGCGAAGCATGGAAGGCACCGACCGTGAAGGTAATGAGGACATCGGTACCAACTTCGGTACCATGTCTGATACCAGTGAAGGAAGAGCAACCAGTGGCAACTCAATCGGCGTCGGGGGAACCAAGAGTTGCGGATCTGAATCATCGGAACCCAGCCTTCGGTACCGTCGAGAGCCGGAACCAAGGCGAGTCAGTACCCAGTCCTCCAGACTGGAGATTGATTCCAGACTCGGCATCGAAGGAAGCGAGGCTATCGATGCACATCTGGAGGGTACCGACGTCGGTTGGAGTATCGGTGTTGGTACCAATAATGGAAAGTCAATCTGGAGGGTATCCACCGGTCCCGAAGGTACCGAGGACGGCAGATGACGATCCCTGGTGAGGAGTGTTGCATCCAACACCAGTGCCGATGCCGGGGTATCGGTACCGCTCGAAGCGGATGCCACCACCGTACACGGTTTAGGTATGTTCTGTGGGGGGTGAACCCCGGGAACAACCTGAAACCCCTTATAGGCTTTGGAGGCCGAAGACTCCCGCCAGGGTTTTGAAGCCAGTGGACCCTCGAGGGCAAGGCTGGAGCCGTCTACATGCTGCGCATGAGACCTACCACTCGAGGACTGGCTAGTCTTAACAGACTGTTTGTGGGTTACCTGATCCTGTGTGGACGAAGAAGGGGACGGTGCCCCGAAGTTGGAGGGCAACCGTGTATCGAGGGAGCCTCCATGTTGAAAACGACTTCTTACCAAATTGTTGTCAGGACCCAAACAGGTTAGACACCGACTTCGAGGGTCTAAAAATAAAGTTGTACCGCCACAGTCTGAACATTTCTTGGAGAAAGTGTCTGGTGGTTCCATGAAGGAAAAAGAAGAGGCCTAGAAGGCCTGAGAGACCGTGGGACACTATGAAGAAAAAATATCCCGTGGAAAAGGAAAATTTTTCAAGAAAAGAAAAGAAAACACCGGCGGTACCGGTGGCGTCGGGAAGACAGCCGCGACCACAAGAAAACTAAAAAATAAAAACAAGAATTTTCTGCGGTGACAGGAGGACGTCCTGCCGGCTCCGCAGAAAAACGAAAACTGAGGAGAGGCAGTTGGGAAAGGCAGCACGCAGGTGTGCTGGGATGCTTCCAAAAGCTCTTGATTGGACGCTGGGAAGCGTTCCCACGCAGACTCCGTCGGTACCGACGTACCCATATGTGAAGACTCATTCCTGCTTGTTCCTGGAGTATAACAATGCATGACCTACTGGGGAAAGAGAACAAGTGGCAATGTCAAATAGGAATTACATAAACAGAATACCTCAGCTCAGTTACACATACAGAACATAAACCATCACCAAACAAGGAATCACAATTTAGAAATAGGAAGACAATAATTAAACTGGAAACCCCAAAAGCCAAACTTGGAATGAACAACACTGTAGAAATAAAACTATAAATTAATTTCCTCTTGTACTAAACAAAGCGCAGACGTTAATGATGCACATTTCCCAGAGCTGACATATTCCAATTAATAAATTCAAAATAAAGAGATTTTTTTCTACCTTTTGTGCATTTTTTTTCAGTTGCAATTGCTCCAGCCACTTTCTTCTGGTTTCTTCATGTCTTCTAACTCTCCATCGTCTGCTGTCCATTTGTTCTTTCTTCTCTCCTAGTTTTTTTCCATTCTCTCTCTACATCTGCTTTAACATACTAATCTTTCTCCTTTTGATC
Source organism: Ichthyophis bannanicus (assembly GCA_033557465.1). NCBI lineage: Eukaryota > Metazoa > Chordata > Amphibia > Gymnophiona > Ichthyophiidae > Ichthyophis > Ichthyophis bannanicus. The sequence goes on from CM066033.1 coordinate 665,882,221, forward strand.
TTTCCTCATTCCTATTTCATCCACTCAAATTTTACCCCTCCATCCTCAATCCCCACTTACTCTCCCAATATCCGGCCAATTGTAGATTTGTCTTCACTCCCACACAAAATATTTTTCCCCTCTCCAAGCTCCATCCCATTCTAATCCTCCCCCAACATCAGCTCCCTTCTAGTTCCAGCCCCACCCAGCATCCGCTCCCTTCTAGTCCCCGCATCAGCCCATTTCCAGTCCTAGCCCCCATAAGCCCATTTCCAGTCCTATCCTAGCACCACAATCAGCCCATTTCCAGTCCTAGCTCCCCCATCCATTTCCAGTCCTATCTGAGTCCCTCCATCAGCTCATTTCCAATCCCAGCCCCCCATCAGCCCATTTATAGTCTTTTCCTAGCCCCAACATCAGCCCATGTCAAATCCTAGCTCCCCTCCACTCAGTCCATTTCCAATCCAAGCCCCCCATGAGCCTACTTCCAGTTCTAGCCCCTCCATGAATCCATTTCAATCCAAGCCCCCACCACAGCCTATTTCCAATCTTAGCACCCCCAAAAGCCCATTTCCAGTCCTATCCTAGCCCCTACATCAGCCCATTTCCTGTCCTACCCCCCACTCAGCCCTTTTCCAGTCCTAGCTCCCTCCTCTCACAGCCCATTTCCATTCCAAGCCCCCCTCCCCATCAGCTATTTGCAGTTCAAGCCCCCCTTCCACTCAGCCCATTTCCATTCCAAGCCTCTGTCCCCATCAGCTATTTGCAGTTCAAGCCCTCCTTCCCACTCAGTCCATTTCCAGTCCTAGCCCCCCCCCATAGCCCTTACCAGTCCTAAGCCCCACATCAGCCCATTACCAGTCCTAAGCCCCCCATCAGCCCATTTCCAGTCCTAGCCCCCCCATAGCCCATTACTAGTCCTAACCCCCCCATCAGCCCACTTCCAGTCTTAGCCTCCCCATAGCCCATTACCAGTCCTAACCCCCCATCAGCCCATATCCCGTCCTAACCCCCCATCAGCCCATTTCCAGTCCTAGCCCCCCCATAGCGCATTACTAGTCCTAACCTCCCCATAGCCCATTACTAGTCCTAACCCATCAGCCCATTTTTAGTCTTAGCCCCCCCATAGCCCATTACCAGCCCTAACCCCCATCAGCCCATTTCCAGTCTTAGCCCCCCATCAGCCCAATTCCAGTCCTACCCCCCATCAGCCAATTTCCAGTCTTAGCCACCCCATCAGCCTCCAGTTCTGACCCCCCCATCAGCCCATTTCCAGTCTTAGCCCCCCATCAGCCCATTACCAGTCCTACCCCCCCATTTCAAGTCCTAGCCCCCCATAACCCATTACTAGTCCTAACCCCATCAGCCCACTTCCAGTCTTAGCTCCCCCCCATAGCCCATTACCAGTCCTAACCCCCCTCCCCCCACCAAGCCAAATAGATTTAAAAAAAAAAAAGCAAACCGGCTGCTGCTGCCGCCATGGCAGCGGCAGAATCAAGCGTCCCGCCGCGGGGCCCCCCCCCCCCTCTACCCGGCAAAGCCTCCCAGAAACATCAGCTTCAGAATCCCAAAGCGCAGGCTTTCAGAGCAGCGAGAGTTTCCCTTTCTCGTGCGGCTCTGTTAAGCCCGCCAGGGCTGATGGGATTTCCCATCAGCCCCGATGGTCTTAACAGAGCCGCGAGAGGTCAGGGAAGCTCTCGCGGCTCTCAAAACCCGCACTTTGGGACTCTGTCCGAAGCTGATGTTTCTGTGAGGCTTTGCCGGGTAGAGGGGGTGGGGCCCGCAGCGGGACGCTTGATTCTGCCGCTGCCACGGCGGCAGTGGCAGCCGGTTTGCTTTTTTTAAAAATCTATTTGGCCTGATGTAGAATGTTTTTTGCGCAGGGCCCCCTGAAACGCGGGCCCTGTGCAAAAAACATTCTTGCTCAATGGACAGGCCGGCCCTGCTGGAATTCATTACCGGAGGATGTAGTAAAAGCTGTTAGTGTAGCCAAGTTTAAAAAAGGTTTGGACAACTTCCTGGAGGAAAGGTCCATAAACCATTATTAAAGGGGACCCGGGAAATCCACTACTTGTCCCAATACAAGCATTGTGGAACTTGTGTCTTCTGGGGAAGCTGTTAGGTACTTGTGACTTAGATTGGCCACTGTTGGAAACAGGATACTGGGCTTGATGGACCTTGGCCTGACCCAGTATGGCATATCTTATGTTCTTATGATTCCAGCAAGACAAGTTTGCCTTGCCTTGGTTGCCTTGCCGAAGAAATGGCAACCAAGAAAACTGTATGGCGTGCCCAAATCCTTCAGAGTAGCACGCTCCAACGGTTTAAAGGGCTCCAACACCAGGGTCTGGAGCATCAGAGACAGATCCCAGGAAGGGACCACTGACCAGAGGGGAGGGTGCAGGTGCCGAACTCCCTGAAAATAGCACTCAACATCTGGAAGCAAGGCTAGAGACTTAGGTTACCAGCCACCAGTCCTCCAAAAACAGGCCAGAGCTGCCACCTGAACTTTTAGGGCGCTCAGAGGAAAAACACAACCACACTTTTTTCAGCTTCCATGCACTGCACTATCACTCAAAAGAGGCAACAGACCTTCTCTGGGCTCTCAGCAGAGTGAAGACCACCACAAGACAGTAGTCCTTACATGCTACCTGTCTCCTTCCAAGAGCGAGAAGGGAGCTGGGTCTTCCAGGATGATTGGCCCCTAAAGAAATAGGCCTCGACACGGAGGCAAATAGAGATGGTGCTTATAGGAGCCGCATCAGATCTTCAAACAGTGTTCTCCTCAGCCAACAGAACGATCCACCCAGGTGGTGCACTATACACCAAATTACACGCTCCAACAGTGGCCACAGAGAAAACACAGCAAGCATTGCCTTGGCCAAGGCTGGACCAGGGCGACTATGCCCTCTGGCCCTGCCTCTATGCGACAACTGAAGCAACAGCACACCTTGGCATTGGAGCAGGTCACCATCAGATCCATCTCAGGGCAACCCCAACAACGAAGAATCAACTGAAACATCTTCTGATTCAACTCCCACTCTCTGGGATTTAGAGCGTGCTGGCTGAGATAGTCCAGCTCCACATTGTCTGGCTCAGTAATGTGCTGGGCCAGAGCTAGGAGGTTCTTTTCAACCCAGGCAAACAAGAAAGCCATCTCCAGGGCCACTCTGGCACTCCTTGTGCCCCCTTGCTGATTGACATAAGCCACCACAGTGGTGCTGTCCAAAAACACTAACCACATGGCCCTTGACCAGAGATCAGAAATGCAGACAAGTCAACCTGATGGCCCTTGCCTCTAGGTGGCTGATGGACCACATCGCTTCTCTGCGATTTCAACGACCCTGATCCATTCGCTTTTAGCAATGGGCTCCCCAGCCTGTGATTAGTCTCTGTCTTCAGAAGGATCCATGAGCAATCGTCTAACGGCACACCCTTCTTCAGATAATTGAGCTACTGCTACCACTGAAGGCTGGCCTCCACCATTAGTATGAGTGGGAGCCTGAGCTCAAATCCTTGAGAACTTCAGATTTATTAGCAACTGGGCAACAGATGGACCAACAAGAGACTATACTGTGCTGATGGACTACATCTCTCTGTCGCAGGGAAAAGAAACCTAAGTGAAAAATTCAGGCAGTATGTGGATATGCATTTAAACTAGGAAAAGGGGGTGACTGATGTGGAAGGTCAACATCTGCATGCCACCCCCTGCAAAAGCAGATCATCAGAAACAGCCACACTTTTAAACCACACATCAAAAACAAGTGGGAAGAAGTGGGCAGAACAAAATCAATGCAAAATACACACAAGCCAGGTAAATGCTAGAAAGCAATGAGCACAAATGCTCGAAGCTTAGCCAATAAAATTCCGGACCTGGAAGCCCTAATGGTGGAAACGGATTTGGACATCGTGGCCATTACAGAAACATGGTTTAATGAATCGCATGATTGGGATATAGCCATAGCTGGCTATAATCTATTCAGAAGAGAGAGAAAATGGAAAAGGAGGAGGAGTAGCCTTGTATGTCAAAAGCAATATTAAAGCTACTGAAATGCAGGGGACATGGGGAAAAGAAGAAGCGCTTTGGATTGCGTTGGAAAGAGGAGATGGCACTGTCATCCATATTTCTGTAGTCTACAGATCTCAGATTCAAATTGGAGAGAGATAACGAATTGATTATAGATATTGCAAGATAGCAACAAAGGGGGAAGAGATCATATTGGGTGACTTTAATCTACCTGATGTGGATTGGATTACTCCTTCTGCACATCTGGAAAGCAGCAAAAGAAATTGTGGATACTCTCCAAGATGCATTACTTAGACAAATGGTGATGGAACCAACCAGGGAAAGCTCAACGCTGGATGTAGTGCTCACCAACAGTGATAGCGTGTCGAATGTCTGCGTGAGTGCCCCTGTGAGCAACAGCGACCATCACACGGTGTGGTTTGAGATAAAAGCCATGGTACAGGCCAATCATAGCAAGCTCAAAGTCCTAAACTTCAAAAACACCGACTTTAATAAAATGGCCGAGTATTTATTTATTTATTTAGACAGTTTTGTATACCACCTTATCCTTCAATCAAAGTGGTCACAACACAATTGGGGATACATTTTAACACGAGGGGATATGAGACACATACACTAATACTTACAGGGAACATGGGCAATGGAGGGTTAAGTGGCTTGCCCAAGGCCACAAGGAGCACCTGTGGGACTAGAAACCCCAGTCCTTCCGGCCCAAGGTTGCTGTCCTCTAGTGGGATTTGAACCACCAACCTTCCGGCCTGTGGCACTTTGCCCCAACCACTAGGCTACTCCTCCCTTAAAGTACTTAAAGGAGGAGATGACGGGGTGGAAGGAGATAAGGGAAGTGGAATTGCAATGAGCTAAACTAAAGGCGGTAATAAAAGGGGCAACAGATAAATATGTAAGAAAAGTAAATAAAAACAAGAGGAGAAGGAAACCTATTTGGTTTTCCAAAGAGGTGGCTGCTCAAATAAAGGCAAAAAACACAGCTTTCACAAAATTCAAAAGCTTGCAAACAGAAGAACACAGAAATGAATACAGGATCAAGCTCAAAGAGTCTAAAAGAGAAATAAGGATAGCAAAATCAAAGGCAGAGGAAAAGATGGCTAAAGATGTTAAGGGTGGCGACAAAACTTTCTTCAGGTATATTCGGGAAAGGAAGAAGATCAGAGTTGGAATTGCAGGACTCAGAAGTGCTGGGAAAGGACTCGAGGAAAGTGACACTGAAAAAGCGAAATTGCTAAACAAATACTTCTGCTCTGTTTTTACTAAATAAGATCCTGGAGATGGACCAGCTGACACTCCCAAATATAAAAATGGGAATGAACTAGATACCACAGCATTCACAGAAGATGAGGTGTTAGAACAAATTGCTAAACTGAAAGTGGACAAAGCCATGGGACCGGATGGGATACTTCCCAGGATACTGAAAGAGCTCAAAGAGGTTCTTGCAGGACCGTTAAAGGATGTCTTCAACAGATCCTTGGAAACAGGAGAGGTTCCTCAGGACTGGAGAATGGCTGATGTTGTACCTCTACACAAAAGTGGTGACAGGCAAGAAGTGTCAAACTACAGGCCTGTGAGCCTTACCTCGGTGGCGGGAAAAGTAATGGAGGCGCTCCTGAAAGAGCAAATAGTGAACTTTCTCAAAACCAACAGGTTGCAAGATCCGAGGCAACATGGTTTTACCGAAGGATGGTCTTGCCAAACAAATCTGATTGAGTTCTTTGACTGGGTGACCAAGGAACTAGATCAGGGGCATGCAATGGATGTCATCTACCTGGATTTCAGCAAAGCCTTTGATACTGTTCCTCATAGGAGGCTTGTCAAACTCAGCAGCTTGGGGATGGGTCCCAAGATGGTAAACTGGATTAGAAATTGGTTGACTGACAGACAACAGAAGGTACATGGAGCTCACTCGGATGAGAGGAAGGTGATTAGCGGGGTGCCCCAGGGTTCGGTCCTGGGCCCGGCACTGTTCAATATATTTGTGAGTGATACTGCTGAAGGACTGAATGGAAAAGTCTGTCTTTTTGCAGATGACACAAAAATTTGCAACAAAGTGGACTCCCCCGAGGGAGTGGTTAACATGAGGAAAGATCTACAAAAGCTGGAAGACTGGTCTAATGCTTGACAACTACGATTTAATGCGAAAAAGTGCAGTGTCATGCACGTGGGTAGCAGAAATCCAAGGGAAATGTACAAGATAGGGGGGCGAGAGGTTGGTATGCACGGTTCAGGAGAAAGACCTTGGTGTGATTATCTCTGATGATTTCAAGGTGGCAAAACAGTGCAACAAGGCGGTGGCAAAAGCCAGGAGGATGTTGGGCTGCATAGAAAAAGGGATTACCAGCAGAAAGGAAGAGGTACATATACCACTGTACAAGTCACTTGGAATACTGTGTTGTTTTGGAGACCATATCTTGCAAAAGATGTAAAAAGACTGGAAACTGTTCAGAGAAAGGCGACCAAAATGATTTGGAGCCTGCATCAGAAGCCTTATGAGAAGAGACTTGAAGACCTAAATATGTACACTTTGGAGGAGAGAAGGGACAGGGGAGATATGATTCAGACCTTTAAATACTTAAAGAGAAATGATAAACAAACAAACCTCTTCCAAAGACGGGGAAGCTGCAAAACTGGAGGGCATAACATGACGCTGAAAGGTGGAAAATTGAAAGACAATGTCAGGAAATATTTCTTCACTGAAAGGGTGGTGGATGCTTGGAATGCCCTCCCGATGGAAGTGGTGGGGGAAAACATGGTGACAGAATTCAAAATGGCATGGGACAAACACAGTGGATCCCTTTACAGCAACAGGATAAAAACAAAATAAACGGTACCATCTAACATCTGAACCATCTAACATCTCAACAAATAGGGGTGTCCTACATGGAGTGGTGGGTTCACCCCTAAAGAAAGACATGGGGAGGGGTGGCCTGCACAGAGCGACAGGTGCACCTACTCTTGCCATCTTGCTGGGCAGACTAGATGGACCATGCTGGTCTTTATCTGCCGTCACTTACTACGTTACTATGTAACTTGGGGACTACAGAGTCAGCAAGGACCACTGGGGCAGCTGCAGATGAGCATATGTCCATGGCACCATCTCAATTGTTGCTGCCATCAATCTGAGGAGCTGTAAATAATCCCAGAGTCTGAGAGCCTGTTTCGAACAGAACGGCACCAGGCAATCCAACAACCTTCTGACTTTCCCATCTGATAGTTTGATACTTGAGTGGGCAAAGTCTTCCTATGTTCCCAAGAACTCCAGGAATGGGGAAGGCACCAACTGGCTCTATCCCTCGCTTGAACACTCAGCCGAGGCTTTCCAAGCAGGCCAACACTCGGGTCAACACCAGAGACGGCTCAGACAGAGGACAGACTAGATTGAGTCAGCCATTCAGATATGAGTGCACAGAAGTCTCCATACGTCATGGCACTGCAGCCACTACTGCCATTACCCTAGAGAAGTGGAAAGCCTGAATGGAAGGGCAGCAAACTGAATGTGAGAGTGAAGCATGGCCAAATGCAGATTCTTCATATCCTGATCAGAGAGGATCAGCAGAAGTGACGCTTCATCCAATCCAGGTATGCAAGAAATGCCTTTCAGCGCACCACTTGAACTACTGATCTCAAAATTTCCATTCGGAAGTACAAGTTCGTGTTGACACCCTTGAGGCCGAGAATGGACCGGAATGAGGAGTATTTTTTTTTTTTTGGTTGAGTATCCACCCCTGCCCCAATCGTCCAGGGGAGTAAGCTACACTGCCTTCAGGAGCAGCAACTTGTCTAAGGCGATTCAAACAGCCGCCCTTTATTCACCAATCCACAGGGGGAGATTATGAAAACATCCAAAATTGGCTCTTTGCATTCCAGGACGTAACCATACTGAATGAGATCAAGCACCCAGTGATCCTTGGTGACCCAGGCCCCTTCCTGAAAGAGAAGGTGAAGCCTGCCTCCAACTGGAAGAACCAGAGAATGGGTCCCCAAATCTTTCATTGCGTGGCCCGGAAGGGACCACCTTTGGAGGGGACAGAGTCCCTGGGCTCATGAGAACCTCAAAAGGATTGAGAACAAGCCTAAAATCCGGAAGCAGAGGAGAAGAAAGGCTTTCCAGGCTGATAGCGACAGGAATCTTGATACTCCCAGGAGTCCGACCAGCATGTCCACGAGAAGCAGGCAAAGGCCAATGGAAAAGGGGGCTCCTGACCACTTCTTAGACCCCTCAGACCTGTCCTCTGGAAAGTGGCAAGGCTGATTTCTCCCAGATCCTTTATCAGCTTCTCCAAAATCAGCTCCAAAAGGAAGCTTCCCTTTAAAGGCCAATTTGGCCAACTGGGTTTTGGAGGATGTGTCCACTCCCTAGGCGTTGGATTGGACTTTACCACATGTTGTGTTGACAGGGGACTATCCCTGGCCGCTAGGCAGACTAGGTTGAATATGGCATCAGAAAGGAAGACCGTAGCAGACTCCAAAAGAGGGGTAGTATCCTGCAGGAGTGACTGAATCCATTGGAGCAGGGCTCAAGATGTTAGGCCCACACATACTGCCAACTGAAGAAAAGCAGCCACCATGGCAAACTGGTTCTTCAACAATGAATCCACTTTGCAGTACAGAGTATCCTTCAAGAACAATCCACCTTCTACAGGAATGATGGTCCCCCTAGTAACAGACATGACCTGCGCACCCACCTTAGGAATATCAAACCACACAACGCATGCCTTCTCTGGTAGAGTGTACAATCTTTTTATGCACCTTTAGCCACTCATGCGGGGAATCTGGAAAATTCCACTTAGATCAGGTCATGTCCCTGAACACCTCTGGAAATGGGAAAAATGTAGTGGGTTTTCGAACCCCTTGCAGGAGTGGATGAAGTTTCAGCTCCTACTCCATGCCTGGAGCATCCGTCAAGTCCAAGGTGGATGAGACCCTGGCAATCAACACTGCCAGTTCCTCCTTCCAGAACAGGTGGTTAACATCAGCTTCTTCATAATCCTCTGAAGGTGAGAGCACTTCGACATCCACAGCACAGCCCAAAATTGAGACATCTGAGACCAGATCTCAGACAGACCCTCCACTGCTTCATGAGGTGACCTCTGTCGTGGGCACTTAGTCATAGTGAACACAGAGCTTCCACTCTCAGCCTGTCCCTCACGAGACTGCGCTCAGGGGAGGGGGGGGGGGGAGTAGACCCAGAAGCTGCAAGGTCTGAATTTCCATGCCAAAATAACCAGGCCTGTTGAAGAAAGAAGAGACCATCTGGATTCCAGAAGCTCTTCTGTTGAAATGACCCAACAGGGAGACAACAGCTGAGGTTAAACCCTTAGAGAAAGGGGAGCAGCAAACAGCATGGTTGCTGGGAACTTCCAGCTGGCTGGCCGGCCATTCTTACTCACAGCACCATCTGCCACTTCATGCCCTTAGACAGGCAAGGCCAGACCAACTGCATATCCCTGCTGAGAGAGGGTAAAACTGGCCCTCCAGGGATGATTTAGAAGCTGCCATGTCAGAAGCCAGAGATAGAAACATAGAAATATGACAACAGAAAAAGACCACATGGCCTATCTAGTCTGTCCTTCCGTAACTACAATGGTCCCTTTTTTCCTTTAGAGATCCTCTGTGTTTGTCCCATGCTTTTTTGAATTCAGTTACTGTCCTCATCTCTACCACCTCCACTGGGAGACTATTCCACGGATCCACCACTCTTTCCGTAAAGAAATATTTCCGCAAATCACTCCTGAATCTATCCCCCTTCACCCTCATCCCATGTCCCCTCGTAGCAGAACTTGCTTTCAATTGAAAGAGGCTCTCCCCCTGAACATTTATGCCACGGAGGTATTTAAACATCTCAATCATATCACCTCTATCCCGCCTTTTCTCTAAGGTGTACATATTAAGATCCTTAAGTCTGTCCTCATATGCTTTATAATGAAGACCACTAACCATTTTAGTAGCCACCTTCTGCACTGACTCCATCCTGTTCACATCCTTTTGAAGGTGCGGTCTCCAGAATTGCACACTATACTCCAAATGAGGTTGCACCAAATACTTGTACAGAGGCACTATCACCTCCTTTTTTCTGCTAGCCATTCCTCTCTGTATGCACCCAAGCTTAGCTAGATCCCTCCTCATGTTATCTACACCTTCCTGGGTGTCTATTGCAGATTTTGGCATCATCTGCAAAAAGGCAAACCTTACCCAACAGCCCTTCCGCTATATCACTAACAAAGATGTTTAAAAAAATGAGGCACCTCGCTTGAAGAAAACAGAGTTAAGGCAAGTATAATGGCAGTGTGTGCTAAGGCCACAGCAGCCCATAAGGTGTGTGTTAGCAGTAATGTGCGAAAGGGCACTTGGGTAGGAACACATATTGGAGCTGCTCAGGCAGAGTGTACACTAGGACTGTGTGACCACCAGGCGCGCAATGGTAAAAAAGTAATATGTAGAAAAGAATGGGAAATACCCACACCACGCTGATGGTCAACCAGTCATCCACTCCAAATTGCATCCCAGATGGATGGAATTGGGAGCCCTCAACAAAAGTAAAACTTTGGTACGCGCCCCCCCCTCCCCTTCCTGAGAACCCCAGGCAGAAACACATGCTGGGCTCAGCTTTATTCTCCTGAAACGGCTTCTCTTGCTTTTCAGACATGGTGTTTAATGTGGCTGGCAGGCAGATTCCTCAGAGCCTTCTGTGATCTTCAGGAGAGAACAAGGAGGGGGGGGGGGCAGAGGAGGGAGGGGGCATTGAGGTTGTGTGAGGCTGCTGAACTCTTCCAAATTCTTCCAATTTTCTGACTTCTCAACAGGCTCTTAGCATAAAAGCACACAGCCGAACCAATTTTCCCTCCTCCTATGGCTACCGAAAAGACTGCAGTCTAGTGGAGCCTCCCACGTCACACTCAATTGAGAGTCACCCTCAAGGTGGTCTTCATAAAGCAAAATCAATCTTTTCCTCTCAAGTGTTCAGATTTTCTTCAGAGCGGAGAAAATCCATCTGCCAGAGACAGAAGAATACTGGAGGGCCCTCTGGTGGCTGAGGTGAATAAAGGTATAGGAGTGATGTCATTGAAACCTGAGCATTTCATGGTCTGTCTCCACTAATCTGCTGGTAGGGGAACACAACTCACTTATCTGGACTGGTCTAGCAGGACAATATGGAAACCTCAGTTCACAATGGTGGTTGTCCTGTTCTGCCAGGTCTTGGTGCAATAGGAAGACAATGCTACAACACTATGAAACCACAGCACCAACAGCAGCTACAAAGCAACATTTTCTTTTCGAAACCGTTTTATTTGGGATAGCTACAGCACATAACCTTAAGAGTGAACTTGCCCTCAGGCTGAAACTTCAATGGAAGACATTAGAATCATCATAACGTAATTATTAAGGAGACCTGCAAAACTACTACTACTTACCTTCCTGGAGACTGAGGACACATTCAGCCCAAATCTCTGAGCTCTTTCCTTCAATTTGCTCATATTTACCTGTAAAGATACAAACTATGGCTTAGCACTTACCAAGCTGCGAGAAAAAACTAGGGAGAGGAAATAATCTTAGCTGAATATTTTGAATCTGTGAATCTTCATCTTAATCTGGACTGTTCGGTTTTTCTCTGTCCACAGGACAAAAGACAACCAGCTACCGCATGCCAAAATGGTAGCTATTAGTATAGCAGTTTTTTCTGCTCCTTTGTGCTTCCAGCTGAATCAAAAATAGGCTTCTACTGGGCTATACAAACATGAGGTATCCTTCTCTCCAGTTTAAAATCAACTGCACCCCTTTTAGCTGAACAGAAGTCACCATCTTTGGGCAGGTGGCCCAAGTATGGCTCCATCTGGAAAAGCACAGTTACTTACCTGTAACAGGTGATCTCTGGGAATAGCAGGAATAAGTCTTCACATATGGGTACGTCGGTACCAACGGAGCCTGCGCGGGAACGCTCCCCAGTGTCCAAAAAGAAAGCTTTTGGGAGCATCCCACATGCATGCGCGCTGTCTTCCCACCTAAACACTTCCCTCTCATCAGTTGGGTTTGTAGCTGAGACTGAAGGAGGGAAGTAGACAAATTAGAAAGAGAGCGCGAACCACTCCTAGGGGAGGTGGGTGGGTTGTGAAGACTTATTCCTGCTGTTCCCAGAGATCACCTGTTACAGGTAAGTAATTGTGCTATCTCCAGGAACCAGCAGGAATGAGTCTTCACATATGGGGACTCCCAAGCTGAGATGCCTGGGAGAGGCCCAGCATGTGACAAAAACTAATGGATGGGCCATGCTTCCCCCCACGGACCTCAGGCATCCAAGGGATGGAGGGCAGGAGTTGAGCTAACAGTGTAAAAGGGTGTGCTGTGGAACAGCTAGACTAAACAAGGAATCGGGGAAGGTGTCCTTGTGTAGAAGATGAAATTAGGTCTTACCTGCTAATTGTCTTTCCTTGAGCTTTCTCCGGGCCAGTCCAGGGAAAGGTAGGGTTGTCAATCCCCTATAGCAGCTGAGGACTGAAGACTTCAAGTTTTCTTGAGAGGTGAAGCCACTCCCCCTGAGGGTAATCCATCAGTCTCCTTCTGACAAAGCAACTAAAATGAAAGAACTGACAAAAAGTAGATTAACCCTTGAACAAAGTGATAACATTCTATAGTTCTTGAAAAAAACTAGGAAGCCCATAAATTTGCTCCCCCATTTTTTTTTTTTTTTTTTTTTACACTACATGTGATAGATTGGCATTGAGTGAAACCTAGAAGCCCCAAACCTGTCCCCCTTCAGACGAACAGGCAGATATGATGAAATTCTTATGATTCCGCAAACAAAACTGTTCGTAAAGCCGAAAGGGGTGGGACCCTGGACTGGCCCGGAGAAAGCTCAAGGAAAGACAATTAGCAGGTAAGACCTAATTTCATCTTCCTCTTCGCTTCTCCGGGTCAGTCCAGGGAAAGGTAGGGCAGTACCAAAGCAGTACCTAAACACGGGAGGGACCCGCCAAACCTGCGACAAGAGCCGAAGCCCCCACTTTCGCATCGTCCCTGGCCTGTACATCCAAGCGATAATGCTTCGTAAAAGTATGCAACGAAGACCACGTCGCTGCTCTGCAGATATCTACCGGTGGAACGAACGCGTATTCCGCCCAGGAAGTCGCTAGAGCCCGAGTGGAATGAGCTCTCAAACCAACCGGCAGCGATATGCCTTGCGCAGCATAAGCTGCCGCAATAGCGCTGCGAACCCACCGAGCAATGGTGGACTTAGACGCAGCTAGACCCTTCCGAGGACCCGCACATTGAACAAAGAGTCGGTCCGTTTTCCGAAAGGGTTGCGAAACCCGAAGGTACGTTTTTAAGACCCGACCAAGATCCAAATGTCTGAGCGCACGGTCCATCGGAGAAGTGGAGGTATCAGAAAAGACCGGCAACGCCACAGATTGGTTAACATGAAAAACCGAGAGCACTTTCGGTAAAAAGGAAGGAACTGTTCTTAGCAAAACCCGTTCGAGAAGAAATTGTAAATAAGGCTCCTGGCAAGACAAGGCCTGCAAATCCGAAATTCGGCGTGCCGAACATAAAGCCACAAGAAAAGCTGTCTTCCACGAACACTCTCGGAGCTCCCGAGAGCAGAGGGAAGTTAAGGGTGACCGGGAAAAAGCTTCCAACACAATATTCAAGTCCCAAGGAGGCACTATAGGACGCACGGGAGGACGAATAATTTTTGCTGCACGTAAAAAGCGATGTATATTCGGATGCGCCGAAAGACGGCGACGTTGCACTGATCCTCGAAAACAAGCAAGCGCGGCTATCTGAACCTTAAGAGTACCGAGAGCCAACCCCTTGTCCAAGCCATGTTGGAGAAAAAGGAGCAGCTGGGGTAAGGTAGAAGACATAGGAGGAACATTGCGCTGCCCACACCAATCTTCGAAAAGATGCCATACCCGTACATATGCTAGAGAAGTCACCGGCCTCTTAGACTGAAGTAAAGTGGCCACCACAGAACTCGCATACCCTTTACGTTTTAAGCGAGCCCTTTCAAGAGCCAAGCCGTAAGTGAGAAGCGATCCACTCGTGGCATGAGAATTGGACCCTGATGCAACAGATTGATGCGAACTGGAAGAGGCCACGGTTGAGCTACTAATAGTCGAACCAGATCGGCATACCAAGGCCGACGAGGCCAATCCAGGGCTATGAGAATCACCATCCCCCGGTGTTGCGCTATGCGCTGGATCACTCGACTCAGCATCGGCCAAGGAGGAAAAACGTACAAGAGAGAGTCCTTTGGCCAGGGCTGAACGAGAGCATCGAGTCCTTCTGACATGTGTTCTCTGCGTCTGCTGAAGAAACGGTTGGCCTTGGTATTGCTGCATGTCGCCATAAGATCCATTATCGGCTGTCCCCAACGCAACGTCAGATCGTGAAAAAACCGCCGCGTTCAACTCCCATTCCCCGGGATCGAGAACATTGCGGCTGAGATAATCGGCCTGCACATTCTCCTTGCCAGCTACATGTGCCGCTGAGAGTGCCAGAAGATTGGCCTCTGCCCAAATCATCATATCCTGACATTCGGAGAGAAGAGAAAGAATCTTGTTTCCCCCCTGACGATTGATGTACGCGACCGTCACCGCATTGTCGGAAAAAAATCCTGACCGCCGTCCCTTTGAGAAAAGACGCGAAGTGCAGCAGGGCTAGACGAGCTGCGCGAAGCTCCAACCGGTTGATCGACCACGTGCTCTCCTCTGGAGACCAAGAGCCCTGAGCAATGTGTGTCTGACAGTGAGCTCCCCAGCCCGAGAGACTGGCATCGGTGGTGACCAACACCCATGAGGGCTCCTGCAAGGGAACGCCTACCGTGAGATGATCGCGGACTAACCACCACTCCAGACTGTGACGCACGAGAAGTGGACAGGGCAGACGTTGCGATAGAGGGTGAAGCTGTGGAGACCAGCAGGAAAGCAACGCCTGTTGCAATGGCCGCATGTGAGCCTTGGACCACGGAACCAGATCGAGCGCCGCCGCCATGGACCCCAAGAGTTGTAAATACATCCACGCCGACGGAGTTGTTAGCCGAAGAAACGCTTGTACCTGCTGTACCAGCTTGTCGACCCTCACTTAGGGCAAAAAGACTCGTCCCCGCTCGGTGTCGAAGAGTGCACCGAGATAAGTCATTTGTTGCGACGGTTCCAAGTGACTTGGCTTGATTGAGGCACCCAACCGAGTTGCTCTAGAATCTGAACCACCCGAGCCGTCGCCGCTATCGAAGCTAAACGCGAATCGGCTCTGATCAACCAATCGTCGAGATAAGGATGTACTCGGATACCTTCTTTCCGAAGCGCCGCTGCAACCACCACCATCAGCTTCGTGAAGGTCCGCGGAGCCGTAGCTAGACCGAACGGTAATGCTCGAAACTGGAAATGCCCCATTGGAAGGGCAAAGCGTAAAAAGCGCTGATGCGAGGGTCTGATGGGAATATGAAGATAGGCCTCCGTGAGATCTATTGATGAAAGAAACTCTCCCGGCCGTACCGCTCGTATCACGGTACGAAGCGTTTCCATGCGAAAGTGCGGTACCCGCAAAGTACGGTTTATGCCTTTGAGATCTAGCACGGGACGAAAAGAACCTTCCTTTTTGGGGACCACAAAATAAATCGAGTATCGACCGCAACCGTATTGGTCTAAAGGTACGGGAACTATCGCTCTCAGCTGCAAGAGACGATAGAGCGTGTCCACAATGGCCTTCTTCTTCAGACCGGGAGCACAGGGAGACATTACAAATGCGGGCGACAAAGGGCAGGCGAAATCGAGAGCATAGCCCTTCTGAATGATCTCCAACACCCATTTGTCGGAAGTGATGTCGGTCCAGGCCGCCAAAAAATCCTGTAGACGTCCCCCCCTACAGGCACCAACGGCTGGACCAGCAGACCTTCATTGCGGCTTTTTAACGGAGGGCTGGGAGGTACTAAAGTAGGACCTGCCAAAACCTCTGGCTCCACGAAAGGACTGCCCACGAAAGCTGGAACGGCCTCTGGAATAGGGAGCAAAGCGCGCTCCCCGAAATCTACGGGAGTCCCGACCGGAGCCACGGAATCCAGGAACCGTTCGCGCCGGCTTAGGTTTATCCTCAGGCAAACGGCCGCCTTTGGAGTCGCCTAAATCTTTCACAATATTTTCTAAGGCCTCTCCGAACAGTAATTTCTCCTTATAGGGCAATTTACTGAGCCTCAATTTCGAAGAAACATCTGCAGACCAGTTACGCAACCAGAGAAAATGCCTGGCCGCTACTAGGGAGGCCATAGTTTTAGCCGCAATCCGCAGCAAATCATAAAAAGCATCCGCCATATAAGCAGCGGCGGATTCCAACTTCGCAGTGTCAGCAATTTCAGCCGAAGTCCCCCCTGAAATGTCCCCTTGTAACCAACGAATAGACGCCCGAGAAACATAAGCTCCACAAACTGCAGATTGCAGCGCCAACGCACTGGAATCAAACGCCTGCTTTAGAAGAATTTCCAATTTCCTATCCTGAAGGTCTTTTAGAGCTGCCGCACCCTCTACGGGGATGGTAGTCTTTTTAGTCACTGCTGAAATAATACTAGTTACTAGGTCTGATTCCAGAGGGTATATATACTGATCCAAAATGAAAAATAAGCCCTCCACTTATACTTAGAAGAATACTTATGGTTATCACACAATGTTAATTAAGCATCGCCTAACTCTATCACTTGTGTGCAGATTAACCAGTGACAAGAGGTCTCAGACTTTCAGCGGCAATGCTCCAGTTATTTTTTAGAGCAATATGCCTGATTGCATCAACGACCTCAATATATCTCTGGGTTTTTTTTCTTTTATACTTAAAAGTTCATTTTAAACGTTGTCTGTTTACTATCTCCAGATAACTTGCGATGCTTGAATAGTGCAAATTTTATCCCATGTCTCAGAATCTTCTGAAGCTTTTGAACTATCACGTCTCAATCTTTTAATGCCATACATGAGATTGTGCTTCACAGCTAAATCAATATGAGTTTCTGCTTGTTCGTGCGTGCATACTTATTTACTAAATATAGCATTTAATTTTGCTTATCTGGTCATTGCTGATCATATCCCCGACGCCATCCACTGGGTACCGCACTTTGCGTTTCGTTAGTCTTCTTCAGGGGGAATTGAAATGATCGCAGCACGATTTATTACTGCACAGCTGAACTGTTAGTAGCACGATCTACAACACAAAATTTACTATGTTTCAGTTTAACCAATGCGACTACATTGCAGACTTAAACAGGATGTTACTGTTTCTACAAAATCACCTACCTATGAAGTCCTGATGACTGCAAGTGTAAAGAGTAACCGCGAGTTTCATAGGTAGGTGATTTTGTAGAAACAGTAACATCCTGTTTAAGTCTGCAATGTAGTCGCATTGGTTAAACTGAAACATAGTAAATTTTGTGTTGTAGATCGTGCTACTAACAGTTCAGCTGTGCAGTAATAAATCGTGCTGCGATCATTTCAATTCCCCCTGAAGAAGACTAACGAAACGCAAATTGCGGTACCCAGTGGATGGCGTCGGGGATATGATCAGCAATGACCAGATAAGCAAAATTAAATGCTATATTTAGTAAATAAGTATGCACGCACGAACAAGCAGAAACTCATATTGATTTAGCTGTGAAGCACAATCTCATGTATGGCATTAAAAGATTGAGACGTGATAGTTCAAAAGCTTCAGAAGATTCTGAGACATGGGATAAAATTTGCACTATTCAAGCATCGCAAGTTATCTGGAGATAGTAAACAGACAACGTTTAAAATGAACTTTTAAGTATAAAAGAAAAAAAACCCAGAGATATATTGAGGTCGTTGATGCAATCAGGCATATTGCTCTAAAAAATAACTGGAGCATTGCCGCTGAAAGTCTGAGACCTCTTGTCACTGGTTAATCTGCACACAAGTGATAGAGTTAGGCGATGCTTAATTAACATTGTGTGATAACCATAAGTATACTGCTGAAATAATGGCATCCACCTTTGGCATGCGTAATAAATCCTTCTCCTCCTGAGGAAGGGGGTACAAAAGCGCGCCAATGCGCGACTGCCACGCAAGGTAGCCTCTGGACACTCCCATTCCGACTCAATCATCTGCCTGATAACTCGGTGCATAGGGAAACAGCGTTGTTCAGCCTTAAACCCCTGCAACAGCGGATCCTCCAAAGGCTCCTGAGAAGAAGAGGGAAGAATCAAGTGAAGCGCTGCTAAAGATTGAGAAATGAGAGCTGAGAGCTCCTCTTTACGGAATACCCTGAAAATATTTGGATCCTCCCCGGGAACAATCTCTCCCTCTTCCAAGTCATCCGCATCAAGATCCAAACCAGGCTCTGCCAGAACCTCGGTATCCCCTTGAGCCAGGAGAAGGGAAGGCTGAGAAGTAAAGAGATCCACAGGGTCCTTAACACTGTCCTTAGATTGAGAAGATCCCTCACCAGGATCCTCAGACATTTGAACAGGCAGGGACACAGGCATAGGACTTGGAACCGCAGTGTGAAAGGCAGGCTGAGAAGATTTTAACAAAAACGCCTTATGCATCGCCAAAATAAATTCTGGCGAAAAAAACGAGGCCATGCCTTCCTGAGGTTCAGCAGAAAAGGAAGGCTTTTGCAGCTGAACGGCATCTTTAGCAGATTTTGATTTTCTTTTATGCGGCCGAAGCGGCTCTGCTAGAGCACTCACCGGTGCCGACAAAATGGCCGCCTTTCCCGCCTTATCGGCTGGCAAAGACGGCTCGTCCAATTTTTGCACAGGCTTGTCTGCCATGAAAAATTAACTCCCGAAGGAGCCGAAAAGAGAGAAAAATGAAAAATAACGCCGCCGCACAACACACTGCGCTGAAGAAAATACCCCGGAGCCGGTGTCGTGCGAACCGAAGCTACTGACAGGAAATAATTAAAAACAGTGACTCACCAGAGAAGCTGAACCGGCAGTGCAGTCCCGCTGCTAGCGGGAAGCTTTGAAATGCCGGTAGCGTTGGGCACAGAGGAAACAACTGGGGCCCCCAGGATCACTCTGTTGCCGGAGACGGAGGCAGTTAAAGAGGCAGGCTCTACCTCACACCGCCAGAAATAATCCTCTCAACGTCTCCAATGCTCTTAAAGCAATAGCGCCCCAATTTCGAAATTTAACAAGAACCATAGAAAAATTAGCTCTGCCAGAGCCAATATAACATACTGAAAAACAAATAAAGAAAAGGCTTGTCTATGAGGGAGAAATAGAGATTCGATCCTCTTTAGCTGCTGAGGACTGAAAGACTGATGGATTACCCTCAGGGGGAGTGGTTTCACCTCTCAAGAAAACTTGAAGTCTTCAGTCCTCAGCTGCTATAGGGGATTGACAACCCTACCTTTCCCTGGACTGGCCCGGAGAAGCGAAGAGGAAATAACTGTTAGTAAGGAAAGCACAGTTACTTACCTGTAACAGGTGATCTCTGGGAACAGCAGGAATAAGTCTTTGCATATGGGTACGTTGGTACCGACTGAGTCTGCGTGGGAACGCTTCCCAGCGTCCAATCAAAACGCTTTTGGAAGCATCCCACCACGCCTGCGTGCTGCCTTCCCCCTTCCCAACTGCCTCTCCTCAGTTAAGTTTTAAAGCTGAGACAAAGAGAGAGAGAGAGGAAAGGAAAGATAGATAGAGAGATACAACTCCTAGGGGAGGTGGGTGGGTTGTGAAGACTTATTCCTGCTGTTCCCAGAGATCACCTGTTACAGGTAAGTAACTATGCTATCTCCAGGAACAAGCAGGAATGAGTCTTCACATATGGGGACTCCCAAGTTGAGATGCCTAGAGGGAGTCCTAGCATGTTGGGAATGTAGAAGAGCCATGCTACTCCCCAGAACCTCAGGCATCCTGGGGATGGAGGGTAGGAGTTGAATACAGAAAAGGTGCTGTGGAACAGCTGAACTAGAACAGGACCTCTACAGAGAGAAACCCTGTAGAGAGGAGATCTAGTGGTAAAAATTGAGATATGAGCCTCCCTTGTTCGCATTGCAAAGTCTACGGAGGTTGATATGGATCTGTTAGAATAACCACTGGAATACCTCAAGGAGTACCTCACTGAGAAGTAGAGGTAAGAAAAGTAGAAAAACAAGTGGAGGTCAGAACCCCTCAGGGTGAAGAAAATAGCCCCAGGGAAAAACTGGGGTAGTGAAAGAGAGGTAGGACTTCCGCGGAAGACGCAGAAGGTACCATTAAGAAAGCTTAAGCTGGTTGGTCCAAGAAAAATGCAATCCTAGGACCAAAAGAAAAAAAGAGTCTGACCCATCTGGACTGGCAGTAGAAACAGTCCATGTAGAAGAGAAAGAGTGTGGAAACCCCTGTATCTGATAAGAAGTTAAGGACAGACTTAGGAAGCGCTAAGCTTTAGATAAACTGAAGTTCCGCAATGTCTTTCCTGAATGGGTTAAGGAAAGAAAAAGGTACATGGAGAACTTCAGGGGTACCTAACCCTGAAAGGTTATGGTACGGAAAAAGGTTGTTGATCACCACAGGAAGTGGTTATGTGTGTAGAACCCTAAGTATGCTGGTACAGCATTGATAGGGGTAGTGCCCATCTGTCAGGATCATATAGGAATGTATGAATATCTGAATGTAAACAGACAGATAGATAAGTATGTGGATACATATCTACCTAAAATATCTATCTATCTATATATATACATACATTCCTAAATTTATACACATATAGAGTATATATGCATATATATACGGAGACCTGTATGGGCAGAAGATACACAGATAGATATAAATAAATATATATATATATATATGTATATGAATATGTAGGCATGTAGACATATGTCTCCAGGTATGTGAATGAAGAAATGTCTATAGAGGTTAATCCCCATAGGAGTATGGGGAGAGAAAAGATTCATCTAACAGCAAGGAGGGTGAACCCGCTTGAATAGATGCATCAAGAATCTTCCTTCCCTGGTTATGATTGAAAAGGTCAGGGGAATAGTGTCCCTGACAAAAGAGAGTCTAAATCCGTTTTAGAATTTGAGCTCTTAAATAACCAGGATGGCCTACGTGGAAAAAAGCAGAGGATAACTTCAGTCTGCAGGCAGCAAGCCCAGTTTTCTCCAGAACCGCAGTATGGAGAATGGATAGAGGACGTCACTGGAGTAAGATACCATAGTGACCTGTCTACAAGGGCAGATGGGTATCAGGCGTCCTTTAAATCCACTGAAACAAAAAATATCTCTGGCGAGAAGACCAAGGGGATATGGACCAAGCCAGGGAATTTGCCATTCTTTAGGTTGTCACGTGAAGAAAGGCCTGAGCCTCAGGTCTCAAAAGAGATTTTAGATGAGATGGTAGGGGTAGGGAACACCTACCAGACATGAAAAATATGACTGGGGAAACCGATGCTAACCCTCTGGGGTTATCTGCTAGACAGATATGATGCTCTCTAGCAAGGGCCCATAGTGCAAAGCTACTCTGTAGAGTTGCAGAGAGCATGCTGCAGGTTAGTTAAAAGAAAAAACTGGCTGTTAAAAACCAGTGGGTAAGAACTATTCTGCCAAGGACAAGGGGCAAGAATAGAAGATAACCAAGCAGTCTGTGATATTAGGGTTTCGCAAACGAGGTTGATAACCTGTTTGGGGTTTAGCACTGAGGCTAGAAGAATAGCTAGTGGAGGAGAAGCCCTGGTTGTGTGGTGAACAGAACCAGTGGCTTAACCACTAGGAATTAGTGTATCTGCAGCAACTACCAGGGCAGCGGGCGAAAAATTTCTTTTCCCATCTTTTTTAGATTGGGAAAAAGAAACAACAGACATAGTAGGACTATCTAGTGTCTGATGAGCTGCCCCTAAGGAAATAAAGGGGGAGACAACTCTTAAATGGAGAATCTCCCTGTGGAACAGGTAGAGGACCATAGGGGCTTACCAGTGTAAAAGAGCCACTCTTACAAACCAGATGCTGTAGCAAGAGGGAGGTAAGACAGAGGTGAAGGAGACTGACTATGAAGGAAGTCTCTGAAAGGTAAGATGATACATGCCAGTACAGGGAAACAACTGTCTTATTAATAGTTGTCATTTCTCTTTTCCCGAAAAGGAAGAGAAACCTGTCAAGTGAGGGCATGATCATCATAAAGACTCTTAGAGTAAAGGAAAAAATGTCTTAAGAAGAGACATCTTGAAAAAGTTAGGATAAATTTAGTGCAGATACTTCAGCAAAAAGCAGTAGACTGCCCCTGTAACCAGCAACACAAGGGGGAAAATGACTTATTTAAAACCCTGCGACTGCTGGGTTTGTGGACCCTGTTGAGGTTGTGGTTTCTTCAGACTAGGGCGATGTTTCCCCTGTTTGGGAACATCTGAATGATGGGCAGAAGAAGAATAAAACTTTTTCCCCCTAGGGGAAGAAAGTTTGGTAGGACATTTCCTACCAACTGGGAAATAGGAAGGCGTAGAACAGCCTCTGGAAACAGGAATGTCAGAGGTTAACTGAGCAACCTGGAGTAAAGACTCCTTGTTAAAGAGATTTTCTCCAGTGCAAGGAGTATTTCCCAGTCTTTCTTGAGCCCATTTGTCCAAGTTTGAAGCCTGGAGCCAGGCTTTACGTCGTGCCCCTATAGCTATAGCAGAAGTTCTGCTAACAGACTCAAAGGAGTCCAGGGAAGCACGAATAAGGAACCTAGATATATTTTGAGCATGACTAACCAGAGAGGAATAGTCTGCACTTATAGTCTCTTGAAGAAAAGGAGTCAAAGATAGTAATTTCCTTGTGACCTCATCAAGAGATAATCCCATATAGAAAATATATGAGAGAATTCTTGCTGAAAGCATGGATGCCTGGAAGGTTTGGCGTCCAAAGGCTTCTAAAGTCTTAGACTCACAACCTGGCGGAAAAGAAGAGTGCTTTTTAGTACTCTTCACCCGCCTCATTGCTGATTCAACAACAATGGAATGATGAGGAAGATGAGTCTTCTGAAAACCTGGAGAGGGAGGCACCTGATATAGAAGATCAGTTGTCCTAGAAGGTGGGGGTACCGTTAAAGGTGCTTCCCACATTCGTAGAAGGAGATCCTGCAAGGAATGATGCAAAGGAAGCATGATGGTATCCTTCACTGTTCCAGGAATATACAGGGGAGTCTGCATTGCCTTGTGTAGGATCCTGTCCAGGCATAGAAATGGCAAGTGATCTCATCATATCCATGAGAAAAACTTGAAAAGAAAAATCCCCAGAGGGAAATTCTTTTGGACAGGCTAGATCTGCTGAAGAACTAGCATTGGCACTGAAGGATCTATCCAACCTTATAGGAATGTAAGATCCTGAATGGTGGAGATCCCTAGAGAATGGTCGCCGGTACCGCAGAGGGTCGGGACCAGCAACATTCGGTAGCATATCGTCCATGCTAGGGATCGATTTCAAACTCGGTATTGAGGGAAGCGAGCCTGAAGAGGGAAGCATGGAAGGCACCGACAGCCATGGTAATGTGGATACCGCTACCGACTCCGGCACCGTATCCGGTACCAGTGGATGAAGGCCAGCCGGTGACAACTCTATCGGAATGGAAGAAACCGAGAGTGCCAGACATGGATCCTCGGAACAGTGCCTTCGGTACCGTTTGGTGTCGGTACCAAGGCGAGTCGGTACCCAGTCCTCCAGACTGGGGATCGATTCCAGACTTGGCATCGAAGGAAGCGAGTCTATCGAAGCACATCTGGAGGGTACCGACGTCGGTACTAGTATCGGTACCAGGATCGATACCGATACTGGAGGGTCGGCCTGTAACGTAGGTACCGAGGACGCCAGACAACGATCCTTGGTGAGGAATGTTTCATCCAACACCATTGCCGATGCCGAGGTATCGGTACCGCTCGAAGCGGATGCCACCACCGAGCATGGCACAGGTATGTTCTGTGAGGGGTGAACCTCAGGAACAACCTGAAACCCCACAAAGGCTTTGGAGGCCGAAGACTCCCACCGGGGTTTTAAAACAAGTATGTTTGAGGGCAAGGCCAGGGGCATCTCTATGCTGTGCATGAGATCTACCACTCGAGGACTGGCTAGTCTTAACAGACTGTTTTTGGGTTACCTGATTCCGTGTAGAAGAAGAAGTGGTCGGTGCCCTGAAGCTGGATGGGGACCGTGTATCGAGGGAAACCTAATGCTGAAGACTTCTTCCGACAATACTATTGCAGGAGGGACATTCCAGAGGAAAATGGTCAGGACCCAAACCGGCCAGACACCAATTAGGGGTGTCTAAAGTTAATTTTGTACCGCCGCAGTTTGAACATTTCTTGGGAATAGTGACTGGCGGTTCCATGAAGGAAAGTGAGTAGGCCTAAAGAAAACCGTGAGGCACTAAGAAAAAAATATTCCCTAAAAAGGAAAATTTTACAAGAAAAAAGGAGAGAAAAACACCGGCGGTACCGGTGGCGTCGGGGAAGGCAGCCGCGACCACA
The DNA here is from genome assembly GCA_033557465.1 of Ichthyophis bannanicus. Classification (NCBI taxonomy): domain Eukaryota; kingdom Metazoa; phylum Chordata; class Amphibia; order Gymnophiona; family Ichthyophiidae; genus Ichthyophis; species Ichthyophis bannanicus. The sequence goes on from CM066033.1 coordinate 665,906,659, forward strand.
AGAAAACTAAAAAATAAAAGAAGAATTTTCTGCGGTGACAGGAGGACGTCCTGCCGGCTCCGTGGAAAAATGAAAACTGAGGAGAGGCAGTTGGGAAGGGGGAAGGCAGCACGCAGGCGTGGTGGGATGCTTCCAAAAGCGTTTTGATTGGACGCTGGGAAGCGTTCCCGCACAGACTCCGTCGATACCGACGTACCCATATGTGAAGACTCATTCCTGCTTGTTCCTGGAGATAAAGGAAGTCCCAATTCTTGAAAAAAAAGATGTTATCCAAGGATTGCAAAAAAAACCTACACATATGGGGAAGTTAATATGGGTCTGTTGTAAAGAACCATCACATTGTCCTCATATGGAATTCCCTTACCGTGAGGAGTAAAGGAAATAAAGTTTTGCAATGTAGACAGAAATAAGAAATATTAATGTCTAGAGATAACCACAGAGAAAAACTGGGGGATTTTATAAGAAGTTGGGACCTTGGAGAGAAGTTTAAACTTCTCTATAGTCCAAAGTGTAAAACATTTCTGTCCCTAGAGCAGGATGGTGCCTTGGGAAAGAAAAGAAGAGAGAATCTGACTGGTCTGGAAGAAAAGGTTAAGATACCTTTATAGAAAAAGGGGATGGGTTCATAGAACCCTTTCATCCAGACAAGAAAATTGTATTGGGCTGTTTAGCCCCCAATTTCTGAAGATCAGTAATGTGTGTTGCGTAAGTGATAGCACGTAGGCTAACAACTTTACCTAGAGAGCTTCAGATATAAGGTAACCTGATTCTGATAGAAAAAAAGGGTTATGGTAAAGAAAAGGAGTTTCCTAAATTTACCAGATAAATTGGATGTCCATTCAAGAAGTTTATGGTATGCTGACAGCATTGATATGGACAGAAAATATTTCAGGGTCAGATTGTATGCTTGTGTAACAAGAAGGGTTAAGACCTTATTGGAGATAGTTAGTGAGGAACACTTATTAGTCAAGGTATAAGAAACATATGCAAGGTTACATGGAAACCAGTAAGATGCTTCTTACCCGTGACAAGAGGTCTAGGTCGTTAAACGACTAGTTCTCAGATAATTAGGTCTTGAGACGTACCCGAAGGAGTGCAGAGGAGATCCTTACTCCTAAGATAGAGGATTCCTTTTATCACTTCAGAATAGAAGCTGGAAGAAAAAAAACGCAATGTAAGGGGATACCATGTCTGTCTCTCTACGAGGGCAGTATGAGTATCATGCGTTCTTTGCTTCTCAAGACTTCAATGAGGTATTGGAAGTAGAAAAAATTGCAGTAGATAAGGATTAACTGCAATGATTAGGAATGCATCCCTGTTGTAGGAGTTCCCTTGAGGATAAGGAACAACTTAGGGAGTGGTGCTATTCCTTAAACTTGAAGTCGTCCAGGCCCTGGTTCCTTCTCCTTGAAAGAATTTTAAGGAAAATGGAAAATTAGGAACAAAGAGCCATGTGGGGCATGACTGGGTAGAGACTGCCAGTCAAAGGTTCTTTAACCGCCTGGAAGTTACCTACCGGGGGTGGACTACGACACTCTCTGACAAAGGCCCATAGTTGCAGAGAGCATGTTATAGGCTGCTTATATGAGACCTGGCTGTTGGGTAGCCAGTGTGCAACCGAATCAATTCTGTTGAAACAGAATTGAGGATGGCAAAAAATGGTAGAGAGGCTTTTTGCCCTGCAATGATTAATTGAACAGGAAGTATTTGAGGGGTCAGCTCTAACAAACACAAGTGGCGTAGAATAGGCGGAAACCCATGTGAGCTATCTGTTTAAAGAAGCTCATTTAACCCACTTGGTGGGTTATTCATATTTCCAGTATGGATGGTTTTAGAAGCCTTCTGAGCTGACCTTGCCCAAATGTATAGCCTAAATCTGGTAGGGGCTTTCAGAATGCTGAATTGCATCCTGTAAAAACCCCAGTGCAGAAAAAACCCCAAAAGGAAAAAGCTCTGTATTGGAAAGATTTACTAGAGTAGGAACTCCTATAGCTTCAGTAAGAAGCTCTCCAGGTGAATAATATTCAGGTTGGAGACTAGATGTCCCAACTAAAAGATAGAAGTAATACAGAGTTGAAAAGCTTACAATTTATAGGGTCCTCTGCAGTTAAGGTCGTACAGGTAAGTGTCAAAAAAGGGTGAAAGGTACCACTCAGCCTGTTAAGTTTCTTGCTTGACCTTCCCTCCTGTTTTTTTTTTTTTTTTTTAAAGGAAGTAGAAACTTATTACCTGTAGGCCTGAGAAATCTCAAGAGCTCTTGGAGCTAGTAGAATGAAGTTCTCTTGAACAAGAGATTCATGTCTAGAGTTAACTCAATGTTGTCTCAGCATGGATGAGAATCAAGCCAGACGCCTCTTTGATAAAAGGTAGGTATACGGGTCCTGAACCTCATACAGGAAGAAAAGAAATCAGAAACCCTGTAGTTACTGGGTTTGCTGAGTCCGTTGAGGTTTCTGTTTCGTTAGCCTGGTTTGATGCTGCCCCTGTTGGGGAACATCTGCCTGAGGGGAAGATGATGGATAAAACTTTTTCCCCCTAGAGGAATAAAGTTTTTTTAGAAGATCCCTCATTAGCTGGGGCAGAGGAAAGTTTTGACAATCCTCTTAAGATAGGCTTTTTAGTGGTTAACTGCCTAGCTTGAAATAGACAATCCTTGTTGAAGAGATGTTCTCCAGTACAAGGGCTATTTCCCAGCTTTTCTTGAACCCATTTATCCAAGTCTGAAGCTTGGAGCCAGGCTAAATGTCATGCCCCTATGGCTATAGCAGAAGATCTGCTAATAGATTCAAAAGAATCCATGGAAGCATGACAAAGGAATGTAGAAATATTATGAGCATGATTGACTAGTGATAAATAGTCAGCTCTTTTATGTTCCTGAAGGAAAGGGTTGAAACGTTTTAAATCTTTGGCAACCTCTTTCAGAGAGAATCCCATATAGAAAATATATGAAATGATTCTTGCTGAAAGCATAGATGCTTGGAAGCATCGACGCCCAAAAGCATCTAAGGTTCTAGACTCACGACCTGGCGGATAAGAGTGCCTCATTGCTGATTCTACTACTATAGAATGATGATGGAGTTGAGTCTTTTGAAAACCTGGGGAAGGTGGGACTTTATAGACAGTGTCCACTCTTTTGGAATGTGAGGATACCGTTAAGGGAGTTTCCCACATTCTTAACAGATCCTGTAAGGTCTGATGTAGAGGAAGCATGATTGCCTCCTCTGGAAACCAGGGGGATTGCAGAATTTCTGAAACCCTTGGTATAGAATCCTTCCCAGGTATAGATATGGCGAGTATTCTTGCCATATCAAGCAGAAAAGCTTGAAAAGATATTCCCTCTAAGGGAAATTCTCTGAAATGAGGAGTACAAACTGCAACTGTTGAAAATCCAGTTGCGGTACCGATGGATGCATCTCCGACATCGGGCTTAGAAGACCGGGGAGGATGAAGCATCGGATTCTCCTTATAGAGGTGTGATCGGTACTTCTCGATGTTGGTACCGAAACGGGTCGGTACCGAATCTTCCAGGCTAGATAGCGATTCCAGACTCAGCATCGAGGGAAGCGAGCCTGTTGAAAAAGATACCGAAAACATCGATGCCGGTACCGATGTCGATACCGGCATCTGTAACGATGCCCAATTTGGCACCGGGAGCAACGCCGATGTCAGTGCGCATACCAACACCGACACCGGTGCTAGCATCAAAGCCGATACCGGTACCGGCGTTGACGCTGATAGCGGTGATTGAAGAACGGTCTGCGGCGACTCTGTTGGTGAGAGATGCGCCAGACTGCGTTCCATGGCGAGGCGTTTTTCATCCAACACCATAGCCGATGCCGAGGTTTCGGTACCGGTCGATGCGGTCCGAACCATCGAGCATGGCACAGGTGCATCCACAGAGGTAGAAACCTCGGGAGCAACCTGAAATCCTGATAATGCTTTGGAGCCCGAAGACTCCTGCCAGGATTGAGCCATAGTGTCCTCGAGGGCAAGGCCAGAGCCATCTCGATGCTTAGAAAGATCTACCTCTCGAGGACTGGCTAGTCTTAACAGACTGTTGTTTGGTTACCTGACCATGGAAGGAAGAAGAGATTCTGCCTGGTGACATCATGGTTGATGTAGATCCGGTACCGAGTTGTGCCCAGTTCTGAAGACCTCTTCTGGTTAAACTCCTACAAGAGAAACACTCTTTAGGACAATGGTCAGGACCCAAACAAGTTAGACACCAAAAATGAGTGTCTAGTAACTTAGTTGTACCGCCACAGTTTAGACATTTCTTAAGAATAGTGGCAGGCTTTTCCATAATGGAAAGGATAGAGGCTTAGTGGCCAGAAAAAAGTCAGTCAGTAAATAAGAAAAAAATTCTCAGAAAAAAAGACGACATTTTTTTAAGAAAAGAAAGAAAAGCACCGGCGGTACCGGTGGGCGTCGAGGGAAGACAGGCGCGACCACAAAAAAATAAGAATAAAAAAGATTAATTTTCTGCGGTGACAAGGACAAGTCCTGTCGGCTCCACGGAAAAAAAAAACTGATGAGAGGGAAGTATTTAGGCGGGAAGGCAGCGCGCATGCATGTGGGATGCTCCCAAAAGCTTTTTTTGGACGCTGGGGAGCGTTCCCGCGCAGGCTCCATCGGTACCGACATACCCATATGTGAAGACTCATTCCTACTTGTTCCTGGAGATCTCACATTGCACTTTGGGCCCATCCCCTGAGAAAGATCAGTGGGGTAGGAGGGAGGGATTCCTTAACAGGACTGCAGCAGAAACCCAGCCCAAGAACTGAACCTGAGTCTTCTGCAAGGCACCATGCAGCATTATGACTAAGCAGTGCATTTTTTTTCATGATCTTGCATAATAAGCAGGAACGGTTAATAAAAATTGGAAGGTATGGTGAGCTAATTTAGAATGATGTATGCAAGTCAGAGAACCAAGATTAACAGGTGAGAAAAGAAAAAAAAGTTTCCTTTGACGTTCTTCATATTTTGAACCCATCTCTGTATGCTCCATTAAAATCAGGAGAAACATTACTAAAACCCACAGAACTTTATATCCATCAGGAGACTTCCATATTCAAACCAGAAAACTTTCCAAACAAGTATGGAAAACAAATCAAAGACCGCCTAAGTGCTAAACAAACACTATAGCCTTTCTCAGCTCAGGAAGTGAACAAAGCTATTAGCAGGGCATGCTTACTAAAATACTGCAGGTAGCGCAGGACAAGCACAGTGTTACCTAACGTTTTTACCATGGTGAGGGCATGGATGTAGACATAGTAGACAAGTACTGTTGTGCTACATGCATCACTAGCATGGCAGTAGTGAATGCACACTGTGAAGGTGCTCTCTACATATATTATGAACATAAGAACATAACATAAGATATGCCATACTGGGTCAGACCAAGGTCCATCAAGCCCAGCATTCTGTTTCCAACAGTGGCCAATCTAGGTCATACGTACCTAGCAGTTTCCCCAAGGGACACAGGTTCCACAATGCTTGTACTGGTTCAAGCATTGATATCCTGGGTCCCTTCTTAATAATGGTTTATGGACCTTTCCTCCAGGAACTTGTCCAAACCTTTTTTAAACCCAGCTACACTAACAGCCTTTACTACATCCTCCGGCAACAAATTCCAGAGTTTGATTACACGTTGAGTGAAAAAATATTTTCTTTTATTAGTCTTAAATAGTTTACCCTATAGCTTCATTGCATGTCCCCTAGTCTTTCCCTATTCTGATAAGGTAAACAATCGATCTACGTTTACCCGTTCCACTCCGTTCATTAATTTATAGACTTCTATCATATCTCCCCTCAGCCGTCTCTTCTCCAGGCTAAAGAGCCCCAACCTTTTTAGCCTTTCTTCATAGGAGTAGCTTCCAATCCCCTTTACCATTTTGGTGGCTCTTCTCTGAACCTTTTCTAAAATCGCTATATCCTTTTTAAGATACGGCGACCAGAATTGCACACAATATTCAAGGTGCGGTCTCACCATGGAACGATATAGAGGCATTATAATATCTTTTGTTTTATTTTCCATTCCTTTCCTTATCATACCTAGCATTCTATTTGCTCTCTTGGCCGCCGCTGCACACTGGGCCGAGGGTATTAACAAGGTATCCACAATGACGCCTAAATCTTTTTCCTGGGTGGTGGTTCCTAATGTGGAACCTTGCATCGTGTAACCATAGTTTGGGTTGTTCTTCCCTAGGTGCATAACCTTGCACTTCTCCACATTAAATTTCATCTGCCATTTTGATGCCCAGTCTTCCAATTTATCAAGATCCTCTTGCAATTTTCCACAATCCTCCTGGGTTTTAACAACTTTAAATAGTTTTGTGTCATCTGCAAATTTGATAACCTCACTTGTTATTCCACTTTCCAGGTCATTTATGAATATGTCAAAAAGCAGCGGACCCAGCACAGATCCCTGGGGTACACCACTATTCACCTTTCTCCATTGGGAAAATTGGCCATTTAGCCCTACCCTCTGCTTTCTATCTTTTAACCAGTTCCTGATCCACAGTAGTACACTGCCTCCTATCCCATGACTCTTTAGTTTTGCCAAAAGTCTCTCATGAGGGATCTTGTCAAAGGCTTTCTGAAAGTCCAGATACACAATATCAACCGACTCACCTTTGTCCACCTGTTTATTCACTCCTTCAAAAAAACATAACAGATTAGTAAGACAAGATCTTCCTTGTCTAAAGCCATGTTGGCTGTCTCCCATTAGGTCGTGACTATCTACATGCTGAGTAATTTTATTCTTTATGATGGTTTCTACCATTTTTCCCGGTACTGATGTCAGGCTCACTGGTCTGTAGTTTCCCGGATCACCCCTCGAACCCTTTTTAAAAATTGGTGTTACATTGGCGATCCTCCAATCCTCAGGTATTAGAGATGATTTTAATGATAGTTCACAGATTACTGATAGCAGGTCTGCAATCTCAAATTTCAGTTCTTTCAACACCCTTGGATGTATACCATCCGGCCCAGGTAATTTGCTACTCTTCAGTTTATCTAATAGTTGTAAGACATCTTCCCGATGTATCGATATTTCCTTCAATTCTTCCACACCTTTAAATACCACTTCAGTCATGGGTAACATCCCTACATCTTCCTCAGTAAAGACCGAAGCAAAGAATTCATTCAGTCTCTCCGCTATCGCCTTGTCGCCTCTTAGTGCTCCTTTAACCCCTTTATCATCTAATGGACCAACTGACTCTCTCACAGGTTTTTTGCTACGAATGTACTTGAAAAGGTCTTTATTTCGCGTTTTTGCTTCCGCAGCAAGCTTCTTCTCAAATTCTCTCTTTGCCTGCCTTATCAATGCCTTGCATTTGACTTGCCAGTGCTTGTGCTGTTTCCAGGTTTCATCGTTTGGCTCTTTTTTCCATTTCCTGAAAGATGCTTTTTTGGCAACAACAGCCTCTCTGACCTCACCTTTAAACCATGCTGGCAGTTTTTGGACTTCCTTCCACTTTTCTTAAAGCGTGGAATACAGCTGGTCTGGGCTTCCAAGATAGTATTTTTCAACACCACCCAAGCTTGATGTACGTCTTTAACCTTTGCAACTGCTCCTCTTAGTTTTTTCTTAACTGTTTTCCTCATTTTATCATAGTCTTCCTTTCGAAAGTTAAAGGGTAGTACTGTGGATTTCCTTACTATCCCTCCTCCACTAATTAAATCAAAGGTGATCATGCTATGATCACTATTGCCAAGTGGCCCCAACACCCTTATCTCTTGCACTACATCTGGTGTTCCACTAAGGACTAGGTCTAATATTGCTTCCCCTCTGGTTGGTTCATGAACCAGCTGCTCCAAGAAGCAGTCATTTATTTCATCTAGGAACTTTATCTCCCTAGCATGTCCTGTTGTGACACTGACCCAGTCGATGCCGGGGTAATTGAAATCACCCATTATTATTACTGCACTGTAACGTTTGCTAGCTTCCTAGATTTCTTTGAGCATTTCATCATCCATTTGTTCATTCTGGCCAGGCGGACGATAGTACACCCCCACTGCCATCGCCTTCCCCTTTTTACATGGAATTTCAATCCATAGAGATTCTACAGCAAATTTTGTTTCTTGCAAAACTTTAATCCTTTCTGACTCAATGCCCTCTCTAACATAGAGCGCAACCCCTCCACCAATTTGGTCAGCTCTATCATTACGATATAGTTTGTACCCAGGTATCACAGTGTCCCACTGGTTGTCCTCCTTCCACCATGTCTCTGATATTCCAATCATATCTAACCTCTCGTTTAGTGCTATATATTCTAACTCTCCCATCTTGTTTTGTAGACTTCTAACATTTGCATACAAGCATTGTAGAGACTGTATTTTATTCATATTAATTTGGCTATTGGTAGACATGGGTAATTTGGGATCTTTAAGTTCTGTCTGCTCCATACTCGAGGGCATTTGGGCTACTTTACTCTTTTTTGGAACCTCTCTGCTTTTTGTAGTATCCTTCAAGGATACATTCTTCCGAACCATGCGCTCTTGGGCGACTGTCGGCTTTCCCCTATTATCTAGTTTAAAAGCTGCTCTATCTCCTTTTTAAAGGTTAATGCCAGCAGCCTGGTTCCATCCCGGTTAAGGTGAAGCCCATCCCTTCGGAAGAGCCCCTCCTTTCCCCAGAATGTTCCCCAGTTCCTAACAAATCCGAACCCCTCATCTCTGCACCATTGTCTCATCCACGCATTGAGACTCTGGAGCTCTGCCTGCCTTTTGGGTCCTGCGCGTGGAACGGGAAGCATTTCGGAGAACGCTACCCTGGAAGTTCTGGATTTCAACTTCCTACCTAAACACCTAAATTTAGCTTCCAGAACCTCCCTACCACATTTTCCTATGTCATTGGTACCGACATGTACCAAGACAGCAGACTCCTCCCCAGCACTATCTAAGACCTTATCTAGGTGGCGTGTGAGGTCCGCTACCTTCGCACCAGGCAGGCATGTTACCAGGCGATCCTCACGTCCACCAGCCACCCAGCTATCTACATGCCTAATGATCGAATCACCAACTATAACTGCTGTCCTAACCCTTCCCTCATGGGCACTTGGCCCTGGAGAAACCTCCTCGGTGCGAGAGGGGTTTACATCACCTGGAGGACAGGTCCTAGTTACAGGATCACTTCCTGCCACACCACGGTGATGCTCTCCTGTCACCTCTCTCCTCCATGGCAACAGGGATGCTGCCAGACTGGAGGTGGGACTTCAGGACTATATCCCTGTAGGTCTCGTCTATGTACCTCTCTGTCTGTCTTATGGGTGGCAGTAGGTTACCAAACCCCTGCGGAGATATCAGACAGCAGTACATGGCACCAGTGCAGCCCCCAGGAGCAGATATGCACCGCTACATGGCTCCCCGTGCAGGGGAGGTGGTGGTCTGACAGCACATATTGATGCCAAACCTTCATTCTGCCAGTTGTCGCAATACCTCATTTGCATGCCCTTTCTCCAACTGTGCTTTGCTGTCTCCAACCCTGGCTATGTGACCAGTTCCGACTGTTTCTCTGAGCACTGGCCCCATTCTCAGAGGCTTATCACACCAGCAGCCCTGCAATATCTATCCAGTACATATGCAGATGTGACCATCATACTGTCCAGATAGACACTACTATGTATGCAAGATGTGTGCCTACTCTCCAAAGTCCCAGCAGGTATACTCATGTGCTGCAGTTCCTGGTTTTGTGACTGTCAGGCTGCAATTCTGATACAGATGCCCTAGGTGAGCACTGGTTCACTTCTGGACATTAACATCCAGTATTGGCAAAGACTGCATATGTGTGGAATGGTTCAGGGCTTTAAATTAATTGAAATTCACACCTGGGTCATGCTGGTGGTGCGCTAGCAAGGCTGGTGCAACTACCACCTGGTCGAAGGCTGGCGCAACTACCACCTGGTCGAAGGCTGGCAATAGTTGAAGCCACACTAGAGCCATCTTTCAAGTCTGGATGCACCATTAGCGCAGCTGTGCCAGTTGCATGAGGCTACAACCACATACATTCTGCCACAGCCACACCTATTAATGCACTGCTTGGGTAGCACAGTGCTGTCATATTTTGGCAGCACACACCCAGCTACCATGCAGCCAAAAGATGCATTGGCCCCACGCTCCCAGCTACTGCGCTTTAGTAAACATGCCCCAGTGAGTAGAATGAGCTTTGCCTCCGCTTTCACTCAGGGCCACTTTTATTTACATTTCAATACAAATGCCAGAAAGATATGCCACTTCTGAATAATGGCATTGCAAACTTGAATTTAACATCTTGAAGATGGCTCCCAAAAAGGATTCTGATGATTCAATGGACAACTGAATGGAGGATGATATCTTGTATATAATAGCAGTGCTGAAACAGATTAACCAGCCATTGAAATAAAAATTTAAAAAAAGACAGACTTCCAGTGATGTCACTAGGACTGCCAGAATTTTAAAATAAGACATAAAATTTGCCATACTGAGTCAGAAGAAAGGGTCCATCAAACCCCATATCCTCGTTTCCAACAGTTGCCTATCAAAGTCTTGGCTAGATCCCAAAAACCAAAGATTTCCCCCATGGTTTGTGGCTCATCCACTAGGAGCATGTCCAAACTTTAAAAAAAAAAAAAAGTCAGCTAAGCTAACTGCTTTTACCATATACCTGGCAATAAATTCAGGTGCTTAACTGTGTTGAAAGCGTAGTTACTCACCTGTAACAGATGTTCTACAGGGACAACAGGCATCAATCATAGTAACATAGTAAAAGATGTCAGATAAAGACCAGTATGGTCCATCTAGTCTGCCCAGTAAGATGGCAAGAGTAGTGCACCTGCTGCTCCGTGCAGGCCACACCTCCCCAATGTCTTAGTTTTAGGTGTGAACCCACCGCTCTGTGTAGGACACCCCTTTATGTTGAGAAATTAGATAGTTAAGTTTATTTTGATTTTATCTTGTTGCTGTAAAGGGATCCAGTGTGTCTGTCCCATGCCATTTTGAATTCTGTCACTGTATTTGCCCCCACCAGTTCCATTGGGAGGGCATTCCAAGCATCCACCACCCTTTCCTGACATTTGCCTTTCAATTTCCTGACATTGCCTTTCAATTTACCCCCTTGCAGCTTCATGTTATGCCCTCTAGTTTTACAGCTCCCCAGTCTTTGGAAGAGGTTTGTTTGTTCATGAATTCTCTAAGTATTTAAAGGTCTGAATCATATCTCCCCTGTCCCTCCTCTCCTCCAGAGTGTACATATTTAGGTCATCAAGCCTCTTCTCATAAGGCTTCTGACGCAGGCTCCAAATCATTTTGGCCGGCTTCCTCTGAACAGTTTCCAGTCTTTTTATATCCTTTGCAAGATATGGTCTCCAAAATGGAACACAGTATTCCAAGTGAGGCCTCACCAGTGACTTATACAGTGGCATTGGTACTTCTTCCTTTCTGCTGGTAATTCCTCTTTGTATGCAACCCAACATCCTCCTGGCTTCTGCCACTGCCTTGTCGCACTATTTTGCCAGCCTGAGATCCTCAGAAATAATCACACCAAGGTCCTTCTCCTGGTCCATGCACATCAACCTCTCGCCCCCTATCGCGTACATTTTCATTGGATTTCTGCTTCCCAAGTGCATGCCACTGTACGTCTTTGCATTAAATCTCAACTGCCAAGCATTAGACCATTCTTCCAGCTTTTGTAGATTATGTTATCCACTCTCTCAGGGGAGTCCAGTCTGTTGCAAATTTTCGTGTCATCTGCAAAAAGACAGACTTTTCCATTCAGTCCTTCAGTAATATCACTCAAATACATTGAACAGTGCCAGGCCCAGGACCGAACCCTGGGGCACCCCGCTAATCACCCTCCTTTCATCCGAGTGAGCTCCATTTACCATCACCTTCTGTCTTCTGTCAGTCAACCAATTTCTGATCCAGTTCACCACCTTGGGACCACATCCCCAAACTACTGAGTTTATTGATAAGCCTCCTATGAGGAACAGTATCAAAAGCTTTGCTGAGATCCAGGTAGATGGCATCCATCGCATGCCCCTGATCTAGTTCTCTGGTCACCCAGTCAAAGAATTCAATCAATCAGATTTGTTTGGCAAGATTGTCCTTTGGTAAAACCATGTTGCCTCGGATCATGCAACCTGTTGATTTTAAGAAAGTCCACTATTCGCTCTTTCAGAAGCACCTCCATTACTTTTCCAGCCACCACGGTAAGGCTCACGGGCCTGTAGTTTGTCACTTCTTCCCTGTCACCACTTTTGTGAAGAGGTACCAACATCCACCCTTCTCCAGTCCTGAGGAACTTCTGTTTCTAAGGATCTGTTGAAAACATCCTTTAACGGCCCTGCAAGAACCTCTCTGAACTCTTTCAGTATCCTGGGATGTATCCCCATCCGGTCCCATGGCCTTGTCCACTTTCAGTTTTGCAAGTTGTTCTAACACATCATCTTCTGTGAATGGTGTAGTATCTACTTCATTCCCATTTTCATATTTGGGAGTCACAGATGGCCCTTCTCCAGGATTTTCTTTAGTAAAAAACAGAGCAGAAATATTTGTTTAGCAATTTCGCTTTTTCAATGTCACTTTCCAGGAATCCGTTCCCAGCACTTCTGAGTCCTGCAATTCCATCTCTGATTTTCCTCCTCTCCCGAATATACCTGAAGAAAGTTGTCACCACACTTCACATCTTTAGCCATCTTTTCCTCTGCCTTTAGGGGCTTGTTTACAAAGCCACGGTAGCGGTTCGCGGTCGTTATCGGAGCCGCGGCCCCATTGAAATCAATGGGGTCGCGGCTCCGATAACGATCGCGAACCGCTACCGCAGCTTTGTAAACAAGCCCCTTAATTTTGCTTTCCTTATTTCTCTTTTTGTCTCTTTTAGTTTGATCCTATATTCCTTTCTGTGTTCCTCTGTTTGCAAGCTTTTGAATTTTGTGAAAGCTGTGTTTTTTGCCTTTGAGGAGCCACTTCTTTGGAGAACCAAATAGGTTTCCTTCTCCTCTTGTTTTTATTTACTTTCCTTACAAATTTATTTGTTGCCCCTTTTATTGCCACCTTTAGTTTAGCCCACTGCAATTCCACTTCCCTTATCCCCTCCCACCCTGCCAACTCCTCCTTCAGGCACTTGGCCATTTTACTGGTCAGTGTTTTTAAAGTTTAGGACTTTGAGCTTGCTTTGACTGGACTGCACCTTATTTATTTAACATTTCTTCTATACCGCGCTATTATAATCAGCGCGGTGTACATCGAACAAAAACATACTACAATGCATACAGGCAACATTGAGTTTACAATGAACAGGAAAATAAAACAGGGGGGGGGGCTTTTATCTCAAACCACACCATGTGATGATCGCTGCTGCTCACAGGGGGACCCACCCAGACATTCGACACGCTCTCACCGTTGGTGAGCACTAATTCCAGCTTTGAGCTTTCCCTGGTTGGTTCCATCACCATTTGTCTAAGTGACCCATCTTGGAAAGCATCCACAATTTGTTTTGCTTCTTGCCAGATTCGCAGGAGTACCCCAGTCCACGTCGGGTAGATTAAAGTCACCCAATATGATCACATCCCCCTTTGTGGCAATCTTGGCAATATCTATAATCAATTTGTTATCTATTTCTTCGATTTGAGTCGCAGGTCTGTAGACTACAGCAGTATGGATAACAGTTCCATCTCCTCTTTCCAACACAATCCAGACCGCTTCTTCTTTTCTCCATGCCCCCTGCATTCCAGGTAGCTTTAATATTGCTTTTTACATACAAGGCGGCTACTCCTCCTTTTCCACTTTCTCTGTCTCTTCTGAATAGTTTATAGCCATCTATGGCTATATCCCATTCATGCGATTCATTAAACCATGTTTCTGTAATGGCCATAATGTCCAAGTCCATTTCCAACATTAGGGCTTCTAGGTCTGGAACTTTGTTGGCTAAGCTTCGAGCATTTGTGCTCATTACTTTCCAGCATTTAAGTGGCTTGCATGTATTTTGCATTGATTTTTTTCTGCCCACTTCTTCCCACTTGTCATTGATGTGTGGTTTGAAAGTGTGGCTGTTTCTGATGTTGTTCTGCTTTTGCTGGGAGTGACGTCCTTAACTTGTCCTTCCCCATCCCCCCCTTTTTCTAGTTTAAATGCATATCCACATAGTGCCTGAATTATTCACTTAGGATTCTTTTCCCTGCGACGGAGAGATGTAGTCCATCAGCACAGTATAGTCTCTTGTTGGTCCATCTGTTTCCCCAGTCGCCAATAAATCTGAATCCTTGTTTGCATCAGGTCTGGAGCCATGTATTAAAGCTGTTTATGCAATGCAGCCTTTCTGTCCCTTACCATGAACAGGTAAGGGGGCACAGATGGATGACGTTGGTGCCAAAAGAGCCCTCGCAGAAGCATCTCCCCAGTTTTCAAAGAAAGCCTTTGGGAGATACAGCACATATGCATGGTCCACTTCCTGCCCAAGGGTGCCATCTTGCCTCAGTCTAATGACATAGCTTCCAAGGAAAAAATAAAATACAGTAATGAAGCAACTCCAAGGGGAGGAGGGAGGGTTGTGAGAATTGATTCCTGCTTTCCCTGGAGAACACGTTACAGGTGAGAAACTATGCTTTCTCCAGGAACAAGCAGGAAGCCAGTCCTCACACATATGGGACTCCCCAGTTACAGGCTACCAAGAACCTGCAAAACAAAAATGCCACAGTGACCTGTAAGGGTGAGCCATGACCAGCAGTAGAGTCCCTACTGAGAGACTCTCGCAAGACCCAAGTGTCCAGCAGAGAACCAGCACTCCGGTAGCCTGAACACAGAAGGGTCGGAGGGCAGGAGCTGCCTACACCTCGAAAAGATTACGGAATATGGCCTGGCTGAAGATGTTGTCCCATCAGGACTCCCTCTCCAGGCAGTAGTGAGCTGTGAAGGTATGGACTGAAGACCAAGTGGTGGCCCGGAAGATTTCACTCATGGGGACAGAATGCAGATTTGCCACAGAAGTAGCCATGGCCCTGCAGCAGAGATCTACCCTTCGAGGACCGGCTGGATTTATGTTTAGTTACCTGAGATCCACAGGAGGAAGCAGCAGCCCTGGAAGACATCGATGCCACCGAAGCTGCATCAGAGGGAAACAGGGTACTGAGCTTAGCAGCTTGGTTCTGTTGACCTCTTTTAGACATCATGGCGCAGGACATACAATCCGTGATGGAGTGGTCAGGACCTAAACATTTTAGACACCATTCATGGGTGTCGGTGACGGAAATGGTACCGCCACACTTGGTGCACTTTTTGAAACCTGAAGCAGGTTTCTCCATGGTAAGGAAAACCTTTTGAACCTAAGGCCCAAAAAGGCGCGTGCACCTGAAGAAAGCACAGTTACTTACCTGTAACAGGTGATCTCTGGGAACAGCAGGAATTAGTCTTCACATATGGGTACGTCGGTACCGACGGAGCCTGCACAGGAATGCTGCCCAGCTTCCAATCAGAAAGCTTTTGGCAGCATCCCTCGCGCCTGCGCGCTGACTTCCCGCCTTCTCCAGAGCCTCTCTTCAATTGAGTTTCAAAGCTGAGACAAAGGCGAGGAGAGAAAGGAAGAAGATAAAGAGATGCAACTCCCAGGGGAGGTGGGAGGGTTGTGAAGACTAATTCCTGCTGTTCCCAGAGATCACCTGTTACAGGTAAGTAACTGTGCTATCTCCAGGAACAAGCAGGAATGAGTCTTCACATATGGGGACTCCCTAGCTAGGGATGCCAGGGGGAGATCCCATAAAAATGCAGAGGCCTCGGCCAGGGATGCATTTTGTCTCCAGGAATTCCCGGCATCCTTCGTGGGATGGAGGGCAGGAGTTGACAATAAAGGAGCTGTGAGGAAAGAAACAGCATAGCCAAGGACTATAGGGAGAAGTCCTTGGTATATATGATAAGTAACATTAAGCACATTTAATGTACACTTAAAATATGCAGCTTACCTACTGAATCGTAGGAAGTCGAGAGCATGATGGAGTCTACTGGATAAGCAGTGGCGGAATCTTCAAAGTGACCTCACAGCAGTGAGGATGAAGGTCCAGACCTGGAGGTAGCAGACGATCCAGGTGTCAACTGGGTAGGATTAGACGTCAGGTCTTCAATGGAAAGCTTTATGGGAAAAAGCTGAAAACTCCTTTAGGCATAAAGTCATTAACAATGAAGGCTAAAGGAAGAAGACTGACGGAGGTAGAGAACTAGCCCAGTCCTGGCAGGAAGAAGGGGAGTGGAAGAAACCCCTATTCCCAAGGAGAACAGTTGTCTACTCAAGATAAAGATGTACACTATTTTTCCTAGCTGGCGAGAGATAGGAAAAAATATTGAAACTTGATGCTTCAAGGACTTAAAGAAAAAATGGAAGATGTTAGCACCACAGTAGTTATTGGTGCCTAACAGTTCCTGCATCATAATATGGTATGCAAGTAGGGCGATAGACTGTCTAAACCCTCTAGAAGGTAAAAACATTTAGTATAGACAGTAAGGGTTATAGTGTGTAAGACATATCAACCCTTGAGAAGCCCTCCAACAGACACATATATATATATATATATATATAGATATATATATATATATATATATATATAGATATATACATATGTCCATATGTGTATATTAGGATATGGGTGGAGAAATGTATCAAAATATATATACATTGGTGGGGCATGGAATTGCACCACCAGGGTAATGAGATAGGTATGTAGACATATATGGAGATGCTACATACAAGATAGAGATTGAAGATACATATCTACCACCCAGCCCCATAGTTGTATACGGGGAATATAAAAGAAAAGATTCTCTGCTCCACAAGAGGGTGAACCCACTTGGGATATGTGTAAATAATCTATTTCCGTGGATTGAGGGAATCCAGTAAGATAATATGATGTTTGCATGAGAACAGATGATGATATCAGTCTGTAAAGAACAAGGCGGGAGTTGCAAAGAACACTGACCTGGCAGATGTTCAGCAACGCAAGAAGATATCAGAGGGACCTGCTGGAGGGACCCAGAGGGAGCATGCGTAAACATCAGCCTTGGATCTTCACGCAGAAGAACTTATATATCATACCAACAGCCCAGACCAGAGGGTTTGGAGAACCCTCATAGGCATGGGAAGGAATTAAGCTTTTCCCTACTGATAGCTTCAGAGATAAGGTCAATGCTCTAAAATAAGGCCCTCATAGTAGAAAGCTTCTCTGAGAGTGCAGAGAGCATTGTGCAGGAGAAAGAGGAGATAAACTGACTGAAGTCAGTGGTATTGCCATATCCAAAGAGAGGAGATGGAGGAAGATTGTGAAAAAGCCAAAAAGTAGGAGGATCCAAGATAGCTGAGGAGCAGCCTGGAATCACTACTGAGGCTAGATAAACCTTGGAACAAGGGACTGGAACTAAAAGTACCAGTAACACAATCATTGTAACTCCTGCAGGCACAGCTGGTGATAGAAACCGGCAGAGAGATTGTACTGTGCCCATTTAAGAATAAGAGACAAGGGAGGAGAGGAGGCATCTCCTGTCTCTTTCTGAGGAATAAGCGTGCTAAGAAGCTTCTCAGTATGGTACCTCTCAACCAGGAAGAAGTCCTGTAGAGAGGGTAGGCAAGTAAGTGGAGGGTGACGTACCCTCAGGGTAAGTGCAACTTGAAGGAAAAAAATGTTCAAAGTGGGACAGAACTATCAGGGGATAGTAGTAACTGCTCCTCTAGAGAGTAAAGGAGGAGAAGTGCGTAGTCCCTGAACAAGAATGTTCCGACATCTTAGTACACTGAGAAAGAAAAGCACAGTGAAGCAACTTCTAATAGGTAGAAGTGAACTGCAGACTATAATTCTCAGCCCCTATGGTTGTTGGGAATGCTGAGAGTGGCCAGAGCTGGAGGACTTCAGACTAGGCTGAGGTGTCCCTTGCTTAGGTACCTCTGAATGATGGGCAGGAGAGGAATGAAACTTTCTTTTCTTAGGGAAAGAAGGTTTGGTAGGACATTTCCTACCCCTCGAAGAATGGGATGGCTTAGAATGGTCTGTAGTGGAAGGAGAGTCAGTGGAGCATTGAGCAACTTGACGTAAAGCCTCCTTACCAAAAAGACCGTCTCCTGTACAAGGAGAATGAGCCAGTATAGTTTGTACCCGTCTATTCAAGTCTGAAGCTTCGAGCCAGGCTCTGCGACATGCTGCAATGGCAATAGCAGAGGATCTGCTAATAGACTCAAAAGAGTCTATAGAAGCACGAGACAGAAACCAGGATATATTCCGGCTATGATTGATGAGCAAGGAATAATCAGTAGCCTTCGGCTCTGGCAAAAAAGGGGTCAAGAGAGACAATTTCTCTGTGACCTCCTGGAGTGTTAGACTCATGTGGAAAATATATGAAAGAATTCTGGAGGCCAGCATAGATGTTTGGAAGGCTTGATGACCAAAAGCATTGAGTGTTCTTGAAGAACGACCTGGCGGATAAGAAGAATGCATCTTCTTGCTCTTAGCCTTCCTCAGTGCTGATTGTACTACCAGGGAACGATGAGGAAGTTGCGGCTTCTGAAATCCTGGAGAGGGAGGCACTCGGTACCGAACCTCAGTAGCTTTGGAAGCTAGAGGAAGCGGTAAGGGTGATTTCCAAACCCTCAGAAGGAGATCCTGCAGAGCAGGATGTAAAGGAAGCATGATATTTTCCATTTGTGCCGGTGGGCTATGAGTATCAGCACAACCAGGGATAGAGATATTAAGAAAGGTTGCCATGTCTCGGAGAAAAGTCTAAAAAGACTGATCCCCTATGGGAACCATCCCTGGTAAGGCCAAAGAAAGAGGCTGAGCACCAGAGGACGTACCATGGTGTGAAGACGTAGTAGATGGACCGGGATACTGGCGTGTTAACTCAGAGGCAGTAGGTACTGCATCAGCAATGCCAGGTATCGGTTCCAACAGAGGCATCGACATCGATTGTGATACAGGACCAGCGGTCAAAGTTGTCATCGGGGACTGCTGCAGTGGTACCGAGATCATGAGTTTAGAGTTATAGCTAGGATCTGCGGAACTGCTTATCTGGAAGCGAGCGGAGTCGGTTCCAGGACGCGTCGGTACCCAGTCCTCGAGACTAGAATTCGATTCAAGACTCGGCATCGATGGAAGCGAGTCTATCGATGCATGCCTCGAGGGTACCGACGTCAGTGGCAGTATCGGCAATGCCGATACCGATAAAGCAGTCTGGGTTACATCGATCGGTCCCGAAGGTACCGAGGATACCCGATGATACCCACCTACCAGGTTACTGCATCCCGATGTTGTAGCCAGGGCATCGGAACCGCTCGACGGCGGTACCGTCTCCGAGCATGGCTGGGATATAGAAATGTCCATGCGTAGCGTATCGATCGGCCCCAAAGGTACCGAGGACGCTTGAGGACGATCCCTGGTGGCGAGTGGAACACTCGACACCGGTGCCGATGCCGGGGTATCGGTACCGCTCGAAGCGGATACCACCACCGGACACGGTGGGGATCGAGGGAAGTCAATCTGAAGCGTATTGATCGGCCCCGAAGGTACCGAGGACGCCAGATGACGATTCCTGGTGAAGAGTGGAACACTCAACACCGGTGCCGATGCCGGGGGATCGGTACCGCTCGAAGGGGATACCACCCCCGAGCATGGCTCAGGTATGTTCTGTGAGGGGTGAGCCCCAGGAACAACCTGAAACCCCTTTAACGCTTTGGAGCCCATAGACTCCCGCAGGGGTAATGCCAATGGATTCTTGAGGGTAAGGCCGGAGCCGTCACCATGCTGGGCATGGGACATACCACTCAAGCATTGACTAGTCTTAACAGACTGTTTGTGGGTTACCTGATCCTGTGAAATGGAGAAACCGGGTACCCTCACTGCCGAGGAAAAAAAAAACGGCATCGAGGGAAACTTTAAAAACTGAAGGTTTCCTCACAAAAATATCTCCTGACATGTCAGGGGAAAAAGGGTCAGGACCCACACAGTTGAGACACCAGTTATTGGAGTCTAAAAAGGAAACAAGTGTTTCCACATCGAATGCACTTCTTAGGAAAAGAAGGCTCCCTGAGGCCTGGTAGGCCTAACAAGTTAAGGCAGAAAAAACTGAAGAAAAAGTTTCTCAGAATTTAGGCAAAAATCCACCGGCGGTACCGGTGGCGGCGGGAAATACAGCCGCGACCACAAGAAAACAAAAAACTAAAGAAATTAAGTAAGTAAAAAGAAAAGTTTCTGCGGTGACAGGAAGGACGTCCTGCCGGCTCCGCGGAAAAACGAAAACTGAAGAGAGGCTCTGGAGAAGGCGGGAAGTCAGCGCGCAGGCGCGAGGGATGCTGCCAAAAGCTTTCTGATTGGAAGCTGGGCAGCATTCCCATGCAGGCTCCGTCGGTACCGACGTACCCATATATGAAGACTCATTCCTGTTTGTTCCTGGAGATAAAGAGAAAGAAAAATATATATATATATATATTTTTTTTTTACAGAAATAAAGAAAAAAACGGCGGTACCGGTAGAGCGTCGAGGAAGGCAGACGCGACCACAAAAAAGAAAAAAAACATGAAAGAATTCTTCTGTGGTGACAGGAACACGACCTGCTGGCTCCGCGGAAAAAGAAGAACTGGAGAGAGGCAGTTGGGAAAGGTGGGAAGGCAGCACGCAGGCGCTGTGGGATGCTCCCAAAAGTTTTCTGATTGGACGCTGGGGAGCGTATCCGCGTAGGCTCCGTCGGTACCGACGATACCCCATATGTGATGACTACATTCCTGCTTGTTCCTAGAGATATGCTCCATCTACAGCGCTATTCTGCTGCAACTGTCCCATCATCTCACTAACTGTTCCTTGCTTCTGCCCCATTCCCCCAAACTATCCCCTCATAACTGTCCCACCAACCTGCACATTGCCGCTACCTCTAAGAAACACTCCCTCAGAACAGGCCTACCACACCACAAACTACCCCCTTAACTGCCCCACCAACCTGCAAAATGCTCCTGCCACTAGCAAACCACCTCACCAAATGCCCCTGCACCTGTCCTTCCACCCCAACTGCCTCCAAAAAGCTACTGCCCCACAACTGTCCACTACCAAAAGCTACTTCTCTACAACTACCCCACCCCTAACAATTCCCCACTGTAACTGCCTCTCCATCCTGAAAAACTACCCCACCTCCAAAACTAGCCCCCAGAACCATCACCAATCCCCAAAACTACATCCTCCATAAATGCCCCACTACTCTCAGCTATCCCACCAAAGACAAAACATAGCACATGCAATAGAGATATATGCACACACAATGCACACATCGTGTTTACAAATAATTCCCTAGTTGTGGTGTGCTACATTTTAAATTATAGATATTTCATTTTCTTTGCTATTATTTCTACAATGAAAGCTACTGACTGAATTGTGCTGCTTTCTCATTGGTTGTCTTTGCAATATGTACTGTCCGCTACTATCTGTGGCCATGGGCAGGACTCGATTAAAGAACCAACAAGGTAGAAACATACCTAGGGTCCAGAGTTTAAGTGGGTTGTCAGATGCACTCAGCACTCAGATGGTTAGGACTGACATCTGTCTGTTTCCATGATTTTACTGATTTTTACATTACTGTCTGGAAGCTAGAAGGCAGGCCAACATGTCTGAACATTTTTCAGGGTTTAAAACCTATTGCTGCTGTTCTCTAATCCTGCTCCCTGTGTGTGAGTGAGCCTACCTTGATTTCTTCAAGCGTAACTACCAGCAGACATTGTGGGTAGGTCCAGCCAATGGGAAGGCTGTGAGCAGGGCTAGCATTATGGGATGGCAAACAGGGCAATTGCCCCGGGCCCTCATGCTAGAGGGCCCCCAAGTCTGCATCAAGCTGAAGGAGACATAGCCTGGAGGCAGGCCCTGGGCCCCTGCATAGCTAACACCAGCCCTAACTTTGGGGGCTAAGCACTGGAATGCTGCTCTAGTCACAAAGGGAGGAGGGGAGCTGGGAGGGGGGCAGGGAGTTTCTATGCAGTACATCTTCCAAAAGATCTCAATGCATTCCTATAGGAAAGCATAGTTACACACCTGTAACAGGTGATCTCCGGAAACAGCAGGAATTTAGTCTTCACATATGGGTATCGTCGGTACCGACGGAGCCTGCGTGGGAACGCACCCCAGCGTCCAATTAGAAAGCTTTTGGGAGCATCCCACAGTGCCTGCGTGCTGTCTTCCCGCCTTTCCGAACTGTCTCTCTCCAGTTGAGCTTAAAGATGAGACAAAGAGAGAGAGAGAGAGGGAGAGAGAAAAAGAGAGATAGAGAGATACAACTCCTAGGGGAGGTGGGTGGGTTGTGAAGACTAAATTCCTGCTGTTTCCGGAGATCACCTGTTACAGGTGAGTAACTATGCTATCTCCAGGAACAAGCAGGAATGTAGTCATCACATATGGGGACTCCCTAGCTACAGATGCCAAGGAGAAGCCCCAGAGGTTATGTGCCCTTTTGAAAGGGCTCCGCTTCCCCCCATGGATCTCTGGCATCCTACCAGGGATGGTGGGTAGGAGTTGATTAAGTATGGAACAGGTGTTGAAGAACAGCCTGACCAAATAAGGCATCCCGGCGGGAGTCCTTGTCCAAGCAGTAATGGGCTGTGAAGGTATGAACCGAGGCCCAGGTAGCTGCTCGACAGATGTCGATAGACACAGAGTGAAGATGAGCCATAGAAGCTGCCATGGCTCTCACATTGTGCGCTGTAACATGGCCTTCAAGAGGAAGGTTCTTACTCCGATAGGCAAAAGATATACAGTGTGCAATCCAGTTGGACAGAGT
This sequence comes from Ichthyophis bannanicus, assembly GCA_033557465.1. NCBI lineage: Eukaryota > Metazoa > Chordata > Amphibia > Gymnophiona > Ichthyophiidae > Ichthyophis > Ichthyophis bannanicus. Next base: position 665,929,417 of record CM066033.1, read on the forward strand.
CCTTTTGGAGACTGGAAGTCCTAAATGACTAGGATCTAAAGCAACAAAGAGTTGAGAGGACTTTCTATGTTGCTGCGTCCTTTGCAAGTAAGAAGCCAAAGCTCTTTTACAGTCCAAAGTATGAAGATTCCTTTCTGCATTAGAGGCATGAGGCCTTGGGAAAAAACAGGAAGGTAAACTGCTTGGTTTAAATGAAAAGGTGAAACCACCTTTGGCATAAAGTGGGGATGAGTCCTAAGGACTACCTTATTATGATGGAACCTTGTATTAGGAGAATCAGCCACCAATGCTTGCAATTCACTGATGCGACGTGCTGATGTGATTGCAATAAGAAAAATAACCTTTCAGGAAAGGAATTTCAAAGGTGTAGTAGCTAATGGTTCAAAAGGCGGCTTCATGAGCTGGCCAAGAACCAGATTTAAATCCCATGCCACCGGTGGTGGCTTAACGGGAGGCTTAGTTAGAAGAAGGCCTCTCATAAATCTCGCTATGATAGGATGAGAGGAAATAGGTTGCCCATTTAAAGGCTTGAGAGAAGCTGCAATAGCACTCAAATGAACTCTTAATGAATTGGTCTTAAGCCCTGCATTAGACAAATGAAGGAGATATTCCAGTAATGATTCTAGAGGTATTGCAAGAGGGTTAAGACCCTTCTGCAAACACCATATGGTAAACCTTTTCCACTTGAAAGCATACAAGCGTCTTGTGGATGGATTCCTGGAAGCATAAAGGATATCCTTTACTTGCTGAGAAAGGTTAAGACCATGAAGTTCAAGGCTTTCAGCAACCAGACCCTGAGATGTAGAGACTGGGGATTGAGATGCCACAGCATCCCGTCCTCCTGGGATAGGAGATCTGGAGCAGATCGTAACTCCAGAGATGGAGTTTCAGAGAGATGTAAGAGCAGAGGGTACCACACTTGTCGTGCCCAATGTGGGGCTATGAGAATCATATGGCCTCTGTCTCTCTGAAGTTTGAATAAAGTTCTGGGAATTAGGGGAATGGGTGGGAAGGCATACAGAAAGTCCCGACCCCGATGGAGGAGGAAGGCATCCCTGGCCTGACAACCCTGAGCCAGAATTCTGGAACAGAACCGGGGAAGTTTGACATTCAGCGGACTTGCAAAGAGGTCTATGTCCGGGGTTCCCCAAAATTGCAAAATTTTGGCTACCTGGTCTGCATGGAGAGACCATTCGTGTGGAAGCAGAACTCGACCGAGTCTGTCTGCCCAAGAGTTTTGAATGCCTGGAAGATACACTGCAAGGAGATGAATCTGATACTCTCTGGCGAGGGCCCAAAGTCGCAAAGCTTCGTTGCAGAGCGACAGAGAGCCTGTTCCACCCTGCTTGTTCACATAGAACATGGCTACCTGGTTGTCCGTTTGAATTAGGACAGTTTTGTAGCTGAGCTGGGTGTGAAACACTCAAAGAGCAAGGAAGATTGCTCTGAGCTATAGGAGATTGATGTGTAGATCGGTCTCCTGTGGAGTCCAGGAACCCTGGGTAGAGAGGCCTTGCAAATGGGCTCCCCAACCCACCTGTAAGGCATCTGTTGTTAGAGTTACTTGGGGTGGGGGTTGCTGAAAAGGGGACCACACTAACAGATTCTGGGGTGACTGCCCCCATTGGAGAGACAAAATAAGATGATCTGAGGTTGCTATTTTGTCTCACAGGCAACCTGACGCCTGAGTCCACTGAGTGGATAGAGTCCACTAAGCTGCCCTCATGTGGAGGCGGGCATAAGGGACCACATGCACGGTGGATGCCATGTGGCCTAGCAATTGTAACATTTCCCGAGCAGTGAGGTGAGACTTTAGCATTGCTTGGGAAGCTAACTGCACAATGCGAAAGCAGCGGGACTGTGGAAGATAAGCCCTTGTCTGTCTGGTATCCAGCAGGGCTCCTATGAACTCTAGAGACTGAGTGGGAGCTAGGTTGGATTTTGGGAAGTTTATGACAAGTCCCAAATATTGAAGGATACGCATTGTGCAAGATAGAGAAAAAGTGGCCTCTGGCTCTGATGGGGCTCGAATGAGCCTATCGTCCAAGTAAGGGAAGACGAATATTCTTAGGGTGCAGAGAAATGCTGCCACCACAGCCATGCATTTTGTGAACACCCTTGATGCCGATGCCAGGCCAAAAGGAAGAACTCTGTATTGGTAGTGCTTCCCTTGAAATAAAAAGCGAAGAAACCTTCGGTGAGTTGGATGGATGAGAACATGAGTGTACGCATCCTTGAGATCTAGAGAACAAAGCCAGTCCTGACTCTGAAGGTATGGCAGTAGAGTTCCCAGAGAAATCATTTTGAATTTCTCTTTGAACAGGAATTTGTTCAATTCTCTGAGGTCCAAAATGCATCTGTGCCCTCTTGTTTTCTTTGGAATAAGGAAAAAGGGGGAATAGAACCCTGCACCTTGTTGATGAATAGGTACTTCTTCTATTGCCCCTTGGGCAAGAAGCAGACTAACCTCGTGATCTAACTGGGAGTCGAACTGTCTTACCATTGGTAGGAGGGAGCATGCTAAGGAAGTGAAGCTTGTATCCCTCTCTTACAATGGACAGAGTCCAACTTTCTGCTGTTATTTGCTCCCATCTGGGGGCAAAATAACATAACCGTCCTGGAATGGTGGAAGGCTCTGGCCCGTTCAGGGACAAGAAGACAAAGTTCTCCAGATGGGAGTCAAAGCCCCTGTGGAGGCTGAGTCTGCTGAGCCGGTTGAGGCTTAGCAGCCTTTGTTTTTCTTTGTTTAGGTTGCTGCTGACCCTTTTGAGCAGACTGACCTGAACGATGCCCTTGCTGGGTATAGGAGGGGTAGAACAACTTCTTTCTAGTGAAGAATGTTTTTTTGTAGGACTTTTTCCTTGCAGGATCAGCTGTAGATTTTGATAATCTATCCAAGGTGAGATTATCAGCATCTAGCTCAATAGCTTTCTCTTGTCAATTTTTGCCAAAGAGATTTTCTCCTGTGCAAGGAATATTCCCCAAAGTTCCAAGTCAGATGCCTGGAGCCACGCAATCCTACGTGTGCCTAGGGCAATAGCAGAAGTTCTGTTTATGCACTCAAAACAATCAAAAGCTGCACGATTTACGAATTTGGAAACATCCTGAGCATGTTTGATAAGTGCAAGGTAATCTTGTCTTATCAGAAAGGAAAGGAGAGGGCTCATAAGCTCTAGATCTCCTGTAACTTCCTTAAGGAACATTCCCATATATAAAAAGTAGGAACTAATCCTGGCAGAAAGAACAGAGGCCTGGGAGGTTCAACGCCTAAAGGCATCAAGAGTTCTACATTCACGTCCTGGAGGATTAGATGCATGTCTTTTTGCACTCTTGATCCTTCTCATAGCTGATTCCACCACCATGGAATGGTGGGGCAGCTGAGTTTTTTGAAATCCAGGACAGGGAGGAATTCGATACATGGTATCGAGCCTACGAGAATGAAGAGAAGTGGTGAGAGGTGCTTCCCACATCCTTAGCATGAGATCATGCAAGATCTCAAGAACAGGCAAAGATCTCAAGAATAGCTGCCTCTTTGGGAGCTTTAGGATACTATAAAATCTCCAATTCCTTTGCCCTAGGCTCTGTTTCAGGAGCCACTGTGATGGAAAGACCTCGAGCCACATCCCAGATCCTGGAAGGATATATCCTCTGGAAGAGATATCCTCCGTTTTGGAGAGGAAGAATCCTCAGGAAGAAGTACTCTGGTATCGACAGAGCTGTCAGAGTCTTCAGACTCGGAGGATTCAAAGCATCTCCTGTCCGGGTAATCGTGAAGCGCACGATACCGGTACCAATCAAAGTCGGTATCGACAGGGTCCGGTACCGACTTGCCAGTACCGGAGGGCACAGCATGCGTCGGTACCAGTAGTCCACCTGCCGACGTCGATGCAATTGCCCCTGGTACCGATGTAGGTGCCAGTACCGGTACCGGTTGAAATGTCTGAAGCGGTTTCGGGGGCATCGATGCCGAGAGAAGAGCCGCCAGACTGCATTCAATAGCCAAGAATCTCTGGCCTATCGACACCGCCGATGCCTGGGCATCGGTACCGGACGAAGCGGCCGGTACCCCAGAGCATGGCACCAGTAGTTCTGCCGAGGTTGGGGCCTCGAGAACATCCTGGAGCCCCGATGATGCTTTGGAAGCTGAAGCCTCCCGCCGGGGCAATTTTGCCGGTGTGAATCCCTCAAGGGCAACACCAGAGGCATCTCGATACTTAGGAGATCTACCCTTTGAGGACCGGCTAGACTTATGTTTAGTTACCTGAGATCCATGGGAGGAAGACGAAGCCCTGGAAGATGTTGATGCCACAGATGCTGCATCAGAGGTAAAAAGAGTGCTAGGTTTAGCAGCTCTGTTTTGCCGACCCCTCTTCGACATCATCCCACAGGCAACACACTCGGAGATAGAGTGGTCAGGACCTAAACATTTGAGGCACCATTCATGGGTGTCGGTGACGGAGATGGTACCGCCACACTTGGAACACTTTTTAAAACCCGAAGCGGGTTTTTCCCCATTGAAGAGAAAAGTTGGACCTAGTGTCCAAAATGGCGCGTGGCACCAGAGGAGAAAAAAGCTGGAAGACTCCAGGAAAAGATTTTTTTTTTTTTTTTTTAACAAGGAAAAAAAGAAACGGCGGTACCGGTGTAGCATCAAAGGAAGGCAGACGCAACCACAAAAAAAAGAAGAATAGAGTAGTTACTCACCTGTAACAGGTGTTCTCCAGGAGCAGCAGGAATCAGTCCTCACATATGGGTGACATCGACGTCGATGGAGCCCTTGCGGAGCATTTCCCCAGCTTTCCAAGAAAGCCTTTGGGAATGCAGGCACGCATGTGTGGTTCCCTTCCCGCCTAAAGGTGCCATCTTGCTCAGTCAAATGACGTAGCTAAAAAAACAGCACACAAAAATGTAAAAATAAACTATGTACAACTGCAACTCCCAGGGGAGGAGGGAGGGTTGTGAGGACTGATTCCTGCTGCTCCTGGAGAACACCTGTTACAGGTGAGTAACTACTCTTTCTCCAGGACCAAGCAGGAAGTCAGTCCTCACATATGGGTGAATCCCTAGCTCTGGGCTACCAAGGAACCCAGGATGAACAAGAGAACTCCCTCTAGTCCCAGCATCAAAGAAAGGCTTTTCACTGACAGAACCTCCACCGGTAGCCCAACGGAGGGCTGGAGGGCAGGAGTTGCCTAAACCTCAAAGAGATTCCGGAGTACTGCCTGGCCAAAAGCACTGTCCCTACGGGACTCCCTTTCCAGACAATAATGGGCCGCAAAAGTCTGGCTTGAGGACCAAGTTGCAGCCCTGCAGATGTCCACCAACGGTACAGAGCGGAGGTGAGCCACTGAGGCAGCCATTGCTCTGACACGATGGGCCGTGACCCGATCCTGCAAAGGAAGGTCAGTCGCCCTGTAAGCCCAGGTGATACAGTCAGCTATCCAGGTGGACAAGGTACGCTTGGACACAGCTAACCCCAAATTATTAGGGTCAAAAGATATGAAGAGCTGAGTAGCCCTTCTATGCCCCTGCGTACGGTCAAGGTAGAAGGATAAGGCCCTCCTACAGTCCAGGGTATGCAGAACTGCTTCAGCCTGGCTTGCATGAGGCCTAGGGAAGAATGTTGGAAGAACCACCTCTTGGTTAAGGTGGAAGGAGGAGACAACTTTTGGGAGGAACTTTGGATGAGTCCTAAGGACTACCCTGTTCCTATAGAAGCGGGTGTAAGGCCTGTCACAGACCAGGGCCTGAAGCTCACTCACTCGCCTGGCCGAGTTTAGGGCTATCAAGAAGAGTGTCTTCCAGGACAAGAAGCATGGAGGGCAAGTAGCCATTGGCTCAAAAGGTGGGCGAGTCAGTTGCTGCAAGACCACATTCAACTCCCACTCAGGAGCAGGAGGACGGATTGGAGGCTTGAGCAAAAGCAAGCCTCTGAGAAAGCGGGACACCAAGGGGTGAACCGACAAAGAATGTCCTTCCACCAGTGAGTGGTGAGCTGCTAGAGCTGAGAGGTGGACCCGAACAAAATTGAACTTAAGTCCCTGATTTGGTAAGTGCAGTAAGTACTGAAGCACTACTGGTACAGTACAGGAGAAAGGATCCTCTGTACGTAGTTGACACCACACAGCAAAACCTTTTCCATTTGAGAGCATAGGTTTTCCTAGTGGACTGTTTCCTAGAGGCTAGGACAACCTCCTCAACTTCCTGAGGTAGGCCCCAGGGAGCCAAAACTACCCTTGCAGCCTCCAGGTCATCAAATTGAGAGCTTTGAGATTGGGGTGCAGAAGGGAACCCTGATCCTGAGAGAGAAGGTCGGGTTGCAACCCCAGAGGCAGTGGAGGACCCACCACCAGCTGAAGCAGAAGTGGGAACCAAGGCTGTCTCGGCCACCTGGGAGCTACCAGCAGGACCGAGGCCTTGTCCTGAAGAATCTTGAACAGGGTCCGGGCCACCAAGGGCGTGGGAGGAAACGCATACAGGAGGCCCTGAAACCATGGAATCAGAAAAGCATCTGCTGCTATCCACAGAGGATGCGGTTGCCTGGAGCAGAACTTTGGCAGCTGTTTGTTCAGTGGACTGGCAAACAGATCTATGGATGGAAGTCCCCATTTCAGGAAAATCTTCTGAACCACCAAAGGATGGAGCTGCCACTCGTGGGGCTGTAGAATCCTGCTCAACCTGTCGGCCAGGTAGTTTTCCTGGCCAGGGAGATACACAGCCTTGAGGAGCATGTTGTGCCTGAGAGCAAACAAGCAAAGGTCCTGTGCCTCCTGACAAAGGAGCCTGGACCCAGTTCCGCCCTGCTTGTTCACATAGAACATGGCTACCTGGTTGTCTGTTTGAACTAGGACAGACTGATGAGCCAGGGTTGGAGAGAAAGTTTTGAGGGCTAACCAAATAGCCCCGAGTTCCAATAGATTGATTTGCTGTGCGGCTTCCCAGGGAGACCACAGGCCCTGGGTGCACTTGCCTAGACAATGAGCCCCCCCAGCCCTGCAGGGAGGCGTCCGTGGTCAACACCACTGTGAACCCAGGAATCTGAAAAGGCACCCCTTGCAGCAGATTGGGTGGGTGCAGCCACCAGTTGAGGGAGTTCAGAAATTGTCTGGACACCCTTATCCTGTCTCTGAGGCTGCCTGCGGCCTGTGACCACTGAGTCCGAAGGCACCACTGTGCAGGCCTCATATGGAGCCGGGCATTGGGGGTCACATGTACTGTCGAAGCCATGTGGCCAAGAAGCCTCAGGCAGAGACTGGCGGAGACCAGTGACCTGCTGAGAAACTGGCTTGCCAAGTTTATCAGTCTTTGGGCTCTGTCTTCTGGCAAGAATGCCTTTGCCAGCAGAGAGTCCAACCTTGCCCCTATGAACTCCAAGTTCTGGGAGGGGAGCAAAGTGGACTTTGCGAAGTTTATTACAAACCCCAGGCTTTGAAGAAGAGCAATAGTTCTGAGGGTGGCTTGTCTGGCCTCCTGGCATGTCTGACCCCTGATGAGCCAGTCGTCCAGATAGGGGAAAACAAAGATTCCCTGATTTCTCAGGTGGGCAGCCACCACTGCCAGGCATTTGGTAAAGACCCTGGGAGCGGAGGTGAGACCAAAAGGCAGTACTCTGTACTGATAATGGTTTCCTCCCACAATGAACCTGAGGTACTTTCTGTGGTCTGGATGAATAAGGATGTGAGTGTACGCATCCTTTAGATCTAAGGAGCATAGCCAATCTCCCTGCTGGAGGTAGGGCAGAAGTGTTCCAAGAGTAAGCATCTTGAACTTTTCCTTCTCTAGGAATTTGTTGAGATTTCTGAGGTCTAGAATAGGCCGAAGGCCACCGGTTCTTTTGGGTACCAGGAAATACCTGGAGTAGAACCCTTGACCTTGTAAGTGTGGAGGCACAGGCTCCACTGCCCTGTCCACCAACAGACTTTGGAGCTCCTGAATGAGAAGATCTGTGTGCAGGGGAGGCCTTGGAGGTTCCCCTGGAAAGTATGGAGGAGGCAGCTGTTGGAAGTGTAGCAGATAGCCCTTGTGGACTATGCTTAACACCCAACTGTCTCCAGTGATGAGTGGCCACTGGTGGGCAAACAGGGCGAGGCGAGGCGACCTCCTGTGCAGGGTTGGGAGAGCAGGGACGGAGAGGCTATGCCTAAGGAGTCAAAAACCCCCACCCTGCTGAGTGGGAGCAGGGGCCGGAGGCTTGGGAGTCCTCTGCCTACGGGGCCCATTAACCTGCCCCTTGGCTTGCTGACCCTGAGGGGCAGCTTGGGCGGCCTGGTACTGTGGGTACTGTTTGTAGGCAGTGCCCTTCCTCGGGTAAAAGGGCTTTTTACCCAAGCCCTTCTTTTTGTGAGAAGGGGCAGAAGTCTTCCTAGACAGCTTTGTCCTCGTGAGGTACTCGGATTCGAGCTGTGCGGCCTTCTCGGTCATGGGCTTGCCAAAAAGGTTCTCACCTCGGCAAGGGACACCGACCAACTTGTCCTGAACCCATGGCTCGAGGTCCGATGACTGCAACCATGCCTGGCGTCGAGCCGCGATGCCCGCTGCTGCAACACGGGTCGAAGCCTCGAAGCCATCGTAGGCAGCGCGGGACATAAACTTGGAGCATTCCCGGATCCCCGAGGACAAGGACTTGAACCTCTGCAAGGGTTCCCCGGAGAGACCAGCAGAGAGCCCGGCCAGCTCCTTGGCCAGGTCTCGCAAGTACAAGCCCATGTACAGCTGGTAAGACTGGACACGGCAAGCAAGCATCGAGCCCTGGAAGCACTTTCTACCAAAACCATCGTGGTTCCGGGCCTCCCTGCCAGGGGGCACCGCGGAGTGCATCTTCTGACTTTTCAGGCGATGCATGGTCGATTCCACCACCATGGAATGGTGTGGTGGTAGCTGCGCCTTTTGAAAGCCAGGGCTCTTCCGGAGTTGATAGATAGAATCGACCCGCTTGCTTAGAACCGGCGCCGAGGCTGGTGCCTCCCACATCCGGAAGAGGAGCCGTTCCAGCATCGGAGGAACCGGAACAGTAAAGGCCTCCTTCGGAGGAGAGTCATACTGTACGGCCTCGAGCTCCTCGGCTCAAGGCTCCTCCTCGGGATCTGCAGGGATAGCCAACGCAGTGGCCATATCCCGGACGAACTCCGAGAACCGGGTATCCTCCGGAGGGGATCTACTCCGGGGTTCAGACTGCGGTGAGTCCGATGGGACGCACCGAGTCCTGAAGGTGTCGGGGGACTCCTCGTCTTCCGTCTCCCAGGCGGACTCGTCCGATGAGGAATCAGGGTCCGACCTCGTGGGGCCTGTGAGCACCCGCCCCGACGCCGAAGGCACCGGCGTCAACGCCCTCTGTCCCGAACGGGAGGTCGAGGGAGACCGCGACCGAGGTCGACCTCGAGCCTTTATGGCCTCGAGTATCGGCTCGGTCTCCGGGGTCGACTTCGATGTTGATGTCCTGGTGGTCGGGGCAGATGCGCCAGACAGGCTGGCCATCAGTGCCCGCTGCTGTTCCATGAAGGCAGACAGTCTGCTCTCCAAGGCTGTCAGCCTGAGACCCAGCAGCCCCCGACTCGGGTCCCGGTGGCGCCGGGCCCGACGTCGGCTCTCTGGGAGGAGAGTCCACGAGGACTACAGGACTTACGTGTCCAGCAGACTCCACTCAAGGTACTTTGGGAGTCTTCTCCTATTCCATGGGCCCGGGGCGACGGTCGGGGGTCTGAGACCTAGCTCTCGAGGAGCCAGGGACCTCTTCCGACGATGCCCTCGTGAGCCGCTTCTTCCTCTTTCGTTCCCGGTCGGGGGACCCCCTGTACGAGGAGCCCCGACGGTGCTCGCGATCCGATTCCCGAGATGTCGAGGCCTCAGATGAGGTCCGGGCCCGGCCGGAGGCAGAGTCAGAGAAAAGCCTTTCCTTTTGGTGCTGATGACTTCGAAGCACCTTGGAAGACATTTTCCCACATGGTCCACAGATCTTAGGATCGTGGTCAGGACCGAGGCACCAAAGGCAGCAGTCGTATGTGTCAGTGAGAGACATTAGCTTCTTGCACCGATCACACTTTTTGAACCCACTGGAAGCCATCGGGGAAAAAAAAGAGTCCCCACGAGGTCAAAAGGACCGGCCTTCCAGGGAAAAAGAAAAAAAGGGCACGAACGCCAGCCACGAAGGGCAAAAACCGAAAAAAGAAGATCGGGCTCGATACCGGTGTACCGAACCCGGCGGGAAGGGAACCGGCGTCGAACCGGAGAAGAAATAGCGAAGGAATCGCAAAAAATCTAACTATTTTCCGGGAGGACTAGGACATTAGTCCGGTGGGCTTCACGGAAAAAGAGAGACTGAGCAAGATGGCACCTTAAGGTGGGAAGGGAACCGCGCATGCGTGCCTGCATTACCAAAGGCTTTCTTGGAAAGCTGGGGAAAATGCTCCGCAAGGGCTCCGTCGATGTCACCCATATGTGAGGACTGACTTCCTGCTTGGTCCTGGAGAAAAATGGGATATTTTCTGCGGTGACAGGCAGTACGACCTGCCGGCTCCTCGGAAAATGAAGAACTGGAGAGAGACAGTTGGGAAAGGCGGGAAGGCAGCACGCAGGCGCTGTGGGATGCTCCCAAAAGCTTTCTAATTGGACGCTGGGGAGCGTTCCTGCGCAGGCTCCGTCGGTACCGACGATATCCATATGTGAAGACTACATTCCTGCTTGTTCCTGGAGATACAGTTCCAACAGGTGCAGCATACTAACATTGATTCAAAGTAACAAGCAATTAGGCAATTGTATTAAACAGCGCTTACCTCTCATCTCCTCTCCTCATCATGGACACAATACAAATGGATAGACACATACATACAAAGCATCCACACCATGCATGAATGCAGACACATACAAGCGCATATGCAGTGATACAAACACACATGCATATTCATACAAAACACCAACAGACGCATCACTTTGCACTTGTCCACACTGGGCATTCAAATGGCAGATGTTATTTAAAGTCCTCCTGAAATTACTCACAATCCACTCAAACTGAACAATTTTGTCTCATCTGTAAATATGATTAACTAACTCACTGTTCCCATTTCCAAATCATTTATAAGTACGATAGCCCCCCCCCCCTCCCCAAATACTGGCCCCAGTACAGATCTCTGGGGCATTCCACTATACACCCTTTTCTTCATTGAGAAAACTGACCATTTCCCCTTACTCTGTTTTCTATCTTAACTAGTTCCCAATCCACAAAAGGACATTGCCTCCTATCCCATGACTTTTTAATTTCCTCAGGAGTCTCTCATGAGGGACTGTCAAATGCCTTCTGAAAATCCATATACACTGTATCAACCAGCTCACCTTTATCCACATGCCATTCACACCTTTGAAAAAACAGTAGCCGATTTGTGAGGCAAGGCTTCCCTTGGCAAAGTTCATCTTGACTGTCCCATTAGACTGACTACCCATATGTTCAGCGAATTTATTCTTTATAATAGTTTCTACCATTTTTTCCAATGCTCACTGATGTGTAGTTTCCTGGATCACCCTAGGAATCATTTTAAAAAGTGCCATTACAGTGGATGCTCTCCAATCTTCAGGTACTTCAGATTATTTTAGAAAATTACTAGTAGAATGTCTACAATTGCATTTTTAAGTTCTTTCCATAACTTGGGACACATACCATGCAGTACAAATAATCTGTTACTCTTTAGTTTGTCAATTTGCCCTATCGTATCTTCCAAATTCACTGATATTTGTTCTAGCACCGCAGAATCACCATCATTAAATACCATTTCTGGCATGGATATCTCCCTTGGTGTTAACCCACAAAAACCTGATTCAGGGAGATAGAATCATCAAGCAATCCCCAAATTTGTCCTACAAATACGTCTATTTATACATAAATAAATACATAACACACACACACTATTTTTCAGGAACACTTAAATATTGAAAAAGTCCCTATGTCAAGCAACCAACCCCCCGGGGCAGCTCAGGAAAATCTACTGCTCGAGACGAGAGATGAGCTGATGCCCCCCCCCCCCCCAAAGCAGCCATAATGCAGGGGCTTCCTCAGAGCCCTGAGAAACCCCTCATTCAAACACCAGTCAGATGATTGTCGCATGAATAAAGAAAGCAATGTAGCCTCAGGCTATATATGGTTTAAAAAGAAACCTGCTATGCTGTTTTTATGCAGCAAAATAACATAGCAGCTTAAATATACATCCTGGGAATCTAATCTAATGTAAAACACATTGATCCCTGACATTGCACACTGGATTGGCATGCTATTAAGCATAACTATATATTCAGCAAAAACCAAAGGAGATACCAGATGATCACAAACCGAGGAGCAAAATGAAAAAGCAAGAACCCCTCAGCTAATTTTATTTTGGTATTATAAACTGTGCTGTGCTTCTTGCTTTTTATTTTTTTTAACATATATTCTACATTCAAAGAAACCCTTCTCCCACTAATAAGTGCAGAGGACATTTCCCCAAAGAATTCAACCAGTGTTCTCAGAAATCTCTGCCAGTCAGGTGGCATGAAGTAGTAACTGGATGGTAGCAGACAACTTAGTCATCTTTCCTTTTTCCATTCCTGTTCATTACATTTCCATGTCGATTCATCAGATTATGTTAGCTGGATGGTCAGTAAAATCAGCCAGGTGGCACACCCATTCAAAAGGTCCCAGGGAGAACACTGTCAACATACATAAAATAATTTCGGATTCTGGTGTCATCTCAGTATCAGTAATATAAACCTTCAGTCATGGATATACTGTGAAGTAATAGAAAATCTTACAAAAATTAGCCAGGACCTAGAGAAAAATCTACCATATCTTAACAGCATTAACTTCCAAAACACACAAAGAGCCTACCCGGAAAAAAAACAGCACTCTAAGGGGGTCTGCTTACTAAAGCACATTAGGCTTCTGCGGCTAATGTGGCAAAAAAGTGCCACAAAAGCTGGGCATTATCTGTTGGAAGCATGCACAACATTTTCCCCAAAAGATAATGCACCAAAATTGCAGAAAACATGCCCCAGCAGCACCATGGATACTCACAAGGCCACCCACTGAGGTGGCATTATGAGCAACTACACTGTCTGCAACTTTGGCAGTGACTACACGCTGTGCACATCCCCACTCTGCCCATATCCTGCCCACTCTTGCAGATAACGGTTTCCACAAATGGCGCAAAAGAAATTGCTGCATTATCTGTTAAAGCACCCAGATAGAGCACAGTTACTTACCTGTAACACGTGATCTCTGGGAACACCAGGAATAAGTCTTCACATATGGGTACGTCGGTAACGACGGAGTCTGCGCGGGAACGCTTCCCAGCGTCCAATCCAAACGCTTTTGGAAGCATCCCACCACGCCTGCGTGCTGCCTTCCCGCCTTCCCAACTGCCTCTCCTCAGTTAAGTTTTAAAGCTGAGACAAAGAGAGAGAGAGAGAGAGAAAGGGAAAGATAGAGATAGAGAAATGCAACTCCTAGGGGAGGTGGGTGGGTTGTGAAGACTTATTCCTGCTGTTCCCAGAGATCACCTGTTACAGGTAAGTAACTGTGCTATCTCCAGGAACAAGCAGGAATGAGTCTTCACATATGGGGACTCCCCAAGCTAAGATGCCCGGAGGGAGTCCTAGCATGTTGCGAATCTAGAAAGAGCCATGCTACTCCCCAGAACTTCAGGCATCCTGGGGATGGCGGGTAGGAGTTGAATACAGAAAAGGTGCTGTGGAACAGCTGAACTAGAACAGGACCTCTACAGAGAGAAACCCTGTAGAGAGGAGATCTAGTGGTAAAAATTGAGATATGGGCCTCCCTTGTTGGCATTGCAGTCTGAGGTTGATATGGATTTGTTAGAAGAACCATTGGAACACCTCAAGGAGTACCTCACTGAGAAGTAGAGGTAAGAAAAGTAGAACAATAAGTGGAGGTCAGAACCCCTCAGGGTGAAGAAAATAGCCCCAGGGAGAAACTGGGGTAGTGAAAGAGAGGTAGGACTTCAGCGGAAGACGCAGAAGGTACCATTAAGAAAGCTTAAGCTGTGTTGGTCCAAGAAAAATGCAATCCTAGGACCAAAAGAAAAAAAAAAAAAAAAAAAAAAAAGAGTCTGATCCATCTGGACTGGCAGTAGAAACAGTCCATGTAGGAGAGAAAGGGTGTGGAAACCCCTGTATCTGATAAGAAGTTAAGGACAGACTTAGGAAGCGCTAAGCTAGATAAACTGAAGTTCCGCAATGTCTTTCCTGAATGGGTTAAGGAAAGAAAAAGGTACATCGAGAACTTCAGGGCTACCTAACCCTGAAAGGTTATGGTAAGGAAAAAGTTTGTTGATCACCACAGGAAGTGGTTATGTGTGTAGAACCCTAAGTATGCTGGTACAGCATTGACAGGGGTAGTGCCCATCTGTCAGGATCATATAGGAATGTATGAATATCTGAATGTAAACAGATAGATAAGTATGTGGATACATATCTACCTAAAAGATACATCTCTATAGAGACATATACATATATATAGATATACACATACATACATACATACATACATCATACATACATACATCATACATACATAATACATATACATCATACATACATATACATCATACATACATTCCTAAATTTATACACATATAGAGTATATATGCATATATATACGGAGACCTGTATAGGCAGAAGATACACAGATAGATATAAATAAATATATATATATATATGTATATGAATATGTAGGCATGTAGACAGATATCTCTAGGTATGTGGATGAAGAAATGTCTATGGACGTTGATCCCCATAGGAGTATGGGGAGAGAAAAGATTCATCTAACAGCAAGGAGGGTGAACCCGCTTGAATAGATGCATCAAGAATCTTCCTTCCCTGGTTATGATTGAAAATGTCAGGGTAATAGTGTCCCTGACAAAAGAGAGTCCAAATCCGTTTTAGAATTTGAGCTCTTAAATAACCAGGATGGCCTACGTGGAAAAAAAGCAGAGGATAACTTCAGTCTGCAGGCAGCAAGCCCAGTTTTCTCCAGAACCGCAGTATGGAGAATGGATAGAGGACATCACTGGAGTAAGATACCATAGTGACCTGTCTACAAGGGCAGATGGGTATCAGGCATCCTTTAACTGCCACTGAAACAAAAAATATCTCTGGCGAGAAGACCAAGGGGATATGGACCAAGCCAGGGAATTTGCCATTCTTTAGGTTGACACGTGAAGAAAGGCCTGAGCCTCAGGTCTCAAAAGAGATTTTAGATGAGATGGTAGGGGTAGGGAACACCTACCAGACATGAAAGATATGACTGGGGAAACCGATGCTAACCCTCTGGGGTTATCTGCTAGACAGATATGATGCTCTCTAGCAAGGGCCCATAGTGCAAAGCTACACTGTAGAGTTGCAGAGAGCATGCTGCAGGTTAGTTAAAAGAAAAAACTGGCTGTTAAAAACCAGTGGGTAAGAACTATTCTGCCAAGGACAAGGGGCAAGAATAGAAGTTAACCAAGCAGTCTGTGATAATAGGGTTTCGCAAACGAGGTTGATAACCTGTTTGGGGTTTAGCACTGAGGCTAGAAGAATAGCTAGTGGAGGAGAAGCCCTGGTTGTGTGGTGAACAGAACCAGTGGCTTAACCACTAGGAATTAGTATATCTGCAGCAACTACCAGGGCAGCGGGCGAAAATTTTCTTTTCCCATCTTTTTTAGATTGGGAAAAAGAAACAGACATAGTAGGACTATCTAGTGTCTGATGAGCTGCCCTAAGGAAATAAAGGGGGAGACAACTCTTAAATGGAGAATCTCCCTGTGGAACAGGTAGAGGACCATAGGGGCTTACCAGTGTAAAAGAGCCACTCTTACAAACCAGATGCTGTAGCAAGAGGGAGGTAAGACAGAGGTGAAGGAGAATGACTATGAAAGAAGTCTCTGAAAGGTAAGATGATACATGCCAGTACAGGGAAACAACTGTCTTATTAATAGTTGTCATTTCTCTTTTCCCGAAAAGGAAGAGAAACCTGTCAAGTGAGGGCATGATCATCATAAAGACTCAGAGTAAAGGAAAAAATGTCTCAAGAAGAGACATCTTAAAAAAGTTAGGATAAATTTAGTGCAGATTCTTCAGCAAAAAGAAGTAGACTGCCCCTGTAACCAGCAACACAAGTGGAAAAATGACTTATTTAAAACCCTGCGACTGCTGGGTTCGTGGACCCTGTTGAGGTTGTGGTTTCTTCAGACTAGGGCGGTTTCCCGTGTTTTGGAACATCTGAATGATGGGCAGAAGAAGAATAAAACTTTTTCCCCCTAGGGGAAGAAAGTTGGGTAGGACATTTCCTACCAACTGGGAAAGAGGAAGGCGTAGAACAGCCTCTAGAAACAGGAATGTCAGTGGTTAACTGAGCAAACTGGAATAAAGACTCCTTGTTAAAGAGATTTTCTCCAGTGCAAGGAGTATTTCCCAGTCTTTCTTGAGCCCATTTGTCCAAGTTTGAAGCCTGGAGCCAGGCTTTACGTCGTGTCCCTATAGTTATAGCAGAGGTTCTGCTAACAGACTCAAAGGAGTCCAGGGAAGCACGAATAAGGAACCTAGATATATTTTGAGCATGACTAACCAGAGAGGAATAGTCTGCACTTATAGTCTCTTGAAGAAAAGGAGTCAAAGATAGTAATTTCTTTGTGACCTCATCAAGAGATAATCCCATATAGAAAATATATGAGAGAATTCTTGCTGAAAGCATGGATGCCTGGAAGGTTTGGCGTCCAAAAGGCATCTAAAGTCTTAGACTCACGACCTGGCAGAAAAGAAGAGTGCTTTTTAGTACTCTTCACCCGCCGCATTGCTGATTCAACAACAATGGAATGATGAGGAAGTTGAGTCTTCTGAAAATCTGGAGAGGGAGGCACCTGATATAGAAGATCAGTTGTCCTAGAAGGTGGGGGTACCGTTAAAGGTGCTTCCCACATTCGTAAAAGGAGATCCTGCAAGGAATGATGCAAAGGAAGCATGATGGTATCCTTTGCTGTCCCAGGAATATACAGGGAGTCTGCATTGCCTTGTGTAGGATCCTGTCCAGGCATAGAAATGGCAAGTGATCTCATCATATCCATGAGAAAAACTTGAAAAGAAAAATCCCCAGAGAGAAATTCTTTTGGACAGGCTAGATCTGCTGAAGAACTAGCAATGGCACCGAAGGATCTATCCAACCTTATAGGAATATAAGATCCTGAATGGTGGAGATCCCTAGAGAATGGTCGCCGGTACCACAGAGGGTCGGGACCAGCAACAGTCGGTAGCATATCGTCCATGCTAGGGATCGATTCCAAACTCGGTATCGAGGGAAGCGAGCTTGAAGAGGGAAGCATGGAAGGCACCGACAGCCATGGTAATGTGGATACCGGTACCGACTCCGGCACCGTATTCGGTACCAGTTGATGAAGGCCAGCCAGTGACAACTCTAGCGGTATGGAAGAAACCGAGAGTGCCGGACATGGATCCTTGGAACCGTGCCTTCGGAACCGTTTGGTGTCGGTGCCAAGGCGAGTCGGTACCCAGTCCTCCAGACTGGAGATTGAATCCAGACTCGGCATCGAAGGAAGCGAGTCTATCGAAGCACATCTGGAGGATACCGACGTCGATACTAGTATCGGTACTGGGATCGATACAGATACTGGAGGGTCGGCCTGTAGCGTATCCAACGGCCCCGTAGGTACCGAGGACGCCAGACATCGATCCTTGGTGAGGAATGTTTCATCCAACACCATTGCCGATGCCGGGGTATCGGTACCGCTCGAAGTGGATGCCACCACCGAGCATGGCACAGGTATGTTCTGTGAGGGGTGAACCTCAGGAACAACCTGAAACCCCACACAGGCTTTGGAGGCCGAAGACTCCCACCGGGGTTTTAAAACCAGTATGTTCGAGGGCAAGGCCAGGGGCATCTCTATGCTGTGCATGAGATCTACCACTCGAGGACTGGCTAGTCTTAACAGACTGTTTTTGGGTTACCTGATTCCGTGTAGAAGAAGTGGTCGGTGCCCTGAAGCTGGATGGGGACCACGTATCGAGGGAAACCCGATGCTGAAGACTTCTTCCGACAATACTATTGCAGGAGGGACACTCCGGAGGAAAATGGTCAGGACCCAAACCGGCCAGACACCAATTAGGGGTGTCTAAAGTTAATTTTGTACCGCCGCAGTTTGAACATTTCTTGGGAATAGTGACTGGCGGTTCCATGAAGGAAAGTGAGTAGGCCTAGCAGGCCTAAAGAAAACCGTGAGGCACTAAGAAGAAAAAAATATTCCTTAAAAAGGAAAATTTTACAAGAAAAAAGGAGAGAAAACACTGGTGGTACCGGTGGCGTCGGGGAAGGCAGCCACGACCACAAGAAAACTAAAAAATAAAAGAAGAATTTTCTGCGGTGACAGGAGGACGTCCTGCCGGCTCCGCGGAAAAACGAAAACTGAGGAGAGGCAGTTGGGAAGGCGGGAAGGCAGCACGCAGGCGTGGTGGGATGCTTCCAAAAGCATTTTGATTGGACGCTGGGAAGCGTTCCCACGCAGACTCCGTTGGTACCGACGTACCCATATGTGAAGACTCATTCCTGCTTGTTCCTGGAGATAAGATAATTACTCACCTGTAGCAGGTGCTCTCTGTAAACAGCAGGAATAAGTCCTCACAAATGGACATCATCCGATGGAGTCCGTGTGGAAATGCTCACCACTTACTAGTGGAAGCTTTTGTTAAAATAACTCATGTTTATAATGTCCCGTTTATTTTTTTTTTTTCACTTCTTCATAATATGTTGACTCTTCTTGGTATGTATTTCTATTACTATTATTTTTAATTGATTTATTTATATGCATACATTCAGTCCTTGATGATGTATTTTATCTCCAAGTTGCCCCTGATGCAGGCACAATACACCGAAACATGGCTGTGTCGGGCTGAATAAACTGTCGCTGTTAATTTTGCTCCCCGACTCCTTGTTTCTCTTAGCAATTAAAGATACTTAACTATGTACAATAGAATTTGTTCTCTTTTCCCTTTCTTTTCGTATCCTAAACAGAAAGAATGGGCCTAGTGGGGATGGAGATGGATTCTAGTCCCCAGATTCCGCAGCACGGATTAGCTGAAGATGCTGTTGTATCGGGAATCCCCATCCAGACAGTAACAAGAATGGTCAACTGTGTTGATTCTTGAACCCCTTTCAGTGTGGTATTTTTGATCAGCTAATCATCCAGATAGCATAGTTACTCACTTGTAATAGGTGTTCTCTGGGAACAGCAGGAATAAGTCCTCACATATGGGTGATGTCAACGACAGCCCACATTGGAATGATCCCCAGCTTCTATAGGAAGCTTTTGGGAGGTCCACCACACATGAGTGTATCTTCCTATCTGAAGGAGCCATCTTACCTCAGTATGACGAAATAGTTTAAGCCAAAAAGTGCAAAAAAAAACTTCACAGGAGGAGGGAGGGTAATGAGGACTTACTCTTGCTGTTCCCGGAGAACACCAACTACAGGTAAGTAACTACGCTTTCTCTGGGAACAAAACAGGAAGTAAGTCCTCACATACGGGACTCCCCAGCTACAGGCTACTGAAAAACACTTGTAAATAAAAGCCCAACATGGCAATCAGAAAAAATGAACCACAAGAAACAGGATGAGTAGTCTCTGAAAGGTTGCGAGAGTCAGTGTCCAGCGAGGACATCAACATCAGGATGACTCTATGGCAGCCTGTATGGACAGAAGGACCGGTGGGAGAAGTTGAATCTAATTCCCAAACAGGTGTCCGAGTACACATTGGCAAAAGTTGCTGTCATGCCGGACATCTGCATCCATACAGTAATGGACCGTGAAGGTGTGGACTGAGGACCACACAGCAGCCTTACAGATCTCCACCATGGAGATCTACTGCAAATTTGTCACAGAAGCAGTCACAGCTCAGACATTATGAGGCATGACGTGCCATTCCAGACTCAGACCAGCCTGAGTGTAAGCAAAGGAGATGCAGTCCGCAAGTCATAGTGAAAGGGTGCACTTGGAAACCACAATGCCCATTCTATTAGGGTGAAAAGAAAGAGCTGGGAGGAATGCCGATAGGCTTTCGTCTGTTCCAGATAGAAAGCCATAGCTCTCTTACAATATAGTGTACTGCTGGTGTGAGGTCTAGGAAGAAAGGTGGGCAGCATCACCAACTGGTCGATATGAAAGGCAGAAACCACTTTAGGAATGAAATTAGGAGGCGTCCGGAGGACTACTCTATTGCAGTGAAATCTGGTGAATGGGGGGGGGGGGGGGGGGGAGGTGCCCCACCAGCACCTGAAGCTCACTAAATATGTGCACAGAGATGACTGCTATCAAGAACACTACTTTCCAAGTGAGGTGTTTAAGCAAACAGGAGCTGAGAGGTCAAAAGGGGACTGAAAGTAGTTGCCCTAGCACCACATTAAGATCCCACACCATAGGCAGGGGCTTGATAGGCTACATAAGAGGTCTCCTGATCTCACTGTTCCCTATGAGAGGATGTACAAAGATGGGTTTTACCATCAACACCACGGTGGCACATCAACACCATGCTTAGATGCACTCTCACAGACTTGGATTTGAGACCAAAGTTGGAAAGGTGGAGGAGGAAAGTCAGCAACACCTCCATAGTACAGGAGAAAGGGTCTTGTGTCTTTCCTGTGTACCAGATAGGAAACAGACACCATTTAAATGTGGAGTCTTTATGCAAAGCAAGGAGCACATATTCTCCACATTTGCGGGGAAGTGAAGTTCTGCAAGAACTACCTGCTCAGCATCCATGCCTGAGGGCTAGGGAGTGGACACTGGGGTGAAGAGACCCGCCGTCCTGAGAGACCTGATTCAGGTCGCAGCGAGTCACAGCAGAAGAGGAAACCATGGTTGCCTGAACCAGTGTGGAACAATGTGAACCATAGTAGCCCTGTCCGCCTGAAGCTTGAACAGGGTTTTGGCCACCCGCGGGATCCGTTGTTATGCACAGAGCAGACCCTTGCTCCAGTCCAGCAGGAAGGCATCAGAGGCTGACTGCACAGAATCCTGGAGAAGAACTGTGTCACCCAAATATTGTCCAGAGATGCAACGAGGTCTATGCTTGGTGTGCCCCACATCTGGAAGATGTGGCTGGCTACCCATGTGCTAAGGGCCCACTCGTATGGCTGATGGACCCTGCTGATGATCCACCAAGACACTGAGCTCCCTGAGCAGATAGATGGCCTGAAGGATCATGCCCTAGGAGAGGGCAAATTTCCAGAGATGTATGACTTTCTAAACACATAACGTACGACCCTTTGACGCACTGTTTGTTGATATAGAACATTGCCACCTGGTTGCCCGTTTGAATGAGGACGATCTGGTTGACCAACTGTTCTCAAAACTGTTCTCAAAACACCCAAAGGGTGTTCGAAATGGCACAGAACTCCAGTATGTTGATCTGGTGTAGGCCCCCCAGCCCATCTTGGAGGCGTCTGTAGTCAGGACATGCCAATGCAGTGAGGTCCGAAAGGGAAAAACCCACAAGCAGGTTTTGTGGTTGTAGCCATCAGGACAGGGATTCTTGGAGCAGCAGAGTGACCACGACGCTGTCCCCAAGACCACCTGTGGTCTGATGCCACTGTGTGCAGCAGGTCTACTGTGCTTGCCTCATCTGTCAAGAGGCAAGAGGGGTGACATGGACTGTGGAGGCCATGTGACCAAGGACAAAAAGCATCTATCGGGCTATCGTGGCTGGACTCCGTTGCACCTCATGTGTCATGGTGATGAGTCGCTAGGCCTGAACTGTGGGCAAGTAAGCTCGAGCTAGGGTAGTATCTAGGAGAGCTCCTATGAACTCTGAGTTGAGAGGGATGCAGGTGAAACTTTGGATAGCTGATGACAAAGCCAAGATAATCCAACATCTGAATGGTGTGAGTTACAGATCGCCAAACTCTATCTGGCATCGTACCTCTGATGAGCCAATCGTCCTGATAGGGGAAGACAAAAACACCCAGGGTCTGGAGAAAGGCAGCAACAATCGCCAGATATTTTGTGAAGACCCTTGGGGCAAAGACTTGGCCAAAGGGCAGTACCCAATGCCGGCAGTGTCTCCTGCTGAGGATGAAGAGGAGATACTGCCAATGCAGGGGGTGAATGGGAATGTTAGTATAGGTATTTTTGAGATCCAGGGAGCAAAGCCAGTCTTCCCATTGGAGGTAAAGTAACAATGTTCCCAGGGAGACCATTTTGAAATTTTCTTTCATTAGGAAGCGGCTGAGGTTCTGCAGATTCAGAATGGGCCTGAAGCCATATGTTTTCGTGGTAACCAGAAGTAACAGGAGAAGAACCCCTTCCCAGCTTGAGACAGTGGGACCAGCTCAATGGCTAAACAGGCCAGGAGTGTGAAGGAAGAGCTCACAGTGATGAGGATTGAGGTGGTATTCCCCTAGGAAGATCCATCAAGAGGGCAGTGATTTCTCTCTGAAACAGATCCTGATGCAGAGGGTCGAGGTGATGCACCCTCAGGGAGGGGGCAATTTGGAGGTAAGTCGAATAGATGCAATTTGTAACTACTTTAGATGATCTGCAGAACCCAGGTGTCTGAGTTTATCAAGGGCCACATTTGGGCCAAAAGAGTGAGCCTTCCTCTGACTGGAGGGTCTTCCACTGCAGTTAGTGGTAGAGTGATTATGCTCTGAAGGATCCAGTCAAAACCCCACTCCAGGCTTTGGCTGATGAGCGGGTTGGGCTTTCTGAGGCATCTCCCTCCACTACTATGGTTGAGGAGCCTGTTTTGGTTGGGAAGTCTGGGACCTAGGAAAGTACCTATGCTTGCGAGAGTAATAGGTCTTTCTGGCCCCCTCTTTGGTACCTCCTGCGATAGGAGGCTGGCTTGGACATGCGCCTTGAGAAATTACGAAGGATGATGTGCTTCTTTTCAACCTGTTCTCTGACGAGATTCTCTCCACAGCACATTAACAAGTTTGTCCTGCACCGATTGTTCCAGGTCTAAGGACTGGAGCTTGGTGAGTCTCCTGACACCAATATTCAAGGCAGAAGCTCTTGATGTCATTTTGAAAGTATCATAGGTTGCACGGACCATGAACTTCGAGCAGTCCTTGCATGAGCCACTAGGGAATGATACTGCTTCAATTTCTCTGGAGGGAGACAATGAGACAGATCAAAGAAGTCGCACATGTTCTCAAAAAAAAAATGCATATGTAGAGCTGTTTAAGAGTCGAAACCAACAGAAAGCACAAAGATACTCGCCAAAGTCCAAGAGTACACAAAAAGGCAAGATACTTAAACAAGGAATTTATTGGGACCACTCAGGTCAAACAGTAGTATTGATATTCCTACTGTTTGACCTGAGTGGTCCCAATAAATTCCCTGTTTAAGTATCTTGCCTTTTTATATGTGCTCATGAGCTGGGTAAGAGGCCACGTGTGCTACGAGCATATTACTCTGAAAATACCTTCTCCTCATTGAGTCCAATGTCCAAACCTCCCTCCCTGGTGGCACTGACTAATGAGTTTGGGTACTTTTGGATCATTTTAGGGTGGATTCAACTTCCAAGGAATGGTGCAGAAGCTGGGGCTCCTTGAATTTGGGAGCCTTTTGAATTCTATACATGGAGTCAAGTCTTCTACTGACTGGAGGTACAGTGAGGTTCTCCCACATTCTCATCTGTACTCTCTGAAGGATGCAGTGCACAGGCACTGTCACTGCTTCCTTAGTGGCCGAGGAGTACTGCAGGATCTCCAACTCTTCTGACCTGGGCTCATCCTCAGTTTCCAAAGAAAATGGTATGGCTTTGGCAAAATCCCTGACAAAATCTTGGATGGAGGAACTTGCACTGCTCATGAGGGGGAGAAGGGTCCGACAAGAGCACAGGAGACCTGTCCTCCGAGAAGTTCTAAGACACAACGTCTGTGACTCAGCATTCAGACTCAGAGAGGAAGTCAAAATACTTCAGAGTCTGTGCCTGGATCTCTCTCCTGGCCTGGAAGGGATCGGCAGCTCCTCCGGAAGCAATGATACACCGATGTTAGTTTAGACTAGCTCTTCAACCTGGAAAAGAGACGGCTGAGGGGAGATATTATAGAGGTCTATAAATTAATGAATGAACAGGTAAACGTAGATAGATTGTTTACGCCATCAAAATATAGAAAGACTAGGGGGCATGCAATGAAGCTACAGGGTAACCTATTTAAGATTAATAAGAAAATATTTTTTCACGCAACGTGTTATCAAACTCTGGAATTTGCTACCAGAAGTGTAGTAAAAGCTGTTATTGTAGCCGGGTTTAAAAAAATATTTGGACAAGTTCCCGGAGGAAAGGTCCATAAACCATTATTAAAGTGGACCCAGAATATCCACTGCTTGCTCCATTACAAGCACTGTGGAACCTGTCTCTTCTGGGGAAACTGCTAGGTACTTGTGACCTGGATTGGCCGCCGTTGGAAACAGGATGCTGGGCTTGATGGACCTTGGTCTGACCCAGTATGGCATATCTTATGTTCTTATGGGTGCATATCAGACTCCGAAACGCTAGAGAGCACTATCGGCCAAGCAGGCAACGGTGTCAGGGTCCTTCGATGCCACGATGTCCGTGTCTCTCCTGCAGGCAAAGCATGCATCTTGAGGATTGGTTGCATGGCTGCCAATATTGATGCAAACGACAGAGGCCCCAGCCTGCTGCACCGCTAAGATTGCTGTGATTCATTCCTTGAGAGCCTGCAGAAGGCATTTCTCCATGGCTGCCAACTCCAAAGGTTGTGCAGCCTCAGCAACTTTGACTGATGTACCTGGAATTTGTACAGGGGGTATCACCGGCTTGGTCTCAGCTTTTGGTAGGTTGTCGTTGCCCTTCCAATGCCCTAAAGGATGTGCTCTCCTCTCTTCGGTGCAGCTTGGAGGGGCACTCTTGGGGATCCTTATCGCTCTCGATGCTGTGCTTCAATGGGCTTTGACACCAGTGTACCAAAGTCTTTACTCTCTGCTCAGCACAATCTCCCTTTGATGGAGGCTGATCGATGGCTGATGCTCTGCGGCACTATGGGTGCTTTGTTTAGAGTGGGCTTGAGAATTCCTCGATGCCGATGCACTGCCAGTGTCCGATGCAGACTTTGAAGCTATTGAGACCCGTGCAGCAGATGCCGAAGGATCGAACTTGTGAGGGCCAAAAAGTGATTTGCGCTGCTTCCCTAGACCCTCTTTTTGTCATTTGCTGACAAAAATTACAAGAGGGCTGATGATCAGGTCTCCAGGCACTGAAGGAAGCAGCTATGGCTATCTGCAGTGGATATGGTCCTCAAGCACCAGGAACATTTTTTAAATCTGCTAGCTAGTTTTTGGGACATACTGTCTGGAAAAATAGCTGTGGGGAAATCAAACAGTTTGATTTTGAAAAACAGGAATAGCATGGTCGAAGCATAGTAACAGTAACATAGTAAATGACAGCAGATAAAGACCAGTATAGTCCATCTAGTCTGCCCAGTAAGATGGCCAGAGTAAGATGGCAGGAGTAGGTGCCACTCTGTACAGGCCACCCCTCCCCATGTCTATGTTCAGGGGTGAACCCACCGCTCCATGCAGGATACCCCTATTTGTTGAGAAGTTAGATGGTTCCGTTTATTTAGATTTTATTCTGTTGCTATAAAAGGATCCATTGGTGTCTGTCCCATGCCATTTTGAATTCTGTCACTGTATTTGCCCCCACCACCTGCATCAGGAGGGCATTCCAAGCATCTACCACCCTCTCAGCGAAAAAGTATTTCCTGATATTGCCTTTCAATTTTCCACCTTGCAGCTTCATGTTATGCCCTCTCGTTTTACAGCTTCCCTGTCTTTGGAAGAGGTTTGTTTGTTCATTATTTCTCCTTAAGTAGCGAAGCATCGACACCTAAGGGGGCAGAGGTGCTGCAGAAAAGAAAGAAAACTTAACAGACAAAACCAGTGAAAAGGAGAAAAAAAAAGAAAAAAAGAAAGAGACCGCAAAAAGGATATGGAAAAAATCTAGAAGAGGCGCAGGGTCCCCAGAGAGGGAAAAACAATTAGACTGATGAAGACGCTAGTGAACACGTCTATTGGACTCTGTGGAAAAACAAAAAATAATCCAAGATGGCACCCCAACGGCAGGCAGGAAGATGACGCATGCGCCCAGTAGAATCTCCCAAAAGATTCCACCAACAACTGGGGAGTGTTCCCGCGTGGGCTCCATTAGATAATGTCACCCAAACGTGAGGATTTTATTTCTGCTTGTCCACGGAGAACATGTGCTAACTGCCGTGTTAACAGTTAATCCAGCTTAGTAAACCATCCTCCTAAATATTTCTATTGCAGTAGGCCCTACAATATCTATACACCTAGTCAGAAAACCAAACAAGCCGGATCACTATCAGTCCTTACATAGAAACTTCATGCAAACAGAATAACTGGCCTTCGTCACATACTGAGAATGCATATAGATAGATCTTCACCAAGCATAAAATAAATTAAAAACACAAGCTAAAAATAAAATAGAGACCGTAAGCTTGACTGAGGGACCTGCAGAGACTGTTTTCTTTTAATACAGTAGGCTCCATGCTGAGAGAGGATAAAATCCAGGGGAGGGGGGGGGGGGCGGTAATAGTTTCAAGCCCCGCATGCAGACCTTGCTCTGTTCAGGATGCTTGAGTCAGCCCCACCAGCTTTCTGTCCATGGATTTGCCTCTCCCCTTTTTCCCGCTTATCTGAGGAAATGGCCGATTGCTTTAAAATGGCCGTGGTTCCTGCCAAAACCATGGGAACTTCCGGCCCTTTAGAATCACTTTCTGAGCCTCCCAAGCCAAATCCATGCTTGTGGTAGCAAAGCCATGCTGCAAAATGGCACCAAAAACAAAGACATCAGCAGCAGAGCCCTGCCGAGCTCAAACCACAACTGCCCCCACACTGCACACAAGAGATGAGGTCCGATAACATGCAACCGCTGACCGCCATGTGGAGGGACCAGAATCGCTGGCAAAAAGGGGAGAAAAAAAAGAGAAAAGCTGTAAAGGACTGCTTCTATGGTCCCTCTCCCCCCCCCCGCTTTCCTCCTCCGACGGCAACCGCGCTCTCTTTCAACCCCCTTACCTCTGAATGTGCCGGTTTGGGCCCAGGGATAGCCAGAAAAGCTGTAGCTTACAGTCAGCTGGCTATCCCGCTGGGAGGAGGAGAGTGTGACCTGGGGCTCCTAAGTAAAGCACAGTTACTTACCTGTAACAGGTGATCTCTGGGAACAGCAGGAATAAGTCTTCACATATGGATACGTTGGTACCGACGGAGTCTGCGCGGGAACGCTCCCCAGCGTCCAATTAGAATGCTTTTGGAAGCATCCCAACACGCCTGCGTGCTGCCTTCCCGCCTTTCCCAACTGCCTCTCCTCAGTTAAGTTTTAAAGCTGAGACAAAGAGAGAGAGAGAGAAAGGGAAAGATAGAGATAGAGAAATGCAACTCCTAGGGGAGGTGGGTGGGTTGTGAAGACTTATTCCTGCTGTTCCCAGAGATCACCTGTTACAGGTAAGTAACTGTGCTATCTCCAGGAACAAGCAGGAATGAGTCTTCACATATGGGGACTCCCCAAGCTAAGATGCCTGGAGGGAGTCCTAGCATGTTGTGAATCTAGAAAGAGCCATGCTACTCCTCAGAACCTCAGGCATCCTGGGGATGGAGGGTAGGAGTTGAATTACAGAAAGGTGCTGTGGAACAGCTGGACTAGAACAGGACTTCTATAGAGGAAGACCCTGCATAGATGACATTTAGTAGTAAAAATATTGAGTGCAATATTCTAATATGGACCTCCCTTGGTGGTATTGTAAAAAGTGTATTGAGGTTCATATGGATCTGTTAGAAGAGCCAGTAGAAGATCCTCAAGGAGTACCTCACTGTGAAGTAGAGGTAATAAACTGTAGGAAAAACAAGTGGAGGTCAGAACCCTTCAGGGTGAGCAATAGCCCCAGGGGAAACTGGGGTAGTACAATGAGGTAGGGCTTCAGCGGGAAACGCAGAAGGTACTATTAGACAAACATTAAGCTCTTCTGGCCGAAGAACAGTACAAACGTAAGACCAAAAGGAAAAATAAGTCTGACCGATTTGGACTGACAATAGAAATAGTCCATGTAGGAAAGAAGGGGTATGGAAGACCCCTGTATCCGATAAAGTAAGGACAGACCTATGAAGCGTTACAGCTTTAGATTAACTGAAGATCCGTAATGTCTTTCCTAAATGAGGTCAATTAGGAAAGAAAAAGATACATGGAGAGCTTCAGAGGTACCTAACCCTGAAAGGTTATGGTAAGAAAAACAAAATATTTGCTAATTACCACAGGGAGTGGTTGTATGTGTAGAACCCTAAGTATGCTGGCACAGCATTGATAGGGGTAGTGCCCATCTGTCAGAGTCATATAGGAATATATGGATATATGAACCTAAACAGACAGATAGATAAGTACGTAGATACATATCTACCTAAAAGATACATCTCGACATTATATATATATATATATATATATATATATACACAGAGATATACATGGGCAGGAGATACACAGATACATATATATATAAATATGTAGACATATAGACACATGTCTCCACGTAAGTAGATGGAGACATGGCTATATAACTAGATCCCCATAGGAATATGGGGAGAGAGAAAGATTCATCTAATAGCAAGAAGGGTAATATCTGCTTGAATAGATGCATAGAGAATCTTCTTTCCCAGGTTATGATTGACAGAGTCAGAGGAATGGTCTCCCTGACAAGGAGGAGTCTAGATTCCTTTAAGAATTCGAGCTCTTGAATAACCAGGATGGCCTACGTGAAAAATGCAGAGGACAACTTCAGTCTGCAGGCAGCAAGTCCAGATCTCCCTAGAACTCCAGTATGGTAAATGGATAGAGGACGCCAATGGAATAAGATACCATATTGACCTGCCTATGAGGGCAAGATGGGTATCATGCGTCCTTCAGTTGAACATGAGCGTTCCCTGAAGTATTGGGAAGGAAGCATATAAGGACAAGCTGCAACGAAAAGAAAACTATCCCTGGTGAGAAGTCCAAGAAGATGTGGACCAAGCCAGGGAATTGGCCATTCTTTAGGTTTTTACGTGATGTAAGGCCTGTGTCTTTTGTTTCGAAAAGAGATTTTAGATGAGATGGTAAGGGTAGGGAACACCTACCAGTCATGGGAGCATGACTGGGTGAACCCCTCCTAACCATCTGGGATTATCTGCTAGACAAGATACTAATGCTCTCTAGCAAGGGCCCATAGTGCAAAGCTACTCTGTAGAGTTGCAGAGAGCATGTTGCAGGTTGGTTAGAAGAAAAAACTGGCTGCTGAAAACCAGTAGGTAAACTATTCTGCCAAAAACAAGGGAATTGGAGATGGCGAAGAATAGAAGTCAAACCAACAAGTCTGTGATAATAGGGTTTCCAAAAAAGGTTGATAACCTGTTTTGGGTTTACTACCCAGGCCGGAGGGATTGCTAGTGGAGGACAAACCCTGGTTGTGTGTTGAACAGAACCAGTGGTTTAACCACTAGGAACTGCTGCATTTGCAGCAATTACCAGGGCAGCGGAAAAAAATCTCTTTTTCTCTCTTTTTTTTTTTTAAATTGGAAAAAGAAACAACAGACATAAGCAGGAGTGGTAAGACTTCCTTATTGTCTGATAAGCTGCCCTAAAGTAAGAATGTGAAAGGGGGAGACCACTCTGGAAAGGAAACCCCTTCCTGGAATAGGTAGAGAACCATAGGGGCTTACCAGTGTAAAAGAACCACTCTTACAAACCGAATGTTGTAGTAAGAGGGCAGGTAAGAAAGAGTTGAAGGAGACTGACGATGTAGTAAGTCTCTGAAAGGTAAGATGATACATGCTAGTACAGGGAAAACTGTCTTATTGATAGCTGTTACACCTCTTTTTCCCAGTAGGAGGAAGAGAAACCTGTTAACTATAGGCATGATCATCATAAAAACTCTTAGACCAAAAAGAAAGGATGTCTCATGAAAAGCGATCCATGAGAATTTAGGATGAAATTAGTGTAGATGCTTCAAGTGAAAAGAAGCAGACTACAAACTCTAACCCCCAAACAGGAGATGTAATGATAATCTATCAGAAACCCTGCGACTGCTGGGTTTGCTGAACCTGTTGAGGTTGTGGTTTCTTTAGCCCGGTTCGATGTTTCCCCTGTCTGGGAACATCTGTATGATGGGTAGAAGATGGATAAAACTTTTTCCCCTTGGGGGAACAAAGTTTGTTAGGAAATTTCCTAGCAACTGGGAAAGAGGAAGGCGTAGACAAGCCTCTAAAAACAGCAATGTCAGTGGTTAACTGAACAGCTTGGAGTAAAGACTCCTTGTTAAAGAGATTTTCTCCAGTGCAAGGAGCATTTCCCAGTCTTTCTTGTACCCATTTGTCCAAGTCTGAAACTTGGAGCCAGGCCTTACGTCGTGCCCCTATAGCTATAGCAGAAGTTCTGCTAACAGACTCAAAGGAGTCTAGAGAAGCACGAGTAAGGAACCTAGAGATATTTTGAGCATGACTAACCAATAAGGAATAGTCTGCTCTTTTGGGCTCTTGAAGAAAAGGGGTCAAAAGTAGTAATTTCTTTGCGACTTCTTCAAGAGATAATCCCATATAGAAAATATATGAGAGAATTCTTGCTGAAAGCATGGATGCCTGGAAGGTTTGGCGTCCAAAGGCATCCAAAGTCTTAGACTCTCGACCTGGCGGATAAGAAGAGTGCTTTTTAGTACTCTTAAGACGCCTCATTGCTGATTCTACAACAATGGAATGATGAGGAAGTTGAGTCTTTTGAAAACCTGGAGAAGGGGGCACCTTGTATAGAAGATCAGTTGCCCTAGAAGGTTGGGATACCGTTAAAGGAGTTTCCCACATTCGAAAGAGCAGATCCTGCAAGGTTTGATGCAAAGGAAGCATGATGTCCTCCTTTGGACTCCAGGGAATATACAGAGATTCTGTATTCCCTGGTGCAGGATCTTGACCAGGTATAGAAATGGCAAGTGACTTTGCTATATCAAGCAGGAATGCTTGAAAAGAAAAATCCCCAGAGGGAAGTCCTCTAGAAAGAGGAGTACAGGCTAGATTTGTTGAAGAACCAGCATTGGCACCCAGGGATCTATCCAAATTCATTGGAATAGAAGACCCTAAGGGGTGGAGCATCGAACTGTTCTTACAGGATGGTCGGTGGTACTGCAGGAGGTCGGGACCAAAAGCAGTCGGTAGCGCATCGTCCATGCTAGGGATCGATTCCAAACTCGGTACCGAGGGAAGTGAGCCTGTTGAAACAAGCATGGAAGGTATCGACAGCGATGCTAATGCGAATACCGGTACCGACTCCGGTACCGTATCCGATACCTGAAGACCAGTCGGTGACAGCTCTAACGGTACCGAAGAAACCGAGTGTGCCCGACATGGATTATCGGAACCGTGCCTTCGGTACCGTCCAGTGTCGGTACCAAGGCGAGTCTGTACCCAGTCATCAAGACTGGAGATCTATTCCAGACTCGGCATCGAAGGAAGCGAGTCTATCGATGCACATCTGGAGGGTACCGACGTCGGTACCAGTACCGGTACCGATACCGATACTGGAAGATCGGTCTGCAGCATCTCTAATGGGCCCGAAGGAACCGAGGGCGCCAGACTGCGATCTTCGGTGAGGAATGTTTCATCCAATACCATTGCCGATGCCAGGGTATGGGTACCGCTCGAAGCAGATGCCACCACCGAGCATGGCTCAGGTATGTTTGGAGAGGGGTGAACCTCAGGAACAACCTGAAACCCCATTGAGGATTTGGAGGCCGAAGACTCCCACCGGGGTTTTAAAGCCAGTGTGTCCTCGAGGGTAAGGCCAGAGGCATCTCTATGCTGTGCATGAGATCTACCACTCGAGGACTGGCTAGTCTTAACAGACTGTTTTTGGGTTACCTGATCCTGCGAAGAAGAAACGGTGGCCGGTGCCCTGAAGTTGAATGGGGACCGCGTATTGAGGTGAACTCGATGCTGAAGACTTCTTCCGACTATACTGTTGCAGAAGGGACACTCCAACGGATAGTGTTCAGGACCCAAGCAGGGTAGACACCAATTATGAGTGTCTAAAATCAATTTTGTACCGCCACAGTTTGAACATTTCTTAGGGATAGTGGCTGGCGCTTCCATGAAGGAAAGTGAGTAGGCCTAGCAGGCCGAAAAAACCGTCAGGCACTAACAAGGAAAAAAGTATTCCTTAAAGGAAAATTTACAAGAAAAAAGAAAAGAAACACCGGCGGTACCGATGGCGTCGGGGAAGGCAGACGCGACCACAAGAAAACCAAAAATTAAAAGAATTTTCTGCGGTGACAGGAGGACGTCCTGCAGGCTCCACGGAAAAACGAAAACTGAGGAGAGGCAGTTGGGAAAGGCGGGAAGGCAGCACGCAGGCGTGTTGGAATGCTTCCAAAAGCGTTCTGATTGGACGCTGGGGAGCGTTCCCACGCAGACTCCATCGGTACCGACGTAACCATATGTGAAGACTCATTCCTGCTTGTTCCTGGAGATGCACCTCTAGGCAATCTGTGCTGTCAACCCCAGCTTCAAGGCAGGCCCCGCCTCTGCTGCCTTCACTCATCCGCACTGTTCCAATGAACGGGAGGGAGGGGGAAAGGGGGTGGGTAGTGTGCTCCCAGTCCTCTCTGCTGCTTCTGCCAGAGGAGCTCTGCTAGCACAATTCAGCAGTTTGCCTTTGCTTTGAAATCCTACTTTAAAACCCCAATTTTTTTTCTTTCCTACTAATCATCAGTTCAGGCAGGTAGCTCTTCCCCAGCTGCTGAGGACTGATAGACTGGAGTCTGGCAGTGTAGGAGGAGCTCTTATACTACACAGACAAGACTTTGTCATGATCAGTCCTCAGTTGCTGGAGGGTGCTGACAACTCATTTGTGCCTGTACTGCCTAGAGGGATAAGGAAAAAATAAATTAAACACAAACTAAAAATAAAATTATGTAGACAAAAATTAAATTGAAATCCCAAAACCACAGACTACATGCAATACAAACAGAGAAATGGAAAGAGCTGCAGATGTCCCTCCCTGTACTGTGCATCATATAAAGATAAAAGGAGTAGTTACTCACCTGTAACAGAATTTCTCCAGGAGCAGCAGGAATTAGTCCTCACATATGGGTGACGTCGGCACCGACGGAGCCCCCGTGCAGAGCACTTCTCCAGCTTTCAAAGAAAGCCTTTGGGAATGCAGCACGCCTGCGCGGTCCCCTTCCCGCCCAAGGGTGCCATCTTGCTCAGTCTGATGACATAGCTAAAAGACAGCAAAAATCAAAATAAAGGATATGACTGCAACTCCAGGGGAGGAGGGAGGGTCATGAGGACTGATTCCTGCTGCTCCTGGAGAACACCTGTTACAGGTGAGTAACTACTCTTTCTCCAGGACCAAGCAGGAAGTCAGTCCTCACATATGGGATTCCTCAGGTCTAGACTACCGGGAACCCAAAGCTGAAAAAATGGCTCCCTCTCAAGAGCCCCAGCATCTGTGATAAGAATATCCTCTGAGAATGCCCCCATACAGTAGCCCAACACAAGGGCTGGAGAGTAGGAGTTGCCTAAACCTCAAAGAGATTACGGAGTACCGCCTGTCCGAAAGCACTGTCCCTTCAGGACTCTCTCTCGAGGCAGTGGTGGGCTGCAAAGGTCTGGCTTGAAGACCAAGTAGCAGCCTGGCAGATGTCTGCCAACGGAACAGAGCAGAGATGAGCTACTGATGCGGCTTTCGCCCTGACACGGTGGGCCGTGACTCGACCCTGCAAGGGAAGGTTGGCTGCCTTGTACGCCCAGGCGATACAATCTGCTACCCAAGTGGACAATGTACGCTTGGAGATAGGTAACCCCAGTTTATTAGGGTCAAAGGAGACAAAGACCTGAGTAGCCCTTCGATGTAGTACATTCAATGTAAAAGGACAACGCCCTCTTACAGTCCAGAGTATGCAAGACTGTCTTAGCCCGGCTGGTATGTGGCCTGGGAAAGAATGTCGGAAGAACCACCTCCTGGTTGAAGTGGAAAGAGGAGACAACTTTTGGAAGGAACTTCGGATGAGTCCGAAGGACCACCTAGAACCGTGTGTACGGTCTATCATAAACCAGAGCTTGTAGTTCACTCACACGTCTGGCCGAGGTAAGAGCTACCAGGAAGAGCGCCTTCCAAGAAAGGAAGCGTAAATGGCAAGTAGCCATCAGCTCAAATGGTGGGCAAGTAAGTTGTTGCAAGACCACGTTCAAATCCCATTCAGTGGCAGGTGGACGAATCGGAGGCTTGCGCAAAAGCAAGCCTCTGAGGAAGCGGGACACCAAGGGGTGAACAGACAGTGACTGTCCCTCCACCGGTGAGTGGTGTGCTGAAAGAGCACTGAGGTGGACCCAAACAGAGTTGGACTTAAGGCCTAGGTCTGACAGGTGAAGTAGGTATTGTAGCACTACTAGCACAAGGCAGGAGAAAGGATCTTCATTGTGCTGAGCACACCACACTGAGAACCTGCAAAACTTGAGGGCATAGGATTTTCTGGTGGATTGCCTCCTTGAGGCCAAGACCACCTCCTCAACTTCTCTAGGTAGAAGTAAGGGAGCTAGCACTATCCTTTCAGCAGCCAGGCCATCAGATTGAGGGATCAGAGATTGGGGGGTGCAGAAGGGAACCCTGATCCTGAGACAGGAGATTGGGTTGCAACCCCAGAGGGAATGGAGTTTCCACTGCCAACTGCAGAAGAAATGGAAACCACGGCTGCCTCAGCCATCTGGGGGCTACCAGAATGACCGAGGCCTTGTCCCGTAGAATCTTGAACACAGTTCGGGCCACCAGGGGTGTGGGAGGAAACGCATACAGGAGGCCCGTAGACCAAGAGATCAAAAATGCATCTGCTGCCAGTCTCAGGGAATGCGGCTGTCTGGAGCAAAACCTGGGCAGCTGATGGTTCAGTGGACTTGCAAAGAGATCAATGGATGGGAGCCCCCATTGTAGAAAGATCTGCTGGACCACCAGTGGATTCAACTGCCATTCGTGAGGCAGGAGAATCCTGCTTAGTTTGTCTGCCAAGAAGTTCTCCTGACCAGGTAGATAAACTGCTTTGAGAAACAAGCCTTGTTTGACTGCAAAGGAGCAAAGGGCCTGGCGCCTCCTGACACAGAAGTCTGTACCCTGTGCCTCCTTGCTTGTTCACATAGAACATTGCTACCTGATTGTCTGTCTGAACTAAGACAGACTGGTGAGAGAGGGCATGAGAAAAAGTCTGTAGAGCCAAGCGGATTGCCCGCAGCTCCAAAAGATTGATCGGTTGTGTGGCCTCCCGAGGAGACCAGAGGCCTTGAGTGCACCTGCCCTGGCAATGTGCACCCCAGCCCTTTAAGGAAGCATCGGTCGTCAGCACCCTTGTGTGTGCTGGGGCCTGAAAGGGTACCTCCCTGAGAAGGTTTGGGAGATGTAGCCACCACTTTAAGGAGTCCAAGAGCGGTTTGGACACCTTTACTCTTTCTCGGAGGTCACCTGTGGCTTGTGCCCACTGAGCTCTGAGGCACCACTGAGCCACCCGCATGTGCAGATGGGCATTTGGGGTCACATGTACCGTGGATGCCATGTGATCCAGGAGCCGCAGGAAGTGTCTGGCGGAGACCTGAAAATTGCTTTGGAACTGGCTGGCCAAGTCCATCAGCCTGTGGGCCCTGTCCTCGGGCAAGTAAGCTCTTGTCTGCAGGGTGTCTAATCTTGCCCCTATAAAGAGTAGTTACTCACCTGTAACAGGTGTTCTCCAGGAGCAGCAGGAATCAGTCCTCACATACGGGTGACGTCGGTGCCGATGGAGCCCCCGTGCGGAGCATTTCCCCAGCTTTCAAAGAAAGCCTTTGGGAATTGCAGCGCGCATGCGCAGTCCCCTTCCCGCCCAAGGGTGCCATCTTGCTCAGTCTGATGACATAGCTAAAAGACAGCAAAGAAATTAGCAAAAATAAATCATATGACTGCAACTCCAAGGGGAGGAGGGAGGGTTGTGAGGACTGATTCCTGCTGCTCCTGGAGAACACCTGTTACAAGTGAGTAACTACTCTTTCTCCAGGACCAAGCAGGAAGTCAGTCCTCACATATGGGACTCCCCAGCTTAAGGCTACCGGAGGCCCCAAGCCGAAAAAATGAGCTCCCTCTAGAGCGTCAGAACGTAAGGAAGGAATCTTCTCTGAGAACGCCCCCGACCGGTAGCCCAACATCAGGGCCGGAGGGAAGGAGGTCCTAAACCCCAAAGAGATTATGGAGTACTGCCTGTCCGAAAGCACTGTCCCTGCGGGACTCCCTCTCAAGGCAGTAATGGGCCGCAAAAGTCTGGCTCGAAGACCAAGTAGCGGCCCGGCAGATGTCTGCCAACGGAACAGAGCGGAGATGAGCCACTGACGCAGCCTTCGCCCTGACACGGTGAGCCGTGACTCGACCCTCCAACGAGAGGCCGGCTGCCCCATAAGCCCAGGCGATACAGTCAGCGACCCATATGGACAAAGTACGCTTGGAGACGGGTAACCCCAACTTATTGGGGTCAAAAGAAACGAAGAGCTGAGCAGCCCTCCGATGCTCCCGCGTACGGTCAAGGTAGAAGGATAACGCCCTCCTACAGTCCAGGGTATGCAGGACCATCTCAGCCCGGTTGGCATGTGGCCTGGGAAAGAAGGTCGGAAGAACCACCTCCTGATTGAGGTGAAAAGGGGAGACAACCTTAGGGAGAAGCTTAGGGTGAGTCCGTAAGACTACCCTATTCCTGTAGAACCTAGTGTAAGGGGGATCAGACACTAGCGCCTGAAGTTCACTCACTCGCCTAGCAGAGGTAAGAGCTACCAGAAACAAGGTTTTCCAGGAGAGAAAACGGAGAGGGCAGGTAGCCATAGGTTCAAATGGCGGACAAGTAATCCGCTGTAAGACCACGTTCAGATCCCACTCAGGGGCTGGTGGACGTAAAGGAGGCTTAAGCAGAAGGAGGCCTCTGAGAAAACGAGCCACCAAAGGGTGGTTGGAAAGAGGCCTCCCGTCCACCGGCAAGTGGTTCGCTGAGAGAGCACTGAGGTGAACCCTGACAGAGTTGGACTTAAGGCCTAGATTGGAGAGGTAAAGCAAATATTGCAATACCACCGCTACCAAGCACGAGAAGGGATTCTCGCTGTGCTGAGCACACCATGTGGAGAATCTACACCATTTAAGAGAATAGGATTTCCTGGTGGATTGCCGTCGAGAGGCTAAGACTACGTCTTCCACCTTTCTAGGCAGTAGTAGGGGAGCCAGGACTACCCTTTCAGCAGCCAGGCCATCAGATGAAGGGACTGGAGGTTGGGGTGCAAGAGAGATCCCTGTTCCTGAGACAGGAGATCGTGTTGAATCCCCAGAGGCATAGAAGTGTCCACCGCCAGTTGCAGCAGAAATGGGAACCACGGTTGCCTCGGCCACTTGGGGGCTATCAGAATCATTGAGGCCCCGTCCTTGAGGACTTTGAACAGTGTCCGGGACACTAGTGGCGTGGGAGGAAACGCATACAATAGGCCTTTGGACCACGGAATCAGAAATGCATCTGCTGCTACTCTGAGAGGATGCGGTTGTCTGGAACAGAATCTCGGGAGTTGCCGGTTCAGAGGACTGGCAAAAAGATCCATGGTGGGGAGGCCCCACCTGAGAAAGATCTGCTGAACCACCAACGGATTCAATCTCCATTCGTGTGGTTGCAGAATCCTGCTCAGTCTGTCCGCCAGGTAATTTTCTTGACCTGGGAGGTAGACTGCCTTGAGGAGGATTTCGTGATTGACGGCCCAGGAGCACAGTCGTTGTTCCTCCTGACAGAGAAGGAAGGAGCCTGTGCCACCTTGCTTGTTCACGTAGAACATGGCAACTTGATTGTCCGCCTGGACCAGTACAGACTGGTGAGAAGTGAGGTGGGAGAAGGCCCTCAGAGCTAGGCGTATCGCCCGTAGCTCCAGGAAGTTTATCTGTTGAGCGGCCTCCCAAGGGGTCCAGAGACCCTGAGTACATGCCCCTTGGCAATGTGCTCCCCAACCTTGAAGAGAAGCATCCGTCGTCAGCACCTGAGAAGACGGAGGGGATTGAAAAACCACTCCGAGCAGCAGATTCGGAAGATGAAGCCACCATTGCAGAGAGGAGACAAGCAGGGAGAAAATTCTTACTGAGTCTGCAAGACTCCCTGTGGCCTGAAGCCACTGAGTTCGAAGGCTCCACTGAACAGGCCGCATATGCAGGCGGGCATTGGGGGTTACATGAACCGTGGAAGCCATATGGCCGAGAAGTCTCAGAAATTGCCTAGCGGAGACCAGGGAATTGCTGTGAAACTGCCTGGCTAGATCCATTAACCTGTGGGCTCTGTCCACTGGCAGAAAAGCCTTCACCTGAAGAGAGTGTCCAGCCTTGCTCCTATGAATTCCAAGTCCTGGGATGGAAGCAAAGTGGACTTTGCAAAGTTTATGACAAACCCCAAGTGCTGAAGCAGAG
Source organism: Ichthyophis bannanicus (assembly GCA_033557465.1). NCBI lineage: Eukaryota > Metazoa > Chordata > Amphibia > Gymnophiona > Ichthyophiidae > Ichthyophis > Ichthyophis bannanicus. The sequence goes on from CM066033.1 coordinate 665,967,933, forward strand.
CCACAGTGTGAATGTGTGTCGGTAAGAGACATAAGTTTCTTACACCGATCACACTTCTTAAACCCGCTGGCAGCCATCGGGGGAAAAAGGGCCCCTGCGAGGTCAAAAGACAGGGCTGCCAGTGAAAAAAGAAAAATGGCGCGAACGCTAGTCACGAAGGACAAAAAACAAAAAATAGAGAACGGGCTCGATACCGGCATATCGGGCCTGGGCGGGAAAAGGATTTGGCGTCGAACCGAAGAACAAAAAAACAGGGAAATCAACTTTTTCCTCGGCAAAAAACGAACTACGTCCGTCGGGCTCCGCGGAAAAAAGACGACCGAGCAAGCTGGCACCCTTGGGCGGGAAGGGGACCGCGCATGCACGCTGCAATTCCCAAAGGCTTTCTTAGAAAGCTGGGGAAATGCTCCGCACGGGGGCTCCGTCGGCGCCAACGTCACCCATATGTGAGGACTGACTTCCTGCTTGGTCCTGGAGAAACTCTAGGTTCTGTGAGGGGAGCAAAGTGGACTTTGCGTAGTTGATGACAAAGCCCAGATACTGAAGAGAGACAGTGTGAAGAGTGGCTGTCTGGCCTCCTGGAGGGACTGACCCCTGATGAGCTAGTCGTCCAGGTATGGGAAGACAAAGATTCCCTGATTTCTGAGATAGGCCGCCACCACCACCAGGCATTTGGTGAAAACCCTGGGGGCAGAAGTTACGCCAGAGGGAAGTGCTCTGTACTGAAAATGATTTCCTCCCACCACAAATCTGGATATTATCTGTGGTCTGGATGGATGAGAATGTGGGTATAAGCATCCTTTAGGTCTATAGAGCATAGCCAATCTCCCTGCTGGAGGTAGGGGCAGCAGTATCCCAAGGGTAAGCATCTTGAACTTTTCCCTCTCCAGAAACTTGTTTAGGTTTCACAAGTCTAGGATAGGCCGGAGGCCTCCTGTCCTTCGTAACAATTTTAAGTCCGCTAACCAGCTAAGTGCCCATATACAGTAAAGTCAGGTCATCTCAATAACTGTCCTAACTTTAAGCAGTTTCAGCTATCCGGATATCGGCTGAATATTGCTGCTGTCTAAGAACATAAGATATGCCACACTGGGTCAGACCAAGGTCCATCAAGCCCAGTATCCTGTTTCGAACAGTGGCCAATCTAGGTCATAAGTACCAGCAGTCTCCCCAAAAGACGCAGGTTCCTCAATGCTTGTATTGGGTCAAGCAGTGATATCCTGGGTCCCTTTTAATAATGGTTTATGGACCTTTCCTCCAGAAACTTGTCCAAACCTTTTTTAAACCTGGCTATACTATATCTCTGGCACTGGATATCTGGTTTCCGTGCTGACTGGTACAGCTGATATCCAGACTCTAGCTCTGAATATCTGGTTTTACCTTTGCCTGTGGCGGTCAGGTGCTTTTAAACTGCTGTCATAGGCTGAATATCAGGCCTGTGAAGTCCAAAAGACAAACATTCCAATCACTAAAGTGAAAATAAAATTTAATTTTCTACCTTTTGCTGTCTGGTCATTTTATTCTCTAATAGAAACATAGAAAGAAACATGACAGAAAAACACCAAATGGCCAGCTAGTCTGTCCTTCCATATCAACCACTACAACAGTCCCCTTTTTTCCTTTAGAGATATAGAAGCATAGAAACATGATGACAGAAAGAGACCATATGACCTATCTAATCTGTTCTTTTTGTGGGCGATTTGGATTTGCCTTTTTTTTTTATGATGGTCATAGTCACATGGCCATTTCCTCTCTGCATTTTCACTGTAACCTATGCCAACCACGTAGATCCAAGTCTCTGGTTTCTGCTTTCCATGTCTTCTCTTAACTCACCCTCTAGCGCTGTGGTCCCCAAACCTGGGGTTAGGGCCTAATGGGGTCATATCAGTGGATGGTGTCACAGAAACATGCATGCATAAAAAAATGACCCACAAAAAAACTAAGTTTAAAGTGAATTGTAAACAGATTTAAACAATAGTTGTATATTAAGCAAGGTGAAGAAAAGTGGAAAAGTCCTCAGGGATGTCCCATTGGAATTGTGATGCCAATTTAATGAAGCCTAGGGAACTCATCTTCATAGGTCAAAAACCCCTTCATAACCATCACACAGTATATTACATACTTAAAAAAACATTACCACACTGGGGGGGGGGGACCCCACACTTCAAGTGTCTGCCGGGTTTCACTCAAGGATTGGTACATTCAACGTGCCGCATTTTGCAAGTGTGCTTCATCAGGAGTGTATATATAAGCTACAGATATCAAGAATATACAACTCTCTTATTAAATGAGTGCCACTTTAAAAACAAACAAACAAAAAAAACACATCTCAAACTAGTTATCAGTTACAGCAGCAACATGACAGTGCAGTAACTAACATTCACAATGGAAAAAAATTGCCTCCAGAATAACAATGTAATCCACTATGGCAAAATTCAATAAGTTAATCACGATGCTCCAAGTGGCTCTGAAAGAGGAGATCAGCAGCAACCAAATCTCCACCGGCAGCATTCATAGCAAAGATTCCCTTCAACCTCTAGCTCAATTTCTGCATGGTGTGAAGAATTGTACTTTTCATTCACTGCACCTGTGGCTAAACTAAAAAGGGGGGTTGCCCACTCATCCTAGACAAACTGGAAATGGAGAACCATCAAAACAGTGTGCGCTTCCCTGGAACATGAGCATAACCCTGAAGATCTTGGGCAGCTTGATTCTACAGTTCTTAATATTTATAAGAAATTTATCATATTAAGTTGCATTACAGCTGATGAGAATTAAATGTCTTTTTTTTAATTAAATGCAACAAAAGGAGGAAAGAGACCCCAGAACCTGTCCCTGAAGTCCATGACGAAGGACTAATCCTCATAGGTCACAAAAAGCCTCCATAATGTGTCATTCAAATTGGACTCAAGCTTAAGATAAGTGTTTTTAATATGTTAATGTGCCATTAAAGTTGACCCTTGGTGTAATTACTCACCTGTAGCTGGTGTTCTCTGTGGACAGCAGGAATAAGTCCCCCATGCATGAGCGATGCCACCAACCGAGAACTGTGTGAGAACACCCCCCCAGGAGGCTCCACAGCACCCATGCTAATGGGTTTTTAAATAATACACTGTGTGATGGTTACGAAGGGGTTTTTCTGATCTATGAAGATCAATGTTCCCTCTAATTTTCTGTAGGCTGTGTGCACATAAAATATCAGCTGTGCAGCTTTTGAAGGAAGGTTAAATTTTTGTGCGCCACATAACGACACTCGGAGTTATATACTTTAAAATTTGACTACACATCAGAATACAGTATGTACACCACATTGATTACACTAGAAAACATTGTAGAACTTGTAAAAACTGTAAATACATAACAACTTTTAAATTTTAAGATGTCTGTGTTGTTTTCTATCAGAATCAGAACCGTAATTTTTGTGCGCTCTGTTGTAAAGTATGTGCGCTCGCTCGGCGAGGTGTGTGCGCGCACACACACGCACAGCTTAGAGGGAACAGTGATGAAGATGAGTGTCCTAGGCTTCATTAAATTGGCCTTCATGATGCTGATGGGACATTTGATATCTTTTCCCCCTTTTCTTCACTTTTTTTTTTGTTGAGAATATACAACTAAATTTAAAACTATTGTAAAAGATTTAAACAAAAGTTCTTTTTGTGGGCGATTTGGATTTGCCTTATTTTTATGATGGTCATAGTCACATGCACATTTCCCCTTCTCTCTGGATTTTCAAAGTAACCTATGCAAAGTAATGGCAGTCACCAGTAAGTATATGGCCTGTGATCCAGTGAACATTCATAAGCCCTTGCCCTCACCTAGATAAGCTTCCTGTTAGACTGGAAACACACTGGGCCATATTGGAATCTGTAAGCCCACACTGTACACAGAGAAAGGACCCTGTGCTGGCTGCTGCTGCTTTTTTGGATTTCTGCATCATTTGGGGTCATGTGAATTTTCAGTTGCTAAAATGGGCTCATGGGATAAATCTGGTCCATCTGCCACTTCACTCCCCTCCTCTCTTTTTCACTTCCTTCCATCTCTGACATTGATCTTTTCCTTTAGGCTTTCTTACATCTTTCTCTATCAACTTCTATTTCATTTCTCCTCCTTACCATCCAGTTCTCAATCTTCATCTTTTAACTGTGTCTTCCTACCACTGTTCAACCTTTAGGCACAGCCCTCACAAGCCATCTCCCTAGTCTTCCTCAGTCAATTATTCCCAGTCTGTAACCAAGTCTCTCCTTTCTCTTTTCCACCCTCCCTGTGTCCAACATCTCTCCCCTTCTCTCCTGCCCTTTCTTGGGTCTCCCCCTCTCTCATTGTCTAGCAACTCTCCACTTTTTCTCATTCTATCCCCTCCATGTCCAGAATTCCCCTCTCCCCCATCTTGTGGTCCAGCATCTCTATCTCACCATCATTCCTACCCTGTGTCCAAGCATCTGCTCACTATCCACTATATCCCCCCCCCCATCCCCTGTCTAGCATTTGCCTTTCTTAATCCTAGGACCCCTACCCTATGTCCATCTGCTTTCCACTCCTATGCCGCCAGCCCATGTCCAGTATCTGACCTCTGCCCCTCCACTTCCCCACTCTATATCCACTATCTGTCCTCCTTATGCACTTACCAGTGTCCAGCCTCTGCTCTGAATCCTATGTCCAACATCTGCCCTCCATCCTTCTACCCCACCTTTTATCCACCATGTGCCCTCTATCCTCTATCCTCCAATCCCTATTGGTGTCCTGCATCTCCTTTTCAACCATTGGCCCCATCCCCCTTCGTGACCTCCACCCCTGCCCCCTTTCAGCCATTCTCCCATCCCCCTTCATGTCCTGTATTCCTCTCTTCCAGTCATTCCCCCCATTCCCTTCATTCTCCATCCCCTTCAAGCCATTCCCAACCCCTTCATGTCCTGTATCCCTCTTCCAGCCATTCCCTCCATCCTCCTTTGTGTCTTCCATCTCCCCTTCGGGTCCATCCCCATTTAATGGTCCAATGGACTCCTTTAATAAGTTTCTTGCTTTTAATGTACCTCAAGCTTTTGTCTCTTTGGCAATCTTATTTTCAAATTCTCTTAATGCTTTCAATGTAACTTGCCTGAGCTTATGCTATTTCCTATTTTCTTCATTTGTATCAGTTTCCCAATTTTTGAAAGATTTTCTTTTGACTATAATAGCCCACAAGAGACTTGGTCAAAAGCGAGACAAAAGAGGCTATCAAGACAGAATTTTTAACAATTCTATGACTGTTTGATGTTCACATCTGATGTAAACTCAGCCTTTGCAATTGGCTCCTTTACGATTAGTTTTTTTAAGTTATCAAAGTCTTTTTGAAAATTAAATGCTAGTGCAGAAGGTTTCCCTTAATCTCCCTCCAGTTATTAAGTCAACACTCCTGGTGCCATCAGGCAGGAAAAGAAAAGGAAATTAAAACAGAGCAAAGGAACAGCTCTTGCACAAAGAATCCTGCATTCTCTGCAGGAAGAGCTAGCTCAATAACTGATAACATAACCCACATGAAGGGGTAATAATACTAGACCTAGGGCTTATAAATACAGAGAATGTTTCTGATGGGAATGACCATCACATGGTATAATTCAATATTAGGGCACATGTGGAGATGGCTCATTCAAAAACAAGGATCTCAGAATTCAACGAGGTTAAGTATTTCTCCATCTTGACAAACTTAAGGAATCATTAGCTGAAAGGGAACATTTGCAGGAAGCAGAAGAGCAGTGGGCAAAAATGAAGACAAATTGAAAAGGTAATAAACTCCAAGTAAGCAAAAAGGTAAGATGAAAACCATAGCAGCCTCTTTCAAAAGAAGCTGCTTAAAGGGTAAGAGATAAAAAAAAGGTTAGTATCCATAAATTACAAGAGATCATAGAAGGAAAACAGGCAACATTATCCAGAGAAGCTAACCGAAGCTGGGAAAGCTGTAAGGAAAGCTAAGATGCTAATGGAAGAAAAATAGCTAATATAGTAAAACCAAGGGGCAAGACTTTTTTTTTTTAAAGATATGCTGCCTACTTTGAGTTTTTATTTAATTTATTTATTTATCCATTCTTATATACCGCGCTATTCAGAGTCAGTGCGGTTTACATAAAACATAATATTTGCATTACATCAGAACAGTGATATCAATGCTTACATTGTAACAGGAAAATAAACTTGGATTGAACGGTGAAGAGGAAACTAATAAGCTATTAACAGGGTTAAATAGCAGAGTTAAAATATGAACTATTTACATATTTACAGGTTGGAATTAATAGTGTAGGAATGTGGAAACAGTGAGAAGTACCTGGCGTGATAGTCAGGTATATTCTTGGTTATGAGGCAGGATGTGAGAGTAAAGGAATGGATGAAAGGATGTTAAGTGTGGAGGGGAGTTAATGAGGTGAGAGAAATGAAGGAGGACTAAATGATGCTTTAAAGCTTTTCTGAATTGGGGAAGGTCCCTAATTGCTCGGAGGTGTGGGGGGAGGCTGTTCCAGATTCTCGGGGCGTAGAATGCAAAGGCTCTGTTCCTGGTTAGTTGATTATACTTTATGGATTCGCGGGGGATAGTAAGGGAGTTGGCTGTTGCTGATCTTCTCAGCCTGATGTTAGGATTGATTGTAAGGAGTGCTGAGATGGATGACGGAGACAGTTGGTTAATGGCCTTGAAGGTTATGAGTAGAGCTTTATAAATGAGTCTACTGTGCAGCGGTAACCAGTGGAGTTCCATCAATATGGGCGTAATGTGATCATTTCTGGCTGTGCCGCTTAGAATGCGTGCTGCTGCATTCATGGCCATTTGGAGCGGGTTAAGGGTGCTCTTAGGGAGACCATGAAGGATTATATTCGCGTAATCAAAATGAGGGATTACCAGTGCTTGGAAGATAGTTCTGAAGTCTTGTGGTGCTAATAGGGGTTTAAGGTGCCTTAAAGTTGAAATTTTGTTGTAGACGGATTTGGTCATGTTCTTTATATGCTCTTTAAAGTTAAATTGGTTGTCTAGTGTGACTCCCAAATACCATATGGCTGATCTGCATGAGAGTTCTGCATCACGTACTTTCAAGGTGGCGGGGGGGAGAAGTTCTTGTTCCTGGAGATAAATAAGACCTCTGTCTTCTTGAAGTTTATCCTCAAATTCTGGAATAGGAGCCAGTCAGTAACTGCGTTGAAGCAGTCGACTAGTTTGGAGATGTCAGGATGCATAATTTTAACCGGGATGAACAGTAGGACATCGTCTGCGTAGATTAGGCTGAGGATGCCAAATGAGGATGAGGCTGAGGATGCCAAATGATGATTAGGCTGAGGATGCCAAATGCTCATGGACCAAGACAAACCACCCATCTGGGCAGCAGCAGAATGGGATAGTGTTGACGGCGGAGGATCACATTTCTGTGACAACGGCACCACCAAAAAACTTAAACTACGCGGAGGAAAGGCCCGGCAATCTACTTTTGTATCTTGCTATAAAAACCCAATGGATAGATACAACAAAAAAAATTGCGCTATAGTGCTGGAAGATGAGACCCCCCCAGGTCGGAAGGCACTCAACTAGCTACTGGGGAAGAGCTGAAGACTTTTCAGAGTAAAGCCAGCATTTACGATGTGGTTGGATCAAAGCCCTCGGGACGTCTGACTGCTGATGTAGCTGCGCATGAGAGTCAGAAGCTGTAAAGATGTCTTACACATTGGAACATGGAACGTACGAAGCATGAACCAAGGGAAGTTGGAGGTGGTCAAGAATGAAATGGAACGTGTACAACTTGATCTGTTGGGTATCAGCGAACTGAAATGGACTGGCATCGGGCACTTTGCACCAGATGATCACATGGTCTACTATGCTGGAAATGAAAGAAAGAAATGGTGTTGCATTTATAATAAAGAAGAAACTTGCAAGAACTGTAATGAAATACAATGCAGTCAGCGAACGCTTAATCTCCATTCGTCTATGATGAATGCCTATTAGCACAACTATAATTCAAGTATATGCCCCAACAACAGCTGCAGAAGAGAACGAAATTGAAGAGTTCTATGAACAAGTACAAGCTGAAATTGACAGAACATGCAAACAGGATATCCTGATAGTCATGGGTGATGAACGCAAAAGTTGGCAACAAAGAAGGCAAAGTAGTTGGAAAATATGGACTTGGCAACAGAAATGAAGCTGAAGAAAGACTGAAAGAATTCTGCAAGACCAACAATCTATTCATCTCAAACACCTTCCAGCAACACAAGCGGCAACTGTACACATGGACTTCACCCAATGGATTGTATAAAAATCTAATTGACTACCTCTGTGGAAGTCAACGATGGAAAAGCTCTGTAACATCAACAAAGACAAAATCTGGAGCAGACTGCGGTACACATCATCAACTACTAGTATGTAAATTCAAGCTAAAGTTGAAAAAGAGCAAACCACTCATGAATGCAGCAAAATATGACCTTGAGAATATACCACTGGAATTTAAAGACTGCCTGCAAAATCGATTTGCTGCTTTAGATACAACTGACAGATCTCCAGAAGAGTTATGGAATGACATCAAGAAGGTTGTGCTGGAAGAAAGTGAGAAGTCTCTACAAAAGGTGAAAAAGCAAAAACGGTGAAAAATGGATGACAGAAGAAACTCTGAAAACTGCCCAGAAATGCAGAGAAGCTAAAGCCAGAGGAGAAAGAAAGACAATCATAGAACTCAGATTTCCAACGTGTGGCAAGACAGGACAAGGAAAAGTACTACAATGATGCATGCAAGGAAATAGAAGCAGAAACTATTAGAGGAAGAACAAGATCGGCTTTCCTAACGCTATGAGAGTTAAAGAACTTATTCTATGTTGAAGGATGCTGTGACGATCAAGAAAAGGTGGAAGGAATATACAAAGTTTTTATATGATAAAGATCAAGTGGACCAACAGCCGTTTCAACCTGTACCTTATGATCTGGAACCATTGGTGATGAAAGAAGAAGTTGAAGCAGCATTGAAAGCCTTATCAAAGAACAAAGCACCAGGCATTAATAGCATTTCCATAGAAGTATTACAGCAATCTGATGCAGCTGCTACCGTACTTACAAGGCTCTGCCAAGAAATATGGAAGACAACATCATGGCCACCTGACTGGAAAAGATCTGTGCTTATATCAATACTAAAGAAAGGTGATCCAACTGACTGTGGAAGTTATCGCACAATCGCTCTGATCCCACATGCCAGCAAGAATCTACTGAAGATTATTCAAGAGAGACTACATCCATACCTGGAACAAGAACTACCTGAAGTGCAAGCAGGGTTCAGGAAAGGGCGAGGAATGAGAGACATCATTGCGGATGTGAGATGGATCCTTGAAAAGACTAAAGAATACCCAAAGGACATCTAATTGTGTTTTATCGACTATAGCAAGGCTTTTGACTATGTAAACCATGAGAAACTCTGGGCCACATTAAGAAGCATGGGTATACCAGAACACCTGATCGTTCTCTTGCACAATCTGTACATTGATCAAGAAGCAACAGTTTGAACGGAACAAGGAGAAACAGAATGGTTTAAAATCAAAGGTGTAAGACAAGGCTGCATACTTTCCCCCTACCTGTTTATATGCAGAACAAATCATCAGAGAAGCAGGATTGTATGAAGACAACAGAGGTGTGAAGATTGGTGGAAGACTCATCAACAACCTTCGCTATGCTGATGATGCCACATTACTGGCTGAAAGTGAAGATGATCTGAAACATTTGCTTCTCACAATCAAAGAACAGTCTCAAAATGGGCCTGCACCTTAATGTAAAGAAGACAAAGATCATGACAAACTGGCATAATCAACAGGTTCATCGTTGAAGGAGAAGAAATTGAAATTGTGAACTTTAACCTACTTGGATCAACTATCAATAAAGAAGCAACAAGCAGTCAAGAAATCAGACGACGCACTGCTCTTGGCAGAATGGCTATGAAAGACCTAGATAAGATTCTCATACAAAGATTCGACTTGTTCAAGCCATGGTATTTTCAATAACATCATATGGATGTGAAAGCTGGACAGTGAAAAAGATAGACAGGAAGAAAATTGATGCCTTTGAATAATGGTGCTGGCGGTGAATACTGTGTATACCATGGAGTGCCCGAAGAACAAACCAGTCGGTACTAGAGAAGATCAATCCTAAGCTTTCTTTAGAAGCTCAGATGACAAGACTTCGACTTTCATAGTTTGGACACATCATGCGAAGAGAGATCATTAGAGAAAGACACCATGCTTGGCAAGTTAGGTCAACGCAGAAGAGGAAGGCCAGCAATGAGATGGATCAATACAACAGCAGCTACGGGTACCAGTCTGTCAACAATGAGCCGCCTGACTGAAGACCGAACACAATTTAGGATAGCTATCCAGGGGGCCGCCATGTGTCGACTCCGACTCGATGGCACTTGACGACATTAACACTTAACAAGGGGCAAGACTTTCTTTTTTTTTTTTAAAGATGTGCTGCCTACTTTGAGTTAGCTGCTCATGGACAAGCAATGGACTAGACAGGACATATCCAAGAGTTAAGTGAACTGAGGGAAGTTCTGTCTGCTCAACTAGAAACCAGCAGATGTGCTTTGTCTCCATAAAAGTGAAAGAGAAAGCTGGAAATCACAGGACAGCTAATACAACCTCTCTGATGAGACGACAGATCCTGTAATTCATTGGATTCCAGAAACTGCATAGACAGCAATTTTTTTTTAAACCAGGGTTAGGTCATGTCAGATCTGTCAAATTTGTTTGACTGGGTAAACCGAGTTGAAGCTGCAGGTAAGTTCTAGATTCTGTACTTGGATTTCAACAAGGCCTCTGACGCACTTCTACAAAGATGATTTAACGATAAATCAAGTATCCTTGATAAGGGCTCTAAAGTGACCGACTGGGTTAGAAACAGCTTCAGAGGGAGGTGACGAAAAGTAACAATAAAGCGTAGTTACTCACCTGTAACAGGTGTTCTCCAGGGACAGCAGGAATCAGTCCTCACATATGGGTGACATCGACGGAGCCCCCATGCGGAGCAAATCCCCAGCTTTCGAAGAAAGCCTTTGGGACTACATTGTGCATGTGCGATCTCCTTCCCGCCCAAGGGTGTCATCTTGCTCAGTCAAATGACATAGCTAAAAAGACGGCAAAATGAACAAAATACAATAAGAGGACTGCAACTCCAGGGGAGGAGGGAGGGTCGTGAGGACTGATTCCTGCTGTCCCTGGAGAACACCTGTTACAGGTGAGTAACTAAGCTTTCTCCAGGAACAAGCAGGAAGTCAGTCCTCACATATAGGACTCCATAGCTATAGGCTACCGAGAACCCATAACTGAAAAATAGGCTCCCTCTAGAAGAGCCGCAGCAGCCATGATAGGAGTTCATCCGAGAACCTAACACTCCGGTAGCCTGACACCAAAGGGTCGGAGAGTAGGAGTTGCCTAAACCTCGAACAGATTACGAAGTACAGCCTGGCCGAAAGCACTGTCTCGTTGGGACTCCCTGTCCAGGCAGTAATGGGCTGTAAGAGTCTGGCTTGAAGACCAGGTTGCGGCCCGGCAGATGTCTGCCAGCAGAACAGAGCGAAAGTGAGCCACTGAAGTGGCTGTAGCCTTGACCCAGTGGGCCGTGACTCGACCCTGCAATGGGAGATCGGCCACCCAGGTGATGCAATCCACCACCCAGGTGGACAATGTATGCTTGGAGACAGGCATCTCCAGCTTACTGGGGTCATAAGAGACGAAGAGCTGAGGAGCTCTTTGATGTCCACGCGCACGCTCCAAGTAGAAGGCCAGCACCCTCTTACAGCCCAGGGTATGCAGAACTGCTTCTGCCCGACTGGCATGGGGCCTGGGAAAGAAGGTCGGAAGGACCACCTCCTGGTTGAGGTGGAAAGAGACCACTTTCAGTAAGAACCTAGGGTGCGTGTGAAGCACCACCCTGTTCTTATAGAACCGTGTGAATGGTCTATCGGACACCAGAGTTTGCAGCTCACTCACTCGTCTAGCCGATGTGAGTGCCACCAAGAAAAGCATCTCCCAAGAAAGGAAGCACAGATGGCAAGAGGCCATCGGCTCAAAAGGTGGGCAAGTAAACTGCTGCAAGCCCACATTTAGATCCCATTCGGTCGCGGGGGGGGGGGGGGAAACCAGGGGTTTCAGCAGAAGTAGACCTCTCAGGAACCTGTACACCAAAGGGTGTAGAGAGAGAGATTGCCCTTCCACTGGAGAGTGGTGTGCTGATAAAGCACTGAGGTGAACTTGGACCAAGTTTGACTTGAGGCCCAAATCAGAAAGGTGAAGCAGGTACTGCAGCACCACCGCCACCTGGCAGGAGAATGGGTTCTCACTCTGCTGAGCACCCCATACCTCAAACCTACACCACTTAAATGCATAGGTTCTCCTAGTCGATTGCCTTCTAGAGGCTAGCAGCACATCCGCTATCTTTTTTGTGAGGAGAAGTGGTGCAAGGACTACTCTTTCAGCAGCCATGCCATCAGGTTGAGGGACCGGAGCTTGGGATGCAGGAGTGAGCCCCCATCCTGCGACAGGAGATTGGGCGAAAATCCCAGAGGAATTGGAGTCTCCTCCGCCAGCTGCAGGAGTGGAAACCAAGGCCGTCTGGGCCACCTGGGAGCTACCAGAATGACCTTGTCCTGAAGGATCTTGAATAAGGTCCAGGCTACCAGTGGCGTGGGAGGAAACACACACAGGAGGCCCACAGACCACGATATTAGGAAAGCATCTGCAGCCACCCTGTGTGGGTGCAGCTGTCTGGAACAGAAGCGGGCAACTGGTGATTTTGAGGGCTCGCAAACAAATCTATGGATGGTCACCCCCAACACTGGAAGAGTTGTTGGGCCATGCTGTGATCCAGTTGCCACTCATGCGGCTAGAGAATTCTGCTGAGCTTGTCTGCTAGGAAATTCTCCTGACTTGGAAAGTAAACCGCCTTGAGGAACATACCCTGACTGACTGCGAAGGAGCATAGGTCCAGGGTTTCCTGACAAAGGATGCGAGAGCCTGTGCCCCCCTGTTTGTTCACATAGAACATCGCTACTTGGTTGTCTGAATCAAGACAGATTGATGAGCCAGGGTTTGGTAGAAGATCCGAAGAGCTAGGCGGATCGCCCGAAGCTCTAGGAGATTGATTTGTGGTGTACTCTCCCATGGAGACCACACCCCTTGGGTGCAGACCTGCTGGCAATGAGCACCCCATCCCAGCAGGGATGCATCCGTGGTCAGCACCCTTGAGTGTGTGGGAGGCTGAAAAGGCACTCCCTCCAGAAGGTGGTGAGGTTGAAGCCACCATCTCAAAGACTGTATTAGGCGATGGGACACCTTGATGTTGTCTCTGAGTCTGTCTGTGGCTTGTGTCCACTGGTCCCTGAGGCACCACTGAGCTGTTCTCATGTGGAGTCGAGCATCTGGTGTCACATGCACTGTGGAGGCCATGTGACCAAGAAGGCGCAGAAAAGGTCTTGCTGATATGCGGATCTGCGACTCACTTGCTGCACTAGGGCTAACAGTCTTTGAGCCCTTTCCTCTGGTAGATAAGCCCTTGCCTGAAGGGTGTCTAACCTTGCCCCTATGAAATCCAGTCCCTGAGAGGGAACCAGAGTGGACTTTGTGTAGTTGATCACAAAGCCCAGGTGCTGAAGCAACTGGATAGTGCGGGACATGGCCTGTTGGGCTTCTAGAGCTGACTGGGCTCTGATGAGCCAGTCATCCAAGTAGGGGAATATGAAGACCCCTTGAGTCCTCAGAAAGGCCGCCACCACCGCAAGGCACTTTGTGAATGCCCTGGGCATCGAGGCTAGGCCAAAGGGCAGCACTTTGTACTGAAAAAGATTTCCTCCCACTACAAATCTTAGATATTTCCTGTGGTCTGGATGAATCAAGATGTGCTTGTACGCATCTTTGAGATCTAAGGAGTATAGCCAGTCTCCCTGGTGGAGGTAAGGCAGCAACATTCCAAGGGAAGGCATCTTGAACTTTTCCCTCACCAGGAACTTGTTCAGGTTTCTCAGGTCGAAGATAGGTCTCAGGCATCCAGTTCTCTTTGGTATGAGAAAGTACCTGGAGTAGAAGCCTGTGCCCTGTAAGTAGTGAGGCACCGGTTCTACCGCCTGATCCTCGAGAAGACCTGTTAACTCCTGCAAGAGGAGGTTCCTGTGAAGAGGGGGCCTGAGAGGCTCCCCTGGAAAGTAAGAGGGAGGCACCTGGGTGAGATGTAACCGATAGCCCATTTGGACTATCTGGAGAACCCAGGTGTCTGTTGCAATGGCTGGCCACCTGTGGGCATACAGGGTCAGCCTTCCTCCTGTGCAGGGCCTTGCGTCCTTCGGGAGAGAGACTATGCACTGGGAGTCAAAAGCCCCCTCCAGGCTGGGCCGGAGCCGGTGCCTGGGGCTTGGAGGCCTTTTGCTTACACGGGCCCTGCCCCCGTCCCTTGGACTGCTGCCCCTACTGGGGAGCTGGGGAGGCCTGATACGTGGGGTAGTTGTTTCGGTAAGCTGATCCTTTCCTCGGGAAAAAGGGCTTCTTACCCGAGCCCTTCTTTTTAGAAGGGGCAGAAGTCTTCTTCTTGAGTCTTGTCCAGGTCAGGTACTCGGACTCGATCTCGGCAGCCTTCTCAGTCATGGGCTTGCCAAAGAGGTTTTCACCTCGGCAAGGGACATCGACCAACTTGTCCTGAACCCACAGCTTCAGGTCTGACTGTAGCCATGCCTGGCGTCGTGCACTGATGCTGGCCCCCGCTACCCGGGCTGAAGCCTCGAAGCTGTCATAGGCTGCTCGAGTCAAGAACAAGCACCCTCGGATCCCCGTGGACAAAACCTGGAAGCACTGCAAAGGCCCCTCGGAGAGGCCAGCAGAGAACCTGGCAATCTCCTTTGCCAGGTCTTGTAGGTACATGCCCATGTACAGCTGGTACGTCTGGATTCGGCATGCCAGCATCGACCTCTGGTAGCACTTTCTGCCGAGAGCATCCATGTTGCGGACCTCCCAGCCAGAAGGCACCAAGGAGTGTGTCTTCTGGCTCTTGAGCCGGCACATGGCCAATTCCACAACCATGGAGTTGTGTGGCAACTGTGCCTTTTGGAATTCAGGGTTCTTGCGAACTCAATAGATGGAATCGATCCGCCTGCTGAGCACCAGCATAGAGGATGGTGTCTCCCACATGCAGAGCATCAACCGTTCCAGAATGGGGGGCACCAGTACAGTAATGGCTTCCTTTGGAGGAAAGTCATACTGGAGGACCTCAAGCTCCTCGGCTCGAGGCTCCTCCTTGGGATCCACCAGGAATGACAAAGCCTTTGCCATGTCCCGGACGAAGTCCAAGAACCGGGTGTCCTATGGGGGTGACCGTCTCCGAGGTTCAGATCCCGGGGAGTCTGACAGGACATACTTAGTATGGTGGGTGCCTGAGGACTCCTCGTCCTCCGTCTCCCAACCAGACTCAGAGTCGTCGATCGGCTCCGGCCTCGAGGGCTTCAGTCTCGACCGCCCCAATGCCGAGGGAAGCGGCGTCAACGACATTGGTCCCAAATGGGAGGTCGAGGGGGACCTCGGCCGAGGATCAACTTGAGACCTTATCGACTCGACGATCGGCTCGGCCTCCGGGGTCGACTTGGACATCAAATTCACGGTAGTCGGGGCGGACGGACATGTAAGACCGGCCATCAGCGCCCACTGCTGGTCCATGAAGGCAGACACGCTGCGCTCCAAGGCTGCCAACCTAAGACTGAGCTCAGGAGGCTCAGCAGCTCCCGGCTCGGGTCCCGACACCGTCGGGCCCAATGTCAGCTCTCCCGGGGGAGAGTCAACAAGGACTGTGCTTACCTTCCTCAGTGTCTCCGGGTCCTTTCTAGGGAGTTTGGCAGGCCATTCCGACTCCGAGGATCCAGGGCGGTGAGCCAGGCTCCGCGACCGAGCCCGCACGGGATCAGGCCGTCGGAGCTCTCAGATGACACCGCCCTCACGGATTTCTTCTTCCTCCAGTGTTCCCGCGAAGGAGACCCCCTTTCAGAGGACACCCGACGCTGCTCAGGATCAGACAGCTCCCAAGAGGTCAAGGCCTCTGATGAGGTCCGGGCCCAAGCGGTTGTGGACTTGGGGGAAAATCCTGTCAAGTTGCTGCTGCCTTTTCTTCAAGGACTTCAAAGACATCCTTTTGCATGGGCCACAGACCACAGGGTTATGGTCGGGCCTGAGACATTTGAGGCAGCAGTCGTGTGTCGGCGAGAGACATTAGCTTCGTGCACCGATCACACTTTTTAAACCCGCTGGCAGCAATGGGGGGAAAAAGGGCCCCTGTAAGGTCAAAGGACCAGGCTGCCAGCTAAAAGAAAAAAGCGTGCGAACGCTAGTCACCAAGCACAAAAAAACGAAAAATAGGCCAGGCTCGATACTGGTGTACCGAGCCGGAGGCGGGAAGAGGAACCGGCTTCGAACCAGCTAGCAGGAAAAGAATTCTCCATCTTTTTATCAACTTTTTCCGTGGGAAACTGGCACGACGTCCGTTGGGCTCCGTGGAAAAAAGGAGACTGAGCAAGATGACACCCTTGGGCGGGAAGGGGACCATGCATGCGCGATGCAGTCCCAAAGGCTTTCTTCGAAAGTTGGGGATTTTTTCCGCATAGGGACTCCGTAAAACGTTGATGTCACCCATATGAGAGGACTGACGTCCTGCTTGTTCCTGGAGAATCCCGAGTTCACTCTGAGGAAGGTGAAATTAGGCCTTACCTAACTGTCTGACTCCCTCCAGTCCAGATGTGTGGGTTCTCTCTCCCCCTACCAGCAACTGGGGACTGAGCATGCCAAGTCTTGGTGATGTCACTGGTATAGGGATGCATACTCTGCCCCCAAGACCAGTATCCTATTGACAGAGAGAACAGACAAGCAAACAATACCTTTTTTTAAAAAGTATTTTCCAAACTCAATATACAAACCAGAAGGCGAGGAAAAAAACTGCAGCACTGCCCCTCGCAGTTCCACAAAGGTTCACATCTGGAGGATAAAAACCCAGGCTTGCTAGGATACAAAGGAGCAGAGCAGAAAAAAGGCAAGTCTTGGACTGGACTGGAGGGACTCAAGGAAAGACAATTAGCAGGTAAGGCCTAATTTCACCTTCTTTACCGTCCCTTCAGATGTGTGGGATGTACCAGCTCAGTTGACTCAACAGGCAGGACCCGCAAGCCCAGCCTGCAACACTCTGGCCCCACATCGCTGGATATCTCTGCACATTGTCGCGTGCAGATATCCAGCCAGTAATGCTTCACAACGGTATGGAGCATCAACCAAGTCGCAGATGTCCACAGGGGGAACCAAACTGAACTCTGCCCAAGAAGTATCCTGGGCACGAGTAGAATGCGCCCGCAACCCCATTGGCATGGCTTATGCTTCAACAGATACACCGTGGCAATAGCCTCCTTGATCCAACGAGCAATAGAAACTTTGGACACCGCCTCTCCTTTCTGCAGCCCCCCCCCAACAGGACAATAAGCAGTCCATCTTCCAAAGAGTTCATTCTCTTCAGATAACTGCGCAATACCCTGCGCAGATCCAGCAAATACAATCAACGGTCTTCCAGTGTCTTCCCATCAAGAGGGAAAACTGGAAGTGAAACTGCCAGGTTCAGATGAAAGGTAGAAAGCACCTTAGGCAAAATGGAAGGAACTGCTTGGCAGACTGACCTTCTCCCTCGAGAAGACGAGAAAAGGCTCCCTACAGAACAAGGCCTGGAGCTCTGAAAACTGTCTAGCTGAACAAATGGCCACCAAGACGACCTTCTTCAATGTGAGATCCTTCAACGTGGCCCACACTAAAGGCTCGAAAGAATCCGCCAGGCAAGCCAGCATGAGTGAGATCCCATGGAGGAACCATCAGACGCATGGGAGGCTTCAACTGCTTGACTGTCAAGAAAACTCATGATATCAGGGTGCTTGGCCAAGGAAACTCCCTGAACCTACCTCCGATAACAGGCCAGAGCCGCGATCTGAACTTTCAATGTGCAGGCCTCCTGCAAGAAGGCTAAGCTGTCCGGTATAGAGGCTCCCAGAGACCAAAGCCCTCAAACCTCAACACTTGCCAGACACACACATACACCGAAGACGTTTAACATTTATGAGCCCTCAACAAAGTGGAAATCACCACTGTCGAGTAGTCCTTCCTTCTCAGCCTTGCCCTTTCAAGAGCCAGGCTGTAAGCAAAAACCGATGTAGTTGGGACATCAGAATAGGATCCTGGGTGAACAGTTTGCTCCTCAGTGGCAGGAGCCAAGGATCCGCCACTACCAACCAAATCAATTCCGTATACCACAGTCTCCTGGGCCAATCAGGAGCAATCAGAATTACTAACCTCTATCCTCTGAAGCAGACCTCCTAATTAGCAGCCATGGTGGGAACGTATACAGAAGACAATCCTCCGGCCAATGCTGCATGAGGGCATCGAGCCCCTCTGACATTTGCTCTCTTTGCCAAATAAAGAATCGCTCCACACTGACGTTGTCTGCCAAGGCCATAAGGTCCATGATTTGGATCACATGGCCTCATAAGGTGAAAAAACACTGGATCAAGGGCTCATTCCCCCGGATCCAGACAATGTCAACTGAGAAGTTGGCCTGAAAATTGTTGTTGCTGGCCACAAACGTCTCAGAGAGCCAGCAGATTGTGTTCTGCCTGCAGCAGTAGCAGATAGGATCTCTTCCACCAGGATCACACTGTTCGTACCTCCCTGGCAATTGATATATGTCACTGTCATCGTATTGTCCGAACACACTCACATTGCCCGGTTGTACAGAAGAGGTTGAAAGAACTGGCGTGCCAGCAAAACTGCGCTCATTTCCAGATGGTTGATAGACCAGGAGCTCTCTGTCATGGGTCCACTGGCCCTGTGTGACTTAGTCTTCATAGTGCGCCCCTCAACCTGTCAGACTGGCATTTAATCACCACAAGCACCCAGTCAGGAGGCTTCAGAGATATTCCCACCAGGATCTCCTCTGACTGTAACCAACGGAGACTAACCCGCATCACCAATGGGCAAGGAAGATGTCTCAAGACTGGATGCATCTGTGACAACCAACGAGATAGTAGGGCCTGCTGTAACGGACATATATGGGCCCTGGCACAGATCCAAAGTCGCCACCATGGAGCCCAGAAGCTGCAGATAATGCTATGCAGAGAGAACTTCCAACCTCAAAAAAGATTGCATACCTGATTTGTGAGCTTCACTGCTCGTTCAGCAGGCAGATAAACCATTGCTTTTGTTGCATCAAAATGAGCTCTGAGGTAGAGATCCTGTGACGGCCATATTGACTTTTGGCCACATTGACTACCCAGCCCAATTGGTGGAGAAATTCATGACATGCTAGTGACTCTCGATCTCTTGGAGACAGACTTTGCTCTGATTAACCAGTCATCCAGATATGGATACAGCAGGGATGCCCTCCTTGCGCAGGGCAGCCACTACCACCACGATCAGCTTGATAAAAGGTCCAAGGTGCAGTGGCTAGACCAAAAGGCAAAGCCCAAAACTAGAAATGACTTAGAGCAGGGGTGGGCAATTATTTTGGCTAAAGGGGAAACTTTGAAAGGGCCATGGTTAGCGGAGGGCCGCACTTTCTAAAGCTGATCGTATTTATTAGTTAACATTACATTTCATTTAATGCAATGTATGTACAGTGGTGTGCAAAAGTCTGGAATCACTTGTAAATTTGATGTTTTTTCAACTTCGTGACCTTATATCTTAATTTCTTTTTCCTCCCAGTGGCTTTTTCTCTGTATCTCATGATAAGTAATAGATTTGGCTATTAGGGCCAACTTTTAGTATTGGTTTGGCCCTTATTTTCCGAGTTTGTTCCCCATAGTTATCCTGTTGATAGATTTTCTGTGAAAATCATGTAATGTACATCGTTGGCCAACGATATATATTTTTGTAAGTATGCTTTAAAATATTATGGACGCACGCCATGTTTCCTTCAAATTAATGTATGTGGCCTTGAAAAAGGCCGTTTTTGTGTGTCAGTGATGGCTCAGTATTTGATGGGCCACCCTTTCTTCTTGATCACCTGGCTGCATCTTGTCAGCATTGAATGAACCAGTCTGACAAGGTGATCGTTGGTGACAATGCAGTTCCAAGCTGCAATGAGTGACTCAATCAGCTCATGCTTTGATATTGGATGCCTCTTGGATATTTCCAAGGCCACCTTGTGCCACAGGTTCTCGACTGGATTCAGATCTGGAGACTGTGCAGGCCAGTCCATTGACTTGATGTTGTTCCGCTGCTTCCAGCTGATCACCTGTCTGGAGCGATGGCAGGGTGCATTGTCATCTTGAAATACAAACTGGCCAGGAAACAGCTGGTGTGCTGATGGCACCATGCACATTTGCAGTATGGTGATGTACTTGACCCCGATGACCAATCCATCGACGATGTGAAGACGTCCAACGCCACTGGCAGCCATGCAGCCCCAGACCATGACCTTCAAAGGATGCTTCACAGTGAGGTTGAGACACTCAGGCTTGAATTCCTCTCCAGGAAATCTCCTCACATAGGTGTGGGCCTGGTTACCAAACAGGCAGAAGGTGCTTTCATCGCTGAATAGCACCTTTTCCCACATTTTCAGTCGACCAGGTTGAGTGCTTTCTCGCACACACGATCCGGTTGCACCTTTGTATGTCACTCATCAGTGGCTTATTCCGTGCTTTGCAGCCCCAGAGACCAAACTGCAAGTACCGGCGACAAACTATTGATGAGCCGACACTGACCTCACTCTTGTCTGACCACTCTCGAAGTAGCTGAGGAGAGGTCAACTTGCGATTAGTGAGTGAAATGCATCATAGTGCGTGGTCCTGGCGTGATGTTGATACATGTGGACGACCTGAACGAGGCTTGTCCACCACTGAACCCGTTTCATTCTTCTTCTGTACAATCTTAACAGCGCTCTGACTGCAGCCAACCTTCCTGGATATCTGACGGCTTGAAAATCCTTCCTCGCTCATAAAGGACACACGAACACGCTCCTCCAACGTCAGGGTCCGAGTCATCTTCATGGTCGATCCAGAAAGTGTATGAAATTCAAAAATTCTGCATGTTTTTATAGCTGCACTGTTGGCTAGATATCTGCATTGTGATTGGTTAGTGAAACCAGCCTCCTGATTGGTCAGAAATAACGTGTGCATATTGGATAATCTCGATCCAGTTTTGACGCAGGATCCACAAAAATCGCAGTAGCTATCTCCCAGTGTCTGTAAAGTATTTAAATTGGAAGCAAGGGATGCAAAAAAAGTCAACTCTAATAGCCAAATGTATCCCTTTTAACGTGGTAGAAAGATGAATATGCTGGGCTAACGCAAAATTAACAAAAAAAAAAAAGTTAGAAAGTACAAAAAAACGCAAAACTCATAAGTGATTCCAGACTTTTGCACACCACTGTATGTATTAATAAATGAATAAATAAATAAAAAATTTGCTTGGGACAGGAGTTACTTGCTGGCCAGCTGTCCTTACAGCATCTCACTAGCAGAAAAGAGCCCAGTAAACTCTTGCCACGGAACCCTCCTCCATCTACCCCAGCAACGCCAACCCCTCCGCATCCCAGAACTCTCCCCCTGTACAGGCCACGTCCCCCAACTCCACCAGTCAGGAGAGGGAAGTGGGGGAAGAAGTGAAGAAAGAAACTGCAGGAAATAAAAAAGTATCGACATTTCGGGGGGTGATGCCACAGCAAAGTCTTTCAAGCGCCGCCTTTAAGCGGAAAGCGGGGTACTCGCCTTGAAGTAGGTGTACTGCCGGTACTGTAGGGGTGCCACAGGCTGAACTCGAGCAGGGTGGCGCGGGCGGGCTGGCTCTGGTGGAAGGCGGGCAGCCCCTGCTTACAGCGCTTCAGGTACTGCGCCCTCCTCAGCAGCTCGCCAAAGACCCACAGCTTGGGCCAGCCGTCGAGCTCCCGGGTCCGCCGCTGCAGCTGAGGTGGCAGAAAGCCTCGCTGTCCCGCAGGAGCCGGTGCAGCCCATACTTGTAGGCCGACTCCAGGGCATAAGCTTGTCGCGCCGGAAGCTGCAGCGCTCGTACTGCGCCCCGGCGCCTGCCACCAGCAGCAGCAGCAAAAGCAGTACCGACCCCCACATGGCTCAATCGGATCGCCGCCGGCTCCCCAAAAGGCATCATGTAGCCAAAGAGGCAGGAAGCGCCAAAGCACAGTTACAGCAAACTTCCATCCCCGATATGGGGGGGGGGGGGGGGGGAGGGGCGCTAGGCAGCGTTTCATTTGCTGCTTGGGCTCTCTGGGGTCACTGTTATTGGAGGAGGCACAGCACCGAATGGGACGGGATAGAGCCAACATACATTTCTCTCCACTGAAACAGCTTCAGTCATGGATGCAGAGCAGAACTGGGAACTTCCTCTTACCTCTTAATTTTAAATTCAGCAGATGACACATTCATGCTTCTGCAAGCCACAGAGAACTGTAGCAGGCCACATGCGGCCCGCGGGCCGTAAATTGCCCACCGTTGACTTAGAGGACCCGCAAAATGCAGAAATTGCAGATGATCCGGGCGTATCGGGATGTGCAGGTAGGCCTCAGTCATGTCGAGGGCCATGAGAAATTCTCCCTTCTGCACTGCTATGATACTGAGCACAATGTTTCCATTTGAAAATGCACCACTTTGTGAGCTCTGCCTACATGTTTGAGATCCATAATGGGGCAAAAGGACCCCTCCTCCTTTGGCACCACAAAATTTAAAGCGTACCGACTTAACCGCACTGGTCAGATGGCACCCTTTGCATTAGTCTTTGGAGAGTGTCCTGAACCGCCTGCCTCTTGACTCCAGTCCTGGAAGGTGAGAGCATGAAGGCGTCCAGCAGAGGTCAAGCAAATTCAAGACCATACCCCTTGTGGATAATCTCCAGGAACCACTGGTCAGACGTTATGTTGACCCAGATGGAGTAAAACCATTGTAGCTGACCCCCTACTAGTACTAACTCCAACTGGGCTGGCCTTGTTTCATTGTGGTTTCTTGGGAGCCACAGAGAAACCAGAATAGTAGCTTCTGCTACATCTCTTATGTCCTCAAAAGGACTGATCCCTTGATAAATCAACCCCACTGATAAGGAGCAAACAGGTAGCACAGAACCCAAACCAATCTCCGACTCTGTCCTGACATCTAAACTGCCTTGGGCTTGCCCTCTGGAAGCTGGCCTCCCTTGGATTCTTCCAGATCCTTAATCAACTTATCCAGTGCCTCTCCAGCGCCTTTGAAAAGGAGCTTACTGAGGAGAGTCTTAGAAGAAACATTAGCAGACCAGTTTCGGAGCCAAAGAAAATGCCTGGCCGCTATCACAGAAGCTATGTTTGTGGTGGAGGCTCTCACCAGTCATCGAATGCATCCACTCAGTAAGCGGGGGCAGAGTCCAATTTGGCAGATTCAGACAATTGTTGCAAAGGCACTCCTTCCGATTCTGGCAATGACTGTGCCCAGCAAATGCAGGCTCTGATCACATAAGCACCACAAATGGAGGCCTGAAGGGCCAAGGCATCTCAAAGGCTCATTTGTGCAAGGTTTCCAGTTTTCTGTCCTGCACATCTTTCAACACCGCTCCGCCTTCAATGGGAATAGTCGTCTTCATCACTGTGGAGATGAAGGCATCCACCTTTGGAAGCTTAAGGAGATCTCTTTCCACCTAGGGAATAGGGAAGAGACGGGCCATCGCTTGTCCGCCCTTCAACCCCACTTCCAGGACTTCCCACTCTCTCAATCAGCTGCTTGATGGCTCTATGCACAGGAAAGGCAGTCAGAGAACTTGATACCCTGCAGCAGGGGATCCTCTAATGGTTCCTCAGGAGCCTCCGACAACTATGCGATGTTCAACTCTGAGAGGGAGTAAGAGGTAAGTCTTACCAACTCCTCCCGCCAGAAAACTCTAACCACATTCGGATCCTCACTCGGCGGAATTTCCCCCTCTGAGATCAGGGACCATTGTCTCCCCCCAAAGATTAGACGGATCTTCACAAGGGTCAAATGAATGGAGCCCATGTCCTCCAACGTCAGGGTGTCCAGCTTGCGCAGTTTTGGAACCAGCTGTTCCAGCTGCGCCCCAGAACCTTGATGGATGTCCAGTGACATGTCCTCTGCTCAAGGTCCCTTCCCAAGATGCAGCATCCCAGGCCCTGTTTCAGGCAGTAATCTTGGTGAAGCAGCAAAACAAATTCTGCTGAAAATGGCATCACTGTAGGACAAGAATCAGGTAAATTCAGGCATGGCAGGAGAAAGGGAGAGGGTTGGAACGGAAACACACCGGATCTTGTCGGCAATCACGCGGGGGGGGGGGGGGGGGAGTGGGGGCGAAAAAAAAACTGTCAAAAAGAGCACACGTCCAAAAAACAGAGGAGTTTGTCACCCTGCAGCCATGTGGTTTGAATCAAAGTGAACGAGGGTTGAAATTGCTGACAGTTGTCCCTGCGCTCAAAACACTACCAAGCTCAGAGCTCCTGCTTTTGGAGGAAATGTATTCCCTTACTCAGCCAGACAGCCGACCGCCTACCCATTCACAAGACCAAACTTAAGGTAGAAAAAGGTGGTGAGGGGTGGAGAGGGAAAGGAACCTTTTCACCCACTCCAAATGGTGCAGAATACTGCAGCACGCATCATCACGGGCACTCAAGATCTGAACACATCACCCCCATCCTGTGACAGCTGCACTGGCTCCCAATAATTGCAAGGGCAAAATTCAAATCAATCCTGAACATTTTCAAAATCTTCCACCACCGCTCTGCAGATGCACTCCAGGATGTAATAACCAAGGATGTCAGTAACAGGCCTAGAAGAACCAACAATGACAACAAGATCACCTTACCCATAGGTTATCACAAGACTAAGCAAGTAACATCTAAGAGAGCTCCCTTGCTACTGGCGCCTGCATTATGGAACTCCCTCCCCATGGACTTTAGGACCCTAAATGATACCAAGGACTTTTGCAAAGCTCTCAAGACCCATCTCTTCACCGAGGCCTATGAGCAACCACCTTAAGCTGCCAAGCACTAGATACCACCCAAGTGGCCCACTAGCTACCCTCACCACTTAGCCCCAACCACCCATTCCCATTTAGACCTATAAATAGATAGCTTTTTACGTATGTGAATGTATGCCTCCCAATGTCTTGTTGACCACTTTGATTGAAGGATAAGGTGGTATACAAAACTGTCTAAATAAAAATAAAATAAATCATCCCTCCAGACCAGTCACGCACCTCTGGGATGTAACAGAGCAGTTCAATTTGATGGGAGGGGCCCCGACAAACCGTCCTGAAGAACCGCCGATCAAAAACAGGCATCATTCACTACTTGGGACATCCAGTCAGTAATGCTTAGCAAAGGTATGAAGTGTTGACCAGGTTGCCACCTTGCAGATCTCCACCGGTGGTACCAAAGTATACTCCGCCCACGAAGCCACCTGTGCCCTTGTGGAATGCGCATGCAACCCCGCCGGCACTAGCCTCCCTTTCAAGATATAGGCTGATGCGATTGTCTCTTTGATCCAACTTAAAATAGAGGCCTTTGCTGTTGCTTCCCCCCTGCGTGGTCTGACAAATAGAACAAATAGGCGATCCGACCTGCAGAAAGCGTAGTTACTCACCTGTAACACGTGTTCTCCAGGGACAGCAGGAATCAGTCCTCACTTATGGATGATGTCAGCACCGACGGAGCCTGTGCGAAGTAATTCCCCAGCTTTCAAAGAAAGCCTTTGGGATTGCTGCCACGCATGCATGGTCCTCTTCCTGCCTAAAGGTGCTATCTTGCTTAGTCAAGTCCCATAGTTGGAGCCATACTTAGCGAGTGGTCAGGGAAGAAAAACAAAAATGGCAACTCTTAAGGGGAGGTGGGAGGGTAGTGAGGACTGATTCCTGCTGTCCCTGGAGAACACCCGTTACAGGTGAGCAACTATGCTTTCTCCAGGAACAAGCAGGAAGCCAGTCCTTACTTATCGACTCCCCAAGCTACAGGCTACCGAAACCTGCAAGCCAAAAATACCTCCACGAGGCTGTGAGCAGAAG
Organism: Ichthyophis bannanicus; assembly: GCA_033557465.1. NCBI lineage: Eukaryota > Metazoa > Chordata > Amphibia > Gymnophiona > Ichthyophiidae > Ichthyophis > Ichthyophis bannanicus. Next base: position 665,993,961 of record CM066033.1, read on the forward strand.
CTGATGACTGAAGGAAGCCTGGGTCCTTGGACCAAGCTCTTGGTAGCCACAGAAGAAGGGTCGGAGGGCAGTTGCTGTTTATACCCAAAACGGATTACAGAGTACAGCCTGGCCGAAGGTGCTGTTCCGGCAGGACTCCCTCTCCAGGCAGTAGTGTGAAGCGAAGGTATTCGCGGAGGACCAGATCGCAGCTGGGCAGATGTCTAGAGGCACTGAGTGCAGCAAAGCCACCGATGTTGCCTTGGCCCGGACACCGTACATGGTGACTCAACGATCCAGCGGGGCCCCAGTCTTTGCCTGAGTGAAGGCAATGCAGTCTGCCACCCAGACAGAGATGGTGCGCTTGGTGACTGCGAGTCCCAGGTGATTAGGATCCTAGGCAATGAAGAGTCGGTCAGACCTTAGATGACCCTGGGTGTGCTGCTGGTAGAAGGCGAGAGCCCTCTTGCAGTCGAGTGTATGAAGGACCACCAATGCCCGTCGGCGTGGGGTCTCGGGAAGAAAGTCAGTAGGATGATCTCATGGTTGAGATGGAAATCTGAGACAACTTTCGGTAGGAACTTGGGGCGAGTTTGAATAACCACTCTGTTCATGGCTTGTGTAGGGAGCCACAGCCATGAGGGCTTGTAGCTCGCTAACTCACCAGGTCGAGGTGAGCGCCACCAGGAAGACGACCTTCCAAGAGAGGTGACGAAGAGAGCATGGTTGCCATCGGCTCGAAGGGCAGCTGCATCAGTTGCATGAGCACTACGTTCAGATCCCACTCCGCTGGTGATGGCCGGATGGGGGACTTGGAAAGTAAGAGGCCCCACATGAAGCAGGAGACCAGAGGTTGGCCCAAGAGGGGTTTACCCTAGATGGAGAAGTAGTTGGCCGAGATGGTGCTCAGGTGAACTTGGACCGAACTGGATTTCAGTCCCACCTGCGAAAGTTGGAGGAGGTACTGGAGAACCCACCGGGTAGAGTAGAAGAATGGGTTGATCTGGAGCTCAGAGCACCAGATCAAGAAGCGCCGCCACTTCAGGGCGTAGGCCCGTCTCGTGGAATCCTTCCTCGACGTGAGGAGGACCTCTTTGATCTCCCCTGGGAGGTCAGTGAGGCTAGAGACACCCGTTCAGCCGCCAGGCTGTCAGGGATAGCGAGACTAGGTTCAGGTGGAGCACCCATCCTTCCTCCTGTGTTAGTAGACCTGGGGTACTGCCCAGGGGGACTGGAGGTTCCGACGAGAGCTGTAGCAGAAGCGGGCACCAGGGCTGTCGAGGCCATAAAGGAGCCACGAGGATCACCAAGGCTTGGTCCCGCTGGATCTTGTGGAGGGTCCTCGCAATGAGAGGAGTGGGAGGGAACGCATACAGAAGCCCGGAGGTCCAATTCAAGGGGAACGCGTCCAGGGCTACCCTGCTCAGGTGCGGTATCGACCCGCAAAAGCGGAGAAGCTGCATGATCGCCGGGCTGGCAAACAGGTACAAGGACAGTCTCCCAGTGGTGGAACAGGTGGAGAACCACCTCTGGACTCAGGTGTCACTTGTGTGGGCGAAGGAGCCTACTGAGTGTCTGCAAGGACATTGTCCTGACCCGGGCTGTAGACCGCTCTCTCAGTGTCATGCCCCAGCGTATGGTGAAGGAGCAGAGGAGGACTGCCTCCCGACAGAGTAGGCAGGAGCCCATACCCCCCTCCTTGTTTATGTAGAACATCACAACCTTGTTGTCGGTCTGCACGAGCACCAACTTACCATGCAGGTAATGCTCAAAGACCTTCAGGGCCAGCTGGACCACTCAAAGCTCGAGAAGGTTGATCTGCTGCCGAGATTCCTCCGGTGACCACCGCTCCCGAGTACAGAGGTTGCCGCAGTGGGCTCCCCAGCCCAACAGTGAGGCATCCGTTGTCAAGATGAGCTTGTGTTGTTGAGTCTGGAAGGGGATGCCCGAAGAAGGCTTTGTGGGTTCAACCACCAATCCAGGGAACTGGAGAGGCTGCGGGAGATCGACACGGGACAGACGCCCTCCTATGGGCGGAAGTGCCGCCGGGAGGTGAGGGGCTATGCACTTGGCATCAAAACCCCAGGGCTGGTTGGGGCGACGCTGGTGGTTGAGCTTTGGGCCCCTTCTGTTTCCAGTAACCCTGAGCTCCTCCTTTGCCCTGGCCACTGGGCGTCTGCACTGGGGCGGGCATCCCCGGTAAGGGCACCCCTTCCTCTGGAAGGAAGACTTCTTGCTGTGTTGTTTCTCATAAAACCTCTTCTCTTCCGTGGAAGAGAGACGGGTGTGGGTCACACTCAGTCTCGATCTCGGCTGGCTTGTCCATAATGGGCTTGCCGAACAGTTGTTCGCCGAGGCAGGGGACATCCAAGAGCTTCTCCTGGACCCATTAGTCCAGGTCTGAAGACTGGAGCCACGCTTGACGCCGGGGTCCAATGCCGGCCGCTGCCATATGGACGGAATACTCGAACCAGTCCATATGCGGCACGGGAAAGGTATTTCAAGCAGTCCACGACCGATCTCAAAAGGGTCTGAAATCTGAGGAGGTGTTCGCCTCCGAGGCCCGCGGAGAAATCGCCAAGTTCTTTGGCGAGATTACGAAGGAACATCCCCATATATGGTTGGTAAGCCTGGATGTGGCATGCCAGCATGGATCACTGGTAAGCCTTGCGGCCGAAGGCATTGAGAGCACGGGATTCCCTAACAGGTGGGACCGACGAGTGCGACTTCGAGCTCTTCTGCTTCCGCATCGCGGATTCAACTACCATGGAGGTATGGGGAAGCTGAGTCTTCCAGAACCCGGGCCACGCTGGACCCTGTACTTGGCATTGAGTCTTATACTAACAGGGACAGAGGAGGGTGCTTCCCACATGTGGAGGAGCAGCAGGGACAGGATGAACTGTACCAGGACCGTGAGAGACTCCCTAGAGGAAGCTTATATTGCAAGATGTCGAGTTCCTCTGCCCTCTGCTCTTCCTCAGTCTGCATGGGCAGATTGAGGGCTTGAGCCATATCCCGCACAAACACCAAGGAGGTAACTTCGGGGGGGCGACTGCCTTTGTGAGGCGGGAGAGGACGGGTCAGAAGGAAGGTCCCTATGGGCATGGGTTTCAGGGGACATGTCCCCATCCGATTTCCAGTTTACCCCTAAAGGGGAGCTTACTGAGCCGGGCCTTGGAGGAGCTGTCCGCTGCCCTGTTGCATAACCAGAGATAGCAGTGGGTCACGACTACCGAGGCCATGCTGTTCGACAGCCCTCTAATGAGATTGTAGTGGATATCCACCAAATAAGCGGCGCCTGACTCTAGTCTGGTTGCCTCCCCCGCTTGGTCCACAGCTGGTTCCCCTTGTTGCTGTACCCACTGAGAGCAGCGAAGGCAGGCTCGGGCCACCTAGGCTCCGCAAATGAAGGCTTGTAGCAAAAGGGCATTGACAAAGGCCTGTTTTAGCAAGGTGTCCAATCTCCTATCTTAAGCATTCTTGAGCACCGCACTGCCTTCCACCAGGATCGTTGTCTTTCGTGACTGCCGAAACCTCTGCATCAACTTTTGGGGGCCGAAAGAGCTTGCAGTCCTGATCCGACAGCGGATAGAAACACACCATAACCCTTGCTCCCTTAAGGCCAGCCTCCAGTAGATCCCACTCATCCCAAATCATCTGCCAAACTACTATATGCACTGGAAAAACCTTCTGCAATTTGCACACCACCTGCAGTAAGGGATGCTCCAGTGACTCATCATCCATAGACCACTAGTGGGCATATTAAGTGCCTTGAGGAGTTACCGGCACTCATCATTCTTATCGTGGAATCCCTCTCGGCGGAACACTTGTACAATGTGTGCCTGCTCCTCCTGCTCAGGGATCTCCCCTTCCTCCAGGTCTTCGTCCCCTTCTAGCTCCACATCCAAATCCTCACCTTCCGGCCCCTTGGATGCAGCATCACCCTGACCCTCCTTTGTGGGCCTAGGTCTCTTAGCGGGTAGTGTCCCCGGCTCACTGTCCAGAGGACTTCCTGTCCTTTCGGTCCTATGCTGTGACCCCGAGGGGCCTCCCACCTGCACCTGCTGGCACAGACAGAACGGCTGGTGCAGGAGGAGGATAAACTTCAGTGAGACATTCCCAGGATTCCAACCTTACCCAGGCTCTGAGGTGCAGAGGGTCCAGGAATGGCCGGGGGGGGGGGGGGGCAAAGACGCTGTGTCCTGTGAAGGCAGCCCAAAGCCCCCAGACTCCTGCGCCTCTGTAGTCTGAGAAAGAGCTCTATCGTTTCCTACTCTATACCTTAGGGTCTGTTCCATGGAGGCGGCTTCTTGCGCACAATCCCTGCAAATGCCCGCCTCTGAAACTACACCACACCGGGTCCCATGCACAAGGCACTAAGGTCTCGCAGGTATAATGGGAATAAAAGGAAGCTGAGGTGTTTTCCTGCCTCTGATATATTCTGCGGACCAGCTGGAGCCTACTCTCCCAAGAATAGCCTTAGGAGGGCAGGCCTAGCCTGAAATACTAACCAAAGGAAAAAAAGAAACCTCTGTCCTTTTTTTAATAAAATAGACGTAGCCTAAAGCACTACTTTCACAAATCCCCACCAGAGATTAGAGGACCCATGCTGCAGGAGACGAGAGAGTGCCAAAAAACTAATGGAGGAGCTTGAGCAGAGTGGGAGAGTGAGAAAGAAATGCCCACGAGCTTCCTGCACTGCTTACAACCACGCGGCTAGGCCTACACTTACAATCTGGGCTTTCCCGCTGGGATCTCTGCCTTTAATTTCACCCGCTCTACTGCGTTTCTGCCCCAAGTACCTGAGAGAACTCTGAAAGGCCACTTGTCACTGTGCCTCTGTGGGAGAAGTGCTCCTGAACCTTCCTCCCCTTGTGCTCAGCCGATTGCGGCTTCGGCACCAAGGGGGGGCCTCAGGGGATGCCTGCTGGCTCCAGACTGCCTGCCTCTAACTGCAATGCGGCTCCTCACCCTGAGCAGGGATCGGGAGCCGCTAAATCCCCGGATCACTAGGCAAGCCTCCAGGAGAGGGGAAGGTTCCTCCAATTCTCCGTTGGAATCTTCTGTTGCGCTTTTTTTTTTTTTTTTTACTGCACTATTCCAAAAGAAACCAAAGCTCAAAGGCCAAAAATAGAAAGAATGAAGGACAAAACTTCTATCCCTAAACCGCCTTAGTTTTCCCTTCAGCAAGTTCAGCACTCTGGCTCACTACCTCCTCCAGCTGGAGACTGAGCATATTAGAGCTTGTGGGCGGTCCCCTACTGTATTAATACTGGTGTCATCAAAAGATGACATGCTCAGTCTGCAAGCTGCTGGAAGAGCTACACTACCCAGAGGTGCACGACTAGACTGGAGGGACGATAAGGAAAAACCTCAAATTTCTTTGAAGATCCTATGTAAGCCAAGACGATGGGTGCTAGCGATTCCTTTTATATCTAGTTATGAAGCCATGCAAATGCGTACAGCCGTGAATTAGGGCTCTATTTATGCTAGACAGGGACTGTGCGGGAATACAGCAATAGAATGTGGGGCCCTGTCCTCTCTGCTATCTGCTGTGAGGAGAGGGGAGTTAGTGAAGCGACTGCTGCAAAATGGGACAAATTGATCCTTTCATTCAGCAAAGCTGGAAAAATTTGGGATAAGTGCAAAATGAGGATTCAGAGAAGTAAAGAAAATGGTGTTCCAATCAATTCAGCTGTGGTTTAATCCTACTTTTCCTCCAGATGAGATGGATAAAGTTTTAAGGTGGGAGAGGGAAAGCCTTGGTAGTCTTTAGCAGTTTATTAATAATGGAAGGAATCTAGTCTGAAGAGCTCCAAGAAATTTATCAGATAGACAATAGCGATAGGTTCTAGTATCAGCAAGACAGACATTAAATGCTGCAGGAAGACAGAGCTATTGGGCCAAGAACCATGGCCCTTGGAGAAGGCCATGGGAGGCACCAATTCAAAGGGGTGCATTTCTAAATTATATAGGACTCTCGAAATGGGGTACGAAACCAAATCTAGACATCAAAAGCAGTGGGAAAAGGACTTAGGTGTAGTTTGGGATGACAAAATTTGGGAGGCCATCATGACCAATCTTAATAAGGGGGTATTGGCCATCTATCTGTTAAGAAAATATGGAGAGGAATGGCTAGCAGAAAAAAGGAGGTGATAATGCCTCTGTATAAGTCTTTGGTGTGACCTCATTTGGAGTATGGTGTGCAATTCTGGAGACCGCACCTTCAAAAGGATGTGAACAGGATGGAGTCGGTGCAGAGGGCTGCTACTAAAATGATTAATGGGCTTCATTATAAAGCATATGAGGACAGACTTAAGGATCTTAATATGTACATCTTAGAGGAAAGGCGGGATAGAGGTGATATGATTGAGATATTTAAATACCTCCGTGGCATAAATGTTCAGGGAGAGAGCCTCTTTCAATTGAAAGCAAGTTCTGCTACGAGGGGACATGGGATGAGGGTGAAGGGAGATAGATTCAGGAGTGATATGCTGAAATATTTCTTTACGGAAAGAGTAGTGGATCCATGGAATAGTCTCCCAGTGGAGGTGGTAGAGATGAGGACAGTAACTGAATTCAAAAAAGCATGGGACCAACACAGAGGATCTCTAAAGGTAAAAAGTGGACTGTTGTAGTTGTTATGGAAGGACAGACTAGATAGGCCATGTGATCTTTTTCTGTCATCATGTTTCTATGTTTCTATGTAAAGTTATCCTAAACGGGGTAAAATACCCCATACAACATATCTAAATATATGAGGATAGGGGATCGTAAGCGTTAGGGATTGTGGGATGGCAGGGTCCTTTGCCCATATATGGTGAGAATGCCCTAAGGCGGTGAAGTATTGAGGGCAGGTTTCTGTTTTCTTGGGTAAAGTTATAGGCAAGCAAGTGATTCCCACGATGGCTTTAGTGCTTTGGCAGATGAGCCCACCAGAAGTCAATAACCTTGAAATTAAAAGATTAGCATTTGGTTTGTCTGCAGCAAGACTGGAATTGGCACAAAAGTGGAGGCTAGAGGAAATTTCCTCCTCTTACATTGGACCAACAACTAATAAGCTCTGAAAAAATAGAGAGAAAACCTTTTTTGGGATATATGGGACCCTTATGCTCATTGGTTGCTCAGCAATATAGGCCATCTACTAAAACAATACTCTAGTATTTCAAATCAGATTACTACTACTACTAATGCTGAAATGCTCTCGGGGACGGGGGCACATACACATTATGTTGTTGAGACCAGTAGGATATCACTGAAATATTTACAATGTGCAAAAAGTTGAAAGTTTGCTATGTAACTTGATATTCTGCTAAGATATCAATAAAAACTCTCAAATTAAAAAAAAAGTCTAAATATGCATCTCTAACAATTTCATTTCATTTCAGTTGTATTATATGTCTCTCACACCTACTAAAATATTACTAGTCGAATTACAGCATACATAAAAAGCATATAAAAGATATAACATCAAAGTTCAAAACTGAAAATTACTGTGTAACAAATAAGTTTATATTAATCTACGAAAAAGTCAATAATTAGACTGCTGCTGAAGAGTTATCGCAAGTAAACTCAAAATTACAACTTACTGGATCAGCAATTGAGAAAGTTATAGCACACCTACATGCCTTATGAACCACTGGCACAGAAGGCACTAACAGTTCCAGTTGACTGGAATACAATACAGGATAAGGAAAGTTATTGGGACAGTAGTTCAGAGAGCCCTTTGAAAGAACTAGCATAAAAACAACATTGGCCAATTTAAAAAAAAAAAAAAAAAAGGTTAAAACACAAAACAAAAGCCAGTCGTTACGCACAACCAATGTAATTCCTCGTAATAACCCATACAGAACTTCCAATTTGACAAGCATGGAGAATAGACAAGTAAAAGCAGCTCCCAACTACCTTCTGAAATTAAAGAGGTTTTATCAGATTTGTTTTACCTCTCACATATAAAACAATACCAAATGCCAAAAGCTTTAAAAAAAACAAAAACACCCAAACAATTAAAGACATGTATGCGGCAAAAGTCCAAGCAGCAAGACAGACCTTTCACAACTTTGCAGCCACCATCACTGGCCTCAGCTGTGTGAGAACAAGCAAATGATGCTGGTGCAATAGATGGCAGTCAGACTTTATTGAAACCCCAACGCATTTCGGCCAGCTAGGACTTCCTCAGGGGGTGCAAGCCTCAAAAGTAAAACAAATCCAAAATAAATGATAAAAAAAATAAATAAAACAACCAAAAATGAATAACACATTTAATCATACAAATGTATACATGTAAAATAAAAAATAACGTTTTATGCAATATCATACAGATGAAATATTAGAAAATATAGTAAAACTGATGCAGAAAAGCAGTTACTTACCTGTAACAGGTGATCTCTGGGAACAGCAGGAATTAGTCTTCACATATGGGTATCGTCGGTACCGACGGAGCCTGCGCGGGAACGCTCCCCAGCGTCCAAAAGGAAAGCTTTTGGGAGCATCCCACAGCGCCTGCGCGCTGCCTTCCCGCCTTTCCCAACCGTCTCTCTCCAGTTCGAGTTTTAAAGCTGAGACAAAGAGAGAGAGAGAGGAAAGGAATGATAGATAGAGATACAACTCCTAGGGGAGGTGGGAGGGTTGTGAAGACTAATCCCTGCTGTTCCCAGAGATCACCTGTTACAGGTAAGTAACTGTGCTATCTCCAGGAACAACCAGGAATGAGTCTTCACATATGGGGACTCCCCAGCTAGAGATGCCAGGGAGATCACCCAGATTGTGAGTCCCTGGAAGGGCTCCATCTCCACCTATGAATCTCAGGCATCCAGTTAGGGATGGAGGGCAGGAGTTGATTAGGTATGGAACAGGTGTTTGAGAACAGCCTGACCAAACAAGGCATCCCGGCGGGAATCCTTGTCCAAGCAGTAATGGGCTGTGAAGGTATGAACCGAGGCCCAGGTGGCTGCTCGACAGATTTGGTCGATGGACACAGAGTTTAGATGAGCCATAGAGGCTGCCATGGCCCTCACATTGTGAGCTGTGACATGGCCTTCCAGAGAAAGGTTCTTACTCTGGTAGGCGAAGGAAATACACTGAGCAATCCAATTGGACAGAGTTCTCTTAGAGACTGGAAGTCCTAAATGGGAAGGATCAAAAGCAACAAAAAGTTGAGAGGACTTTCTATGTTGCTGTGTTCTTTGTAAATAGAAAGCAAGTGCTCTTTTGCAATCCAGGGTATGAAGACTCCTCTCTGCACTTGATGCATGAGGTCCTGGAAAGAAAACAGGTAAATATACCTCCTGGTTCAGATGAAAAGGTGAGACCACTTTAGGCATAAAGTGTGGATTAGTTCTGAGAACTACCTTGTCATGATGGAACCTTGTATAAGGAGGATTAGCCACTAGAGCTTGTAACTCACTGATACGGCGAGCTGAGGTGAGTGCAATGAGAAAAATAACCTTCCAGGAAAGGAATTTCAAGGAGGTAGTGGCTAAGGGTTCAAAGGGTGGCTTCATAAGCTGGCCAAGAACCAGATTTAAGTCCCATGCCACTGGAGGTGGTCTAATGGGAGGTTTAGTTAAAAGAAGGCCTCTCATGAATCTTGCTAGGAGAGGAAATAGGTTGTCCATTAAGAGGCTTCAGGGATGCTGCAATAGCACTCAAATGGACCCTGATTGAATTTGTTTTAAGGCCTGCATGGGATAAATGCAGCAAATAGTCCAGTAACGAATTCAAAGGTATTGCAGAAGGGTTAAGACCATTTTCTGCACACCAAATGGAAAACCTTTTCCATTTAAAAGCATAAGAGACTGAGGATTTGGATGCCACAGGGTTCCCTCCTCTTGGGAGAGGAGATCTGGAGCAGACCCCAGGTCCAGGGAGGGAGCTTGAGAGAGATGCAGAAGTAGAGGGTACCACACTTGGCGTGGCCAATGTGGTGCTATGAGGATCATAGACCCCTTGTCTCTCTGAAGCTTGAACAGAGTCTTGGGGATAAGGGGAATAGGTGGAAAGGCATAGAGGAAGTCTTGCCCCCAGTGAAGGAGGAAGGCATCCCTGGCCTGAACTCCCTGACACGGAATCCTGGAACAAAACCGGGGAAGTTTGGCATTCCACGGACTTGCAAATAGGTCTATGTCTGGGGTACCCCAAATCTGGAAAATCCTGGCTATCTGGTCCCCATGGAGGGACCATTCGTGTGGAAGCAGAACTCGACTGAGTCTGTCTGCCCAAGAGTTTTGAACCCCTGGAAGATACACTGCCATGAGATGGATTTGATGCTCTCTGGCGAAGGCCCACAATCTCAGAGCTTCGTTGCAAAGCGACAGAGAGCCCGTCCCCCCCTGCTTGTTCACATAGAACATGGCTACCTGATTGTCCGTATAGATGAGGACTGTCTTGCAGCTGAGCAGGGTGTGAAATACTCTGAGAGCCAAGAAGATTGCTCTGAGCTCTAAGAGGTTGATATGGAGAGATGTCTCCTGTGGAGACCAGATGCCCTGAGTGGAGAGATCTTGAAGGTGAGCTCCCCAACCCTTTGGAGAGGCATCTGTTGTAAGGGTTACTTGGGGTAGCACCTGTTGAAAGGGGGACCCCAACAACAGATTTTGAGTGGATTTCCACCAGTGGAGGGACCAAAAGAGGCGACTGGAGGTTGCTATTTTGTCTGACAGGCAACCTGATGCCTGGGTCCATTGGGTGGATAGAGTCCACTGAGCTGCCCTCATGTGAAGGTGAGCGTAAGGAACCAAATGCACTGTGGATGCCATGTGGCCTAAGAGTTGTAGCATCTCTCGAGCAGTTAAATGGGATTTTAACTGAATCTGGGAGGCTAACTGCACCAAGTGCAGGCAACGGGCCTGGGGAAGATAGGCTCTTGCAGTTGTGGTATCCAGTAAGGCCCCTATGAACTCTAGAGACTGAGTAGGGGTGAGATGGGATTTGGGAATATTGATCACCAGTCCCAGATACTGAAGAAGATGCTTTGTGCAGGCCAGGGAGGTCTGGGCCTCTGACTGGGATGGAGCTCGGATGAACCAGTCGTCCAGATATGGGAATACAAATATCCCTAGAGTGCGTAAAAATGCAGCTACCACTGCCATGCATTTTGTGAACACTCTTGGAGCAGAGGCCAGACCGAAAGGAAGCACTCTGTATTGGTAGTGCTTTCCTTGGTAAAGGAACCGAAGGAACCTTCTGTGTGTTGGATGGATGAGGACATGGGTGTACGCATCCTTGAGGTCTAGAGAACAAAGCCAGTCCTGACTCTGGAGGTATGGAAGGAGAGGTACCAAGAGAAATCATCTTGAATTTCTCCTTGTATAGAAACTTGTTCAACTCTCTGAGATCTAGGATGGGTCTGTAGCCTCCTGTTTTCTTTGGGATGAGAAAATAGGGGGAGTAGAACCCTGAGCCCTGTTGAAGAAGGGGTACTTCTTCTATTGCCCCTTGGGCAAGAAGGGTAGCAATCTCTTGACCTAGAAGGTTGAGAAGAGAAGTTGGAGAGCTGAACTGTTTCACCATGGTGTGAGGAGGAAGGTTTAAGAAATGTAGCTTGTATCCCTCCCTTATAATGGAGAGGGTCCAATGCTCTGCTGTGATTTGTTCCCATCTGGGAGCAAAGTGAGCTAACCTTCCTGGGATGGTGAGAGGCTCTGGATGTTCTAGGGCCAGAAATGCTAAGTTCTCTAGTGGAAAGTCAAAGGCCCTGAGGAGGCTGAGGCTGTTGGGCCGTAGCAGTCCTCGCAGCCTGAGGCTTGGCCTGTTTTGGTTGTTGCTGCCTCTTTGTAGCAAAACGACCCTGAGAAGAGGCCTGACCATAACCAGAAGAAAATTTCCCTTTTTTTGGGAAAGATCCTTTCTTTGAAAGGAGTAGTAGTAGACTTTGAGAGTCTATCTAAAGCAGAATTTTCAGCATCCATCTGGGTGGCTTTTGCTTGCCAATCTTTGCCAAACATGTTTTCTCCTGTACAGGGAAGGTTGCCCAGACCATCCTGTACCCAGGATTCCAAATCAGAGGCTTATAACCAAGCTCCTCTGCGTGCGCCTATGGCAATAGCCGAAGCCCTACTGGCACCTCAAAGGAGTCAAAGGCTGCACAGTTGGAAAACTTGGATACATCCTGTACATGTTTAAGCCAGGTAATATATTCTTCTCTCTTATTTTATTTTATTTATTTTATTTAAAGTCTCTTTTATACCGCGCTATTCAGCATCAGTGCGGTTTACAATAAACAACGAACATACACATTTCCAATAGTACTTTGTGTTTACATATGAACAGGAGAATCAACTTGGCTAACAGGGTAACTATATACAATAACAATATATACAATTTACAGGCTGGTCATGTGTTCTTATGGTTTCAGACAGAGGAGATTTGTGAGATTTGTGAGGTTCTTATGGTTTCAGACAGAGGAGATTTGTGAGACTTCTGACATAAAAGGAGATAAGGTGTGTAGACGATCTGTAACCTCTTTTAGAAACATCCCCATATAGAGACTATAGGAGTTGATTCTGGCTACAAGCATACTGGGCCTGGAAGATTTTCCTGCCAAAAGCATCTAAGGTTCTGCATTCTCTTCCTGGAGGAGCAGAGGAGTGTCTTTTTGTACTCTTGATTTTTTTCATAGCAGACTCAACCACAATAGAGTGGTGAGGAAGCTTAGTCTTATGAAATCCAGGACAAGGAGGAACACGATACATAGTGTCCAACCTACGAGAAAAAGGAGAGGTAGTAAGAGGAGTTTCCCATATACCTAACCTGTGGTCATAAAGAATCTCATGTATTGGTAAAATGGCTGCCTCTTTAGGAGCCTTAGGATATTGGAGAATATCCAATTTTTTGGCTCTGGGCTCAGTTTCAGAGGCTACTGCAATGGACAGGCTTCTGGCCACCTCCCTGATGAAGTCCTGGAAAGACAAGTCCTCAGGAGGAGACATTCTCCTTTTTGGAGAAGAGGGTTCCTGAGGACGGATCTCCGATGCTTCGATGGAACCCTCTGATGCATCAGATTCTTCAGAGGAATCGAAGTATCGACTGTCTGGATGCTCTCGCAGAGCCCGATACGAGTACCGAGGGGTATCGACATCGGGAGACATTGGTACCGAATCGGTACTAACAGGCATCACTGGATACCGTATCACTGCTTTCGATGCTGATGCCGATGCAAGCGGTACTGGTATCGGAACCGGAGCTGGATCCGGAACCGGAATCGGTATCGACAACAGGGGTTGTTGTTGTACCGAGGGCGTCGCAGCTTGTATGAAGGCAGTAATAGCCCGCTGCATGGTCAGAATATTCTGATCCATCGACGCCACCAATGTCTGGATGTCGGTACCGGGAACCGCCGGTACCCCAGAACATTGTAACAGGTGATCAGTCGAGGCCGTGCCATCGATGTCAACCTGTGACCCCATAGATAATGCTTTGGAAGCCGGAGCCTGCCGCCGGGGTAATTTTGCCGGTGTGGTTTCCTCAATAATAAGTTTGGGTACATCTCGATACTTAGAGGGAGATGTACCCTTTGAGGATCGACCAGACTTAAGTTTTGTTACCTGAGATCCATGGGATGAAGAAGAAGCCCTGGAAGACGTCGATGCCACAGAAGCTGCATCGGAGGGAAACAGGGTACTGAGCTTGGCTGCCCGATTCTGTAACCCTCTTTTAGACATCATGGAGCAGGACTCACAATCCGCGATGGAATGATCAGGACCTAAACATTTTAGACACCAGTCATGGGTGTCTGTGACAGAAATAGTGCCACTGCACTTTGTGCACTTTTTAAACCCGGAGGCGGGCTTTTCCATGAGGAAAAAGACTGTAGGCCTAGGGCCACAGAAGAAAATGCACTGAAGCAGAAAGAACATTTTTTGTAAAGAAAGAAAAAAGACCGGTGGTACCGGTCCTCAAGAAGGCAGACACGCGACTAAAGAAAATAAGAAGAAGAAAATAAGAAATTCTTCAGCGGCGACAGGAAACACGACCTGCTGGCTCCGCGGAAAAGAAGAACTGGAGAGAGACGGTTGGGAAAGGCGGGAAGGCAGCGCGCAGGCGCTGTGGGATGCTCCCAAAAGCTTTCCTTTTGGATGCTGGGGAGCGTTCCCGCGCAGGCTCCATCGGTACCGACGATACCCATATGTGAAGACTCATTCCACTTGTTCCTGGAGATAGCATATACAAGCAAAGGAGAACATTTAAAACATATAAAAACAGTCATAGAAGTACCCATCAGTGGGCAGAAAACATATCTGTAACTGTTATTGTTAAAGTTCATTGTTATAATGTAAACCGCTCCTGATCTCTGGAAGGGGTGGTATAAAAATTTAATCAAATAAATAAATAAAAATATCTACTGTTAACACCACATAATGCGTATCATAAAAAAAAAACAAGTGTTGAACCCGTATCTCAGAAGGCACTGTTGTTGAGTAAATTGTGTGGCATATTTATGGTTCCTGATAAGGGATGAGGAGGACAAAGATGAAAAACAACGTACACCTTATATATTCTATATATAAAATGATGTTCCTTGTAAATATGTTCTGTTATAATATGACGTTCCCTGTAAAACAAACTTGCTTTGTTAATTATTGTTCACTGTGAACCGCAACTGAACTTTGGAAGATGCGGTATATAAATGTGTATAAAATAAAAAAAATAATAAAAACACCTTATTGATAACACCACATAGTTAGTATGAAAAGCAGAGGCTCAGACTTTGGGGAGGAGCTATACTTGGCGTCTTACCCGAGGTAGTTGATAGCTCGGAGAGGCGTTCTTTTCTGTCCCATTCTCTTCCCAGCATTGTAATGCCAGGTAAAAGGAAAGGGAAGCCCAAATGAGGTCCTGATGCGGTGGGTAACCCTGTAAAAGGGCAGACTTTGTGGGCTTTCTGAGCTTGGATCCGGCAGAGGCTTTGAACGGCTCAGTGCAGCAGGCAGTGGACCAAAGTGCTGAAAGGGCATCGTTAAGCCCCGAGGAGAAAGCAATCCCCCCCGCGTCCCGGAAGTTAATTCCTTGGTGGAGTTGCTGCTGTTAAATAGAGTGCCGATGAGCGCCTTGTGAGCAGCGAGCTTTCAGGACTGCCATCGTTGGCCTCCTCGCCACTACACCAGACTGTTGGGCGAGGGATGTGGCTCTTCGGGGGAGATGCGGGTGTGGAGAGATCTGCTCAGGTGTCGGAGATGCTGTGGCATGCCCTGAGAATCTTGGAGTCCTCCATAACTGCATCAATGGCGGCCCTAAAGACTGAGGTACAAACTTTTACTATAGAGTTTCTTGCTCAGGTTTAGCATTTGACCCAGGTGAAGGAGTTGGAGCAGCGGACTGTGGGGCAACAAGAACTGTTAATGGCCCAAATTAAAGAGAAGGGAAGTTCTGAACCAGAGAATTGATTTTCTTGAAAATCAATGAAGCAAGAACAATTCTTAACTTCCTTAAGTGTCAACTGGTTGCCCCTGTGGACATGGTTAAAAAATATCTGAGGGAGGTTTTGACGTTTCCAGCTGATAATTTCCCGCCCTTGGTTAAAGTGTATTATATCTCTCTTCCACGGGGGCTGGGTAGCCTCCTCCTATGGGCGAACAGGACACTGGTCAACTTAATCTAACCGGTCAACTTAATCTAACCTTATTCCTGGAATCCTCCTTGGAAATAGTCACTGATACCACCACTTTGGTGGCTACATTGGCGCTTGAATCTGATAGACTGTTCTAAAATTATATTTTCGTAATATGAATGTCAGCTTTCTGGGATCATGTGAGCATATATTTCTTGATTTTTCACGATCTACCTTAGCTCGTAGGAGGGCCTTTTTGGCTTTAAGATAGAGGGTGGAAGCACTGGGGGCTGGGTATTTTTTGAAATTTCCTTGCAAATGTGTTGTAACCTTTGGAGGAAAAGGTTTTGTGATTTTTTGATCCTAGTATGCTGTCTGAGTTTGTTACAGCTCGTGAAGGTTCTTTGAGCTTGGTGGGATCACCACAGTAATGCGCGTTTCAACTGTCTTTGTTGGAATCGGGCCTCCTGGGATTTGGGTGGCTTTTCTGTTTTTTCCTAGGTTTGGTAAAGCTCCTCCCTCTTATGGTGGTCTATCACGTTATTATGAATTTGTGAAATTTGAATATATTTCTGTAGTTTTTTTCTCTTATTTCCTGTTATGTATCCGAGCGATGGTGAAATTTTACATACCCTTAATAGCCTTTCCTGTAATCCTGCTAGACCAGTCCAGACTAGTGGGTTGTGTCCCCCTGCCAAAAGATGAGAGAGAAAATCATAGAAGCTTTGTGACCTCCCACTTGGTATATATGGTACTACCCCTAGGTGTCAGTTTCCGTATAACCTTGGCAAGCATAAGGACTGCAGAACAGCTCAATACAGAGAATACCAGACTAAGTAAACAACTGAACTATAATCAGAATAGAAATACAACCAAAATAAGCCTCACGATGAGGCGAATGCAGCAACCAAAGCCTAACTAAGCGGAATTGACAAGTCGCCGCCCTGGTTCCATATCATCTCTTGAAGGTGGTGAAGAACAGCATAGCTGGGTCCTGGACTGGTCTAGCAGGATTCCAGGAAAGGAAATTAATAGTAAGTAAAATATCACCTTCCAAACCATCCTGCTAGACCAGTCCAGACTAGTGGGGAGTACCAAAGCTACACCACCGTAGGGTGTGAAGAAACGGCTGCTTCCCTGGCCTGGAGATCCAAGCGATGACGACGAGCAAAGGTTGACAGGGACGACCACATCACTGTCCTGCAGATATTGAGCAGGTAAACCCGCGACCTTTCAGCCCAGGTGGTGGCCTGAGCCTGGGTGGAATGGACCTGAATCCCAACAGGAACGGTCTTATTCTGGAGGATATAGGCCAACTCAATGGCCTTCTTAATCCATCATGCTATTGTCGCCTTGGAGGCTGCCATCCCTTTCCAAGGACCAGAGAAGACGACAAAGAGGTGGTCCAAAAGGCGAAACTGATTGGTTACCTTAAGATAACGACGTAATATTCATCCTATGTCTAGTCGGTGCAGAGTTCACTGGTGATCTGGACAATGGTCCTCCCAGAAGGTGGGTAGATACCGACTGATTCAGACAGAAGTCCGAGGACTTTTGGCAAAAAGGCCAGGATGGTCCTAACGGTGACGCCTTCTGGCGAAAATGAAAGAAGGGGTCTGGGCAAGATAGAGCTTGAAGCTCAGATACATGTCTGGCAGATGTGACCGCCACTAGGAACACAGTTTTTAGTTTGAGATCCTTAAGGGTCGAGGCATGGAGCAGTTCAAAAGGCACGTGAGAGAAGGCGCAGAGCACCAAGGATAAGTCCCAACTGGGAACAACTGGCCAAATGGGCGGTCACCCTAAGAAAACAGGAGATGTCTGCATCAGAGGCAAGGGAACGTCCTCAAAATGGACCCTGAAAACATAGAAACAGAAATATGACGACAGAAAAAGACCACATGGCCTATCTAGTCTGTCCTTCCATATCAACAACTACAACAGTCCCCTTTTTATGTTTGTCCCATGCTTTTTTTGAATTCAGATACTGTCCTCATCTCTACCACCTCCACTGGGAGACTATTCCATGGATACACTATTCTTTCCGTAAAAAAATATTTCTGCATATCACTCCTGAATCTATCCCCCTTCACCCTCACCCATGTCCCCTTGTAGCAGAACTTACTTTCAATTGAAAGAGGCTCTCTCCCTGAACATTTATGGCCAAGGCAGTATTTAAACATCTCAATCATATCACCTCTATCCCGCCTTTCCTCTAAGGTGTACATATTAAGATCCTTAAGTCTGTCCTCATATGCTTTATAATGAAGACCACTAACCATTTTAGTAGCCACCCTCTGCACCGACTCCATCCTGTTCACATCCTTTTGAAGGTGCAGTCTCCAGAATTACACACTATACTCCAAATGAGGTCTCACCAAAGACTTATACAGAGGCACGATCACTTCCTTTTTTTCTGCTAGCCATTCCTCTCTGTATGCATCCAAGCATCCTTCTAGCTTTTGCCGTCGCCTTTTCTACCTGTTTAGCTACTTTAAAAGATCAGACACAACCACGCCTAGGTCCCTCTCTTCTTTAGTGGACAAAAGTACTTCACCCCCTATACTATATTGCTCCCTTGGATTGCTGCAGCCCAAATGCATGACCTTACATTTTTTTAACATTAAATCCCAGCTGTCAAATTCTAGACCATTCAAGCTTAGTTAGATCCCTCCTCATGTTATCTACACCTTACTGGATGTCTACTCTATTGCAGATTTTGGTATCAGCAGCAAAGAGGCAAACCTTACCAGACAGCCCTTCCGCTATATCACTAACAAAGATGTTAAAAAGAATCGGACCAAGGACAGATCCCTGGGGCACACTACTGGTAACATCCTTTACCTAAGAGTGAGCTCCATTTACCTGTACTCTTTGTTGCCTCCCACCCAACCAATTTCTAACCCAAGCAGTAACTTTAGGATCCATCCCTAGGGTGCTCAGTTTGTTTATAAGTCGCCTGTGAGGAACAGTGTCAAAGGCTTTACTGAAATCCAAATACACCACATCTAGGGCTCTCCCTCGGTCCAACTCCCTGGTCGCCCAGTCAAAGAAATCAATCAGATTTGTCTGACAAGACCTGCCTCTGGTGAATCCATGCTGCCTCTGATCCTGTAATCCGCTGGACTCCAGAAACCTCACTATTTTCTCGTTCAGCAGCGTTTCCAATAATTTACTCACCACCGAAGTTAAACTAACCAGCCTGTAGTTTTCAACCACATCCTTACTTCCGCTTTTGTGTAAAGGCACCACATGAGCCTCTCTCCAGTCCTTTGGCACCATTCCCGACTCCAATGAGGCAGTGAAAAGGTCAGTCAGTGGAGCTGCTAGAACGTCCCCAAGTTCCCTCAGTATTCTAGGGTGTATCCCATCCGGTCCCATCGCTTTGTCTATATGTCTACATGTTGAGGCTGCAATCTGTACTTTCAGTGAATTAAGGGCAATCCCCCTATCGAAACCATCCTGGAGGAAGGATAGAATTATAGATCCTGGAGCCATCCACTGGGAAACAGGAACCAAACCTAGGCATACGCCCTAGAGGTGGAGGATCTCCAGGCTTTCAGCAAGGTGGCGACGATTTGAGGGGGAATAGCTCTTGCACTCTAGCCTGCGCCGCTCAAGAGCTAGGCTGTAAGCGAGTAAGGAGTGGGGTCATCCATGGCAATGGGGCCCTGATGTAGCAGCCCTGCCTCGAACGAGAGAGGCGGCTCCTGTAGTAGATACACCAGGTCAGCATACCAGAGTCTCCATGGCCAATCCAGTTCCACCAAAACTATCTGGCCTGGATGCACCTCTATTCGATGCAGTAAGTGTCTGATCAGGGGTCACAGAGGAAAAATGTACAATAGGTGGGCATAGGGCCAAGGCTGAGCCAGGGCATCCAGTCCCTGCAAGCATGTTTCTTTCCTCAGACTGAAGAAGTGTGGCTTCTTGGCATTGGCAGAGGTGGCCGTGAGATCCAGAGTTGGGCATCCCCACCGGCGTACTATGGCTGCGCAGGCCCATTTGCTGGGATCCAGTGTGTACTGACTGAGGAAATCCGCCTGGATGTTCTCCACTCCTGTGTGTTGTGCTGAGAGGGCCTGAAGGTAGCGTTCCGCCCAGAAAAAAAAGGAGGCTCATTTCCCTGGCCACCCCTGGGGACTTGACACCACCCTGTTAATTGAGATAAGCCACTGTCATGAAATTGTCAGAGAGGATCTGCAGAGCACAATCTTGCAAGAGGGCACGAAAGGAGAGGAGCGCCAGCTGGACTGCCCAAGCTTCGAGCTGAGTGATGGACCAGGTGGATTTGTGGGCTGTCCAGGAGCCCTGCACTGTGCGTCCAAAACAGTGCACCCCCCAGCCTGGCATTCATAGTCAGTATGATCCACTGAGAAGTAGCTAAGGGCATGCCTTTTTTCAAGGTTCCGCAGGATGTGGCGGACTGACAGCAGCAAAGGCAACGGAGTTAGATACTCTTGGGCAGAGTGCGACCACCAGGACAGGAGCATGCATTGCAATGGGAGCATTTGCACTTGGCCCAGGGGACCAAGTCGAGGGTGGCTGCCATGATGCTGAGCACCTGTAGATAGTCCCAGGCCGTCAGACTGTAGACACCAAAAAGCGTTGAACTGGTGCCCAACTTCTGACATCAGTCCTGAGTGAGGAGAACGCGGCCTGATGCCGTATCGAACCGGGCCCCTGAGAAGTCGAGGGCCTGCATCAGCTGGAGATGGCTTTTGGCTGTGTTGACAACCCAGCCGAGCTGCCTTAGGAAAACAACCTGGGCCACTGCTGCCTGTGCCTCCGCATACGACTTGGCACTGATGAGCCAATCATCCAGGTAGGGATGAATGCGGAAGTCCCAAAGCCACAGCACCGCTGTGATGACGACCATTAACCATTACCTTGGAGAAAGTCCGTGGGGCTGTAGCGAGGCTAAAGGGGAGGGCTCGAAACCGAAAATGCCTGCGGAGCACCATAAACCACAGATATTGCTAGTGAATCTTGTGGATGGGAATGTGAAAGTAAGCTTCGGCCAGATCTAGAGGTGAGGAATTCGCTTGGACGTACCGCCTGAATGATGGACCAGAGAGTTTCCATGCAGAAGCATGGCACATGCAGGCATCGATTGAACCCTTTGAGGTTGAGGATGGGACAGAAGGAGCCATCCTTCTTGGGGACAATAAAGTTGATGGATAGTGCCCAGTGCCCTTTTGACTGGTGGGACAGGGCGAATAGCCAGGAGTCAGAGCAGATGCTGTAGGGTAAGGTACACGGCTGTCTTCTTGGCAGAGGATCCGCAAGGAGAAATCAAGATGATGCTCAGGATGGGTGCACACAGGTCTAGCACATAGCCTTTGGAAATAACCTCGAGAACCAAGTTGTCTGATATAATTTGGGTCCATTCGCAGGAAGAGACGTAGTCGACCTCTGACAGGTGACACCCCGGAATGGACCCCAAGCCTGCCAACGGGAGGGACCGGAGAACTTAGCTGTGGCGGATGCCTCAAAAAGGCTGCTGCAGTCGGGCGCCGGACTTATTTGAGAAAGAGAAGCTAGGCCTTCCGGGCCGGTTATCGACTGGCATCGTGGAACAGACTCCTGTAACCTGAAGATGAAGTAGCTGCCCCGGAAGGGTGAAGCGAGGTTGACCGTTGCTGGTCTTCTGGCAAGTGCTGAGGCTCGACCTTCCCCAGATCCTTGACAAGCTTCTCAACCATTATTAAACTATTATTAAAAGGGACCCAGAATATCACTGCTTGACCCAATACAAGCATTGAGGAACCTGTGTCTTTTGGGGAGTCTGCTAGGTATTTTTGACCTAGATTGGCCACTGTTGGAAACAGGATACTGGGCTTGATGGACCTTGGTCTGACCCAGTATGGTATGTCTTATGTTCTTAAGGTCTTCACCAAAATGCAGCTTTCCTTTAAAGGGAGAAGAATATAGCGCAGCCGTTTCAAAAGAGAGGTGAAACCCTTAATTTTGTCAGAATCTTTGTCTCAAGAAGCAATCACCCCTCCAAGTGAACCACAAACAAAATGATAGAAAACACTGCACATAACTCATGAAATCCCGACAGCCCATCCCTCAAAGGCTTATTCAGTGACAGCAATAGCAGTGGTAAAGGTGAAAGCACCAAAAATGGCCAACTGAAATCCATAAACACAGACCCTGATGCAGAGCTCCATAAATAATTCACAGAGCTCTGCATCAGGCTTAATCAGAACCGAGCATGGCGCAGAAATCATTTGAAACAGAGGTCCACAAAACTGCTTAAGCTTAATGCAGAGCTCTGGGATTGATCTGTGGAGCTCGAAACAGTGTCTCGCTTGTGGATTTCAGTTGATCATTTTTGGTGCCATCACCGCTACCATTGCTGTTTGTTTGTGGTTCACTTGGAGGTGATTTCACAATATGACGTCGGTGGACGTTCTTTTATATAAGAACAAACAGGAAACTTTGTTACGTGAGGGGCGGTTGCTTCTCGAGACAAAGATTCCGACAAAAATAAGGGATTCACCTCTTTTGAAACGGCTACTCTATTCTTCTGGCTGTATTATTCTGAGATTTATGTTATAACAAAAAACTCAGAAATTACAGCTTACATCACTGTTCCTTTAAAGGGAAGCTTCGAGAGCTGGGACTTGAATACCGCATCCACATTCCAATGCCGAAGAAAAAGCCTGCATCGTTCCACCGTGCCTACAGCTAATAAACGAGCTGCAAGGCACAGGAGATTATAGAAGGCATCTGCCATGAAGGCTGTGACAGACTCCAGGCGAGGGAACGCCAGATCCTCTGGGAGGAGCTGAAGCCAGCGCAGCAAAGCTCATGCCGCAAGCTCTCCGCTGGCTGCTGCCTGCAAAGCTAAAGAAGAAGAAAAGGAAGTCTTTAGCAGACCCTCCACCTTTTAGTCAACCTGATCTCTAACAGAGGTCCCACCTTCGACCGGAATGGTAGTGTGCTTAGTGATGGCAGTCACAAGTGCATCGACCCAGGGAAAACAGCCATTTATCTAGGTTTTCCAGGGACCAGATGTAAAAACAAATGAAGCGTCGCACTGAGCGCAATGACTCCTCTGGACAGTCCCATTCCAAGGAGATCATTTGTTGAAACTCCATGGGAAAGGGAAAAGCTTTAAAGGGCTTTTTGATTCCCACAATGATGGGATCTACCTGAGGTCTAACTGGGTCTGGGGTAGTTGGCACGTCAGAGAGGTGAAGTGCTTCTGTAATTTGGGCAATAAGCGCAGACAGTTCCTCCTTACGAAATAGGCGGATATCCTGCCCTTAGTCTCAAAGTTCCTACTCCTCCTGTTGCTCCTCTGGGGGTGAAAGCTCCCCCTCCTCTCTGTCTGATCCAGAGACCACAGAATTGTCCTCCAATGGACACTGACCATCCTCTCTGGCAGGGTGCAGAGCCCCTGAAGGCGAGGAGATACCCTGGCATTGAGATGGCGATAGCGTGGCAGAAGCTACAGCTGCACTAAGCCTGGTATGCTTATGCTAGGGAGGAGGCACAGAAGTGGTCTCTGCCAAGGAACCTGAGCGCCACACTTACCAGGCCTGCCGGGACAAGGTTAAAAATTGTTGGTCCGCCCCGCCGGTCTCCGGTCGTGGTGAGGGTGAGCGCTGAGAAGCAGGACACCACAGTGGTGAGCTGTGCTGAGGGAGAAGGATCGGCGGAAGTGTCAGTTGCAGCTGGCAGTAGGGATGATGATCCTGGCAGCAGGGAAGGAAACATTGGCGTGACAAGGGCATGGCCGAGGGTCCCCCCAGATCTGCCCCACAGATGGCACAGAAACTATTAAAGTTCTGCATTTCATCACACAGGTCAGACATCTCTGCAGGGAGGAAGGCATAGCCGCAGAGATTTTCAACTTGAAGCAGCAGCACCTGAGAATAGCAAAGAATATGCCTTGCACTTAAAATAGCTGCTGAACTGCAGCTTGTTTTAGTGGGAAGATGCTGTCTGCAAAGCAAAAAAAAACAAAACAAAAAACAGCTTTCCCAAAATGGCCGCCGCAGGCGGGCACTTTGGCGGAAGCCACGGAAGCAGCGGTGGGAAGCAAACCATAGCGAGCTGGAAGGTGATAGACCCCGTGGAGCCAAAGCCGTGAGCGGTTCAAGGCGGCCAATCCCCTGGCTGCCCCGACATCCGGAGAAGAGAGGAGAGCTCACTGAGGGGGGAAGGGGGAGGGGAGGGAGGATCCGCCACACGAAGGACAAGCTGTGCAACTCACTGCCCTGCTGAAGATAACGTGAGCCACCCCAATGCTGACTTCTTACTGAAGCCTTGAGTGCTGCACTACTGTTGGCTAGTTAAACCTCACTTTTTTTTTTTCACTTTATTGAAGTTAAATCTGAAAGAGGTACTCATTGGTATTGAAGCCTTTATCAGCCCCCAGTGCTGCAGGAAGATGAGACTGAAATAAAAGCTGAAGGCTGAAGAGGAAGGCTGCACTGTTCCTCATGAACAGCAGCCTATCCCTTCAGAGGTGCTCTACTGATGCTGTTGACCAGGAGCACCTCTGGAAAGATCCCAAATTACCCATGTCTACCAATAGCCAGATTAATATGAATAAAATACAATCTCTAAAATGCTTGTATGCAAATGCTAGACGTCTAAAAATTAAGATGGGAGAGTTAGAATATATAGCACTAAATGAGAGGTTAGATATGACTGGAATATCAGAGACATGGTGGAGCTGATGATAGAGCTGATCAAATTGGTGGAGGGGTTGTGCTCTATGTTAGAGAGGGCATTGAGTCAGAAAGGATTAAAGTTTTGCAGGAAACAAAATTTGCTGTAGAATCTCTATGGATTGAAATTCCATGTAAAAAGGGGAAGGCGATGGCAGTGGGGGTGTACTATCGACCTGGCCTGGCCAGAATGAACAAATGGATGATGAAATGCTCAAAGAAATCAAGGAAGTTAACAAAAGTTACAGCGCAGTAATAATAATGGGTGATTTCAATTACTCCGGTATCGACTGGGTCAGTGTCACGGCAGGACATGCTAAGGAGATAAAGTTCCTAGATGAAATAAATGACTGCTTCTTGGAGCAGCTGGTTCATGAACCGACCAGAGAGGAAGCCATATTAGACCTAGAACTTAATGGAACACCAGATCTAGTGCAAGAGATAAGGGTGTTGGGGCCACTTGGCAATAGTGATCATAGCATGATCACATTTGATTTAATTAATGGAGGAGGGATAGTAAGGAAATCCACAGTACTACCTTTTAACTTTCGAAAGGGAGACTATGATAAAATGAGGAAAATAGTTAAGAAAAAACTAAAAAGGAGCAGTTGCAAAGGTTAAAGACTTACATCAAGCTTGGGTGTTGTTGAAAAATACTATCTTGAAAGCCCAGACCAGCTGTATTCCATGCTTTAAGAAAAGTGGAAGGAAGTCCAAAAAACTGTCAGCATGGTTTAAAGGTGAGGTCAGAGAGGCTGTTGCCAAAAAAGCATCTTTCAGGAAATTGGAAAAAGAGTCAAATGACGAAACCTGGAAACAGCACAAGCACTGGCAAGTCAAATGCAAGGCATTGATAAGGCAGGCAAAGGGAAAATTTGAGAAGAAGCTTGCTGCGGAAGGAAAAATACGAAATAGACTTTTTCAAGTACATGCGTAGCAAAAACCCTGTGAGTCAGTTGGTCCATTAGATGATAGAGGGGTTAAAGGGGCACTAAGAGGCGACAAGGCAATAGCGGAGAGACTGAATGAATTCTTTGCTTCAGTCTTTACTGAGGAAGATGTAGGGATGTTACCCATGACTGAAGTGGTATTTAAAGGTGCGGAAGAATTCAAGGAAATATCAATACATCGGGAAGATGTAATACAACTATTAGATAAACTGAAGAGTAGCAAATCACCTAGGCCGGATGGTATACATTCAAGGGTGTTGAAAGAACTGAAATATGAGATTGCAGACCTGCTATTAGTAATCTGTGAATTTTCATTAAAATCATCTGTAATACCTGAAGATTGGAGGATTGCCAATGTAATGCCAATTTTTAAAAAGGGTTCCAGGCGTGATCCGGGAAACAACAGACCGGTGAGCCTGACGTCAGTACCGGGAAAAATGGTAGAAACCATCATAAAGAACAAAATAGCTGAACATGTAGATAGTCATGGCCTAATGGGAGACAGCCAACAAGGCTTTAGACAAGGAACATCTTGTCTTACTAATCTGTTATGGTTTTTTTGAAGGTGTAAATAAAGAGGTAGACAAAGGTGAGTCGGTTGATATAGTGTATCTGGATTTTCAGAAAGCCTTTGAGAAGGTCCCTCATCAGAGACTTTTGGCAAAACTAAAAAGAGTCATGGGATAGGAGGCAGTGTACTTTTGTGGATCAGGAGCTGGTTAAAAAAACAGAAAGCAGAGGGTAGGGATAAATGGCCAATTTTCCCAATGGAGAGAGGTACCCCAGGGATCTGTGCTGGGTCTGCTGCTTTTTGACATATTCATAAATGACCTGGAAAGGGGAATAACGAGTGAGGTTATCAAATTTGCAGATGACACAAAACTATTTAAAGTTGTTAAAACCCAAGAGGATTGTGAAAAATTGCAAGAGGATCTTGATAAATTGGAAGACTAAATTTCATCTGCCATTTTGATGCCCAATGTGGACAAGTGCAAAGTTATGCACCTAGGGAAGAACAACCCAAACTATGGTTACACGATGCAAAGTTCCACATTAGGAACCACCACCCAGGAAAAAGATTTAGGCGTCATTGTGGGTAACATGTTAAAACCCTCGACCCAGTGTGCAGCGGCGGCCAAGAGAGCAAATAGAATGCTAGGTATCATAAGGAAAGGAATGGAAAATAAAACAAAAAAGATATTACAATGCCTCTATATCCTTCCATGGTGAGACCGCACCTTGAATATTGTGTGCAATTCTGGTCACCGTATCCTAAAAAGGATATAGTGTTATTAGAAAAGGTTCAGAGAAGAGCCACCAAAATGGTAAAGGGGATGGAAGGATACTCCTATGAAGAAAGGCTAAAAGGGTTAGGGCTCTTTAACCTGGAAAAGAGACGGCTGAGGGGAGATAGAAGACTATAAATTAATGAACGGAGTGGAACGGGTAAACGTAGATCGATTGTTTACGTTATGAGAATATAGAAAGATTAGGGGACATGCAATGAAGCTACAGGGTAAACTATTTAAGACTAATAGAAAATATTTTTTCACTCAACGTGTAATCAAACTCTGGAATTTGTTACCGGAGGATGTAGTAAAGGCTGTTAGTGTAGCTGGGTTTAAAAAAGGTTTGGACAAGTTCCTGGAGGAAAGGTCCATAAACCATTATTAAGAAGGGACCCAGGATATCAATGCTTGACCCAATACAAGCATTGTGGAACCTGTGTCTTTTGGGGAACTGCTAGGTACGTATGACCTAGATTGGCCACTGTTGGAAACAGGATACTGGGCTTGATGGATCTTGGTCTGACCCAGTATGGCATATCTTATGTTCTTATGGAATGTCTGGAAGTAGTGGGAAATCCTAGGAAACACTGCAGAGTGTCCAGGGGCCCAGTAAAAGAAAGAACTCCAGCAGAAATCTGAAGAATCCACCAGGAGCAAGAGGTCCACAATCTGCCGAGACATAGAAAAATACTGAAGCTGTCCCCTAGGGGTAAATACCCTATATACCAAGTGGGAGGACACGAAGCTTCTGTGATTTTCTGTTTCACAATCTGCTGGCAGGGGGACAACCCACTAGCCTGGACAAATCTAGCAGGATAGTTTAGAAATGTATATTTAAAATGTTGATAAATAATAAAACTAAAAAGCAGAGGCTCAAATGTATGTCTGCTTGTAAAGGAGTACAGTACTGCAATCACAGGAAAGAAAGAAATCTAAAAGGTACTTGTTCATTAGAGCCTTGTAAATAATGCTAGAATGAAAACTCGAAATACTCAATACGTTCCTGTGCAAAAACAACAATAGCCAAATTTTTAAACTCACTCTTGTAATAATTAGAAGATAAAAAGATCAAGTGAAGGGATATCCTGCCTTCGAACATACAGCCTCACAAGGCTGCAAACGCTGAAAAGAAACCTCAGGGAACTAACGAGTCATGTAGGGGGCTTAAAAAACAATCAAAACATACATGCATAAATAAATAAAATGATACATGACCTTAAAAACAGTGCATAAAAAATAATTATAATCAAAGACCAAAAAAGCAAAATAATTGTGGGGGAACAACTTAAAAATATAAACATTAAATCATACTGACGTTGGTCTCGAGTGAGTCCCGGTGATGCTAAGACATAAATAAGAAACCAGGATGCCCCATCAGGAAAGCAGGTTAATGAAGCAAAACAAACATTAAATAAACTGTAAAAACCTATTAAGAGGTACAAATATGTGAGCATCACTAATATAATACTAAAACCGAAAGAACCTTAAAAAACATCCCTATAAAATAGTATGTCCTAGGAACAAAGGAAAAATGCTATATAGCATTGCACCAATGGGACCCGAACAGTCCTACCTTAAATAAGCTAAAAAGAACACTGTATAGTGCAAAATAGCGCTAACCCACAATAAAGCTACGGGCACAGAAAACACCAGGACCGATGGCACATTAACTAACATAGTAGAAGTTGTCTTAATTAAAATCATATGAATTATGGTGATCCCCCTTCCTATACTAGTGGATAAAATGGAACCAACCCCAAATTAAATAAATAAATACTTGCGCTACCATAGATCCTAACTAGCACCGTAAAAACACACACACAAAAAATAGTACTTGAGCTTGCAAACAAGAACATAAAAAAACAATTAAAACACAATTAAAAAACAAAACCCCAAAAAATGTATTAAGAGGATCAACTTGGAGTTAGCATGAAACAAACTGACGATTTTGAGTGAGTCACAAGAAATAAGGCCTATAAATAAAAATTAACCAAAAGACCCCATCGGGGAAGCAAGTAAAGTAAAACCAACCAAATATTAGATAAACTGTAAGAAACTGTTAAAAAGGTAAAAAAAAAAAAAAAAAAAAAGGAAAATTCAAGAGTCCAAAAAAAGATGGTGGAGAGAGTCTTAGGTGGCATTACAGCACACAGAACAGTTGGAAACCAGCAGACAGGCTTGTATGGCTTGTGAGTCTTCAGCCATGTGGTCACCATGCCCCAGTCAAAGAAGCTCAGAAAGCATGTACTGTAAAACAGGCCTTCAAATATGCAGGCAGGGGAAAAAGATTCCTGAAATCACTACACCACTCCATTTTTTGGCACTCAGACAAACAAAACAAGCAAGCGATCTGGCTTGCAGAAGTCATTGGCCACCTAAATACATCATGAGCACAATGAATGCTGAAAAGGCTAAGAATAGAAGACTTTTGCTGATAGCCTCCCATCGAAAAGAAGAAAACTCCAAGACCTGATTAAGATGGAACAGGGAACCATCTCCAAAAGGAGAGGATTCTTTACATCAAAACACCCATCACCGAGAAACACAAAAACACTCTACATGACTAGGTCTGTAGTCCAGCAGTGCACCTTGCAGAACAGATTCCACCAACACATTCAAAGTGAGGTCCTTCAAAAGATGCCCTCTTCAGTGGCTCACAAACAGCACCCAAAGAACCAAATTAAGGGTTGACTAAGACTTTCAGAGACTAAGGGTTGATGAAGAGTTAATGAGTCATACGATATCTGGACATGACCCTATGGAGAAGCTCTCCAAATGGATTCCAAACACACACTAGAACCATCCCTTGAATCTTTAAGGATGCCAAGAACAGCAGCCAACTGGGAGCTTCCATCTCCATAACCAATCAAATGACAAAGATACAGCCACCAACCAAGGAAGATGCTTCTCCTCTTAGATGTGTGCCGTCAATTACTGAACAATGGGGTTTGAAGGAGTTACATATGAACCAGAGCCCATGGCACCAAACCAGAGTTGCTGTCATTGAGCCCACGACTGTCATAAAATCCCAGGCCTGTCACTATTTGCCCCCACCACTTCCATCGGAGGGCATTCCAAGCATACACCACCCTTTCAGTGAAAAAGTATTCCTGATGTTGCCTTTCAGTTTACCCCCTTGCAGCTTCATGTTATGCCCTCTAGTTTTACAGCTTCCCCGTATTTGGATGAGGCTTGTTTGTTCCTTACTACTCTAAGTATTTAAAGGTCTGAATCATATCTCCCCTGTTCCTCCTCTCCTCCCGGGTGTACATATTTAGGTCTTCAAGTCTCTTCTTATATATATCTTCTGACACTGGCTCCAAATCATTTTGGTTGCCTTCCTCTGAATCGTTTCCAGTCTGTATATCCAAAACTGAACTCAATATTCAGCCTGTGGAATTTGTTTTACCCCTCTACCAAACAAGGGAGCCCCTCTTCCTTTTCCCAGTCAGTTCAGAATAATGCTCACTAAACAGGTTAGCTGGGAGCACTTGAGGAAAGGCTTAGATGGCTTCTCTACTAAATTTTATGTAATATTTATATAGTATATTTTTTGACCCCCCATGGTACTCAACTACATTAAGGGACTTGAAGCACAAACTAAGAATCTAACGTAAATGACGAAGAACTTTGGACCAGAAGATAAAGGTTACCCATCTTGACGTACAGAAAGAATACTATGCCCTCACCCTCAAGATGAAATAGGAGTACCATGCCAACCTAATAAAAACAGCAAACAAACCCAGGAAACTCTTCAACAGTTTTTATTAGGGTGGCATGGTACTCCTATTTAATTCTGGGGTGAGAGTATATTATTCTTTCTTTGAGTGTCAAGATGGGTAACCTTTATCTTCTGGTACAAAGTTCGTCATTTAAATTAGATTCTTCTTTATTTATTTATTTAGCATATATTTGTATACCGCTACTTCCAGCGATCAGGAGCGGTTTGATTTTGTAAAACAGAGAAAGGCCAGATCAAATTACAAGAATTACAGCATGATTTACAAGGTTATATGATAGGTTGTTAGAACAAAGCCAGTCATTTTCAATTATGTGTACAACATGATTCATGGGTTATGCACAACACACAGTTAGGAGGGGGGGAGAGGGAGATTTACATATATACATTTTACACTTGATTACGTTTCGGAGCGTAAAAACATTTACACTTGACTACTTTTTGGTGATGCAGATAATGGTTGAAAATGCATTTCTGTTCAAGACAAGTTGTAGGCCTGTTGAAATAAGTATGTCTTCAGTTTTTTTCTGAAGATCATCAGGTCGTTGATTGAGCGCAGCTCAGGCGGAAGTTGGTTCCAGAGTGAGGGGGCAGTATATGAGTATGCCCTGTTGCTTGTGGCTATTTTAACTGATCTTATACTTATTGGTACCTGCAGGTTGTTTATGGTGTTGGTTCTCCTATTTCTGTTGGCAGGTTGTAAGTTGATAAGGTTAGTGAGGAAAGTTGGTGCCAGGTTTTGGATGAGTTTAAATGTGGTCGTTAGAGTTTTGTATCTTATACGAGCTGTGATGGGGAGCCAGTGTAGTTCAACTAGAACTGGTGTGATGTGTTCTGCCACGCCTGTTTTAGTGATGACTCTGGCTGCGACGTTCTGTGACATCTGGAGTATGCTTAGAGTTTTTTTTGGAAGGCCCTGAAGGATTGCATTACAGTAATCGAAGTGAGGTATGATGAGGGCTTGAGCTACTGTCCTAAAATCGGAAGCTTCAATGATGTTCCTTAGTGGCTGTATAACCCTGAGCTTCTTAGTTTGCGCTTCAAGTCCCTTAATGCAGTTAAGTACCATGGGGTCAAAAAGCAACTCCACTGTCCAGAGCAAATCCCCACTCATCCCCAAACAGATGGCAGACTACCTGCAAGCAAAATACGGCTCCAACAACTACTGTAAAACAGATCTCCCCACACACAAAACTCAAAACAATCCCATGGATCACATTCAAACCCATTAACTAAGAGCACATGGACAAAATCATCAACTCCATAAAACCTACCACATCCCTCCCCTAGACCCCTGCTCGGTATGCTGGATATAAAACAAGACCACACCTTATCCTAATAATCACAAAAATAGTCAAATCTCTCAAACAAGGTCTTGTCCCAGCCCTTCTCAAGCAATCTTTGATCTGCCCCATAAAGAAACAGAACCTTAACCCAGGCACCCCAAAGACCAATATCCAGCATTCCCCCTTCTTAGCGAAGATTATCGAAAAGACAGTACAGACAGCTTCAAGATCACCTTGACAATCATGCACCACTTGACTTATATCAACATGGGTTCTGACCAAAACATGGAGCAGAAACCCTACTCACCTCTCTCCTCAACACCATAATCAGAGGCACAGAACAGATGTCACAAGAATATGCATTTTTATTTCTCGATATATCAGCAGCACTGGACATAGTCTCTCACCAACTCCTCCTTAACAGACTACACAACATTGGAATTCAAGGCAGCATCATAAGATAGGCAGAAATGGAACCATCAGAACAAATGCAACAAGTGAAAATTGGTCACCAGAAATCACTTCCATATATCCTACATCAAGGAGTACCACAAAGCTCAGCAATATCAATGATGTTCAACATATACATACAACCCCTATGCAACATCATACGAAGGCATAAAATCAGATATCAAATTTATGCAGAGGATATCATGACTTACATCATGACTTCTGTACAACTACTCTCCCATAGATGAAATGACGAAATGGCTACAAGACCACAACCTCACGTCAACCACAAGGCCAAAATCCTGCATGTCGTAAGATATCCCACTTTCAAACCACCAGCAACAATAAAACTGAATAAAGATAACTGTCAAGACTGAAGTTAAAATACCTAGGAGTCATCCTAGATCAAGAGCTAAACCTTCAAACTTAAGTAAAACAAGCAACGAAATAAGTGTACCACAAGCTCTGCCACCTCTACTAAACCCACCAAACAGTGGGTCGGGCCATCATTACACCCATACTAGACTACTGTAACTCTACCAGGGACTACCCAAGCACAACACATACTCACTCACTTCAACTAGCACAAAACATGGCTGCAAGACTCATACATGGCACCTCCCAGTACACCCATATCACTCCGATCCTCAAACAGCTACACCGGCTCCCAATTGAATCAAAAATCAAATACAAAGTCACCATCAACATACAATCTTGCCCAAGCAATCTGCAACCTACCTCCAAACATTCA
This sequence comes from Ichthyophis bannanicus, assembly GCA_033557465.1. Lineage (NCBI taxonomy): Eukaryota > Metazoa > Chordata > Amphibia > Gymnophiona > Ichthyophiidae > Ichthyophis > Ichthyophis bannanicus. The sequence goes on from CM066033.1 coordinate 666,026,642, forward strand.
TAAATAAACCCAACTGTAACAGACTAGGAGACGCCACACAAACCACCTACTAGAAGTTTCGGCCACCGAAGTCACAAAAAAGCCAAAGGACGTGCAACAGAGCCTTCTCTCCCTTTATGCCCCAGCCATCTGGAATGCTATACCACACCACCTATGAGGAACTGAATACACAGGAGAATTTTGTAAAAAACTAAAGACTCATCTATTCCAGGAATACTACAGAGCAGATCATCACTAGCCCACTCCCTCCCTTCCAACGCCACAGGCGCTAATCCCACACCAATATGCATGCTGTACATAGTTAACCTGCAAACCTTCTCCCCCCTCCCTCTGTTCAATGTAAAGAGCACATCAGTTATAATGTTCATGTTTACTCACTTTGTTAAATGTAAACTGTTAAATAAATACATTTAGTCCTCGACTGGTGCATCTTCTGGGTAACCTTTATAATGGTGTGTGTGTGTGGGTGTAGAGCAGGGTGATCTACCCCGATCTTTGCAAACCACTGCTGTGATACTTTCAAAGGGAGGAAAGGACCCTGAATTCCAATATTGCCCTCTCTCCCTACTTAGGATAAAAGGCCTGCCAAGATCTTCATAAATATTTTACAATCTATCCCTTCTCCTGCATTTAGTGCACCAAGACCCAAGAAGGTTTATTCCAGGGAAATAGGCCTCTGAGAACATATTGAACGTGGGGTCCTGAACTTAATACGGAAGGTCAAGCAGATAGCAGTCCAAATCGTTTGAATAGGTGTTATGCATTTTCAGTTCTTGAGTATTGAGGATAGGGAGTACATTCATAAGAACATAAGAAATGCCATAATGGGTCAGACCAAGGTCCATCAAGTCCAGTATCCTTTTTCCAACAGTGGCCAATCTAGGTCACAAGTGCCTGGCAGATTTCTAAAAACGCACACAAGTTCCACAATGCTTGTCCCAGGGCAAGCAGTGGATTTCACGGGTTCTCTTTAATAATGGTTTATTGACCTTTCCTCCAGGAACTTGTCCAAACCTTTTTTAAACCCAAATACACTAACAGCTTTTACTACATCCTCTGGAAACAAATTTCAGAGTTTGATTACACGTTGACTGAAAAAAAAATTTTCTACGATTAATCTTAAACTGATTACATTGTAGATTGTGTGCCCTCTAGTCTTTCTACTTTTTAATGGCGTAAACATATTTCCCCTCAGCCATCTCTTTTCCAAGCTGAAAAGCCCTAACCTTTTACGCCTTTCCTCATAGGGGTATCCTTCCATCCCCTTTACCATTTTGGTTGCTCTTCTCTGTACCTTTTCTCCCAACAGAAGCTTGCCCTTGAAAGGCAGCCGACATAGGCGCTGCTTTGAAGAGACTTCGCTGATCGACATCGCAGACAGAGCAGGCACCGCGCGGCCACGACCGATGCCATACCCTTGGCTGACGACTTAAGAAGATCATAAAAGGCGTCCGCCAGGTATGCGAACCCTGAGTCGATATGAGCTACCTCTGGGATAGCCGCTACTAGCCCGGTCCACTCCAGTTAAGCCCTGGATCCAGCACATACAGGCCCTTGCCACATAAGCGCCACAGACTGAAGCCTGCAATGCCAGGGCATTGACCTCAAAGGCCTTGTTCAGGAGCGTTTCCAACTTCTTATCCTGAGGATCCTTCAACGCTGCCACACCTTCCAAATGGAATGGTGGTCCGCTTGGTGACTGCCAACATCAGGGGAGTCTACCTTCGGGAGCTGGAAGCAGTCCCTTTTGCTAGTGGGAATGGGGTACAGTCTCTGCATGGCCCCCGCATTCCGCCCTCAAGGAAATCCCACTCAAGCTCAATCATCTGCTTCAGGTCTCGGTGCACCGGAAAGAGTGTCTCAGACTTGCAGATTCCCTTGCAGCAAGGTATCCTCCAACGGCAGCTCTGTCACTGGCGCTTCCACCGAAAGGTTCAGAGCTGCCAAGGAGTCCGTGATCAAGGATAACTCCTCCCTGCGGAAGACCCTTACAATATTAGGGTCCTCCCCGGTCTGCATGGAGTCCCCACGAAGTTCCGGGACAACTCTCTCCTGGTGCAACCCAGAGGTATCCTCCAGAGAGTCCTTGGACTCCAAGGAATGCTGGGACCCCTGATCCTCCTCTGACTGATATGAACGCTGGGTCCTTCTTGTGCTGATGGCGGTCTAACTCACAGCCATGCTGTTTCACCTGCTTGCTGCCGATATCCTGCTGCTGCACCAGGCCCTGCTTAATGCAGTAAACCTGATGCAGCAATAATACAAAATATGGCGAGAACAGGACTGCCACTTTTGCTCCTGACATGAGAGGGGATACCTGCGCTGAAACATGCTGCCCGCAAGGCCTCTGCTCCATTTGCCGCTGCCCAGCAGACTCCCCTGGAGAGAAGGAAATGACCATCGCCGAAGCCCATAAGATGGCTGAGGTTCCCGCCAAAATGACGGGAGCTGTGGTCTGAGACTCTGCCGACCCTGCGGCCCCTCCTGACCTCACTAGCTGAGGAGGACCTGACTCAGGCATCAGTACTTCACGCAATGACGTCTCCGCCTCCCGATCTTCGGCCTCACAGGCCCTGCAGAGCCCTATTGCTGACAAATGTGATCATCTGCTCCCACACCCCACACTTTGCCCAATGGCATCTGAGACGGGAAGGCAGGAACGGCCAAAGCAGCAAAATCAAAAAGGGAGAACCCTCTTGCGGCCACCCTGAGAACCCTGACAAATTGAAACAGTCTGCAAATAGACAGAAGGGGGATGGGGGGGGGAGGATAGAGTGTCTCTGTAGTCACCCCACCGATGACTGGCCCCTAACCCACTGAAGGGCCCAGAGGCTTTGGACAACCGGTTTGAGCACTTCAGAGTAGCAGGAAGCAAAGCCCCAAACTCCTCCCAGGGCCCTACCACTGACCAAATGGCATCGGTCCCCTACCACCTAAGTAATGCATTCAAAAAAATTTGTATTCAATCATTTAATGCAATATTATATCCTGTGGTGTGATCTGAGATAGTATACATCTCAATTGAGAGATTTTATGTTTATGGGCTTGCCAAAGCTTTACCAGGAGGGCTGAAACCACACCCCGACAGAGCCGAGACATGCTCTATAATCCTGGTTTTTAATTTACCGGACGTCTGTCCAATGTATATCTTGTTGCAAGGACAGAAATCATATACACAACTGCCTGAGTATTAGATCTAAATACATACGAGCATTGCAAACCAGGGTGACGAAATTAAAAAAAAATCTCTAATGTTAGTGGACAAATAGCACAATGCCCACACATCTGATGTCCACCCTGTTGTTCATACAAGCGTCATGGATGAGTAGTGACCAAACGTTCCCGTAAATTCCGGGAACAACTAAATGCAAATCACAATCCCCGCGTTTCTTCACAATGTTTTTGATAGTGAAGGCTTCTGAAGAATATCGTAAAACACAGATCTATCCCACAAAATCAGATTCCTGTTCCTGCCGGAATAGAAAATCACGATCAACACTCCTTGTCCTAACATATGCCCGTCTGATAACACTATGGGGATACAATTTCTGCCTAAATCTTTGAGACAATCCCCTGGCCTGTTGACGAAAATCAACCTCTCCTGAACACATCATAAGAACCCATAAAAACTGACCCATAGGTATATTGTTCTGAAGATGTTGCAGATAAAAATTAAAAATAGTGCAACAAACTATCCTGATCAGTTGTCTTACGATATAATGTTGTCTGTAACAGTCCACCCCTGTATAGATAATATCCAAATCCAAAAAATGAACTATATTAAAAGAATATTCCAGGCTAAATTTCAAATGATCATGTAAAGCATTCACCCATTCAAAAAACAGAATCAGTCTAACCTCAGCACGCCAAATAAAGAAAATATCAGCAATATATCTAGACCAAACAACTATATCCAGCCAATATTGGGAGGTGTATATCACCTGTTCCTCGAATTTCCTGACATATAAACAGGCCACGGAGGGCACCACTATGGCCCCCATTGCCACGCCATGAATCTGATGGAAAAAAAACAAAGCAAAACAAAAACAAATCAAAAAGAGGACCCTCAAACTGAAAATAATTACGCCCCAAAACAAAATGTAACAATTGTACCAAAAACATACAAAATTCATTGATAATGGTAGAGTCCTGTTGTAAATAATGAGTAATAACTTCTATAGCCTGTAACTGAGGGATGTGGGTATAATACTACTATATCCATAGTAACCAAGATCCATGTATCTTCCATACATTCATCCTGTAACAACAACAACGACGACCCCAAATCCCTCACATAAGGTCTAGAACATTTAACCAAAGGATTTAAATGACCCACAAACTTTGACAATGGTACCAATGCTGAGTTTCTTGCTAACACAATAGGCCTACCTGGAGGCTTCACGGGTCCTTATGGATTTTCGAGACTATATAAAAGACTGGGGACACTAGGTTGTTTCGGTTCTTATGGTCACCATATCCTATCTGTGGATCAAACCCTTCACTAGTGCCGATTCCAACACTGTGAATGCTTCAGCTTGTATATCTGAAGTCAGGTCCCCCTGTAAAGGGCAGTAAAATCGTCCATCATCCAATTGTTTCAAAACTTCAGCATTATAAATCTACCTTACTGAGGAGAACTATTCCTCCCCCTTTAATCAGCTGGTCGAATTATGATGGTAGGGTCAGATAATGAGTGAATTGACAAATGGGCCTCTTTAGAGATTTTGTGTTTCAGTTTTCCAGAGAAACGCTGTACATCATTCTGCACCATTTAAATAAACACTACTATACTGGAATCCAAAGGTCCCAGTGGAAGCCCCCTAGAATGAGGCGCAAACTTGCTCCAATCATCCTGTTGGTCAGCCAAAGCCTAGCCCTGAAAAAACAAGGACAAGCGCAGCTGTTGGAAAAATCTCTGTAAATATACATTCGAGCACTGGCAAGCCCATAACCTCATATCTCTTAAATGAGATGTGTACTCTCTCAGATCACACTGGAAGGAGGTAGGGATTTAAATCTGCATTTATTGAAGCGTGAACAGGAGTTTATTTTTCACTGGCAGACAGTGGTTCCACGGGGACTCGATTCAATGATGGAATGGCATTGGTTCTATTGAGCACTATGTAGGAATATTTTTGAAGTTCATTTTCAGTTTCATTCTTTACCTTGAAATAGGTAAGAATGGCTTGGCTGGTTTATAGGTCTTGATTTTTAGGTTTATTATGGTAGGTCTGTGCAACGTTTTTAGAATGAGTAAGGTACTGCCAGAAGGTTAGTGACTGGAGGAGCGATTCTGAGGGGGAGGTTACAGGTTTTAAAAGCAGGGTGTGTTCGGTTGGAAGCGTTTGCTCGGTGAACTGAAGGATCAGCTGTTTGTTCAGGGATGTAAAAGTTTGAAGGTAAGAGATAGATTTGATAGTGATTTTAAGGTGAAGGAGCTGTTGAGCGATATTTGAAATATGTGTTATTATATTGTAGGTGTGTTTGGATTCTGAAGCATTTTTCTTGGATGTGCAGAGCATGAATTGAGAAACAGCGGTTTGCGGAGGAGTTCTTTGACAAAGCCACAGCAGCAACGAAACCAACAGCCGTGGTCAGATACAACACGCAGGATACAATACTGAAATAGATGACTGAATACAATTTTGAATGCATTACTTAGGTGGCAGGGTATCAAGATGTTCTTTGAATGAAGGCAGTGTGTTAACATTGTCTTAGTTTTTTTGTTAACTGCAGCTTTTATTCTGTGCTTTGGTATCGTGTATTCAGGATTTTTTTTAAGCCTATGTAGTAAAGGGGATGATGAGGTTTACCTGGTGATGTGGTTACAGGTTACCTGAACCAATAAAATCCACGGTTTGAGTCCCCAGCATTGATAGCAAGCAATATATGAAGTTGTTATACAGAGCAATTTAGATATATATGTGTGTGTGATAGTGAAGTTTAGGTAAGATATATTTGGGAGTCCCACTGTGTATGTTATTGATTAGTTATTGTGGTACTCAGTATTGGATTTATTTATTAAAGTATTGGTCATGTTATGGCCCTAGCAGCCCACCCCCCTTCAACCACCTTTGTTTCCAGGGATGAGCAGTAGCACTTCCAAATCTACTTGACTAATAATTTTAATGGACTTTTCCTCCATGAACTTGCCCAAACTTCTTTTGCATCCCATTAAGATGGTAGTGGATGGAACGCCTCCCTTATGAAAGACTAAAACAGGATAGCGCTCTTTATCTTGAAGAGAAAAGATAGCGGGATAAGAACAAAGCTTTATAAAAATCATAAGTCGAGGGGAATGATTATTTAATCTTTCAGAGACAAAAATACGACACTCCATGAAACTAATGGCTGGCAGATTGAAAACAAATTGTGAAGGTTTTTTTCATGTAACACGATTGAGCTTCTAGTTGGGCTTAGTTTTCCTCATGTGCATCACTTGAAATTTCGTTTGGACAAGTTCAATTTAGATGACCAATCTCTTAGTCTCAAGATCCTAATGCAAATTCTCTTAATTCTCTGCCATTTGAATAATTTTGTCTAATCAAATAAACTGACCATTTTGTCCTACTCCATTTCCTATCTTTCAGTCATATGCAATCCACAAAAAGCATTGCCTCCAATCCCATGACTAATTCCCTAAAGAGGTCTCTCATGAGAGACTCAGTGTGTTCAGATTTTTGGAAAGCATTTATGTCATTATCCACTTGTTTCTTTAAAAATCAAAATTAAAATCTAATAAACTGGTAAGGCAAGACTTACCTTTGCTGAACCCATGCTGGCCCTTTCCCATTAAGCTGTGCCCATCTATACAGTTTGTGCTTTTTTTTTTTTTTAGTATAGCTTAACCATTTTGCCCAGCATGATTACCAGGTTTAGCAGTCTATCATTTCCTGAATTACCCCCTGTGCCCTTTTAAAAGATGGTCACATTCTAATCCTCTGGCATTAACATCACTGACTTCACCAGAACCAACTCTGGAAAAAAGTCAATCCTTTGTGATGATCCATCAGAAGACAAAGATCTCTGCAGAACTGCAGTTATCATTTGCTAAACTACCCCTTATGAGTCCAGTCCTATCAGAATGAAGAGAACAACAACTGTATCCAGATATACGTCATCCTACCTTATCAAACTATACCTATCTTATTTAGAAACATTATTATTCACCTATCCCCAACAAATCTAGTTTAAAGCCCTCTTCAGTAGATTAGCCAGTCTACTACTGAAGACGTGTCGACCTTTCTTTGAGAGATGGCATCCATCTATCCAAGAAAGGTTGACGCGTCTTCAGTAGTAGACTGGCAAATCTACTGAAGAGGGCTTTAAACTAGATTTGTTGGGGATGGGTGAAGAAAGCCCCCAGGTAAGTGAAACATTAAATACCTTTATGGAAATGGGTAAAAGGGGTAACATATGGAAAGTGGTTTGTATAAATGCCTGTAGCATGGGAAATAAGATCTCTGATGTTGAAGCTTTGGTGGGAGTGGCTGACTTGAATTTAGTGGCAGTTACAGAAACATGGTTCACAGAAAACCATGACTGGGATGTAACTACACCAGGCTATACTTTATTCAGAAAGGACAGGGTAGGAAGATGGGGAGGAGGAGTGGCACTATATGTAAAAAAATAATATTAAAGCTTTGGAATTACAGAGATTAAAAGGGAGAGAGGAGGCACTGTGGGTTAAACTAGAAAAAGGGAAAGAGAAATCTATTTGCATTGGCATGATATACAGACCTCCCTCACAAGAGGAAGAGGTGGACAGAGTTAATTGAAGACATACGCAGCATTGCAAGGAAAGGGAAAGTGCTACTGATAGGGGATTTCAATATGCCAGATGTCAATTGACACATTCCTGCTGCAGTATAATCTGAGATACTGGATTCCCTACAGGGAGAACTATTCAGGCAACTGGTAACAGAACATACATGTGAAGGGGCCATACTGGACTTGGTGCGTGCCAACTGTGAAAGTGTTTCCGATGTTATAGTGGGAGATAATTTTGCATCCAGTGATCACCAGATGGTGTGGTTCAGTATTAGGAGTAGGGCTGTTAGAATCCATTCAAAAGCGAGGGTCTTAGACTTTAGGAAAACTAACTTTGCCAAAATGGGCCAATACCTCAGGGAGTCATTAGCGGGATATGTAAAAACTTAGAGAAGCTAGCAAAGTAGTCAGGAAAGCAAAGATTCAAAAAGAGGAGGAAATAGCCAATCCAATAAAATGGGGGGATAAGACATTTTTCAGATATGTTAGTGAGAAGAGGAAGGGCAAAAGAGGTATTGTCAGACTCAAGGGTGAAGGGGAGGAATATGTAGAAGGTGATGAGGATAAAGCAGAATTGCTTAACAAATATTTGTTCTGTGTTTATAGATGAAGAACCAGGAACAGGACCTCAGAAAACACCCACAAACAGGAACAGAAGCGAGAGGCATCTTGAACAATTTTCAGAAGACTGTGTTCGTGAGAAACTAGCTAAAGTTAAAGTAGACAAAGCGAAGGGACCAGATGGGATACATCCTAGAATACTGAGGGAACTTGGGGACATTCTAGCAGCTCCACTGACTGACCTATTCAATGCCTCAGAGTCTGGAGTGGTGCCAAAGGACTGGAGAGAGGCTCATGTGGCATCTTTACACAAAAGCGGAAGTAAGGATGTGGTTGAAAACTACAAGCCGGTTAGTTTAACTTCGGTGGTGAGTAAATTATTGAATATGTTGCTGAAAGAGAAAATAGTGAGGTTTCTGGAGTCCAGCGAATTACAGGATCAGAGGCAGCATGGATTCACCAGAGGCAGGTCTTATCAGACAAATCTGATTGATTTCTTTGACTGGGTGAACAGGGAGTTCGACCGAGGGAGAGCCCTAGATGTGGTGTATTTAGATTTCAGTAAAGCCTTCGACACCGTTGCTCACAGGCGACTTATAAACAAACTGAGCACCCTAGGGATGGACCCTAAAGTTACTGCTTGGGTTAGAAATTGTTGAGTAGGAGGCAACAAAGTGTACAGGTAAATGGAACACCACGTCTTATAGTTTTTCTTCTTTTTCTTGTAAATGAAGTCATTGCACAATCGGAGTGTGTAGAGTGTGTGCATTTACCCAAGAAAATGGTGAGATACTCACGTTTTTAAAACTATTTGAAAGTATACAAGAGTTTTTTGACTCTCTTCACAGGCTCAGGTATTACCAAAGTAGTTATATTGGTCACGTGTTCTCCTATACAGGTATTATCCCATTTTTTGATTATCGCTTAATTTTATAGCTTACACTAAAAGTTTCAAGTGGTTTTTTAGATTAGAATATTTCATCTTTTACTATTGGATGGCATTTTTAAAGAAACACACATTTAATTTTAAATAGGCCTTTGCCATTGTTAACCCTCATGTTCTGGTCCTCATCCCTCGTTTATTTCGGTTTGTACTGAATGTTTTTAATGTTAAAGTTTTTTTAAAGTTTTGTTGTCATTTGCCTTAGGTTTATCATCTCATATGATATTACATGAGATAGTTCAGTAAAAAATAACATCAGAAACAGGTATGCTTATCACATTTATCACATCCTTTGCGTTGTTTTATTTAGTTTGTTTTTTATATATTTATTTATACATATGTGTTTTTAAATTATTTTAATAATTTATTTATTTTCTTATACATGAACATTTTTGTGTGTATATGATGTTATTTATGTAACTGTTTACACATATTTATCTATTTATTGGTTCATTCATTTTTAATGGTTATTATAGTATGTATTTATTTATATTTTACAATGTAATGAATTTATATTTATATGTGGTTACATATATTTATTAGGCTCCGATTTTTGCTGTACATATTTATATATGTTTATCTCTTTTACATATTTCTTAGGTCTAATGTTTTTCATTTTATATGGTTTGCTTTGTTTTATTATTTGTGTCTATATTAATTTTAATTTCATTTGCATGATAAAATTTGTTTTTATATGACACATTTTAGCCATTCAAGCCCCTGAAGAAGGCTTTCACGAAACATGGCCTGTGTCGGGCCAGTGGCTGAAGAGGAATAACAATTATTTTCAATAAAGGTTATATTTTATACGTTCTTTCATCGCAATCCACGTTTCTTACTGAGTGGTCTATTTGCACGTGGTTTCGTGCTTCCTTTGGAGGCAACAAAGTGTACAGGTAAATGGAACTCAGTGTGCCCTAGGGATCTGTCCTTGGACCAATTCTTTAACATCTTTGTTAGTGATATAGCGGAAGGGCTGTCAGGTAAGGTTTGCCTCTTTGCGAATGATACCAAAATCTGCAATAGAGTAGATACCCAGGAAGGTGTAGATAAGATGAGGAGGGATCTAGGTAAGGTTCAACAATGGTCTAGAATTTGGCAGCAGGGATTTAATGTTAGAAAATGCAAGGTCATGCATTTGGGCTGCAGCAATCCAAGGGAGCAATATAGTATAGGGGGTGAAGTACTTCTGTCCACTAAAGAAGAGCAGGACCTAGGTGTGGTTGTGTCTGATGATCTTAAAGTAGCTAAACAGGTAGAAAAGGCGACAGCAAAAGCTAGAAGGATGCTTGGGTGCATACGGAGAGGAATGGCTAGCAGAAAAAAAAGGAGGTGATAGTGCCTCTGTATAAGTCTGTGGTGCGACCTCATTTGGAGTATTGTGTGCAAGTCTGGAGACCGCATCTTCAAAAGGATATAAACAGGATGGAGTCAGTACAGAGGGTGGCTACTAAAATGGTTAGTGGTCTTCATTATAAAAGCATATGAGGACAGTCTTAAGGATCTTAATATGTACACCTTAGAGGAAAGGCGGGACAGAGGTGATATGATTGAGATGTTTAAATACCTCCGTGGCATAAATGCACAGGGGGAGAGCCTCTTTCGACTGAAAGCAAGTTCTGCTACGAGGGGACATGGGACGAGGGTGAAAGGGGATAGATTCAGGAGTGATATGCGGAAATATTTCTTTATGAAAGAGTCGTGGATCCGTGGAATAGTCTCCCAGTGGAGGTGGTAGAGATGAGGACAGTATCCGAATTCAAAAAAGCATGGGACAAACACAAAGGATCTCTAAAGGAAAAAAGGGGAATGTTGTAGTTGTTGATATGGAAGGACAGACTAGATAGAAAAATGATGACAGAAAAAGACCACATGGCCTATATTTCGATTAAAGGGAGAAAAGGGATCTCAGTAACAGTGGGTCACTTGATCTTGGCTTATAGATCTTTACCACGGATAGGCTCCATGACATCAGTGATCCAAACTCCAACAATTTATCTTGTTATTAAACCTTATCCCTCATTATTACTACTCATATACACAATATGCTACTATTATGCATACACAACACTGCCAAGCAAACGGTCACAGATGTATGTGCATAATAGCATACTAGTGTATTAACATTTGTGGCTGTTTGCTTGACAAGTGTTGTATGTGCATAATAGTAGCATATAGCATAGTCACTCACCTGTAACAGGTGATCTCCAGGAACAGTATGAATTTAGTCTTCACATATGGGTATCGTTGGTACCGATGGAGCCTGTGCGGGAATGCTCCCCAGCATCCAATAGGAAAGCATTTGGGAGCATCCCTCAGCACATGCGCGCTGCCTTCCCGCCTTTCCAACTGTCCCTCTTCAGTTAAGTTTGTAGCCGAGTGAAAAGAATAGAGGGAGAGAGGAAAGAGACAAAGAGATAGAGAGACAACTCCTAGGGGAGGTGGGTGGGTTGTGAAGACTAAATTCCTGCTGTTCCCGGAGATCACCTGTTACAGGTGAGTAACTACGCTATCTCCAGGAACAAGCAGGAATGTAGTCTTCACATATGGGGACTCCCTAGCTGAAGATACCAGGGAGATAGCCCCAGGAAGGTGCCCCCCCTGGAAAGGTGGGAATCCTTCCTCCCATGGATCTATGGCATTCCACCAGGGTTGGTGGGTAGGAGTTGAATTAGGTCTGAAAGAGATTTTGAAGAACAGCTTGGCCAAAGAAGGCATCCCGACTGGAGGCTTTATCCAGGCAGTAGTGGGCTGTGAAGGTGTGTACCGAAGCCCAGGTGGCTGCTCGACAAATGTCATCGATAGACACAGAGTGGAGATTAGCCATGGAAGTTGCCATGGCTCTCACGTTATGAGCTGTGACATGGTCCTGAAGAGGAAGACCCTTACTCTCATAAGTAAAAGGATATGCATTGGGCAATCCATTTAGATAAAGTTCTTTTGGAGACCGGTTGTCCCAAATGACTAGGGTCAAAAGCTATAAAAAGTTGCGAGGACTTTCTATGTTGCTGTGTTCTCTGTAGGTAAAAGGCTAAGGCCCTTTTACAATCCAAAGTATGAAGGTTTCTTTCTGCATTAGAGGCGTGAGGCCTCGGAAAAAATACAGGAAGATAAATTGATTGATTGATTTAAATGAAAAGGCGAAACCACCTTTGGCATAAAGTGTGGATGAGTTCTAAGAACAACCTTATCATGGTGAAACCTAGTATAAGGAGGATTAGCCACTAAAGCTTGCAGTTCACTAATGCGACGTGCAGAGGTGATTGCAATTAGGAAGATGACCTTCCAGGTCAAAAACCTAAGGGTTGTAGTGGCTAAAAGCTCAAAAGGCGGCTTCATGAGCTGCCCGAGAACTTGATTTAGATCCCATGCCACCGGTGGTGGCTTAATGGGAGGTTTGGTTAATAGAAGACCTCTCATAAATCTGGATATGAGTGGATGAGAGGAAATTGGTTGTCCATTCAGAGGCTTATAAGAAGCTGCAATTGCACTAAGATGGACTCTTACCGAATTGGTCTATAGACCAGAATTCGATAAGTGAAGGAGATACCCTTAGAATCGATACTAGAGTATGCCAAGGGGGTTTAATCCCTTCTTGGAGCACCATATAGCAAAACGTTTCCACTTGAAGGCCTAAGATCTTCTTGTGGAAAATTTCCTAGAAGCCTGAAGGATATCCTTTACCTGCTGGGAAATCCTGGAGTTCTAAGCCTTCAGCAACCAGGCCGTGAGATGCAGGGACTGGGGATTCAAGTGCCATAGCGTCCCGTTCTCTTGGGAAAGGAGATCTGGAACATGCCCTAACTCCAGAGGTGCAGCTTGAGAGAGATGTAGAAGCAGGGGATACCACGCTTGGCATGGCCATCGTGGAGCTATGAGAATCATGTGACCCCTGTCTCTCTGAAGCTTGAAGAGTGTTTTGGGGATGAGGGGAATGGGTGGGAAGGCATAAAGGAAACCCTGATCCCAGTGAAGGAGGAAGGCATCCCTTGTCTGACAATTGTGAGACGGAATCCAGGAACAGAACCGGGGAAGTTTGGTATTCAGTGGACTTGCAAAAAGGTTTATGTCTGGAGTGCCCCAGAGATGAAATCTCTTTGCCACCTGGTCCAGGTGGAGGCACCACTCGTGAGGCAGCAGTACTCGACTGAGTTTGTCTGCCCAAAGGTTTTGAATGCCTGGAAGATATACCACTAGAAGGTGAATTTGATACTCTTTGGTGAGGGCCCACAGTCATAAAGCTTCGTTGCATAACGACAGAGAGCCTGTCCTGCCTTGCTTGTTCACCTAGAACATTGCTACTTGATTGTCCGTCTGGACTAGGACTGTCTTGTAGCTGAGCTGGGTGTGGAATACTCAAAGAGCTAAATAGATTGCTCTTAATTCCAGGAGGTTTATGTGTAGATCAGCCTCCTGTGGAGTTCAGGTTCCCTGGGTAGAGAGATGATTCAGGTGTGCTCCCAAACCCACCTGCGATGCATCTGTTAGGGTGGCCTGAAAAAGGGGTTGATGAAAAGGAGACCCCATTGTCAGATTTTCTAGGGATTGCCACCATTGGAGGGACAAAATTAGTCATTGAGAGTTTATTATTTTGTCCGATAAATGACCTGTAGCCTGTGTCCACTGTGTGGATAGGGTCCACTGAGCTGCTCGCATGTGGAGGCGAGCATATGGGACTACATGAACCGTGGATGCCATATGTCCCAGCAACTGTAGTAGCTCGAGCAGTTAGAGAGGATTTCCCTGCTGCTTGAGAAGCTAGTTGCATTATGTGAAGACACCGGGCCTGTGGAAGGAAAGCCCTTGCCTGTCTGGTATCTAGACAGGCTCCTATGAATTCCAGGCATTGGGAAAGAACAAGTTGGGATTTTGGGAATTTTATTACCAACCCCAAGCATTGGAGGATTCGCATTGTGCGAGACAGTGCAGTGCTGGCCTCTGCAACTGTAGGGGCTCGAATGAGCCAGTCGTCTAAGTAAGGGAAGACGAATATCCCCAGGGTTCGTAGAAATGCAGCTACTACTGCCATGCATTTCGTGAACACCCTTGGTGCTGAAGCTAGACCAAAGGGAAGAACTGTGTACTGGAAATGTTTTCCCTTGAAAAGGAATCGTAAGAATTTCCTGTGATCTGGATGGATCAGAATGTGAGTGTATGCATCCTTTAAGTCTAGAGAGCAAAGCCAATCCTGGCTTTGAAGGTATGGCAGAAGAGTTCCTAGAGAAATCATTTTCAACTTCTCTCGAAACAGGTGTTTGTTCAATTCTCTGAGATCTAAAATGGGTCTGTGTCCTCCTGTTTTCTTTGGAATAAGAAAATAGGGGGAGTAGAACCCTGCACCCCGTTGAAGAATGGGTACCTCCTCTACTGCCCCTTGAGCAAGAAGTGTTGAGACCTCGTGATCTAACAGACTGTTTGCAGAGGTTTGAGAATTGAATTGCTTTAGAATTGTAGGAGGGGGCATGCTGTGAAAATGAAGCTTGTACCCTTCTCCTACAATGGACAAAGTCCAATCTTCTGCTGTTATCTGATGCCATCTGTTGGCAAAGTGGCATAACCTGCCAGGGATATTGGGGGGTTGGGGACCCCTCAGAGGCAGGAAGGCTAAGCTCTCTAGGAAGTAATCAAAGCACTTGAGGGGGCTGAACCTGCAGAGCTGGTTGGGCTCTGGGGCCTTTTGGCTTCTTTTGCTGTCTAGTTTGTCCCTTTTGGGCAACCTGACCCTGAGATTGACTCTGCTGGGTATAGGAAGGATACAATTTCCTCTTTTTGCTGAAAGAGGGTTTTTTATAAGACTTCTTTTTGGCTGGAGTGGCTATAGATTTTGACAATCTATCAAGAGCAGTACTGTCAGCATCTAACTCATTAGCCTTTTCCTGCCAGTTCTTGCCGAAGAGACTCTCTCCCGTGCAAGGAATGTTGCCTAACTTGTCCTGTACCCAAGTCTCCAAGTCTGATGCCTGAAGCCAGGCAATCAGTCGTGTGCCAATGGCAATAGCAGAGGTTCTGCTGATGCATTCAAAGCAGTCAAAGGCTGCACGATTTACAAATTTGGAGACATCTTGAGCATGCTTAACTAGAGCAAGAAAGTCTTGTCTCTTGTCATCTGGGAGAAATGGGCTCATAAGCTCCAAATCATCTGTAACTTCCTTGAGGAACATTCCCATATACAGTATATATGAACTGATCCTACCTGAAAGCATGGAAGCCTGAAAAGTTCGGCACCCAAAAGTGGCCAGAGTCCTGCATTCACGACCTGGAGGATTGGATGCATGCCTCTTTGCACTTTTCATCCTATGCATGGCTGACTCCACCACCATTGAATGGTGTGGCAGCTGAGTCTTTTGAAATCCAGGACATGGCGGAACTCGATACATAGTATCAAGTCTCCTAGAGTGAGGAGATGTAGTCAGAGGTGTCTCCCACATTCTGAGCATCAGGTTATGCAGAATTTCATGGATGGGCAGAGTGGCTGCCTCCTTTGGAGCTTTAGGATATTGGAAAATGTCCAATTCCTTTGCTCTGGTTTCCTCTTCAGGAGCCACCGTGATTGAAAGGCCCTTGGCCATAATCACAAATAAAATCCTGAAAAGACATGTCCTCTGGAGGTGACATTCTGCGTTGGAGAGAAGAGGGATCCTCTGGGAGAAACCCTCTAGTACCAGCAGAATTGTCAGAGTCTTCAGAATCAGAGGATTCGAAGTATTCCTGACCATGATGCTCATGCAAAGCACGGTCCCGGTATCGATCGAAGTCGGTACTGAGTTGATCTGGTACCGATCTGTCTATTCCAGCCAAAGATGGCGTGGGAAGAATTCCCACCGGGGCCGGTACCATCGGTACCGGTACCGGTGTATGTACCGGTGTAGGTACCGGCATTGGTGTCGATGTCAGTACCGGTGCCCGTTGGACCAATGGTACCGCAGCTGAGAGAAGAGCTGCGATGCTGCATTCGATAGCGAGGAACCTCTGGTCTATCGACGCTGCCGATGCCTGGGTGTCGGTACCGGTGAAAACGGCCGGAACCCCTGAGCAAGGCACAGGTAGTTCTTGCAAGGTCGGGGCCTCGAGAACACCCTGAAGCCCCATTGATGCTTTGGAAGCTGAAGCCTCCCGCCGGGGCTGCTTTGCCGGTTTGGTTCCCTCAAGAGCAATGCCAATGGCCTCCCGATGCTTAGCAGGAGAGCTACCCTTTGAGAACCGGCTTTTATGTTTAGTTACCTGAGATCCATGGGAGGAAGAGGAGGCCCTTGAAGATGTCAATGCAATGGATCTGGCATCCGAAGAAAAGAGGGTACCAAGTTTTGCAGCCCAGTTCTGTCTTCCTCTTTTAGTCATCCCCATACAGGAGAGACATTCAGATGGAGAATGTTCAGGCCCTAAACATTTAAGACACCAATCATGGGTGTCAGTGACAGAAATAGTAACGCCACACTTAGTACATTTTTTTTAAAACCACTAGTTGGTTTTGCCATGTTTTAGGAATATGGGGCCTAGTGCCCAAGATGGCGCCTAGCACCAAAAAAGAAAAGTTTCTGAAGAGAAACAGCGCAAAGTATAAGTTTTGTTTTGTTTTATTTTAAGAAAAGAACTGGCGGTACCAGTAAGTGTCGTGCGGCAGGCAAACACGACATGAAAACAATTTTAAAGACGGAATTTTCTGCGGTGACAGGGTATGGATCCTGTAGGCTCCGCGGAAAACGAAGAACTGAAGAGGGACAGTTGGAAAGGCGGGAAAGGCAGCACGCATGTGCTGAGGGATGCTCCCAAAAGCTTTCCTACTGGACGCAGGGGAGTGTTCCCGTGCAGGCTCCATCGGTACAGATACCCATTTGTGAAGACTACATTCCTGCTTGTTCCTGGAGATTGTGTATATGAGTAGTAATAATGAGGGATAAGGTTTAACAAGATAATTTGTGGGAGGTTTTTTTGATCACTGATGTTATTGTGCCCAGGATCAAGTGGCCCATTGGTACTGGGATCCCTTTTCTCTCTTTAATAATAATGTTTCTAGATAAGATGGGTAAAGTTTGATAAGGTTGAATGAAGTATATCTGGATATAATCATTTGCTAAATGGCAAAAGGCCTAAATAGAGGAAATGGCTGAGTCTCCATCAGTTTACAATGCCTAGTATGATAAATCTAATCATTGCTTTCTTGCCATTTAGGTTTCAAACAATTAATAGAAACATTATCAAATAAGAATTGTTACCGCTGGTTTGAGGTCTGAAGAGAGGTCTGAAATAGAGTTAAAAAAAAGTGTTACAATTAAAAAAAAATATGAAGGAAAAAATTAATAGGTGTGTTAGTTCTCCTAAAAATCTCACCACACTTAAATGACAGAGCTTTAGCTCTTGCACCTAAGAATAATGGAGAAATTTGGTCCTACCTGTTAAATGTTTTCTTTCTTTGAGTCCAACCAGACCAGTTCAGAATGCAAGTGTTAGGGAGACAGACTTTAGAGCAGTGAGCTCTGGCCTATACGAGGTACTGTGCAGCCACATACTCTTCAGTATTCCTTTAAAACAAAGCAATACTACAACTAAACTAGTCTTTAAACACCCTGCTTACTGCAGGAAAGGATCCAGAAAATCTAAGCAAACCAACCGCATACTTTAAAAAATTCAGAAGGATCCCCTTATGCCAGTACCATTAACCGCTAAGTCAAATGGCCACAGCAGAACCTCAAGGTGGAACCTCTAGACTGGTCTGCTTGGACTCAAAAAAGGGGGAAAAATAATTAGCAGGCAAGGCCAAAATGTCTCCTTCCTTTATGTCCACCAGACCAGTCTAGAATGCATGGGGTGTAACAAAGCACCCCTGAGAATTGGTGCAGGTTTTTCTTCATCCCGCCCAAACACACTGGTGCGAAGGCCACATGCTCCAGTGTTAGAGCATCCAACTTAGCAGAGGGATCAATGAAGACCACATTACTGTCCTGCAGTCTCTGCTGGAGAAACAACTGCCCAAATATCTTCCAAAAGACAAATATTCCTCTAATGTAATGGGCCCAGAGGCCTTTCCAGGGTACCCAACATTCAAAAATAAGCTGATACAATAGCCTCCTCAAATTGATAGGCAATTGTCACCTTCGTGGTGGCCTTGCCATTCTGGGCTCCTGGAAGCATGACCAATATAATCTGACCATAAAAAAAAATTGTTGGATGGATCCAGTTTATTTATTTAGCGTACATTTGTATACCGCTACTTCCAGCGATCAGTAGCAGGGTAGATTACAAAACGGAGCTGTCTGATCAGGACAGGGATATTTGAAATATATACAAGGTGATTGATAGGAAAAGTACAGCACACAGCAATTATGAAAGAGAGTTTCCTTCCATAAGGAGGGTGGAGTTATTACCTATGTACATTTTTACAAATATACATTTTCATTTTACATATGTACATTTTTTTTTATATAATTTACATAATTTTACATAATTTACAGGTATACATCTTTGGTTTTCTGGGTAGCATGGCTGAAGTCACTTTGATTTACATCATGTTGTAATGAATCTGAAATAGGTGGGTCTTGAGTTTTTTCCTAAAGTCCATTAAGTCTTCGCACACTCATAGCTCAGGTGGCAGTTGGTTCCAGAGAGTTGGTGCTGTGAATGAGAATGCTCTGTTACTTGTACCGGTTTTGACAGATCTTATGTTTTTCGATACGCAGACGGTATTTAAGTTGGTGGTTCTTCTGCTTCTGTTGGGAGGTTGGGTGCTGATAAGGTTGGAGAGAAAAGATGGTGCTATGTTATGCATGAGTTTGAATGTGGTTGTTAGGGTTTTGTATTTTATGCGAGCTGCAATGGGGAGCCAGTGTAGCTCGATCAACACTGGTGTATGTTAACACCTCAGCACCCTGCAAATATTCAAAGTATGCAGGAAACAAAACTAACTGCCACAAACAGCCCTCTAAAAATAGGAAGAAAACAATTTCAGAAGAACTATAAAGCAATGAAATACCTGTCTGTGTAAGCTGCAAAAACAAAAGGTTCCTGACCAAACAAGCCATGGCATGAGGAATCTCTCTCACCAAAACCCCACTACCAAGAACACCTTAAGATCCTTTAAAGATGGACTCTTCAGAGATGCCAAAGGATCTGAACCTAGGGCATGAAGAATCAAATTAAGGTTCCATACCGGACATGGAAAGGACAGGATAGCGAAAAAGGGACAATACTTGACAAGAAAAAAAACCACCACACGACACATGCATCAGGGAGAGAGCTTAAGGAAGCTCCTTCCCAAGCTGCTTCAAAAGCAAGCTAATGCTGCTACCTGAACTTTCAAGGATTATAAATCACACCTCCCTTAAATCTGCTGGAAGGAAAGTAATAGCTCTGCCATGGAGGCCCAAAAGGGAGAAGTTCATGCAATGAACACTGTCAAAAACACTCCACAACTTTCCCAATCTTAACACATGCTAAGGAGGATGATCTTCTATGCACCTATAAGAGTCAGAATGACTGCTTCTGTGTAAGCTTTGCCTTAAACACAACCTCTCAGAAGCCAAGCCATAAAAAGACAACCAAGAGAACTTGTAGTCCCTTCCCCTACAGAAGACACAAGACCACTCCCACCTGGAGATGCACCATACCTATATATCACAGATGCCTGGGTCAATCCAGCATCACTAGAACTACCAACCCAGGATGCTTAATCCTTTGCAAAACTCATTCCAGTAAGTGTCAAAGAGGGAAGACAAACAGTACTCTTGTGCACAAGCTACAAGACGGCCTTCAGGATTTTCAGTCCTTCATACCTTTCCAGACTGAAAAAACACTCTACAAGACTTCAGCGTTCCAGTCTAATGCCAAAAGAACCATTAACCGAGTCCTTCAGTGGCTCCAAATTTAGTCAGAGGCCCTCCCTTACAGATCCAGTGTACTGAGATTCAGGGAATACCTACTTGTGCATTTTTAGAAACTGCAATGATAGCTACAGACAAGAGCAGAATATGGGATTAAGCCCAGTAGAAGAACAAAGTGACCTCCCTGGCCACCACTGAACTTTTTACCGTGCCTTGGTTGACATATCACCACTGTGGAATTGCTGAAAAATATCCAACACCTTTCCTAGTGTTGAGGCAAGGCTGACTGTAAGTGTCTCCCAAAGGACACTCGTTTCTAAATGGATTGAGAAAGGCCAGGTAGGCAATCAATCTTATTCAGACAGACAATGAGCCCCCCCCCCCCCTCCGCCTCAGCCAGTGTCACTGACATCTGTTGTTGCCACCAGTCGAAGCTGAAGGGCCCCAGCCTATCAAAAGATTAAGTGACCTCTGTCACCAACTGAGACCAGATTTGGACTCTACTGAGCAGGTGAGACATGACTTGTAATTCTGGCTCAGAGTCAACCAGCAATGCAACAGGAGCTTGACCACTCTCTCCTGGGAAAGAAACACCTTCTCCTTACAGATAATGAAATGTGCTCCCCTAAAGACACCAACCACTGGCTAGGTGATCAGCTCTCCAGCCTGCTAGAAATCAATTTGTTTTCAAAATTAATTAAAATGGACTCTAAAGACCGACATCAGCATTCTTCGTGCTGTTGCCTCTCTGCTTTCCACTCTGATTTTGTTCTTCCTTATCGTCCCTCCAGTCCAGTCCAGACACTTGGGTTAGCTCCACTCACTAGCAGCTGGAGACAGAACATTGTCAGGTCTTGATGATGTCATGATACAAGTGCTCTGTGCATCATCCCCAAGACCAGTATTCTCAGACTCCAGCAGCTGGTGAAGAGCTTCTGTGCAGTCTGGACTCCAGTGATTGGCCCTACAGGAGTGTTGAATTCAACCAGTGTGGATAATTTACCAGGAGTGAATGGGAGCCTGCAGTTTGAACTGGAACTGTTGAGTCAGTCAAGTTTCTATTTTGCGTGCATTACCTGGGTCCCTTCTCCTCTGGCATTCGTAGAGTTCTTTTGCATTCCAGCTTGCTGTTTTGGCACCAGGTTAGTGTTGGCTCTTGATCCACAGTAGTGCCAAAGCAAAAAAAAAAACAAAAAAAACACCCCACACACAAAACATACCACACCATACACAAGGGAGCGGCACATTTCCTGCCTTGGGCTGATGTGCTGGGTCTTTCAGTTTCTTGCTCCGGTGGGGTTTTACTTTTGGTTTGTTGTTTTATTATGTCCACAAGGAAAGCAATGTGCGCAGCGTATGGGGGCTGGTGGAGCATGCTGTCAGCCATGGTTTTTGCTGTAGCTGTGAAAATGAGGGCAGAACAGCCAAGGAGATTCTCTCTGGGGGTAAATCCCTGCCAGGGGAGTCAGTTCAAGTGTCGAGGAATGTGAGTTTACAAGCTAAGCAGCTTACTCCCTCTCCTCGGGTTCCCACGGTTTTGGCAGAAACTGCAACTATTTTGAAGCAGCCCAGCCTGTCAGCTCTTGAAATGGGAGAAAGGCAGGAAAGTGAGGTTACTTACCTGTAACGGGAGTTCTCCGTGGACAGCAGGATAAGTCAGCCACACTAGGTGACATCATCCAATGGCGCCAAGACAGAAGTACTCTCTATAGCTTAGTAGGGCTTAGCCCTTCTGAGCATGGGCTACCTAGGCTCCACCTCCGGGTCCACCCCAAGTCAGCCACCGAGTTACTAGCTGAGCCAACTGCTAAGGGCATGGACCCGGGAGGAGAGTGTCACCATGCAGGGGAGGAGGGAGGGAACGTGTGACTGACGGAGAACTCCCGTTACAGATAAGTAACCTCGCTTTCTCCTAGGACAAGCAGGATGAGTCAGCCACACTAAGTGCCTCCCAAGCTATGAAGAGCTGAGGTGCAAGTGTTGGTCGAAGTGAAGGAGGTAATGCCAACTGATTGAGAAATACCTGTTTATTGCTGAACATTGTAGGCAGTTCTTGACCCTTTTTACAGTGTAGACAAATATGGAAATTAGATTTACCTGCTAATTGTTGTTCCTTGAGGAACTCCAGTCCAGTCCCGCACCTCTGGGTAGTGCTCCTCCTCCAGCAGCTTGGAGACTGAGCATGTCATCTTTTTGATGACACCTAGCTATATATACAGGTGGCACCTCCTACCAGCCCCAGTATTCTCCTAACAAAGCAGACTCACCAGAGCAATAACTAGGTAAAACTTAAAAATCTAACAAACCAAACCAACCAAGAATACCACCTAAGCAGCCTGTACACTCGTCCCAACTACCTAAGGAGGACACACGGACCTCTCTCTTCCCAGAAGCGAGACATAGCTGTCTAGCTAAGCCACCCCCCATCCTTGGGAGCATCAACTGACAGGACCCAGAAATCATTCCCCCTGTTGACACTGATTACCGCCAGAATACTGGGCTTGATGGACCTTGGTCTGACCCAATATGGCATATCTTATGCTCCTGCTTCAGGACCGAGTTGCCCCATAGCCAATCAACCCAGCAAAAGAGAGGGAATCGGGACTGGGCTGGAGTTCCTCAAGGAACAACAATTAGCAGGTAAGACTAATTTCCATTTCCTTATCATCCCTCCAGTCCAGTCCCGCACCTCTGGGATGTAACAGAGCAGTACCTTAATGGGAGGAACCCGCACAACCGGCCTAGAGCACTGCCAATCCAAAACGGGCATCCCCCGCCGTCTGGAGATCCAGACGGTAATGCTTAGTGAAGGTAAGCAGCTGTGACCAAGTCGCTGCCCTGCAAATATCTACAGGCGGAACCAAACTGAATTCCACCCAGGATGCCGCTTGCGCTCTCGTGGAATGCGCCCTCAAGCCGTCTGGTACCGGCTTGCCCTTCAGGATATGCGCCGAAGCAATTGCTTCCCAGATCCACCTTGAAATGGAGGCCTTCACTGCCGCCTCACCTCTGCGCAGTCCTCCAAACAAAACAAAAAGCCTGACTTCTGAAAAGGCTCGGTCCTCTTCAAGTACTTTCAGAGGACTCTCTTCACATCCAAACGGCGTAATTGCTTTGAAGCCAGGTCATCCTTACCTGTTACCAACACAGGCAGAGACCTCTTGATTCATATGAAACATTGACACAACCTTTGGTAAAAAGGACAGAACAGGCCGCAAAACAACCTTTTCCTTCGAAAAAGAAATAAGTGGCTCCCAGCAAGACAAAGCCTGGAGCTCCGAAACCCTTCATGCCGAACAGATCGCCACCAAGAAAACGGCCTTCAGTGTCAGGTCCTTTAAGGAAGCATGCTCGAGAGGCTCAAAAGGTTCCTCTACTAAGACATTCAGCACTAGATTCAGATCCCACGAGGGCACTAACCCACTCCGTGGAGATCGGAGATGTGACACTGCTCTCAAAAACCGAAGCACATCAGGATGCGACCCCAAAAGCACTCCCCCCTATAACAGGCAATTGCCGCCAGCTGAACACACAAAGAACTAGCCACCAATCCTTTGTCAAAACCTGCCTGCAGAAGAGCCAGAACTGAAGCCGAGGACGGACATGTCTGTCTATCCTCACACCATGACTCAAATATACGTCAAACGCGAATATACGTGAGACATATGGAGCTCCTTCGGGCATGTAATAGGGTCGCTATGACCGCTCCTGAATAACCTCTCCTCAGCCTTGCCCGCTCAAGAGCCAGGCTGTAAGCGAGAATCGATCCACCTGGGGCATGCAAATTGGTCCCTGCATCAGCAGATCCTTGCGCAGAGGGAGCCGCCATGGCAGTGCTGCCTGCAGACGCATCAGATCTGCCTACCACGGTCAACAAGGCCAAATCGGGAATGATTAGAACTACCAACCCCCGATGCGCCTCTATGTGCTGCAGCACTCTTCCGATGAGCGCCCACGGGGGAAACACAGAGAAGCCCCCTTTCGGGCCATCTCTGAACCAGAGCATTGGGGCCCTCTGACATTCGTTCCATTCTCCTGCTGAAAAATCTTCTGGCCTTGGCCGAGTGGAACGTTACCATCAAATCCATGACAGGCTCGCCCCAGCGTTCCACCAGGCACTGGAACACAATCTGGTTGAGGCACCACTCCCCTGGGTCCACCCGAACCCGGCTGAGATAGTCCGCCAGCACGTTCTGGACTCCTGCTATGTGTGCTGCCGACAGTGCTTGCAGCTGAACCTCTGCCCAGCCTAACCACGCTTCAGCTTCCTTTGAGAGCTGGACTGCCCGTGCCGCCTTGCCAATTCATATATGCCACTGTTGCTGCACTGTCCGAGAAGACTCTCACTGCTTTTCCCCGCAGGATTTCCTCATAGCTGACCAGGGCCAGGGCCAGAGCCAGAGCCACCGTCCTCATTTCGAGCCTGTTGATTGACCATTGAGCCTCCAGAGGCCCCCACTGACCTTGGGCAAAGTGACCCTCGCAAAGGGGCCCCCAGCCAGATAAGCTGGCATCTGTAATCACCCCTCTCCAAGTTCCCTGGTTTCAGCCACCACCTGAGAGAATTCCTGACTTCCTGTGGGCAAGGGAGCACCCGATGGCACCTCCTTGAGGAGGCGCCATCGGGTCCAGAGGCGCCACGCCGGACAGCTCATTCCGGGTCCTGCAGCCCCTTAAGAGAAGGCGCCATTGGGCGCACGCCAGAGGGCCTGTAACCAACTTCCTTACAAAGTAAGCACCCCACTGCTACTGCTACCCGTAGCCAAATGACTCCACTGCTACCCATTGCTCCCTTATTACCTCTACTCCTGTACCTACAACTAATCCTGCATTGCAATGATCTGGCTACCCATTGCTAGCTCCGAACTGGTTACCCCATTGCTTGCACTGAACTTCCTACTCATTGCTTCCACTAAACCTTGCTGCACTGGCCTCAGTCCCTCCACTACCCCTACCTTACCTTACCCTTACCGCAACCCATAGTACATAGCATGTAATCCCCACTTGTAACCCAACATATACTGCATAGTGTTTAAAATCCTAAAATCCGAAGTCATCTCATCCCCTGCAAGTTAACCCACGCTGCTTAGCTCCCACTCCTCCTCTGCTATGGCCCCAAATCACATTGTCCTTCTCTTCCTCATACTCCCCAACTGCATCCCTTCCTACCAACACCCTCACTTCTCTCCCCCCTACTCTCCCTCACCTCTCCCTCCATTCTGTCTCCTAACCTAGCATCTGCCCTTGAGCTACATCTCCCCCTCACCCTTATTCAACCAGCCCCCTCTCGTTAAGACAACCCCACCCTCGCTTCCGCCATACTGCCTCCGCCTTACCCCGCTCTCTACTACTCCTCCTCCTTCTATCAGGTAATATCAACCCCAACCCTGGCCCCCCTCGATTTCTCTCATTCTAAGAGCAGCTCCTCACGCACCTTACCTAATCTCATCCATATCCCTCTCCTCCCCCTTTCTGCCATCCTCACTCATGCCCCAATCTCTCAACCAGAGATATCGACCCCAACCCTATCTCCTCTAGAGTTCTGTCTCACTCTAAAAAGAAATCCTCACATGCCCTATCTGATATCACCAAGATTCCCCTTCATTCCCCTTTCATTTCCCCTCTCTCATGCCCTTCCTGGAGGGCACACTCATCCAGAGACACCCACCCATACCCAGGTCCCTCCAGACCTCTGTATTACTCTGGCAATAGATCCTCACGTAACAGCCCCCCTAGACCGCTGCCTCACTGTGAAAAGAAGTCCTCACGTAACTTATCCAACCTTATCCATATCCCTCTCCTTTCCCCCTCCGCTCTCCCGTTCTCATGAGCCCTATGGAATGCTTGCTTGCTCGCTCGCTAACAAACTTCCTTTTACTCATGATCTCTTCATCTCTAATGCACTACACCTTCTTGCCCTAACTGAGACCTGGCTCCTCCCAAACGATACCACATCCGCTGCTGCTCTCTGCCAAGGGGGCTACCAGTTCTCCCATACACCTCGTTCTACTGGCCGCGGTGGTGGTGTTGGACTCCTACTTTCTCCCTCTTGCCAATTCCAACCCCTCCTGCTGCCTCAATCACACTCCTCCCTCTCCTTTGAAGTCCACTCCATTCGCCTCTTCACACCACTCCCCCTCCGTGTAGCTGTTATCTATCGCCCACCCGACAAATCAAAATCAACCTGCCTTACCAACTTTGACGCCTGACTTTCCATCTTTCTAGACCCCTCTTCCCCTACTCTTATTCTTGGCAACTTTAACATTCACATTGACGACCCCTCCGATCCCCATGCTTTAAAGCTCCTTGCCCTAAGTTCCAACTTTGCTCCACTGCCCCCGCCCACCTGCACAGCCATTGCCTTGACCTGATACTCTTCTCTAACTCTTCTCCCTTAAACTTCCCTCATCTGACCATCACCTTTTAACCTTCAATCTTCAGCTTCTGCTGTCTCAACCCCGTCCCGTCTCCTCCGACCTATTTCGAAACCTTCATAATATTGATCCCTTGATGCTCTCCTCCACCATCTCTCCATCTCTTTCCTCCATTTTGTCCTCTAAATCTGTCGACGATGCAGTAGCCTCTTATAATGCTGCACTATCCTCGGCTATTGACACTCTTGCCCCGCCCACCCTTTGTCCCGTTAGACGTTCTACTCCTCAGCCCTGGCTTCCCTCTACAACCAACTATTTACGCATCTGTACCCGTTCTGCTGAACGTGCCTGGACCAAATCCCACTCCCCTGAAGACCTTCTACACTTCAAATTCATGCTCAACTCCTTCCAGTCAGTCATAGCACTTGCCAAACAAAATTACTTCATCCAACTCCCTAGCCTCTGATCCTCGCCGCCTCTTTAATACCCTCAATTCTCTCCTCAAGGTGCCCCCGGCCCCCAGTCTGGCCTTTACATTCTGCCCAAACCCTTGCTGACTATTTCCATGACAAAATCCAAATGATTACCCTCCAATTCCCCACACCCTCATCTACCCCCTTCTCCACAATTCCCCCCCCCCCCACATCCTGACTTCCTCTGCTACCCTCTCCTCCTTCCCTACGATCTCTGAAGAGGAAACCACACTTTTTTCCTCCTCCAAACCCACCACCTGTTCCGCTGACCCTATCCCCACCCATCTTCTACACCCCATCTTCCCCACCGTTATCCCCTCCATTTCTGTTATTCTCAACCTATCACTCTCCACTGCAACCGCCCCCATCGACTTCAAACATGCCGTTGTCACAACTCTCCTCAAGAAACCCTCACTCGATCCCACCTGTCCTAATTATCGACCCATCTCCCTCCTTCCCTTCATATCTAAATTTCTAGAATGGGCAGTCCATTGACGCTGCCTCAACTTCCTCACCTCCCAGGCCCTCCTGGACCCACTACAATCTGGCTTCCATCCCCTACACTCCACCGAAACGGCTCTTACAAAAGTCTCCAATGACTTGTTCCTCGCTAAATCTAAGGGCCTCTACTCTGTTCTCATCCTCTTCGACCTCTCCGCTGCCTTTGACACCGTTGACCACAATCTTCTCCCCTCCACCCTCTCCTCGCTTAGTTTCAAGGGCTCCATATTATCCTGGGTCTCCTCCTACCTCTCCCATCGCTCCTTTAGTGTATGCTCTGGCGGCTCCTCCTCCTCTCCCATCCCGCTCCATGTTGGTGTACCCCAGGGATCCGTCTTGGGCCCCCTCCTTTTCTCTCTCTATACCCAATCCCTTGGCGCGCTTATCTCCTCCCATGGCTTTCAGTACCATCTCTATGCCAACTCCCCCCAAATCTACCTCTCTACACCTAGTATCTCTCCAGCAATCTAAACCAAGATCTCTGCCTGCCTTTCTGACATCGCCGTCTGGATGTCTCATCGCCGCTTTAAATTGAACATGGCCAAGACTGAACTCCTCCTCTTTCCCCCTAACTCTTCTCCTCCTCCTCTTCCCCCTTTCTCAGTCTCCGTGGACGGATCTACGATCCTTCCTGTTCCCTCGGCCCACAATCTGGGGGTCGTCTTTGACACCTCTCTCTCCTTCTCCACACATATCCAGCATGTTGCTAAAACCTGCCGCTTCTCTCTTTACATTAGCAAAATCCACCTCTTCCTGTCGGAACACACCACCAAAACACTTATCCACTCCTTAATCTCCTCTCGCCTCGACTTCTGCAACCTACTCCTTGCTGGTCTTCCCATGAGCCATCTCCTCCCCCTTCAATCCATACAAAATTATGCTGCTCGACTAATCTTCCACCAATCCCACCATGCCATTACTCCTCTTCTCAAGTCGCTTTATTGGCTCCCCATCCAATTCCACATCCAATTCTCCTACAGGTGCATTCACTCTGCGGCCCCTCAATACCTCTCATCTCTTCTCTCCCCACATCCCAGCTTGGGAACTTCGCTCCACTAACAAATTACTTCTATCTAGGCCTTTCACTCGTACCGCTAACTCCAGGCTCGCTCCTTTCATCTTGCTGCACCCTATGCCTGGAACAGCTTACCTGTGTCTATACATCAGGCACCCTCCCTAGCCCTCTTCAAATCCAGGTTAAAAACCCATCTCTTCACCGTCGCGTTCAGATCCTGACTTCTATCCTTCATCTTAACCTAACCCCATCATTTTCATGACCGAACTGTAAAACCCATCGAATTGATTAATGTTTTGTACTGTCTTGACTAGATTGTAAGCTCAGATGAGCAGGGACTGTCTCCTGTACGTATGTCTGTACAGCGCTGCATGCGTGGCGCTATATAAAAGTGTTTAATAGTAGTAGTAGTAGTAGTGGGTCAGTGGCCGTCTCTGATGGGACCACCAACAGAGCAGGGCTCTCTGCAATGGCCGCATGTGTGCACTTGCCCATGGCACCAATTCAATCGTGGCCGCCATGGTGCCCAGAACTTGCAAGTAATCCCAGGCCGATGGACCCACCATTCATATCAAGCCTCGCAGTCAGTCCACCCACATCTTTGGCAAGAACACTCTTCCCGCCCAGGTGTCGAAGCGTGCTCCAAGATATTCACGCTCGTGAGTCGGCTCCAAATGACTCTTGGATAGACTGACTACCCATCCGAGCCCTTGGAGAAACTCCACTACTTTCCTCGTCGCCTTTGCGCTCTCCTCCCTGGACTTGGCCCGAATTAGCCAATCGTCGAGGTACGGATGCACTAGAATTTCTTCTTTGCGCAGCGCTGCTGCCACCACCACCATGACTTTGAAGGTATGCAGCGCAGTTGCCAGCCCAAAAGGCAACGCCCGAAACTGGAAGTGACCCATGGGTACTGCAAAACGAAGGAAACTTGGTGATCCGGTCTTATGGGAATGTGTAGGTATGCCTCCGTGAGATCTAGAGACATCAAAAATTCCCCCCTCCTTACCACCACAATCACTGATCCCAACTTCTCCATGTTAAAGTGAGGAAACCGCAGGCAGCGGTTTACCCCTTTGAGGTCGAGAATCGGGCGAAAGGAGCCTTCCTTTTTGGGCACCACAAAATAAATTGAGTATCGACTGCAGCCGTACTGCTCCACTGGCGACGGCTCGAAGCTGCAACAGGCGGGATAGTCTCCCTTACCGCCTCCAACTTTCCTTGGGCTTTGCAGGGGGACTGTATGAAAAAGTTCCCTTATTGGATGAATCCATTCCAGGGCGTAACCTTCCCTGACCGCCTCCAGGACCCATTGGTCAGACGTGATCTGGGCCCAGGCAGAGTAAAGCTCCCACAGCCGACCTCCCACAGGCTCTACCCCTGCCTGAGCCCACCTCGCTTCATTGTCCTCTTTTGTGTCCCAAGGTATCGGTGGCTGCAAACCCTCTCCCCGCTAGCCACGAAAGCTCTGTCCTCTGGCCGGGAACCTACCCCTCTGAGCCTGTTTGAAGCAAGGGGTACGAAAACGCTTAAACTCCCTTGGCTGATTTTGAGTCAGGGAAAGCCCCCTGTTCTGCCTTTGTTGTCCTCGGGAAGACGGCCTCCCTTGGACTCTCCTAAATCCTTCACCAACTTCTCCAAGTCTTCCCCAAATAGAAGCTTCCCTTTAAAGGGAACAGTTGCCTTACAGGAACTGTCCACTGCCCAGTTCCGAAGCCACAAATAGCGGTGTGCTGCCACCATGGAAGCCATACTCTTGGAGAGACCCCTGATAAGATCATAATGGGTGTCTGCCAGATAGGCCGCCCCGGACTCCAACTTTGATGCCTCTCCTGACATGGCAGGCTCCGCTTCCCTCGGGCCCTGCATCCTTTGAGACCACCGGAGACAAGCCCTAGTCATCCATGCCACGCAGATTAAGGCCTGCAAGGACAAGGCCGAAATATCAAACGCCTGCTTCAACAGAGTGGTCCAGCTTCCTATCCTGGGCATCCTTCAAAGCCACACTCCCCTCTACGGGTATCGTCATCTTCTTTGTCACCACCGACACAGCTGCGTCCACTTTAGGCGACCTCAGGAGTTTAAGCTCCTGCTCCAGCAGGGGATAAAGACACAACAGTATCCGCCCTCCCTTGAGTCTTGCTTCTGGCAGATCCCACTCCTCCTGTATCATCTGCTTAACTACTTTATGGATCTGGAACACTGCCTGCGACTTCCGCACTGCCTGAAGCAGCGGGTCCTCCAAAGTCTCCTCTTCCGCTGGTATACTTGTGGGCATATTCAGAATCTTCAACAACTCTGAGATGAATGCAGGTAGCTCCTCTTGACGAAACACTCTCACCAGCTTGGCTCGATCCTCCCCTTCCGGGATCTCACCATCTTCCAATTTCTCAGAAAGGTCCAGGTCCAAGTCCAACTCTTCCGCCTCCGGACCCTCCGACTCCGGTGATGGGTGCCCCTTCTCCAAACCTCTGGCCCTCTTGGCAGGGACTCCCATATCACTTACCACTGTGCTAGCCGCCCTCTTCGACCCTGATGGTGAAGAGAGGCCACTTTCTATGCCCTGCTGTCGCAAGCAAAACGCTCTATACGACAGCAAGACAAACTCCGGTGAAAAATCATCCGGAAGACCTCGTACTCCTCGAACCAGCGACACCGAGGGTCCTGGAGTAGCCGAGGAACTGTGGTCCCCCGTCCCTAGCGATAGAGCCGAACCTTCAGCCTCCTGTGCCTGAGAGGGGGTCCCTGGACTCACCTTGTCCTGTTGCTCGTGTTCTAAGGAGGCAGCCTCCTGTGTGCACCCCACATAGACTCCAGCCTCCGAGACCGCCGCCTTCCGGGCTCCGCAAACTAGGCATTGTGGCCTTGCTGGCATGGCCGTTGCACTTATAAACCCCACAAGAAATACAGCTATCTGCCTATTCCACACACAGCTGCCTCTTGCTTGCTTTAAAAAAAACAACAACTTTTTTTTTCTTTTTTTTTTAGTTTTTTTAATTTATTTTTTTATTGAATGCAAATCCTTAGGCTCCACAAGCCAAGTACAGCCTTGAAAAACCTACTTAACCCCAAAACCTATAAAAACAAAGTAAACATGGCAAAACAACTGAAAATAAGTTAAAGCAAAATAAAAACACGTTAATATTGCTAATAGACCTGTTCCCTCCCCCATCATGGCAAAGAAATCTGCCCCAAACACCAGAAACCGCACACACAGTGTGGGTGGGAAACTCGACTGCGGCCTGCCCAAAACGGCAGCGGGAACCTGTACCATGTGCTCCTGGCCTCCGTCTCCTCACCACCAAACAGACTCCAGTTCCACTCACCGTACCTCTGTCAGCCCCGATGACCGGCACCGCCCTCTGCAGCCCTCCGTCTGATTCAGGAGCCCCGGTTCACCTTGCAGCACCGTTCCCTTCCTCCCATGCTCAGCTGCACAGAGGGGGCTTTGGTGCCGGGGAGGGGGGAAGAGGAGAGAGGAGAAAAGACACCTCGGTCTGTCAGCTGCCCCGATGCAACGGCTCCACACCCAGCAACGGGATCAGGAGCCGTTAAATTGTCCCCTCTGCTGTCTCCTTCCTAAATCGACCCTGATCCGTTTTTTTTTCTAGCTTTAAAGCAAAAACTCACCCTGTCAATACAGAAAACCAAAATTATCCCAAAAGAAAACCAAAAACCTCAAAACTGACTACTGCCATCATTTACTATGTTACTATGTATGTTACTTATCTCTCTTCAGTGAGCCCTGCACCCTGGCTCACTACCTCCAGCTGCTTGGAGACTGAGCAATACTGGGGCTGGTAGGAGGTGCCAGCTGTATATATAGCTAGGTGTCATCAAAAAGATGACACGCTCAGTCTCCAAGCTGCTGGAGGAGGAGCACTACCTAGAGGTGCGGGACTGGACTGGAGGGACGATAAGGAACTTATCAATTTAACAGTGCAAAAATGCAGATTCAGTAACTTATAGTGCAATACAAATTCTCAGTGTGGTACAGACAGTGCAGAACAATAGTGCAAATGGTGCAAGTAACAGTGCAGAACAACTTTGCAGAACACCACCACAAGATAACAAGGTGCGAGATCGTGCAGTTGCAGCCTGACACACGGGTCAATACTGTAGAGGTAGACAGTCCAGACTGTTCCACGGTCCAGAGCACTGTTCCCTCTAAGCTGTGCGCATGTGCGCGCGCGCACACCTCGCTGAGCGAGTGCACATACTTTACAACAGAGCGCACAAAAATTACGGCTCTGATTCTGATAGAAAACACCACAGACATCTTAAAATTTAAAAGTTGTGATTGTAATTACTAGAAATTTTCTGCTTCATTTAGTAATCGTCTATTTTTATTTAATTTGATTAAAATCAATGTGGTGTACATACTGTATTCTGACGTGTAGTCAAATTTTAAAGTACATAACTCCGAGTGTGGTTATGTGGCGCACAAAAATTTAGTCTTCCTTCAAAAGCTGCACAGCTGATATTTTATGTGCACACAGCCTACAGAAAATTAGAGGGAACATTGGTCCAGAGTTACTGCCACGGAGGGTCTGCAATGGATAGGACAGCCCGACCGAAGGCGAGATCCTCGTTGGAGAGGCCGCAGCAATAGCGCTTTTTGAAGGTATGAAGGGATGACCAGGTGGCAGCTCTGCAAATATCTGCCACGGGGACCCATTTCAGGTTGGCGATGGAAGAGGCCATCGCCCATAGCTGATGTGTGTTAACTGGGGGTGCATGCCCTGCACCTGCTCACTCCAAGCAGAAGGCGATGCAGGCAGAGATCCAGAGGAATAGGTCCGCTTGGAGACCGGACGGCCAGGTTTGTTCAGGTCATAGGAGACAAAATGTTGTCCCCTTGCGGTGAGGCGCAGTCCGGAGAAGATAGATGCGGAGGGCTCTGACACAGTCCAAGGTGTGTAGTCTTTGCTCCTCAGGGGAGGAGTGGGGTTCTGGGTGGAAGCTAGGCAGTTCTATGGACTGGTTGATATGGAAGGCAGAGGCCACTT
Organism: Ichthyophis bannanicus; assembly: GCA_033557465.1. Lineage (NCBI taxonomy): Eukaryota > Metazoa > Chordata > Amphibia > Gymnophiona > Ichthyophiidae > Ichthyophis > Ichthyophis bannanicus. The sequence goes on from CM066033.1 coordinate 666,060,102, forward strand.
TAGGCACAGATTTTGGGTGCATCCGGAGGGAAGCTTTGTCGCTGGTGAGCTGGGTGTAGGGTGGGTACGTCACCAGGGTTTGCAGCTCGCTGATCCGTCTGGCTGACGTGATGGCAATTAGGAATAGAGTTTTCCAGGAGACGTGCTTCATGTCTGCCGTGTGCAAGGGCTCAAAAGGAGGTAGAGCGAGTTGGCTGAGGACGGCGTTGAGGTCCCAGTGAGGGTAGAGGGTGTAGGTTGGTGAGGCCTTTCATAAAGCGGGCAACGATAGGTTGAGCTGCGATGGAAACGTCTCCGCAGTGGACGTGGAAGGCCACGATTGCGGTGAGGTGGAATCAGACAGATTGAGGCTGCAATCCCTGATGGGAGAGCTTGGTGAGGTATTGCAGCACCTGCGGCGTGGGGCAGGAGAAAGGGTTGAGTTGCTGGATGGAGCACCAGGAGGTGAATCGTCTCCATTTCAGGCCATACAACTTCATCGTCGAGGGGCATCTGGCTGAGAGTACCACTTGTGTGACCTCAGGCGGGAGATGGAGGGGTGATAGGGTTACCCGCTCAGCCTCCATGCTGCTAAGGACAGGGTCCACAGATTGGGGTGCAGGGTGTTGCCATCATCCTGGAAGATTAGGTCCGGCCTCAGAGGAAGGCAGATTAGTGATTCCCGTGCCAGGCGGTAGAGGAATGGGAACCACTCTTGGCGGGGCCAGTGGGGTGCGATGAGGATAGCTTGCGCCCCGTCTGAGATGATGTGCTGCAAGGTCAGCGATATCAGGAGGAAGGGCAGGAAGGCGTACACTAGTGACCAGTCCCCCCAGTACATGTTGAATGCATCCGGGGCGATGCTGTGGTGAGAGGAACGCTTCAAGCAGAAGGTGTAGCATTTGGTGTTCCCCTCCGTGGCTGTCCCCACCGCCAGAAGAGGGTGAGGTTCACCTGGCAGTTGAGCGTCCATTCATGAGGGCTGAGCTGTTGGCTGAGGCGGTCTGCTAGCTCATTTTGGAGTTCCGGCAGGTAAGATGCCCAGATGAAGCAGTGGTTGTGTAGGGTGAAAATCCACATCTGTAGAGCCTCCCTGCAGAGAGCACGGGAGCCTGTTCCACCCTGCTTGTTGATGTAGAACATGGCTACCTGGTTGTCGGTTTGAAGAAGGATGTTTTGTCCACGGATCAGGCTCTGGAAGGTTTTGAGAGCATGCCAGATTGCCCTATGGAAGGTCCGCTCTCGTGCCATTCACGCTCCTTGGGTGCGGAGGTGGAGGCAGTGTGCTCCCCAGCCAGATGGGGAGGCGTCCATGGTTATGGTCAACTGATGGACAGGCTGTCTCAGAGGGCGGCTGCGTGTAAGGTTCTTCCTGACGGTCCACCAGAGGACTGCGGCATCCATGTGGATGTGAGTGCTGAGGGACTGTGAGTGCTGGTTCCAATGCTATCTCAGGTGCCACTGCAAGTGGCGCATGTGAAGCTTAGTCATGGATACGACCTGGGTCGATTCTGCCATGTGGCCCAGAAGGCGGAGGAGTGTTCTGGCGGTCGTGGGGCCATTCTCCGAGGCACGTCGTATCAGTCGAACGATGGCTTCCCTCCGAGTGGGTGGCAAGAATGCCCTGGAGACTGTGGTGTCTATTATCGCTCCAATGAACTTGAGGCGTTGAATGGGCTGCAGGTGCAACTTCTGGTAGTTCACCAGGAAGCCTAGAGATGTCAAGAGGAAGATGGTCTGTTGCGTAGCAGATGCGGCTTCCTGTAGGGAGGGGGCTGAAATCAGCCAGTCTTCCGGGTATGGAAGACACATATGCCCCGCTTGCGGAGGTGGGCAGCCACAACAGCCACGCATTTTGTGAACACTCGTGGCACAGGAGATAGTCCTTGTATTGAAAGTGTCTCCCCAGGATCTGGAAGCACCCTGGAATGCCTTCTTATCGACGTTGTCAAGTAGCTTGAGGTCCCTGCCTGGGGGGCTGTTGGAGTGTGTCCGTGTCGATTTGGAGCATTTGAAAGCTGACTTGATGGCAATGGAGTGGTGCGGAAGCTGGGTCTTGTCGAATCCCGGCAAGGGCTGGACCTGGTATTTTAAATCCAGTTTGCAGGAGGAGGGGGGCCAAGAGTTAGGGTTGCGCCATAACTTGAGGAAGTTCTCATGGAGCAGGGGATGCACGGGTATTGGTGCAGGGGCCCTGGGTGTCTCTAGGAACTTTAGTGCTGCCTGGGTTTCTGGATGCTGGTCGGAGGGATGGCAGGTTGTAGGCAGGGCCATGGCTGACGCAAGTTTGCGGAAGAACCTGGGGTAGGTGAGGTCCTCTGGATTGTTTGGGGTGAGGTCCGCCGCTGCAGGTGCGAGGTCTTGTCCCGAGGAGGTTTCAGCAGTAACAGGGGACTCGGGGGAGGTGGGCTCCTCTGTCACAGGGGGTGGCAGTGTCGCAGAAGGACAAAGGCGCAGGCCCTAGTGAGGTTGCTGGAGGGTCGGGGCCCTTGGGTCCCAAGTAGGGTGTCGGGGTAGTTGCGCGAGTGAGTCTGTACCCATTGCTGGAAAAGACTGGAGTGCAGGGTAGAGAATTCAGTGGCCATGTCAGACTCCTTGCTGAGAAATATTCGCAGGGGCTGTCTCGTGCTGAACCTTTGAAGGAGTGGGAGCCTCCGGGGTTCAGGATCCATAGGAGATGGCAGTTCTGAGTCTGAGTTGGGAGGAAGCACATACCTGCTGTGGAGTGTAGGGCTATTGAGCCTGGAGGAGCTGCTGGAGGGAGATTTACTGTGTTTGTGCTGGGCTCGCAGATGGTGTCTTTTGGAATGTGGGTTGCTGCTGGAGTGCCTCCCCCGGCGTCTGCAATGCTTTCTGTAGCCTCTGCTACATTGGCGCAGGACGGAGAGGCTCACCGGTGGGAGGGGGAGCATTTGGAGCTGTGCCTTGTGGGGGATTCGTTGCCGTGGCACCAGCCAATGGCGCCACGGTGGGTGGAGGAAGCAGATGAGATGGCCACCAACACACCCAGGGTTCCCACGATGGTTCCTGGTGCACCGGAGGGGACTCTGAAGAGGTCGTAGCTGTAGGAGGGGCAAGCAGGCTGGAAAGCATGCTGGAGACATCACAGCTGCAGATGGAGACTGGCAGGGGCACATCCGGAGCCACGGAAGAAGCAGGCTGCATCGAACAGCTTGCGCAGCCGCACGGTCTGCCGTTGGGATCGCTGGGCTTCTGACCAGCTGAATGAGACCTTGGAGAGCATAAGAACATAAGATATGCCATACTGGGTCAGACCAAGGTCCATCAAGCCCAGTATCCTGTTTCCAACAGTGGCCAATCTAGGTCATACGTACCTAGAAGTTTCCCCAAAAGACACAGGTTCCACAATGCTTGTACTGGGTCAAGCATTGATATCCTGGGTCCCTTTTTAATAATGGTTTATGGACCTTTCCTCCAGGAACTTGTCCAAACCTTTTTTAAACCCAGCTACACTAACAGCCTTTACTACATAGAGCATGCCGCTGTGATTTTCTGGCTCGGGGGGGGGGGGGGGGTAGGACGGGACAGCATAGTGAGCACAGTCTTCAACCCTGTGGGAAATGCCGAGACATCTTAAGCAGCGATTATGCGAGTCTGTTGAGTTCATTTTTCTGGAGCAGCCGGGGCATTTTTTAAAACCCGGTTTGGGCATGTCTTGATTGAAGTTTCTGAAGTTTCTTTCTGTTAATTCTTTAAGGTTAAAGATGGTTCCTTTGTGTAAATTCTTTGAGAGAGTAGGAGAGTCTGTCTTGCCGGCAAGGCGGAAGAGTGAAAAAAGTGTTTGGCTAGGGGTGAACCTGGAGGTGGGGCCTAGGTAGCCCATGCCAAGAGTACTTCCGTCTCGGCGACATCGGATGACGGTCACCTAGTGTGGCTGACTCATCCTGCTTGTCCTAGGAGAAATTCATTTTGCACCTTCCAATGGTCTGGCCCTTCAGGAGTTGCCTGTATCAGCCTCTCCTAAAGTTCCTTTTTCTCCTGACTTTGTCATGCTCCTCCACCAAGCTTACTGCTTGAAGCAGGGGCTTGGGAATAGTGCAGCAGTAAAGTTTGGACCCCCCAAGAAGAGGAAGTTGGCAGGATTGTCTCAGCAGGGAATTCTGCCGGATCTGGGAGAACTTGCACTTAAAGCGGAAGAGATTGGATGTGGAATTCTGGAGGCTCAGGCACCCGTTCACTCGGGAGCCTCCGAGGATCCATTTGAAGGTCCCTCTGACCTCGGGGGGGGGGGGGGGGGAGGTATCGGCAGCAGAGCTCAAGGAAGGGGAAATTCCTCCAGGAAAGGACCCAAACATTGTCAGGGTATTCTGCCAGGAAGAGCTCATGGCCCTGACTGCACAATCGCTGGCTGTGCTTAATATTCTGCAGGATACACAGCTCAGCGAGTCACTGCTAGAAGATCCACTTCTGCAAGGCATAAGGACATCTCAGACTGCTTTTCCGGTGCAGAGCCATCAAGCAGATTGAGGCCGAGTGGGAAGTACTGGAGGCCAGATTGCAGGGAGGCTGGGCAATCATTTAGTTGTACCTGCGTCCAGCTGAGGAAAAGGAGTGGCTGAAGTTACCACTGGTGAATGTCCTGGTCTCGGTGGTTACCAAGAGCAGCACTATTCCTGTGGAGGGCAAAGTGGCCCTAAAGGATGCCCAGGACAGAAAGCTTGAGAAACTGTTGAAACAGTCCTTTGAGGTCAATGCCTTATCCCTACAGGCGTCAATCTGCAGCTGCTGTTATCTAAGGTGGCAAAGCTAGAGTCAGGGGCAGCCTTTTATGATTTGGTGTGTGCTTCGGCCAAAAGTATGGCGTCAGTAATAGCAGCATGGGATTTTCTCTGGCTACAGAACTGATCAGCAGATGTTTTCTCTAAGATCTGTCTCAGCAAGCTCCCCTTTAAGAGTAAGTTCTTCTTTGGGGATGCTTTGGAAAAGTGGTCAAGGATTTAGGGGAGACCAAGGGGGCCAGGCTTCTTGAGGATAAGCCAAAGCCGGTAAGATCAGCAGCCCCATTGAGGGAACAGTTCTTGGCGTTTAGGCATTTCCTTGTATCTGCTTTGCTGCCTTCCAGAGGGCTCGCTAACCTTCTCGTGGTCAGTCCTTTTGAGGCAGTAGGAGAGCAGGTAGAGGCTATTATTTGGGAGCCCCAGCGGGCCCAAAAAAGAGCGAGTGAGGGCCCAGGCAGGGGTGGTTCTAGTAGGAGGAGGTAAGCTACAATGTTTCTACCCCTCCTGGTCCAACTTACATCCGACCAGTGGGTGTTAGAGGTCATCCACGAGAGTTATGCTCTTGAGTTGGCGCATACACATTCGGAGGACTTCATGCTGTCTCCTTGCAAGGCTCCGGCCAAGATGCAGGTGGTCCAAGAAACTCTCCAGCAGCTTCTACAGCTAGAGACAGTCGGTGAGATCCCTTCAGGCCAATCAGGTTGCAGTCTATATTACATCTATTTTGTGGTGCCCAAAAAGGAAGACTCCTTTCGGCCAATTTTGGATCTCAAGCATGCAAACAAAGCCTTGTGTGTGCCACATTTTCACATGGAGACCCTGCACTCCATCATTGTGGCAGTGCGAAAGGGTGAGTTTCTCGTGGCTTTTGATTTGACGGAGGCATATCTGCGTATTCTCATTCGTCCAGGCCATTAGAGGTTCCTGTGCTTTGTAAACATTTAGGGAGCAGTAGCCAGACCGAATGGCAATACCCAAAACTGGAAGTGCCCCATCGATATCAAAGATTATGGTAGTCATGGCGGTGGCTCTGCAGTGCGAAAGGCTGCTCGTGCATCCGTATCTGGACATCTGGTTGATACGAGCAAAGTCACTTAGAGAAAGATGCGACACCACCCACCGTGTAATGGACTGCCTTCAGCAGCTGGGTTGGATCTCAACTTTGCCAAGAGCAGCATGGAGCTATCAGGGGGCACGTTTTGAGATGGAAAGAGGAATAGTCTCCCTGCCCCTCGACCGGGCTCACAAGATACAGGATGGGGTGCATCAATTCTTACTGATGGGAGCACCCTCGGTTGTTGGGCTCTATGGTGGCCATGCTGGAGCTAGTTCCATGGGATTGGGCCCACATGCATCCTTTGCAAAGAGACCGTCACGTTGATCCCCTCAGAAGTATGCAATCTTCTGTCTGCTAGTTACCAGAGTGGTGCTTCGTCGGTGGCTAGTCTCGGAGAATCTGCTAGCAGGGATAGCATTGGAGACTCCGAGTGGTTGATGCTGCCCAACAATGCCAGCCTCACCAGATAGGGAGCACATTGCGAGTCACAGGTGACCAAGCCTGTGGACTCTGGAGGAAAGCACGTGGTCCATCAACCAGTTGGAAATGAGGAAAGCAGTGTTTTTAGCCCTCCAGTTCTTCTTTTGGCCCCTCCTTCACAACAGGGCAGCAAGAGTATCCTCTGACAATGCCACTGCAGTGGCCTACATCAATTGTCAAGGCAAAACCTGTAGCGTGATTATCACAGATGAAGTAGGGCCCATGATGGTTTGGCATCTCTTGGCATCTCATATGGCCAGAAAGAACATGCAAACCAATTGTCTAAGCTGCCACTGGCTGGATCCGGGGGAGAGGATCCCTTGACCCAGCAATCTTCGACAGCACTATCAAGCGCTGGGGCAAGCCAGTCATGGACCTGATGGTTTCAGCTAGCAATGCCAAAGCGTTGCGCTTCTTCAGCCAGAGACAGCGGATGTCTGAGGACCTGAACACCCTAGTGCAGACCTGGCCGAGGAGTGGGATCCTATGTGTTCTCCCCCTATCCCCCCCACTCATCAGTCATCTCTTCCACAGAAAAGTCACATTGCGGCTTAGTGATACTGATTGCGCCAGACTGGCATCGGAGGCTGTGGTATGTGGATCTCATTCGGCTGATGATAAATGGTTTGTGGCATCTGCCAGCATGGCCCAGTCTTCTGTCGCAGGGTCCCATTCTTATACCTCAAAACGGACTGATTCTTGCTTATGGCCCGTCTCTTGAAAGGGCTAGGTTGAGAAAGGGGGGCTACTTGGCCCAGGTTATCGCAACTCTGCAGTGGGCCCATAAGTGTTCCACTTCCTTATCTTATGTGTGAATCTGGAGGATTTCTGAGGAGTGTTGCGCAGACAGTAGGCAGGCGGCACTGTTGGCTACAGTGCTGAATGTGCTTGCCTTTTTGCAGGCAGATTTGGACAAAGGTCTTGCCTTAAATTCATTGCGAGTTCAGGTGGCGCTCCAATCTGTTATCGTGGTCAGGTGCAGGGGGCGTCTCTTGCGATCCATCCGGATGCGATTTATTTCCTCAGGGCAGTCAAGCAGGTTCATCCTCCAGTTCGACCCCGGTTATGCCGTGGGACCTCAATCTTGTCTTGTCAGTGTTGATGGAGCCCCCTTCGAACCTATGAGCAGGGCTATGTTGAAGGATCTTATACTGAAGATGGTGTTTTTGGTAGCTGTTTGGCAGGAGTATGTCCGAGCTCCAAGCTTTGTCTTGCAGGAAGCCATTCTTAGTCCTCTCTAGGGAAAAGGTTGTCTTGTGTTCTTTTTCCTGCCTAAGGTGGAATTGGCCTTCCACCTCAATCAGCCGGTGTCCCTTTGCTGCCTTGGAGCCTTGGGGCATAGCACTGAAGGCCAGCAGCTGCATTTTTTGGATGTGCACAGAGTGCTTTGTCTGTATCTGAAGCAGACCAAGTCATTTTGCAAGTCAGATCATCTGTTTGTCCTGTTTGGAGGTGCACACGAAGGGGAAGCGACGTCTAAAGCTTGCATGGCATGGTGGCTGAAGGAGATTGCTCTTTAATAAATACACTGAGGCAAACCTCTTGAGGGTTGCGCACTCATTTGACCAGGGCACAGGCTAACTCTTGGGTGGAGTTTGCTCTGGCTCCTCCGATAAATATCTGTAAGGCAGCGACAAGGTCCCCCCTTCATACCTCCGTGCATCACTACCATCTTGATGTGCAAACCACAAGTGATGCACAATTTGGGACCACGGTGTTGCAGGCTGGGCTTGCAGGTCCTACCTGGGTCTAGTACTGCTATGGTACGTCCTACATGCCTGGCCTGACAGGACGAGGAAAGCAAATTAGCAGATAAGGTCTAATTTACATAACATAAGAACATAAGATATGCCATACTGGGTGAGACCAAGGTCCATCAAGCCCAGTATTCTGTTTCCAACAGTGGCCAATCTAGGTCATATGTACCTAGCAGTTTCCCCAAGAGACACAAGTTCCACAATGCTTGTACCTTCCTTATCCCTACAGTCCAGAACCCTCCCCTTTATTCTGTCATCAGTCTGAGGTGAGCCCGGATCAGGAAGATTCTATCGAGTTTGTCTAGGTGCCGGGAAATTTATGCAGGATCGTCTCGCTTATAGCTCTCAGGAGCTGGGTTTGGTGAGGAAGACAACACTGTTGGTTCTCCCAAGAGCTCTATCCCCAATTCTTCTGGTTTGTTCACATTAAAGTTGGTTGGGGTTGTGACCTTATTAAAAAAAAATAGTAATAGAATATGAATGTTTAATATTACTCTTTGGAATCTGTTTTGTCAGTAGGATACTAGTTTTAGAGGGGGTGCACAGAGCCCTCTTATCACGACATCAAGACCTGGCATGCTCAGTCTCCAGCTGGTGAGGGGAGATAACCCATGTGTCTGGACTGAACTGGAGGGACTCAAGGAAAGCAAATTAGCATGTATCATCCCAGCAGGGATTAACTATATACCTTTCAAGTACCACCGCCACCATTATTCAAGGGGCTGTGGCTAGCCCAAAGTGAAGGGCTCTAAACAGGTAGTGATATCTCAAACTGCAGGATGCTCAGATGACGAATAACCATTTGGGGCTGTGTCAGTAGGCTGCCTTGCAATCCAAGACGAACCATACTGGTCTTTATCTGCCATCATATACTATGTTATTATGTAACACCAGGAGGGATTTTCTACTGGAAATGGCAGAAATGGACTGCAACATCCCCATCCACAAACAGGGGACTTGTAGAGGCAAAATTACTCTTCTCAAGGCCACAATAGGATGGCTATAGCCTTCTTTCTCCAGATTGGAGAAATAGATGAAACACCCCATTCCCTTGTGCAAACAGACCTACTGCTCCTAGGTCAAGCAACCTCTCAGGTTGATAAACACCACTGCCCTCCTGGCAGATCCAGAGCAGCCACAGTTACAAGAGTAGGGGCCCAGTCCCCCCTCCCCGAAACTGCAACCCAGACAAGAGGAATATTTTCCCCAATGTTCCCTCATGGCATACATTACCGATTCCAATGCCGTCTCAGCAAGCGCTACACTGCAAGCACAGCCTTGAATGCTCCAACGGTTCTTCCATCTACACGACTAGGCCCAAGCACGTGATGCCGCAGCTTCCTGCTGACCACACAAACCAACTCTGTCTTGCTGCCTTCAAAAGCAATCGCTCTGCTAAAGCTCCAGCAATCAGCTTGCTTTCAGTCCACACAGGGTTCTCCCATTTGTACTGCTCCTGCCATGAATCCAGCCACCCCCACACCTCCCCGGAGAAGTTGCCAAGCCAAGCAGTGTGAAAGCTCCCTCCTGCTGGTCAAGGTACTGAGCCTGGTAAACTTCTGAATGTTCCCCCTTCCAGGGAGAACACTTAAAAAATGGCCAGGTTAAGAACAGAGGCAGGAAGAACATTAACATTAATGAAACAAAATACTTATGGTGGTCAGTAGGGCTAGGGGAGCGACTCAACTTCTCAAGGTAATCCCCAGGGATGCAGCCATATTCAACAGGCAAACAAATTTTGGCCACAATAGCTCACCTGGGAGACCAGGTCTCCAATTAGGCCCAGGAACTTCCACTTAAATCAGTTCTCTGCTACACAGAATGCCTCATCGCTATCTGAAGGCAAAGAATACTGGAGAGCAAGTAGCTGTACAGTGCCTCTTATAGGCCAGAACTCACAGTTCTAGTCGCCATCTCCACCTGCTGGCTGTTAGGCATAACCTACACATTTTGGACTGGCCGGTGGACAAAAAAAAACAAAAAAACGGAAGCATTATTTTCATAATCCATAGCTCTCTACAGATGAATCAAAATCTTAACACGCGCTACAATAAAAGGACAGCCCCCACAAAGAAAGAAATATAGTTCAACAGCTCATCTGACAGCTTTCAAAGCAAAGGATCATCACTACCACCCGTTCTGTGTGGGGAAAATGAGTTATAGGCTAAAAGTGGCCTGCCCCCACGCACGAAGTATCACAAATGGTACATTTCATGTATTTAGGTATTTAGCCTGTCTTTATAGAAGGTCAAGGCAGAATACAATAAATTCATTCATTCATAAAATGCATAACAAAACAAAATACAACAAAACAATAAACTGAAGTATTAATTAAATAGGATGGACTAACAATGTCCCAGGATTTCACTGCGCTTGTCACAAATGACAAAGTGAGCATTCCCTTCTCTCCTTTACTTTTGCTTTTGGTAATCTGTCAGTTAAGTCTTTTTATGGCATTTTTCTGGAAAGAGAGACATGCCAACAGATGTATTCCTTTCAATCAAAACTTCACTTTACACTATTTCATTCTATTTTCAAACAACGATCCTAACCATGCTACCATATCTTAACTTTACAAAGAAGGGACAATGGATGACATTTTATAAGCAAGTAAACTAGTGCAGGAAAATTGAGGTCATTGGTTGTGCTAAAATCTTTCTACATTTCCAAGGTTGAATTTACACAAAAAATATTTTATCAACTAAGTCTGAAATTTATATAAAGCTGAACCATTATAATCACATATCTGACACTTACCTTTAGTTGTAGCCGTCGTTCCAAATCTGAGAGGGGGGAAGAAAAAAGGAACAAGTCAATCTATAAGTAAAGTTACAAATTGCAACCTACAGGCAATGCAATTAAAATATGGAGATCATTTTAGAGAATCTGGTTTTATTCCCTTTCCCTTCATGTCCTAGCAAGATCTATTTACCCAGTCCAAAGTGGCTGTCATCTAGTAAGTAAAATCTGAAACATGAGAACAGAGTGTTGCTTGTGATCTTGAAATGGGTCCCATGACCAAGTTTGATATTGCTAGGCCCCACTGAGGCACAAACAAAGACATTGTTCCCAAACCAGTCGCCAATGCTACTCTCTGATCAACCATTAGATGTCAGTGTAACAGAACTGCAGGATTCAGCCCTACCTCCCAGAAACATTGGGCTCGATTTTCATCTACAGTATCTGGATTTTGGAAGGGCTATGCTTCTCGTCAGCACACAGCCCTTCCTGCCAACATCTAAACTGAATATTCAATGCTGCGGCGATAGCACTATCTGGTGATTGTCGCAAAAGCCAAAAGCCACCGAAGCTAACCAGGCAGCATCCAATATCGCTGCTGCCTGGTTAGCACGATTCTCTGCCTTCGCTTTGCTCCGCCCTAGAACGACCCCAACACACCCGGATGCTAACCGGATTGCATCAGGGCGCATAGAAGACGTAGGAGGGGATATTCAAAGGCATTAACCATGTAAGTGCCGCTGAATATCACCAACTAAGGCATCTACACGGTTTACTGGGCTGCAAACCATGTAGATGCCTTTCGAAAATAGGGTCCATTAAGTTCAATCTACTGATCAGAAAAAACAAGTCTCTTGTAACTAGTAACAGTGAGTAAATCTGTGACCCATTCTTAGGCAGGCTATTTAAAACAAATCAGCAATGGTTGCTTTATCCCTGGTGCTTTGCTTCCTCTGGGAAGGAGAAATTAGATCTTATCTGCTTAGTTTTTTTCTTAACAGTCCCTTTAGGCCAGACCAGATGTGCGAGTCTATGCTCTCCAACTAGCACAGAGAGACTGAGAGATACTGGTTTGATGAGATCACCCTATATAGGCAGTCTGTCTCCAGCCAGTATGTCCACAACAAAAAAGATAACCATAGCCCTCTCTGAAGCCCAAGAGGGCAAGAAACACTAACCAGACAACATAAGCTCTACAAAATACAATCCAAGTTTGAAGTTAGAGCCTAGCAGCAGCAAAGAGCTATAATTTAAATCAAATCAGAATATAGCTTACCTCAGCAGCACAGGACAGGGTACTGTGTAGCAGCCCTCTTAATAAGTGTTATTTCCCTCCCTCCCTACCCAACACCAACTCACCCCTGGGATAATCGTAGCTTTATAGGTACTTACACATCTTAAAAGACAGGTGGTGCTCTCGGGTGAAGCTCATTACCCAAATCAGTCACACACTAAGGACCTAAGATTAATTAAGCTTTAGGTGAACAAGCTATATTAAACGTATTAGGTACAGTTTTATTAGTATAAATATCCATAGCAACCCTTAGTAAGTAAAGAACTTAAAGATCTAAACACAAGCTTAAAACTAAGATGCAGACAGCAGTCCAACAGCGAGATGGGGGCTTTTCAATCTTTTGCATTGAGTGTCACATGTATGATTTTCTCCCAGTTGGTGAGAGGTCTTACGTGTGCACTAGGTGCAAGGAGCTCTTTGCTCTCAGGGAACGAGTACGTTCTCTAGAGGCTAGAATAGCAGACTTGGAAAACATAAGACAGAGAGGTACATAGACGAGACCTACAGGGATATAGTCCTGAATTCCCACCTCCAGTCCAGCAGCATCCCTGTTGCCATGGAGAAGAGAAGTCACGTGACAGGAGAGCATCACCCTGGTGTGGCAGAAGTGATCCTGTAACTAGGACCTGTCCTCCAGGTGATGTAAAACCCTCTCGCACCGAGAAAGTTTCTCCAAGGCCATGTGCCCATGAGGGAAGGGTTAGGACAGCTATTATAGTTGGTGATTCAATCATTAAGCATGTAGACAGCTGGGTGGCTGGTGGACGTGAGGATCGCCTGGTAAAATGCCTGACTGGTGAGAAGGTAGTGGACCTCACGCGCCTCCTAGATAAGGTCTTAGATAGTGATGGGGAGGAGTCAGCTGTCTTAGTACATGTCGGTACCAATGGCATAGGAAAATGAGGTAGGGAGGTTCTGGAGGCTAAATTTAGGCTTTTAGGTAGGAAGTTGAAATCCAGAACTTCCAGGGTAGCATTCTCCGAAATGCTTCCCGTTGCACGCACAGGACCCAAAAGGCAGGCAGAGCTCCGGAGTCTCAATGCGTGGATGATACAATGGTGCAGAGATGAGGGTTTTGGATTTGTTAGGAACTGGGGAACATTCTGGGGAAAGGAGGGGCTCTTCCGAAGGGATGGGCTTCACCTTAACCGGGATGGAACCAGGCTGCTGGCATTAACCTTTAAAAAGGAGATAGGGGAAAGCCGACAGTCGCCCAAGAGCGGATGGGTCGGAAGAATGTATCCTTGAAGGATACTACCAAAAGCAGAGAGGTTCCAAAAAAAAAAAAAAAAAAAGAGTAAAGTAGCCCAAATGCCCTCAAGTATGGAGCAGACAGAGCTTAAAGATCCCAAATTACCCATGTCTACCAATAGTCAAATTAATATGAATAAAATACAGTCTCTAAAATGCTTGTATGCAAATGCTAGAAGTCTAAAAAATAAGATGGGAGAGTAAGAATATATAACACTAAATGAGAGGTTAGATATGATTGGAATATCAGACACATGGTGGAAGGAGGTCAACCAGTGGGACACTGATACCTGGGTACAAACTATATCGTAATGATAGAGCTGATCAAATTGGTGGAGGGGTTGCGCTCTATGTTAGAGAGGGCATTGAGTCAGAAAGGATTAAAGTTTTGCAGGAAACAAAATTTGCTGTAGAATCTCTATGGATTGAAATTCCATGTAAAAAGGGGACTGTGATGGCAGTGGGGGTGTACTATCGACCGCCTGGCCAGAATGAACAAATGGATGATGAAATGCTCAAAGAAATCAAGGAAGCTAACAAACATTACAGCGCAGTAATAATAATGGGTGATTTCAATTACCCAGGTAATGACTGGGTCAGTGTCACAGCAGGGCATGCTAGGGAGAAAAAGTTCCTAGATGAAATAAATGACTGCTTCTTGGAGCAGGGGAAGCCATATTAGACCTAGTCCTTAGTGGAACACCAGATCTAGTGCAAGAGATAAGGGTGTTGGGGCCACTTGGCAATAGTGATCATAGCATGATTGCCTTTGATTTAATTAGTGGAGGAGGGATAGTAAGGAAATCCACAGTACTACCTTTTAACTTTCGAAGGTTATGATAAAATGTATGACAAAATGAGGAAAATAGTTAAGAAAAAACTAAAAGGAGCAGTTGCAAAGGTTAAAGACTTACATCAAGCTTGGGTGTTGTTGAAAAATACTATCTTGGAAGCCCAGACCAGCTGTATTCCACACTTTAAGAAAAGTGGAAAGAAGTCCAAAAATCTGCCAGCATGGTTTAAAGGTGAGGTCAGAGAGGCTGTTGCCAAAAAAGCATCTTTCAGGAAATGGAAAAAAAGAGCCAAACGACGAAACCTGGAAACAGCACAAGCACTGGCAAGTTAAATGCAAGGCATTGATAAGGCAGGCAAAGGGAGAATTTGAGAAGCAGCTTGCTGCGGAAGCAAAAACGCGAAATAAAGACTTCAAGTACATTCGTAGTAAAAAACCTGTGAGAGAGTCAGATGGTCCATTAGATGATAGTGGGGTTAAAGTGGCACTAAGAGGCGACAAGGCGATAGCGGAGAGACTGAATGAATTCTTTGCTTCGGTCTTTACTGAGGAAGATGTAGGGATGTTACCCATGACTGAAGTGGTATTTAAAGGTGCGGAAGAATTGAAGGAAATATCGATATATCGGGACGATGTATTACAACTATTAGATAAACTGAAGAGTAGCAAATCACCTGGGCCAGATGGTATACATCCAAAGGAAGAACTGAAATATGAGATTGCAGTCCTGTTATTATTAATCTGTGAACCATCATTAAAATCATCTCTAATACCTGAAAATTGGAAGATCGCCAATGTAACACCAATTTTTAAAAAGGATTCCAGGGGTGATCCGGGAAACTACAGACCAGTGAGCCTCACGTCAGTACCGGGAAAAATGGTAGAAACCATCATAAAGAATAAAATTACTCAGCATGTAGATAGTCATGGCCTAATGGGAGACAGCCAACATGGCTTTAAACAAGGAAGATCTTGTCTTACTAATCTGTTATGTTTTTTTGAAGGTGTGAACAAACAGGTGGACAAAGGTGAGTCTGCTGATGTAGTGTATCTGGACTTTCAGAAAGCCTTTGACGAGGTCCCTCATCAGAGACTTTTGGCAAAACTAAAGAGTCATGGGATAAGAGGCAGTGTACTATTGTGGATCAGGAACTGGTTAAAAGATAGAAAGCAGAGGGTGGGGCTAAATGGCCAATTTTCCCAATGGAGAAAGGTGAATAGTGGTGTACCCCAGGGATCTGTGCTGGGTCCGCTGCTTTTTGACATATTCATAAATGACATGGAAAGGGGAATAACGAGTGAGGTTATCAAATTTGCAGACGACACAAAACTATTTAAAGTTGTTAAAACCCAAGAGGATTGTGGAAAATTGCAAGAGTATCCTGATAAATTGGAAGACCGGGCATCAAAATGGCAGATGAAATTTAATGTGGACAAGTGCAAAGTTATGCACCTAGTGAAGAACAACCCAAATTATGGTTACACGATGCAAGGTTCCACATTAGGAACCACCACCCAGGAAAAAGATTTAGGCGTCATTGTGGATAACATGTTAAAACCCTCGGCCCAGTGTGCAGCGGCAGCCAAGAGAGCAAATAGAATGCTAGGTATCATAAGGAAAGGAATGGAAAATAAAACAGGATATTAAAATGTCTCTATATCGTTCCATGGTGAGACCGCACCTTGAATACTGTGTGCAATTCTGGTCGTCATATCTTAAAAAGGATATAGTGCTATTAGAAAAGGTTCCGAGAAGAGCCACCAAAATGGTAAAGGGGATGGAAGGATACTCCTACGAAGAAAGGCTAAAAGGGTTAGGGCTCTTTAACCTGGAAAAGAGACGGCTGAGGGGAGATATGATAGAAGTCTATAAATTAATGAACGGAGTGGAACGGGTAAATGTAGATCGATTGTTTACGTTATCAGAATATAGAAAGACTAGGGGACATGCAATGACGCTACAGGGTAAACTATTTAAGACTAATAAAAGAAAATATTTTTTCACTCAACGTGTAATCAAACTCTGGAATTTGTTACCGGAGGATGCAGTAAAGGCTGTTAGTGTAGCTGGGTTTAAAAAAAGGTTTGGACAAGTTCCTGGAGGAAAGGTCCATAAACCATTATTAAGAAGGGACCCAGGATATCAATGTTTGACCCAGTACAAGCATTGTGGAACCTGTGTCTTTTGGGGAAACTGCTAGGTACGTATGACCTAGATTGGCCACTGTTGGAAACAGGATACTGGGCTTAATGGACCTTGGTCTGACCCAGTATGGCATATCTTATGTTCTTAAGACTAGTGGAATTAACTTCCACCAGCTTCAACGCACCAACAGAGATCACAAAGAGCTATCTTGCAGGACACACACTCTACAAGGGTAGGGATCTTGTACTAGTCTGGAGGGACTTGGAGGAAAGAAAATAAGCAGGTGACATGTAATTTCTTCTTCCTCTTTGCCCCTCCGGACCAGTCCAGATGTGCGGGAAGTACTAAAACAGTCTTCAAAGAAGGAGAGTGCCAGATAAGCCTGTCTTGCCAGACCTTTCATCTGCCATGACACACAAACAAATGTAGCAACCAACAAGCAGCAGCCCCATCAGACTGCTGAGAAGGGAACTAAACTTGACTCTTTCCAGGAAAGCACAGTTACTTACCTGTAACAGGTGATCTCCGGAACAGCAGGAATTAGTCTTCACATATGGGGTTCGTCGGCGCCGACGGAGCTCGCATGGGAATGCTCCCCAGCATCCAATCAGAAGGCTTTTGGGAGCATCCCTCACGCCTGCGCGGTAGCTTCCCGCCCTTCCCACTGCCTCTCCCCAGTTGCGTTTAATAGCTGAGACAGAAGGAGAGGAGAGGAAGGAAGAGAGAGAGAGAGAGTTACAACTCCTAGGGGAGGTGGGTGGGTTGTGAAGACTAATTCCTGCTGTTCCGGAGATCACCTGTTACAGGTAAGTAACTGTGCTATCTCCAGGAACAAGCAGGAATGAGTCTTCACATATGGGGACTCCCTAGCTGAGGGTGCCAGAGGAGATCCCAGAATGCGTGCCCCTGGACAGGGCGGCATCGCCCAACCTGGATCACCCGGCATCCCCAGAGGGATGGAGGGTAGGAGTTGAGAAGAGTTGCCAAGGCACAGCAACCGAAGACTACAGGGGAGTCTTCAACCACGTCAATTATCATTAAACCGTTAATGATCTAGCACAATCTAGAGCTTACCTACTGGATTGTAGAAGGCAGAGCTGCGACGGATACTGTAGATGCAGTAGCGAAGTCTTCAAGGGAACTTCGCCGCAGAGAGGACGAAGTTCCCAGTCCGGGCGGGCTGGAGACGCAGGTGTCAACCGGCACCGGAAAGACGGCAGGTCTTCACGAGGAGCTCTAAGAAGCTGAGAACTCCAGGAGGAGCAGAGTCCCCAATCCTTAGGACTAATCAGAAGACTGACCGATCTGGGAGAACCCAGCCCGGAGAAGGACAGAAGTGTACCCCGGGATATCGAGGGGTACACTGTCTACCCGAGCCGGCAAGGGATAGGAAGACAATGGGTTCGAAAACCAAGGGGCTGTTGACATCACAGCAAGTTTAAGCATAACCGGTCCGAGCACTCGAGCTGCAGAACGCAGGCAAGCAGGCCAGCCGGACCCCGTAAGAAATAACAAAACATCAGTACCGACAATTGGGGGATAGTCGGTAAGACACAGGGCGCTATAACATTTCCCAAAAAGCGCCCGCCTGTACCGATATATATCCAATAACAGGTATAGATGTATATCGGGCTATAGGTGGGCCCGGGAGCGCCCACCCAGGTTACTCAACCGGTATGGACACGTGAGAACGATACTGCCAACTCGGACCGGCCCTTGATCCACAGGAGGGCGCCTACCTGGAAGGTGGCGGGAGGAAGGGCCATCCAAGTGATGGGCCTATGTGCGTGGAGCAGGGCAGATCGGCGAGGGTAGCAGTATGGTTGTGTGACCGCCAGATCAGTTGGGGAGGAGCACATCAGGAGTATGTAGACCCCTGAGGCGTCCACCTGACAGTCACCCAAACGTGTCCTCCGTGCCACAGGGAAGGCAGGAGGATAGAAAACCCTATAGCCACGGCGTGACCGTGGGGCCATCTCCGGCCTATATAAAAAAAAAAACCCTTGGGGTTAGGGCCAAGGCCCTCCGCCACTCCGAAGAGTGCAGGGAGCGGAGCCAGGGATCGGCATGGGTCAGTGGGACCCCTGTCCACCGCAACCTGATGGACCCAGGGATTTCTCTGCGAGAGCGGAGACACAGACCGGGGGGGGGGGGGGTTGGTCCGGCCCTGTCGAGGAATGGTTCGGCCATGCTCGGAGAGTAGCGGCCAAGGCCTACACTGGGAGAAGAAGATTCGGTGCGTGATCCCCTCAATCCGGGGGAACCAGGGCAAAGGGGAATCAGAGGGATGTACCCGAGGGTAAGTCCGAAGAAGATTAGCATGGCCCTGAGGAGCCAGGCTAATCTAGCGTGGGAAGGTTCCCCCCCCCCCCCACCGGGGGAGGGGGCTCCATACCTCCAATCAAGCAGCCGAACTGCTTGTCACACTGAAAGAACCCCAGTGTAGAACTGGACAGTAACTTCATGTAAGAGGAGTTAAGCGCAAACTGCCGCATACTGTAGCCTAAGGCTGCCTGGCATGGGCAGCCTGGCGCGAGCCCTGGCACTGCAGACTGGTGTGAGACGTCCCTGGCATGGGCGTACCCGGCAGGCGGGCAGAGGGATGAAACCTCCTCCTCTTCGGACAGGAGGGTCGGGAAGGACATTTCCTACCCCCGGAAGAGGCGGAGGGCCGCGGGCGGCCAGTGCCAAATAGGTCGGCGGAGCACTGAGCAACCTGACGCAAAGCCTCGCCATTGAAGAGGTTCTCCCCGGTGCACGGGGAAGTACCCAGGTTATGTTGTGCCCAGCTGCACAAGTCGGAAGCCTGAAACCAGGCTGTACGACGCGCCCCTATGGCTACCGCAGAGGACCTGCAAACCGACTCGAAAGAGTCCACGGCAGCCCGAGAAAGAAACCAAGAGATATTCCTGCAATGGTAAGAAGCAAGGAATAGTCGGGGGCCCGAGGGGCCGACACAAAGGGAGACAGGAGAGATAACCTCTCGGTGACCTCCCGCAGCGCCAGGCTCATATAGAAAATATATGAGAGAATCCTGGAAGCCAACATGGACGCTTGGAAGGTTCGCCGCCCAAAGTTGTCCAGAATTTCAGACGCACGATTCGGGGGGCAGGAAGAGTGCTTCTTCTTGCTTCCGACCTTCCTCGGGGCCGATTCCACCACAATGGAATGATGGGGAAGCTGGTGCGTCTGGAAACCCGGAGAGGGGGGCACCCGATACCGGGCATGCATGGCTGCAGGCGGTGCCGGTACCTGTAAGGACGAGCGCCAAATCCCGAGCAGGAGATCCCGCAGGGAAGGAGGTAAAGGAAGAATTACGGCTGCCTGTTCCGCAGTAACCGGACTTAGCGAAGGGCCCGGGATAGGAATGGCGAGCAAGTCCGCCATGTTCAGGAGGAAGTCCTGAAAAGACAGCTCTCCCAGAGGGGCTATCCCGGGGGAGGCCGAGGCGGAGGGGCCCGCTTGAGCACCAGGGGACCCACCGTGCTGATGCACGGGAGGAATCGCTCTAAACAGAGGAGGGTACTGACAGTCCCAATTCGAGGCAGTCGGTACTGCATCGTCAGAGCCCAGGATCGACTCCAAGGGGGGCATCGAAGGGAGCGACGTCCCCGACGGGCCCGCGGAACTCGGCCTCGGCCCCGATTCCGGGGGCGGGTCCGCCCCCGGGGCAGTCCGCAAAGGCGGCTGGAGTGGTGCCGAGGCCGCTGGAGAGCAGGCGAGCGCAGCACTGCGCCGTCGGAAGAGACCGGGGTCGGATCCGAAATGCGCTGGAGCCACGCTTTCCAGACTGGAGATCGATTTGAGGCTGGGCATCGAACCAAGCGACGCCTCCTTAGGGGGCCCCGGTGTCGGCGGCCGCGCCGGTGCTGCCATTCCCGCGAATGGAGTCGGGGTCACGACGATCTGTGCTGAGGGCAACGAGGGCTTCCCAGGCCGAAACTTGGCGAAGAGGGAAACACCCGAAGTCTGCTCCGACGCCTGGAGAGAGGCCCTCCTAGGCGCCGGGGTTC
This sequence comes from Ichthyophis bannanicus, assembly GCA_033557465.1. Lineage (NCBI taxonomy): Eukaryota > Metazoa > Chordata > Amphibia > Gymnophiona > Ichthyophiidae > Ichthyophis > Ichthyophis bannanicus. The sequence continues at coordinate 666,080,350 of CM066033.1, forward strand.
TGCCCGCGCCTGTTTTATTGAGCGGGAAACACTTACGGGGCGTACTACGCGGCCTCGAGGGTACCCAGGTAACCCGCCGACGAGCCCCGACGGGGAGCGAGACGCCCGGCCGCGGCGCTTCTTTGGGTCGACTCGACCGAAGGACCCGGGTCCCGCGGGCAGACTCCAGTGACGAGTGGAGCACTCAACGCCCGCGTAATGCCGGGAGGTCGGTGGCGTCCGGGAGAGGCCCCGCGCAAGGTGGGGGTGCCAACCCGCCCGACCGGGATAGATCGATCGGCTCCGCAGGTGGAGCCCGGAGGCGACCCCTGGCGAAGAAAGGGGCTCTTGTTCCCGAGACTGCCGCGGGAGGGGCGGAGCCGTGCAAGGCCAGTACCGCCCCCGCGGAAGCCGGGGACGAGTCGATCGGCCCTGGCAGAGCCGAGGGCACCCGGTGCCGATCCCCGGCGGGGAGTAGGGCCACCGACTCCGACGCCGATGCCGAGGACTTGGTCCCGCTCGAAGCGGTCACCACCTCCGCGCATGGCTGGGGTGTGGGCACGCCATACCGGGTCAGGTTGGTCCGACGATCCCCGGTGACGAGTGGAACATTCGACGCTGATGCAGATGCCGATGCCAGGGAATCGGCACCGCCGAAAGCGGGTACCACCCCCGCGCAGGGCCGGGATGCCGTAGAGCCAGACTGGGTCGAGTCAATCGGCCCCGAAGGCACCGAGGACACCAGTCGACAGTCCCTGGCGAAGAGTGGAACACTCGACGCCGGTGCCGATGCCGAGGGATCTGCACCGCTCGAAGCGGGTGCCACCCTCGGGCATGGCTCGGGAATGTTCTGTGAGGAGCGAACCTCAGGAACAACCCGAAACCCCGTGGAGGTTCTGGAGCCCGAAGACTCCCTCCGGGGTGTAAGGGACTGGAGGGGAAGGCCGGAGCCGTCGTCATGCGGCGCATGAGACTCACCCCTCAAGGCTCGGTTAGTCTTAACAGACTGTTGTTGGGTTACCTGATCCTGGCGAGGAGAGAAAGCTGGCGACCGCACCTCAGAGGGAAAGACGTCATCGAGGGACAATCGAAACAGGGAGGGTCTTCTCCCGACGCTGAAGCCCGGGGAACCGGGGGAGAAGGGGTCAGGACCCCAACAGGAGAGACACCAGGCGTTGGAGTCGGAGCAGAAGACAACGTCTCCACAGTGGGGGCACTTCTTAGGGGAAGAAGGCTCCATGCTGGAAAGCCCGGTAGGCCTCAGAATAACACGAGGAAGATGCTCCTCAAAGGAAATAAAGGAAAACAAAAAATAAGGAAAAAGGGGGCACCAGCGGTGCCAGAGTCAGCAGGGAAAAAACCGCGACCACAGGAAACAAGAAAAGAAAAGAAGAAAAAGTTTCTGCGGTGACAGGAGGTACGTCCTGTCGGCTCCGCGGAAAAACGAAAACTGGGGAGAGGCAGTGGGAAGGGCGGGAAGCTACCGCGCAGGCGTGAGGGATGCTCCCAAAAGCCTTCTGATTGGATGCTGGGGAGCATTCCCGTGCGGGCTCCGTCGGCGCCGACGAACCCCATATGTGAAGACTCATTCCTGCTTGTTCCTGGAGATTAAAGCTTGCGCCCTCGTAAAGAAACTTACAACTCATTCTACACTTTATGCTCACTAACATATGCCGAAGAAAAGCTTACTGAATACAGCAGGCAACAAACACTGCAAGGCCTCCTTACATGCTTTGGTCCCACAGAACAAAGAAAACCGATGTCCAGATTTGCAAAGCCTCTTCCACCACTACAAGTTTCCTGGCTTATCTCATATCCAATGATGGAGACCTTCAAAAGGATGTGTTCTCACCAACCCACTGAGAGAAAAAGGGGCTGGTAAAACATGAAAGGGCGAGGCAATCCAAGCAGAGGAGGAACAGAGGCCAATTACAACCCTGTCTTCACAGGAGAAACTCCCGACAGGAAGGTACTGCTGCCATTAGAACCGCTTCTAACATCAGGTTCCACAACGAAGCTTTATGAAGAGGCTCAAGTGCTTCTTAACCAGGGCAGCTAGCCCCAATAGCACAGATGTTGCCACCTGGACCACAAGGAGCTCAGCTTGACACATCTATCTAATCGGCAAAAAGATCAATGCCCAGGAGGGAAGAATGAAGTGGAACACTACCAAAATTCAAGGCTCTCAACACACCAAACAGGCTAGAGAAATGTACCCTTCCCTTAACAGACAACAAAATCCCCTCCAGGCAGAGCGGAAGAAGGACCTGCAAGTTGTGGCCTTCAGAAACATACCATCAACTGTACCAATTACGGAACAGAAAATGCCTGCCCAATTAGAACCAGCAGCTGCTCAAGCAGTAAAATTCTGTCTAGACTCAAGATAATCACTGTAGTACATTTATACTACATCATGTTTCCCATGCTGTTGTGACGATTAGCAGATGCAAAAGGCCACTGGCTGATCTACTTGTAATAAGGAGAAATTAGGTCTTACCTGCTAATTGGCTTTCCTCGAGTACCTCCAGTCCAGTCCTGACCTATGGGTTTTCACTCCCTACCAGTAGCTTGGAGACTGAGCATTTCACATGCATAGGCAGCTGGCACCAACTACCAGCCCCAGTATTCTATTGACAAAGGCAGACTCACAGGACAGCAAATAAGCAACATTATTCAAAAAGTGATATCTACCTAGAAACTACATAAGAACATAACATAAGATATGCCATACTGGGTCAGACCAAGGTCCATCAAGCCCAGTATCCTGTTTCCAACAGTGGCCAATCTAGGTCATACGTACCTAGCAGTTTCCCCAAAAGACACAGGTTCCGCAATGCTTGTACTGGGTCAAGCATTGATATCCTGGGTCCCTTCTTAATGGTTTATGGACCTTTCCTCCAGGAACTTGTCCAAACCTTTTTTAAACCTAGCTACACTAACAGCCTTTACTACATCCTCCGGTAACAAATTCCAGAGTTTGATTACACGTTGAGTGAAAAAATATTTTCTTGTATTAGTTTTAAATAGTTTACCCTGTAGCTTCATTGCATGTTCCCTAGTCTTTCTATATTCTGATAACGTAAACAATCGATCTACGTTTACCTGTTCCACTCCATTCATTAATTTATAGACTTCTATCATATCTCCCCTCAGCCGTCTCTTTTCCAGGTTAAAGAGCCCTAACCTTTTTAGCCTTTCTTCATAGGAGTATCCTTCCATCCCCTTTACCATTTTGGTGGCTCTTCTCTGAACCTTTTCTAATAACGCTATATCCTTTTTAAGATACGGCAACCAGAATTGCACACAATATTCAAGGTGCGGTCTCACCATGGAACGATATAGAGGCATTATAATATCTTTTGTTTTATTTTCCATTCCTTTCCTTATGAAACCTAGCATTCTATTTGCTCTCTTGGCTGCCGCTGCACACTGGGCGGAGGGTTTTAACATGCTATCCACAATGACGCCTAAACCTTTTTCCTGGGTGGGGGTTCCTAATGTGGAACCTTGCATCGTGTAACCATAGTTTGGGTTGTTCTTCCCTAGGTGCATAACTTGCACTTGTCCACATTAAATTTCATCTGCCATTTGGATGCCCAGTCTTCCAATTTATCAAGATCCTCTTGCAATTTTCCACAATCCTCTTGGGTTTTAACAACTTTAAATAGTTTTGTGTCATCTGCAAATTTGATAACCTCACTCGTTATTCCACTTTCCAGGTCATTTATGAATATGTCAAAAAGCAGCAGACCCAGCACAGATCCCCTGGGTACACCACTATTCACTTTTCTCCATTGGGAAAATTGGCCATTTAGCCCAACCCTCTGCTTTCTATCTTTTAACCAGTTCTTGATCCACAGTAGTACACTGCCTCCTATCCCATGACTCTTTAGTTCTGCCAAAAGTCTCTGATGAGGGACCTTGTCAAAGGCTTTCTGAAAGTCCAGATACACTATATCAACCGACTCACTTTTGTCCACCTGTTTATTCACACTTTCAAAAAAACATAATAGATTAGTAAGACAAGATCTTCCTTATCTAAAACCATGTTGGCTGTCTCCCATTAGGCCCTGACTATCTACATGCTGAGTAATTTTATTCTTTATGATGGTTTCTACCATTTTTCCCGGTACTGACGTGAGGCTCACTGGTCTGTAGTTTCCAGGATCACCCCTGGAACCCTTTTTAAAAATTGGCATTACATTGGCGATCCTCCAATCTTCAGGTATTACAGATGATTTTAATGAAAATTCACAGATTACTAATAGCAGGTCTGCAATCTCATATTTCAGTTCTTTCAACACCCTTGGATGTATACCATCCGGCCCAGGTGATTTGCTACTCTTCAGTTTATCTAATAGTTGTAATACATCTTTCCGATGTATTGATATTTCCTTCAATTCTTCCGCACCTTTAAATACCACTTCAGTCATGGGTAACATCCCTACATCTTCCTCAGTAAAGACCAAAGCAAAGAGTTCATTCAGTCTCTCTGCTATCGCCTTGTCGCCTCTTAGTGCCCCTTTAACTCCTCTATCATCTAATGGACCAACTGACTCTCACAGGTTTTTTGCTACGAATGTACTTGAAAAAAAATCTTTATTTCGCGTTTTTGCTTCCGCAGCAAGCTTCTTCTCAAATTCTCCCTTTGCCTGCTTTATCAATGCCTTGCATTTGACTTGCCAGTGCTTCTGCTGTTTCCAGGTTTCGTCGTTTGGCTCTTTTTTCCATTTCCTGAAAGATGCTTTTTTGGCAACAGCCGCCAAAACTACTTTGAAACTACTTTCTTAAACAGGCAAAGAATCCCCCCAAAGAAATAGAAATACCTTACCGATAAAGCCTAAGTACTAAGTATGCCCATGTGAGTTGCTGTATATAGGGCGTACAATAAGTGCAGTTCGCATACGCCTTCATGAACATGCTTCTCGGATTCAGAATCGGGTCATTACAGCCCCTATTGTCCAGCATTGTCTGGATAATCAACACTGCTTTTCTGATTTGTCCTGGAGGATTTCAGACTGTCTCGCCAAACCCGCGTGGGGGTGATAGGGAGCAATGTCTCCAATTCCTAGAGCAGTCATGGATTTTTCATTTGTCCTTGATTACACCAAGAGGTTTAAATCAAGAAATGGACTGGGCAAGTCTCTTATGACGTGTTCTATTCCGACTGGTTGGCAGGACTATTTATTCATTGGTTCCGATATGGTGGGGCTTAACATCTGACAGAGTACTTTTCAGCATCCAAAAAGTGTGTGGGGGCCATTTGTAATCGCAGCGGTTTTGAGCGTTGAAACAGGGCATGAGAGCAGAGTGTAATAAAATGCAGTGCTGTGTTTGTTTTCCTATTGCTGCAAAGCTATGAAGCTTGTCTCTTTTAATACTGCGAAGTTATGAAGCTGTGATTATCTCTTCATCATCGCAAAATAGTTGGATTCTCTACTTGGATTGGGATTTGAAGTTTCAGCTGACTGATAAGTATAGAAACAGTTTTTTTGCTGAACAGTCTGAGTAGTGAAAACTTTCTGACTTTTCATTTTCTATTGCTGCAAAGCTATGAAGCTCATCTCTAATACCTAAAAGAATAGTGTGTTTTAAAGATTTTGTTGCTTTTCAATAGGTATGAAAAGGCACTTACTAGTGTGCTTTTTCTTATGGTGATTTGGTTCTAAATGAGTGGACCATAATTGATTAAAAAGGAAGGCACGCCACGAGAGGGGTTTCCCTCAAGGCTAATCTTCCGTCAAAAAAAAACAGGTGCTCAGGATTCTATTTCACACTCTAGTTTTGTTGTTGGGTTTAGAGTGGTGTTATTTAAATATTTGAGGAGTAAGTACGGCTGCCGAAGCAAGATCCAGACGCTTCTCCAGGTGCGCCACTCTCCATCTCCTTCTCCCCTTGAAGATGCGCTGCACTTGCTCAACAGAAGAACATGGCCCCTACAAGGAGCCCCTCTTTGTCGATGGCGCCACAACCAACACTGGACCTCCAATAGATGAAATTCTTCAGGCCTGGGGCCCATCATGCAGTACACAGAAGAAAAAAACAGGGAGGGTCTGGGACTGGATGGAGGTACTCAAGGAAAGCCAATTAGCAGGCAAGACCTAATTTCTCCTTCCCTATCGTACCTCCAGTCCAGACCCAACCTGTAGGATGTACCATAGCAGTACGAACTTCAGGCCAGGATTGTGGGTCCCTCTTGAAGACCCACCGAACCGAAGCTCACGTCCCCCGCTGCTTGCACATCCAGCTGATAATGCCGCACAAAGTTATGCAAGGATGACCACTTGCTGCCCTGCAAATGTCTACTGGAGAACTAGGCTAGCCTCTGCCCATGACGATGTCTGTGCTTGGGTCGAATGAGCCCAAAGACCCACAGGCACACACTTTCTTCGAAGATGATAAGTTATTTCCTCAGCCTCCTTCACCCACCTGGAAATGGACACCTTGAAAGCCACCTCTCCCTTACATGGTCCACCAAACAAGAAACAAAATGATCAGACTTCCGGAACGACTCTGTCCGCTTCACATATCTCCACAACACCCAGCAGATGTCAAGGAGACTGTCCCCCAGCCCCCCCAAAACACAGGCAGGGTAACTGACTGGTTCAGATGGAACACAGATCACCTGAGGCAAAAAGGAGGGAACCGGCCACAGCACAACTGTCCCTTTGAAAAACAAGAGAAACAGCTCCCAGCACGAGAGCATCTGGAGCTCAGAAATCTTCTGGGCCGAGCAGATGGCCACCAAAAAAGAAAAGAAAAAAAAAAAAAAAAAAAAAAAAAGACAGTCTTCAACATGAGATCCTTCACCGTGCAAGTGTTAAGCGGCTCAGAGCTTCCACCAAGAAGCCAAGACAAGATTTAGGCTCCATGGAACGACAAGCGACCTGACCAGAGGCTGCACCTGTTTCATCGCGTGAAGAAAACAGACCATGTTGGGGCAAGATGCCAAGGACACCGCCTAGTGCTTACCTCAGTAACAAGTGAGGACTGCCACCTGTACCTGGAGCGAACTGTAAGACAGGCCCTTTTCAAACCTCGCTTGTAGAAAGGTCAACATATCAGGAACCAAAGCTACCAAGAGCAAACAACCATAGGAGAGGAATGGCCTAGTGCTTGGGGCAAGTTACCTCGAACTGGAGGGCCAGGGCTTTAAATCCCGCTAGAGGACAGCAACCTTGGGCCAGAAGACTGGGGTTTCAAGTCCACAGGTGTTCCTTGTGGTCTTGGGCAAGCCACTAAACCCTCCGTTGCCTCAGGTAGAAAAAAAACCAGACTGTCAGCCCTTCAGGGACAAGGGAAAAAAAATATATACAGTACCTGAATGTACACCACTTTGACTGGTAGAAAAGGCAGTATATAAGCCTAGCTAAATAAATAAAAATAGCCTGCACACCAATCCTCAAACTCTCCAAATCCAGATGTACGACAGAGATGGACTGTTTCTGGGCCTTCAAAGGTATTAATCACCGAGACAGTAGCCCTGTCTGCTCATCCAAGCCCCATCAAGAGCCAAGTCGTAAGTGAGAATCTATCCACTTGAGGCATCAACAAGGGCCCCTGCAATAGGAAGTCGGTCCAATTCAGCAGATGCCATGGACAATTCACGATCAGTCAAAGTAGATCTGCGTAGCAAGGCCTTCTGGGCCAATCGGGCGCTACCAGGATCACTCAACTGATGAGCCTCTATCCGCTGCACGACTCGACATGAGCACCCAAAGGGGAAACATATACAACAGTCCCTCTGTGGGCCACACTGTACCAACGCGTCGAGTCCCTCCGACATGCGCTCCCTTCTCCTGCAGTAAAACAAACAGAGCTGCCTTGGCGAACTCAAACGTCGCCATTAGTCCATGATCGGTTTGCCCCAGCACTGTACCAACTGAGCAAAGACCTCCAGATGGAGTGTCCACTTGCCAGGATAGAGACAAAAATGACAGATAGTCGTCCGCCACATTTTCCTTACCGGCCACATGCGCCCGATTGGCTAAGAGCACCTGCAAGTTGTCTTCCACCCAGGGTTATTTCATCCTCTAAATGGACACTTTTGGTGCCCCCTTGATGACTGATGTAGGCGACGATGGTGGCATTGTCAGAGAACATTCTCACTGCCTTTCCCTACAGAAACCACTGAAATGTCTAACACCAGAAACACTGCACGCATCTCCAGTCAGTTGATGGGCCATGTGCTCTCCTCCTTCGACCAGCTGGCCTGCGATATCTGGCACCGCAATGCACTCTTCCAGCTGGTCAGACTAGCATCCATTGTTAGCTGCACCCAGCAAGGTGCCTCCAGGTGCATTCTCATCGTGAGTTTGTCCGCTTGTAGCCACCAGCGCAGAGACAGCCCAACGTCTCTGGGACAGGGGAGTGTCTACCTAAATAAGTGGTGCTGAGCTGACCACCTCCGCAACAGTGTTTTCTGCAATGGCTGCATGTGGGTCCAGGTCCACAGCACCAATTTGATTGATGCCACCATGGATTCTAACACTTGGAAGTAATGCCACGCTGTCTGTATCTTCATCCTGAGAAACTGGCTGATCTGGTTTTGCAGGATGCTCATTCTGTCCTCTGATAAGAACACTCGGCCTAAGTCCGTACGGAATCTGACCCCCAAATACACCATATCTTGTGATGGGTGTAGATGGCTCTTTAAGAGATTGACCACCCAGCCGAGCCCCTGCAAACATGAGACAACTTTCTCTGTGGCTCATTCGCTCTCCTTTTGGACATTGCTCGAATAAGCCAATCGTCCAGGTAGGGAATCTGCTCCTGCCATAAGATGGCTGCGATGACCACCATGGTCTTGGTGAAGGTTTGGGGAGCTGTCGCAAGTCCGAAGGGCAATGCCTGGAACTGGAAGTGTCCCATGGGTACCACGAATCAGAGAAACTGCTGATGATCGGGCTGGAGAGGAATGAGTAGATAAGCTTCCATCAGATCAAGGGACGTTAGAAACTTGTCTTCCCTGACTGCTACGATGACCAACCACAGAATTTCCATGTGAAACAGAGACACCTTGAGGCAATGGTTAACATGCTCGAGATCTAAAATGAGCTATAAGCAGCCCCCCTTTTTGGGGACCATAAAGTATATGGAGTATCGACCACAGCTGCACTTGTCAGGCAGACCCTCCACCACTGTCTATAAGGCTTGGAGCCGTTCCAAGGTGTTGCGCAGCGCTTTGATCTTTCGAGATGCCTTGCAGGGAGAGTTGACAGATACCTCTGCAATGGGATGGGCAAATTCGAGCACATACCCCTCCCAGACGACCTCCAGCACCCACTAGTCATTTGTGATCTGGGCCCAGGTGAGGTAGAAGTCCCTCAACAGGAACCACCCCCCACCAGGGCCCCCCTCACTTCTTTGGGATTTCTTAACTGCGGTTGAGAAAAGGCATAGAATCCCCAGCTGGTTCCTTGAAAGCCATGAAAACGACTGTCCCCAGGCAGGAAAGCAGCCCCTCAGGTACGGCGCAAAACAGAGTCACCCGGAACCTCTGAAAATTATGCGACGGGCCCCGTACCAGCGCTGAAGTTCTAACCGGCTTCTGTTTATCCTTGGGAAGTCTACCACCCTTTGACTTCCCCCAAATCGTTGACTAACTGCTACAGAGCTTCCCCAAACAGGAGCTTACCCTTGAAAGGGAGCTTACTCAACCAGGACTTGGATGAAAACGTCTGCCGACCAATTACACAACCATAAGTAAACTCCAAGCAGCCACCACCAAGGCCATTCCCTTAGACAAACCTCAGATGAGATCATAGAAGACATCCACCTAGTTGGCTGCTCCGGATTCCAATTTTGCAGCCTCCAGCAGTGGCGCTTGCAAATTTCCTACCACTTCCAGAATCCCTTGTGCCCAGCGCAAGCATGCCTGGGCCACAAAAGCACTGCAGATGGACACCTGCGAGGACAGCGCGTTAATATCAAAGGCTTGTTTCAATAAGGTTTCCAGCTTCTGATCCTGCACATCCTTAAGGGCGGTACTGCCTCCACCAGGATGATGGTCTTTGTGACTGCAGAGACTGCTAAGTCCACCTTGGGAGAACAAACAAAAGTTCCCTTTCCTGATCCAACAAGGGATACAGACACGCCATCACCCATATGCCCTTCAGACCAAACTCTGGGATGTCCCATTCATCCTGTATCAACTGCTTTAATCACGCGATGTAGGGGGAACACCAACTGTGGCTTCCGCACCATCTGGAACAAGGGATCCTCCAGGGGCTCCTCTTCCAGAGGAAAATCCACCGACATGTTCAATGCTTTCAACAAATGAGCGATTCAGGCTGCCAACTCTTCTTGGCAGAATATGTGCACAATCTGTGCCTTATCGCCCTGCAGGATCTCCCCCCTCTTCAAGCTCGGTGTGCTCCATTCCAATGTCTGCTTCCTCATCCGGGTCCCCCTCTTCTTCTGAGTGTACAGACCCTGTGTCTTCCCAAAGGGCACCATCCAAACAGACAGCTAGGACCTGGTTCCTCCTCAGTCTGCCTTCCCGAGCCATCGGGAAGACTCCTCTTATCCTCTCCTGGACCCCCGAGAAAAAACTCCTGGAGTCGCTTCCTTTGAGGTGGAGGGCCTGGACGATCTACCCCCTTGAGCTCTTGTCTCCAGGAGGGGCGAGTAGGGTATGTCATCCTCCTCTCTGCCAGCCTTTATGCCCCCCAATGCCACAGGGGACTGACACCCTTCCTGCGTCAAAGGGGGAGCCTCTGAGCCCCTTGAGGCTGCCTTCTTGGCCCTCTTGTCAGCCCTTTTCGGTCAGCAGACCTTCTTCCACAGACTTGGCCTCTGTCTCGCAGCCCCAACAGACACCAGCCACCGAGACAGAACTCCTGCGCAAGCCACAGGCTAGGCAAGAAACCTTAGAAGACATTCAGCTGCCTGTAAACAAACACCTGCATTGTTTGGGACCCCTTCTGACTTGTCTGTTACCCGTTTTTGTTTTGTTTTTTAAATTCTTTCTTCCTTTCTTGTTACTGAAGCAAAGGAGCCCCGTTTAAAACAATAAACCGTGATGAAAACTGGGCCCAGCATCCAAAAAATCCCATCTACCACTCTTGCTGAGCTGAGCAGCACTGAAAATTCCACAAAATGGCACCGTTCCCACGCTCTGTTGGGACAGCCCCCAAAGTGCCATGCTCTACCTGCTCTCCGGCAGCCTGTCCCACATGCGGTCAAGCCACAAAAGAGGCTCCGGCTGCAAAAAAACATCTTCTAGCACAGCTTGCTCGTGCCGGCCATTGACACCTCCATCTGCTCACTCGGCCCTTTGATGGTGGCAGGAGTACCCTGCAGGTAGCACATGTCTGGCCTTACTCCAGCACAGCAGCTCCTCCACAAAACCCCAGTAATACTTACAGCCCTGAAGGCAAAGAAAAATTGCTGGACCAGCAAAGCAGGTAATTTCTAACAAATGAGACTCATTGCCTGTAAAAGAACTGCTGCTCCTTACCCTGTTAAAAAAATTGTTTAACTACTCTTTTTATTGGGAGGATACTCACAACCAATTTAAAAGGGCCAAACCCCGCACCTTACTCAGCTTAAACAAAAATACTGTCACGCCCTTAGCCCCTTACAGACAGTATGGAGGGGCGTGCTTGTCATAGGAGAGATTCACCATTTAGCCTTTACCTGACTGGCTGCCTTGTAATGCCTCATGGGAAATGTAGTCCAGTCAGAAGGTACTTGGCTTCAGGTAAAAACACACACATTTGTAGTTGGCTTTGAGTGGTAAGGCTTTTGACAGAAATTTATTTATGGGGTAAACGCTAGGGTCACAAATTAACACCTTTGGATTGTTTCTCCAGGATTCTTTCAAAACTACATCAGGATATAACTGAACTCAAAAACAGCTTATAATGTTCTTTAGCATAAAGGAAAAGTCCTTTCAACAAGAAGTCAAACTCTTCATAGGCAAACAATTCTCTATGCAAGTTTTTTAGGAATAGTGAAAACAAAATCAAAGCTTTTCTTACTTTCACCGTCAGCACGGCTTCAGGCTGTGCACTGCACTGGCTAGCAGCTGTTCCACAGGTTTTAATTAGAAAGCTTCAGCTTGCTCAGCTAAAAAGGTATTTCTCCTTTTAATACAGGACTTTCACAAGTTATCAACAGGCTCTCAGGGTTACCAGACTCTGGAGGTTTTCCTTACGGTTGACTCCCTTCCAAACCCTCTGTATTTGAAGACTGGCATAAAGAGCAATCCATGTATGAGTCTTCTTCTACAGCTAGGTCTTGTTCACACAGTTGCATAGGCTCTACCTTCAGGTCTGGCTCAGAGGGCTTAGCTGACTGCCTTCCGTTAGGGCAAAAGCTGTTTCTTGCAACTCTGTAGTACTCCAATTTAGACAAACTTCCAATGCTCCTACCTGGGTCAAGGCTTGTACCAGCTTTTCCTCGCTCATGCTCTGGCCACCATTTACCTGAGTTTCCTCATCCTGTCCTCCAACTTGTGTTCCTTGTTCCTGCTGTTCTTACTGTTCCAGCTCCATTCCTCTTCCAGTAAGCATTCCTACTCCTCTCCCTCTCTGGATAATCTGACCTAGTCTTAAACCTCTCAGGCTCCAGCCCCACCCCTTCTCCTCTCAGGTGTTGGAGATCAAACTGCCTCATGGCATCTGAGTGACTGGGGAATTCAGTGACATAAGGGATCCTTACCCTGGGCCTGCATTCCCTCTCCTTTTCTCCACTAGGGGCATTCTGCAACCTATTGCAGCTAGGAATTACCTGCTTTCTAGGTGTAAATGGAGTTTTGTGTCTCTGACCTTGTAAAATAGATCCTTTGATAAGGGTGAATTCCTTCTCTTTATCCCTATCTCCTGGGTCCTGATAAGCTTCCTTATCACAATACTTATTACTATTCTTAGTTGTTCCTTCAGCAAGTCCACACCTAGGGATTCATCCCTCTCCAGCTGCTTGGAGAGTGAATATACTGGGGCTGGTAGGTGCTGCCAGCTGCCTATGTATGGTGATGTCATCAACTTTAACATGTTCAGTCTTCAAGCTGCTGGTGGGAGGGTGAAAACTCACGGGTCACTGGACTGGAGGTACGATAAGGAAGCAGGCATCAAGGCATCGCACAAAAGTCACTCTGTAGCACACTCGACTTAGTAACTGCCACCAAGGGGCATATTTGACTAAACACTTCTTGTCCTGTACTGGCCAGTCATGCCTGGCTATAACAAGATCACCTGGGGTCAGTGCTTTGGGAACCAGCTGCAAAGTGCATTCTTGACCAAGTTTCTTCACTAAAGCTCACATATCCGACCGACATAGCAAGCATGTGCTAGAAAGCTACAACCCTACTGATGTGCTGTCAAGAATCCACATCCACGGTTGGCAGCATACTGCATGGCTATCCTGGTCTGATTTTAGACCAGAGAAGACAGGATATGACCAGAGAAATGGACCATCTTCCCTATGAATTGTAATTTCTTCACATTGGGTCACAACTCCACCTGTCTGCAGCAATCCTCGAGGGCAAGGTGAAATTAGACCTTACCTTCTCATTTTCTTTCATGGAGTCCTTCCAATCCAGTCATACGGGTTATGTCCTACCACCAGAGATGGAGACTGAGCATGCCAAGTTCTGATGATATCCTAGTACAAAAGCTCTCTGCACCTCTCTTCAAGCCAGTTTCCTACAGACAAAGCAGACTACAAACATCCATCAATAAATTGTAAACTCAGCTAGTCCAAAATAAAACTGAACTATTCATTGTAATTACTCTTTTTAGTCTTTTTCCTTTTTATTTTTTTTGTAGAGAGTACAGAAAAAAATAAGACAGTTTGTCAAGAGTACTTCCTTGAAAGGTAGAAAGATCATGACCGATCCCCTGCAACGCATTTGAGCACTCCACTGGAACCTTGGAGTCTCTCACTCTTCCGTTCTGGGCTCACACCCAACTACTGAAAGACACAGGCAGATTCTGGACTGGACTGGACTGGAGGGACTCCGTTAAAGAAAATTAGCAGGTAAGGTCTAATTTCACCTTCATTATCGTCCCTCCGATCCAGTCCAGACATATGGGATGTATCACAGCAGTTTTTACACTTGGGTGGGACCTGCGAGCCCAGCCCATAAAACCCATAATTCAAAACACATGTCCTATCTGGCTTGGGCATCCAGATGCTAGTGCCTCGTAAAAGTACAGTTACAATTTAATTTTGTTTCATATACTGCCTATAGCAGAGCAACTATATAGTTAAAGTAAAGGAATATGAACAAAGCAAAAATGAAATAGGAAACCAGACAGGGGTAGACGAAGGGCAAAAGGATGAGGGAAGGGAAGGAGAGCCTAGTTTACAATGCAGTAGCGAGTGTTAATAAATGAAAGACACAGAAGGATGGGGAGGGAACGTGGAAGACAAACCTATTGGCTGGTGCTGCTCATGGGGAGGCCAAGAAAAAAAAGGAAGAGGGAGGTGATCACCAAGAAAGCGCAGCCAAGTGAAACGCTAAGGTGAAGAGGGGTTTTTAATTGGGACTTAAAGCAGGTAAAAGGAGAGCTGGGCGCAAAGGACAGAAGGAAGGGAATTCCACAGAGTGGGCGCGACAACTCAAAAGGAAGAAGATTATGCCATAGATGAACAGACAGAATGCAGACGTGGGGTTTCAAGATGACTGAGGGGAATGGGAAGAAAAGAACTGCGACAAGAATGCAGGGTTATCAGAGTGGAAAATATGGCGTGTCAATATGAGAAGTTTATATGTGATACGGAAAGATACCCGGAGCCAGTGTTCAGTGATGGAGAGGAGTGACATGATGGAACTTACGGGCACTGTGTAGAAGTTGAGAGCAGTGTTCTAGATAAGCTGTAGACGGCAGACTTGGTACTAAGGAAGAACAGAGAAGAGGGAAATAGCATAGTCGAAGAACATGATTAGTGAGAGTAGAATTATACAGAGACAACCACGTCTGCAAATTTCCAACTGTGGCATGATACTCAGTTCAGCCCAGCCCAGCACGTTGCTCTTGTGGACCAACTCAATGGAACGAACTACCACCAATGATACGGGCCATCCCAGATCTTATTCATTTAGAAAAACCTTGAAGATTTACCTCTTCCAACTAGCCTATAACCATCCACCCTAGATCAGCCATACACCAAATTTAACCCTGCTTTAATGTAAATAATGTAAATAAGTTCCTGCAATGCAAGAATGTTCCAGGTGTACCACAGCTGAACACCAATATAATCCTGTTTTAATGTAAATGTGTGAAATAGTTATATGTAAGCCTACTTCATATGCTTTATGTAAACCACACTATTCTGTAATAGTGCGGTATAGAAAAAGTAAATAAATAAATATGCCGTAAGTCCAGAGGCACACACCTCTGTTTAAGCAGGTATGCCAATGCAATGGCTTCTTTTCACCCACCGGGCTATAGATGCTTTGGAAGCCACATTACCTTTACGCGAGCCCCCAAAAACTACAAAAAAAAAAAGGAACATAATCCGATGTTCAGAAGGATTGTGTGCGTTTCAAATACCTGCAGAGAGTTCTGTGAACATCCAACCGATGTAGTCGCCGATCAGAGCTTCGAGTCTCGCCCACAAACACTGGAAGCGACACCATCTGATTTACATGAAAGAAGAAACCACCTTAGAAAGAAAGACAGCACAGGTCTCAGAACAACCTTCTCCTTAGAAAAATCACAAGAAACTGTTCCTTGCACGACAACACCTGAAGCTCAGAAATCCAGCGTGCGGAGCAAATAGTCACCAAGAAGGTGGCCTTCAGCGTTAGACCCTTTAAGGTTGCACTACTAATGGGCTCAAAGGGAGCTTCCATCAACACTGATATCACCAGATTGAGATTCCATGATGGAACAATCTGACGTACCGGAGGACGAACCTGCTTGACTACCTTAAGGAAACAAATCACATTCAGATGAGACGCTACTGATGAGCTTTGTACTCTTCTGCGGTGACGAGACAAGGCTGCCACATGAACGTGCAACAAATTTAAAGCTAAGCCCTTGTCCAAACCTGCCTGCAAAAAAGGCCAAGATGTCCACTATCGATGCCAACAATGCCCTCAGATCGTACTCTTCACACCAGTCTTCAAACACTCACCATACTCTAATATACGGCAACAAAGTCTACTGCTTTTGGGATCACAATAGCGTGGCTATAACTTAAGGTGAGTATCTTCTGCTCCTCAGCAGAGTTCTTTCACGAGCCAAACTGTAACAGAGAAGCGATCGACTTGAGGTATGAGTATCGAGCCCTGAGACAACAGATCACGTCTGGACAGAAGATGCCACGATCTGCCTACAGACACGTCAGATCCGTATAAAATAGTTTCAGAGGCCAGTCCGGCGCTACCAGGATCACCTGACCTCTGTGCTGCTCTATCCTTTGGACGAGTTGTCCAATGAGGGCTCAAGGCAGGAACTTATACAGCAGCCCCATGTTCGGCCATGGCTGAGCTAAGGCATCTAGGCTCTTGGACAACCATTCCCAGCGATGACTGAAGAAGCAACTGGCTTTGGCATTGGAGGCAAAACACCATTTCCATTACCAGCTGCCCCCAACGTCGCACTATGCTGCAAAAGATAGAGTCCTCCAGGGACCACTCCTCTGGATTCAACTAATGTCTGCCGAGGAAAATCGGCTTGCACATTTTTTTTTGCCCACCACGTGAGCCACAGAAAACCAGGAAGCTCGCCTCCACCCACTGAAGGATTGGTGTTACCTCTGCTGCTAACACAGAGCTTCCTGTGCCTTCTAGCCTGTTGATATACGCCACTGTGGAGGCATTGTCCGAAAACACCCGAACTGTCTTCTGCTGTAGCAGCACTGAAAATACTGTACATAGCAGCACTAGTCATACTGCCCTCACCTCCTGCTTTGCAGCAAGCTCCCCAATTTCGGAGGCTAGCATCGGTCGTTATAATCACCCAGTCCAAAAACTAACAGCATCCCCTTTGCCAGGTTCTGTCGATCCAACCACCACTATAAGCTCACCCTTGCCTCCTGCGGACACTGCAGCCGCCTGGAGAGTGGATGATTCTGGGGTGACCATCTTGACAACAGCACCGTCGGAAGCAGACAAATGTGCGCTCTGGCCCACAGAACCAGATCCAGCGCCACTGCAATGAAGCCCAGCAGTTGTAGATAAGTGTCATGCCAACAGCACAGTCATCCACAAAAGCCTGCAAAGCTGCTCCTGCAGCTCAACTACCCTCTGAGGGCAGCAAAACTTACATTTTGTGTGTCAAACCAAGCACCAAAATATACAAGCTGTTGAGACCTTGCAGAAAGGACATGATCTTTTCCGTCACCCTGTGACTTTCCATTTGCTACTGTACCATGATGAGCCAATTGTCCAAGTCATATTCGTGAAGTTTCTTGGCACCATTGCCAAGCCTTCGGGCACTGCCTGAAACTGAAAATGCCCCAGCAGAATCACATACCGGAACCACAGTTGATATTTTGTCAAAATGAGGATATGCAAGTACACTTCCATTAGATCTAGTGCCATCAGAAACTCACCTTTACATATGGCTATAATCACAGACCCCAATGTCTCCATGTGAAAGCATGGAACTTTAAAGGCCCCGTTAATGTCCTTTTAGGGAACCACAAAATAGATGGAATATTGACTGATGCCGAATTGGTCTTCCAGAACCAACCACAGCATCTAACAGCAGGAGCCTCTGTAGAGTGTCCCTGACAGCTTGCACCTTGATGGGAGACTTGCACAGGGATAACATGAATGCATCCATAGTAGGACGAGCGAACTTCAGCGCATAACCTTCCCTTATCACCTCCAAGACCCACTGGTCAGATGTAATTTGGGCCCAAACAGAGTAAAAATATTGGAGGCAGCTGCCTACCGACACATAGTCCCCTTGATCTCCCCCCGCTTCATTGTGATTTCTTAGAGGCTGCTGTGGATCTCACATAATAGTCTCTCCCTGTTCCTCTGATATAAAAAGGACTGTCCCTAAAAAGGGTATCTACTCTGCTACACTGGGGTAAAACGCATTGCTCGAAAAACAACAAAAGTATCTTAAGTTGACTATTAGCAGGATCTAGCAACTTCCCTCCTTGAGGTTTATCTTCCGAGAGCCTGGCTCCTTTGGTTATGCCCAAGTCCTTTATCAATTTATCTAACGTGTCGCCAAAGAGCAACTTGTCCTTGGGAGGGCAGTTTACTGAACCTAATCTTGGCCGCTAACCAGCTGCAGAGCACAAAAAGCACCAAGCAGTAACTACCAAGGCCATGCTCTTGGCTGAGGCCTATACCAAATCATAAAAGGCATCTGCCAGGTAGGCCAAAGCTGTCTCCAACATTGTAACCTCCATGGTCTCTGGATTCGAGCTCTGACCCTGTTCGGGCAATGTCTGGGTCCACCTAAGTCATGCTCGCACTACGTAAGCTCCACAAATGGAGCCTGTAACCAATGTTCCCGCTAAGTTACACCAAGTCCTCCACTGGCATTCCTGCAAGTGGAGGGGAGGTGCAAAGCAATCATGAAAGCGATCACACAGCACCTCCCCCCCCCCCCCCCACCACTGGCAGGAATGTCAGCAGAGGACTCCGTGCAGCTTAGCAAGAACATTGCCTTTAACAAGTGGGCATTAATCTCAAAACGCTTGCTTCACATGTTTCGAGCCGCCTATCCTTCAGGGTAACTCCACCCTCCACCAGGACAGCCTTTTTAGTCACCACCAACATGAAGGCATCAACCTTAGGCACCCTGAAGAGATCTTTCTCTCCGGGAGGAATAGGGTAGAGGTGGGGCACTGCACGACCCCCTCGCAAGCCCACCTCCGGCAAGTCCCATTTGGCCTCTATCTTGTGTAACAAATTTTTACTTTTTTTCTTGTTCCTGGATAATAAGTGTTATTTTCCCCGATATCTTATGTCTCAAAACCATAGGAAATAGCAATTATGGCCCACAAACACTGCTTTTGGGACCAAGAGTGGTATTTTTGAAAATTATCTATTTTACATTCTAGATAGATTTAGTGCAAAGTAAACTTGGATTATCTTTTGGAAAATTATAGAACTTTGCAGAACTTTGTATAACTTTTAATAAAAGCCTTTTGGTGACTGTTATACCATCACGTCCGCCTCATGTCTATATAAAAGAGAAATTAGACTTACCTGCTAATTGTTGTTCCTTGAGGAACTCCAGTCCAGTCCTGCACCTCCGGGGTAGTGTACTTCTTCCAGCAGCTTGGAGGCTGAGCCTGTTATCTTTTTTGATGACACTAGTGTACATATGCAGCTGGCACCACCCACCAGCCCCAGTACCTATTGACAAAACAGACTCAGAGGCGCAACAAATAAGTAGTTAAACATACAACAAATGCTTCTACGTCTAAATAAACTAGTACCCCCCTCCATCCCCTGGGAAGGATACCCCGCCCCCCACCCCAGGATGAAGAGGCCTACCTGTCAACGTTCCCTCTAATTTTCGTAGGCTGTGTGCGCATAAAATATCAGCTGTGCAGCTTTTGAAGGAAGGTTAAATTTTTGTGCGCCACATAACGACACTCGGAGTTATATACTTTAAAATTTGACTACACATCAGAATACAGTATGTACACCACATTGATTGCACCAGAAAATATTGTAGAACTTGTGAAAACTATAAATACACAACAACTTTTAAATTTTAAGATGTCTGTGTTGTTTTCTATCAGAATCAGAACCGTAATTTGTGTGCGCTCTGTTGTAAAGTATGTGCGCTCACTCAGCGAGGTGTGTGCGCGCGCACACGCGCACAGCTTAGAGGGAACAGTGCTACCTGTTGAGCGCCTGAGCAACTCCAACCAGCAGGATGCGAGCAACCGACAGCTCTTCTGGTCCGCCCCTCCCCCAAACACCAATTACACACCACTCCCCGGCTTCTCCTGGCCACTTCCTCCACCAAGGGAACCAGCTTCAGAACTGGGGTGTGCACAAATCACAAGAAGCACTCAGGGAGGGTTCTGGGACTGGACTGGAGTTCCTTAAGGAACAACAATTAGCAGGTAAGTATAATTTCTCTTTCCTTATCGTCCCTCCAGTCCAGTCCCGCACCTCTGGGATGTATCAGAGCATTAAACTAACGGGAGGGACCCGCACAACCGGCCTGAAGCACTGCCGATCCGAACGAGCATCCCCACCGCCTGGACATACAGGTGAAAATGTTCAGAGAAGTATGCCACCTACAGATCTCCACTGGCGAAACTAAAGTATACTCTGCCCATGAGGCTGCCTGAGCCCTCATGGAATGCGTCTGCAACCCCGCCGGCACTGTTCTACCCTTCAAGATGTGTGCCGACGTGATTGCCTCATTGATCCATCTGGAAATGGAGGCTTAGCTGCCGCCTCACTTTTGCACGACCTGCCAAACAGAACCAATGCCCTTTTCACATACCTTCGCAGGACTCTTACCATCCAGGTGGCATAGCTGTGGTGTGGCACGGCCTATACCCGCTCTCGCCCACATCTGCGCTCGCCAGAGCTGGTAAGGAAACGGCCTGATCTACATGAAATGCTGACACCACCTTGGCAAAAATGAAGGTACTGGGCGCCAGACCACTTTCTCCTTGGAGAAGGAAAGGAATGGCTCCTGGCATGACAGGGTCCGAAGCTCTGAAATCCTGCGAGCCAAGCAACTCGCCACCAGGAATGCCATTTTCAGAGCCAAATCCTGCAGGAAAGCTTGACTCAATGGCTCAACGGGTTCCCCAGACAGCACCAGATTGAGATGCCAAGGCGGTACCACTGCCCTCTTTGGCAGACGGAGGTGGGTCACCACCCCTAGAAAGCTCAGCACGTCTGGGTGTGTACCCAATGGCTCCCTGTGGACTTTCCCGCAATAACCGGAAAATCGCCGCCAGTTGCATCCTCAAGGAACTGGCAGCTAGACCCTTATCACAACCGGATTGTAAGAATGCCAAGATGTCCGGGACGGAGGCAGTGGAAGGACGTGGAAGCCTCTCTCCACACCATGATTCAAAGATGCATCCTACGCAGATGCACGACAGGTTCATAGACCACCTCTGGGCCTGTAGCAAGGTTGCTATCCCCGAGCCCGATTCTCCTTTCTTCTTCAACCTCGCCCTTTCACGAGACTTGATCCACCTGGGGCATGCGAAGTGGCTCCTGCATCAAGAGGTCCTTCTGAACCGGAAGCCACTACAGTCAATCCGCCAATATCCAAATCAGGTCAACATAGCACGGGCACCTCGGCCAGTCTGGTGCCACCAGAATCACAAATCCCTGGTGCGCCTCTAGCCATTGCACTAACCGGCCTATGAGCATCCATGGGGAAAAACAGAGAAGACCCTCTTCGAGCCACTGCTGAATTAGAGCATCCAGGCCCTTGGACTTCTTCTCTTCTTCTACTGAAAAACTAGCAGACCTTGGCCGACTCGAACATTGCCATTAGGTCCATGACCGGTGTGCCCCATTGGCAGACCACCTGCTCAAACACCTCCTGATTGAGCTGCCACTCTCCGTGGTCCATGCGCACTCGGCTGAGGTAGTCTGCCATCATGCTGTCAATTCCTGCTACGTGTGCCACTGATAATGCCTGGAGACAAATCGCTGCCCATCCGAACAGACCTGCGGCCGCCTCCTCCAGGGTTGCACTTCCCATGCCTTCTTGCCAGTTGATGTAAGCCATCGTGGTCACATTGTCTGAGAGGACTTGGACCACCTTCCCCTGCAACCATGGCTCAAAACGTTCTAGCACCAAGGTCACCGCTCGCATATTGAGCCTGTTGATCGACCACAGAGCCTCCTGCAGACTCTCGTCTCTGAACAAAGCGTCCTTCGCAATGGGCTTTCCAACCTGACAGGCTGGTCATCTGAGGAACCCACACCAGGGACTCCCTTCCACATGTAGCCACCAACTGAGGGCTCTCCTGGCGCTCCGTGGGCAGGAGAGTACTTGGGTCAGGCGTTGACTCTGATGGGACCATCGTCGGAGCAGAGCCCTCTACAGAAATTGCATATGCCCCCTTGACCATGGGACTAGCTCGAGAGTGGCCACCATGGTTCCCAGAACCAGCAGATAATGCTACGCTGATGGTCTTGCCCTCTTCAGGACCTGCTGTATCAACTGTCATAGCTCCTGCGCCCGGCGAACCGGCAGGAAATTCCTGCCCACACAGGTATCAAAGCACGTTTTCAAATACTCTAGCTTCTGGTCCAGCCGTAACTGGCTCTTGGCCAGGCTGACCTCAACCGAGACTTTGAAGGAACTCTCCCACCCGCGCTGTTGCTCTTTTCACTATCGTCCCCGGACTTCGCCCGGATCAGCCAATCATCTAGGTACGGGTGGACAAGAACCCCTTCCTTATGGAGAGCTGCCGCCATCACCATCATGACCTTGGTGAAGGTACGGGGATGATCGCCAGACCAAAGGGCAACGCTCGAAACTGGAAATGGCCCCTTGGCACCGCAAAGCAGAGAAACTGCTGACGTTCTGGATGGAAGGAAACATGCAGATATGCCTCTGTGAGATCGCGAGTCATCAAAAATCTCTATTTTCTACCGCCATTACTACTGTGAAAATGCATTATCTGGAGACAGTAGTTCATGCCCTCAAAGTTGAGAATTGGGCGAAAGGAACCTTCCTTTTGGACAAAAACGAAAATACATGAAGCATCGACCACAGACGCACTTGTCTCACGGAACCAGTTCCACAGCTCTCAGCTGCAGGAGACAAGTCAAGGTCTCTTCTACTGCTGCCAACACCGCTGCGCCCACTTTGGGCAATCAAAGGAGCTCATTCTTGCTCCGGCAGTGGGTATAGGGGCGACATGGATTGCACCCCTTTAAGGCCAACCTCTGGCAGATTCCACACATCCTGGATCATCTGTCCTACTACTCCATGTACTGGTAAGAATTTCAGCGATTTCCGTACTGCCTGGAACAGCAGATTCTACAGCGCCTCTTCCTTTGTCAGGAGGTTAGCAGGCATATTCAGGGCCTTGAGGGTCACCAAGGTACAACACAGAATGTGAGCCCTTTGGGAATGAGGAATTGTATCAGTACCCGCTTGTAGCAATTGTAAACCTCCCTGATGGCCTTTGGCCTGAGCGGTATATCGAGAAATTGCATAAACATAAAGATGAGCGCTGGTAGCTCCTCCCGGTGGAAAACACAATTCGGCCCTGATCCTACTGTTCTGGGCTCTCTCCTTTTTCCAACTCCTCCTGCAGATCTTCCCCATCCAGCCCCCCCCCCCGACAGTGGCGATTGCTGCTACTCCTCTAAGCCTCTAGCCTGCTTAGACACCACTGCTCCTGACTCGTGCTCTTTTGTGTCCGACATCCTCTCAGCCCTGTGTTCCGGGGCAGAGGAGCCACTTGGTAGGCAAAACGCCTTATGCAAAAGTAAGAAACTCCAGTAAGAACTCCCCCGGGAGCCCTAGCGCTCCCTGGGCTTGAGGGGTGGATGGTCCGGGCATTGTGCAGGGACCAGGGGCCAGATCCGTTGAAGGTAACATGGCACCCCTCGCCCCCAGAGTCTCTTGCAACTGGGAGTGACTCTCCTGCCTCATCTCATCCTGCAGGTCCTGCTCCAATGAACTCCTCTTGCATGCAGTTTAGGAAGACACCTGCCTCCGAGATCACACCACATCGGGGACTGCACATCTTGAGGAGTTTTAGATTGCACTGCAGTGTTGTATCTTAAAGATATGAAATGGACCTTGCCCTGATCCAATAAAACTGGCACATTCTCCGAGTAAAGTTACCGTTTTTATTCTAATGTGGTAGGCTATGGCCTAGCATGGCCTGCTACTATGAAAGGCCTGTAAGTTAGGCCTGGATTCTAACTCCCATTATAGCTAGAAAAAGAACCAAAAATCTGTGAAAAATGAGAAAACTGTTTTAAAATGCTTAATAAGAAGTTTTTATGAATTCATAAGTCTTCTATTATTCTCGTGTGAAAAAGAACAGAAATGTTTCAGTATATACATTCCTGAAGCCAAGGTTAACCTTGCAGTAGAGAAGTAACGAAATCAAGAACTGCACCATTGTTAGAGCAATCCTAAGGGAGGGGGCCAGTTGCTAGGCTCCAGAGGGATTTCTAATTGGACAGGTGCAGGGAATGTAAGACCAATGAGAAGTTTGCATGTATCAAATTAGAACCAATAGAAAGCTTTCATGTATCAAACTGAAAAAGAGGTATAAATGGTTATGTCTCTGTACAAACTTTCGCTCAGTTCCTTTTGAAGCTATGACTGACTGAGCCATGTGCACAATAAACTGGCTTGGATCTTTGAACAGACTCCTGGTTTTATTTATTGCATGCTTATCAGCTGCTACATATTCTTGGTGCGTTGGCCGGGAATGTGCGAGCAGGGGATGGTATGCAAGTGAATATACCACGACTTCTCACCTCCAGGTTTGGCCCAGTTGGAACCATGTCTGTCCGACGCGGGCAAATTCTCTGGCGCCACTGATCGGAGAGGGTTCCGCCTTGCCTCGGCAGGCCACTGGGTCCAGCTGGCCAACACCTCTCGAACCCGAGGGGAGTCCAGGATTCAACCCAAGGAGGGATTGGTTGCGCAGCGCATTAGCTACCGGATCCGGTGAGTAGTAATGTTTCTGGTTCTTAGTCAGTTAGCTTTGGGAACGTCTCGAGACTACTACGGTTTGGTTAAAAGGTAACGAGAGTCTGATCAACTCTCAGGGCGGTCCTAGTAACCTTGCATGAGTATGCGCGGGGCAAACCCACTGACCCTTTTGGTTTGGTTAATTTTGGTTTAGTCAGTCAGCCCGGGAATTTGGAATTTGCTAGCATGTTTGTCTGTGTTGTGTGTGAATGAGAGGTCTTTTGAAATATAGACCAAGCGAGAGCGGACTCCTGAAGCGTCTGGTATCTGTCTGGGTCTGTTTGTTGGTTGTATCTGATTTCTGTTATCTGTTAAAACCGTGGGTTTCCCTTCTGTATAATGTAAGAATATTCTGTTGGGTAATTTGGGAGTCTCTTTTAAGTGCAGCTTTTGAGCTGTTTCAGGTTTTTCCCCAGCACGGCGTGAGGCTCTAGCAAGCAGAAGGGGGTGTTGCTTTCACACAGCCTGCAAAAAGGAATGTCTTGAGAGACAGTCAGAGAGACAGAGAGAGGCTGCCAAGGGATTTCTTCTGGGGATGGAGGCATTGCCGAGAAGAAACTCCCGATTGAGAAGTCTCTTGTTTGTTTAAAATAAAGGATTCATTCTAGGAGTGATGTATAAATTGTTCTGAATGAATGAATGGGAAGATCTTCCATGTTTTAACGACACAAAACAAAATTGAATTGCTTGCCATGTTAAGTCCAGTAAGTTTTGGAAGAACGTAAATGATACAATTACATTCAAACAAGTGAATTATTTCATAAAACTATTAGAGACAGAAGAACATTAACAGCTGTGATAACTGCAGTGATTCAGGAGTTCCTTTGTTTTTGAAGTGTACCAGTGCTGCCTTTTCCTTTCTGGAAGTGCCTGGTTTAGCTCTGCATAACACTTGCACAATTTATGTTTTTTAAATTAGTCTTTATGGTCCCTGAAACTGCCTTGCCTAAAGTTCATTCCTGAAGCTGATCGACACAAACAAGAGGGAAAATTAAGGGAACTTCTTCCATGTTTTTCCTTTAACCCTCAAAGTAGAGGTTAAGAACCTTGAAGGACAATGTGGCATTCTGAGTTGGTAGTTACTAGATTGCAACCTGAGAATGATTTAAATCCTGAGTGAATAAGAAGTAAATCATGATTGGATTTTATCTTTGAAATATCTATATATTTGGTTCTGACTGTGTGTGCTATTGAGAAAAAAAAATAAGGAAACAAAATAATAAATAATAACTTCTTTGGTTTCAAATCAGCTTAACACCAGTCACTGGTATTATGTATAAGGTTTTAATTTAAATGAGAAAAGTTCATCTTGCGGAGTGTTTGCAATCCGGATATTCACCAACCTTTTCATGACAAAGTATAAGTCATTTGAATGCAGGTTTCCCCGAACTGTAAGATTTAAGGTAATTACTTTGAATTGTTAAACTCTGTACTGATGACTAATGAACAGGCCAGTTAGCTACACTGACCTTTACAATGTTGGCTTTTAAGATAAATTCATCTGTTTTTCTGTATTTGAATTTTGTGTGTCTGCATCCAGAGCAAAAGGGTACTTTGTTTTTGAAAGTCTTTTAAATTTCAGTTTCAGGAGTACAGTCTTTAGTTTCAAGACATTACTTAGCTCGTTTAGACAGTTGCTGTTTAGAATGAGCACATACATCCATTATGCTTATTGCAACCAATTGTAAGCTTATGTTTTCTGCCTACAGCAATAAGGTTTTTTTAAATAAATGTACCCAGAGGAATATTGTTGCATAGTTCTGACTCGTAGTCCATAGGAAAATGCAGCCTGACTGCCCGCCCCCTCTGTCTGTTGTCAAGTACGTCATCATGGGGGGGGGGGGTCAGAGTCCATGCAGATTTTGTTGAAATGTATGACTAGGAATTTTAGCAAGGGACCTAAAATGTCTCCGTCCCTATTAGAAATGCTCTGTGAAAGGGGGGGGGGGGGGGGGTGGCCAGTGTTAGTTACTTCATGGCCCCATAGTTACCCGTGTTTATCAGATTGTACAGAGAATGTTTGTGGGGGGGGGGAAAAAACACCTACCCGTTTATTATCTTTAAAGGCCAGTTCCCTCAGCTCTGCCACCACCCCGGGCAGAGCCTGAGGCAGGGGGGGGGGGGGAGATACCTCCCTGCAAATGTCACCAGCCACCTCCGCAGCAGAAGGACGTACACCCCCTCTTGACCAAAAGCCCCGGCACACAGCCAGCGCCCAAGAACATGAAGTGGAACCCAGACAGTCCTGATTGCCGTATGCCTTCAGAAGTACAACTACCAGTAAAGGGGAGGGTCACGTTATCCCACTGCACTAGGTCCAGAGCCAGCTTTGCACTAGCCAGCTGACCAGCTTTGTTTCTGCCACTGATTTACTGAACTGAAAGCTGCATTATGTTTATGTTTATTACATTTGATATACCGCTCAGGCCAAAGCATTAGAGCGGTTTACAATACTACATAAATGATACTGAAAATATGAAAAGAACGCCATTAACAAGATAGGACAGAGCAAGAGATAGTGATAGTCAAAGAAATAGAAGAGACGAGAGGAAAGGTTCATTATAACACCAGAGAGGCAGAATATCATACCACCACAGCTCAGTCCTTCCAAACAGACTTGACCATAATCGCTACTCATCACAAATTCAAGCCAGGCAGAAATACGCCGCAGAAATGGCTCCTTATAAACCTCTGCTTCTTGGATATACTTGACAGAAGCAGATGAGGCAGAGCTCTCACTCACAGTCTACGACGCCGGCATCATTCCTCCACCATCCCGCTCGTCGTGACATGCAAACCAATTATGCCTCCTACACTGAAAAACCATAGGATTTGATTGAACTAATGAACAGTATTATGCAGACCCATCAGCCTTGATGGCCCCCAAATGGGATCCAAATAGTGCAGGCAGCCCTCACTATATACCCCATGTGATCCAGCAGCCCAGGAGAATTTGCATTTTTGTCAGTCAGCCCCAGAGAGATATAAGACGAAAATTACAGAAAATGAATGGATTTGCAGGTACGAATACAGCACAGTTAATGAAAGTTGCTCAGAAAGTTTGTGAATTGTGGAAATAAATGTGACAGAAAGTGAATGTAAGATAAGGAAGAAAACAGATCTTCTTGCTGACACTTTAGTTGAATGACGTGGAGGAGGTTTTCCTAATTGAAGGAGCAGAGGAAGTGGAAGGGGGTCGTGAAAATGATCGGCCCCCACTGGGTGCGAATCAGTGCGCCCATTGCAGAGGAGGACATTAGAGATATGAATGCCCGTATCTTGACTCCACCCCCAGGAGGGGAGGAGGGAGTACTTGATTTTAGAAAGAATAAACCGAGCACAGTGTTCCAGCAAGAGAGGGAAGCAGCTATAGAGTGAGTGGCAGCTGAAGAGGGCTACAGCATGGATGAAGACTAGGCCAGACTGGACTCCAAGTTTCCCTGGGTCCCCAGGAGCCTATGGTCAGTCTGAAAATAGGGGACCAATATATGGACTTTATGGGGGATACAGGAGCAGAATACTAAAGCCAGTAGCCCCTTTGTTTTCTCGATGCATCACCATTGTCAGAGCTACTGGGGCTAAGGCCACAAAGCCTTTCCTGCAGAACCACATGTGTGAACTAGGGGGACAGAAAATAACGCACCAGTTCTTGTATATGCCTGAATGCCCTATTCCACTTCTGGGCCGAGATCTGCTTGCAAAGCTCCAGACACAGATATCCTTTGCTGAAGGGGGAGAAATGCAAAGGACTGTGAACCCAAAGCCTGCTGGATTGATGGTGCTGACTGTTCCCCGAGAAGAAGAGTAGCGGTTCTATAGTGCATCTCCAATCAAGCCAGCTAGTTCCTGTATACCTCCCCCAACCTTATAGCCCCACATGGAGTATGGGCATAATCCACCTGGCCTAGCGAAGAACATAGCCCCTGTCATTGTCACCCTCAAGCCAAGAGCGGAACCAGTGCATGTGAAGCAGTATCCTTTTCCCCGACCAGCTAATGAAACTATTGAAGTATGGACTTCTCAAGGAGTGCCAGTCACCTTGGAATACCCCCCTTCTCCCAGTTAAAAAAAAACCTGGGACAGGGGATTACCGCCCAGTACAAGATCTGAGGCGAGTGAATGATGCAGCTGAAACTATACACCCAGTGGTACCAAATCCTTATATTCTTTTGGGACTGAACCCCACTGAGGCTACTCATTTTACCGTCTTGGACCTGAAAGGTGCCTTTTTCTGTGTACGCCTAGCCCCCACCAGTCAACTTTTGTTTGCTTTTGAATGGCAAGACCCCATAACAGGAAGGCAGGGCCAACTCACCTGGACTAGATTACTTCAAGGATTAAAGAATTCACCTACTCTCTTCAGTGCTAATTTAAATCAAGATCTTTCAAGCTACTATTTGAACCCAGGAGAAAGGGTTCTTCTTCAGTATGTGGACAACTTGCTTATAGCCACCAACTCAGAAAGTGAATGTCTACAAGCCACCAGTGAACTCTTGCACCTTTTTAATGAGGCTGGATACAAAGTCTCAAGAGCCAAGGCGCAATTATGTCAAACAAGTTAAATACCTAGGATTCCCATTGTCTAGCGGAATTCAACGCTTGGGACCAGAACGCAAAGAAGCTGTATGCAGTATTCCTACTCTAACCACCAGGAGGCAAGTGAGAGCCTTCTTGGGTGCCACAGAGTACTGTTGTATATGGATCCCCAATTTTGCACTGCTAGCAAAACCATTGTATCAAGCTACCAATGGAATGGAAAAGTCTCCATTGGAATGGGGACTTGAACAGGATGCAGCCTTTTGATCTTTGAAAACCGCTCTGATGTTATCACCAGCTCCGGGTCTACCAGATGTCCAGAAAACTTTTCAGTCTCTATGTTCATGAGTCACAAGGAAATGTTCTAGGAGTATTGACTCAATTTCTTGGATCTTGGCAACGACCAGTAGCCTATTTGTCAAAACAATTGGATGTAGTTGCAAAAGGCTGGCCCCCTTGTTTGAGAGCTGTTGCAGCTGCAGCCCTCCTAGTGAGCAATGTGGACAAGCTCACTTTGAGACAGAATCTTCAAGTTACTGTACCACACTCTGTTCTAACCATTATGAAACACAAAGGAAGTTTCTGGCTCACAAATTCACAAATGTTGAAGTATCAAAGTATGTTGTACAATTGCTGGTCAGTCAAGCTCTGAATCCTGCTACGTTGTTACCAGTTGGTCTTGACCCCCCTGATCATGACTGTCTAGAAATTATGGACACTATATTCTCAAGCCGCCCGGAGTTGGCTGATGTTCCTTTGGAGAACCCTGAACAGACTTTCTTTGTGAATGGAAGCAGTCTTGTCATCATTAATGGACATTGTTGTGCCAGATATGCAGTAGTGACCCTTGATCTGGTAGTTGAGTCCTCAGCCCTGGCCCCAGGAACTTCAGAACAGAAAGCTGAACTGATAGCTCTTGCTAGAGCACTAACAATAGGAAAAGGGGCTCTGTCTAAATGTGTACCCAGATTCCAAGTCTGTCCTTACAACCTTGCATGCACATGGGGCCCTGTACAAAGAATAAGGGTGGATAACCTCAGGAAGCAAGTCCATTAAGTATGGCCCCAAGATATTGACATTATCAGATGCATACTGCCTACCAATTTCAGAATTTAGGAAAAGTAGAATGTATGAGTAGAACCCTGAAATCTCAGTTGTCCAAACTTTGCCAAGAGGTTTACCTGAAGTGGCCCCAGGTTCTTCCTATAGCCCTTCTTAGGATATACTGAGCCCCTGCTAAGTCTTTAGGAGTTTCCCCTTTTGAGATTCTGTATGGGCGACCCCCGCCTATTGTATAGGAAATAAAGGGAGATATGGAACAGATAGGATCTGAAATTACTAGACAAGAACTATTGGTTTTAAGTTCTGTTTTGCAGTCTTCATACATGGGTACAAGACAAGCTGCCCATCCATCTAACAGAACCCCTGCATCCTCTCAAGCCTGGAGTTTCGGTGTGGATCAAAGAGTGGAGAAAGACACCGTTGACACCGCATTGGAAGGGACCTTATGTTGTCATCTTGTTAACCCCAACAGCAGTTAAAGTTGCAAAACTCGAACCCTGGATTCATCACAGTTGAATAAAGTCAGCAGCCATTGACAGCAATGTAGAAAGGAAGGCAGCTACAAAGATATTAGCTATGTGGCAATATTACCCTATACCCCACGATGATGCTATTACACCTGTATAATGTGTTAATTGACTAATGAGTGATTTAATTCTCACCCTTTCTCACTTGCAGGTGAGAATAATCAAAGGGGGGAATGTGGTAGGCTATGGCCTAGCATGGCCTGCTACTATGAAAGGCCTGTAAAAGTTAGGCCTGGATTCTAACTCCCATTATAGCTAGAAAAAGAACCAAAAATCTGTGAAAAATGAGAAAACTGTTTTAAAATGCTTAATAAGAAGTTTTTATGAATTCATAAGTCTTCTATTATTCTCTTGTGTGAAAAAGAACAGAAATGTTTCAGTATATACATTCCTGAAGCCAAGGTTAACCTTGCAGTAGAGAAGTAACGAAATCAAGAACTGCACCATTGTTAGAGCAATCCTAAGGGAGGGGGCCAGTTGCTAGGCTCGAGGGATTTCTAATTGGACAGGTGCAGGGAATGTAAGACCAAAGAGAAGTTTGCATGTATCAAGTTAGAACCAATAGAAAGCTTTCATGTATCAAACTGAAAAAGAGGCATAAATGGTTATGTCTCTGTACAAACCTTAACTCAGTTCCTTTTGAAGCTATGACTGACTGAGCCATGTGCACAATAAACTGGCTTGGATCTTTGAACAGACTCCTGGTTTTATTTATTGCATGCTTATCAGCTGCTACACTAATACTACTAATGACTATAAGGGAGTACAGCTTCCCTTACAAGCAATATTACAGATTTAATAGGTACATAATCTGTGCTAAGAGACAAGAGATGATCATGTCAGGTTACTCACTAAACCATAGACAGATGGAAGGATTTCATTTGCTTCCTATCCACTTTCAAATTACATACATTTCTTGCATGCAGGTACTTCCTGTTTTCCACAGAGCTGTAGCTGCTACAAACCTATATGCAGTATATTTTTTAAACACATCTTTATTCCTGTCCCTGACTTTCTATCAGACCCTTCTCAGGAGAAAGGCAGTTGGTTGATACATTGTTTCTACTAGATCACCTGACCAGGCACACAGCACTCTGAAATTTGCCCAGCAACAAACAATGGCCTATCATTTGATTAGGCCTTTCCCACATGTCTGCATCAAGTCATTGTGTACTGAATAAGTTTTGAGCTGTATAACACAAGGAATTTGCTTAAGGATTAAGTGGGGTTCACACCCTTGATACCATCCTATACCAGGCACAGTGGTCTGGCCGGCATGGTGGGAAAGGCTGGTGGCACCCCTCAGGAACTCCCTCAAGCTGTACCCGGGTATCGAACAGGATCCCCAGCACAGTGCACCTTCACAGGCTCAGGCACAGAGCACCACAGTACTTAAACTAAAATAAAATTTCGTTAACTGAAACTGAAATGAAAAGGAAACTGCAAATGGCCCCCTAGTAAGAGGCTGCTCTGTCCTGCTTTATTCTTCAGTGGCTGCCTCTCCCAGGCACCCAAAACATAGCAAGGGGTTAAACACATGCGGGCTTGAATAAGAAAATTGCACTTAAATGTAGCAGGGGGAGTTTCCCACACTGCTGCAGGCTTCCAACATGCGGCTGCAGGCCGCTCTGTCTCCTGATGTTCTGGCGGTTGCTAGAGGTTTCTGCTGTCTTCCCCCCACCCACCCCCGCCACTCTTACCTTGGAGCCTCTTTGCCACATGGCTTTTCTACCCCTCACGCTCAGCCTTCCTTCCTGGCTTTGGCACTGAGGGGGGGGTGACTCAGGGCTGCCAGCTTTCACTCCTGTCAAGCAACTGCTCTACAGCGGCTCCTCACCTGATAACGGGTTCGGGAGCAGTCAGAAGTCTCGGACTGAGGAAGGCCCCTACAGAACCCTCCCCTCAAAATCCTGGGGGGAGAGGGGGAGAAGGAATATTCTGCCCTCAGCCCTGTTGTCTCTGTTCCTTCTGGGGTTTTTTTTTTTACGTCTGCCTTTAAAAACAAAGAAACCTGCACCTTAACAGGGGAAATAAAAGCAAACTCTAACTAAACCTATCTCCTTAGTTGTCCTTTCTGTGAGTCCAGCACCCTGGCTCACAACCTCCTCCAGCTGCTTGGAGGCTGAGCATACTGGGGCTGGTGGGCAGTGTCAGTTACATATATACACTAGTGTCATCAAAAAGATGACAGGCTCAGCCTCCACGCTGCTGGAAGAGGTACACTACCCCAGAGGTGCAGGACTGGACTGGAGGGACGACAAGGAATAACTGATTTGCACAGAGTAAGCACAGTCTTCAGCAGCCTCCTTACCGACTGGAAGCAAGCAACAACACTTGTCTTAAGCTCACCAGTTTATTTTCATTCTAGCTTCTTAAGTGGACTGACATAGCATCAAGAGGCTGTTTAAGCATGCAGCAGCCACCCTTTGCTATGTCTGTGGTGATTTTATCAAGACAAGAGCAAAAAAGTACTCCACGGAAGCATCTACCAAGATGTGTGAAGCTTACAAGGCATATTTCGGCATGCCTGTTGGGGATCAGGACAAACCCTGGGCGCCTCATTTCACTTGCGAGCACTGCAAGAAACCTCTGGAAAGTAAAATAGACAACTGATACTGGCTTAGACTGTGGAATTTTATGTTATAAAATCTTTGTTACTTAATTTTTACATAATGTATTAAATAGCAAGAACAGTTAATTTAAATTCATTTTATCATAATTATAAATATAATTAATTTTTATTTTCACATTTTTATTTTTTCTTTGGCAGGATGGTAGAGGAAAAAAAAACAAAACAACAAAAAAAAAAGTCATGAAGTTCGCTATCCCAAGAATTTGGCGGGAGCCTATTGACCACTTGAGCAATTGCTACTACTATAGAGTGGATCCTGCCAAACGTCAGACTGGCAAGAATGATCCTTCTGTCATGTATCCGAGCATTCCTTCATCCACTGCCCCGGTGCCACACTGCCCAGAACTCCCTGTACCCACTCTTCTGCAGCGAAAGCAGCTGTCTTCAGAAGAAAGCAGCAATTCACAAAATGAAGACGACGTTGCAGATCTAGATTACATTATCAGAGGTGGAGCCGAGGAGAGAGAAACCCTTACTACCCAAATCAATATGACATCAATGACTTGGTCAGAGATCTTGGTCTCACCAAGTCCAATGCCAAGCTTTTGACATCCCATGTTCAAACAGCGGAATTTGTTTGATGAAAGTGTGCAAATCACAGGTCAGAGGAAGCATCACCACACTTTTTCTAGCTTCTTCACTAGCCAAGATAGGCTCTGCTTTTGCCACAATGTAACCGGTCTGTTTAACATTATTAGAATTGCATGTAACCTGAAGGAGTGGTGCTAGAATTACAGCAGCATCAAGACCTTGCTAGAAGCCTTGAAGTATGCTGAATACAGCTGGGAGGTCATCAAGGACTGAAATGGTGGTATTTCTGATCGGCCTCCAAAATGGCTTTAACACGTTTCCCTGCTATCTTTGTCTTCGGAACAGCAGGGACACCGTGGCGCACTGCCACACATGGGACTGGCAACAGCAAACTGAATTTTTTGTTGCCCACTGCACATCAGATTGGGCCTTATGAAACAATCTGTCACAACTCTAGAGAGCTGACAGCCTTCAAGTAGTCTTCCCTAAACTGTCTGATACAAAGATCAAAACGGATGTCGTTGTTGAACCACAAATAAAAAAAAACACACACATGATAGAGTGCATGGAATTTACCAAACTGCTTACTGGGAAGAAGAAAGCAGCTTGGAACAGGTCTGTTGCAATGGTTCATGGCTTTATGGGAAATCACAAGGCCAAAAACTATGTAGAGCTGGTTGAGACTCTGGTTAAGAATTATGGCAAAATGGGCTGCAAGATGTCTCTCAAAGTCCATATCCTTTATGCTCTTCTTGATAAAATCAAGGAGAACATGGGAGCATACTCAGATGAGCAAGGCAAATGTTTCCATCAGGATATATTGGAATTTGAATGCCGCTACCAAGGACAGTATAACAAGAACAAGATGGGAGACTACATCTGGGGGCTTATTTCTGAAAGAGATTTACAATATAATCGTAAAATGTCAAAAATCTACTCACATCTAAAATGTTTTATGGTCTTTCTTGACTAACAACTGTAAGTAAATATTATATGTTGTGAATAAGTCTGTTTGAACAATGGGAATACTAAAATTTCACAAAGTTATAAACAATTAGGAAATAACAGTCTCTACCCAGGAAGAAAAATTGTGTTACACATATCTGCATGATGGCCTTATGGACTGGAAAGGAATTCTGAGGGGAGCAAATTCCCTGTAATAAGGGATCCTTCAACATAATCTCCTCAGTGGCTCTGAACGGAATATTCAAAGCTTCCAAGGAACTGCAAAATTAGAGAAAGTGACTCTTCCTTGCAAAAAACCTGGACAATGGTAGGATCATCTCCTGGAGGGGAGTTCTCCTCCTCCTCAAGCACCAATGCCGCAGTTCTTCCCTAGAGACGGGAAGGCCTTTGAATGGGTCCTCAGACCTTTCTGAAAGTCCTGAGGCATGCTCCAACTCACCCAGTTCCTCCTCAACTCTAAAATGCTTATTGGGGAGGTTCTGATGAGCACCTCAGGGTCACCAACCGTCTACTACTGCAACCAAATGATGCCCCATCCCCCCCCCCAACTTCTAATGCCAGGCCCTGCTTCATTCAGTAGGCCTGGTGGAAAAGTAGCAAAATTTGTGGGAAAACGGCATAGCCCCTGTGCTTTGAGCACAGACACCTGCTAGGGAGCATTCCAATTCAAACTGTTGCGTGTCTGACCCAAAAGGGAACCGCCTACTGCTTTCCCAAGCTGTCTGACGTGTTTCTAGGCTGGTCTGGTAAAATGGCCACCAGTCCCGGAGTGCAGGAAAACTCCCACATCTGAGGGGAAGTTGAAGGCAACTGAAGTAAGGTGTCCGTCAAGCCCTGTGAACCCTACAATCGTGAGCTAGGGGTTTCTGTTTTCACCACCTGACCCTCCTCCTACTCCTACTCCTCCTTACAACCACAACATAAGCCTGATGAGGAGAGAGAGCAGTGACAGAAGCTGCATGCGGTGCAAATGGGCTTGCCCACCAGTATGAGAGCTTTCGGCTGCAACTGTTAAGCACAGCCCCCCCCCCCTCTGGGCTGAAGCAGACCATGCTATGGGGAGCCAAGAGCCAAAGCCAGTACATCCCAAAGCCTCACAGTACTGCCGAAATGCTGCCACATAGCCATACTTATTCCTTTCCTTTTTTTTTTCCTTACACTACACGCCAAATCACAGACAAGCTGGAAGGACGGGAAACAAAGCTCTAACTTACTTACAGTTTTGGTGCAGACAAGCAGGTGAAATTTTACTTATCGTTAGTTTCCTTTCCTGGAGTCCTTCTAGACTAGTCCAGAAAAGTGGGTTGTGACCCCCTGCCAGCAGATGTTCAGACAGAGAAAGTAAAAAGCCAAACAAGCTGCGACATCATCCCTGGTATAAAGGCCAGGCACAGTTAGGGGTCCCCTCAGTACTACTCTTAAGGCAACCACCCTCTAAGGGACCCCGGTACAAATAAGGAAGTACAGGAATGTAACCCTGAGAACTACGTACAAGGTGGTGTGGCACCCAGAGGAATGTATACATGAGAACTATGTACATGCAGACAGAGCCAGGCTCAAACATAAGAACATAAGATATGCCATAGTGGGTCAGACCAAAGGTCCATCAAGCCCAGTATCCTGTTTCCAAAGGGTGGCCAATCTAGGTCATATGTACCTAGCAGTTTCCCCAAAAGACACAGGTTGCACAATGCTTGTATTGGGTCACGCATTGATATCCTAGGTCCCTTTTTAATAATGGTTTATGGACCTTATCTCCAGGAACTTGTCCAAACCTTTTTTAAACTCAGCTACACTAACGCCTTTACTACATCCTCCAGTAACAAAATTCCAGAGTTTGATTACACGTTGAGTGAAGAAATATTTTCTTTTTATTAGTCTTAAATAGTTTACCCTGTAGCTTCATTGCATGTCCCCTAGTCTTTCTATATTCTGATAACAATTGATCTACATTTACCTGTTCCACTCCGTTCATTAATTTATAGACTTCTATCATATCTCCCCTCAGCCATCTCTTTTCCAGGTTAAAGAGCCCTAACCCTTTTATTCTTTCTTCATAGGGGTATCCTTCCATCCCCTTTACCATTTTGGTGGCTCTTCTCTGAACCTTTTCTAATAACGCTATATCCTTTTTAAGATACGGCAACCAGAATTGCACACAATATTCAAGGTGCGGTCTCACCATGGAACAATATAGAGGCATTATAATATCCTTTGTTTTATTTTCTATTCCTTTCCTTATAATACCTAGCATTCTATTTGCTCTCTTGGCCGCCACAGCACACTGGGTCGAGGGTTTTAACATGTTACCCACAATGACGCCTAAATCTTTTTCCTGGGTGGTGGTTCCTAATGTGGAACCTTGCATCGTGTAACCATAGTTTGGGTTGTTCTTCCCTAGGTGCATAACTTTGCACTTGTCCACATTAAATTTCATCTGACATTTTGATGCCCAGTCTTCCAATTTATCAAGATCCTCTTGCAATTTTCCACAATCCTCTTGGGTTTTAACAACTTTAAATAGTTTTGTGTCATCTGCAAATTTCATAACCTCACTCGTTATTCCCTTTTCCAGGTCATTTATGAATATGTCAAAAAGCAGCAGACCCAGCACAAATCCCACCACTAATCACCTTTCTCCATTGGGAAAATTGGCCATTTAGCCCTCCCTCTGCTTTCTTTTTTTTTTTTATAGAAGTTTTACAGCTTATAACAAGAAAGTTACATTGAACAATCTTGAAAAGAAAAGAAAAGAAAAGAAAAAAAAGTGTAGATACAATTAGATAATACATCCAAAATAATACATTGTTTCAATTATTTGAATTGCTTATTTGTATCTAATCACCCTAGCCCACAATAAGAGTGTGGGAGATACAATTATTAAACTAAACATGAAAGAAATCAGGCAAAGGCAAACCCGGAATTACAATTTTTAAGCGAGCTCAGGGGAGGCCCCAATAGAAGATTCCAACCTCTGAGCAGAAACGAAAGCTGTAAGTTGGGAGGGATCATAAAAAACATAGGAAAGAGAGTGATATTTCACTTAACACTTACACGGGTGCTTCAAGAAAAAAAAAAAAAGAGACCTCCGAACTGGAGAACACCAGGACGTAATAGAAATTCTCTACGACGTCTCTGGGTTTCTCTGGACAGGTCTGGATACATACGAACTACCAGACCTCTAAACAACAAATTCCGCTTACGAAAGAAAAGTTTCAATAACCATTCTTTATCGGAGAGCAAAGCAAATGTAATCAATAGAGTAGAGGGAACCGGAGACTCCTCAACCGATTGCTCTAACATATCTGTAACGTTCAACACATTTCCCTGTTCCGGGTCCCCACCAATATTAACCAACCCAAGTGATAGTTTCACCTGCAAAATGCCTTCTCTGCCTTGGCTAATGAGGATGCCCAATCCAAAGAAACTGAAGGGCCCTTAAATGAATCAGACAATGCCCAATCTCCTGCTATATTTTTTTAAAGCAAGGTTAAATTCATTTTTGCTGTTTTAGGGGAATCTACTTGAGCACAGTAGTATTGCTGAACTCTGTAACCCCCTCAGGCTCAGGAACTGCTAACACCTAATCAGGGGTTAGTGGGCCTGTTTCCTGAGTGCAATTGAAGCCTGCATAAAAAGGCTGCTTTGCCCTGCCCTTTTGAGGCTTTCTTAACAAGGGCTCCACACATCAAACAGTAAGTGAGGTTTTGAGGGTTTCTTTGTTTGGTGTTTTTTGTTACATTGCTAGCTCTCTGACTGGGAGCTCTTAAAAGGGTTTTGTGTATATTTTTTTAAAGCAAGGTTAAATTCATTTTTGCTGTTTTAGGGGAATCTGTACTTGAGCACAGTAGTATTGCTGAACTCTGTAACCCCCTCAGGTTCAGGAACTGCTAACACCTAATCAGGTGTTAGTTCCCTCCCTACCCACCCCGACT
The DNA here is from genome assembly GCA_033557465.1 of Ichthyophis bannanicus. Classification (NCBI taxonomy): domain Eukaryota; kingdom Metazoa; phylum Chordata; class Amphibia; order Gymnophiona; family Ichthyophiidae; genus Ichthyophis; species Ichthyophis bannanicus. The sequence goes on from CM066033.1 coordinate 666,119,108, forward strand.
CCCACCCACCCCTAGTGAGCAGTCTTGCTTTATAGGGCACCTCCCCCTTTATCAAATCACAGTGAATTGGACCAGCACATTTTGAATATAATTAAAGAGATTTAACTGCTTTTTCTCTGAAAGGACAGCTGCGAAACCAGCTGGTACTTCGTAGATCTCTCTCTTTTGCTTTAACAGATACCTAAGCTCCACAAACAGAACAATGGCTGGGAAAAATCGTATTGCTAAAGCTGTTGCCCCCGTTACAGCTTCTGCCTCGGTCCAGACAGAGGCCCTATTGCCAGTTGAAGAACCAGTTCCATGTGCAGGGTGCCTGCATGCTGAAGCTCTGAGGAAACAAGTGGAGGAACTCAGAGAGGAGGTGGCGAGGCTGAGGAGCATTCAAGACAGTGAGAAGTACATTGATGAGATGCTGCTTGCAGCAACCAGGCTCTCCAGCACAGGAGAAGATGGGTGTCAACAGAATGTCGATGGTTGGACAAAAGTCACCAGAGCCTGCAAAATCACCAATCCAACTTCTCCAGCCCTTGAATTGAAGAACCATTATGCAGCCCTGGAAGTGGAGGAGGTGAAAGCATCCCTGGAAAGGGAAGAACCAGAGTTCAAGTACCCCATAGTTGCAGAATCAGTGACCAGAAGGAAACGAAGGGTAGTGGTGGTTGGAGACTCTCTTCTGAGGGGTACTGAGGCGGCCATCTGCCGACCAGACTTGATGTCCAGAGAGGTATGCTGTCTGCCTGGTGCCAAGATCCAAAATGTTACGGAGAATTTGCCGAGACTCATCAAGCCCACTGACTATTACCCAATGTTGCTAATCCATGTTGGAACAAATGATACTGCCAGGTATACCTCGGAACGTATCAAAAGTGACTTCATGGCTCTGGGACAGAGGGTGAAGCAGGTAGGTGCACAGGTGGTGTTCTCTTCAATCCTCCCTGTTGAGGGTAAAGGCCAAGGCAGAGAGGCTCGCATCCTGGAGATTAATGCATGGCTGCGTGGATGGTGTCTTCGAGAGCGTTTTGGTTTCCTAGACCATGGGATGCTGTTCCAAGGGTTGCAGAGCAGAGATGGCATCCATCTGTCCAAGAAAGGTCAACACATCTTTGGTAGTAGACTGGCTAATCTACTGAAGAGGGCTTTAAACTAGATTCGTTGGGGATGGGTGAAGAAAGCCCCCAGGTAAGTGAAAGCCCCCAGGTAAGTGATACCCATTTCCATAAAGGTATTTAATGTAACAGGGGTAACATATGGAAAGCAGTGTGTATTAATGCCCGTAGCATGGGAAATAAGATCTCTGAAGTTGAAGCTTTGGTGGGAGTGGCTGACTTAGATTTAGTGGCAGTTACAGAAACATGGTTCACAGAAAACCATGACTGGGATGTAACTATACCTGGCTATACTTTATTCAGAAAGGACAGGGTAGGAAGAAGGGGAGGAGGAGTAGCACTATATGTAAAAACTACTATTAAAGCTTTGGAATTACAGAGCTTAAAAGGGAGAGAGGAGGCATTGTGGGTTAAACTAGAAAGAGGGAAAGAGAAATCTATTTGCATTGGTGTGATATACAGACCTCCCTCACAAGAGGAAGAGGTGGACAGAGAGTTAATTGAAGACATACGCAGCATTGCTAGGAAAGGGGAAGTGCTACTGCTAGGAGATTTCAATATGCCAGATGTTGATTGGCACTTTCCTGCTGCAGTATCATCTAGGAGTAAGGAGATCCTGGATTCTCTACAGGGAGAACTATTCAGGCAATTGGTAACAGACCCCACACGTGAAGGGGCCATACTGGACTTGGTGCTTACCAATGGTGAAAGTGTTTCTGATGTTGTAGTGGGAGATCATTTTGCATCCAGTGATCACCAGATGGTGTGGTTCAGTATTAGGACTAGGGCTAGGGCTGTTAGAATCCATTCCAAGGTGAAGATCTTAGACTTTAGGAAGACTAACTTTGCGAAGATGGGCCAATACCTCAGGGAGTCATTAGTGGGATGGGAACAGCTGGGGGATGTAGAACAACAGTGGGCAAAACTGAAAGGGGGTATTTTAAAGGCAACCAACCTTTTTGTTAAAATGGTAAATAAAGGCAAAAGGAACAGGAGACCGCTATGGTTTTCGAAGGAAGTAGCTGAAAAAGTGAAGAAAAAGAGGGAGGCCTTCATGAAATACAAGAGATCACAGAGAAAGGAAGACAGGCATCTGTATTTGGAAAAACTTAGAGAAGCTAGCAAAGTAGTCAAGAAGGCAAAGATTCAAAAGGAGGAGGAAATAGCCAATGCAATAAAATGGGGAGATAAGACATTTTTCAGATATATTAGTGAGAAGAGGAAGGGCAAAAGTGGTATTGTCAGACTCAAGGGTACAGGGGGGAATATGTAGAAGCTGATAAGGATAAAGCGGAATTGCTTAACAAATATTTTTGTTCTGTGTTCACAGATGAAGAACCAGGAGCAGGACCTCAGAAAACACCCACAAATAAGAACAGAAGCGAGGGACATCTTGAACAATTTTCAGAAGACTGTGTTCGTGAGAAACTAGCTCAACTTAAAGTAGACAAAGCGATGGGACCGGATGGGATACACCCTAGAATACTGAGGGAACTTGGGGACGTTCTAGCAACTCCACTGACTGACCTTTTCAATGCCTCGTTGGAGTCGGGAGTGGTGCCAAAGGACTGGAGAGAGGCTCATGTGGTGCCTTTACACAAAAGCGGAAGTAAGGATGTGGTTGAAAACTACAGGCCGGTTAGTTTAACTTCAGTGGTGAGTAAATTAATGGAAACGCTGTTGAAAGAGAAAATAGTGAGGTTTCTGGAGTCCAGCGGATTACAGGATCCGAGGCAGCATGGATTCACCAGAGGCAGGTCTTGTCAGACAAATCTGATTGATTTCTTTGACTGGGTGACCAGGGAGTTGGACCGAGGGAGAGCTCTAGATGTGGTGTATTTAGATTTCAGTAAAGCCTTTGACACTGTTCCTCACAGGCGACTTATAAACAAACTGAGCACCCTAGGGATGGACCCTAAAGTTACTGCTTGGGTTAGAAATTGGTTGGGTGGGAGGCGACAAAGAGTACAAGTAAATGGAGCTCACTCTGAGGAGAAGGATGTTACCAGTGGTGTGCCCCAGGGATCTGTCCTTGGTCCGATTCTTTTTAACATCTTTGTTAGTGATATAGCGGAAGGGCTGTCGGGTAAGGTTTGCCTCTTTGCGGATGATACCAAAATCTGCAATAAAGTAGACACCCAGGAAGGTGTAGATAACATGAGGAGGGATCTAGCTAAGCTTGAAGAATGGTCTAGAATTTGGCAGCTGGGATTTAATGTTAAAAAATGTAAGGTCATGCATTTGGGCTGCAGCAATCCAAGGGAGCAATACAGCATAGGAGGTGAAGTACTTTTGTCCACTAAAGAAGAGCGGGACCTAGGCGTAGTTGTGTCCGATGATCTTAAAGTAGCTAAACAGGTAGAAAAGGCGACGGCAAAAGCTAGAAGGATGCTTGGGTGCATACAGAGAGGAATGGCTAGCAGAAAAAAGGAGGTGATAATGCCTCTGTATAAGTCTTTGGTGCGACCTCATTTGGAGTATGGTGTGCAATTCTGGAGACCGCACCTTCAAAAGGATGTGAACAGGATGGAGTCGGTGCAGAGGGTTGCTACTAAGATGATTAGTAGTCTTCATTATAAAGCATATGAGGACAGACTTAAGGATCTTAATATGTACACCTTAGAGGAAAGGCGGGATAGAGGTGATATGATTGAGATGTTTAAATACCTCCGTGGCATAAATGTTCAGGGAGAGAGCCTCTTTCAATTGAAAGCAAGTTCTGCGACGAGGGGACATGGGATGAGGGTGAAGGGAGATAGATTCAGGAGTGATATGCGGAAATATTTCTTTACGGAAAGAGTAGTGGATCCGTGGAATAGTCTCCCAGTGGAGATGGTAGAGATGAGGACAGTAACTGAATTCAAAAAAGCATGGGACCAACACAGAGGATCTCTAAAGGTAAAAAGGGGACTGTTGTAGTTGTTGTTATGGAAGGACAGACTAGATGGGCCTTGTGGTCTTTTTCTGTCATCATGTTTCTATGTTTCAAATATGAAGAAAACCTCACCAAACAGAAAACTATTATTTATTTATTTAAAGTCTTTTCTATACCGCGCTTTTCAAATTCAGCTTGGTTTACAATAAACATTATCTTTGTCCAGTAGAGAGGCCTGTACTGGACTTACAGAGAACAAGGTTGGTAAACTTGGGTTGAACTGGGTAAACTATATACAGGTTTAAGCTAGATATTTACATTCTAGGTTATTACAAACATTCTTAGATACTATGTACATGGTCCTAGCCAGGTTCTGGTAGGGCTAACATGTTGTGCTGGTGTCATGTATAATGGGTGGCGTGGGATGGGTGTTTAGTTGATTGGAGATGACTGGTTGTTGTGTGGTGCCGTAGTGTTGCATGAAGAGGTGATGTTTCAGGGCCTTTCTGAAGGTGGTGAGGTCTGTAATGGATTGGATGTTAGGTGGGAGGGTGTTCCAGCACAAGGGAGCGTAGTACTCAAAAGCTCTCTTTTTTGTGGACTGCGAGCATTTTGTGATCTTGGTGGGGATACTCAGGGTGTTTACTGTAAATGATCTTCTGACTCTGTTTGTGGGAGTGGGGATGATGAGGTCTGTGATAGAGGTGGAAGTGATTCTGTTGATGGCTTTGAATGTCATCAGTAGGGTCTTGAAGGTGATTCTAAAATGAACTGGTAGCCAGTGAAGTTGCTTCAGGATTGGTGTTATGTGGTCCCTCCTGGATGCACCATGTAGAATTCTGGCTGCGGCATTCATGGCTAGTTGTAGTGGGATCAATGCATTTTTTGGTAGCCCCTGTAGGATGATATTGGCATAATCAAAGTGGGGCATGATTAGTGCCTGGTAGACTGTCCTAAAGTCATCCGGGTCTAGCAGAGGTCGTAGGTGGCGAATTGTGCGAATCTTAAGATATACTGCCTTGACAGTGTTTTTTATATGGTATCGGATGGTTGGTTTGCTTTGAAGTTCAGCATCTCTTACTTTTAGTACCGCCGGTGGTGTGAAGGATTGGTCCCTGGTAATCCATAGTGCTTCGGTTTTCTTTAAATTTATCCTTAGGTTTTGGGTGCAGAGCCAGTCTCCTATGGCACTGAAACAGGAGGTTAGTGTTGAAAAATATGGCTGGTCTGTGGTAAACGGCGTATATAGTAATACGTCGTCGGCATATGCAAGGCATGAGATGCCGAAGGCTTGAGCGAGAGTGCAGATGGGCTGCATGTATATGTTAAAAAACAGCGCTGAGAGGGATGATCCCTGTGGAACACCTTGTGTTTGCTGGAAAGCTTTGGATGTTTTGGATCCTGTCCTCACGTGCTGTGATCTGTCTGCAAGGTAGGATTCGCACCACCTCAATGCTGTGTCCTGGATCCCTTTCTCTGCCAGCCGCTCCATGAGTAGTGTGTGGTCCACGGAATCAAACACTGCGGCGATGTCAAGGAAGATAAGAGCATAGCCTCCTCTAGTTCTGTTCAGGCCAGTGATTAGGGAGTTAAATAGGATGGTTAGTAGTGTCTCAACCCCATGTGCTTCTCTGAATCCATGTTGATGTGGGTCTAGGGGTGCATTGGTCTCGATGTGGTCCTGGATTTGTTGTAGAGCAATTTTTTCAATTATCTTGGCCATTAAAGGGATACTTGAGATCGGCCTGTATGAATCAACTTTCTGGGTGTCCAGCTTGCAGGTTTTTTTTATTAGTGGTCTGATGGATGTTTGTTTCAGGGTCTGTGGGAATGATCCCGTGCTGAAGGAGAGATTAATGATTTTGGTTAGGAAAGGGCTGAATTCTTTACAGCGTCTTTATCCAGAACGCTGGGCAGGGATCGTTTGGCGCTGTGGTGGTGTTGATCACTTTGATTATGTCTTCAACATGCTTCGCTGAGGACAGTGAGAAGGCAGTAAGCGGTGTAGGGTACCGTGGCCTGTTCACAGGAGTGGGAGGTGGTGTCTTAACGGTCTGAATTGTTTTTGACTGTAGGTAGTCCGCATATTCCTGTGGGTCTGGCATGTTTTGTTGGTCATGGGAAGTTTCCTTTGTGAGGGTCCTTACAATGCTAAATAGGTCCTTTGGTTTGTTTAGAGAGCGTTGCAGTAATGTTGCATGGTAGCTTCGCCTAGTTGCGTTTAATTTGTTGCGGTGTTTCTCTAGGTTTGTGTTGTAGTTGTCCAGGTCTTCATTGGATCGTGACAGTCGCCATTTTCTTTCGAGTTTTCTTAGATGACGAAGTGAAGTCAGTAGCTCGTGGGAGTACTATAGTGAGGGCTTCCTTTTTCTTGGTGTTACCTCCCTGGATGGTTGGTTAGCGATGGTGTTGAGACTGCTATTCCATACAGAGAGCATTTCTTCAAGGTTAGCTTCTAGGAGGTCGAACCTCGGTAGGGTTTTGGAGAGTATCTCTTCCTTGTTGAAATGTCTGAATTTTGTTTTTGGGTAGGTGTTGGTTGGAGGTTGGATTCTTGTTTGTTCCTGTTGGTTGGGTAATTGGAATAGGATTAACTTGTGGTCGGACCATGGGACTGCTATGAGTGAGGTAGCAAGTGTGTGGTCTTGACTTACGGCTGGTTGCGGAGCGAATATCAGGTCCAGCTTGCCTCCCTTTGTGTGTGTGGGCTCTTTGATCACTTGCACGTAGCCCAGCTGTCTGAGGGCATCTTGGATGGAGGAGGCATGCTCATCAGGTAGTGACGGGAGGTTGAAATCACCCAAAATCCAGTTAAATGTGCGTGGGTTCTTGGTGCTGCAGGCAAGATCTATTATCGTTGATAGGTCATCTGGGGAGGCTGATGGAGGTCGGTATATTAGGTTAATGGAGTTGTGCCTATTTGAGATAGTTATGTAGTCCAGATGTGTGGTACTAGTAGCAGTGGTCAGCTGGAATTGTAGCTCTGTTTTTGTGAGAGCTAGAGTTCCTCCTCCCCTGCGGTTATCCCTGTGGCAGGCGTAAGCTGAGAAGTTGGGTGGGGTAAGTTGGTTCAGGATGGCGGTGTCGGCTTCTGTGAGCCATGTTTCTGTAATTAATAGGATGTCTAAGTTATAATGGGATATGAGGTCAGATATGATTGGCCACTTCTTCCGGACAGAGCGAGCATTTATGAGAGTGCAGTTCAGGTGGGGGGGTTGTTGTTTTCTTGGCGGGGCTTTTTTGGAGTGCTGGAGTGAGATATATAGTAGGTATGGGCTTTGGTTGTGTCTAGATTTTGCATCCGGGTGCCAGGGGGGGGGGGGGGGGCCGCCCATTTTCTCCCAGTGCTCCGTAAGGTTGGTATGGGGTTGCCGGCCGTTGTGAAGGCAGTGGCGCTATAGAGTAGGCTATATAGGATGTATAAGTTGATTGCTGTAATAAAGGAGGGCATCATCTTGAGCGGTTGGTGTGATGGCTTGTAACTGTTGTGTAATGTAGACCTAAGACAGTACTCTGGTAGATTCTGACTCTAATGTAATACAATGGTGGAATCTGATTCTAATGGAATACGGTGTGCGGTTCAGATTCTGATTCTAAGGCAATATAAGTGTGACTCCTGGTCTTATAGCGTTGCAGAGATATTGCGCCGAGTTATATTGGTTTGCTTGCTTTGGTCTTGCGGGGTATTAAATAGGGTAAGAAGCGTGGGAGTCCAGGGCTCTGCATGAGCTTTGTGTGGTAATTACTTTTTGTGCGACTGCAGATTTGGTGGTATGGAGACCTCAGGCTGGTCTTAGCAGAGGTAAGGCTGCTTCCTACCTTGTTTGAGGCTGGAGGACTTTGATCAACCAAGGATACTTTATTAAAACCTGAGAGCCCGACACAGGTCGTGTTTCGTATTTATCCCTTCATCAGGGGATACAGGTTTGCCATGTTTTACGTTCTAACGTCTATCGTTGAAACTTGGACTCTTTCTCAGAGATGAGTCTCTGCTTTCTTGTCTGGCTCTGGCTAAATTCCTTACTTCCGCATTGCACCCCTGCGGGCGGCGCCTGCGCAATATGAAGCGTGTGTGCTGCGTGAAGGAAGAAAGTGTGTGCACGTGTGGGGTGTGAGTAGCTAGGGGTGCGTCAATGTGTAATATTATGGTGGCGCCTAGAGAGAGCTGCGCAGTGTCCGTCTCTCTAGGCGCCACCATAATATTACACATTGACGCACCCTTAGCTACTCACCCCCCACGCGTGCACACACTTTCTTCCTTCGCGCAGCACACACGCTTCATATTGCGCAGGCGCCGCCCGCAGGGGTGCAATGCGGAAGTAAGGAATTTAGCCAGAGCCAGACAAGAAAGCAGAGACTCATCTCTGAGAAAGAGTCCAAGTTTCAACGATAGACGTTAGAACGTAAAACATGGCAAACCTGTATCCCCTGATGAAGTGACAAATACGAAACACGGCCTGTGTCGGGCTCTCAGGTTTTAATAAAAGTATCCTTGGTTGATCACCACGTATCATAGACTGGGTGTCTTTCATATAACATGGTGAAGTGCTCCCTCGTTGGACCTGGAGGACTTTGATATACATGCTTGATTGGGGAGAGAAGGTACTGACTGTTGTGGAATCAGACTGTGGGCAGGTCTCGGTGTCCGCTGTCCAGCAGGGTGGTTGTCATGGGTGAGGATGGGCTAGGGGCCTTTCTCAGGGCCGCCGCCTAAGGGCCATGCCAAAGGGCCCTCTGGCCATTTACCCAAATCAGTTTAGAACACCTTGTGACTTTCGCTGATTGTCTGCTAAGGTGTTATAGTCCTTCTGAGAGGATTGAATTACAGCTGGAGAGCGTCTTTGATGAGGGTAGTAGGTTGGCAGGAGAGCGTCCTTATGGTTTACCTTCAATTTTTATCGTCAGCTTCTTCAGCAGCTTCTTAGACGAGTCGGTGTGGGAGAAGTATAGAGAGAGTCTGATTGTTCTGGAAGAGAAGGTAAGGCAATGTGTGAAGGTGGTTTCGGTTCAGTCGTCAGTTGGAGGATTGCATCGTTTCCTGAGACTGACGTTCTTTGGTTCCGGTTAAACGTGATTGAGATCAGACTCAGTCTACAGGTCCCTGCCTAAGGGCCACGCCAAAGGGCCCTCTGGCGCGGCCCGATGGCGCTGGTTCAAATTGCTCCCGGGCAGCCCCGATTGGGCTGCACACGCTTCTGGGGGTGGTCCTCTGCTCCAGCAGCTCGATTCCGATTCCATCATCAGAGGCACCAACTTGGGAACACAGTTCAAAGGAGAGAAGATAGTCATGTGCCTACCAGGCTCTTCAGCCAGCAGGAATACAAACCAAGTTGTTGAAATACTTAGCGCAAAAAGTGAGCACTCCAAACCTGATGTTATCTACTTGGGCACAAATGCAGCCCAAAAGGACTTCCAATCTCTGGGAGAGAAACTCAAGCCCATTGTTAACACTGTTGCATTCTCAGAAGTTCTACCTGTTCTTGGTAAGGGGACAAAAAGGCTGCATCGCATTAACTGCTTTAATACATGGCTCCAGACCTGGTGCAAACGAGAAGGATTCAGATTTATTGGCAAATGGGGCAACAGATGGACCAACAAGAGACTATACTGTGCTGATGGACTACATCTCTCTGTCGCAGGGAAAAGAAACCTAAGTGAAAATTTCAGGCAGTATGTGGATATGCATTTAAACTAGGAAAAAGGGGGTGACGGATGTGGAAGGTCAACATCTGCATGCCACCCCCTGCAAAAGCAGATCATCAGAAACAGCCACACTTTTAAACCACACATCAAAAACAAGTGGGAAGGAGTGGGCAGAATAAAATCAATGCAAAATACACACAAGCCAGGTAAATGCTGGAAAAGCAAAGAGCACAAATGCTCGAAGCTTAGCCAAAAAAATTCCAGACCTGGAAGCCCTAATGGTGGAAACGGATTTGGACATCGTGGCCATTACAGAAACATGGTTTAATGAATCGCATGATTGGGATATAGCCATAGCTGGCTAGAATCTATTCAGAAGAGACAGAGAAAATGGAAAAGGAGGAGTAGCCTTGTATGTCAAAAGCAGTATTAAAGCTACTGAAATGCAGGGAACATGGGGAAAAGAAGCAGCGCTCTGGATTGCGTTGGAAAGAGGAGATGGCACTGTCATTCATATTGCTGTAGTCTACACACCTCCGACTCAAATTGAAGAGAGATAACGAATTGATTATAGATATTGCCAAGATAGCAACAAAGGGGGAAGCAATCATATTGGGTGACTTTAATCTACCTGATGTGGATTGGATTACTCCTTCTGCACATCTGGAAAGAAGCAAAAAAAAAAAATTGTGGATGCTCTCCAAGATGCATTACTTAGACAAATGGTGATGGAACCAACCAGGGAAAGCTCAATGCTGGATGTAGTGCTCACCTACAGTGATAACTTGTTGAATGTCTGCGTGAGTGCCCCTGTGAGCAACAGTGACCATCACACGGTGTGGTTTGAGATAAAAGCCATGGTACAGGCCAATCATAGCAAGCTCAAAGTCCTAAACTTCAAAAACACCGACCGAGTACTTAAAGGAGGAGATGACAGGGTGGAAGGAGATAAGGGAAGTGGAATTGCAATGGACTAAACTAAACTAAAGGCAGCAATAAAAGGGGCAACAGATAAATATGTAAGAAAAGTAAATAAAAACAAGAGGAGAAGGAAACCTATTTGGTTTTCCAAAGAGATGGCTGCTCAAATAAAGGCAAAAAACACAGCTTTCGCAAAATTCAAAAGCTTGCAAACAGAAGAACACAGAAATGAATACAGGATCAAGCTCAAAAGAGTCAAAAAGAGAAATAAGGATAGCAAAATCAAAGGCAGAGGAAAAGATGGCTAAAGATGTTAAAGGTGGCAACAAAACTTTCTTCAGGTATATTCGGGAAAGGAAGAAGATCAGAGTTGGAATTGCAGGACTCAGAAGTGCTGGGAAAGGACTCGTGGAAAGTGACTGAAAAAGCAAAATTGCTAAACAAATACTTCTGCTCTGTTTTTACTAAAGAAGATCCTGGAGATGGACCAGCTGTGACTCCCAAATATAAAAATAGGAATGAAGTAGATACCACACCATTCACAGAAGATGAGGTGTTAGAACAACTTGCTAAACTGAAAGTGGACAAAGCCATGGGACCGGATGGGATACATCCCAGGATACTGAAAGAGCTCAGAGAGGTTCTTGCAGGACCGTTTAAGGATGTCTTCAACATATCCTTGGAAACAGGAGTGGTTCCTCAGGACTGGAGAATGGCTAATGCTGTACCTCTACACAAAAGTGGTGACAGGGAAGAAGTGTCAAATTACAGGCCCGTGAGCCTTACCTCGGTGGCAGGAAAAGTAATGGAGGCGCTCCTGAAAGAGCGAATAGTGAACTTTCTCAAAACCAACAGGTTGCAAGATCCAAGGCAACATGGTTTTACCAAAGGACGGTGTTGCCAAACAAATCTGATTGAGTTCTTTGATTGGGTGACCAAGGAACTAGATCTGGGGCATGCAATGGATGTCATCTATCTGGATTTCAGCAAAGCCTTTGATACTATTCCTCATAGGAGGCTTGTCAATAAACTCAGTAGCTTGGGGATGGGTCCCCAAGATAGTAAACTGGATTAGAAATTGGTTGACTGACAGACAACAGAAGGTGATGGCACATGGAGCTCACTCGGATGAGAGGAAGGTGATTAGCGGGGTGCCTCAGGGTTCGGTCCTGGGCCCGGCCCTGTTCAATATATTTGTGAGTGATATTCTTGAAGGACTGAATGGAAAAGTCTGTCTTTTTGCAGATGACACAAAAATTTGCAACAGAGTGGACTCCCCCGAGGGAGTGCTTAACATGAAGAAAGATCTACAAAAGCTGGAAGACTGGTCTAATGCTTGGCAACTACGATTTAATGTGAAAAAGTGCAGTGTCATGCACTTGGGTAACAGAAATCCAAGGGAAAAGTACACGATAGGGGGTGAGAGGTTGGTATGCACGGTTCAGGAGAAAGACCTTGGTGTGATTATCTGATGATCTCAAGGTGGCAAAACAGTGCGACAAGGCGGTGGCAAAAGCCAGGAGGATGTTGGGCTGCATACAAAGAAGAATTACCAGCAGAAAGGAAGAGGTACTTATGCCACTGTACAAGTCACTGGTGAGGCCTCACTTGGAATACTGTGTTCAGTTTTGGAGACCATATCTTGCAAAAGATGTAAAAAGACTGGAAACTGTTCAGAGAAAGGCGACCAAAATGATTTGGAGCCTGCGTCAGAAGCCTTATGAGAAGAGACTTGAAGACCTAAATATGTACACTTTGGAGGAGAGGAGGGGCAGGGGAGATATGATTCAGACCTTTAAATACTTAAAGAGAAATGATGAACAAACAAACCTCTTCCAAAGACGGGGAAGCTGTAAAACTAGAGGGCATAACATGAAGCTGCAAGGTGGTAACTTGAAAGGCAATGTCAGGAAATATTTCTTCACTGAAAGGGTGGTGGATGCTTGGAATGCCCTCCCGATGGAAGTGGTAGGGGCAAACACGGTGATGGAATTCAAAATGGCATGGGACAAACACAGTGGATCCCTTTACAGCGACAGGATAAAAGCAAAATAAATGGTACCATCTAACTTCTGAACTATCTAGCGTCTCAACAAATAAGGGTGTCCTACATGGAGTAGTGGGTTCACCCCTAAACAAAAACAAAAACATGGGGAGGGCTGGCCTGCATAGAGCGACAGGTGCACCTACTCTTGCCATCTTGCTGGGCCCACTAGATGGACCATGCTGGTCTTTATCTGCTGTCACTTACTATGTTGCTATGTTACTATATATGTTACCTTAGGTAGACAGTAAATCTTTACTAAAGGTGGAATTAACTCCAAGGAAACCCCCAGAACCTCAACCAAATACTGCTTAAACATCTCGAGGGGACACAGAAAGGAGTCTCGGAAAATTAATCAGTTGTAAATTATTAGCCCAGGACAAATTGTCCAAATGCTCTAACTTAACTTGGACCGAAGAAAATTTCTTTTTCAATGCCATCATCTGCTCTTCAAGGGCCTCCGTCTTCCTCCGGTTCTCTCCATTTTCCAACTGCAAGCCTTGTACCTTCCATTCCAATTCCCCACTAAAGTCACAGAGTTATTCACTTTCCGGGTTAAAGATGTAATCTTTGGAACTAAGGCTTCTCCAAGCGCAAAATAGCTTGCCAGATTGACTCCAGTGTAAAATTAGCAGGTCGCTGCATCGAAAAGACCAGACCCGACTCTAAAGATGGTAAATCAGGTTCCATTTCTACCGGCGTTTTCCCTCTGCGCACCTCAGAGAATTCCTGCCCTGAGTGCTCCTCCCCAATCAGCACAAATAATGATGTTAAACACTGCAACTCAACGGCTGCACTCTCAGAGCTCCGTAGCCCTACTGCTCCTGGCCCCCGTGAGCCTCGATCCTCTCCCTTCAACGAGGAAGGAACAAGCTCCAAGAAGCCTCCTGGTAAGGGCTGGCCCCTGTATATTTTCAGTGCAGGGCTCAAAGGGGAAGAAGATGGAACCAACCCAGCCGCCGAACCATCCGATTCCTGCACGGCTGTTGCTCGGAGAGTTCCCCCTTCATCCAACAGGTCCCGAGCAGCACGCATAACTAAAGCGTCCAAGGGACCTACAGAAACTGGCATTGAGGTACAGGGGGGTTGGGAGGGCACCAGCCCACCTTTCACCTTATGCTTTCTCCCCATAGAGAGGAAAGGTATTACAGATGATTTTAATGATAGTAATCTGTGAACTAATAGCAGGTCTGCAATCTCATATTTCAGTTCTTTCAACACCCTTTGATGTATATCATCTGGCCCTGGTGATTTGCTACTCTTCAGTTTATCAAATAGTTGTAATACATCTTCCCGATGTATCGATATTTCCTTCAATTCTTCCACACCTTTAAATACCACTTCAGTCATGGGTAACATCCCTACATCTTCCTCAGTAAAGACTGAAGCAAAGAATCCATTCAGTCTCTCCGCTATCGCCTTATCGCCTCTTAGTGCCCCTTTAACCCCTCTATCATTTAATGGGCCAACTGACTCTCTCAGGTTTTTTTTGCTACAAACGTACTTGAAAAAGTCTTTATTATGCCTTTTTACTTCTGCAGCCAGCTTCTTCTCAGATTCTCCCTTTGCCTGCCTTATCAATGCCTTGCATTTAACTTGCCAGTGCTTGTGCTGTTTCCAGGTTTCGTCGTTTGGCTCTTTTTTTCCCCATTTCCTGAAAGATGCTTTTTTGGCAACAGCCTCTCTGACCTTACCTTTAAACCATGCTGGCAGTTTTTTTTTAGCTCCTTCCACTTTTCTTAAAGCGTGGAATACAGCTGGCCTGGGCTTCCAAGATAGTATTTTTCAACACCCCCCAAGTTTGATGTAAGTCTTTAACTTTTGCAACTGCTCCTTTAGTTTTGTCTTAACTATTTTCCTCATTTTATCATAGTCTCCCTTTTGAAAGTCAAAAGGTAGTACTGTGGATTTCCTTACTATCCCTCCTCCACTAATTAAATCAAACGCGATCATGCTATGATCACTATTGCCAAGTGGCCCCAACACCCTTATCTCTTGCACCAGATCTGGTGTTCAACTAAGGACTAGGTCCAATATGGCTTCCCCTCTGGTCGGTTCATGAACCAGCTGCTCCAAGAAGCAGTCATGTATTTCATTTAGGAACTTTATCTCCCTAGCATGTCTTGCTGTGACACTGACCCAGTCGATACTGGGGTAATTGAAATCACCATTATTACTGCGCTGTAACATTTGTTAGCTTCCTTGATTTCTTTAAGCATTTCATCATCCACTTGTTCATTCTGACCAGGCAGTCGATATTACACCCCCCACTGCCATCGCCTTCCCCTTTTTACATGGAATTTCAATCCATAGAGTTTCTACAGCAAATTGTTTCCTGCAAAACTTTAATCCTTTCTGACTCAATGCCCTCTCTAACAGAGCGCAACCCCTCCACCAAATTTGATCAGCTCTATTACTACGATATAGTTTGTACCCAGGTATCAGAGTGTCCCCCTGGTTGTCCCCCTTTCACCATGTCTCTGAGATTTCAATCATATCTAACCTCTCATTTAGTGCTATATATTCTAATACTCCCATCATTTTTTAGACTTCTAGCATTTGCATACAAGCATTTTAGAGACTATTTTATTCATATTATTTGACTATTGGTAGGCATGGATAATTTGGGATCTTTAAGCTCTGTCTGCTCCATACTCGAGGGCATTTGGGCTACTTTACTCTTTTTTTGGAACCTCTCTGCTTTTGGTAGTATCCTTCAAAGATACATTCTTCCAAACCATGCGCACTTGTGCAACCGTCAGCTTTCCCCTTTTATCTAGTTTAAAAGCTGCTCTCTCTCTCTCTCTTTTTTAAAGGTTAATGCCAGCAGCCTGGTTCCATCCCGGTTAAGGTGAAGCCTATCCCTTTGGAAGAGCCCCTCCTTTCCCCAGAATGTTCCCCAGTTCCTAACAAATCCAAAACCCTCATCCGTGCACCATTGTCTCATCCACACAGACTCCGGAGCTCTGCCTGCCTTTTGGGTCCTGCGTGTGGAACGGGAAGCATTTCGGAGAACGCTACCCTAGAAGTTGTGGATTTCAACTTCCTACCTAAAAGCCTGAATTTAGCCTCCAGAACCTCCCTACCACATTTTCCTATGTCACTGGTACCGACATGTACCAAGACAGCAGACTCCTCCCCAGCACTAATCTAAGATATAAAAGGATGCTGTGAACAGAATTCAGGCATTCTCCTGCACTGTAGTGCAAAATGGGGTGGGGGAGGGGGGGGACGGGAAATTGGACTAGTTTAGGAGGACTCCAGGAAAGGAAAAATTTCACCTTCCAGGTCATCCAGCTAGACCAGTCCAGACAAGTGGGATGCAACAAAGCTGCTCGCCGCTGGGTGGGACGAGAGCAAAGTGGATAGCATCCCAGAACCGAACCAAGCATCCTCTCATGCCTGTATGTCGAGCTGATAGTGGCACACAAAAGGTAGCCCAGGACAACCATGTCACTGTGCAACAGATGTCCAAGGGAGACATGAAAGCAGACACTTGTGCAGGCATAGAATGGGCTCTAACCCCTTGGGATACAGGCCAACCGAATAACAGAAAGGCCGAGATGACAGCCTCACGGATCCACTGGCCTAGAGTGGCTTTTGAGGCTGCTTGACCGTTTTGGTGATAAGCACAAAGAGGTGATCAGAAAACCAGAAGGGGTTTGTCGCCTCCAGATAACACAGCAGGGCATGCCCAACATCCACGTAGCAGAGGCCCTTGTCTGTACCCATGCACTGTTTGCGGGCAAATGCTGGTAAGGAGAGGACCCGATTTACATGGAAGGAGGAGAGGACTTTTGGCAAAAAAGAATGTCATGGTCCACAGGGCGACTCTTTCAGGCAAAAATGTGAGGTGGGGGGTCACAGCAAGACAAGGCCTGCAATACAGATATCCACCTGGTAAGAGGTAATGGCAACAAGAAACATTGTCTTAAGACGTCCTTTAGTGTGGCCCATTTGAGAGGCTCAAAGGGAGCGCACATGAGGGTGTGGAGGACGAGGCCAAGGTCCCAAAGAGGCACCATGGGTTGCATTGGTAAGGCCCACACCCCTCAAAGAAACGCCAGACATCCTGATGAGCAGCTAAGGAACAACGAGCTACGGTTCTGCAGAAAGGAGAGGGCTGCAACTTGTATCTCAGGGAATTCCAGGCAAGCCCCCTGTCTCCTGAAGAAAGGTGAGAATAGAAGGAATCATGGCCCACTGCGGGGAGAGATGGCGCTGTCTGTACTATGTCATAAAGAGGAGCCATATGCAGGAATAAGCCATGGAAGCAGACTTTCTGCAGGCTTTAAAGCAGTGTGGATATCACTGGAGCGGAACAGCCCTGTCGTTTCAGATCACGCCTCTCAAGGGCCATGCAGTAAGTGAAAAGAGCGGGATCCTCCATGAGAATAGGCCCTTATCAGAGGAGGTCCCGCTGGACTATGAGCCTCAGTGGCGTGGTGACCATGAGACGCACCAGGTCCATATACAACAGGCGACGTGGCCAGTCTGGCACCACCAGTATGAGGAGGTGCGGATGCTGCTCAATCTGCCACAGGAGGCAGGGGGTCATAGCCCATAACGGGAAGACAGAAGTTGGTCAGTGGGCCAGGGTTGGACGAGGGCATCCAGGCCACTGGACCCTACCTCCTGGCAGTGACTGGAGGAGGAGGGTGCTTGGCATTGCACCTGGTTGCCATGACGTCGATGCCTGGAGCTCCCCAGCGCCAGATAACACAGGGGAAGGCACCCAGGGCAAGTTCCCACTCACCAGGATTGAGGTGGTGATGGCTAAGGTAATTGGCCTCCAAAATTGTCCTCTTTGGCAATAAGATGGGTGGAAAGGGCCTGCAGATGCAATTCGGTTTATGGGAAGAGCAAGCACATCTCCTGGCTCACTCCGCAGTACTTGGTACCGCACTAATGATTGGTGATTGCTACCACTGTCACATTGTTGGAGAGGACACGCACTGCCTGGCCATGCAGCAGGCGTTGGAATCGCAGCAAAGCCAGTTGGATCACTCAGGGTTCGAGGTGACTGATGGCCCAGCATGCTTTCTGAGGGGTTCAGAGACCCTGCACAGCATGTCCCAAGCAGTGAGCTCCCCAGCTCATCAGGCTGGTGCTGGTCATAAGAACAAACCAGAACGAGGGCTCGAGAGGCATGCCCTTTAGCAAGTTACAGCTGGATGCCAGCTAGCGCAGGTCGATGCGGACTGAGGAAGAAAGCTGGAGTAGAACCCAACAGCCACGAGAAGAGAACGACCACCATGACAGGAGGGCACACTGAAGAGAGCGCATGTGTACTCGTGTCCATAGCACCAGGTTCAAGGTGTCAGCCAGGGCTCCCAGGAGCTGCAAGTAATCCTAAGCTGTCAGACAGGAAAGTGCCAGGAAATGACATCTCTGATCTTGAAACTTGCACCAGTGGTCCTAGGTAAGAAAGATCTGGTCTTTCCGGGTGTCAAACCGGGCTCCTAGGAAGTCCAGCACCTACGACGGCATGAAGCAGCTCTTGTGTCAGTTGACGACCCAGCCGAGTTGTTCAAGAAGCTGGATTACTCAAGCCACAGCATCCCTTGCCTCGAGGTAGATTTTGCCTCGGATCAGCCAGTCGCCCAGGTACGGGTGGAAGCAGATGCCCTCGTGGTGGAGCACTGCCGCTACCACCATGACTTTAGAGAAGGTGCGAGGAACGGTAGAGAGTCCAAAGGGCAGAGCAGAAAACTGGAAATGAGATCAGAGGATGGCACACCGCAGAAATCTCTGCTGATCCACCCAAATGGGAAAGTGTAATTAGACCTCAGCGAGAGGGGATGCAGAAAATGCTATCTTGAGAAGACCTTCTGTCTTGCGGTTCTGTAGGTCGCAGAGCTGTCCCACCCTCTACCAGGATGGTGGTGCACTTAGTAACCGTTGTTATGAGGGCATCCACTTTAGGAAAGTACAACCATTTGTCAAGGGACAAAAGACATACAGAGCAAGAGGTATGGTGGTCACATGCGCTTTATTAACAAATTACCCCAACGCATTTCGGCAACGCCTTCATCAGGGGGTTAAGAACTGCAAACAAATAATAAATAAATAGATACAGTCCATCATCATAAGCAAAACATTTAAATTACATGCAATAAAAATAATTGAATAAAAATACATTTATGAAACATCTAATAAATATGATATATAATAACCATACACAAAAAGATTGTATAAGAATCTTTTTAACAAACATAAAAGGACATAATATCCAAAAATACATTGCATTATCAACGTGACGTGATGCGGTGAGCTCAGCGGACGTTCCCTGCTTGAGCTCCGGTCTCCTCCGACCTGAATCGGGCCATTAATGCCGGTCTGAGAGCTGTTTTACCGTAAAAATAGTAAGTGCCGAGAGAGGAAAGACACCCGAAGCTGATTCAGTGGCTGGAGAGGCGCTGCGGGGATGGCAGCAACACTTAAAGCCGCGAGGAAGGAGAAAGAGCGTGGAGCCCCGACACCTAAAATGGCGGATACAGTGGGCATGCCGAAGTCGCCGACCTCCCCGGCCTTTTTGGAAGAGGTTTCTGCAGCGGTGGCTGATGCTCTGGCGGTGCAATTTACGGCCCTACATGACAAAATGGATCATCTACATACCTCCTTTGGGGCCCTGGACAGCCGCCTGCAAGAAGCTGAAACCCGCATTGGGGCGACTGAGGATAGCCTCACTTCTCTGACCCGCGACTTGATGGCGGTGAAATCTCAACTTCAGTTATACGATGCCAAAATTGACGATTTGGAAAATCGTTCACGGCGCAACAATTTGCGACTGATGGGTATCCCTGACTCGATCGCCGATAGAGATTTAAAGACCTACTTGGAGACTACTTCCCCAGATTTTTGAGGGCCTTGAAGATGGCGGAAAGCTGCTAATAGAAAGAGCGCACCGCGTGGGAAGCAGGCAACCGCGGGAACACTGACCGCGTGTAGTGCTGGCTAAATTCCTGTACTTCCCTCAAAAAGAGGCTATTTTGCGGGCTGCAAGGCAGAAGGGAGTGCTGGTGCATGAAAACTTGAAGCTGCGTGTGGCCCAGGACTATTCTGCTGCCCTAAGTCAGAGGCGTAGAGCTTATGCTCCTCTTTGCCAGCGTCTACTTGAGGCTAAGATTAAATTCTCGGTGCAGTACCCCTCCAGACTGCATGTTTTTCATGAGGGAGCCCACCAGACTTTTGACTCAGCGGCTGATGCCCGACCCTACATCGAGCAGCTTGTGGGAGAGGAACGAGCACCTCCGTCTCCTAAACAGCAGACCTGAGGCACCTAGAACTCTTACCCTACCTGGGGGTATTGGTGCGGACTTTGGGTGGTATCTGACTGCACAGGATTGAGACGGGAGAGGGTGGGTTAGGGCTGCTCTTACTCGGACTGTGGGTTTTTTTATCCCCTGATGGCCGTTTTGAGCGAGTGTGCCAGACCTGCATATTAGGCCTTGTGGAGAGGTGTGTGTGGTGTATTTTGGAGAAGCACGTGGCTGAGGTCCGGATGGAGTGCGACCCATACCCTCCCGATCTGTCTTCAGGGAGCTGAGTATGCTACGGTTCGAGTGAGCTACGAGAGGGGGGGGGGGTTGAATGTGGGTAGTGGTTGTTAAAATTGAGTGTGAGGTTGTGTGTGTGGCGAATGGAGTGTGCTACTGTGTGGGGTTGGGTCTCTGAGCGGGGTGGTCGGTTTCTAGGGCAGAGTGGTTTATGTTTGGTGGGAATGGTCTGCCAGGGTTTAGGGGGGCTTTATTCCTGTTTGTATGGGGTTACTGCGCTGCAGCTCCGTTGGCTGTGTTTTCCCCCTCTGCAATCTCTGGGCGCCTTGTGGCATGCACGCCGCAGCCCTCGGGGGACAATGTTTTAGTTTCTGTTATGTGGGTAAACCGTACCGTTAGTGACTGTTGCTCTGTTTTCTACTGTGCTTTTCGCGGGAGCCACCCGTCCGGACGGTGTGCTTAGATGTGATTCCACTCACCAGCTGGGGTGGTCACGCATGGGAACCTCGGGCAAGTCCTCCTCCCCATGGTGACACGCAGTGTGTGGTGTGCCGGCAGGAGGTTGGATCCTTGGCCTGGGGCTGGTTGACCTTGTGCCTCGAATGCTGGCAGGAGGGGGGGTGTAGCTGGAGGGGAGTGGGGTGGGCTTCCCTGAGTGGCTGGCAATGATACCGGGTATACCTGGGGCCATTTAGCTACAGGAGGTACTTGACTGGCTGTGGTATTTTGATGCATTTTTGTATAGAGAAATTGTTTTTCTGTTGGCCGAGACTGTGTCTGCTCCTTCTCGTAACAATCTTGTATTGGGAAGAAGAACTGTCTATGGGGGCAACCATTGTACAGGGCGAAGGCGCGAGGTGGAGGGTGTCTATATAATTTGCTAGGGTCTGGGGGAGACCGATCGCGTTGCAGCTTGTCTCTATACCTACTAGAGGTGGGGGATGCAGCGATATGTGGAGAGGGTGGAGGGGGGGAGATGGGGAGTGGAGATGGGGAGTGGGAGGGAGTGTGGGAGGGGGGGGAGGGTGTTGGTCGCGTCCCACCAGGAGACCCCTGGTATAGTGGGATCCAATTGCATAATGGCAGGGGGAATTCCAGGCTGGGGGGGGGGAGGTAACTCCTGGGATATGGTTGAATATTTTTCTGCGTTATTGGGGTGATATTAT
Organism: Ichthyophis bannanicus; assembly: GCA_033557465.1. Classification (NCBI taxonomy): domain Eukaryota; kingdom Metazoa; phylum Chordata; class Amphibia; order Gymnophiona; family Ichthyophiidae; genus Ichthyophis; species Ichthyophis bannanicus. The sequence goes on from CM066033.1 coordinate 666,140,362, forward strand.
TCCAGACTGAAGATAATTTCATGGAACGTCTGCGGACTGGGGAGCCCGATTAAGCGAACGAAAGTTTTGCAGGCTTTAGCGAAGCAAAAAGCTGACATTGCCTTACTTCAAGAAACCCACCAGACAACTGAGGAGCACGCTAAATTGTGTAGAACCTGGGTGGGACAGGTTTGGGGGGCGCCAGCCATGAATAAGAAAGGGGGGGTGGCCCTATTAATACATAAGCGAGAACGTTTTGAGGCTGTGAAGGAAATAGTTGATCCAACGGGGAGGTTTCTCCTGTTACAGGGCAACCTGGAGGGCCGACCTGTCATTCTGGGCAATATTTATAGCCCTAATGTGCTGGAGCGTGCTTTATACTCCAGATTGGCCTCCCAGGTGGAACAGCTTCCAGAGCTCCTGTTGATCTTGGGGGGGGGGGATCTTAACGGAGTGATGGACGTGGAGATGGATACATCTCGGGGTGCGGGGGACTAGGGAAAGGGCTCAGGCAGCCCGGGCTTTAAATGGTCTACGAACGCGACTGGAGTTGGTGGACCCGTGGAGACTATTGCACCCCGCTGAAAAAGATTATATGCACCACTCTCGAGCGCACAGTTCTAGCGCCCGAATCGACTACTTGTTGATTTCGCAAGGGTTGTTTGCTTTGGCGGATGAAGCGCAGATTGGTCCTGCGGAAATTTCTGACCATGCCTTGGTTTGGCTTCAATTGCGCTGGGGCGCTGCTCGCACTGCGACGAGACTGTGGAGGTTCCCCTTGGAACTTTATAGGGATTCTCAGTTTCGACGGTTTCTGCAGCAGCTCTGGCGCGAGTTCGAGGCGGACCATAGTGGGCATCGAGAGGACCCCGAGTTGGTTTGGGAGACGGCAAAAGTTGTCCTGCGCGGGGATATTATTGGATTTTTGGCGAGAAAGCGTAGACTCATGGCGGAACGTATTATTCGCTTGGAACGCTTAGTCACTCAACAGCGGCGGCGAAGGGCGGCTAATCAGAGTGTGTTTTTGAAGAAGCAGGTTTGGGAGACGCAGACGACCCTGAACGATCTACTACATCAGAGGGCCAAAAAATCAGTTCTGTATTATTGATTTCAGCTTTATTGCCATGGCGACAAGCCGGGGAGGTTATTGGCTCAATGCTTGCGTGGTTCTAGGAGCTCTAGGCTGGTGCATGCGCTTAGAGACGATAAGGGGGTCCTTCACAAGGAGAGCCCGGAGATAGCTCGGGTGTTCCGTTCGTTTTTTCAGAGACTTTATACAGCAGAACCGGGCTCTCCTGTGCAGATGTCCGAATACTTGGAGGGCCTGAGCCTGCCTCAATTGACTGTCCAGCAACGGGAGAACTTGGATCAGCCGATCTCTGTGCAAGAGGTGCAAACTGTTATTGCTAAAGCGAGTTGTTATAAAACCCCGGGTGCGGACGGGTTGGGGGATGAATTTTACAAGATTCTGCTTGAGTTGGTATCACCGTTGCTGACGGCCGTTCACATTAGGAAGTCAGAGCAGGGAACCTTTCATTGGGGAAGTAACTTGGCTCATGTGATACTTATTCCTAAACCTGGGAAGGATTTGCTGCATGCTGAATCCTATCGCCCTATTTCTCTCCTCAACTTCGATTTGAAAATACTGGCGAAGATCCTTGCGGACCGCCTGGCGAGTGTACTGGGGCATTTGGTTCATGACTCCCAGGTAGGCTTTGTGAGAGGGCGGTATGCCGTTCGCAATCTCCAGACGATTTTAGCGTCCCTGAAGTGGGTACAGAGCAGTCGTCTCCCTTCTTTGTTAATCAGTTTCGATGCAGAGAAAGCTTTTGACAGGGTGGATTGGCAGTATTTATGGCGCCTGTTGCCTTGCTATGGGATTGGGAGCTCTTTTTGTGCCATGGCTCGCAGTCTCTACAGCGATTTGCTGTAATGGGGTGCTTTCGGAGACCTTCCCCTTACATCGGGGGACTAGGCAGGGCTGCCCTCTCTCCCCGCTACTGTTCGTCCTCTCTTTAGACCCGTTCGTACGGCAGGTGGAGTTGTCACGGGAAATACAGGGGGTGCGTATTCGATCTACTGCCTTTAAGATCTCGGCCTTTGCCGATGATGATCTCCTCGTGCATTTGCTTAGGCCACAGGAATCGCTCTCCCGGCTAATGCGGGAGTTTGAGACGTTTGGTCAGTTTGCCGGGTTAAAAATTAATCAGGCTAAATCCGAGGCCTTAGACATTTTGGGCGGTGTGCGGGATAGTTGGCGGGGCACCTTTCCCCTCCGGTGGGCGGTACACCATTTCAAATATCTTGGTATTCTGCTGACTGGTCAGCCCTCCCAGTTGTATGGTTGTAATCTTAATAGAATTCTGAGGGGTCTGCAGGACCAGTTGCATGCTTGGCGACCGCTCCTGTTGTCCTTGTCTGGAAGAATCGCAGCGATGAAATTAGTTGTTTTACCAAGGATTCTTTATTGGTTACAGACGCTACCTGTATGGTTGCTGCGGAAGGATTTAAAGCGGATAGAAGGGCTTATCAGGGGGTTTTTGTGGGGCGGAGCCCGAGCACGTGTCTCCTATTCTCGCCTGGTGGGGAGTTGGCGTCAAGGGGGTTTGGGCCTCCCGGATTTAGGTGCCTATGCTTTGGCCTGCCAGGCGCGGCATCTGGGAGACTGGCTGGGGGGGGACGGCGGTGTACACTCCGTTGGTCTTGGAGGAGGCTTTTGTCACCCCAGTGTCCTTGCTTTCCCTCTTACATCTGGATAACCGTTTGCTTCCCGATAGATTGGCTGAGAGTGCACTCATTGACTCTGTGCGTCGAACTTGGAGGCAACTTAATGTTTACTGGGAAAAGAACTGGAGAGTCTCAAGTTGGTTGCCGATTCGGGGGAATGTTCTTTTTACCCCGGGACTGGACCATGCGATTTTCCGTGAGTGGGCACGAAAGGGTCTCACTAGTCTCGGGCATGTGGTGGATCCCTCGGGGCTCTGCAAGAGGTTTCTGCCCTTAAGTGCTGAATATGAATTGGGGCCTCGACATTACTTTGCATATATGCAGATTGCGCATTATATTGCCTCCCTACCGGCAGCGGAATTACAGGCCGATCGTTCGGCACAGATCTTGACTTTCTTTGATTTAGGTGGGGACTCACCACCGTCCATACGACTGTTGAAGTCTCGTTTGACCCAATATCGGTCTTCTCCAGATTATCATCCCGTGGAGTTAGCGTGGGCTGCGGAAATGGGGAGGGAGATTTCACCAGGGACACTTTTGAAAGCTATGCAGCGGGTAGGAGAGCTGGCGGTAGGGGCCCGCTGGAGAGAAGTGCAATATAAATCTCTCTCTAGAGTGCATTTCTCCCCTCGTCGGGCCTTTCGTTCCCAGCTTACACTGGATGGATGGTGCCCGAGATGTTTGGCGCCGTTGGCGAATTTGTTGCATATGTGGTGGGGCTGTAGACTTATCCGTTCTTATTGGACTAGAATTGGTTCCTTCCTGGAAAGGCTCTTGGGACAATGGGAGTGCTTGGATGCATCTTTAGTGCTCCTTGATCAATTGCGCCTTCTACAGCCTAAGGGTAAATTGGAGTGATTGCTAGTGCGTAAAGCTTGTCTGGTGGGTAAAGGCCCCATATTGCATAACTGGCGGGATCAGACTCCGCCCTCTTCTTGGGAATGGCATAATGCCTTTCATCAGATGATGCTGCTGGAGGCTAGATACGCCCGAGGCAATGTCAAGCGCTGGCCACTTTTTCAAATGCTTTGGGGCCCCTATCTCCAGATTTTAAGTTACCGTAGTAGGAATGAAGTCTTACAGCTGGGCTCCTAGGCTGACCCGTGTGATTGCAGGGGTTCAGCCTCGGATTGATGCTGGGGGTCTCCTGGGTTGGATGCGATGGCGGGGGGGTGGGGGAGGTGGGGGGGAGGGAGTGGATGAGGGTTGGAGGGGGGAATGGGGAGGGGGGGGGGGGAATTTTGGAAAACGCACCTGTATGTGTTGCTTGCTCTCCTGGATGGGGATAAGAACTCACCCCCTCCTGGAGTTTGTTTGATGTTTCGGCCTGTTATTGCATGGTGTTTATAAAGTATGCAATTAAAAATACATTGCATTATAAAAGTATGTGAAACATACTCACATTACTAGATACCATCTGAGTGATGAAGCGCACAAAAAACACACTACTGTAGAACTGAATCAATATTATGGAAGTTGAGCTAAAATAAAAATATAAGCATGATAATTAATATCGTATTTACATGCAAAAAGAAATAAGGGGAAAACCCAGACCAACGGGTAAACAACTAAAAGACAGAATGCTTACAACTTATACAATCTATTTGTGTATGGTTATTATATATATCATTTTTTATTAGATGTTTCATAAATGTATTTGTTTTTATTCAATTATTTTTATTTATTTGCATGTAATTTAAATGTTTTGCTTATGATGATGGTTTTATCTATTTATTTATTTATTATTTGTTGTTTGCAGTTCTTAACCCCCTGATGAAGGCATTGCCGAAACGCGTTGGGGTAATTTGTTAATAAAGCGCATGTGACCACCATACCTCTTACTCTGTGTGTCTTTTGGAGGTTCTTGCAAGTAGGTGCTCTTCTTTTTGGTTTGTTGTTGTGTACAACCATTTGTCAAGGTCCATTACTGGCCAAGAGTAAATCCGACCAAAACGCCACACCTGCTTCAGGGAAGAGTCACCATTTGCTGGAGCTCTGCAGGAAAAGCCCAGGCAGTGGCTTAATGCCCACCAAAATCAGATCAGCTGTGGAAGAGTGTAGGCTAAGGTCAGGGACATCAGGAATGCAGAGTTCCTTGACAATCAGAGATCAGTCCAGGGATTTCCTCCCGGCAGAATAAGCGGACTATTGTGCACCCACTATCTGCATCCTCCGGAGATATCTCCCCCTCCTCAGATGTAGGAGACAAATCTGCAGAGGAGGCACTTCCCATCTCATCCCCCCCCCTTCCGATCTATCGATCTCCCAAGCGGCTCAAGGGGAGGGATGGGCAAAGTCAGTGCGAGGTCACTTGCGGGGTGCGGCTGGGGGGGGGGGTGTCAGAGCTATGTTGAGGGGAAGGAACTACCACAGGACTAGGCCAAGGGGAGGAGATTACTTGTCCCCTCTTCCAAAGGTTCCAGGCATGCTGGAAAAGAAAGGAGAACTCCGTAGCTGCAGAAGCCAAGTTGTGCTGCTGTGGAAGGAGGACAGGGAGGAGGGTCAGCCAGAGAAGCGGAGGAAAAAGGTGCTGGCGGCCCTGAAGGAATTGACATGACAGAGGATGGGGAGGGCACTGGAAGGAGGCGGCTCTGAAGCAGCCTGGTCCCTGGGAGGCAGGGCAGCTGGAGCAGCAGCAACTGAGACGTAGAGGATCCCCAGGATGAGCTTTGCAGGTGGAGCACATATCATTAACACGGACCCTGCGTTTTTGCCTGAACCCCAAGCATTTTGAGAGAGAGAGGTAACTGCCGTGTCAAAATGGCACCAAGCTGAAAATAGTGCTTCAGTGGGAAATGCAGCAGGCAAGCAAGCACAGCAGCAATCCAGAGACCAGAGCCACAAGACTCAGTTCAGTGCAGCAGCCCTGATGCTGCTGGCAGATTAACACAGGCAGCGTGTACACCAGAAACAGGTTGGGCGGAGATCTGCTGTGCTGCAGAGTCCCCGGAGAGCTGGAGGAGCGAGGGTAATGGCGGGGCAGGGGGGTGGGGAACAGAGAAAGCCCAAAGAGGAGCACATGTGTGGTAAAACAGTGAATCCTCAGAAGTGCTAGAACAAGAGACTGGCTGCAAACTTTACTTAAAAAAAAAAAACACAAACACAAACACAAAGTAAAAGGGGAAAATAAAACAAAAAGGGAAAGTCCAAGGGTCTCTCAGAGGGTCCACCTGACCCAGTGCTCCCCCACTGAACTGCACTGGCTCTCCTAGCCAGGAGTTCTCCCAAAAAAAGGACCACCGGATAGGGTAGCTCCTATATCCCCCAGGGTCAGAGTGGCCCAGCATTCAGAGGTCTCAAAGGCAAGAAGGCTGAAGGCCACACTAGCAAGAGAGAAAGCATCCAACATCTGCTGAGACAGAGAAAGTACTGAGGGGACCCCTAGCTGTGCCTGGCCTTTATACCAGGGATGTCATCACAGTTTGTTTTGGCTTTTTACTTTCTGTCTCAACATCTGCTGGCAGAAGGACACAGCCCACTTGTCTGGACTGGTCTAGCTGAACGACCCAGAAGCAGCTCACAGGAGACAGGGGCCCAAACCACTGGGTATTGCTCTCCTAGTGTTGGAGTTATTGTCTGACGATTCAATGGCTCCCAGTGCTTCCCCAGAGTCCTCTTTCACTCACTCAAGAGCCCTTGACAAGGCTGCTTAAAGGTAAACTGCCTCCTTTCTTTTCTTTTTCTCAAACTTAGATGGTCAAGCCTCTATATAATCCTTTTGTTTTGTTTTTTTAAAGGTTGAGTTCTGTCAGAGAAGTCCAGTCTGCACAGACACCCACCACCATCTGCTGGAGACTGAGAATACTGGTCTGATGATGTCATAGTATAAGAGCTCTGTATACACCTCATCAGAACTGGCATGCTCAGTCTCCATTTGCTAGTGGTGGGACATAACCCATATGTCTGGACTGGGCTGGAGGTACGATAGTGAAGCTTTTAATGCCATGGGCGTGTGTTCCACCACCACCAATAAGGATGTGTTCTGCTACCGGCTTAATGCCACTGATCCAGGTCCAACAGATTAAACTGTTTCCACCAATATACCTCTGAATGAGCCAAGTCTCCAAAGACAACCTGATCCTAATTTCCTATCACAGGGAAAATGTGAGCTAGAGACTACTCTTTTCTTTGAATTCACATTGCAAGAATGCATCCCGTCTATCAAACAGTGAACAATGAGCACGCTTTGGACAGGACATACAAAACATCTTCGAGCATTAGCCTGATAAAGTGAGATCATATCAGTGCAAGTAGTAGAAACCACGGCTCTCTATCTACTCACAGCTTCCCAGGACTTTATTTTATTTTTGAACTGAGCAGATGGGATGGACACAGATTTGGAAGAATTCTCAACTGCTTGTTTAACTGGCCTTTCCCTTCTGGCTTTATGATCATTGGTACCTTGCATGGAGTACATTATACTAGAGAAACCCCAGGACGTAGAGCAAACTAACATCTACTAGAACCAAACAAACACCACTAGGTGCCAACCAGCTGTTGACATGACCAACATCTGCTGCAATTAAGTCATACATGGTTCAGTTCTGTAAGAATGAAGAACTATAATCAGTCCAAAATGCTCACACTGACCCAGACCACAATAGCTTCCAATTTGCTTTCACCATCCCTCAAATCAAGCACCAGGAGTATACCCACGTATGCTATTTATAAAAAGGTCCCAAGGATTGCTTGAGCTCCCATGAATATGAGCTTGGTGTCACTTGGCTGAAGGGGTTCTCACAGTGCCCCATCTCTACTGCAAAAGACAGCAATGTTTCACAGTGAAGTGATTCCAGAATGGCTGAAGGTAAGACAAAAAGGAGAGAAGAGACAACCACAATCTGGCTCTTATTAAATATTAGGTGAGCCATGGTACAGCTTGCCACACTGCAGAGAATAAAATCAGGAGGCAGCCACAAGTTTGAAAATGGATCCCATTATTACTAATCACATGTACAGCACCACAAGGCATTCACAGCGCTGTAAGAGACATGCAAGACAGTCCTCCTTCATAGAGCTTACAATCTATTCAAGATAGACAACACAACAAACTAGGGATGATGGTAAATCTAGGGGAATGCTAAAAATACACATAGGTGGAGAGTAGGAGAATAAAGGAATCAGGATTCAAAAGCAGCCTTGAAGAGGTAGATCTTAAGATCTGGAGATGGAGTCTGACATACTGAGTCAGGTACTCTGCTCCAGGCATATGCAGCACAAGGTGGAATGAACACATTTGCTGTGGCAGAGAAGGGCACAGATAAAAAGGGATTTGCCAGAAAAGCAGAGTTCCCGAGGAGGGGGTGTAGGGAGAGAAGAGAGGAAAGGTAGTGAGAAGTTGGAGGAGTACAATTGTCAGTAGGAGAAATTAGAACTGGATATGGAAAAAGATAGGGAGCCAGGGAAGTGACTTGAGAAAAGGGGTTACGAGAGCATAGCAACATTAGCAGAGGATTAACTGTGCAGCTGAGTTTTGAACAGATTGAAGGGGAGAGAGATTCAGGGGGGAGACCAGTAAGGAGCAGGTTGAAATAGTCTAGACGAGAGGCGACTACAGTAGATTAGTAGTATGATTGGAAAGGAAGAGGCAAATTTTGCTGATGTTATAGAGAAAGAAACAAAAAGGTTTTAGCTGTTTTCTAACAAATCAGAAAAGCAAAACAAAAAACCACCACTACAAACTTACCCCTTCCCATCCAATTCCTTGCTCCACCATGGACAGAAAACCATGCTACCGCTGAGCCACATTTCTTGCCAGATCCTCAGCCCCGGGATTCGATAGGTATGTGCAAGGCAGCAAGAGCTACCTGGTGTATGGTGGCTGCTATAATTCCACGGCAGAGGGTTTTTAAGCAGCTGGAAGGGCAAACGCCACCATCCAAAGCAGACTAAAAAGTGAGCACTGTGCCAGTCTATTAGTAGGCACTCATGGCCGTAGCAGCATTCCTAACAGAAGGTAGCCTCATCCACCCTCCTGAATGCCAGCCGAGAGGAAAAAAGGAGATTAGGAATTCCTTTAGGAGCCAAACAGCCAGCAGGGCACCATGCAGCAGACATCACAGAGGAGTCTTATCTGCTATGGCCAGGGGGCCTCAGTTTCTAGATGCAGTGACTCCAGCATGCACTTTGTAGCCCACACTGAGAATAATCTCCAAAAGAAACCTCGTCTATTACTATGCAATATGCAGAGATTATTAATTTGACATACCATACGCAATCTAAAATTGGAATACCAAAATTGTAAATAAGTTTAAAGAGTTAAAACCTAATCTTATCTATTTCTATGATTGTAAATAAAATCTCACTTGTTATATGTAAAGGTTTATGTGTTACAACGTAATACAGTTGTTCTTAATGTAAACCACCCTAATTACATGATAGTTTTGGGGGGGGGGGTTTATACCGCCCTCACAAACACACACACACACACGATCACTGAACAATATGGGATGTCTGCTCAGTCCTAGCAAAATTTGAAAGTTATGGGCTATGGAAGAATCCTCCCTGGAGGAATCTTCCTCCTCTAGGAGGTCATGCAACAGATTCCACCTAGCCCCTCAGAGGAGTCATCGAGAGGCCCCCAAAAACCTACACGGGATCAACATGAGCCAGTTCCTTCTACAGGTCAATCTAATGATTTAAGAACCCTCTCCAGGCTGTGTGATGGAGAGATGGCCCCTCTCTGCCATTACTCCCCTCATACTGGTGGAGGCATGGCACCTCAAAAGGCCTTCTTCCAGGAGCAAACCTTAGCCTCAATCCATGGGTCCGATTTTCAACTAAATGGTGTCATAATCCCTTTTTTCTGAGCTTCTATCAGGCTTAATCCGGCGGATTCGCCACCTGGCTACCTGATGAAAACAGGAATTAGACTTACCTGCTAAATGTTGGTTCCTTGAGGAACTCCAGTCCAGTCCCGAACCTCTGGGAAGTGAACCTCTTCCAGCAACTTGAAGACCGAGTATGTAAGCTTCTTGAGAGCACCAGTACTAATACCACTGGCTCCTCTCATGAACTCCCAGTAATCTACTGACAAAGCAAACTCACAGGAGCAACAAATAAGTAGTAATACATTAAACATACAATAAATTTAACTCACAAACTACTTGACAGCCTTCCAAGGCGTCTCCTCCGCACCCTCCGGAGCAGGAAAGGTGAGAAACAAGAAGAGAGAAAAAGAAACCCCTTGAAACTACGCCACAAAGCTTCTGCCTAAAAATATCTTAGAGAGAGAGAGAGAAACTCGGAGCAATCCAATAGTATATTCTTCAAACATTATGCAAACCGAACCGCTGCTATGCCAACAACCAACAGCAGTATCACAAAAGAATCCTGGGTGGGATATGGGACTGGACTGGAGTTCCTCAAGGAACAATTAGCAAGTAAGTCTAATACTTATTTCCTTATCGTCCCTCCAGTCCAATCCCAAACCTCTGGGATGTAACAGAGCAGTTACTTAATTGGAGGGACCCGCTAAACCGGCTTGCAACACCGCCGATCCAAAACAAGCTTCTTCCACCGCCTGAATATCCAGGCGATAGTGTTTACTGAAAGTATGTAGCGACAACCAAGTAGCTGCCCAACAATTTTCTATCGGGGGAACCAAATTATACTTGGCCCACGAGGCTGCCTGAGCCCTAATGGAATGAGCTCGCAGTCCTATCGGCCATGTACGCTGAAGAAATGGCCTCTTGAATCCATCTGGAAATAGTAGCCTTGGCTGCCGCTTCTCCCTTGCGCGGACCTCCAAACAAGACAAACAAATGTTTTGACTTGCGAAAACCCTTGAAAGATTTTAGGTAACACTTAAAGGCCCTCCTGACGTCCAAACGGCAGATGTCACGATCCAGCACCGACCCCTCAGAGTCGCCCAGCACTGGAAGGGACACCGACTGATTTATGTGAAAAGCTGAGACCACTTTCGGAAGGAAAAGCGGCACCAGACGAAGAACCACCCTTTCCGAAAAAAAAGGACAGAAATGGTTCCTGACACCACAAGGCCTGCAATTCTGAAATCCTGCACGCAGAACAAATTGCTACCAAAAACACTGTCTTCAACGTTAAGTCCTTTAAAGATGCTCGACTTAAAGGTTCAAAAGGTTCCTTCGTCAGCGCCCTTAGAACCAAGTTGAGATCCCAAGAGGGAACCAGTGCCCTGCGCGACGGTTGAAGACAAGTTACCATACGAAGAAAACACCACGTCTGGATGAGAACCCAAAAAGGTTCCTTATGAATCTTACCATGAAAACAAGCAATTGCTTCCAGCTGCACCCGCAAAGAGCTGGACGCCAAACCCTTATCAAAACCGTCCTGCAAAAAACGACAGCACTTCTGGAACCATCACAGAAGAGGAATTCAGCTTTCTAACTGCACACCAATCCTCAAAGATGCGCCAGACGCGGATGTAGGCTAGCGAAGTAGATCTCTTATGTGCATTCAGCAAGGTTGAAATGACAGAAGCCATATAATCCTTATGCTTCAACCTCGCCCTTTCAAGAGCCAAGCCATAAGAGAGAATCGACTCACTTGAGGCATGCGCAGAGGACCCTGCAACAGAAGGTCGCTCCGATCCGGAAGATACCATGACTGGACCACCAGAAGACACACCGAATCCGTGTACCACAGGCACCTTGGCCAGTCTAGGGCTATGAGAACACATCCGCAATGAGCTTCGATCCACTGAACCACTCGCCCTATCAGAGCCCACGGAGGAAAAACGGAGTCCCATCCGTCGGCCACTGCTGCAATAACACGTCTATGCCTTCCGACATCCTTTCTCTTCTTCTGCTGAAGAAACGGCAGGTCTTGGAGGATTCGAAGGTTGCCATCAAATCCATCAGAGAAGTTCCCCATCTGCGTACTACCCAAGCGTAGACAACCCATTCTCCTGGGTCCACCCAAACCCGACTGAAGTAGTCTGCCGTCACGTTGTCGACCCCCGCAATATGTGCTGCCGATAACATTAGTCGGGGCTCTGCCCAGCGAAACAACTCCTGGGCCTGATCTTCGAGCGGAACACTGCCTGTACTGCCCTGCCGACTGAGATAAGCCACTGCCGTTGCATTGTCTGACAAGACTTTCACCGACCGGCCTACAAGCCCCTTCTCAAACGCCTTGAACGCCTGAAACACTGCTCTCAACTCCAAGATGTTGATCGACCAACCAGCCTCCTATGCGTTCCAAAACCCTTGAGCATATTGCCCCGCGCAGTGAGCCCCCCCCCCCAACCTGCTAGAATGGCGTTGGTGAGCACCGGTATCCACTGCAGGGGGGAAAATCGAGGGGCATGCCCGCTGTCAAATTCTTCCGGCTGAGCCACCATTTGAGTGCAATCTTGACCTCCTGAGGACAAGGCAGACGCTGGGTTAGAGAACCTGTCTGATGAGACCACTGCTGCAGAAGAGCTCGCTGTAATGGCCGCATATGCGCTCTTGCCCATGGCACCACCTCCAGAGTTGCTGCCATTGTGCCCAGTAATTGAAGGTACTGCCAGGCTGTCGGGCTCATGCGCATTACAAAGGCCCGCACCAGACACTGTAGACTCTGTACCCTGTGCTCCGGCAGAAAGACTGCCCCTGATTGGGTGTTGAACAGGACCCCCAAAGTATTCCAAGCTCTGGGACGGCGTCAACTGACTCTTGGCTCGATTGACCAACCAGCCCAGGCTCTCCAGGAGCTGCACCATCCGTGCCGTAGCCTGGATGCTCTCGTCTCTGGACTTTGCCCTGATCAGCCAGTCATTGAGATAAGGGTGTACTAGCACCCCTTCCTGTTCAAAGCGCCGCAGCTACTACCACCATGACCTTGGCGAACGTCCTCAGCGCTGTTGACAAACCGAATGGTAACGTCTGAAACTGAAAGTGCCCCATAGGCACCGCAGATATCATTGATGGTCTGCCTTGATAGGAATGTGTAAATACGCCTCCGTAAGGTCTAGAGAAGTTAAAAACTTGCCCTTTCGCACCGCTACTATCACAGACCGCAATGTCTCCATGCGGAACCCAAAGACACCTGTTTACCCCCTTGAGATCTAGAATTGGGCGCCAGGAGCCTTTTTTGGGGGGGGGAACCACAAAATAAATCGAGTATCGACCGCTTCCGGACTGGTGAATGGGAACCGGGACTACTGCCCAATTAAAGAAGATAATCGAGGGTCTTTTACTACCAGCATCTTGGCAGGTGCTGCGCAGGGGGACTGGACAAAGGAGTTGGGGACTGGTCGAGCAAACTCGAGAGAATACCCCTCGCGAATGATCTCCAACACCCACTGGTCAGATGTGATATGGGAACAGTCATAGGCGTGAATGAGAGGAAAGAGAGTCCTTTATTGAACCAACGGCCGCCCGACACAGGCCGTGTTTCGTACCCTTTGTCAGGAGCTAGCCAGGCAAGAAAACTAAAAACATGAACATATTAAACATCAGAAGTAATAAAGGAACAAACCAAGACTATGGCTATATTATAAAACACAAATGTTAAAACAATAAATATATGATAAATAAAACTAGAACATAAAGACATAAAACCAGGAGAATTAAAATTAATAATATCATATATGTACACAAATGACAAATATAAAAGGAGGGAACGATATGCACATTCTCATCAGGTCCCGAGCACTAAGTCAAACTGAGATACTAACCTCTGTTGTACATCATAAACCACGTGTTACTTCACACTGTATTGTGCAGACATTTAGACTATATGCTAATGCTAAAAAACATACGAATTATACATAAAAACATAATAAAAAAATTAACACAATGCATCAAAAGCTTTTTAGACTGCATAAAACGAACAAAGCATGTAGAGAGAGGAGAGGAGGAAACAGACAGGATACGCAAACGACTAAATTACCAATGCAGCTAGCATAATCAGATAGTTGCTATAAAAAGAAATGAAACTAAAAGCAAAAATAGGAGTGAGTCAATGAAAACATCTAAAAACGAACAGGGTGAGTAAACCCTTAGGATTCTACAATTGTAACCAATTGGACATATAAAAAGAGCAGCAGACATATTATAAACAAATTTTTTAAAATAAAATTTTAAGAAAGGGGGGAGGGGGGTTTTCCCAACACGTTCCAGGAGGAAAGGGAATATGATTATGCTGAGATTAAGTGTAGCCACATATTAAAAACTAACATGGAAACTTGAATGGCTTGGCAGTTATTGAAGATCCCCAACCGTAACATCTAGTGTGTCTGTCCTCCCGTAGATGCAAAGAATTTATATATATGCAACCAAAATAAAAAAAACAAAAAAAGGGGAGGGGCAAATAAAAGTACATCATTAAAAACATTTTAAAAAACGGGGTAAATGAACCGCTCTATGAGTAGTGCAACACCCACCAGCGTAGCATATAAACAAGAGGGGCAGGCACGTGGATAAAATACTACTCTAAAAACGATCTAAATAAACGTGTTTCATAAGAAAAAGAAAAAAAAATAGTTACACTGAAATAAAATGTAGCCACATGTTAAAACCAACTGTAAAAACTTGTGCAGCTATATATTCAAAATGTTACAAATGTAGCTGGTGCATGTATCTTTCAGCGGATGAAAAATCACTTAGGATGTGCACACAATCACCACAAAAGTAAAAAGAAGAGACATGTGTATAAAAAGATATACACGAAACATTCAAACAAACAGCTATGGCCACAGAAAAAAAAAGATAAAAATGATCATACCTCAGAAAACTGCCGTCAATGCTCAGTTGACGCGCAGGGGGGAGAAGGAACGCCGACGCATGCATATATAAAGAAACTTAAAAGACGATGGGCGGAGCCAAATATGGGCAGGAATTAAAAAAATGGACAGCACCAAACTAAACTAGTTATAGCAACCTTCACATTCATTATGATTGATATGTTTTATTATGATACACATTATCAAACTGCATGCCATACCGACGGTGCTGTCCATTTTTTAATTCCCTCCCATATTTGGCTCCGCCCATCGTCTTTTAAGTTTCTTTATATAACCGAGCATTGACGGCAGTTTTCTGAGGTATGATCATTTATATATCTTTTTTTGTGGTCATAGCTGTTTATTTGAATGTTTCGTTTCGAAAGCTTTATCAATTTCGGCCTGTATTTTTCCTCATTTTATTTGTCATCCACATAATAGACTGGTCTGACGTAATTTGGAACCAGGCAGGGTAAAATGCCTGCAAACGACCTCCGACCAGGATCACCTCCACCCGAGTCCCCCTCATCTCATTGCAACTTTTTAAACGGCTGAGGATTGGTAAGGGGCAAAACCTCTACCGGCACCCCGGAAACCCCTGGCTCCTCGTTGAAAATCTCCCTCACTGAGATTGGATAAAGCGGGAGGCCCGAAACCTACGAAAATCCCTGGGAACCCCCCGGGACCCCGCAGCACTCCGTCCTTGCTTAGGCTTATCCTCCGGAAGGCGACCCCCCTTAATACTTTACCAACTTTTCTAAATCCTCTCCAAACAAAAGCTTACCCTGAAACGGCAGCTTGCCGAGTCGAGTCTTAGAGGAAGTGTCCGCCACCAAATTCCGCAGCCAGGAGGTACCGTCGGGCCACTACCACCGAGGCCATACTCTTAGCTAAGCCGCGGATGAGATAATAATGAATGTCTGACAAATACGTGGAACCTCATTCCAGGCGTGCTACATCGTCCAGCCGCCCTTCCAGGTGGTCTCCCTGCAAGCTCTGAGACCACCGCAAACAACCTCTCGCCACCCAAGCCCCCGCTATCGAGGCTTGCATCGAGAGGGCAAACAAACATCGAACACCTGCTTCAACAGAGTATCTAATTTCCTGTCTTGTACATCCTTTAGCGCCGTGGCCCCCTCAACCAGAATCGTAGTCTTCTTAGTAACCGCCGATACCGCCGCATCTACCTTGGGAGAGCGAAAAAGGTCTCTATTCTTATCAGACAACGGGTAAAGCCAAGCCAAGCCAAGGCCCTGGACCCCTTCAGAGCCTACTCTGGTAAGTCCCACTCTTCCTGAATCATACTCCGAAAAACCCTATGAACCGGAAAAACTCTTTGGGATGTCCGAACCGCCTACAGCAACGGATCCTCCAAGGAATCCTCAGCCCCCGTCCCTTCCGAGGGCATATTCAAGGTCTTAAGAGTCTCGGCAATCAAGGCCGACAGCTCTTCGCACCGAAACGCGCCGAAACACTCCGACTACTCTGCTCTGCTGCTCCGAATCAGGCAGCTCCCCCTCCTCCAGCTCCTCCCCTGAGAACTCTTCCATCTCCGTGTCCACGCCTCCCAGGGACTTCCCCGAGGCGCAACACTGGGCTCTCCCCCCACCCCAGCCACCCTGCTTTTCTTGGCCGAGGGAAGGCCCTCGACAGCCGGATCCACAGATCCCTGCCACTTCTGCGCATGCGATCCTGGGGGAGGAGTCGACAACGCGGGTTGCAGCAGAGCAAAAGCCTGCTGCATGAGGGAAAAGAAATTCGGTGGGATCGCCGGAGCAGGCCCACCCAGACTCTGCTGTAGAGACACAGAAGTTGGCTCACCAGAAGACAACCCTGGCAGAGGCTCCGTGGGGTCAAGGAGTGGAGGCAAACCATCTGCTCCTGCAGGCGGACCCGCTTCTCGGTCCTCCGAGGACCCCTCCATCGGTCCCTCCATAACCTACGCTTCGCAAGCCCCACATACACCTGAGCCCAGCACCGTACTCCACTTGGCGCCACAAACCAGACACCTGAGCTTCGCCGGCATACCACTGCTAAGCAGCACCTCCCACACTGCACCCCTCTGAGCAAGTGCACTGGTGGAAATTAGCCAAAAGGTACTCAGTCAAGCAGAGCCCAGACCCCAGGCAACTGCCTGCTGTGGGACCCTTTTTCTTTTTTGTACTGTCCGCTTCACCTACCGTCCCCTGGCTAGGCCAAACGAGATGCAAGCAAAAACGAGGCTTCTAACCCACTAAAAAAACGCCAAACACAAAAAAACCCGAACTCTCAAAAACGTGGTTTATCTTTAAAATGGCCACCGCCACGGTTTCCCGCGCGGAGACACGGCATGCCGTTCCTGCTCCCCAAGAGCTAGCCAGCGTTCCCAAGACTGTCCCTTCAATTAAAAATCAAACTGACGCTTACCGGCCACCTCACTCACCGCGGTGAGGAGAGACGATGCAGCCACGCTGGAGCTCAGCCAACAGCGGCTTCAGCTCTGGTGCCTGCCTTCCCCTGAGGCAATGCTGCTTCATGCATCCGGCTCCTGCCTTCAACCTGCTCCTCACCCTTAATCTCGGGTTCAGGAGCAGGGAGTCCGTACACATACAGGGTGAAAACTGCTGTCTACTACTGCTCGTTTTAAGCACGGGGAAAGGAGGGGATGGGGGGGGGGGGGGGAAGAGGAGAGCAACAAGGAGAGAGATGGAGCCACAGAAAGGAGCCTCCGGCTACAGCACTGCCCCTGCAAAAGAAAAATAACTTAGGATCCCAAATCAAATACCCCCTAAATTTAAAGGGACCTAGTAAGTTTTTAGCTCTGCTAATTTGTTTGAACTGAGCCCAGTCCCAGGCTCAGAATCTCCTTCAGCTGCTTGGAGACTGAAAGTACTGGATGAAGGGGGCGGTCCTTGCCTACTTATACTGGTGCCAGCAAAGCGGTGATGTCTTTCAGTCTCCAAGGCTGCTGGAGGAGATTCTAAACTCTATGGTTCTGGGACTGGACTAGAGGGACGCAAAGGAACTCTTAAATTTAGCATTGTTTATATACCGCTTTTCACAAGGTCACAGCTGTTTACACTGAACAAGGTTAGATACTGTTTACATTAGAACAGTTTAACATATTTATATTTATGTATTTATATAAATATAAGTGTATGTACGTACGTACGTACACATACATACATATACACACAATAGTAAAGTTCCTTCAAGTGCAAGACTTAGACACAATATATACAATGGAGCCTGTTTTGTTTGTAGGTAGGTCAAGTGTGGTGCAGCATCCTTATGCTTGGGCGGGGAGGATTAGTCGGAGGTGCCAAAGTGTTCGGTGAATAGGTAGGTCTTTAGGAGTTTATGGAAGGTGGGCGGGTCCGTGATGTTTATGGTGTCTGGGAGTGCGCTCAAATGAGCACATGCATGCTTGCTGCGTTGATCTTGTTTTTGCATAGGGGACGATGTGGGTGTTCTTGCCGGATTGTCTTCTGGTTCTGATGTGGTTTTTGGAGCAGCGTGTGTAGGCGAGATGTAGGGTTGGAGTTAATTGCTTTGAGAGTTAGGAAAAGTGTTTTGTACTTGATACTGCTGGTTAGTGTTTAAGTGTGGGTGTAATATGATCATATTTTGTTGCTCGTGTGGAGCGGTGCGCAGGGGAATCATGGTGGATTGTGGGAGGCCTTGGTAAATGGAGTTGCAATAGTATATATGTGGGAGGATTATGGCTTGGAAGTTTAAATAAGTGCTAATTGTAGATCCTGAAGGAACTCCAGTCTAGTCCTGGAAACTCTGGGGTTGTCATCCTCTTCCAGCAGCTTGGAGACTGATACATGTCATTCTTTGATGACACTGGTATAAGGGCACAGGCACCGCCTCCTCACACTCCAGTAACCTATTGACAAAAGTAGACTCACTGGAGCAACAATTAAGTTAGAAAACACCCATAAATCTATTGCCATCTAACCATATAACTAGAAAACATAAAATAAAACAACATAGTTGTTAAATGTTAACTGCCAAGGTTCTGGCTTCCCTTCTAGGAAGAAAACTGCTCATACCATATTAAGTCTGCCAAAGGCAAAATTCGCCCCCTGAACCGGAAGCTACACAGTTCCCTTTGTTCTCTTACCTGTGAAGTCCTCTGCTTCAGGCTCCCATTCTCTTAAAGGACTGGGACGGGATCCGGGACTAGACTGGAGTTCCTTCAGGAACTACAATTAGCAAGTAAGTCTAATTTAAACTTCCTTATCATCCCTCCAGTCTAGTCCCGGAAACTCTGGGGATGTAACAGAGCAGCAAAAGAACTCAATGGGCGGGACCTGCTAGACCAGCCTGAAGCACCCCCGTTCCAAAACAGGTCTCTACTCGCCTGAATATCCAGACGATAATGTTTGACAAAGGAATTTAAAGACGACCACATCACCGCCTTACAAATTTCTGCTGCCGGAACACAGCTGTACTCCGCCCATGAAACCGCCTGCGCTCTAGTAGAATGCGCTTTTAAGCCTTGCAGCACCAGCTTACCCCTCAAGAGATACGCTGATGCTATAGCCTCTTTTATCCATCTAGCAATTGACGCTTTGGATGCTGCCTCCCCTTTGCGAGGCCCTCCAAACACCACAAACAATCTAGCTGACCTTCTGAACTCCGCCGTTCTATTGGAGGTACCTTTTCAAGGCCCTCCGGACATCCAAAAGATGGAACTGCGGGCTAGATGAACCCTCTGAAGTTGTTCGGAACACCGGCAGAGATACTACCTGATTCACGTGAAAGGGAGACACTACCTTCAGCAAAAAGGATGGTACCGGCCTTAATACTACCTTTGACTCATAAAAGGACAGGAACGGTTCCCTACAAGATAATGCCTGCAACTCAGAAATTCTCCTTGCCAAAGCAATGGCCACTAAGAACACTACCTTCAGAGTAAGGTCCTTCAAGGTTGCTTTAGCCAAAGGCTCAAACGGACGTCGACCCAATGCTGCCAATACCAATTGCAGATCCCAAGAAGGAACAATTTGCCTGCATGGTGGTCTCAAAAAGATCAACCACTCTCAAAAATCTTTTCACATCTGGATGGGAGCCGAGCGCTTGCCCCTTGACCTTCCCTCTATAAACAGGACAGTGCTGCCAATTGCACTCTTAAGGAAGTGGCCGCTAATCCTTTTTGAAACCCTTCCTGCAAGAACGCTAATACCTGTGGCACTGATGCTCGTAAGGCCTCACAATTCCTATGAATACACCAAATCTTCAAAAACACGCCATACGCGAACATATGCCAAGGACGTAGATCTTCTGCGAGCTCTCAACAAGATCGCGACCACGTCCTCTGAGTATCCTCTAGCTCTTAACCGCGCCCTTTCAAGAGCCATGCCGTAAGCGAGAATCGAGCTACCTGAGGCATAAACGGGCCCTGCATCAAGAGATCCTTTCTGACTGGTAGCCTCCACGGCTTTCCCCACTACTAGCCTCCTGAGATCCGCGTACCAAGGTCTTCTCGGCCAATCCGGCGCTATCAGAATCACCAACCCTCTGTGGCGTTCGATGCAACGAACCACCCGACCTATTAACACCCAGGGTGGAAACACATACAGAAGCTGATCTACTGGCCAATCCTGGATGAGAGCATCCAGCCCTTCCGACATCCTTTCTCTGCGTCTGCTGAAAAAGAGACCAACTTTCGCGGAATGGAATGTCGCCATGAGATCCATAACGGGCATCCCCCAGCACCAAACTACCTCGGTGCAAACATCCGGATGAAGCATCCACTCCCGGGATCAACCTTCACCCGACTCAAGAAATCAGCCTCTACATTGTCCACATCTGCTACATGTGCTGCCGACAGAGCCTGAAGATTTTGCTCGACCCAACGGAACAACTGATCTGCCTCGGCCTCTAAGGGAGCACTGCCGGTGCCCCCTTGCCTGTTGATGTAGGCTACTGCGGTCGTGTTGTCCAAAAATACTCAGATCGCTGCTCCCCTCAGGAGCTGCTGGAACTCCAGCAGCGCCAATCCCACTGCTCGAAGTTCCAACCTGTTGATAGACCACATCTTCTCCTGAACTGACCACTGCCCTTGCGCAAATCTCCCCCGAAAATGCGCTCCCCAACCTAGGAGACTTGCATCTGTAGTCAGTGTTACCCAGAGCGGTGTGTCCAAGGGCATCCCCTTTGCTAAGGATTCCGGAAGCAACCACCACTGTAACTCTTCCCGAGTCGCTTCCGGACAGAGAAGTCTCCGGGACAGCGGATCGGTTTGGTGGGATCACCTTCTGAGCAACGCTCTCTACAAGGGCCGCATATGCGCTCTCACCCAGGGTACCAAGTCTATCGTTGCCACCATTGTTCCTAGGACTTGCAAGTAATGCCATGCTGTCGGACACGGCCTGTCAAGAAACCATCGAAGCAACCGTTGTAAGGCCACCGCTCGATGCAGGGGCAGAAAGACCTTGCCTGCCTTGTTATCGAAACGGGCCCTGAGGTACTCAGAGTCCTGAGAAGGCACCAGACTGCTCTTGGCCACATTGACTACCCAACCTAAGTTCTGAAGACAGCTGACCACTTTGGTAGTAGCCTCCTTGCTTTCCATCTTGGACTTTGCTCGAATCAACCAGTCGTCCAAATATGGATGAACCACAATACTGTTTTTCCTCAGCTCTAATGCTACGACCACCATGACCTTGGTAAAGGTCCTTGGCACCGTTGCCAACCCAAAAGGTAGCGCGCAAAACTAAAAATGCCCCATTGGAACCACAAACCTGAGGAACTTTTGATGTTCCTGATGAATCGGAATGTGCAAGTATGCCTCGGATAAATCGAGGGAAGTAAGAAACTCCCCTTTTCTGACTGCCATGATGACCGATCTCAGCATCTCCATATGAAAATGAGAAACCCCGAGACACTTTTTTACCCTCTTTAGGTCCAAAATTGGCCGATAGGTCGCTACTCCATTTATTTTGTGGTTCCAAAAAAGGAAGAAACCTAACCCGCATTGGTCTCAAGGCACCGGCACCACAGCCTTGAGATCTAGTAACCTTTTCAAGGTCTGTTTGACTGCCTCGCGCTTTCGATGAGCTTTGCAAGGGGACTGTACGAAAGCGTCGGACACCGGCTTCTGAAACTCTAATGCATAACCTTCTCGAATCACCTCTAACACCCACCGATCTGATGTAATCCTGACCCAGGCAGTTTAAAACTCCTGTAGACGACTGCCAACTGCTACGTCCACCTGGGCCTCCCCGACTTCATCGCTGCTTTCGGGTACTCGAAGTGGCGGCAGAAAAACCTCTGCTAGCACCTCGAAATCCCCGGAAGCCTTGGTTTCTATAGGGAAAATGCCCTCTCTGACTCTGCGTGAACCTGGAGCAGCGAAAAACGACAAAAATCTCTGTGGCCCCCTAGCTAGCGGCGGAAATTTTCCCTGTTTCTGCTTATCCTCCAGAAGACATCTGCCCTTGGATTCTCCGAGATCCTTAACTATCCTTTCCAAATCTTCACCAAATAGTAGCCGTCCCTTAAAGGGAAGCTTACTTAACCTGGCCTTAGAGGAAATATCCGCTGCCCAATTTCGCAGCCAGATACCTCCCCTTGCTGCCACTGCCGAAGCCATACTGTTTGATAGCCCCCTAATGAGATCATAATGAATATCTGCCAGATACGCAGCTCCGGACTCCAAACGAGCTGCCTCGCCAATGGCGTCTTCAGCTCGTTCTCCCTGGACTTTGAGCCCATCGGAGACAGGCTCATGCCACCCAAGCCCCACAAATAGAAGCTTGAATGGACAGAGCATTAACCTCAAAAACCTGCCGTAACAAAGCATCAAGCTTTCTGTCTTGAATATCCTTAAGTGCTGCACTCCCTTCCACCGGAATGGTGGTCTTCTTGGTTATGGCCGAGACAGCCGCATCCACTTTTGGTGACTTAAAAAACTCCTTATCCTGCTCCACTAGCGGATAAAGCCGAGACATTACCCTAAAGCCTCTGAGCGCCGACTCTGGCATGTCCCACTCACCTTGGATCATCTCTTTTATAACTCTATGAATGGGGAATGCTCTTTGTGTCCTCCGAAAGGCTTGCAAGAGCGGATCTTCTAATGTAGCCTCCTCTACCGGCACTGACGTCGGCATATTAAGCGCCTTTAAAGTTTCCGAGATCAGTGCGGGTAACTTCTCTTCGAAAAATGCACACTACCCTGGCCTGATCTTCCTGATCTGCAATCTCTCCTTCTTCCAACTCTTCGTCCATCTCCGGATCGTGCTCCTCATCTTCAGTGCGCAAATCTATCGAAAATTCTGATTGAACCTGTTTATCCAGCTCTACTCGAGCCCTCTTCGGCCCTACAGTTGAAGGTGCCCCTGACAGAGGAGTCCCTGGCCTTTTGAGCCCCAAATCTCCACCGATGGGACCAAAACCCGAGGAACAAGCTTCTTTATGAGCCCCGCCAAATGCCCTTTGAATAAGAGCCACAAAGTCTGGCGAAAAAATTGAGGCCAAATCACTGGTCAAGGGCGCCTGAGTCCGCGGCACATCAAAAGCTGTGGAGGGTCCATGTATCTGAGAGAATCGCAAGGGATCTGCAGCTGTTAACCAACCTGCTATATCTGCGCCGTTATTTTTTTTTCAACTGGTGTAAAAGAAAGCAGGAGCTCTCCCGACCTAAATCGCACCACCAAAATTCAAAAACGAAGCTTCTTCTCCCCAATACTCGGGTTTGCCTCCCCAACTTCGCTACCGGCGTTTCCCACTCAAAACGGAACACGGCAGCTGCTTCCTCGGGGCTGGCTTGAAACACTTCAAACTAGGGTTCAGGTCGCAGACACAAGGCAGAAACTACTGCTTACCTGCCTGCTGAGAACCGGGTAAGTAGCCTCTCACCGCCGAAGGCTGTCTTGAAGCCCGTGTCAATCTCTCCTCAAGAACAGCTCTGGTAAAGAGACTAAGGAGGGAACTGTGAGATCGCGGTTCCCGTCTGCCGGCTCTCCAAAGCACCTACAGGCACATCTTCTGTGTCATGCTGGAGTAGGCCGCGTTTAAACAATTTTAACAAATCGGAACCAACTCCCGGCTTCTCCCAGGATCTGAATCCTCCTGCTCTTAGCTGGCCCTTGGTAAGAGGCGGAAAGAAGGGAAGGGAAGCTCTCAGCAGCTAAAATTTAAAGCAATATCCTCAACATTAAAACATCAAAAGAAATGAAAAGTTACAGATTCCAAAGGAAATAAAATAATGCCCAACTTGAAAGGTACTGTACACTAACACTAATGCCCTTAATTGTTTCTCTAGTGAACCAGGAACCCTGGGTCACATCCTCCAGCTGCTTGGAAACTGATATAACTGGAGTGTGAGGAGGCGGTGCCTGTGCCCTTATACCAGTGTCAAAGAATGACGTGTATCAGTCTCCAAGCTGCTGGAAGAGAATGACAACCCCAGAGTTTCTGGAACTAGACTGGAGGGATAAGGAATGTAGATTGGAAGTCCATTGGTTCCAGGATGGGGTGTAGGCGTTGTAATGTTTGGGCTTTAAAATAGCTTGCTTTTGTGGTCTTCTGTACATGTGATTTGAAGGAGAGATGCTGATCCAATGTGATTCCCAGGTATTTGATTTCTGGTTGTACCTTTATTTGGGTGTTATCAAGGGTGAGAAAGGTTGGGGGAATGAAGGTCTTGTAATTTATTGCCAGGTTGTTGAATTGTTAGCCATTGTGTGACTTCCGTGAAACATTTGTGGAGGTTTGTGTATATAGGGTACTTTGGATTGAATGGTCCGTAGAGCATGAGGTCATCTGCATATATGTGAAAGTTGATATGAGCTCTAATGATTTTGCAGAGGGCTGAATGTAGATGTGGAAGAGGAAGGAGGATAGGGTAGGATCCTTGAGGAACTCCTTGGGAACCAAAACATCCAATCCTCACCACCTGTTTTATTTGTTGTTTCCTGTTAGTCAGGTAAGATTGGAACCATGATGAAATGGTGTCTTCTTTTCTTTTTTTTGGGGGTGGGGGGGGTGTTTTAGTTTGTATTGTGCAGTTTCCAATGTACAAATCTTCACATTTTTCATACATCCAAAGTTACATAGTCCAACTAGCGGTAGCTTATCCCCTATATAAGATAACCGTATTCCCAATGAATATTGTTTTCCTATATAAACATCTGGTTAAGTCTATATTCTGCCTGGACAAGATGATCACATGGCTTAACAACCTGTCAGAAAACTATAATTAGACAGAAGCCATGTTCATTACCAGAAGTATCACCTTCAACCCACCATCCACAATCTGCATCCGGGACAAATCAATCGAAGTGAAGGATGAAGTAAGATACCTTGGAAACACCCTAGACAGCAAGCTAAACCTCCATTCACACAGTAACAAAAAACTGCTGCAAAGGCATACTACAAATTAAATCTTATCAGAAGACTCAAACCAATCCTAAGCCAAGATCACCTCAGAGCGGTATACCAGGCAATCATCACGCCTATAATGGACTACAGTAACTCATATCAGGGACTCCCAAAACAAACCACCCACCCTCTCCAGTTGGTGCAGAACACAGCAGCCAGGGTCATCACAAATCACAAACACTGCAAAAAATGAGCACATCACACCAGTGCTCCAGCACCTCCACTGGTTGCCCATACATGCACGCGCAAAATACAAAGCAACTTTTAATATTTTCAAAATCATTAACATTTCAGCCAATGCCCTTCAAAACGTAGTAACTAGACACACCAGCATGAGGCCACGGAGAATCAGCATGGATAACAAGATCGCTGCCACCCCCCCCCCCCCCCCAAATGCCACAGAACCAATCAGGCAGCGTCCAAAAGGGCACCGTCCCTCTATGCACCAGAACTATGGAACAATACCCGATGGCATGAGAGCCATGAGCGACATAAAAAAACAAACAAACAAAAAAAAAAACGACTTCAGATGGATGCTCAAGACCATACTCTTTATACAATATTATGGACCCTCCCAGAGCCCACAAGCCTAGCTATGGACATGATCACAAACAGCCCACTACAGTCTAAATCAATCAAATGTAAATAGTTACGGATGCATATAACCCCCTCCAGTACCCACTCCCGCCCTGACCTCATAAATGTACACAACTTAGTTATTAGTAAACCACTTTAATTGAAGGAAAAAAAAGAGGTATATAAAACTGGTTGAATGAATAAATATTATATATAATCGCTACTTTACCTTAATAAACAATCAATATGTCCATACATCCCTTTACAGCAACAGGATAAAATCAAAATAAACTTAACTAAATTTCTCAACATATAGGGGTGTCCTACAGGGAGCGGTGGGTTCACCCCTAAAACAAAGACATGGGGAGGGGTGGCCTGCATGGAGCGGCAGGTGCACCTACTCTTGCCATCTTACTGGGCAGACTAGATGGACTATACTAGTCTTTATCTGCCGTCATTTACTATCTCTATTATTTCAATAGTTTTATACATTGTAAGTTATTATTCTTGCGTTTCCCCTTATCAGCTACCCTCTAATTTTCTGCCTTTCTACTTTGAACAACTGAGCAAACATTTATACATTTTCATATATCCTTAACCACCTAATCAAAACAAGTGAATCTAGCAAACCAGTAGACACAGGCCCCTAAACCTTATAAACATGCAAATGGATGTTTGGTCAAACTTTAGACTGTTTCCCCATTTGTATTCTCTTATTTCCAGTTGCTGGATATTTAACTTTCAAGCATTACTCTTAACCAATTATACCCCACCCCCCAGTATCCAGATATCCCCCACCCCTCCCCATCTAAACCCTTGAAGCCCTTAACTTTACATCTTCCCCTTCCCCTAATCCCCCCTCTCCAGAGCCTGAATTAGCTTCTTCCAATCACAAGCAAAGCTTTCCACTCGTTAACGCCTATGCACAGTCAACCTCTCCAGCACCATCACCTGGCGCAGCCTCACTGCACACTGTTCCAGATCAGGGGCCTCCTCACATTTCCAATGAGCAGCCACCTTACACTGCTCCATGCTTAAGTATGCCAAAATAGCCCTTCCCCCCCACCCCTCCCCAGGATAGCAAAAAAAGACCTGGATCTAGCTGTAAGTGCACCCCCCATCAGCTGCTTATTTATTTTTTTATTTTATTTATTTACATTCTCGCCTCTATCTCTGAGCTGACTCTTCAATTTCCACAGCTTCTTATACTTGGGGATTTCAACGTACATTTTGATGCTCCTACCCTATCTAGAGACACGATCTTCTCTGCGTTGCTACAGGATCTCTCTTTGACTCAGCATGTGACCCTTCCCACCCACACTGCTGGACATACTTTGGACTTGGTTATCTCCTCCATGCACTCTCCCTTTCAAATCTCATCACTCACCTCGGTACCGCTTCCTTGGTCAGATCATTTCTCTATTGTATTCACCCTTCAATCTATACCCCCCATCCCTTCCCCCCCCCTCCCCCCATCTCCCATTTGTCTGTCCCGCAACCTTAACTCGACAACCTTGCCAAATCTCCTTACTACACTCTGCTCCCCCCCTCCTGATTTCCCATCCTTATCACCATCGTCCCAGGTTACCTTCTGGAACACTCAACTTTTACAAACTCTCGATCAAGTCGCCCCAGCCAGGCCTTCTAATTCTCGACGTCGTGCCCGTCACCCCTGGTTCCACGAAGGACTTCGTCTTCACCGCTCCCAGCTACGGAGAGCTGAACATCTCTGGCGAAAATCCCGTTCTACAGTTGCCTATCAACTCTTTAAGTCCAGTCATGCCCACTATCGGTCTTGTATCAATCAGGCCAAATGTTCCTTCTACTCTACCTCCATTGCCTCAGCTCCTAATAAATCGCGGTATCTTTTTGCCACATTGAACACACTCTCCCAACTACATTCCCCTTCTTCTCAAAACTCCCGGTCATCCACGCAAGCTCCCAGTCCTGCCAGCTTGGCTTCGTTCTTCGACTCCAAGGTCCATGACCTTCGTTCTTCCCTTCCCTGTTGTCCCCAGGCCCTGACCTCCCCTCCTCCTGTCTCACCCCCATCGTCCCCACTGTTATCCCATACTTGGGCCAAATTCTACCCTATCACATTTCCAGAACTCATCCAGCTACTATCTACTACTCACAAGACCACCTGCCCTCTCGATCCCATTCCCTCCTCTTGGTTTTCAAAGCCTCCCGCTGAGCTGCTTCAACCTCTCCTGACCATCATTAACTCCAGCCTGTTATGTGGCACCTTTCCTCTTCCTTGGAAACACGCTTTAGTCCGCCCCCTTCTGAAGTGTCCCTCACTCGACCCTTCTGTACCCGCTAACTATCGCCCAGTGTCCAACCTCCCTTTTGCCTCTAAACCTTTGGAGAAGGTGGTCTTTTCACAACTCTCAAACCATCTAGACTCCACTCACTTTTTGCACCCCCGACAATCCGGATTTCGTCCCGGATACAGTGTCGAGACGATATCACAGCGGTCATGAATGAAATCCACACCTCCCACGACCAAGGTAACATCACGGTGGCGGTATCCCTTGATCTTTCGGCCGCGTTCGATCTAGTAGACCACTCTTCTTCTTTCTCGTCTGCGGGATGCAGGCATCTGTGGTGCTGTCTATCACTGGTTTCACTCCTTATTTTCCAGGTCTTTTGCAGTCACATCCGCTTGTTCTACTACAGACCCCCTTCCCCTCACTTGTGGTGTCCCCCAAGGCTCTATTCTGGCCCCTTTACTGTTCAATGTCTTCCTGGCCCCCTTGGCTGTACTCATTCAGCAACTTGGAATTTCGGGCTATTACTATGCCGATGATATCTTTCTCTTGCACCACACTTCATCGTCCCACCCAGATATTTCTCCATTGGAAATCTGTCTGTCTTCAATCTCCTCATGGCTCGCCTCCAACTGTCTGGTACTCAATATCGCTAAGACTGCTGCAATCTGATTCCCCCCCAGTTCCCCTGTTCCGTCACTTGCTCCTTCTTTTTCAGGCACCCGTATTTCCTTAGTCCCCAAACTCCGCTACCTTGGTGTTATCCTCGATAGCAATCTTACTTTCCATGATCACATCTCCCAGTGCTCTTTTTGCCTCAGACAGATTCGGGCCATTCGACCATTCTTATCCTCTCAAGCCCTTACTACCCTTCTCCTTTCCCTGGTCATCACTAGATTAGACTTTTGTAATATCATCTATGCTGGTATTCCCCAATATTAACGACACCGTTTACAGCTAATACAAAACACAGCCGCCCGGATGATACTACACGCCTCCCCTCGCGATCATATCACCCCACTGCTGCAACATCTCCACTGGCTCCCACTCGCATTCCGGATTTCTTTCAAGACCCTTACATTAGTACACCGTGCCATATATCTTTCCCGTCCTCAGTACCTCTCCGATCTACTTACCTTCCATACTCCCACTCGCAGTCTCTGCTCCATCCATAATCAACCGTCTTCACCTCCCAGCTCCCTCCAAAGCTCACTTACAATCTACCCGGAAATCAGCCTTCTTTTATTTGGGCCCCTCCCTCTGGAACTCACTTCCCCACTTCCCTCCGATTAGAAGAATCCTACCCCAAATTCCACTCCCTTCTCAAAACCCATCTTTTTTCCTTAGCTTTTAATTTTTCTCTATAGATTTTCCTCTGACCCCCCTCTTCCTTCCCTATTACTGTTCTTACCTGTCTCCTGTACCTCTCAAATTATTGTAATTTCCTTTTCCTTTTCTATTTCAAATTTATTTGTATTGTAAACCACCCCGATGTAATGGGGGGCGGTATATCAAATGTGAATAAACAATAAACAATTCTCTTATATACCGCGCTATTCTGCATCAGTGCAGTTTACATTGAACAAACTGAAATTACATTGAACAGGGCATTATAACTTGGAGATAACTATTTTACAGGTAACATGGGCTATGGAGGGTTAAGTGGCTTGCCCAAGACCACAAGGAGCACCTGTGGGACTAGAAACCCCAGTCCTTCCGGCCCAAGGTTGCTGTCCTCTAGTGGGATTTGAACCCCCGACCTTCCGGCCTGAAGTACCTTGCCCCAACCACTAGGCCACTCCTTAATCCACCCCTGTATGTTGGGCCAATACACATGCATCTTGGGTCAGATATGCCAAAAAGTACCTCACTCCAACATCCTCGCCAGCACCCCAGTGATATCCCTGGGAACATCCGATGTAGGCACTCCAGCGTGTAGTACCACATCATAATCTTGTAACAGTTTTCCCTTACCGCTATAGACATGGTGGCCCGACATATCTGGTCCACTATCTGTTTCCACGCTTTTTGATCCAATTCCCGATTTAAATCCCTCTCCCACTCCCTCATATACCATAATGTACGGAATTGGGTTCTCTTCAGCATTCTGTACAAGACTGAAATGAGTCCCCAAGAGTGCTTCTTCCCACACCATACTATTTCCAAATATGTGTAGTCTCGTTGTAGCCCCATTTCCCTAATTTACACCTCAAAAAAAGGACATACCTACCTGTACTGAAAACAGACTTCTCCCCTCAAGTTGTACGTCTCCTGTAGGTCGGTCGTCAAAGGAGACCAACTCCCCATCTTTCATGAATTGGTGAAAATATTGCAAACTTTCCTGCTCCCATCTTCCATAAATCCCCCTCCCACCCAGGCCGAGACTAGTCAATGAAAATCCAGTCCTCTCCCCTCTAATTCCTTCCCTTTTATGCGCCCTATCCCAAATGTTTACCTGTTGCATCCCCCCCCCCCCCCGACTACCCCCAGCCCACCCATTCCGAACCCTCCATGGGACCCACAGTAGTGCCCTTAAGCTTCCCTCCCTATAGGTATGCCCTTTCCAACTGTACAAAGCATTTCAGCTCTCCATTCTCCCTCCAATCCATTAAATGGAGCATTTGCCTACCCAACAGTATCCCCTCAAGTCGAGTACTCCCAACCCCCCTCCTTCCCTACTCAGATACATAGTTTCCCTAGCTATTAGTGGTGGATGCCTATTCCAGATATATTGGAACACCTTCCGTTGCAGTCTCTGCAGAACCACATCAGCGACAGGCACTGGTAAGGCCTGAAATATATACAACTTAGAAAGAACACTCATTTAACCGCCACAATGCAGCCTAGCTAAGAAATTTCCATTTTCATCCACCCCTCTAACGCTATCCCTATGGATCTGAACAACTTTGGATAATTTGCTCGATACAACCCTCTTGGAATGGCTGGAATCTGCACCTCCAAATATTTTATAGGGCCCCTTACCCATCGGACCGGGAACATATATTTTTTTTTAAGATGCCTTCCACCTCTGGAGTCACTAAAACAAACATTCAATGCCTCCGTCTTCTCCATATTGGCTTTAAACCTGGAGACTGCTCCATATCTCTCCAGTTCCCGTACTACTTCCGGCAGCGACTGCTTTGGATTCGCAAGACAAAAAGGAGGACATCATCTGCGAACAGGGAAAGTATGTTGACTCCACCTCCACCTCTACACAGTATATGAGTCTATTACCCCCGAGTCGATTGCGCCAGGGGCTCCATCACCAAGGCAAAGAGAAGTGGCAACTTTGGGCACCCCTGACAGATCCCCTGGCCCAATACAAAGCTGTCCGAGTAGCAGTCATTCACTTTGACCTGAGCCCGGGGTTCCCTCTACAGGCCCCAATTACATCTCATACAGTTAGCCCCAAACCCCATTTTGATAGCATGGTGTTCTGAAGGTTATTGGATTGTAGGCATTGCAAGAGGATATCAAAAGCTGCAGATATATCCAGGAATATCATGATGTATCATTGTGACTTATCTTGGATCCCTTGTACCAGGTTGTTGAGTGTGATCATGAGGGTTGAAGAGGGAGTTCTTGTCACTATGTTCTTGAAGCTGTTGCTGGACAGCTTTCTTGATTTTCTTAAGGAATGGAAGGCTAGTGATATAGGAGGCTGAGTCTGTCGGGTCGAGGTCTGATCTTTTGAGGGTGGGACAAATTGAGGACAGTTTCAGGTTATCGGGCATTTCTCCTTTTTTGCAGTCTAGATTGGGTCAGTTTTGTGAGTATTAGGCTTAGATCCCATATTGTAGATTTGATCCAGGTGATCAGGAATGGATCAAGGGGGGGGGGATGTTGTGGTACAGAGTGAAACAACGATGGTTTCGATGTTGTCCTTGCTGATGGGGTCAAAGCTACACTGTGGTGTGGTGTTGGGGAGTTGGTCAGGAGGGTGTGTGGTAGGGGGTGCGGTTAGGCTGTAGCTGGAGTTGTTTGTATTGGCTTGCTAGTTGCTGGGGGCTTATGTTAAGATCCATGGAGGCGCTGGAGGGGAGTTTGGTTAGTTGGTTGATGATATCAAATAGTCCTCTTAGTCTATTCAGGGAGCTTTGGCCAGAGGCAGCTCCTCTCAGATTTCCCTTTGGACTGCCTCCCAAAAGGTAGCCACCATCAACTCACAGTAGACAGCAAGGAAGGGGAAGCTGGGGGGGGGGGGGGGGGGAGAAGGGGGGACACCAAGTGCCAATGGTTGTGTATCCCAACGTTTCACAGACTGACCCCAGCCCAGTCAGGCCCTCTTGCTGCCCTCTAAATAGGCTGAATCCAAAATATAAAAAGCTCACTCCTTTAGGAGAAGGAAACCAAAAAAAAAAAAAATTTACCAGAACCAAAATACATAGGCCTACTTGCCTACCATCTGCTGGAGACCGAGAAAGACTGTCTGTTTGTAAACTGCACAGGACCCTATATAGGCAAGATCAAACCAGTAGTTTTCCATCTCCAACTGCTGGCTAGGACAGCACAGACCCATGCATTTGGATTGGTCTGGAGGAACTACGATGAATACATCATCTTTTACAACTTTAGGGATAAAAAAGGAAACATGCTAAACAGCCACTTACCGGGCAGCACGAGCTGCCTTCTTACTCTCCATGCTGGAAGGCACATTGAACCTCTCTGCCCTTTTCTGAAGTCTCTGGACAAAAAGGGAGACAAAAATGTATAAAGAACGGACCCCACTTAAACGAGGAGTCTGGCCAGTCTGCATTATAACAAGGCATACCAAACATTAAAAAAGACTGTGCCTCACAAATGTTCAGGTGAATTTACAGAATGCCAGGCCTGTTTATGGTCTTGACTAAACATATCCATCATAACAGGACCACACACATTTTTGGATTTTTAGCTTATTTTTCCAAATAATGCATCATTTACTATTTAAATACAAGTTCCTTCCACAAAAAGCTCACAGGGTAACTGGCTACCTGAAGCAACATGAGAAAGTGACTGACCTAAGATCATACCGAGTGACAGTGAATATGAGGTGGGGGTTTGAAACCTGTTTTTTCTTGGTTCTCACCCACTGCTCTAACCATTAGACTAATAAAGTAATCACATTTTCCTAAAATGCAAGTTTTGAAAATGAATTAAGTGTTGCTTTATGATGAACCCAATATTGGCAAGTCTCTTTCACAACAGTCACTGTCTCATTTCTTGTCACCACAGGCAGATTTACTCTCTCCAATCCTATGTACATGTTATTTTTCAGGGGGTACTGGCCTCAGCACTCACTTCTCCTCATGCAGAGGGCACATAATAAAAGGCTCTGTATTAAAAAGAAAGCATGTGCAAAATGAGAAAAGGGTAAAAGTCACCAGCTTACTTCCTCTGTGTCCCTCTCACCTCAGTTTGTGGTAATCCTGTTGCAATTTTTACTACTTTCTTTTCAGCTTCTCTATGAAAAAAAATTCAACAGTCAAAACAAAAAAAAAAAAACAAACACACTGAAGGATGGCTGGCAGTAAGTATAGGCAACAAACTACACATTTTAAATTGCATTATAAGGTTTAAGTTTCCTGTCATATAACCACATACAAGAGATGGGACTCTATATAAGGGCTCAGTTCCAGCAGCAGGATTGTTCATGGTACACCACCTTCCTATGATCACATATCACAGTTTGAGGGACTGCTAGCAATATTCATTCATTACAAAGAGAAAGTCGATATGCCATTCCCATCTCCCTAAAAACAGCTGCCAACAGTGCCATACACAGTGTTGCAGCCCATGCTTTAATGAGCCATAGTTAGGATATGGGATGTAATTTCCAACACATAAGAGAACATCAGCATGGTCATAAGAACTGTGCAGCACTCTTAAGATCTCCTCAGGAGGAGAATTTTTCAGTTTGCATAGGGTCTTATTAGCATTGCAATGAGGTTTCCTGCCACAAATACTACTCTACAAAAACACTGCAAATCAATATATAGTTTCCCTGACTGATGATGTAAACAATCTGACGGTTACTTCCCAATGTCATTAGCAGGGGAAAACAGGTCCATGCCTGACCCTCATGTAGTATGTTTAAATGTTTAATTTGACCAGCGCAAAAGGATTAGAAAATTATACATATTTTATTGGCAAACAATGTTTGAGATATACAGCAAGGAAAAAGATCAGAGTTTGAAAGTAAGATATTTAGTCAACAACAAAAAAAAAGAGGGGTACATGGGATTAAGTAAGGGCAAACTTGTTAGATGTTCCCAGGCTACAGAAATAAATGAAATGGTGTTACCTCCCATAAAAAGTGTGGGTCATAAGCTGTTCCATTAAGACCTGGGGTGTTCATTTAGCAAAAGGTGCTAGTGCTTTTGTCCTACATTCCTGGACACTTTTCCCAAGCTGTTCCCCTTCTGAAAGGCAGTAATGGTTTAACAACACTTTCACAGGAAGCAATTCTGAACAGGACCCGAAATGTGTTAGAGTGGAAGCTCTGGGAGGGGGACAGCATGCTGCGTAACAAGTAACCATCAAAACCCGCTTCCACCATTTGGCACGAATGACAAAGCTAAGGAGGGGGGTAACAAAGCTAGCTCTTTCAACCTTTAGGTTATGTCTGTGCCAAAAGTAATGAGGATGGCCTGTGTTTATACAGTGATTTCTATTGGACATCAGAGTCAGATACTTTAGAAAGACAATCAGCAGTATCTGGAAAGGATGGACAAGTATAATACACGATAACGTCAGAGAATCTCCTACTGCTCAGGAGCATAAACAGAGGCTGAATTTGATCATATCTGCAAAGAATTAGAGACAAGTATCAGAGTTCATATATTAAGCAATCTACAGCACTGGCTCTAGGAAACCACTAGTGATAACTGCTGATAGAAAACACTGTGTGAAACTCAAGAACTGAATTAGCTCAAGAAAATCTTAGAAATCAGAATATACCAATATATTCTCCAAATTAAAAAAAAATGCCATGTTCAAATGAAAACTCGCTCTTCAGAAGTTTGGACTATATACTATTCCAATTACACATCAACAAATAGCTCCCCCTGCTGGTGCTTAAAAAGAATTCCATGCATTTATAGCAAGGCTTTCAAACAAGCAGAGAAACTCATCCGAATAAGTAACCCTACACAGGTTGTAAATTATTTTCCAACAGTCTTAAATGACTTTTGCACCAGGAAGGAGACTAGGTTTGCAGACTGACCAGAACTGGGATATCCCACAAGCTATGCCATACTTTCCCCTATGCATTAGATGCTGTGTTTGGAAAACAGAGAGGGAGCATTCCTCTTGCCTTTGGAGGATAGGCAGTTTACTTGCATAGATTCAATTTTCCTTAAAAGTGTTTTCCTTGTACAATGCTAGAGAAAACAAAACCATGATCCAGTCACAATGAGCTAATCCCTGTCCGTTAACAACTTTCCAAGTCGAGATAGAACAGTTACTGGAGATAAGAGTATCATGGACTCTAGAAGTTAAGCCAAAAAACATATTGCCCTAGATCTGCAAAAGACGGCATGACAGTCTCTGAAATTGAGAGGAGGAAGTAATGTTACTACTATCCAAATACAGCTGGACAAATAGACCTAAGAAGAAAGGAAGTAACTTTCCCAAGGTCACACAGTCAGTGGGAAAGCAGTATAAGAACACAAGAATCACAACTTTCATTAGACCACACCTCTTTCTAAAGATCAGTTGCTTCTCCAAGTTAGGGAAGCAGGGGATAACACCTCTTGCTTGACCTTTGTCAAGATAGATTCCTCTAATCAAAATGGTGTTTTGGTACAGCTAACTACAAACAATTCTACTGCTCTGACAGAGCACCCCATGCACTGCTCAACTAGATTCAGGCCTTTTGCCCTGCCCCTTCGTCCCAGATTGTGTTTTTTAGCATTATCAATCATGATCCCATCACTGTCCCTCACAGAATGATCCTGCAAAAAAAAAGAAATGCAGGACTGGACATCATACATTAACATATTAAAAAAAAAAAACAAAAAAAAAAAACCCACACACCTTAGTTTTGTATCTACAGCCATAATAAGGGCAGTTTCCAAAAGCATGTTATCTTGGGTAAATGGCTATTTGAGAACTGGCCACACTGATGGAGATAGCACAATTTATTGGAAAGTAGCATTTTGTGTTCACTACTGCTGCTACCCTTGGCAACCATATAGCATTCCTAAATAGTTAAATTGGTCCTGATGCCATCAGATCATCAACCTGCTGGTTTTGCTCTAATGTCATTTGTATCTTAATTTACCTTGCATCACAGCTTCCTCAAATATAAATATCAATTTTAAAAAGGTGCTTCGATCTTTGCAGTGTATGAACTCAACATACTTAATTCAGAGACATTTCCATGCTAAGAAGGTGCAGAAAAGGATAAACTGATATTTACATTTCAGGCAATTTCTTTGGCAACACCACTTCTTCCTTAGCAGGAGATTCTATGGGTTTCTGCTCCTCTTCCTAAAATGAGATAACTAGAGGTTAGCGAAGAGTTTTTGAACTTGTAGGAACAGAGAAACGCCGCTGGATATTCTTTTTTTGAAAAAAAGTCCTTCATTAACTTTTATTTTTGAATGCTGACAAAGACCCATGAATAGCTTTTGAGCTATGCTGTGTGCCACCATTTCAATGTACGAACACATATGCCTTGACACAGGCACATGTGTAAATTGCCCAGAAATCTAAAGGAACTTTTTCTTTTAAATCCTCATTCTATATAAAGCCTCCCTGGCCTTTTTTTTTTGTACACCACTTAAGACTTTTAGATTTGTGATATATAAGTTTAGCTAAATAAGATGGGAGATAAAGGCCCCATACGTGGAATACCATTTTAATAATGGATGTTCTGAGACCAGGCCAGGCCAGCAGCTCAGTAGACCTTCCTGCACACTACTGTATGGAGATCCTGGGTTTGATTCCCACACCACGATTCAATTCTGCAAGCCATCTGGGAATAGAGCAGAATCATCTTCATTACGACCTAGTGGCCAGTGTTAGGGAGGAAGGTGTGGTTTCTAGCCCGGAGCATTGAAGATGGAGGCCACAACTCAGTATGGGTGGTATATAAAATAGGAGAATCCCTCACCAGAAAAGTTTCAAAAAAAACTCATGGGATGCAGCCCAGTTCAGGGTGGTTCTGACTGAGCTGGACACCGAAATAAATATGTTCTCCTCTATAATAATTTACTTACTTATTAGAGTCTGATTAGCCAGCCATTTCCTCTCTGAAAAAACGGATTGTTTTAGGTTTCTGTGAGGTGTATATCCCTGCCTATGGGATAGTCTCCAGATGACACCATGCTCATTACTCATGGGAAGAACAAATTCTTTTTTTCTCCCAAAATTATAATCACTTAAACACTTTGCCACTAAATATGGTAGATAACGGATCAGTAATGATAGGAAATAAAGACAGATTACATGTTTCAGTAGAAAGAGTACCTAATAATCTTCACTTACAATTGATCACAGTTTCAAAGAGAAGATAATCTATTCCTGGTTCATTATAAATGCTCCAAGGCTTCCTAAAGTTGTCCCGAGGACCTCACAGCCAGTTGAGTTCACAAGATATCCATAAAGGACATACATTAGATGGCAATCCACTATATGCAGCTTTATCTCATGCATATTCATTGTGAATATCCTGAAACCCAACTGGTTGCAAGGTCCCCAAGATAGCTTTGGAAAGGCGTGGCTTATGCACTTGGGGAAATGTTTACTGAGCCTAGTGCCGGTAACACAAGTGGATCATGTTACAAGCATGGGGCTCCTCGCTAACTGAAGCAGGACGTCCAACCCCCTGTACTTAGCACAGGCAAGCCACACAGTAGCACAGACTAGGCTACAGGTGTAACTAATGCCCCCCACAGGCCACTAATGCCCATTCTAGTCACAATGCACCGAGAAAACTCCTGTCGGACCCAGCCCCCACCCCAACATGCAACACCCAAACTACATACTAACTCCACACTACCCTAGTAGTGCACTTTAGTAAATATGCCTCTTAAAATGCCCATTAGTGGCAAGTACTGGCCACAGTCCAATACAACCCACTATGCCATTGTTTTCCAAACCGTTTAAAGCCAAAGGCATACCAAAGGTACTTCAGGCCGGAAGGTCGGGGGTTCAAAACCCACTAGAGGACAGCAACCTTGGGCCAGAAGGACTGGGGTTTCTAGTCCCACAGGTGCTTCTTGTGGTCTTGGGCAAGCCACTTAACCCTCCATAGCCCATGTTCCCTGTAAAATAGTTATCTCCAAGTTATAATGCCCTGTTCAATGTAATTTCAGTTTGTTCAATGTAAACTGCACTGATGCAGAATAGCACAGTATATAAGAGAATTAAAATAAATAAATAAAATAAATACCAACCTCTGTGGGGCAGGTAGTATAGAGATGGGAAAGAACTTACATGGCCAAATAAAGAGTAGTAAGGGAAACACTTAAAAGCCCCACTAAAAACTGGGAGGGCTCAAAAAGACTCAGGAGAAGGAAGCGAAGGTGCAATGTGTGTTAATTTCCAAGTTTGGGACTCATGCTACATCTACAAAGCACAACACAGCACTTGTTTATATGTTTAGTGTTATATTGGATTTAAGGTCACTGGTTCTGTATTTTTGTATTCTTTTTGCTATTTTGTATTCAAAAATGGTTTTATTGCATTCTAAGCCATTAGTTGGCTATTTTTTTTAATTTAAGAAATGTAACATGCCTTGAGTATGTCAAGAGTAAAGGATTCAGAAATCTAAATACATGTGTTCGGAAAGCAGCTCCACCTTTAAGGACCATTACTGTCGCTTGCTGCTGCAAATGGAGTCCATCTGCTAGTCTGGATCTAAGTGCCAGGTAGTGGCGACGTTCTACATGTAGACCCGATTAGGTCTGAAGGTACATTGGTTGAGAATTCCTGTACTATGCCAGCAATGGTCCTCAAGTGCCACAAGCAGGTCTTGTGTGTTTTGTTTTTTTTAAACATTATACAAGTTATACTTGATTAAAGAATCGGGCTACATAAACAAAATGAAATCACTGTGAAAATACTCAAAGTTGGACCTTGCACTTGTGCAGTAATTCCGCAATAAAGAATTTGTTGATTAGTCTGTTCATTCCACAGGGTCTTTGCAAGTTCTGAGGGAAGGGATGTGCCATGACTAAACCAGACAGACCAACAGTGATCACCTGAAACTCTTATATGCTAATCACATTTTCCCCCACTCTCATGTGCTGCCATACATAATCCGCCGGCAGTTTTACCTTACTATAGCTATAAAAAGAACGGTAAGGTCTGATTCAATAGCTCAGTTCTGTGTGCTGCAAGTGGAAGACCTGGATTTGCTCATATTGGTTTTCATTTCTTTAGGCCAAAAATTGAAGCAGTAATCATGAGCCTGGTTAGGAAAGGCATTCCTAACCGCCTCTCACTCAATATTAATATCTATTGGCCAAGCAGAGTGCATTCACAGTGGGTTCTGGAACAAGTTGACTGTTGTCATAGCAACACTCACTGGTTATGGGCAACTGGAGCAAACAGATAGGAGAGAAGGAAAGGGGTGTTAAATGAGTAGAAAAAAAAATTCCCTAGTTGTGAATGAAGGAGGAGTTCATGGCATCAAAATCCCAGTAGAAAGCAGTTCTAATAGAGCCAAAGACCCAAACAAGCAGCAAGGAATGCCAGGCCAAAAATGAGAAAGTATGCCCAAAATGATAACTTCTCAGAAGATTCAAGAGCCATAAAGCATAATTTCCTTAAATACAAAAAAAAATCTAAAATGGGAGTTAACCCATTAATCAAAGATTATCACAGGAGAGGAACACCACAATTCCCCATCAGTGCTCTCTGCAGCCTCACATCATATCCTCACAAGCCCAACAATGCTTCTCCTTAAAAGGGTTGCCAGATTTTCTTTACAAGTTAGTCAATATCTTCATTAGCAAAAGTTCCATTATCACCACTACCCTGATTGACTTACTTCTGAGGGAACAAAATGTGCTTTGCCTGAAGGAATCCTTTTTAGCTGTTTCGTAGATAAACAGCACATTAGAAGAAAACTTGGGCAATAGCAGTGAGAGAAAAACATGGCAGAGCATTACCTCAGTTTCTTCACCAAGTACATCCTCTTCATTTGCCTCTTCTTCAGCTAAAGAAATATAAAAAATTATAAAGAAAATTCTAACACATGCAAACTTTACCGTAGCAGCCTATATAGCTACTCATTTTTCAGTACTTTTATGTTGCTTTTCTCACTACTTATTTGCTCACAATAAATAATTCAATTGAATAAGCATACTAAAGGTTTAATTGTTTTTCTCCCAGGGATGTACCTACTCCAAAAACGTTTCTGGGCCATATACCGTATTCCCTTAAACGTCCACATCTATTTTAAAACAACATAATCTAAAGTTATCAGTATGGGATTGAAGGCTAAGCAGGTAGAATTGTTGACATGAGGACCACAATGATGCATTCGTCCCTATAAAACCTACATCCAAGTTATCAATATTTTCAAAGGACAATACTGTTATGAGCTTTTCCTTAAAAGGGATATGAACAACCACCATCTCGTCTGTGAAGTTTATAATACAACCTATAGAAGGGAAAGGGGGGGGGGGGGGGTGCAACAGCATGATTGTTACTTGTCAAGCAGAGCAGCACACCAATCCCCTCCTCGTTGCCAAGTGGGCTCTGGAACTTGTACTGACCGTGCTCCTCAAGGTAAGCCTGCAGTCTGTTAATTAAATCTTGCTTATTTCCTTTAGTTTCCAAACCTCGAGCTGAACACTCCTGTTTCAGCTCAACCAGCTGCAAAACAGAAAATAAGAGATTCTCAATGAAAAAACTGTTTGCACCCCTCAAAAAAAGTTCAGAACTGAAGAGCTTCCAAAACCTCAACAACCACTCAGTGACCCTTCTCGCTAGAAAGCAACTCCCTAGCAGAAAGTATGAAAGGTATAAAGAGAGCAGTGACGTTCTTTCATACTAAAATTTCATCCATTGCACACATTTCAACTACGACCCTCCTTGAATATCAATCACCCACCACACATATAACCTACTCCAACTTATCTCAGTTGAACACCCAAACAGTAATTCCACCACTTTCATCCATTAGCACACCTTGTTTCACTCACCTTTAGTTTATGAATATCCACCACATCCGCCATCTTGCCGCTCTCTTTCCTCCTCCTCACCCACTACCTACCAACCAATAGCGATCGCAGTAACTGAATAACAAGCCAAAGAGATGCAGAGGAATTTGTACACTGGCAACAAGACCCTTAGCGATTGGCTGTATGAGGCTACGCCCCCTCGAACGTAATATCCAGAGGCACCACAAATGTATGTAGTCCAAAAAATATATGCATATAGGTATTTCGCTCTAGTCAATTAAACTGAGAATGTCCCTTGATTTTACACGTTTGTGCTTTAATTTGTCATTACCTTCCCTCAATAAAAGTCCTTTCGCACTGTGTTTGTTTGTTTGTTTTTTACTTTATGTGAGTAATGTGACAGAAAAAGTCGAGACTGATTTGATTTAAATAGACAGATGTAGAATGAAAGGAATAGCCTCAGCGAATCGCAGTCAGGACGCCAATGAGGTCTCCGCAGATGCTGGGCTCCAGCCAATGAGATTCCGAGGCGGAAGTAAGCCGCGTGTTCCGACAACTGCAAAGGGGGCAGGTATTTTGTTTCAGGGCGTGGATTATTTTTCACGGCATGCCTGAATGGTATCCGTCTCACAGGTTGTCGGTTTGATGTGACGCGTTTCCTGCCTCGGCAGGAAGTCCTCGTTTATCAGAGCATTCTGGGGTTTATAGTTGTGGTGTGAATAGTAGTCTGTTGCCTTGCTATTATACGGTCAAGACTTGTCTGTTTCAGGGTCTTTCTACCTCTTGGTGGTGATGGATGCTGCAAGTTCAGACTGCACGTGCGCAGAGCTAGCGTTAGCAGTTTGGTTGGGCTTAGCACTCGAATGTTGTGTTTCAAAGTTTTTCGTATTCTGAAAGTGGAGAAGTAACAGCGTAGACAGACGCGCCTCTTCACTGTGGCGGATTAAAGTAGCGAGGGCAGTCGCCCCAGGTCTAAACGTTGTGAGGCCATACAGGGTAGGCTTAAGAAAAATGGAAGTTCCAGGAATATCATTCGGGACCTAAGCCTGTTTCAAATAAGTATCCCACCCCAACAAAGTTGTTAAAGGTCATAATGTTGAATAGATCGCCAGTAATTGGGGAATTTGCTATTTCTGGAGCCTAATTATGGGATGAATATGTAAAGGACGCTTGTAGGTTTAATATATGTTTATTTAAAGGAGGGATGCTGAAGCATATGACTGGCTTATGTTCTAGTAACATAGTAAATGACGGCAGATAAAGACCAGCATGGTCCGTCCAGTCTGCCTAGCAAGATACGGCAAGAGTAGGTGCACCTGTCGCTCTGTGCAGGCCACCCCTCCCCATGTCTTTGTTTAGGGGTAGACCCACCACTCCACGTAGGACACCCCTATTGAGAAGTTAGATGGTTCAGTTTATTTTGTTTTTATCCTGTTGCTATAAAGGGATCCGCTGTGCTTGTCCCATGCTGTTTTGACTTCCGTCACCGTGTTTGCCCCCACCACTTCCATCGGGAGAGCATTCCAAGCATCCACCACCCTTTCGGTGAAAAAAATATTTCCTGACATTGCCTTTCAATTTTCCACCTTGCAGCTTCATGTTATGCCCTCTAGTTTTGCAGCTTCCCCGTCTTTGGAAGAGGTTTGTTTGTTCATTATTTCTCTTTAAGTATTTAAATGTCTGAATCATATCTCCCTATCCCTCCTCTCCTCCAAAGTGTACATATTTAGGTCTTCAAGTCTCTTCTCATAAGGTTTCTTATGCAGGCTCCAAATCATTTTGGTCGCCTTCTTCTGAACAGTTTCCAGTCTTTTTACATCTTTTGCAAGATATGGTCTCCAAAACTGAACTCAGTATTCCAAGTGAGGCCTCACCAGCGACCTGTACAGTGGCATAAGTACCTCTTCCTTTCTGCTGGTAATCCCTCTTTGTATGCAGCACAACATCCTCCTGGCTTTTGCCACCGCCTTGTCGCACTATTTTGCCACCTTGAGATCATCAGAGATAATCACACCAAGGTCTTTCTCCTGAACCATGCACACCAACCTCTCGCCCCCTATTGCATACATTTCCCTTGGATTTCTGCTACCTAAGTGCATGACACTGCACTTCTTTGCATTAAATTGTAATTGCCAAGTATTAGACCATTCTTCCAGCTTTTGTAGATCGTTCCTCATGTTATCCACTCCCTCGGGGAAGTCCACTCTGTTGCAAATTTTTGTGTCATCTGCAAAAAGACAGACTTTTCCATTTAGTCCTTCAGCAGTATCACTCACAAATACATTGAACAGTGCCAGGCCCAGGACCGAACCCTGGTGCACCCCGCTAATCACCTTCCTTTCATCAGAGTGAGCTCCATGTACCATCACCTTCTGTCATCTGTCAGTCAACCAATTTCTAATCCAGTTTACAATTTTGGTACCCATCCCCAAGCTACTGAGTTTGACAAGCCTCCTATGAGAAACAGTATCAAAGGCTTTGCTGAAATCCAGGTAGATGACATCCATCGCATGCCCCTGATCTAGTTCCTTCGTCACCCAGTCAAAGAACTCAATCAGATTTGTTTAGCAAGACCGTCCTTCAGTAAAACCATGTTGCTTCGGATCTTGCAACCTGTTGGTTTTGAGAAAGTTCACTATTCGCTCTTTCAGGAGCATCTCCACTACCTTTCCCACCACTGAGGTAAGGCTCACGGGTCTGTAGTTTGACACATCTTCCCTGTCACCACTTTTGTGTAGAGGTACGACATCAGCCATTCTCCAGTCCTGAGGAACCTCTCCTGTTTCCAAGGATCTGTTGAATACATCCTTTAACAGCGCTGCAAGAACCTCTCTGAGCTCTTTCAGTATCCTGGGATGTATCCCATCCGGTCCCATGGCTTTGTCCACTTTCAGTTTAGCAAGTTGTTCCAACACCTCATCTTCTGTGAATGGTGTGGTATCTACTTCATTCCCATTTTTATATTTGGGAGTCACAGGTGGTCCATCTCCAGGATTTTCTTTAGTAAAAACAGAGCAGAAGTATTTGTT
This sequence comes from Ichthyophis bannanicus, assembly GCA_033557465.1. Lineage (NCBI taxonomy): Eukaryota > Metazoa > Chordata > Amphibia > Gymnophiona > Ichthyophiidae > Ichthyophis > Ichthyophis bannanicus. The sequence goes on from CM066033.1 coordinate 666,184,124, forward strand.
TAGCAATTTCGCTTTTTCTGTCACTTTCCACGAGTTCTTTCCCAGCACTTCTTAGTCCTACAATTCCAACTCTGATCTTCTTCCTTTCCCGAATATACCTGAAGAAAGTTTTGTTGCCTCCCTTAACATCTTTTCCTCTGCCTTTGATTTTGCTATCCTTATTTCTCTTTTTGACTCTTTGAGTTTGATCCTGTATTCATTTCTGTGTTCTTCTGTTTGTAAGCTTTTGAATTTTGCGAAAGCTGTGTTTTTTGCCTTTATTTGAGCAGCCACTTCTTTGGAAAACCAAATAGGTTTCCTTCTCCTCCTGTTTTTGTTTACTTTTTTTTTACATATTTGTCTGTTGCCTCTTTTATTGCCACCTTTAGTTTAGCCCATTGTAATTCCACTTCCCTTATCTCCTTCCACCCCATCATCTCCTCCTTCAGGTACTCGGCCATTTTATTGAAGTCAGTGTTTTTGAAGTTTAGGACTTTGAGCTTGCTATGTTTGGCCTGTACCTTGGCTTTTATCTCAAACCACACTGTGTGATGATCGCTGTTGCTCACAGGGGCACTCACGCAGACATTCGACACGCTATCACCGTTGGTGAGCACTAAATACAGCATTGAGCTTTCCCTGGTTGTCTGAGTGATGCATCTTGGAGAGCATCTACAATTTTTTTGCTTCTTTCCAGATGTGCATTGTGATAAGGAAGCTTATCATGACCTAGGAGCCAGGGATAAAGAGAAGGAATTCACCTTTATCAAAGGACCTATTTTACAAGGTCAGACACACAAAACTCCATTTACACCTAGAAAGCAGGTAATTCCTAGCTGTAATAGTATGCAGAATGCCCCTAGTGGAGAAAAGGAGAGGGAATGCAGGCCCAGGGTAAGGAACCTTTACATTACTGAATTCCCCAATTACTCAGCTGCCACGAGGCAGTTTGATCTCCAACACCTGAGAGGAGAAGGGGTGGGGCTGGAGCCTGAGAGGTTTAAGTCTAGGTCAGATTTTCCAGAGAGAGAGGAGTAGGAATGCTTACTGGAAGAGGAATGGAGCTGGACCAGAAAGAACAGCAGGAACAAGGAACACTAGTTGGAGGACAGGACGAGGAAGCACAGGTGAAAGGTGGCCAGAGCATGAGAGAGGAGAAGCTGATACAAGCCTTGACCCAGGTATGAGCATTAGAAGCTTGTCTAATTTGGAGCACTACAGAGCTGCAAGAGACAGCTTTTGCCCTAACGGAAGGCAGTCAGCCAAGCCCTCTGAGCCAGAAACGAAGGTAGAGCCTATGCAACTGGGTGAACAGGACCTAGCTGTAGAAGAAGACGACTCATACATGGATTGCTCTTTATGCCATTCTTCAAATACAGAGGGTTCTGAAGGGAGTCAACAGTAAGGAAAACCTCCAGAGTCCAGTAACCCTGAGAGCCTGTAGATAACTTGTGAAAGTCCTGTGTTAAAGGAGAAATACCTTTGCTGAGCAAGCTGAAGCTGTCTAATTAAAACTTGTTAAACAGCTGCTATAGCCAGTGCAGTGCACAGCCTGAAGCCGTGCTGATGGTGAAAGTAAGAAAAGCTTTGATTGTGTTTTCACTATTCCTAAAAACCTTGCATAGAGAATTGTTTGCCTATGAAGAGTTAAACGTCTTGTTGAAAGTTTTCCTGTGCTTAAGAAGACAAACAGCCGGGAAGTGTTCTGGACTGAGAGAAAAGAAACCTGTTTTAGGAAAAGCTGTTTCTGTTTGTTTTAAAATAGCACTGCTAGCCATATCTGATAGCATTGGCTGTTGAAAGGACTTTTCTTTATGCTGAAGAACATTATAAGCTGTTTTGTTTTGAGTTCAGTTATATCCTGATGTATTTTTGAAAGAATCCTGGAGAAACAATCCAAAGCTGTTATTTTGTGAACCTAGCATTTACCCCATAAATAAATTTCTGTCAAAGCCTTACCACTCAAGCCAACTACAAATGTGTTTTGTTTTACCTGAAGCCAAGTACCTTCTGACTGGACTACATTTCCCATGAGGCATTACAAGGCAGCCAGTCAGGTAAAGGCTAAATGGTGAATCTCTCCTATGACAAGCACGCCCCTCTATACTGTCTGTAAGGGGCTAAGGGCATGACAGCATGTTAGGTGTTTCCACGGTGGCTGATGTACCTGAGCATGCCACCACCGACCTCCAGTTAATAATGTCTGCTTAACTGTCTTTCAGTGCAGGAGGAGTAATCCAATCCACATCAGGTAGATTAAAGTCACCCAAAATGATTGCTTCCCCCTTTGTGGCTATTTTGGCAATATCTATAATCAAATCGTTATCTATCTCTTCAATTTGAGTCGGCCATCTCCTCTTTCCAACACAATCCAGAGCGCTGCTTCTTTTCCCCATGTCCCCTGCATTTCAGTAGCTTCCCTATATGATCTTGTGGAGCATTCCCTTCCTCTGCATTCGTGTTTGGAAACTTGGTGTTGTTCACAGCCTTGTTAAAAGCAATTATTTTCTTTCTGCAGTGTCTTCTGAATCAGCCTGAAAGTAACAGGCTGGTTTAGAAATCTGCACTGCTATTAGCATATGCTTCTGCACAGTATTTCTAGCAAATTTCCTGCCCTAGTTTAGGCACAGAATACAAGAAGGAATCTAACACAGGCATAAACGCTGTGCAGCATACCACATAATTAAATCCATGGCGATGTATGGTAGTGAAGCAATTGGCTATGCAGTGAAGTGTGCAAAAGAGCAGAAAGCTGAATTTAAGGTAAGGCCCGAGGAGGTGTTAGTTCAAGGTTTGCTATCAGTACAGGTTTCTTCAGCATACAGCCCCTGCAACCTTTTTTTTCTAGCTTTGCTAAAGAGACTGCTGTAAACTATTAGTAGGGAAAACTTGCTGGAACAGTATTATGAGTGTGTGCTAGATAACTATCTGCACATAAACATCAATATTATTCTGAGCAGAACTTCTGCCCAGAATACTACTGCTGTGGACCAGATAGCAATCCAGCACATGACCTTTTTTGTACACAAGATTTAGGTGCTACTAATGCAGACCTCTGAAGCATGTGCTGAATTGCTATCCTGGTGTAACGGACTTTTTGTGCAGAGCTAATTTACATGCTTTCCGCTTATAGCATTGCTGCGCAAAACTTCTGCACTAAACCTATATGAGGAAACCCTGCACTACTGCTTCAGTGCCGGACTCTAGCACAGGTAAGATTGTAAAGTTGGAGCCACATGATGTGCTGACAGAGAGCAGATGTGCTTGTACTCTCTCTCCTGGTTCTTCCCCCCTCCAGCACCCCTTGAATAGGTACCAGAGACAGACTGTAGAAAATAATGTGAATAGAGAGGGAACAGTGAAGGTGAGCCCGATCAAACCCCGGAAGGTGAAAGTTGAACTGGAAGCTGACGGTGATGAAATCCACTCGCCAAAATAGAGAGAAGGCCGCTGGGCACTCCGCTAAGATGGCAGACCCTCCCTCATCACCAGAATCAACTGGCCAGACTGCCCTGGTGGACAAAGTGACCTAAGCAGTGGTTAGAATGCTAACAACAAAGTTTGAAGTGCTTACCAGCAAAATGGTCACAATGACAAGCGGTGGAGGCTTTTGCAGGCTGATTACAGGAGGTGGAACAGCGCATATCCCATACAGAGGAGGATGTGGCAAGTGCAGGGCAGGAGAGGCGCCGTCTTCAGGAACTGGTGGCCGCACATGAGGCAAAAATTACACAGGTACACTAAAAAAAAAATTTTTTAAACTGCCTCTAATGTTTCGATTGATTTTTACGTTTTTTGGTGCGCTGAATCCAAATCTGGTAACCAATTTGCTCCATCACGTACAGATTTTTTGCTACATTGGGTTAGCAGTTTGAGGTGAACGTTTCAGATTGAGTGCGATTGAGATAAAAGTTTCTTGGATGAATTCTTTATACTAATTGTTTAGTAGTTATTCAAATAAGAATAACGAAAATTGTAACAAGGCAGCACATAAGAATAGAGTAATGTCAACAAAACACACTGTGATGGTAGCAAAATTGTCTGCACTTAAAACAGCCACATATATGCTCAATGTTTGTGCACATGTAAGAGCGAGGTTAGACACAAAGCAAAGCAAAGAAATGTGCAAAAAATGTTGTACAGGTATGTATGTAAGAATAGAAAACGCAAACCACACCATTGCAATACATGAAGACAAACACCCGATGGTGTGAAAATAAAATTCTAATAAATGAGATCCGACACTGTGGTAATAACTAGCAAATTTTTATTTCAAAGTTTAGTAAAAACACGATATTTGTCAACACAGGTTAGATTTTAAAGTCATTCTTGGGTCAATCAATCTCCTGGTGGGCCCGTTTCTTCTTCCCCCGAATGCTTCTCTTGGTGCGCTGCTTGGCGTATTTTTCATCTGGGGTTTCCCGCAGCAGCAACCAGCAGAAATCAGCCATCATAGTGGTGTTCCATCTTCCTTGGTACCTTCTCTCTGCGTCCTTGATGTCCTGGTGAAACCTTTCACCTTGTTCTTCACTGTACGCCCCCAGGTTTTCGGGAAAGTAGTTCACATGGGAGTGCAAGAAATGGACTTTCAGGCTCATGTTACAGCCTTGTTCTTTGAAGGCATTGAGCATCCTGGCAACAATATCCTTATAGTTCTCATCCCGCCTGTTCCCCAAGAATTTGAGAACATCCTTGAAGGAATCCCAGGCTTCTTTTTCCTTCTCAGACATCGTTTCAGCGAATGCTCCATCTGAAATGAGTTTCCTTATATCAGGGCCAACAAACACTCCTTCCTTTAGCTTTGCTTCAGAAAGTCGGGGGAACTTTGAGCAAAGGTACCAAAAGCACTGACCATCTTTTGGAAGGGACTTGATGAATTGCTTAATGAGACCCAACTTAATGTGGAGAGGTGGTAATAGAATTTTATCACGAGGTACCAAGCTCTCATGAAGAACATTTTTCTCACCGGGTCTCAAATACTCCCGAATTGGCCAGTCTTTTTTCCCCCAGTGTAGGTCGCGGGCCCGGCTATCCCACAAGCAAAGGAAGCAGGGATATTTGGTGAAACCGGATTGCTGCCCTAATAGCATGGATAGAATTTTAAAGTCTCCACAAATCATCCACTTATGCTCATCATAACGAATCTTCTGAAGAATCAGGGCCAAATTCTCGTATTTTTCTTGGAGAATAACAGAGTGAGCAATAGGAACTGAAGCAAATGTGTTGCCATTATGAAGAAGAACACCTTTTATGCTGTCTTTTAACGAATCAATGAACAGCCGCCATTCAGCAGGATCATACTTGAGTTTAAACTTTTCCATCACTCCGTATATATCGTTGCAAAATACCAAATCTTCCTCTTTGCTGAAATACTTCAAAAATTGTCTCGCGGTTGCGGTACCAATAAAAAGTTGTTCCTGGTGACAATAGATTTTTCTGTTTAAGCCGAGAACCTAGCAGTTGGGCAGCATCTTTTGGGAGTCCTAAATCCCGGACTAAATCATTCAATTCAGCTTGAGAGAAAAGTTCAGGTTTCGGATCTGGTTCAGTTTCAAACTCGGAAGTACTGGACTCATCGGGAAAAGCCATCTGATGAGTCTCATCATGATCAGAACCGTCCACACAAATATGATCCAAAGATTTTGGTGGTTCAGGCACAGGTACTTCGTTGCTATGAGGCATAGGCCTAATTGCTGAGGGAAGGTTGGGGTAAATTATTACGCTCTTATTTTTTAAGTTGTATCCCTTCACAATGCAAGAGCAAAAATAGCAGTCACTGCTGTGGTCTCTTTGTTCACGCCACATCATAGGTATTCCGAAACGAAATGCTTGTTTTTTACCTTTCATCCATAAGCGTAGATCTTCCTCACATGTCTTGCACATTTTGTGAGGAGCCCACGGTTTGTCTTGATCGCCTAACTTCAAACCGAAATAGGCGAAATATACTTTTTTAATAAATGCAGAAATGTTCCTCTGCCGCTTTTTCACGGTATATTCCCCACAAATAAAACAAAAACTGTCCGGAGAGTTGACGCAACCTCTGGCTCTGTGAGTCATCACAAATACACAGCACTGCAAACTACAACTGTAGTGAACCACTTCGGAATAAAGCTGGATTACGACTGAGCAAACAAAAGGTAATAATGAACTTGCAAGAAACTGAAATTTGACAGGAACGTTCATGTCGCAACCATCGTGTTTGAGCGAGCGAACGAGGCGAGGCGAACAGGAAACAACATGTGCCAGCGCGAGTACTGGATTTAGCCCCCCGCCTCCCAATTGTCCTGTTAATGTATAAAATGAATACAAAACACTCTAAAATATCATGAGGGAGTGTTTCTAGTTAGTTAACCATTACAACCTCTATTTTGGGCCAAGAAAATAAACTGCAGTCGGCTAAAAAGAAATTATGTGAACATTCCTTATATGGGTAAGAAATCTAATTTTGCAAGAAAACGTGACATGATGGAACATTTCGGCTATTTTTCCTGGATTCAGTACCCCAAAATCTATAGGAATCAGTTGCAAAACTGGAGGCAGTTTTTTGGTAGTGTACCTGTGTTATCGATCTTGAGAACCGCAGCTGATGGAACAACTTACGATTAGTCGGGGTGCTGGAATCTGTGAAAGACAATGAGCTCTGAGGATAACGAGGCATTGCTCCCCAAGTTCTTGGAGTTGGGGCCGACGCACTTCCTTTGCAGTTGGAATGCGCACACTGGATAGGCTCCATCCGCCCAGCTGACAACTGTCCATGCGTTTTTTAAACTATGTGCAACCGCCTCTATCAAAACTACTCTGCTGCTCTCAGCCAGCAGAGACAAGCCTATGCAGCAGTGTGTCAGCACCTAGTTGCTGCACAGATTAAATTTACAGTGCAATACCCGACGCATCTCAGAATTGACTATAACAGAACATAGAAATATTCAATACCACTGAGGTGGCACGGCAATATGTGGACACTTTGACATGGAATAGCTTGGTGGCAGGAGAATTGCCATGAGGGATGTGGTGGAATTGATATGTCTCCATGTAGGCGGTAATATGCTACTGGCTGGGACACTTAGACATGGAGCACTTCTGAGGGGACCGTGGATACTCTGGCTCTTGTGTCAGTGAGAGCACCGTTGCGGCCTCAACAGCGCTGGTGACCACCCAAACAGAGTGAGGTGCCTCACATGTACCAGTAACGTGGAGGCCTGGGTTTGAGTAGAAACCAGGACCTGGATATCTGTGACCCAGATATCCAGTGCTTTGCTTAATTTGTTGTCGTTTGCTGTGTTAAGTGTTTTAAGAACAGGGATAAGGGAAGGGGAGGTGGGCCTAAGGGATTGATTGAGTGGATGAATGGATGGGAACAGAGGAAGTGGTGGGTAGAGAAGAGGTGGAATAGCTGGACCCCAGTATGCATAGAGGGATCTAGTTGCTTAGGCTGGGAGGCTCTGTTTGGGGGGGGGGGGCGGTGTGAGCAGTGGCAGTGAAGAGTATGGTAATCGCCCCACTCACAGAACAAAGATAGGTGAATTCGAGGGGGGAGAATAGCAAGGAGGGGCTCATTAGGAGGGATCTGGACAGGGCACAAATGTGAGTGAGGGGGGGGGGAGGGGAGTCAGCAATATATGTGGAGGCTGGGGGGGAGACCCGACACATGAAGGAGGGGAGAGACCCGACACATGAAGAGTGGCTCAATTTGGAGGGAGATGATAGAATGGAGGGGCAGGCAAGGGAGAAAGGGTGGGAGGGGACAAATCAGTTGGGTTTATCTTGGGGATGTCCTCATGTATACACAATCCCAGGAGTGATAATCCTAGCAGGGGAGGGTCCCTAAGCTGGGGGGGGGGGGGGGGACTTCTTGAGCTTTCAAAAATGGAGACCTTTTTACAGGGCCTTGTGCAGCTGGGAAAGGCTTGAAAATTCTGTCATAGAATGTTTGTGGGTTAGGCACACCTATTAAGCATTATAAAATCCTGAAAGCAGTTGCCCACCAAGACTGTGATGTAGCCTTTTTTTTAAGAGACCCACCATTCGGAGGTGGAACATGGGAAGCTGCGCCGGGCCTGCATAGACCAGGTATTTGGTGCAGCAGCTCATGGTAAAAAAGGGGGAGTAATCACATTGTTTCACAAACGGGTAAGGTTTGATTGTAAGACTGACATAGGGGACCCCCCCTGAGTAGATATGTGATTTTGGCAGGGGAATTGGAGGGTTCGCCCGCGGTTCTCTGCAATATATATGACCCTGGGATGCCAGACGCTCCATTTTATGCTAGACTGGGTGCCGCATTGGAACAACTCCCAGAGGGATGCTTGATAGTGGGTGGGGACCTGAATGAGGTTCTTGATCCCCAGCTTGACACATCACATCTGGACATGGGAACTCGCGACAGGACCACATGAATTTTACAGAGGTTTATCTGTCACCTTCAACTAGTGGATCCATGGCGGCTCTTGCAACCCATGGACAGGGATTATACACACCTCTTGTGCCATGGGACAAGTGCCCGCATTGATTATATACCAACTTTAGAGAGCCTTTTCTCTCGGATGGAGAAAGCGCAAATAGTGCCAGGTAAGATCTTTGATCATATGCCAATTTGGATTAAGCTGGACTATGGTCCGCTAAATAGGACCCTAGGCTGTGGAGGTTTCTTCTAGAACGATATAGAGAGGAGCGGTTCCGGAGCTATATTTGGGAACAGTGGCAGTCCTTTGTGACTCATAACTCGCAACACCAGGAGGACCCAGAATTATTCTGGGAGACGGCGAAGGTGGTGTTAAGAGAGGATGTTATAGCTTACTTGGCAAGGCACCGATGTCTTCCTAATGCTCTGGTGCTACGTCTAGAGAGGCAGGATGTACAGGCTAGGAGGCAACATAACCAACATCCAACTGAGGGATCAAGAATTAAGCTCCTTGGGATACGGCAACCACTTAACGCAGCCCTCCACCATTGAGCCAAAAAGTCTTTTATGTATTATAAGTATCAATTATTTCAATATGGCAATAAGACAGGGAAATTGTTAGCACATTGTCTTCGGGGAGCACAAGGGTCGCACATGGTACTAGCCTTACAGAATGGATCGAGTAAATTGTATAAGTCCACAGGAGACATTACGGACCTGTTCCGGTCCTTTTATTGGGATTTGTACAGGGGGGAGAGAGTGTCTCCAACGAGGATAGACACCTATCTTCAGAATCTTTCCCTGCCTAAACTTACCACACAACAGGCGGAGTAGTTGGGGCTGCCAATCACAGCCCAAGAGGTCTATCAGCTGGGCATGATGCAGTAAAGCCCCAAGCTCAGGCAGATTTACGGCAGAATTTTATAAACATCTGCATGAATTAGTGGTGGCTCCCATGGTTGAAGTCAACCAGCACTGGGCTCAGAATGAGGGGTTCACCTGGGGGGATAATCATGCTTATATCACATTGCTTCCAAAGCCAGGGAAAGACCTATTATAGACGAGCTGTTATCGCCCTGTCTCACTGATCAACTTTAATCTAAAATTATACACTGTGGCAAAGTCAGCTATCCTGAGAGTGGGGGAGGTGAGAAGCATAACGAATTCACCCTAGAAGGGTCCCCTTCTAGGAGTGCAGGGAGAGAAAGCCACAGCCAGGTTTCAAAGACAGAAAAACCCCAGCTGGAACAGGTTTCAGCCTATGACTGATAAAGTAAGAAAGAGGGATTGCAAGCACAAGGACCAAAGCCGTTACTTTAACAAGTGCATTGATTATTCTAATATCAGAAGGCGGGGGGATTACCAACACCTGGGAAAGAAAGAGGTGGGGTTAAGACCCTGGAGGTATAAACCTGGGTTACATTATGCAGAGAGAGGGGGAGGCGAGAAGGAGAGCAGCTGAGACAGAAGCAGAGAGAAGGAGTGGATTCTTGGAGAAGAGCTGAGCTACTCAGAGCTGAGAGAGCTGAATTCCCTGCAACAGGTTGGCAACAGAGGTGGGGACCAGGAAGTGGAGAAGCTTTCAGACCACCAGAGAGGTTGTCAGCTGAGCAGTCTGACCAGGTCGGTGAGTCAGAACCCATGCAGTTGGGAGAACCAGTGTCAGAGTTAGGGGAAGAAGATTGCTTTATGGATTGCTCTCTATGCCAAGCTCTAGACAGGAGGTCTTGAGGAAAAGCTAGCCCTGAAAGAAGTAATTCTCCTTGGAAGTTAACCATATGGCAGAAGCAGTGTGGAGGTAAATTCCTGTCTGTTTTAAAAGGGAAATTTACTGCAACGTAAGCCTGATCAGGAAGCTCTGATTCATGCTTGTTTGTCACCTGTGTTTGAACTGTGCAACGGCAAGAAAAGCCAAGTTAGCTGCTATAAGAGTTTTTGCTTGCTCCTCTCCTATATGAAAAGCCTGCTAAGAGTTTTGATAACAGCTTGGAATGTTTGTTTTGTTCTAAGTTTGGTTTCACGTAGAAATGCAGCCTAGAGAGGTTTTTGAGGTTAGCAGAAACCAAACTGCTGTAGAAGAATTAAGCCTGAATTTTTCTTTATGCTCTGACTAAAAAGGAAAGTGGCAGCCTAGTTTCTTTGAGGCAATTGCTTCTGCAAGTAAGAGGACTTTAAAAAGCCATTTCTGAGTTCTTTTGGTTTGTTTGCCATTATTTGCTGTACCTTAAGCAAATCCTACAGTTATAATCCTGTAAATGATACCTTGAACCTGCTGTGTTTTGTGTTATGGAAATAAACTTTCTGTTACAAGCCTTACCCTCGGTTACCTCAACTACAAACCTTCTACTTAAGGCACCAACATATTTTAGCAGTACTACCCAGAAGCCAACACGAAGAAATAGGCTGCTAGGAGCTGATAGAAGAAGGAATCCTCAACCACCACGCCCCTCGACCACTAGAGGCAAGTGGCTTTGGGTGTTGTGCTTATGACAACACAAAGATATTGGTAGATAGCATGGGCAACATAGGTGCCAACCTAATACAGGAATCACAGGTGGGATTTGTAAGGGGTATCTCTATTAAGTTTTTGATATACTGCTCAGGCAGTGCATCAGAGCAGTTTACACAGTAAAATGTCGGCTACAAATGAGAAATAGGAAAGGAACACCATTGTCGATAGGAAAGCAGACTAAACTGGAAAGATTGAAGAGACAGCTAGAGAGGTGAACAGAGACTAAACAGAAGGTAGGGAGTCAGGGGGAACTGAGTGGTGAGAGGTCAAAGGCTCTGTGAAAGAGGTGAGCATGGCTTTAAATCTTATAAAGGAGGATTCTGAACCAAGAGAAAGGGGTAAGGAGTTCCAGCAGGACCCAGGAAAAAGAAAGCGGAGTGGCAAGTGAGTTCAAGGTGAGCACGAGAGGGGAAGGGCAGAGCCAGATGATGAGTGAATGGACCTGAGAAGAGTTGCTGGGTAGAGTTAGAGAATGAGGAAATGAGATTGGAAAAATAGGACGTTTTGTATTAGATGCTTATATAATGAAAAAGAGACAGGGAGTCTGGGCAAGAATGCTTGCGCCAGCGGCACTCGGCACATTGAAGGTAGGAGCAGTGGAGGAGGAGGAGAGCTGAGTTATACCATGGGTGGGCATGGAGTAGAGGAAGGACAGCGCGTAACCTCTGTCGGATTATCGCATCCCAGGAACGGGCTCACCCACAGCAAATACCCTCACTACTAATTAGTTTTGACGCCGAAAAGGCATTTGGTAGAGTGGAGTGGGATTATCTATTCCAGTTGCTCCCCTATTATGGGTCAGGTAGTGCCTTTATTCAAATACTTCAAATATTATATGTGAATCCCTCAGCAGCAATACTGGTAACGTACATCTTTCAGAGGCCATTAAATTAGTGTGAGGAACGCGTCGGGGGTGCCCCCTCTCCTTTGCTAATTGTGTTATCACTGGACCCCTTTATTTGGATCCTGGGACAATGTCGGATGATGCCGGGGATACGCATTGGATACTCAGAATTTAAAATAGCTGCCTTTGCAGATGACCTTGTTCATATTATACAGCTGTGCACGTTTTACCCTGCTTAATGGCAGAATTTGGCAAGTTTGGTCACATTGCCAGCCTTCGGTTATATAAAGAGAAATCAGAAGCCTTAGATATTACGGGGAAACTGAGGGACCGATGGGGGCCCAGTTTCCCACTTCGGTGGGTGGACCGGGCTTTCACCTATCTGGGGTGCAGCTGATCGGAGACTCTCGGCAACTCTACCGAGTGAATTGTGCAGTGGTGATGAAGCATATGCAGGCCAAGATGTGGGAGTGGTCTTCTCTCCCCCTGTCGCTATTAGGTCGGGCGGCAGCATACCATATGATTCTGTTTCCTGGATCATGACCTTCGTCGATTCCTTTGGTGAGGCGGCCTAGCGAGAGTTTTGTCTTGCTTGCGAGATTCTTTGCATCAGGAGGAGGGGGGGGATAGGAATACCAGATGTTTATAGATATGCACAAGCCTGTCAGTTATGGCATTTGCAGGATGGGCTGAGGCAGACTGATGTGTTTATTCCCTGTGCAGTGGAGAAGGATTTTGTGTCGCCTGTCTCTGGTGGAGGTGGTACATGTTGAAACTTCGTCCCTACCAGACAGGATTCGCTGCAGTTTGGTGTTGGGGATGGTGCGGGGGGCATGGTGCCAGCTTTGTGCTTGGTGGCACTTTTTCCCGACCACTTCAAGTTTCCTGTCCTTTGGAGGGAACCCACAGTTTCTGCCAGGGTTAGAGACTTCAGTATTCCAAGACTGTGGAAAGAAGGGAATATGGAGCCTGGGGCATATGGTAGATCTGGAGGGTAGTATTAAATCATATGTATCTCTGTGTCAGGAATATGATTTGTCAAAAATGCCTGTTTTTGCTTATTACCAGCTTAGACATTATATTCAGTCACTTCCAAGGGAAGGTTTGGCAGCGGAGGCCTCAGCATGGATTTTACAGTTTTTTGAAATTGGCAAGCATGAATCTGTCAATTTCAGAATTATTTCATAAACTAGAGGCTTGGACTTCATCCCTGGACTTCTCAGAGTTTAAGAGATGCTGGGTGGCAGAGCTGGGAATCCCAGTGGAAGAGAGGGCAGTACGGCAGACATTGGCCCAAATCCGTCCCTGATCAAATCGGCACAGTTCCAGGAGATACAGTATCGGTCAGTATGTCAAGCCCAATTTTCTCCCAGACGGGCTGTCCACAGTGGCGTGACATTTTAAGAGTAAATGCCCTTAATGTGGAGTGCCCATTGTGGATCTGGGGCATATGTGGTGCAAATTTGGGCAGAAACAGTGATATTGGGGCCAAATTCAGCAGTATCTGGCATCACTAGTGGGGCAACTAGTGGCTTGGATGGGGCTTTGGTGGTGCTTGACCAACTGCCCCTCTCTTGGCCGACAGGACATTGGAAGAAATTATTGGTCTGCAAGGCATGTGTGATGGGTAAGCAGACTTTACTTAGACACTGGTGGGAGGCTCCCGCCCCCTCGTTTTGGGAGTGGCGGAACAATTTCCATCAGTTGATGCTGATGGATTGTCTGGCATCCAGGGGTGGTGGGCGGCGGAGAGAGCGGTTTCCTTCCTCCAGTTCTCACTCCTGGATTTAGTCCTTTTGCGGTCTCCGGGAGGCTGACATCTCTAGGTCTAACTTCTCCTTCCAGACATAATGATGGGTTGGAGGCTCATTCTGAAATGCTTCCTTCTTTTGTACAAGGAATGGGCCCATGTGACCTTGGAACACTGGGTATTAGACATTATTCAATATGTCTGTGCTGGAATATAGGGATCTCATCCCAGTTGCCTTTGTGACTTCCCCATATGGTTCTTCAGCCAAGAAGACTGCCATCCAAGCCACCCTGGAAGACTGCTTAGCCTCCAAGCCATTCTGCTGGTGCCATCTGCCAGAAGGGGGCAAGGGCTGGTATGCCATCTATTTCCTTCCAGCTTATCCTCGATCGCAGGGGTGTCAGTGCTCACCTGAGGACCTTTCACTTCTGCATGGAGGCTCTGATGTAGTTCATCTGTGTGGTAAGGGGGGGGGGGGGCGGGGAGAAGGAATTATCGCATCCCTGGATCTGATCAAAGCAGATTTCCACATTCCCATCTTCAAGGATTAGCAGCACATCTGTGCTTCACCATTCTCAGCTCTCACTTTCAGTTCACCACTTTGCCTTTGGTCTCTTCACTTCCCCAAGGACATTTTCCAAGATAATGGTGGTAGTGGCTCCTGCTCTGCAGCACAAAGGGATTTGCATCCATCCATACCTGGATGACTGGCTTATGCTTCCTACAGAGATCTGGCTCTGATATCAGGTGTCAGCTCACATAGTGTGGTTTCTGTAGATTCCGGGCTAGGGGATCAGCTACAGCAAGACACATCCAGAACAGGGGTTCTCAACCCAGTCCCTCTGGACACACCTAGCGGACAGGTTGTCAGGATAACCATAATGAATATGCATGAGAGAGATTTGCATGCACTGCCTCTATTGTATACAGATCTTTCTCATGCCATGTTCATTGTGGTTATCCTGGCTGACTAGGTCTGTCCAGAGGACTGGGTTGAGAACCCCTGATCTAGAGCCTACCAGTTGCTAGAGTACCTTAGGGTGCGATTCAATACAAGAACCGGCTGGTCTTCCTGCCTGAGAAGAGAGCAGAGAAGCTGCTGTCTTAACCGACACCCTTTCAGAAGCAGTGGGCTCCTGAGTTTTTGGATAACCTTCAACTTCTTGGGTCAATGGTGGCAACAATTGAGATGGTCCCTTGGGTACAGGCTCACATGAGGCCACTGAAAAGATCTTTATTGTCTTGCTGGTCTCCTTGCTCTCAAGGTTTCAAGATATGGCTTCCCCTTTCCCCTATTGGTGGCAGCCAGCCTGCATTGGTGGGATCTGCCTAACCATCTGTTGAAAGGGCCCTTGGGCAATCCCCGGTGGCTTCTATCGACAGACACCAGCCTGTTCAGCTATTGAGCCTATTACATAAGATATGCCATACTGGGTCAGACCAAGGTCCATCAAGCCCAGTATTCTGTTTCCAACAGTGGCCAATCTAGGTCACATGTACCTAGCAGTTTCCCCAAGAGACACAAGTTCCACAATGCTTGTACTGGGTCAAGCATTGATATCTTCGGTCACTTCTTAATAATGGTTTATGGACCTTTCCTCCAGGAACTTGTCCAAACCTTTTTTAAACCCAGCTACACTAACAGCCTTTACTATATCCTCCGGTAACAAATTCCAGAGTTTGATTACACGTTGAGTGAAAAAATATTTTCTTTTATTAGTCTTAAATAGTTTACCCTGCAGCTTCATTGCATGTCCCCTAGTCTTTCTATATTCTGATAAGGTAAACAATTGATCTACGTTTACCCGTTCCACTCCGTTCATTAATTTATAGACTTCTATCATATCTCCCCTCAGCCGTCTCTTTTCCAGGTTAAAGAGCCCTAACCTTTTTAGCCTTTCTTCATAGGAGTATCCTTCCATCCCCTTTACCATTTTGGTGGCTCTTCTCTGTACCTTTTCTAAAATCGCTATATCCTTTTTAAGATACGGCGACCAGAATTGCACACAATATTCAAGATGCGGTCTCACCATGGAACGATATAGAGGCATTATAATATCTTTTGTTTTATTTTCCATTCCTTTCCTTATCATACCTAGTATTCTATTTGCTCTCTTGGCCGCCGCTGCACACTGGGCCGAGGGTTTTAACATGTTATCCACGACGACGCCTAAATCTTTTTCCTGGGTGGTGGTTCCTAATGTGGAACCTTGCATCATGTAACCATAGTTTGGATTGTTCTTCCCTAGGTGCATAACCTTGCACTTGTCCACATTAAATTTCATCTGTCATTTTGATGCCCAGTCTTCCAATTTATCAAGATCCTCTTGCAATTTTTCACCATCCTCTTGGGTTTTAACAACTTTAAATAGTTTTGTGTCATCTGCAAATTTGATAACCTCACCCGTTATTCCACTTTCCAGGTAATTTATGAATATATCAAAAAGCAGCAGACCCAGCACAGATCCCTGGGGTACACCACTATTCACCTTTCTCCATTTAGAAAATTGGCCATTTAGCCCTACCCTCTGCTTTCTATCTTTTAACCAGTTCTGATCCACAATAGTACACTGCCGCCTATCCCATGACTCTTTAGTTTTGCCAAAAGTCTCTCATGAGGGACCTTGTCAATGGCTTTCTGAAAGTCCAGATACACAATATCAACCGACTCACCTTTGTCCACCTGTTTATTCACTCCTTCAAAAAAACATAACAGATTAGTAAGACAAGATCTTCCTTGTCTAAAGCCATGTTGGCTGTCTCCCATTAGGTTGTGACTATCTACATGCTGAGTAATTTTATTCTTTATGATGGTTTCTAGAGGCAAGAGGCAACCGTTCTGGGCCACTGGAACAGTAAAAGCAGCATGGCCCATTAACCAGCTAGGGGGGAGGGTGTCATCTGGCACTCTTGTGTCTCTGGATCTTGGTCTGGGGTGAAATTGTCTGGGTCTTCTTAGACAATGCCATGGCTGTGGCGTATGTGAGCATACAAAGTGTTCTGGGGGGCCCTGGAAATGACCATCTTGTTTTCCTGGGTGCAGAGGATTCTGCTAGTCTTCTCAACATAGCATTTGGTGAGAGTGGGCACTGTGGACGTGCAGTATCTCGGTCACCACTCCCTCGATCCTAGAGAGTGAGAATTGAGCCAGGTGGCTGGACAGATGAAAGCACAATTTGGCTTCTTGGTAAACAGGAAAGTCACGGAAAGACAAGTCCCCTTTGGTGGTGACTCAAGAGCACTCCCCCGGCAAGCGAAGGAGATCACTGCCTCAGAATGGAACCTAGAAGGTGTTGTTAATAGATCAAGGTAGAACAACATTTGCATCCTCTGCATCCCAGAAGGAGCAGAGGGCATCAATCCTGTGGCTTTCCTTTGAGTATGTACTTCCTCATCTCTTGGCTATTCATTTTAGCAAGGACTTTGAGATTGAACAGGCCTATAGGGCCCCTTTACATCATGTGAAGGATGTAAAGTCCCCATGCCATTCTGAAAATTCTGCATTATCCATATGCACTGGAAATTCTACTGAAAACTTGCTTAATGGCACCAGTTTAAGTATGAAGGGCATATTTTTGTTATTCGTCTGTGATCTTAAGAAGACAACTCGAGCACGCAGGGGACAATTTATTTCTATTCAAGATGCACTCAAATAATTAAATGCTCGATATGTCCTGCTTTTTCTCCACACGGATGTGGGTGACATACCTCAGTGAAATCAGGTATTTTTGTTGATCCATCTCTGCTGTGGCAGTTTTTGCAAGACAAAACTGGAGTGGCCATGCAGACTTCAAGACTGCGACACTGTGGACTAGATGTGGTGTCGCTGCTTTCTGTTTTGAATGTTCAGCTATGAATGTTCCTTGTATCAAGCATTACTTGCATGATTTGCAGCAGTGATCATTGCTAATGATTCATTTGTTTCTTATGGAGAAGAGTTTAATTGCCTGACAGTGTTCGTCTGTTTGAGTGGGATGGCTAGTATGTGGTGTGGGAGGGGGGAATTATATATAGACTTACAGACTTTGAACAGCATATCTTATTACTAGTTGGTTGGGAACGTTGTTCAATGCCTGTTAAGTGTGTATGGTCTGTGTATTTTGAAAGGACAGGGAGAGTGAGAGATCTGGTTTTGGTTTCTTTCTTATAATTTATTTTTTCAGCAAAAGGGGATGGTGTGGAGGATAGGGGTTGCTTGGTATGGTATATGTGAAGGATTCAGCTTGTGCTATGCTGAACTAATTAACCTGTTCAAGTGTGATCAGGACTGTAAGCATGCACAATTAGATTTGAGCGGTATGAATGGGGTGAGGTTTGGGTGATTGGACTCTACATTTATGTGTGTGTGTGTTGTAGATCTGGCTAGATGACACGCAAACAGGATTGAGGTTCACACTTCCTCTGGGTGGTTGTGCTGTGGCATGGGTTCAAATGTTTAAGGGCGGGGTGGTTGTTTTGGTTCTAACAACTGTTCTGGTTGTAGCAAGCATCACATGTTCTATACTAATAAACCATAGCAGGTTGCCCCACGAAGCTGTAGACTTGTGTCCAGTTTATTATTGTGCTGAATGTCTGGTGCTTTAAAATTTTTGTCCCTGAATGTCAGAAGGCTAAATAACCCCATTAAAGAGGAGGAAAATCTTGCTTTATATACTATGCTGTGTTTGAGGTATGTTTGTATGGTGTTGATTTTTTTATTTTATTTATCATTATTATTTTGTTTTTTTTAAACGAGATGCACTTAAATGACAGGGCGTCATTGAAATTGGTCAGCAAGTTGTAGGAAATCAAGGCTCTCTCGTTGGCTTTGGGGGAAAGAAATGGACATGCTAGATGAGAAGCGCCTAAAACATATGGCTTCATACTCTCTCATTCCTCAGCAGAGAAGGCTGCTAGGTCAAACTGATCATAGATATCAGAGGGAGACTTTTGTGTTCTGTGCCCTGAGGGGAGAGTCTCCCTCTTTTTGTTTTGTTTTGTTCTTCAGGGGCTGATAGATAACACAGGTACACTACCAAAAAACTGCCTCCAGTTTTGCAACTGATTCCTATAGATTTTGGGGTGCTGAATCCAGGAAAAATAGCCAAAATGTTCCATCACGTCACGTTTTCTTGCAAAATTAGATTTCTTACCCATATAAGGAATGTTCACATAATTTCTTTTTAGCTGACTGCAGTTTATTTTCTTGGCCCAAAATAGAGGTTGTAATGGTTAACTAACTAGAAACACTCCCTCATGATATTTTAGAGTGTTTTGTATTCATTTTATACATTAACAGGACAATTGGGAGACGGGGGCTAAATCCAGTACTCGCGCTGGCGCATGTTCTTTCCTGTTCGCCTCGCCTCACCTCGTTCGCTCGCTCAAACACGGTGGTTGCGACATGAACGTTCCTGTCAAATTTCAGTTTCTTGCAAGTTCATTATTACCTTTTGTTTGCTCAGTCGTAATCCAGCTTTATTCCGAAGTGGTTCACTACAGTTGTAGTTTGCAGTGCTGTGTATTTGTGATGACTCACAGAGCCAGAGATTGCGTCAACTCTCCGGACAGTTTTTGTTTTATTTGTGGGGAATATACCGTGAAAAAGCAGCAGAGGAACATTTCTACATTTATTAAAAAAGTATATTTCGCCTATTTCGGTTTGAAGTTAGGCGATCAAGACAAACCGTGGGCTCCTCACAAAGTGTGCAAGACATGTGAGGAAGATCTACGCTTATGGATGAAAGGTAAAAAACAAGCATTTCGTTTCGGAATACCTATGATGTGGCGTGAACAGAGACCACAGCAGTGACTGCTATTTTTGCTCTTGCATTGTGAAGGGATACAACTTAAAAAATAAGAACGTAATAAGTTACCCCAACCTTCCCTCAGCAATTAGGCCTATGCCTCATAGCAACGAAGTACCTGTGCCTGAACCACCAAAATCTTTGGATCATATTTGTGTGGACGGTTCTGATCATGATGAGACTCATCAGATGGCTTTTCCCGATGAGTCCAGTACTTCCGAGTTTGAAACTGAACCAGATCCGAAACCTGAACTTTTCTCTCAAGCTGAATTGAATGATTTAGTCCGGGATTTAGGACTCCCAAAAGATGCTTCCCAACTGCTAGGTTCTCGGCTTAAACAGAAAAATCTATTGTCACCAGGAACAACTTTTTATTGGTACCGCAACCGCGAGACACAATTTTTGAAGTATTTCAGCAAAGAGGAAGATTTGGTATTTTGCAACGATATATACGGAGTGATGGAAAAGTTTAAACTCAAGTATGATCCTGCTGAATGGCGGTTGTTCATTGATTCGTTAAAAGACAGCATAAAAGGTGTTCTTCTTCATAATGGCAACACATTTGCTTCAGTTCCTATTGCTCACTCTGTTATTCTCCAAGAAAAATACGAGAATTTGGCCCTGATTCTTCAGAAGATTCGTTATGATGAGCATAAGTGGATGATTTGTGGAGACTTTAAAATTCTATCCATGCTATTAGGGCAGCAATCCGGTTTCACCAAATATCCCTGCTTCCTTTGCTTGTGGGATAGCCGGGCCCGCGACCTACACTGGGGGAAAAAAAGACTGGCCAATTCGGGAGTATTTGAGACCCGGTGAGAAAAATGTTCTTCATGAGAGCTTGGTACCTCGTGATAAAATTCTATTACCACCTCTCCACATTAAGTTGGGTCTCATTAAGCAATTCATTAAGTCCCTTCCAAAAGATGGTGAGTGCTTTCGGTACCTTTGCTCAAAGTTCCCCCGACTTTCTGAAGCAAAGCTAAAGGAAGGAGTGTTTGTTGGCCCTGATATAAGGAAACTCATTTCAGATGGAGCATTCGCTGAAACGATGTCTGAGAAGGAAAAAGAAGCCTGGGATTCCTTCAAGGATGTTGTTCTCAAATTCTTGGGGAACAGGCGGGATGAGAACTATAAGGATATTGTTGCCAGGCTGCTCAATGCCTTCAAAGAACAAGGCTGTAACATGAGCCTGAAAGTCCATTTCTTGCACTCCCATGTGAACTACTTTCCCAAAAACCTGGGGGCGTACAGTGAAGAACAAGGTGAAAGGTTTCACCAGGACATCAAGGACGCAGAGAGAAGGTACCAAGGAAGATGGAACACCACTATGATGGCTGATTTCTGCTGGTTGCTGCTGCGGGAAACCCCAGATGAAAAATGCGCCAAGCAGCGCACCAAGAGAAGCATTAGGGGGAAGAAGAAACGAGCCCACCAGGAGATTGATTGACCCAAGAATGACTTTAAAATCTAAACTGTGTTGACAAATATCGTGTTTTTACTAAACTTTGAAATAAAAATTTGCTAGTTATTACCACAGTGTCGGATCTCATTTATTATAATTTTATTTTCACACCATCGGGTGTTTGTCTTCATGTATTGCAATGGTGCGGTTTGCGTTTTCTATTCTTACATACATACCTGTTCAACATTTTTTGCACATTTCTTTGCTTTGCTTTGTGTCTAACCTCGCTCTTATATGCTCAATGTTTGTGCACATGTATGTGGCTGTTTTAAGTGCAGACAATTTTGCTACCATCACAGTGTGTTTTGTTGACATTACTCTATTCTTATGGGCTGCCTTGTTACAATTTTCTTTATTCTTATTTGAATAACTACTAAACAATTAGTATAAAGAATTCGTCCAAGAAACTTATCTCGATCGCACTCAATCTGAAACGTTCACCTCAAACTGCTAACCCAATGTAGCAAAAAATCTGTACGTGATGGAGCAAATTGGTTACCAGATTTGGATTCAGCGCACCAAAAAACGTAAAAATCAATCGAAACATTAGAGGCAGTTTAAAAAAAATTTTTTTAGTGTACCTGTGTAATTCTTCCTCAGGAGTCGTCTTCACCTAAACGAAGAATGTCTCCTCCAGAGGACTTGTCCTTTCAGGATTTTGTTAGGGACGTGGCTAGGGGCCTCTCCATCACAGTGGCCCCTGAGTCAGAACCCAGAGCCAAGCAGTTGGATATTTTACAAAAGCTCCTAAGGAGGCAGCTACTTTACCTGTCCATGAGATTCTTTATGATCTCATGTTGAGGATGTGGGAAACACCTCTCCTCATTCTCGCAGGTTAGACACCATGTACCGTGTCCCTCCTTGTCCGGGTTTCCACAAGTCTCAGCTTCCTCACCACTCTATTGTGGTAGAGTCTGCCATAAAGAAGATGAAGAGTGCAAAGAGACACTCATCTAATCCTCCAGGGCGTGAATGTAGGACCCTGGATGCTTTTGGCAGAAGGATTTTCCAGGCTGCTATGCTAGCTGCCAGGATCAATTCCTATAGTCTCTATATGGGAATGTTTCTAAAAGAAGTCACAGATCACCTGCAGACTTTATCTCCTTTCATTTCAGAGGATAAAAGACAGGAGTTTCTCACTTGGCTCAAACATGCCCAAGAGGTCTCCAAATTTTCCAACCGTGCAGCCTTTGACTCTTGAGTGTGTAAGCAGAGCTTCGGCTATTGCTATAGGGGCACGCAGAATTGCTTGGCTACAAGCTTCTGACTTGGAGATCTGGGTTCAAGATCAATTAGGAAATCTCCCTTGTACAGGTGAGAACCTTTTTGGTAAGGATTGGCAAGCAAAGGCCACTCAGATGGATGCTGAAAACTCTGCTTTGGATAGACTTTCAAAGTCTACCTCTGCCTCTGTCAAGAAAAGATTGTTTAAAAAGACATTCTTTTCCAAAAAGGGAAAATACTATCCTGCCTATGGTCAGCAGACATCTTCTACAGGTCGTTTTGCTGCAAAGCGTCAGCAACCACCTAAACAGGCCAAGTCAAAGGCAGCTAGACCTTCCACGGCCCAGCAGCCTCAGCCTCCTCAGGGACTTTGACTTGCAACTAGAGAACTTAGCCTTTCTAGCTCTGGAGGGCCCAGAGCCTCTTACCATCCCAGGAAGGCTGACTTACTTTGCTCCCAGATGGGAGCAAATCACAGCAGAGCAATGGACATTGTCCATCATAAGGGAGGGGTACAAGCTTCATTTCTTAAGCCTTCCCCCTTACACCATGGTGAAACAGTTCAATTCTTCAACATCTCTCCTCAACCTTCTAGGTCAGGAGATTGCCACCCTTCTTGCCCAAGGGGCAATAGAAGAAGTACCTCTTCTTCAACAAGGCACAGGGTTCTACTCCCCTTATTTTCTTATTCCAAAGAAGACAGGGGGCTACAGACCCATCTTAGATCTCAGAGAATTGAACAAATTTCTATTCAAGGAGAAATTCAAGATTTCTCTTGGTGCTCTGCTTCCATACATTCAGAGTCAGGACTGGCTTTGTTCTCTAGATCTCAAGGATGCGTACACCCATGTCCTCATCCATCCAACCCACAGAAGGTTCCTTCGGTTCCTTTTTCAGGGAAAGCACTACCAGTACAGGGTGCTTCCTTTTGGTCTGGCCTCTGCACCAAGGGTGTTCACGAAATGCATGGCAGTAGTAGCTGCATTTCTACGCACTCTAGGTATATTTGTCTTCCCATATCTGGACTGGCTCATTCGAGCCCCATCCCAAGCAGAGGCCAAGACTTGTCTAAGCTGCACAATGCGTGTCCTTCAGTATTTGGGACTAGTAATAAACATCCCAAAATCCAATCTCACCCCTACTCAGTCCCTCGAGTTTATAGGGGCCCTGTTGGATACCAAAACTGCAAGGGCCTATCTTCCTCAGGCCTGTTGCCTACGCTTGGTGCAGTTAGCCTCCCAAATACAGTTAAAACCCCTTTTAACTGCTCGAGAAATGTTGCAACTCTTAGGCCACATGGCATCCACTGTGCATGTGGTTCCATATGCTCGCCTGCACATGAGGGCAGCTCAATGGACTTTATCCATCCAATGGACTCAGGCATCAGGTTGCCTGTCAGACAAAATAGCAAACTCCAGTCGCCTTTTTTGGTCTCTCCAGTGGTGGAAGTCCTCTCAAAACCTGTTGCTGGGGTCCCCTTTTCCCCAAGCAACCCTTACAACAGATGCCTCTCCAATGGGTTGGGGAGCTCATCTACAAGACCTCTCCACCCAGGGCATCTGGTCTCCACAGGAGACTTCACTACACATAAATCTCTTGGAACTGAGAGCAATTTTCTTAGCGCTCAGAGTGTTCCACTCCCTGCTCAGCTACAAGACAGTCCTCATCCACACGGACAATCAAGTAGCCATGTTCTATGTAAACAAGCAGGGAGGGACTGGCTCTCTGTCGCTTTGCAACGAAGCTTTGCGATTGTGGGCCTTCGCCAGAGAGCATCAATTTCATCTTATGGCAGTGTATCTTCCAGGGGTTCAAAACTCTTGGTCAGACAGACTCAGTCGAGTTCTGCTTCCACACGAATGGTCCCTCCACGGGGACCAGATAGCCAGGATTTTTCGAATTTGGGGAACCCCGGACATAGACCTGTTTGCAAGTCCATGGCATGCCAAACTTCCCCGGTTCTGTTCCAGGATTCCGTGTCAGGGAGTTCAGGCCAGGGATGCCTTCCTCCTTCATTGGGGTCAAGACTTCCTTTATACCTTTCCACCCATTCCCCTAATTCCCAGAACACTGTTCAAGCTTCAGAGAGACAGAGGGTCTATGATCCTCATAGCACCACATTGGCCACGCCAAGTGTGGTACCCTCTACTTCTGCATCTCTCTCAAGCTTCATCCCTGGAGTTGGGCTGTGCTCCAGATCTTCTCTCCCAGGAAGACGGAACGTTGTGGCACCCAAACCCCCAGTCTCTCCATCTCAGGGCTTGGTTGCTGAAGGCCTAGACCTTCAAGTTTACCATCTCTCTCAGTAAGTCAGAGATATTATTCATGCTTCTAGAAAGCCTTCCACTAGACGTTCCTATGCTTTCAAATGAAAAAGATTTACCATTTGGTGCTCAGAGAAGGGTCTTGACCCTCTAGCAATACCTGTGAATTCTTTACTAGAGTATCTTCTGCATCTTTCACATGCAGGCCTCAAAACGAATTCTGTAAGAGTCCATTTGAGTGCTATTGCAGCGTCCCTCAAGCCTCTTGATGGACAGCCTGTTTCCTCTCATCCTCTTATAGCAAGATTCATGAGAGGCCTTCTTATAACTAAACCTCCCATTAGACCACCTCCAGTGTCATGGGATTTAAATCTGGTTCTTGGCCAGCTTATGAAGCCGCCATTTGAACCTTTAGCCACCACCTCCTTGAAATTTCTTTCTTGGAAGGTGATCTCTCTCATTGCAGTCACCTCAGCACGTCGCATCAGTGAGTTGCAAGCCTTGGTGGCTAACCCTCCTTATACAAGGTTCCATCATGATAAGGTAGTCCTCAGGACCAATCCCCACTTTATGCCCAAAGTGGTCTCACCTTTTCATCTGAACCAAGAGGTATACTTTACCTGTCTCTTTTCCAGGACCTCATGCATCAAGTGCAGAGAGGAATTTTCATACCCTGGATTGTAAAAGAGCTCTCGCCTTTTACTTACAAAGGACACAGCAACATAGAAAGTCTTCTCAACTCTTTGTTGCTTTTGATCCTTCCCATCTAGGGCTTCCAGTGTCTAAGAGAACACTGTCCAGCTGGATTGCTCAGTGTATTTCTTTTGCCTACCAAAGTAGAAACCTTTCTCTGGAAGGCCATGTCATAGCTCACAATGTGAGAGCCATAGCAGCCTCTATGGCTAATCTGAACTCTGTGTGTCTATCGACCAAATCTGTCGAGCGGCCACCTGGGCCTCGGTTCATACCTTCACAGCCCATTACTGTTTGGACAAGGACTCCCGCCGGGATGCCTCGTTTGGTCAGGCTATTCTCAAACACCTGTTCCATTCCTAATCAACTCCTACCCACCTACCTTGGTTGGATGCCAGAGATCCATGGGGGGAGGTGGAGCCCTTTTCAGGGACACACAACTCTGGGGACTCTCCCTGGCATCTGCAGCTAGGGAGTCCCCATATGTGAAGACTCATTCCTGCTTGTTCCTGGAGATAGCACAGTTACTTACCTGTAACAGGTGATCTCTGGGAACAGCAGGAATAAGTCTTCACAACCCACCCACCTCCCCTAGGAGTTGTATCTCTCTATCTATCTTTCCTTTCCTCTCTCTCTTTGTCTCAGCTTTAAAACTCGAACTGGAGAGAGGCGGTTGGGAAAGGCAGGAAGGCAGCACGCAGGCGCTGTGGGATGCTCCCAAAAGCTTTCCTATTGGACGCTGGGGAGCGTTCCCGCGCAGGCTCCGTCGGTACCGACGATACCCATATGTGAAGACTTATTCCTGCTGTTCCCAGAGATCACCTGTTACAGGTAAGTAAACTGTGCTTTACTGTCTACATTAAATAGTGAAACGGGATAGTAGTTACCACAGTCGACATTAAAAAGATGAAAGCCTGCAATCAAGTGTCAGATATAATCGCAAAAAAGCCAGGACCCAGTTTGCTTCTTTTTGATCAAAGGAGATTTGAGTCAATCCAATTCCAAACTGAGTCCTAATGGGGTGATTGTGTGAAGTTTGAAAATCCACCATTGTTTTGCACACTGAAGTTTAAAGATGTGAACCCCCTTCTCAGGGATCAGGTGGAATATAATCAATATCCCGCCACTTGATTTGTAAAAAAATCATGATGATATTCCAGGCAATGGGCTACTAAAGGGGCAAACAATGTAGATTTATTGACATGGCAAGAATATTCACCCAAGTGCAATTTGACTGGTCTAGTGGTCCTCCCCACATATTTTAGATCACAAGGGCAAACTAGTAGATATACCACTACAAAAGCAGACAGGAAGGAAGTGTGCCAACGGGAATGAAAAACGTTGTCTAGATACAATTCAAGCCAGTATGTCTCATCCAAAATCATGGGACATGTCTCGGTTCATCATGATGCTGTATTGGGTGATCATGAGATGTGGTAGAGTGAACCACCAGGTCATGGATATTCTTCCCCTGGGTATATGCAAGTGTGAAAGACTTTTGAAAATGCTCATGAAGATGGAGAAGAGACCAAGGTTTGCGTAACAACTTATGTCACCAGAGATGATCTGCATGAATGGTAATCTACAATTTTCTCTGATTCGCCGTTCCTCATCGGTACTTCAGATGGAGTAAATAGCCATTCCTGGTGCACATATTTGGCCCGCTTGTAGGTCTTATGAACCACCAATCTAGGGTAGCCCCTTGTTAATAGTCTCTGTTATAAATCCAAAGAGTGCATTTGAAAATCATGGTACATCAAACAAATTTGTCTAAGTCTCAAACTGACCAAACAGGAGACCTCTACACAGAGGAGCTGGATGAAAACTATGAAACCCTGAGTTAAATGATTTTGTTGGACCAGTTTATGGTACAAAGATGTTTTGTAATCCATCTGTGGTCTTATAAATATTTATGTCCAAAAATTCAATAGCTTGTGCATTAACATGAGACATGAATTGTATGTTAGGTTTGATGGTATCGAGCCCCATGAGGAACTGGTCCAAAAGATCTCTAAAATCTCCCCTAATAATATTGGTATTTAAATAATTAAAAAGGACAGCCTGTTACTTGGGCGGGTTGCATGTCTCCCCCCCCCCCCCCCTTTGACAGACTGTCCGACAAAAATGATATGTGAAAGCGGTCTGCTCATTAGAGTTTCCACCTTTTGGACTTACTTGG
Organism: Ichthyophis bannanicus; assembly: GCA_033557465.1. NCBI lineage: Eukaryota > Metazoa > Chordata > Amphibia > Gymnophiona > Ichthyophiidae > Ichthyophis > Ichthyophis bannanicus. Next base: position 666,211,221 of record CM066033.1, read on the forward strand.
TGGATCCATTTGGGTTATTCTATTTCAAATATTTTATCAGCATCCTAGGGCACAGATATGTATTAGTGTCTTCCTAATTGTCCTTCCAGTCCAATCCAGAGGAGTGGGTTATGCTCATTCACCAGCAGATGGAGACGGAGGCAAAACAAACTGAGCTGAAGCAGCCCATAAGAAGCCTCTACATCCTTACTCAACCAGTATTTTCTCAGTCTCAGCAGATTGTGGATGAGCTTAGGCTGTGCTCTAAACTTTTGTGTTGCTGGCTTTTGGCCCATGGGTATATTTACTTCCTTATCGGTCCTCCAGTTTAGTCCTCCACCTGTGGGTTGTGCACCACCTCCTGCAGCTTGGAGACTGGGCATGTCAAAGTTGTGACATCACTGGATGTAGCCTGTTGGAATCTCCCATCAACCCGTGTGTCCAGTCTCCATGCAGCAGGAGGATGTAGTGAGCCTCGGTGCTGGGCTCACTTAAGGAGCAGTTAGTCAGGTTTTAGTTTTAATTTGGTTATAATTTGGTTCTAAGTTAACTTGGCAAGCATTATTTGCTACTTTTAATTGAAATGATAATTTTACTTTAAATTTTAATTGAATTTTTAAATTAAATTCGGCCCAATTGAATAGGATTTAATATAATCTACCTTGAGTAGTTTAAATCGAGGAGCTGTGCCTTTAAATCTTTCCCGTCTAGCTTCTTTATCCTTTATTGCCATTCGCACTCATTGCCCGTCTGACTAGATTGTAAGCTCCGATGAGCATGACTCTGACGGGCAGGGACTCTCTTTGTATGTGGGCTGCCTCTTATAGGTCAGCTGTACAGCGCTGCGTGCGTAGCACACTATAAGTGCTAAATAGTAGTAGTAGGGTCTCTCTCCTAGGACTGTACAGGGGAGAGCTCTGCTGCCTATACCTGCACGGCGGCAGCCTCATACTATGGGGGTTTCTTCAGCCGTCAGGGCAGTGCTCGCCATGACTGCTGCTGATGGCGGTGCCGGGCAGCAGCGCAGCTCGGAGGCTGTAACCCCCCGGAGTAACGGCGGCATGTTTCCGAATGCTGGTACCATAGGGGAGGCTTGAAATCGTTGCTTGGAGCTCTTTCAGCAGTGGACGTTGTTGGCGCCAGGCAAGCCTGCTTGAGACCGGTGCCATTTTCTCTGCACGGCTGATGCCTCGTGCCACAGGATACAGCGGCCCGCACTGGGACAGACAACGTCGTACAACACAGATAAGGAATTGTTTCTTTTCTCAGTTAATTGTCTAATTGCCATTGTTTATTTTCGGGGGTCCCTTCGATTTTTATGGGGAGGTATCCAATACTTTAATTTTATCGGATTCCCTTGTGGTGTGAGTGGGTTGTTTGCCACGTTTTTGGCAGGCGCGAGGCTGACGGTCTAGGTTTTTTTCTTTCCCTTGCCATGGCCACAGGCTCGGTCCTTTTTAGGAACCGCTTAGTCTAGAGGGTTGAATTGGTGTTTTAATGTTATGAGTTGCAACTTGCTTTAAGAAAAAGAAAGCGGGGTATTTTTAAATTGTCTCTGTTGAGAGAACATGTTGCAAGCCTCCTGAAAGACTGGCGTCTCTTTCGATGGAAGAAAATGTTCCAAGGAATGTGTCAGTTTAACAAACGACTATACACTTAAGAGTATCTGAAGTGATATTTAAATACTGAAGTGGTATTTAAAGGTGCGGAAGAATTGAAGGAAATATCGATACATCGAGAAGATGTATTACAACTATTAGATAAACTGAAGAGTAGCAAATCACCTGGGCCGGATGGTATACAGCCAAGGGTGTTGAAAGAACTGAAATATGAGATTGCAGACCTGCTATTAGTAATCTGTGAACTATCATTAAAATCATCTCTAATACCTGAAGATTGGAGGATCGCCAATGTAACACCAATTTTTAAAAAGGGTTCCAGGGGTGATCTGGGAAACTACAGACCGGTGAGCCTCATGTCAGTACCGGGAAAAATGGTAGAAACCATCATAAAGAATAAAATTACTCAGCATGTAGATAGTCATGGCCTAATGGGAGACAGCCAACATGGCTTTAGACAAGGAAGATCTTGTCTTACTAATCTGTTATGTTTTTTTGAAAGTGTGAATAAACAGGTGGACAAAGGTGAGTCGGTTGATATAGTGCAGTGATGGCTAACCTTTTTGAGCCCGAGTGCCCAAACTGCCGCACATAACCAAAGAATTTCCTCAAAGTGCCAGCACATCAATTAAAGCCTCATTTGCATAAGGTGCCTCATTTGCATAAATATTTGCATAATGTTACCATACACTAACTTTTAGTAAACATGCCTCTTAATGAGTATATGGATAAAGAAAGACTAAAAGGTTTCTACATTACTATAATCCAGTACCAACCGCCAGGCACATTAGGAACTACTACAAACGCTGCCCATTTAGAACCCATAGCAAACCCGCCGTATCCTAACAGCACTACCAGGACTCACAAAGCACAATACCCTAACTATCAAAAGGCAACACTGCAAATATTAAACCAATACATTTCAGAGAACAACAATACATGACCTACTGGGGAAAGAACAAGTGGCAATGTCAAATAGGAATTATATAAACAGAATACCTCAGCTCAGTTACACATGCAGAACAGACCATCACCAAACAAGGAATCACAATTTAGAAATTAAACTGGGAACCCCAAAAGCCAAACTTGGAATATACAACAACACTGTAGAAATAAAACTATAAATTAATTTCCTCTTGTACTAAACAAAGCGCAAAAATTAATGATGCACATTTCCCAGAGCTGACATATTCCAGTTAATAAATTCAAAATAAAGAGATATTTTTCTACCTTTTGTGCATTTTTTTTCAGTTGCAATTGTTCCAGCCACTTTCTTCTGGTTTCTTCGTGTCTTCTGCTAACTCTCCATCTGCTGTCCATTTGTCCTTTCTTCTGTCTTGTTTTTTTTTTTTCCATTCTCTCTCTACATCTGCTTTAACATACTAATCTTTCTCCTTTTGCTCTTTCCTCATTCCTATTTCATCTACTCAAAATTTACCCCTCCATCCTCAATCCCCACTTATTCTCCCAATACCCGGCCAATTGTAGATTTTTTATCCCTCCCACACAAAATATTTTTCCCCTCTCCATTTTACTCTCCCAGCCCCATCCCATTCTAATCCTCCCCCAACACCAGCTCCCTTCTAGTTCCAGCCTCACCCAGCATCCATTCCCTTCTAGTCCCTGCATCAGCCCATTTCCAGTCCTAGCAGCCCCCCAACCCATTTCCAGTCCTAGCAACCCCCCAACCCAATACCAGTCCTAGCCCCCCCTCATCAACCCACTTCCAGTCCTAACCCCCCATCACCCCATTTTCAGTTTAAGCCCCCCCTATAACCCATTACCAGTCCTAACCCCCATCAGCCCACTTCCAGTCCTAACCCCCATCAACCCATTTCCAGTCAGCCCCCCATAGCCCATTGCCAGTCCTAACCCCCCCATCAGCCCACAGTCCATGTCCAGTCCTAACCCCAACAGCCCACCTCTAGTCCTAAACCCTCCCCATCAGCCCATTTCCTGTCCTAGCCCCCCCCATAGTCCATTATCAGTCCTAACCCCCCATAGCCCATTACCAGACAGCCATCAGCCAACAGCCCATTACCAGTCTTAACCCCCCCATAGCCCATTGCCAGTCCTAACCCCCCCCCCATCAGCCCACAGCCCATTACCAGTCCTAACCCCATCAGCCCACCTCAAGTCCTAACCCCTCCCCATCAGCCCATTTCTTGTCCCAGCCCCCCCATAGCCCATTATCAGTCCTAAAACCCCCCATAGCCCATTACCAGTCCTAACCCCATCAGACCACCTCCAGTGTTAACCCCCCATCAGCCCATTTCCAGTCCTATCCCCACCCAAAAGCCCACCTCAAGTCCTAACCCCTCCCCATCAGCCCATTTCCTGTCCTAGCCCCCATAGCCCATTACCAGTCCTAAGCCCCCATCAACCCACTTCGTCCTAATCCCATCATCCCATATAGACTTAGCGCCCCCATAGCCCATAGCCCCCCCATAGCCCATCACAACTCCTATCCTCCCCCAGCCCATCACCACTCCTAACCCCCCCATCAGCCCATTTCCTGTCCTAGCCCCCCATAGCCCAGTACCAGTCCTAACCCCCCAACAGCCCACAGCCATTACCACTCCTAACCCCCCCAGCCCATCACCAGTCCTAACCCCCTAACAGCCCACAGCCATTACCACTCCTAACCCCCCCCAGCCCAGTACCCCTCACCACCCCCCAGCCCATCACCACTCCTAACCCCCCATCAGCCCATTTCCTGTCCTAGCCCCCCCCAGCCCATCACCAGTCCTAACCCCCCAACAGCCCACAGCCATTACCACTCCTAACCCCCCCATCCCATCACCAGTCCTAACCCCTCCCCCCCCCCCCCGAAATTTTTTTTACAAAGAAAGCTGTCCCTGCCGGGGCCGCCGCGGCATAATCGTGTGTGCCGCGGGCCCCCCCCCCCCGCCCAGCAGAGCCTGCCCTCCGTCCCCGGTATCACCTCTCTCAGCTGCCTCCAGTCACACGCGCCGGCTTTCAGAGCGCGAGGGAAGAGTTTCTCCCTCGCTGCTCTGTTAAGCCCGCGGGGGCTGACTTCCCATCAGCCCCCGCGGGCTTAACAGAGCAGCGAGGGAGAAACGCCCCTCGCGCTCGGAAAGCCGGCGCGTGTGACTGGAGGCAGCTGAGAGAGGTGATACCGGGGACGGAGGGCAGGCTCTGTTGGGCGGGGGGGGGGGCCCCGCGGCACACGCGATTCTGCCGCGGCGGCCCCGGCAGCTTTTTTTTTTTTTTTAATGCCGCATATCTTGATTGCGAACCTTCCCGCGTGCCAGCTGCAAGGCCTTCGCGTGCCACAGCTGGCACGCGTGCCATAGGTTCGCCATCGCTGGCCTAGGCCTTCCATTTTGTCACAGACACAATGGAAAAACCATCTAGTGATTTTAAGAAGTGTTCTAAGTGTGGCGGTACCATCTCGGCCACAGACACCCATGACTGGTGTCTAAAATGCTTAGGGCCTGATCATCAGCCATCAGAATGCCCTCTCTGTAGAAAGATGATGAAGAGAGGCCTACAGAATCGAGCTGCAAAGCTGGGTACCCTCTTTACCTCCGATGCCATCTCTTTAGCATCGATGTCATCAAGAGTTTCATCTTCCTTGCAAGAAGGATCTCAGGTATCGAAACCAAAGGCTTCTCCCTCCCCCCCAAGTAGATCTCCTAAGCATCGAGATGCCTCGTGCATTGCCCTGGAGGGGGGACACACTGAACAAACACTGGAGGGAGGACCTTCCCTCCAAAGCCTTAGTGGGGTCCCAGGAGCTCCCTAGGGACCTTTCTTCCCTATCTCCAGAGTCAGGATTGGCTCTGTTCTCTAGATCTAAAAGAAGCGTACACTCAAGAACTTTCTGTACTCTGGATGAATAAGAATGTGTGTTTCATGTTCCAAGGAAGGCATTATCAATACATTACCAAGAGCCTTCATAAAATGCATGGCAGTAGTAGCCACATTCTTAAAGACTCTAGGGATATTTGTCTTCCCTTACTTAGGCGACTGGCAAGCTTCTCTCAAGAAGCCAGTCTATCCCTCTCAACACTTGGAATTTGTTATAAATCTTTCAAAAGTCCCAACTTGTCCTCTCTCAAACTCTAGAGTTCATAGGGACCCTCCTAAACACTCAGCAATCAAGTTCATTTGTGCCCCAGCTCTGCTGTGCTCGACTTAATCAGTTAGCATCTCAAGCATGCCTTAAGAACTTTTACTGTTTGAGAAATACTACAGCTTCTGGGTCATATGCAATCAATGGTGTATGTTCCATATGCCTGCTTACACATGCGCACAGCCCAGTGGACATTAGCATCCCAGTGGTCTCAAGCATCAGGTCGCCTGGGGGATAACTGTCTCTACCATTCTGAGCTCGTCTTTCCATTGGTGGTGATCTCCAGAAATTCTCCTTGTAAGTTCACCTTTTCAGAGGCCAGCACATCAATGTACCTTGACAACAGATGCATCCAGACTGGGCTGGGGAGCTCATCTGGAATCTCTCTCCACTCAAGGGTTCTGGTCTCAGCAGGAGTCATAACTCCACATAAATCTGCTGGAACTCAGAGCCATTCTCAATGCTCTCAAAGTCTTTCAGGACTATCTTCGTTGCTGCAGAGTCCTAGTCCAAACCGACAATCAAGTAGCCATGTTCTACGTGAATAAGCAGGGCAGAACATGCTCTTGGACTCTCTTCAGCGAGGCTCTACATCTCTGGTCCTTTGCCATACATCATCACATTTACCTCCATGCGGTGTATCTCCCAGGCAAGCACAATATCTTAGTGAACAGCTAAGTCGAATCCTCCATCCCCACAAGTGGTCTCTTCATGCAGACAGTGTCTCACATTTTGCAAATCTGGGGGACTCCAGAGATAGACCTGTTTGCAAGTCCTCAGAATGCCAAGCTCCTTCACCAGGACTCCTGCACTGGACGGCCAGCAAGTGGATGCTTTTCACCTCCACTGGCGTTAAAGCTTCCTATATGCCTTCCTTCCCATTCCCAAGACTCTTTTCAAACTCAAGAGAGACAAGGGCTTAATGATACTCATAGCCCCATGCTGGCCACATCAACCGTGGTACCTTCTCCTTCTACGTCTGTCTCAGGCTCAATCCATAGATCTGGGGTCTGCTCCAGATCTCCTCTCTTAGGAGGAGGGGACGCTGCTCCATCCCAATCCAGAGTCTCTCCATCTCACAACATGGCTGCTGAAGGCATAACCTTCCAAGACATTAACCTTCTCCAGGAGGTTAAGGACGTCCTCTTAGCTTCTAAGAAGCCATTCACCAGACAGTCCTACGCTTTCAAGTGGCGTAGGTTTTTTTTCTGGTGGTCTCAGCTCTGATGGAGGCGCTACTTGAGTACCTCCACCGCCTATCTTCTTCTGGACTCAAAACCAATTCAGTAAGAGTACACCTAAGTGCAATTGCTGCCTCTCACATGCCCTTAGATGGCCAGCCCATCTCTTCTCAGCCGCTTGTAGCACGCTTCATGAGGGGTCTTCTATTAACCAAACCTCCCATTAAGCCGCCTCCAGTGGCATGGGACCTTAATGTTTTTCTAGGACAGCTTCTCAAGCCTCCCTTTGAACCTCTAGCCACTACCTCTCTGAAGTTTCTCACATGGAAGGTCACCTTCCATATTGCTCTCACTTCAGCAAGGCGCATTAGTGAGCTCCAGGCTTTGGTGGCTGACACTCCTTAGGACTCATCCTCTCTTCATGCCGAAGATGGTCTCGCCCTTCCATATGAACCAGTTGGTCTACCTTCCTGTGTTTTTCCCTAGACCACATTTGTCTAGGGCAGAAGTAACACTCTGGATTGTAAACGTGTCTTAGCTTTTTATCTTCAGAGAACTTGAGAGCACCGAAAAGCCTTCTAGCTTTTCATTTCCTTTGACTCGCGTCACCTTGGCTTGCCAGTCTCCAACTGTACTCTCTCCAAGTGGATAGCTGACTGCATCACCTTTGCTTATGAGAAGGCAGGACTCTCCCTTGAGGGTCACGTCACTGCCCATAATGTTCGAACCATGGCTACCTCAATGGCAAATCTATGCTCTGTAGCTACTGATGAGATCTGCAAAGCACCAACTTGGTCTTCGGTCCACACTTTTGCTGCTCCCTATTGCCTGGACAAGGACTCCTGTCGGGATGCCATGTTTGTCCAAGCTGTTCTCCAGCATCTCTTTCAGACTTAGAGCAACTCCTATCCTCCGTCCTGGGTTTCCATACCAGACATCTGTGCGAGATACATGACTTCTTTAGGCATACCTGTGAAAATCCAGCTGCTTCTGAGGTAATCTCTCTGGCATCTTCTAGCTAGGGAGTCCCATATGTGAAGACTACATTCCTGCTTGTTCCTGGAGATAGCATAGTTACTCACCTGTAACAGGTGATCTCCGGGAACAGCAGGAATTTAGTCTTTACAACCCACCCTCTTCCCCTAGGAGTTATAGGTCTTCTTTTCTTTCTCTCCTTTTATCTCAGCTACAAACTCAACTGAGGAGGGGAGAGCTGAGAAGGCAGCTATGCAGGCGCAGTGGAACGCTCCCAAAAGCTTTCTTTTTGGACGCTGGGGAGCGTTCCCATGCGGGGTCCATTGGTACCAACATCACCGATATGTAAAGACTACATTCCATATGTGAAGACTAAATTCTTGCTGTTCCCAGAGGTCACCTGTTACAGGTGAGTAACTGCGCTTTACCTGCTGGGAGAGTAAACATGTAGATACACTCTCAAGAGTAACGTTGCTTTGTATGACATTCATGTGCTCATATGCACTGGATACTTGTGGGAGGGCTGATAGGCTAGAGGTTCACCTAGGGCACCCAATATGTCTGCATTAGCACCCATAGACCCAGCTCTTATGCCATCATCTGCAACAGGACAGATGATTGCACAATCCTGATTAGCAAACACTTATCGGGGGAAGGCCCCTGCAATACCAGCAGCAGTGGGGGATGGAGGTACATTCTCCCCTCCTACCCTTGTGATTACATGGTCATTGCTGTAGCTGGAGAAGAGCATGTTCAGGACAGTCAATCATTGGTGGACGTCCAGCACTGGTGAGGAGTGGGAGACGGGGCATGTGCTGGAAGGACAACCAGCACTGGTGAGGAGTGGGAGACAGGGTATGTGCTCAGTGTAATATTACTACTGACCATTTGTATAGTGCTACAAGGCGTACCAGAGTCAGGCCACACCTATTCAGTATTGGAGATGGCTGAATACAGTTGGTGCAGGAGTATGCAAATGAGGTATTGTAACTAGGGAAAATTGTAGGACAAGCACATAATTGTGCTGTCTGACCACCTCCTACTCTGCATGGGGGTCCACATACTGGTGCCATGGCCTTTGTTTCTGGGGGCTCATGCCCCTTCACCCTGATCATAGGAGGGCATGTTAGGAACAGGGGTGGTTCTGTGGATAGCCTCCCAATCTTTGGCAGTTGTTTGGCTACAGGAGTGGATGTCCATCTCCTGGAATACCAGGTGTTTGTGGGATGGTTGTTCTCTATGCCTTATGTAGGGACTGTGTCTGGACAACCTGGACCCCTTTGCGGGAAGGGTAGAACTCTTGCTAAATACACCCTGTATCGGTCTGGTCTCTGTGTTGACACACCATTGTGCATTCCCTTTGTCCACATCCCTAGCAAAGGTTTAGTTTCAGGTGACTGAGAAATAATAAGTCCCACTCCTAGTTAAGGCCTTGCACACTTTCTGTTGTGCTATAGGTTGTCAGGCAGCCAGGGTTCCATACACCAGAGCCCACATGCTGGGTAATGCTGACACACTGCGTTCACCAGGCCCCCTTGCTCATGCAGCTGCAACAGTTATGCCGTAACTCCTAACTCTTCCATACACAGCTGCAGCAGTCTCTATTCATGGGTTTACTTCACTGATTTGTATGCCCCACCCCCCTGTACTTTGACCTGTATCTGTGAGCTGTGCCACAGGGTGCACATATTCCACAGACAGCCTTCTTTATGCTTCACTGGTCACTTGCTCTGTTGGTGGGGTTGGGGGATCAAGAATTGTTGTCTATTCTCTCTGCTAAGATATGGTGGGCTGCATCTACCCGTTACATTGCTTATGCTCCTCTCTCAGACATTGAAGGGCAGGCCCTTGGGGCCCCATAAACAGCCTATATGCTATCAAGCCCCTCTGGTTACATTAAAGCTACCAGGCTGTGTCCTCTCTCATTCTGCAAGGCACTCTTAACCATCTGTGCATCCCAACTCCTCTCCTCAGTTCTTCATTTTCCACAGAGCCAGCAGGTTCTTGTCCCTACTCGAAAAACATTTTTTGTGTGTTTTATCTGTGCTCTGCCTTTCCATTGACACCAGTACCTTCATTTTTTTTTTTCTTTTACTTTTCTAATTGCTAGTTTCACAGCCAGTTTAGGCCTCTACCTATTTTTCTTGTCACAGTAGAAAAACATGCCAGTGATTTAATAATAAAAAAACCAAACCCACTACCAAATGTTCTGGTACTATCTCAGTTACCAATAAACATGACTGGTGTTTAAAATGTATGGAGCCACAGCATCTACCAAAAGAATGTCTTTTGTGACAGCAAATTACAAAACGAGGCCTAAAGAACAAAGCTAATAAGTATGATTCTCTGCTAACAAGCAGGAAGTTAGTCCTCACATATAGGTGGTGTTGGTGCAGACATCTTCCCACCCAAAGATGCCATCTTACCTCAGTATAATGACATAGCTCAGTAAAACATAAAAAAACCCCAACCAGCCATATACGGAGAAGGGAGGGAAGGTTATGAGGACTGATTCCTTCTATCATTGTATAACACCTGTTACAGTTGAGTAACTCGCTTTCTCTAGGAACAAGCAAGTACTCAGTCCTCACATATGGGACTCCCAAGCAAAAACCTGTAAAGCTACAGGCGCCCCAAGAAGCAGACCATGAAGGGCGGCAGGGGGTGCTGATGGGCTGGAAGTCTGACACAGCAACAGCATCATCGAAGATGCAATCCCCACTCCAGAAGCCTGAACATTACCAGTGGAGGGAAGGAGTTGCACTTTTCCCTGAAGAGGTGATGGAGTACTGCTTGGCTAAAGGTGCTGTTCCTCCAGGAGGTCTCCTTCAGACAGTAACATGCAGCAAAGGTGTGCACAGATGACAGGCTAGCAGATCTGCAGTTAGGGCACAGAGTGAAGACTCACCACAGCATGCACATTGTGAGCAGTCACATGATGCTCCAGAGAGAGCCCCACCTGGCAATAAGGAAATGAAATACACAGACACCCAGCATGAGAGGGGGCTCTTGGAGACCGAGCCCCAGACAACAGGTCAAAAGAGACAAAAAGCTACATTGAACGGTGATGGGGGCTGTATTCTCTAGCTGTAAAAGGACAATGCATGCTTACAATTGAGCATGTGCAGAGACACCTCTGTCCTGGAAGAATGAGGCCTAGGAAAGAAGGTGGGCAAAACCACCTCTTGGTTCAAATGGAAGGCAGAGATAACCTTTGGCAAGAATTGAGGGCGAGTCTGAAGGACCACTCTGTTTCTGTAGAACCTGCAGCTCGCTCACACGCCTGGCCACCAGGAACATGACTTTTCAGAAAAGATGAGATGGCAGGTGGCCACAGGTTCAAAGGGTGGAGCCATAAGCTTCCCCGGCACCACATCGAGGTCCCAAGTCACTGGCAGCAGACGGATCAGGGGCCAGGAGAAGAGGCAGCCCCTCATGAATCTACCTACCAGAGGGTGCAGCAACACTGCCTGGCTCTCCACTTTGTGATAATCCGCGTGCACCTCTGTGCTGTGTTGGACTTCAGGCCAGCCCCCAACAAATGCAAGAATGTACTGCAGGATGCCTGGCATCATGCAGGAGAAAGGGTTAAAGCCTTCATACACACACCAGTACAAAAACCTGTGCTGCTTAAAAGCATATGCCCTTTGCGTGGAGTCCTTACATGAGGCAAGGAGAACATCCTCAATCTGCCTAGATAGGCGGTGATGCGCTATAGCTAGCCTCTCAGCATCCAGACTCAGAACCAGGGATGGGAGGTTGGGGTGCAGCAGTGTCCTGTCCTCCTGATATAGCAGGTCCAGGGTGCTCCCTAGGAGTAGTGGGTCCCTGCAGGACAGCTACAGAGGTAGGGGGAACCAGGGTTGCCTGGGCACAATGAGAAGGACTAAGGATGCTTCCTTATGGATCTTGAGGAGGGCCTGCGGCACCAGTGGTGAGGAGAGGAACGTATATAGGAAGCTCCCAGCCTAGGAGAGGAAAAAGGCATCCGCTGCCACCTCCCTGTCCTAGGCCAGCCTCTGGGAGCAGAAGCATGGTAGCTGCACATTGTCTGGACTGGCAAAGAAGTTGATCTCCAGGGTCTCACAGTGCCAGAAGACCTTCCCTAGCATGGTTGGATTCAGTCTCCACTTGTGGCGGCTGGAAGACACGGCTCAGGTGGTTGGCTAGCACATTATCCTGAGCTGGCAAGTATACCACTCTGAGGGAGATGTTCTTCCCCATCGTGAAGTTCCAGAGGTGCACCGTCTCCCAGCAGATGTGGTATGACCCTGTGGCCACTTGCTTGTTGATGTAGTACATCGCCACCTGGTTCCCCTGCCCTTCCAGATAAGCCTGGAAGACACTCAGGACATGGTAACTCAGAGTTCCAGCAGGTTGTTCTGCAAGGCACTCTCCTCTGGTGACCACGGGCCCTGCAACTGCAGATGATTGCAGTGGGGGCCACCCACCCAAGCTTGGACATGTCCATTGTGAGGATGCGGCCCACCAGAGGAGCCTGAAAGGGTAGGCCAACTCAGAGGTTGAGGGGGTCCTGCCACCAGGCGGGGAAGGGCATCAGGGCCGGCTTTAACAGGATATGGTCCTCCAGGTGGCTGGAAGCTTGCATTCGCTGCACCTGCCTCATGCAAACAGGGTGATGAGGATGCCATGTGCCCCAGGAGACGGCGCATTTGTCTGGTGGTCACCACTGGGCCAGGGCTGATAAGCGCTGAGCTCACTCAAGTGGAATTGAATAGGGCACTGATGGAACTCCAATTGCTGGGTGGACCGTAGATGAGACTTTAGGCAGTTCACCACAAAGCCCAAGCTCTGGAGCAGCCCTATAGTGCATTGCATTGCACACCTGGCATGGTGGCTCGAATGAGCTAGTCATCTAGATAAGGGAAGACGAACATGCCCAGGAGTCTGAGGTGAGTGGCCATGACTACCAGGCAGTTTGTGAATACCCTGGGAGCAGAAGCGAGGCCAAAGGAGAGTGCCTTCTGCCAATGACAAACTGGAGGTACTGAAGGTGCCTTGGGTGAATCAGCATGCGGGTGGAGGCTTCTTTGAGATCCACGGAGTATAGCCAACCTCCCTGAAGGAGGTAGGGCAGCAGGGTTCCAAGGGATACCATCTTGAACTTTTCCTTGACCTGGAAGTGGTTTAGGTCCCATAGATCCTGGATGGGCTGGAAGCCCCCAGTCTTCTTGGGGACAAGGAAGTAGTGGGAATAGAACCCTCTGCCCTAGAGAGGCAGGGGGGGGGGGCTGGCTCCACCGCTTGATCTTTGAGTAAACCCTCTAGCTCCTTTAGCAGAAGCTCCCTGCGCAAGGAGTCCATAGGTAATTCCCCAGGGAAGAAGGGAGGAAATAACCTTCCCCAACTACCTGCACCACCCAGGCATCCATGCTAATACTTGGCCACTGTTGAGCAAAGTGGACCAGCCGTCCTCTTGTAAACCCTACACCTCTTGGGGGAGGGAGGCTATGCCCAAGGAGTCAAACCACCCGCCCCGCGCCCCCCCCAGGCTGTGGCTGGGGCACTGTTTGGGGGTCTTTGGCTTATGGGGACTATGCCCCTGTGGGGGAGCATGATAGGCCTGAAACTCGTGATATTTTCCATTCCCCGGGAACAAGCAGGAAGTCAGTCCCCACATACAGGTGACATCAATGCCAACAGAGCCTGTGCGAAGCAAGTCCCCAGCTTTCAAAGAAAGCTTTTGGGAATTGCTACCACACATGTGTGAACCCCCTTCCCACCCAAAGGAGCCATTTTGCTCAGTCTCTTGTTTTCCATGGAGCCCATCAGACTGTCCCTGTCCTGGAAAAAGTTGATTTTTCTTTCCTTTTTTGCCTTTTGGCTGTTTTTTCCAGTGTTGCACCGGTACCTTTCCTGCCCAACCCCGGTACCTCTATCAGGCCAGCTCCCTTTTTCTTTTTTGATTTTTTTTTTTTTTTTTTGCCCTTTTCCCCCCCTCGCTGGCAGCCCAAAGGGTCTTCGACCTTGCTGGGGTCCTTTTTCCCCCCCCAATGGTTACCAGTAGGTTCAAAAAGTGCAATCGGTGCGGGAAGATTATGTCCCTCACTGATACGCATGACTGCTGCCTCCGGTGCCTTGGCCCAGACGTCTGTGGCCTCTGCCAAAAGATGTCCTCGAAGGCCTTGAGAAGCTGCCGCCAGCAGCAGCATGGAAAAATTTTTCCTGATGGCCCCATGCATCCGAGAGCCAGGACCTCGTCTGAGGCCTCCACGCCTCGGGAGGAGCAGTCCAAACCCGAGCGTCGTGGAAGGGCCTCAGAGAGGGGGTCTCCCTCAAGGGAACCGAAAAGAAGGAAGAAATCTTTGACGGTGGCGTTTCTGAATGACTTGGAATGGCCAGGTCCCTCATGGGGCAGGTCGCAGAGCCCCGAGCACCAGCCCGAGGCATCTGAGAAGGAGCGCCCAGCCAAGGCTCCCCTAAAGACATGGTCGCGGACCAGCCCTGGCAAGTACATCCTAGCCTAGTTGAGGACACCCCTCCGGGGGAACCAGCTTCGGGCCCGAGCACATTGGTGCCCAAGCCGAAGGCCGTGGAGCCCCTGGAACTGATGTCCAGGATGCACAGGAACACTGCCTTCCTGAAGTAGCAGCAGGCGTTGGTATCCGGCGCGTCCGGTTCCTCTGCCCCGACCACTGGGTGTTTGACGTCGAAGTCGACCCCGGAGGCCGAGCCGATCCTCAAAGCCTTGCAGGCCAGAGTAGATCCATGGCAGAGGTCATGCTTGGCCTCCCATTCATCGGGACCGAGGTAGTCACCGGCAAGCGCTGGGTCAGATGGCGCCAGGCCCCTTGGGGCCCGAGGAGTGCCACCAGTCGACCTCCGCGTGGGAATCTGAGGACAAGGAGTCACTGGACACCCGCCGTCATGGAGATGGCCCGTCCAATTCCCTGTCTGGAGGCACCAAGGAGTGCGTTTTCTGGCTTTTTTTAAATTTTTTATTTAAAGGCTTTTGTACAAATACAAAAAAAGAATATTGGTACAATCCACTCCCGGAGTACTTGCTCAATAATTCGACACAATCTTCAGTCACAATTGCTATATCACAGCCTTATAATTTTTTGTCTTTATTCACAGAGTTTTGTTATTACCAAATTTTCCCTCTCAACTATTTCCCTCTCCTCCCCTACCCCTCAGTCCTCCCCTGTTCTTTGCCACAAATTCTATAAGTTAAGGGGTATCCAGCCCTCCTAACATTGCTAGGAAAGAGGAGATGAGGATTGCCCCTTAGTGGGAGGGCTTATCACATATCTCCGGCTAAGATAGAGATATTGCAGGCTGGGAGCCATACTTCAATACAAAAGCCTCCCATACCTGCTCAAACTGGGGCAGATGCATCCTCCCAACTGCCACCCCCCTTTCCATTGTGTATAGGTCCCACATTCGGTCTAGCCAGCATGATTGCGCCAGAGGTGATACCTGTTTCCAGGTGGCCACCAGGGTCAACCTAGCTGCATTCAGACTGTGACGAATCAATGTCAACTGGGGAAGCCTTCAGTTAGGGACTCTCCTCCCGAAAAGAAAAATACCTGGGCCCCAAGGGATGTTCAGCCCAATCATTTGTTTCAGGTGATATTATATCCCTCTCCAAAAACCCTGGATGTGAGGGCATAACCACCACACATGCACCAAGGTGACTTTCCCAGCACAAATTGGGTACTCTCAGGAAAGCTTGAGCCACTCGTATGGGCGTCATATACAATCTGTAAACTAGCTTATAATTGTTTTCCCAGGCATTAACAGCCACCAAGCTTCTCCAGAGCCTACTTTCAATCTGCTCCCACTGTTATTCATTGTATGAGAGGTGCAACTCCTGCATCCACTGAGCTCTATGTTTGCCCTTCCCAAAATGCTGTTTCTGTAAATCTGCATACAAGGCCGCAATAAGACCTTTCATGCTTGTGCAATCCTCACACAGGCGTTCAACATCTGTCAACACTCAAGCAACTTGGTGCCTGACTACCCGACTCCTCACCCAGTGCATCACCTGCACATAGTGATAAACATGGTGTTTAGGAAGATCATACTCCTCCCACAACTCCCAAAAGGGGCGAAGAACACCATCCTCAAAGAATTGGCTCACACAGCCGAGCCCCTTATGCCCCAACTGTCGAAAAATCAGTTCACTCATACCAGGAGGGAAAGCATTGTTGTGACCTATAGGCACCAAGGAGGGATAGCATTGCCCCTCATGGCCAAAAAGAACAATCCCAGCACTGGAGGGTATGAGTTATATATGGCTTTTCAATACGCATGCTCCCCCCCCCCCCTGTAACTTAGTGCAAAGCCACAATCTGTCCCCCAACCCGGCCCCTCCTGCCAAATCCCTTTCCATTTGCATCCAACACTTGGAGCTATCAGAGTTCATCCATTCCACCCCTGCCCGACACTGTGCCACCGCATAATACCAATGAAGGTTAGAGGCCCCCATTTCCCCTCACCCCAGTTGAGAATATAGAATCTTGCGATCTATTCGAGGCCGTTTGAATTTACATATGAACTTCATGATTAATGCTTGCCAGGACTCCAAGACCCCTTGCGACAAGAGTATGGGGAGTACCTGAAAGAGGTACAGGAATCGGGGGAGCACCACCATTTTTGTTACAGCAATACGCCCAAACCATGACAGCATCAGTCCCGCCCAAGACTCCAAATCCCATTTAACTTGTTGGAGCAAGGGTCCAAAGATCGCCCAATATAGTACAGTCCTATCTACCGTGTCATTTACACCCAGGTAACGAAGAGCTTTATCCACCCATCGAAAAGGAAGGCATGCCTTCAAGTTGTGTGCTTCCTCGACCCCAACATTTAAGATTTACGATTTAGCATAGTTAATTTTAAACCCTGAAACCTGCAAAAAGGTGCATTGCACTGGGAAGAGAGATACCAGGGACGGTCAGAGACAGTATGATGTCATCTGCAAAAAGTGCTATTTTATATTCACGAGAGCCCACCCTTACACCGGCTACCCCAGGATGTTCGTGAAAGCTTTGCGCCAGTGATTCTATGACTAACACAAATAGTAATGGGGATAAAGGGACGCCCCTGCCGAGTGCCCCTCTCCAATTCAAAACTCTTCGATTGTCCCCCATTGATTTGGATGCTAGCTCTGGGTCCCTGATAGACTTTGCACCCATCGCAAAAAGTTGGGCCCAAACCCCATCCTATCCAATACCTGCCATAGGAAACCCCAGCTGACCCTATCAACCGCCTTCTCGGCATCAACTCCCACCAATAGCACCAGTTGGGGATCATGGCGCGCAACATGTATCACTTTTAACATCAGCTGTACATTATCAGCGGCCTGACAGCCGGGCACAAAACCGACCTGGTCAGGGTGCACCAGACCTGGAAGGGCCTGATTTAGTTGAACAGCCAGTATTTTAACATCCATATTTAACATGGAGATGGGGCGGTATGAAGCTGCATCTTGAACTGGCTTACCCCAGCTTAGGTATTACCGCAATGACAGCTTCCAGTTGTGTAGTAGACAGCGACAACCCTCGTAACACCTCATTGAAGAGCACCATCGAAGTGGGCACCAACTGGGCGTTATATTTTTTTTTATAATACTCTGAGGGGAATCCATCACTACCAGGTGCCCTCCCAGCCGTCAATCAGCAAATGGCCCCATCCACTTCCTGCACTGTAATTTCTGCCTCTAGCTGCTCCCTTTCCAGGTCTGTCAGATGCAGCAGGGAAATGTCACATAAATAGCCATCCGCTTGGGCAGAGTCAAAAGGCTCTGCCTTATACAATTGCGCCAAATATTCTGCAAAGACTGTACTTATCTCCCAAGACTCCACCCACAAGACTCCCCATGAATCCCGAATCTCGCAGACCACTCAAAGTGTGCTGCTTCTGAAGCCTAAAAGATATTGCCCAACCTTGTTCCCCTGCTCGTAAAATGTTTGACACAGTCTGCGTCACATGTTGTTTAAGTCTCTTTGTGCATAAGTATCTAATTGGGCCTGTGTTTTCTGCCATTGACACCATACACGTTTAGAGCCAGTCTGCGCGTGTTCTAACTGAAGGTGCCTGACCTTCCCCTCTAACCACTGCGATTCCCGCATCCAAGCCTTCTTAGCTCGAGCCACCTCAGCCAGGAGATGGCATTAAAGGCATCCCAAACCACTGGCAATGAAACTTCGTTGGTGGCATTCAGCTCAGAGAACTCCTGTATAAATCGCCCATGCTCCTGCACAGCACCATGTCCCACCTTCACCCCCCCCCCCATCCATCAGACGCTGATCCAACAAAAAGTAATCGATATGCATATGTACCTGATGGACTGGTGAGTAGTAGGTATATCTTTCCCCCCCCCCCCTCAATGAGTGTCCCTCCAAACGTCCCGTAAACCCACATCAGCCATAAACGTCTGAAGCGCCCAGCTAATCCCACTTCCCTCCCTAGTACTCTTCTCTGTGGAATCCAAGTGAGGTATCATATGGGCATTATAGTCTCCTCCCAAGATGATAGGCCCCTTCACAAACTCTGCCAACATAACCTTTAATCATGCAAAAAAATGTCACCTGGCCCCCATTAGGTGCATAAATATTAGCCAAAGTGATGGGAAGCCCATCAAGGCGGGCATTCATAAAAAGCCAGCACCCCACTACCCATAAGAGTAGAGGAAATAGCATGGCCACTCCACATTTCTTCCGGCCTCTCTCATCTGACGCTACCCACACTTCAGAGTAGGGTTTACATTTCAGCTTGCCTTGATTAGCACAGTGGAGGTGCATCTCTTGCAAGAACACAGCTTCGCCCTTCAGAGTCCCCAGCTCTTTAAATAATAGAGAATGTTTTGGGGTCGAGTTGAGGCCTTTTACATTAAAGGTTTTGACCTTCAGCATAATATACTACCCACCCCCTCTCTCTCCCCTCTTAATGGCATTCTACACAGACATCAAACCCTCCTGTCAACCCCCTCCCAGCTTCCCCTTAAAAAGAGTATCTCCACCCTCCACTCTCCCCACCCTACTTTTCTCAGACCCCCCTTTACTGTAGCTCTTCTTCCCCTATCTCTCCTGAACCCCCTTGTCCATCTCCACCCTCCCTCCCCATCGCCACCCTGACAGGGGCATGGGACCAACAACCCAAAATCAAGGCTACCCAAGTCCCTCTCCATTACAACATTAACCCTTTTATCAGCCCCACACATTTCCAACAGCTAACCTGATATAATAAGAAAAAAGGCGCCAACTAGAGAAAGGCAACATATCTACCCATCACACGGAGTCCAAATATTCTCCCACTGATAGGGTTTGTCCATTTATAACTCCACATCTTCAGCAGTTCCAGCCACCAAGTCACCATGTAGCCACAGAGTCTCCTGCAGGAGCAGGCTGGAGGCGGCAAGAATTAATATCCAGCCACACCAGACAGCTGGGTCCCTTTTAATCAATATTAAAATTTATAACTTAAGAATTGCACCATTAGATAAGTAGCTAAGTTATAAATTTTAATATTGATTAAAAGGGACCCGGCTGTCTGGTGTGGCTGGATATTAATTCTTGCTGCCTCCAGCCTGCTCCGACAAAAAAAAATTGGTTGAGATATAAGGTGTTTTTTTCTTTGGTTTGTTATTTTTTGCTTTTAGTGTTTGTTACTACCGAACAAGGGCTCTATTCAGAGTCTCCTGAAGCAAGATCCAGCATTCTCCCAACCTACAGGCACGCAGGATCATTCTATCCCTTGATATATTGGGTGTTTCTTCCCAATTGCGTCCATTTCAAATACTGAATCTTGGGTGCAGAGATCACTGGCTGTATATTATCCTCCACAAGGCCAGCGTGGTGGAGCGCTCTCCACGCCTCAGTATGATCTTTTGCAGAAACCTTTTTGTTCCCCAGCATAAAGTTCATTTGGAAAGGGAAGGACCAGGAGTAGCAAATCCCTTCTCTGTTCAATACCTCTATGATAGACTCATCTCCCGCCGGCAGACCAGTGTGAAAGTCGAGAGGTCCTGATAGGGGGAGACAGTTGCATCTTGATATTGGACAGTTTTCCTTTCCCAGCCTCTGCAGAATCTGTATAGCGCAGAAAGCGAGCAATAACATCCTGTGGTTGATTATTCAGGGGCTTACCCAACGCCTGATGTACCCTCTCAATCTCCATGTTAGCCCCTCAGGACGAAAACTCCTGTGTCGTTACAAGGGCGTTAAGCTAGTGCTCACCCCACCTGCAGCCTCCAGTATACCTCAGAAGCGCACATTATTTCTGCGGGCCCGATTTTCTGTGTCATCAATCTTATAAGTTCCAGCACCTGGGAACGTTGCCAGTTCACTGTGCACTGCATGTCTTACCAAAGTTTCAGCATGGTCCTCCATTTTGGTTTCTACCTCCTCCACCCGGTGGTCTAGCTCTTTAATGTCTCCACGGAGCTCCGCAATCGTGGATGTCACCTCCTCCCACATAGACCGGAATGCTGCAGCAAGCTCTTCAAAACCCCTTTGGAGTTCACTTTGCAAAAGTGAGTGTGCTGAGTTTGCTCCGTTTCCTTGCTCTAACTCACTTAAAGTTTCCTCTCCCGATTCCTCCGACGCTGGCCTCTGCGGGGAACCACCATGCAATCCGGCCTTGTCCATCAGCCGCTGGGAAGCACACAGCTTTTCTTTTGCCTCTGGCACCTTAATTTTTGTAGCCATGTAGTCCCACCTCCTTCTGCTGTACTTTGATAGTTCTCCGGTCCATCTAGGCACTTTTAGAGGCTTTTTTGTCTCCTCGGGGCAGCGTAGAGAAAAACATAAGCTGCCATGTGCTTCGGTAACATCACCAGATCCTTGTTTTCTGGCTTTTAATGTAATGCATAGCCAACTCCACAACAATGGAGTAAATGTGACTGCTGTGTTTTCTGGAAGCTGGGGCTCCAGCCAACTTGATATTGCAAATTGAGTCAACTGTTCACAGTCGGCACAGTCACTAGGGTCTTCCTGAAAAGCAGCCGCTCCATGATGGGGGGCATGGGCACTGTCAGTGCCTCCTGAAGAGCCGCCTCATACTGGAGAAAGCACAGTTACTTACCTGTAACAGGAGATCTCTGGGAACAGCAGGAATAAGTCTTCACATATGGGTATCGTCAGTACCAACGGAGCCTGCGCGGGAACACTCCCCAGCGTCTAATAAGAAAGCTTTTGGGAGCATCCCACAGCACCTGCGTGCTGCCTTCCCACCTTTCCCAACAGCCTCTCTCCAGTTCGAGTTTTAAAGCGGAGACAAAAAGAGAGAGAGAGGGAAGGAAAGATAGAGAGATACAACTCCTAGGGGAGGTGGGTGGGTTGTGAAGACTTATTCCTGCTGTTCCCAGGAACAAGCAGGAATGGAGTCTTCACATATGGGGACTCCCTAGCTGCAGATGCCAGGGAGAGACCCCAGAGTTGTGTGTCCTTGAAAAGGGCTCTACCTCCCCCCATGGATCTCTGGCATCCAACCAGGGTAGGTGGGTAGGAGTTGATTAGGAATAGAACAGGTGTTTGAGAACAGCCTGACCAAACGAGGCATCCCGGCAGGAGTCTTTGTCCAAACAGTAATGGGCTGTGAAGGTCTGAACCGAGGCCCAAGTGGCCGCTCGACAGATTTGGTCGATGGACAGAGTTTAGATGAGCCATTGAGGCTGCCATGGCCCTCACATTGTGAGCTGTGACATGGCCCTCCAGAGAAAGGTTCCTACTCTGGTAGGCGAAAGAAATACACTGAGCATTCCAGTTGGACAGTGTTCTCTTAGAAACGAAGTCCTAAATGGGAAGGATCAAAAGCAACAAAGAGTTGAGAAGACTTTCTATGTTGCTGTGTTCTTTGTAAGTAAAAGGCGAGAGCTCTTTTACAATCCAAAGTATGAAGATTCCTCTCTGCACTTGATGCATGAGGTCCTGGAAAAAAGACAAGTAAGAATACCTCTTGGTTCAGATGAAAAGGCGAGACCACTTTAGGCATAAAGTGTGGATTGGTCCTGAGGACTACCTTATCATGATGGAACCTTGTATAAGGAGGATTAGCCACCAAGGCTTGCAATTCACTGATGCGGCATGCTGAGGTGACTGCAATGAGGAAGATAACCTTCCAAGAAAGAAATTTCAAGGAGGTGATGGCTAAAGGTTCAAAGGGTGGCTTCATAAGCTGGCCAAGAACCAGATTTAAGTCCCATGCCACTGGAGGTGGTCTAATGGTAGGTTTAGTTAAAAGAAGGCCTCTCATGAATCTTGCTATAAGAGGATGAGAGGAAATAGGTTGTCCATTGAGAGGCTTGAGGGACGCTGCAATAGCACTCAAATGGACTCTTACTGAATTCGTTTTAAGGCCTGCATGGGATAGATGCAGAAGATACTCTAGTAAAGAATTCAAAGTTATTGCAGGAGGGTTAAGACCCTTCTCTGAACACCAAATGGTAAATCTTTTCCATTTGAAAGCATAAGAACGTCTAGTGGAAGGTTTTCTAGAAGCATGAAGAATATCTATGACTTGCTGAGAGAGATGAAAAACTTGAAGGTCTAGGCCAGCGATGGCGAACCTATGGCACGCGTGCCAGCTGTGGCACGTGAAGGCCTTGCAGCTGGCACGCGGGAAGGTCCGCAATCGAAAAAAAAAAAAAAAAAACCCTGTCTGCTGCCGCTGTCGGGGCCTCCGCGGCAGAATCGAGCGTGCCGCGGGGCCCCCCTGTACCCGGCAGATCCTGCCCTCCCCGTAGCAGCTCTCTCTTTGGAGCTACAGTCAGACGCGCCGGCTTGCAGAGCGCGAAGGGAAGAGTTTCCCTTTCGCGACTCCGTTAAGCCCGCGGGGGCTGATGGGAACTTCCATCAGCCCCCGCGGGCTTAACAGAGCAGCGAGGGAACTCTTCCCTCGCGCTCTGCAAGCCGGCGCGTCTGACTGCAGCTCCAAAGAGAGAGCTGCTACGGGGAGGGCAGGATCTGCCGGGTACAGGGGGGCCCCGCGGCACGCTCGATTCTGCCGCGGCGGCCCCGACAGCGGCAGCAGACAGGTTTTCTTTTTTTTTTTTAATTTTCCCTGGGCTGGCCTGGGCTGGGGGGGGTGGGGGGTAGGAGTGGTGATGGGCTGGGCTGGGCTGGGGGGGGGTTAGGAGTGGTGATGGGCTGGAGGGGGGGTTAGGAGTGGTGATGGGCTGGGCTGGGCTGGGCTGGGGGGGTTAGGAGTGGTGATGGGCTGGGCTGGGCTGGGGGGTTAGGAGTGGTGATGGGCTGGGCTGGGCTGGGGGGGGGTTAGGAGTAGTGATGGGCTGGGCTGGGCTGGGCTGGGGGGTGTTAGGAGTAGTGATGGGCTGGGGTGGGGGGGGGGTTTAGGAGTGGTGATGGGCACTGGGCTGGGGGGGTTAGGAGTGGTGATGGGCACTGGGCTGGGGGGGTTAGGAGTGGTGATGGACACTGGGCTGGCTTGGGGGGGTTAGGAGTGGTGATGGACACTGGGCTGGCTGGGGGGGTTAGGAGTGGTGATGGGCACTGGGCTGGCTGGGGGGGTTAGGAGTGGTGATGGGCGCTGGGGGGGTAAGGAGTAGTGATAGGCGCTGGGGGGGCTTAAACTAAAAATTGAGTGATGGGGGATTAGGACTGGGAGTGGGCTGATGGGGAGGTTAGGACTGGAAATGGGCTGGTGGGATTAGGACTGGGAGTGGGCTATGGGGGGCTAGGACTGGTAATGGGTTGGGGGGGTTGCTAGGACTGGAAATGGGCTGAGTGGAAGGGGGCTTGAACTGCAAATAGCTGTTGGGGATGGGGCTTGGAAAGTAAATGGGCTAAGGGAAGTGGGGGGCTTGAAGAAGGGAATGGATGCTGGGTGAGACTGGAACTAGAAGGGAGCTGATGTTGGGGGAGGATTAGAATGGGATGGGGCTGGGAGAGTAAAATGGAGAGGGGAAAAATATTTTGTGTAGGAGGGATGATATATCTACAATTGGCCAGGTATGTGGAGAGTAATTGGGGATTGAGGATGGAGGGGTAAAATTTGTGTGGATGAAATAGGAATGAGGAAAGAGCAAAAGGAGAAAGATTAGTATGTTAAAGCAGATGTAGAGAGAGAGAGAATGGAAAAAAAACTAGAAGAGAGAAGAAAGGACAAATGGACAGCAGACGATGGAGAGTTAGCAGAAAACATGAAGAAACCAGAAGAAAATGGCTGGACCAATTGCAACTGAAAAAAAATGCACAAAAGGTAGAAAGATATCTCTTTATTTTGAATTTATTAACTGGAATATGTCAGCTCTGGGAAATGTGCATCATTAACATCTGTGCTTTGTTTGGTACAAGAGGAAATTCCTATTTGACGTTGCCACTTGTTCTCTTTCCCCAGTATTCACTGAAATGTATTGGTTTAATATTTGCAGTGTTGCCTTTTGATAGGTAGGGTATGGTGCTTTGTGAGTCCTGGTAATGCTGTCAGGATACGGCGGGTTTGCTATGGGTTCTAAATGGGCAGCGTTTGTAGTAGTTCCTAATGTGCCTGGCGGTTGGCACTGGATTATAGTAATGTAGAAATCTTTAGTCTTTCTTTATCCATACACTCATTAAGAGACATGTTTACTAAAAGTTAGTGTATGGTAACATTATGCAAATATTTATGCAAATAAGAACACTTATGCAAATGACGTGCTGGCACTTTGAGGAAATTCTTTGGTTTTGTGCGGCAGTTTGGGCACTCGGGCTCAAAAAGGTTAGCCATCACTGGTCTAGGCCTTCAGCAACCAGGCCCTGAGATGGAGAGACTGGGGGTTTGGGTGCCACAACGTTATGTCTTCCTGGGATAGAAGATCTGGTGCAGAGCCTAACTCCAGGGAGGGAGGTTGAGAGAGATGCAGAAGTAGAGGGTACCACACTTGGCGTGGCCAATGTGGTGCTATGAGGATCATGGAACCTCGGTCTCTCTGAAGCTTGAAAAGTGTTTTGGGAATTAGGGGAATGGGTGGAAAGGCATACAGGAAGTCTTGACCCCAGTGAAGAAGGAAGGCATCCTTGGCCTGAACTCCCTGACACGGAATTCTGGAACAGAACCGGGGAAGTTTGGCATTCCACGGACTTGCAAAGAGGTCTATGTCCGGGGTTCCCCAAATTCAAAAAATCCTGGCTACCTGGTCCATGTGGAAGGACCACTCGTGTGGATGCAGAACTCGACTGAGTCTGTCTGCCCAAGAGTTTTGAACGCCTGGAAGATATACTGCCATAAGATGAATCTGATGCTCTCTGGCGAAGGCCCACAGTCGCAAAGCTTCGTTGCAAAGCGACAGAGAGCCAGTCCCTCCATGCTTGTTCACACAGAACATGGCTACTTGGTTGTCCGTGTGGATGAGGACTGTCCTGTAGCTGAGCAGGGAGTGGAACACTCTGAGAGCTAAGAATATTGCTCAGAGTTCCAAGAGATTGATGTGTAGAGAAGTCTCCTGTGGAGACCAGATGCCCTGGGTGGAGAGATCTTGCAGATGAGCTCCCCAACCCATTGGAGAGGCATCTGTTGTAAGGGTTGCTTGGGGTAGTGACTGCTGAAAAGGGGACCCCAGCAACAGGTTTTGAGAGGACTTCCACCACTGGAGAGACCAAAAAAGGCGACTGGAGTTTGCTATTTTGTCTGACAGGCAACCTGATGCCTGAGTCCATTGGGTGGACAAAGTCCATTTAGCTGCCCTCATGTGAAGGCGAGCATATGGAACCACATTCACAGTGGATGCCATGTGGCCTAAGAGTTGTAACATTTCCCGATCAGTTAAATGGGACTTTAACTGTATTTCAGAGGCTAACTGCACCAAGCGTAAGCAACGAGCCTGAGGAAGATAGGCCCTTGCAGTTGTGGTATCCAGCAGAGCCCCTATAAACTCCAGAGATTGAGTAGGGGTGAGATTGGATTTTGGGATGTTTATTACCAGTCCCAAATACTGAAGGACACGCATTGTGCATGTTAGAAAAGTCTTGGCCTCTGACTGAGAGGGAGCTCGAATGAGCCAGTCGTCCAGATATGGGAAAATGAATATTCCTAGAGTGCGTAGAAATGCAGCTACTACTTGCCATGCATTTCGTGAACACCCTTGGTGCAGAGGCCAGACCGAAAGGAAACTTCTGTGTGTTGGATGGATGAGGACATGTGTGTACGCATCCTTGAGATCTAGAGAACAAAGTCAGTCCTGACTCTGAAGGTATGGAAGCAGAGCACCGAGAGAAATCATCTTGAATTTCTCCTTGAATAGAAATTTGTTCAATTCTCTGAGATCTAAGATGGGTCTGTAGCCCCCTGTTTTCTTTGGGATAAGAAAATAAGGGGAGTAGAACCCTGTGCCTTGTTGAAGAGGTACTTCTTCTATTGCCCCTTGGGCAAGAAGGGTGGCAATCTCCTGACCCAGAAGGTTGAGGAGAGATGTTGGAGAATTGAACTGTTTCACTATGGTGTGAGGGGGAAGGCTCAAGAAATGAAGCTTGTACCCTTCCTTTAAGATAGAAAGTGTCCATTGCTCTGCTGTAATTTATTCCCATCTGGGAGCAAAGTAAGTCAACCTTCCTGGAATGGTAAGGGGCTCTGGTACCTCCAGAGCCAGAAAGGCTAAGTTCTCTAGCTGCAAGTCAAAGGCCCTGAGGAGGCTGAGGCTGAGGCTGCTGGGTTATGGAAGGCCTAGCAGTCTTTGATTTGGCCTGTTTAGGTGGTTGCTGACGCTTTGCAGCAAAACTACCTGCAGAAGATGCCTGCTGGCCATAAGCAGGATAGTATCTTCCCTTTTTGGAAAAAGATGTCTTTTTGAACAATCTTTTCTTAACAGGAGCAGAGGTAGACTTTGAAAGTCGATCCAAAGCGGAGTTTTCAGCATCCGAGTGGCCTTTGCTTGCCAATCCTTACCAAAAAGGTTTTCACCTGTACAAGGGATATTCCCTAATTCATCTTGGACCCAGAGCTCCAAATCAGAAGCTTGTAGCCAAGCAATTCTGCGTGCCCCTATGGCAATAGCCGAGGCTCTGCTTACACAATCAAAAGAGTCAAAGGCTGCACGGTTGGAAAATTTTGAGGCATCTTGGGCATGTTTGAGCCAAGTAAGAAACTCCTGCCTTTTATCTTCCGAAATGAAAGGGGTTAAAGTCTGCAGATGATCTGTGACTTCTTTTAGAAACATTCCTATATAGAGACTATAGGAGTTGATCCTGGCAGCTAGCATAGAAGCTTGAAAAACCCTTCGGCCAAAAGCATCTAGGGTCCTGCATTCACGTCCTGGAGGATTAGATGAGTGTCTCTTTGCACTCTTTATCTTTCTCATGGCAGACTCTACCACAATAGAGTGGTGAGGAAGCCGAGTCTTGTGGAAGCCAGGACAAGAAGGGACACGATACATGGTGTCTAGCCTGCGAGAATGAGGAGAGGTGGTAAGAGGTGTCTCCCACATCCTCAACATAAGATCATACAGAATCTCATGGACAGGTAAAGTAGCTGCCTCTTTAGGAGTTTTAGGATATTGTAAAATATCTAACTCCTTGCCTCTGGGTTCTGATTCAGGGGCCACTGTGATGGAGAGGCCCCTAGCCACTTCCCTAATGAAGTCTTGAAAAGACAAGTCTTCTGGAGGAGACATTCTACGTTTAGGAGAAGACGACTCCTGAGAAAGAAGTATCGATGCCTCGACAGAACACTCAGACTCATCAGAGTCTTCAGAGGAATCAAAGTACCGCCTGTCTGGATGCTCCTGTAAAGCCCAATAGCCGTACCGAGTAGGATCGGTATCGGGAGTAACCGGTACCGATTCGGTACTGATGGGCATCATAGGACAGGGTACCGTTGCAGTCGACACCGAAGCCGATGCAATCGGTACCGGCACCGGGAATGATGCCGGTGCCGGAGCCGGTACCGACAACAGGGATTGTTGCAGTACTGGAGGCGTCGCAGCCTGTATGAATGCCGTTAGGGTGCGCTGCATGGTTAGAATCTTCTGATCCATCGACGCCACCAATGTCTGGATGTCTGTACCAGTGGGAGCCACCGGTACCCCAGAACATGGCAACAGGTGATCTGTTGAGGCCGAGCCATCGATGTCAACCTGTGACCCCATAGACAATGCTTTGGAAGCCAGAGCTTCCCGCCAGGGTAATTTTGCCTGTGCGGAATCCTCGAGGGCCAGCCCGGAGGCATCTCGATGCTTGGAGGGAGATCTACCCTTCGAGGACCGGCCAGATTTATGCTTGGTTACCTGAGATCCATGGGAGGAAGCAGCAGCCCTGGAAGACGTCGATGCCACCGAAGCTGCATCAGAGGGAAACAGGGTACTGAGCTTGGCTGCTCGGTTCTGCCAACCTCTTTTAGACATCATGGTACAGGACATACAATCCGTAATGGAATGGTCAGGCCCCAAACATTTTAGACACCAGTCATGGGTGTCGGTGACAGAAATAGTACCGCCACATTCTCCAGGACCAAGCAGGAAGTCAGTCCTCACATATGGGTGACGTCGGCGCCGATGGAGCCCTCGGAGCAATTTCCCCAGCTTTCAAAGAAAACCTTTGGGAATTGCAGCGCGCATGCGCAGTCCCCTTCCTGCCCAAGGGTGCCATCTTGCTCAGTCTTCTTTTTTCCGCGGAGCCCTACAGATGTTGTTTGTGATCGCCGCTGAAAAAGTTGATTTTATTTAATATTCTTTTCTCGGTTGGACGCCGGATCCTTTTCCCGCCCAGGCCCGATACGCCGGTATCGAGTCCGTTCTTTATTTTTCGGTTTTTGTCCTTCGTGACTAGCATTCGCGCCATTTTTTCTTTTTTCACTGGCAGCCCTGTCTTTTGACCTCGCAGGGCCCTTTTTCCCCCCGATGGCTGCCAGCGGGTTTAAAAAGTGTGATCACTGTAAGAAGCTTATGTCTCTTACCGACACACACGACTGCTGCCTCCGCTGCCTCGGACCCGATCATGACCCGATGATCTGTGGTCCGTGTGGCAAAATGTCCTCCAAAGCGTTGAGGAGTCGGCAGCATCAAAAAGAAAGAATCTTCTCTGACTCCGCGTCCGGCCGGGCCCAGACCTCGTCAGAGACTTCGACATCCCGGGACTCCGGTCCCGAGCATCGTCGGAGTTCCTCTGAGCGGGGGTCTCCTGCCCGGGAACATCATAGGAAGAAAAAACCCACGAGGGCGGCATCGGTGGATGCTCCTGGTTCCTCAAGGGCCAGGTCACATAGCCCCAATAGCCGTCCCGGGTCTTCGGAGTCGGAGAGGCCTTCAAAACATCCTCATCTCGAGATGGAGTCTCCTGGACACGTGAGTACTGTAGTCCTCGTGGACTCGCCTCCGAAGGAGCCGACGTTGGGCCCGACACCGTCGGGGCCCGAGTCGGGGGCTGCTGGGTCTCCTGAGCTCAGACTCAGGTTGACGGCCTTGGAGAGCAGTTTCGCTGCCTTCATGGACCAGCAGTGGGCATTGATCGCTGGCCTTGCCGGTGCATCTGCCCCGACCACCGGGACGTCGACGTTCAAGTCGACCCCGGAGACCGAGCCAATCCTCAAGTCGATCCTCTGTCACGGTCTCCCTCGGCCTCCCATTCGGGACCGAGGTCGTCGACGCTGGCCTCAGCGTCGGGGTGGAGAGCATCGGTGCCCAACTGGAGCCGCTCGATTCCTCCTCCGAGGAGTCGGGCTGGGAGACGGAGGACGAAGAGTCACCCGGTACTTTTTGGACTCGGTGCGTCCCATCGGACTCGAATCCCCCCCGGAGGATACCCGGTTCTCGGACTTTGTGCGGGATATGGCCAAGGCCTCGGCATTCCCCATGGATCCCGAGGAGGAGCCTCGAGCCGAAGAGCTCGATGCCCTCCAGTATGACTCTCCCCCGAAGGAGGCTTTTACTGTACCGGTTCCTCCGATGCTGGAGCGACTTCTCTTCCGCATGTGGGAGAGCCCGGCGTCAGCGCCGGTGTTAAGCAAGCGGGTCGATTCCATTTATTGAGTCCGCAAGAGCCCCGGGTTCCAAAAGGCACAACTACCGCACCATTCCATGGTGGTGGAATCGGCCATGCATCGACTCAAGAGTCAGAAGATGCACTCTTTGGTGCCTCCCGGCCGGGAGGCCTGGAACCTGGATGCCCTTGGTAGGAAGTGCTTCCAGGGCTCTATGCTTGCTTGTCGAGTCCAGACCTACCAGCTCTACATGGGCATGTATCTCCGGGACCTGGCAAAGGAGATTGCCGGGTTCTCTGCTGGTCTCTCCGAGGAACCTTTGCAGAGGTTCCAGGCCTTGTCCACTGGTATTAGAGAGTGCTCGAAGTTTATTTCTCGAGCAGCCTACGATGGCTTCGAAGCATCGGCTCGGGTAGCCGGAGCCGGCATCGGTGCCTGACGACAGGCTTGGCTTCAGTCATCCGACCAAGCCATGGGTACAGGACAAGTTGGTCGATGTCCCCTGCAGAGGTGAAAACCTCTTTGGCAAGCCCATGGCTGAAAAGGCTGCACAGATCGAGACCGAGACTCTGACCAGGACTCGGCTGTCCAGAAAAACCTCTGCCCCTTCTCAGAAAAAGGGCTCGGGGAAAAAGCCCTTTTACCCAAGGAAGGCGGCTGCCTATAAACACTACCCTCATCAGGCCTCAGCAGCTCCCCAACAGGGTCAGCAGGCCAAGGGACGGGGTAATGGGTCCCGTAGGCAGCAGGCCCCCAAGCCCACAACACCGGCCCCTGCTCAGCAGGGTGGGGGTTTATGACTCCGTCAGCCTAGCCTCTTCCCCTCCGCTGGTTTCTCTCAGCACAGGAGGCCAGCTGGTCCACTTTGCCCACAGGTGGTCAGCCATCACATCAGATACCTGGGTGCTTCATATAGTTCAAAAAGGCTATCTTCTACACTTTCACCAGGTACCTCCCTCCTACTTTCCAGGGGAGCCTCCAAGACTCCCTCTGCACAGGGACTTACTCCTTCAGGAGTTAGCAAGTCTTCTTCAGGAACAGGCTGTGGAACCGGTGCCCCACCACCTGAGAGGTCATGGCTTTTATTCCAGGTATTTTCTGGTACCAAAAAGGACAGGAGGCCTCAGACCCATCCTGGACTTGCGAAACCTCAACAAGTTCCTGGAAAGGGAAAAGTTCAAGATGCTTACCCTTGGAATCCTACTGCCCTACCTCCAGCAGGGAGACTGGCTATGCTCCTTAGATCTAAAGGATGCGTATACTCACATCCTTATTCATCCAGACCACAGACAATATCTCAGGTTTGTTGTGGGAGGAAATCATTACCAGTACTGAGTACTGCCCTTTGGCCTATCCTCCGCCCCCAGGATGTTCACCAAATGCCTAGCAGTGGTGGCGGCCTATCTAAGACTTCAAGGCCTTTTTGTGTTTCCATACCTGGACGACTGGCTCATCAGAGCCCAGTTTTCCCAAGAAGCCACTCAGGCCACTCATCGCACTGTGACTCTACTCCAGCACTTGGGATTTGTCATAAACTTCGCAAAGTCCACTTTGCTCCCCTCTCAAAATCTCGAATTCATAGGCACCAGGTTGGACACTCTTCAGGCGCGGGCCTTCCTGCCTCTGGACAGGGCCCACAGGCTCATGGATTTCGCCAGCCACTTTCACAGCAATTCCCTGGTCTCTGCCAGGCAATTTCTGAGCCTGCTCGGCCATATGGCTTCCACGGTCCATGTAACCCCCAATGCCCGCCTGAACATGCGACCTGCTCAGTGGTGCCTTCGCACTCAATGGCATCAAGCCACCGGAAGCCTGGCGGACTCAGTACAGATATCCGACCTGCTGGTCTCTTCTCTGCGGTGGTGGCTTCATCTGCCAAACCTAGTGCTGGGAGTGGATTTTCAATCTCCTCCGCCTTCTCAGGTACTGACATCCAATGCTTCTCTCCTGGGTTGGGGAGCACATTGCCAAGGGACATGTACTCAAGGCCTCTGGACTCCTTGGGAGTCTGCTCAGCAGATAAACGTCCTGGAGCTCAGAGCCATCCGCCTAGCTCTGAGAGCCTTCTCCCACCTCACTTCTCACCAGTCTGTGCTGGTCCAGACGGACAATCAGGTTGCAATGTTCTACGTGAACAAACAAGGCGTCACAGGCTCCTTCCTTCTCTGTCAGGAGGCACAAAAACTGTGCTCTTGGGCCGTCGGCCAGGGCATCCTCCTCAAAGCTGTCTATCTCCCAGGTCAGGAAAATTACCTGGCAGACAAGCTGAGCAGGATCCTCCAACCACACGAATGGAGATTGGATCCGTTGATGGTTCAACGGATCTTTCTCAAGTGGGGCCTCCCCACCATGGATCTGTTTGCCAGTCCTCTGAACCGGCAACTTCCCAGATTCTGCTCTCGACAGCCACATCCTCTCAGAGTAGCGGCGGGTGCTTTTCTGATTCCATGGTCCACGGGCCTCTTGTATGCCTTTCCTCCCATGCCACTAGTGTCTCGGACGCTCTTCAAGGTTCTCAGGGACAGAGCCTCGATGATCCTGGTGGCTCCCCGGTGGCCGAGACAACCCTGGTTCCCGCTTCTGCTGCAGCTGGCGGTGGACACTCCTCTTCCTCTGGGGTTTCAACCCGATCTCCTGTCACAGGATCAGGGGACTCTCCTACACCCCAACCTCCGGTCCCTTCATCTGATGGCCTGGCTGCTGAAAGGGTAGTTTCTTACTCCCCTCCTGCTGCCTCGGGAGGTGGAAGAGGTCGTCTTGGCCTCCAGACGGCCATCCACCCGGAAGTCTTACGCTCTTAAGTGGCGTCGCTTCTCTGTATGGTGTGCTCAGCAGTGTGAAAACCATTTCTCCTGCTTGGTGGCAGTGGTCTTGCAATATTTGCTTTACCTCTCCAACCTTGGCCTTAAGTCCAACTCTGTCAGGGTCCACCTCAGTGCTCTCTCTGCACATCACGCACTGGTGGACGGCAGGCCTCTTTCCAACCACCCTTTGGTGGCTCGTTTTCTCTGAGGCCTCCTTCTCCTTAAGCCTCCTTTGCGCCCACCAGCCCCAGAATGGGATCTGAATGTGGTCTTACAGCGGATTACCTGTCCGCCCTTTGAACCTATGGCTACCTGCCCTCTTCGTTTTCTCTCCTGAAAAACCTTGTTTTTGGTAGCCCTTACCTCTGCTAGGCGTGTTAGTGAACTGCAGGCCCTAGTGTCTGATCCTCCTTACACTAGGTTCTACAGAAATCGGGTAGTCTTATGGACTCACCCTAAGTTTCTTCCAAAAGTGGTTTCTCCTTTTCATCTCAACCAGGAGGTGGTTCTTCCGACCTTCTTTCCCAGGCCGCATGCCAGCCGGGCTGAAATGGTCCTGCATACCCTGGACTGTAGGAGGGCCTTGTCCTTCTACCTTGACCGTACATGAGAGCATCGGAGGGCTGTTCAGCTCTTCGTTTCTTTTGACCCCAATAAGTTGGGGCTCCCTGTCTCCAAGCGTACTTTGTCCTTATGGGTTGCTGACTGTATCGCTTGGGCTTATGGGGCGGCCAGCCTCTCGTTGGAGGGTCGAGTCACGGCTCATCGTGTTAGGGCAAAGGCTGCGTCAGTGGCTCATCTCCACTCTGTTCCGTTGGCAGACATCTGCCGGGCCACTACTTGGTCTTCAAGCCAGACTTTTGCAGCCCATTACTGCCTGGAGAGGGAGTCCCGCAGGGACAGCGCTTTCGGACAGGCAGTCCTCCATAATCTCTTTGAGGTTTAGGCAACTCCTACCCTCCGGCCCTGGTGTTGGGCTATCGGTCGGGGGCGTTTTCAGAGAAGATTCCTTCCTTCTGTGCTACTGAGCTAGAGGGAGCTCATTTTTCCACTTGAGGTCTCCGGTAGCCTTAAGCTAGGGAGTCCCATATGTGAGGACTGACTTCCTGCTTGGTCCTGGAGAAAGAGTAGTTACTCACCTGTAACAGGTGTTCTCCAGGAGCAGCAGGAATCAGTCCTCACAACCCTCCCTCCTCCCCTTGGAGTTGCAGTCCTATCATTTCGTTTTAGCTAAAAGACAGCAAAAAAATTAGCAATGTCATCAGACTGAGCAAGATGGCACCCTTGGGCGGGAAGGGGACCGTGCATGTGCGCTGCAATTCCCAAAGGTTTCTTTGAAAGCTGGGGAAATTGCTCCGCGAGGGCTCCGTCGGTGCCGACGTCACCCGTATGTGAGGACTGATTCCTGCTGCTCCTGGAGAACACCTGTTACAGGTGAGTAACTACTCTTTTTGTGCACTTTTTAAACCCGGAGGTGGGCTTCTCCATGAGGAAAAAAATTTTTAGGCCTAAGGCCCAAACACTGAAAATGCAGTGAAAAGATTTTTTATTTTTTTTTGAAAGAAAGAAAAGACCGGCGGTACCGGTCCGGACGTCGAAGAAGGCAGACGCGACACAAAAGAATTAAGAAAAAATAAAGAACTTCTTCTGCGATGACAGGAACACGACCTGCTGGCTCCACGGAAAAGAAGAACTGGAGAGAGGCGGTTGGGAAAGGCGGGAAGGCAGCACGCAGGCGCTGTGGGATGCTCCCAAAAGCTTTCTTATTGGACGCTGAGGAGCATTCCCGCGCAGGCTCCATCGGTACCGACGATACCCATATGTGAAGACTCATTCCTGCTTGTTCCTGGAGATTCTCGAGATCCTCAGTACATGGCTTGTCCTCTGGCACCGCCATGAAGGCAAGTGCCTGGGACATCTCCCATACAAACTCTGGGAAAGCCAAGTCTTCTAGAAGTGACTGCCGCCAATGGTGTGGCGGAGACAGGTTGGAGGGGATGTCCCGGTGGAGAAAGGCATTGAGAGATTCCTCATCCATCTCCCATGCCAACTCAGATCAACATCAAATCAACCTGGTGTCAATGACAGCCGATGTTGGGACTCCAGGGTGGCTACACCCCACGATGTGCTGGCCTGCAACTCAGATGCTAATGAGGCTGACACAGTAAGCCAGCCTCTCCAGGATGGGAGGGGCATCCTCCAGAGATGTCCTGGACGACGGACCTATCAAAGGTGCCAATGACCCAGAGAGACCGTGAGTCTGGCCCCAGTGAGCCTCGAGCATGCAGTGAAGCTGAGTTCTAGAGCTAGCAAACTGGCCTCTATGCTCAACGGTTCCGCTGAAGTGGCTACTAACGTTGAGGACTCCGAAGCCAGTGCTGGATCCTTGGAAAGGGAGTCCCAGATGGTGATGGCTCAGCATCACTGGTGCAATTCCCCGACCGCTGTCGATGCCTCCCTCAGAGGTTGCTTGGGGGGGGGGTGTTATCCCTCTCATCCCCAGCATCTAGTCAAGGACTCCATACCTGGGTCCCAGAGGTCTTACCCCCCAGGCAGGGCTCTGACTTAGACTTCAGCTTCGATAAAGTCTTCGGCTGGGGAAAATCCTGAGGATGACTCAGACACACATCGACCCCACAACTTCCACCAAATTCGGGAGCACGATGCCGGCGTCGAAGGCAGGGATTCCACCCTTGATGCCAACTTGCTGAACAGCTCCCTCCTGCTGCCTTTCATGTTCCTTTTGGGTCTTAACTGACATCAAAAAGCACAGCAGGGAGGAAGACATGTCATGGTCAGCCTTGAGGCGATATATGCAGGAACCTTGGCAGTCGGTGCGGGACATAGTGCAGTTGCACTTGCTACACTGCTTGAAACTGCTGGTCAATGACATAGGAAAATCAAGCACCATGAGGTTAAACTCAGATGTCTTGATCAGCTAGGCCGCAAGTTTATAAACCCCCCCCCCCCCCACCACCACCCGTGGGCCAAAAATAAAAGGAAAAAAAATGGTGCTAGAGTGAAAAGCATGATGCTGAGGCATTGAACTCAGGCAGCAGAAAGGTGATAGATACTTTAGAGAAAAAACAAAGTAAGTCAGAGGATAGTGGAAAAAAAATCAACTTTATCTGGGATGCACAAACAGCATGTCTGCAGGGCTCTGTGGAAAAAAGAAGACTGAGGCAAGATGGCACCTTTGGGTGGGATGGTGACCGTGCAGGTCCCCAAAGCTTTCTTTGAAAGCTGGGGATTGGCTCTGGGCGTGCTCAGGCGGCATGGCATCACCCATATGGGAGGACTGATTCCTGTTGTCCCTGGAGAACACCTGTTACAGGTAAGTAAGATGAAATTAGACTTACCTGCTAATTGTGGTTCCTGGAGTGGAACCCGTCTAGTCCCGGAACCTCTGGGTTGCCCATCTTATCCAGCAGCTTGGAGACTGAGAAACTCCCACTTTTGTGACATCATGAGTATATCTCTCCGGTGTCTGCCTCCAATCATCAGTAACCTATTGACAAAGCAGACTCACCAGAGAAACAAGTAAACATACCTACTACATCTTATGGCCAAATGGACAATATAATCAGGAACTAAGAAATAGCCCTGTCATCACTGTGACTCCAAACCCCTGAACAGATCAGGATCTTGTCAGAAAAAAAGGAAAGGAGAGAAAGAAAACCCCCAGAAAGAAAGGCCTCTGACCCCCATCCGCGAGTACTCATGCAAATTTTAATTTCTTTTTTTTTTTTTTTTTTACAAAACTGAAGTAAGAGAAAACCAAAGCACAAGTCTTACCCGTAATCCTCGGAGACACTTCAGGCTTCTGTGTGCATGCACATCCGGGGAGGGATCCGGGACTAGACGGGTTCCACTCCAGGAACCACAATTAGCAGGTAAGTCTAATTTCATCTTCCTGATCGTGTCCCCCGTCTAGTCCCGGAACCTCTGGGTTAGTACCAGAGCAGTAGAAATCAATCAATCACGGGAGGGACCCGGCAAACCAGCCTGAAGAACCGCCCTTCCAAAGGAGGACTCCCCCATCCTCTGCACATCCAGACGATAGTGTTGAACAAAGGAATTCAAAGACGACCACGTAGCCGCCTTACATATTTCTACCGGCGACACCAAGCGATGTTCCGCCCATGAAGCAGCCTGTGCCCTAGTGGAGTGAGCCCGGAGCCCTTCTGGCACTACTCTACCTTTCAGTACATATGCCGAGGCAATCGCCTCCTTGATCCATCGGGAAATGGTAGCCTTGGACGCTGCCTCTCCCTTCTTCGGGCCCCCAAACACAAAAAGTCTGTCTGACTTCCGGAAAGACACTGTGCGCCTTAGATACTTCTGCAAGACCCTACGAACATCCAAGAGATGTAGGTTCCTCGAGGAAGAGTCAGGACCAGCTTTAGAAAAAACAGGCAAAACGATTTCCTGGTTCAGATGAAATGCCGAAACCACTTTCGGGAGGAAAGCCGGGACCGGTCGCAAGACCACCTTACCCGCAAAAAAGGAAAGGTAGGGCTCCCTACAGGAGAGCGCCTGTAGCTCGGACACCCGACGCGCCGAACATATGGCCACCAAGAACACCGTCTTCAGCGTGAGATCTTTAATAGAGGCGTTCGCCACTGGCTCGAAAGGGACCCGCTCTAAAGCATCCAGAACGAAAGGCAGATGCCATTTAGGAAAAACATTCTGGGAAGGCGGCCGAACCAGAGCAACCGCCCGGAAAAAACGCTTCACATCCCGCTGCGACATAATGGACTGACCTTTGACTCGACCCCTGAAACAGGACGAAGCCGCCGCCTGGACCCGCAACGAAGCCGCTGCCAGCCCCTTGTCAAAACCATCCTGCAAAAACTCCAAAATCTGAGGAACAGATGCTTTCAAGGGCATGCACTGTCTGTCCCCACACCACGCCTCGAAAATTCGCCAGACGCGAATGTACGCCAGAGACAGAGCGCTTCCGGGACCTCAATAAGGTAGAAACGACTGCCGCGGAATACCCCCGGGACGTCAACCGAGCCCTTTCAAGAGCCAAGCCGTAAGCGAGAATCGATCCACGTACGGCATGAGAAGAGGCCCCTGGGAGAGAAGGTCCTCCCGGCAAGGGAGACGCCAAGGCTTCGCCGCCAAGAGCCGCATCAGGTCCCTGTACCAAGGACGCCTCGGCCAGTCCGGCGCTATCAAAATCACGGACCCTTTGAACTTTTCTATCCTTTGGAGCACCCTTCCGATCAAGACCCAAGGGGGGGAAGACATACAGCAGTTGTCCCTCCGGCCAAACCTGGAGCAGCGCATCCAGTCCTTCCGACATCCTTTCCCGTCGCCTGCTGAAGAAGCGACTTGCCTTTGCGGACGCGAAGGTCGCCATGAGATCCATGACCGGGAAGCCCCATCGTCGAGCTATCATGTTGAAGACCTCGGGATGAAGGACCCATTCCCCCGGGTCCACGCGCACCCGACTGAGGAAATCGGCTTCCATATTGTCCACCCCTGCAATATGTGCGGCCGACAAGTCGGAGAGATTCATCTCCGCCCAGACACACAGGGCTGCGGCTTCGGACTCTAATGCGACACTGCTGGTGCCGCCCTGCTTGTTGATATAGGCCACCGCTGTCGCGTTGTCGGACAACACCCGGACCTCCTTTCCGGCAATCAAGGGGCGAAACCCCTGCAGTGCCAGGCTCGCCGCCCTCAGCTCGAGGCGGTTGATCGGCCACGTTGCTTCCTGGGGATTCCACCGCCCTTGAACGAAACTGCCCTGACAATGAGCGCCCCAGCCTAACAGACTGGCATCCGTCATTACTGCCACCCAGTCCGGGGCCACCAGGGACTTTCCCTGCTCCAAAGACTCGGAAAGCAGCCACCAGAGCAGATCCTGCAGGACCTCCGCCGGGCAAACTAGTCTCCGGGACAGAGGGTCCCGCTGATGCGACCACCGACGTAGCAACGCTCGCTGCAATGGTCTCATATGAGCTCGGGCCCACGGTACCGTCTCGATGGACGCCGCCATGGTGCCCAACACTTGAAGATAATGCCAAGCCGAGGGAGCTCTGCGCTGCCGGAACCTCTCCACCAGAGCGCGCAGGTGCTGAGCTCTTTGCGCCGTGAGGAACACACTGCCCAACTGGGTGTCGAAACGCGCTCCGAGATATTCCAGGTTCTGAGAAGGATGCAAGTGACTCTTCGCCACATTGACTATCCACCCTAGACTTTCCAGGAACGAGACTACCCTGGCCGTCGCTTTCTTGCTCTCGGCGTGGGATTTCGCCCGGATCAGCCAGTCGTCCAGGTAAGGGTGGACGAGGATGCCCTCCTTGCGCAGGGCCGCCGCCACCACCACCATGACTCTGGTGAAGACCCGCGGAGCCGTGGCAAGCCCGAAGGGCAATGCTTGAAATTGATAATGACCGAACAGAACTGCAAACCTGAGGAATTGGAAATGGTCCGGTCGGATGGGAATATGCAAATAAGCCTCCGAGAGGTCCAGCGACGTCAGGAACTTGCCGCGCTGAACCGCCACAATGACGGATCGCAGAGTTTCCATGTGAAAATGAGACACTCGAAGACAGCGGTTGACACCTTTGAGATCCAGAATGGGACGCACTCCCCCGTCCTTTTTTGGAACCACGAAATAGATGGAGTATCGACCGCATCCGCACTGGTCTGAAGGTACCGGGACGATGGCCCGGAGGTCGAGTAACTTTTGTACCGTCTCCCGAAGCGCCACGCGCTTCGCCACGGACCGACCGGGAGACTGAACAAAAGCGTCCCGCACCGGACGAACTCCAGGGCATAGCCTTCTCGAATGACCTCCAGGACCCACTGATCCGAAGTGATTTGGGCCCAGGCGGGATAAAATTCACGCAAACGCCCCCCCACAGGGATGAGGGGAGTCTGGGCCCTCCTCGCTTCATTGCTGCTTCTTGAAGGTATTCGAGGAGGAAGAAGAGGCACCAAACCCCCTTCCCGCTCCTCGAAACCCAAGAAATCCCTGCGTCCTGTTGGGGAAACGGCCTCGCTGACTCGAATAAAATCTTTGGGAGCGAAAACGGCGAGTATCGCGCAATTGCCCCCGACCCCCCGGTGCCCCACGGGCCACCTTAGGCTTATCCTCCGGTAACCACCCACCTTTGGATTCACCGAGGTCCTTCACCAGCTTCTCTAAGTCCTCACCAAACAGTAGATGACCCTTAAAGGGAAGCTTACTCAATCTAGCTTTAGAGGCGATATCTGCCGACCAATTCCGGAGCCACAAATAGCGGCACGCTGCGACAGAGGCGGCCATGCTTTTGGAAAGACCGCGCATGAGATCATACTGAACATCCGCCAAGTAGGCCGCCCCGGACTCCAGACGGGCAGCCTCCTCTGCCAACGCACCGGGTTGACCCTCCTGCACCCGCTGGGACCACCGCAGGCAGGCTCTAGCCACCCACGCCCCACAAATAGCCGCCTGGAGCGAAATGGCATTGACCTCGAAAACCTGTCGCAATAAGGCGTCCAACTTCCTATCTTGCCCATCTT
Organism: Ichthyophis bannanicus; assembly: GCA_033557465.1. Lineage (NCBI taxonomy): Eukaryota > Metazoa > Chordata > Amphibia > Gymnophiona > Ichthyophiidae > Ichthyophis > Ichthyophis bannanicus. Next base: position 666,251,269 of record CM066033.1, read on the forward strand.
TAAGGGCCGCACTGCCCTCTACGGGAATTGTCGTTTTCTTGGTAACCCCCGAGACGGCCGCATCCACCTTAGGCAATTTAAACACCTCTCTATCCTGATCTAACAATGGATACAAACGCCCCATAACTCGGGAGCCTTTCAGCGGAGCCTCTGGTAGATTCCATTCCTCTTGAATCATCTCCTGGAAGACTCTGAACTGGGAACGCTCGTTGAGTCTTCCAAAACACCTGCAACAACGGATCCTCCAAGGACTCATCAGCTGAGGTCCCCGGGACCGGCATATTGAGCGCCTTAAGCGTCTCTACGATGAGGGCTGGAAGCTCATCCCTCCGAAAGACCCTCACAATCCGGGACTGGTCCTCTCTCTCCGAGATCTCTCCTTCCTCCAGCTCCTCATCCAACTGTAGGCTGTGCGACTCCTCATCCGAAAGAGGGTCCTCTGAAGCCCCCGACTGCACGCACAGCTCCCCTTTCTCCACGAGGTTTCTTACCCTCTACCGGAGCGCAGTCCTCTCGAAGAGAAGACGGGCGCTTACGTGCGCCGCCCTTTGGTGGTTGCTGCTGTAGGGAGCCTCCAAAGACGGATTGTTGGAGGAGAGCTACGAACTGCTGAGAAAAAAATAGAGGACAGGTCTATAGGTAACGTCGGTAAAGAGGAAGAAGTGGCTGGGCCGGAGGAAGGGCCTGCAACTGACTCTAATTGGGAAACGTCCTGCCCCCCTGGTGCGGAAATGTCAGCAGCTGGGGTCGGGACTGACTCCTGCTGCGCCTGCTCTGCCGACGGCTCCCCGGAGTCACCCATACAAGACTTGCAGACGTCTTCCTCGTCCCACACACTAAACACAGGGACTTGGAAGGCATGATAAAAAGGGCACTGATCCCGGACCTGCCTAGGACAGAAACACTAAGGCAGGCAGGCAGAGACCTCCCAAACGGGCAGCCAAAGGTTAGGCCGCCTTATACTCCCCCTGAAAGCTGACCTACTCGGGAAGCAGAGAAAAGACAATAGCCCCCCTTTATAGCTTGGGACCTTGCACTGCTCCTTTATTGTATTTATTTATTTATTTTAATGCGATGAGAATCGCTGAGGCACTTAACCGCCTGCTGTAGTCCCCGAAACGCCCGTGCGGGAGGCCTGAAGGGCCGGCACGCCGACGCCACGCGGCAGGGCCGATCGGAGCAAAAGCGCGCGAAAACGCGCTGAGGGGAAGCAAGCCCGCAACACTTACCTCCGGCCTTGGAACACGAGGAAAAAGCGTGCAGAAAACAGGGCTGCGGCCACCGACACCGGGAGCGCTCGAGACGCCACAGGCCCGAGAGGCACCCCCGATGCTGAAAATCAAGCCGTCGTCCGCGTGCACCGGAGAGAGCCGCCAGACGCACGAGCAGGCAAGACTTCTGCGTGGCGTCGGCTCAACTCCATGCGCAGCCGTCCGTGAAGCAGAGACCAGGCAGCTGCTGCATACAGACCTTGCCCTCTCACAGCCGGTGTCTGAATGGGCCGGGGACCCCCACTCTCCAAAGCAATGAGCAGGGAGACAGAGAAGAGGAGAGGGGCAGGGAGGGAGGAGCAGATAGAGCCAGAAATAAAGAAGCTGACCTGTGCTGAGAAAGAAAGTCACAGATCTGAGGCAAAGGGAGACCCCGGGACTGAACTACTCCCACTAGACTAAAGAACTAAATCCAACTCTATAACTGTTTCTCTAGTGAGCCCGGACCCCCGGGCTCCCATGTATCCAGCTGCTTGGAGACTGAGGTAACTGATGATTGGAGGCGGACACTGGAGAGATATACTCATGATGTCACAAAAGTGGGAGTTTCTCAGTCTCCAAGCTGCTGGATAAGATGGGCAACCCAGAGGTTCCAGGACTAGACGGGGGACACGATCAGGAACTATGCTTTCTCTGTTTGCCCTGGACTCTATTTCCATTGCTTCTGCATTATCGAGGATGTCTGCCTCCTCTCTTGGTTCTCAGGTCTCTTCAAAATTCAAACATAAGTCTAAAACTAAAGCATCAGCATAGAAGTCAGATAGCAATTATCAAGTCACCAAAAGGTGCATCTGATGCTGACCGGCCTGCCACAACAGTCCTGACCAGAGGAACAACCCTCCAAAGCACTACAAGGACTCCAGGGCACTCCTGAGGCTTTGACCATCAGAGGGCTACTGGTACCATGCTCAGGGACAGTGGCTCAAAGCCCCATATACAATTCTATCCAAGCATTGTTCTCCTCCCTCCATCAGCATATCCTCACCATCAAAAGGAGTTTGGCAGCCTTGGTACCAGTGGTACTGACAAGCTCCAGTGACCAGCACTGGTTCTCACTTCGTGACTGGTATCTCCCACTCCCATGCCAACCCTCAAGCCCGTTTCAGGAGATCCTCTCTCTCTGCTGCCAGGTTGGAACTGACCAGCATCGTTGGTTCGGTTCCCAATACATATACAGCTCTGCATGAGCTGTAAGGGCCTACCAATCTGTTTGCTATAATATTAGCATAAGTTAATAGAGAAACTGTGTGAATAAGTTCAGCATAGTTTCCTACGACTTTGAAAGACAGATTACTCAGAAGAATAGGCTGCAGGAGTGCTAAATGTAACACACAAGGGCAGGATATGAGTTAATTAGAAGAAAGAAACATATTGTAGAAAGAAATGAGAAATGAAGTTTAGGAATGAACTACAAAGGGATAAGATTATATGTGTGTTCACAAGTAGGTACGTGCTAGAGGGCTATAACGTAAGTAGGATAAGAAGTGTACAGGGGAGAGTTAATGGGAACAGAACTCAGAGGTGTGCTGTACCAACCTCCACCTTATTAGGTAAGCTTATGCTATCTGCTTGCTAGGTTTACTTAGATAATATACTCAAACTTCTATAAAAGTTTTCTTGTTAAGCACTGCAGTAATTGGTTTGTATGCTTGCTAGCATGTGTATGTGTGCCTGTGGGGGAAGCGAGGGTATAGTAAAGGAAGGGTGTCCCATGTACTTCTCCAACACTTGAGTCACCAGGTGAGTGTCACCTCCGAACCTGAGTGGAAGGTAACTGCTAACAGAACATTGGCACAGGATTGTTGATACATTGGAGTTTTTCAGTATTGGACTCTTCCTCATCCAATTCTGAGGACACATCGGAGGATTCCAGGACCACCTGGGACATCCCTTCCAACCATTCCCCCTCCTCATAAGCAGCATCTGTCCCCACCAGAGGGCATGTCCTTTCAGAACTTCATTAGGGATATGGCAGCAGGTCTCCAGATAGACATCTGAGACAGAACAGAGGGCTTGAAAATCCTTCAATACCCCTGGGTACCCAAGGAGGCAGCCACATTACAGGTGCATTGAATCCTACAGGATTTAATGTTATGTACGTGGGAGGCCACGTTAATGGTTCCTCCTATCAGGAAATGGCTCGATACCGTGTACCAAGATCCACCATCTCCTGACTTTCAAAAGCCTCAGTTACCACATTCCATAGTAGTGGAATCAGCCATGCGACACATCAAGAGTTCAAAGACTCATTCCTCCAAGCAAAGATGCTAGAGCTCTCTAAGACTTTGGATGTCACTGTTTTCAGGCACGCATGCTGATATCCAGGATCACTTCATACATGTTCTACATGGGCATATATCTCCACAGATTTGGAGAACCTTGCTCCTCTCCTTCCAGAGGACAAAATGTGATGTATCCCTGGCCTTAGTCAAACAAAATCATAATACATCTAAGTTCCTTACACAGGCATCCTTTGATGCCTTTGAGTCTTCCAGCAGAGCCTCAGCAATCTGCACTAGTGCTCATAGGATGGCCTTGCTCCAGGCATCGGTTTCCGATAAACTAGCCAATATTCCCTGCGCTGGAGAAAACCTCTTTGGAAAGGACTGGGGAACTTGAGGCTGATGATCTCACCCTCAAAAGCCTCTCCCGAAAGACTTGACCTCTTTAAAAAGGTGGTCAATTTCAAGAAGTAGAAACATAGAAACATGACAACAGAAAAAGACCACATGGCCTATCTAGTCTGTCCTTCCATAGCAACAACTACAACAGTCCCCTTTTTCCCTTTAGAGATCCTGTTTGCCCTATGCTTTTTTGAATTCAGTTACTGTCCTCATCTCTACCACTGCGAGACTATTCCACAGATCCACCACTCTTTCCGTAAAGAAATATTTCCACATATCAATCCTGAATCTATTCCCCTTCACCCTCATCCCATGTCCCCTCGTAGCAGAACTTGCTTTCAATTGAAAGAGGCTCTCTCCCTGAACATTTATGCCACGGAGGTATTTAAACATCTCAATCATATCACCTCTATCCCGCCTTTCTTTCTAAAAAAGAAGAGATGATATCCTTTTCTACATTGGGTTGCTTTCCAATCCTAGCAGCGGCAACAGGGCCCTCATCAGTTTAAGAAGCCTAGGGCACCTAAGCCACAACCAGTTACTCCACCACAGTTAGCACCTGATTTTTTACTCCTTTCTAGAGAGCATAGCCATTCTGCCTCTGTAGGGTGCCCAGCCCCTTCACATAGCAGGCAGACATTTTTCTTATGCCCACAGGTGGCATCACATCAGAACAAGACTCAACTTTTCCAAAACTTCCAGACTGCACAGTTCCTAAAGCCTGCAAAACGCTAAGTTGGAGCTTATGTTTTCTTTTTGCTTGATGCTAAGATAGATTTTAAATGTTATACCTTACTTAGGGAATATTCTGACTGTGTAGCCCTTAAATCAGATAGCTGTGTGTGATACAGGAAGGCAAAAACAGTTCACTTCGCTAATATAAAGTTTAACTATGGTTATACATTAAGCTTGGGGATAATCTGACTGACTGACTGCTTTTCTGGGTAGCCTTGGAGCAGATATCTGTGGATGCCCCCAGTTCAGGACAGCCTTCTGGCCAGAGACACTTAGGTTCCCACCTCCCCCAGGGGCTGCATTGCCTATATAGTAGTCACATACGTTGCCATCTATCCTTTTAACTTGGGTTAAAGACCACATCTTCTCCTTCTAGCACTACTTATTCAGCATGTCTTGTATTCAGTGCAATAACTGCAGTACATTCATTCCAAGACAAATCATTTGGAACCTAAGAAGAGCTTGTCCTCTGTGCCTCAGGACAGCTGCCATGCATAAAGAACTGACTACTAATGGAAGACCTAGCTGCCATGCATAAAGAGGTGACCCTACTGAGGTAGGAACTGGCTGCAATGAAGCACACCTCTTCTAGGATACAAACTGAACAATGTCCACCACCACTCCCACAAAGAATCAAACACCTCAGGAACAAATGGATCACAGTGGGTTCTGGTAGATTGCGACCTGTAACACACAGACATCCTATGCATCAAGAGATATCCCTGGATAATGCCTTCTCTGCCTTGGCCAATGATGATGCCCAATCCAAAGAAACTGAAGGGCCCTTAAATGAGACAGACGATGCCCAATCTCCTGCTAAAGGACCAAATATGAAGAAAACCTCACCAAACAGCAAACTACTCCTACTTGGTGATTCCATCATCAGTGGCACCAACTTGGGAACACAGTTCAAAGGAGAGAACATAGTCAAGTGCCTCCCAGGCTCTTCAGCCAGCAGGAATACAAACCATGTTGTTGAAGTACTTAGAGCAGAAAGTGAACATTATTATCCACTTGGGCACAAATGACCTGGCTAGAAATAGTGCATCTACAGTCCAAAAGGACTTCCAATCTTTGGGAGAGAAACTCAAGCCCATTGTTAACACTGTTGCATTCTCAGAGGTTCTACCTGTTCTTGGTAAGAGGGCAAAAAGGCTGCATCGCATTAAAAGCCTTAATACATGGCTCCACACCTGGTGCAAACAAGGAGGATTCAGATTTATTGGCGACTGGGGCAACAGATGGAACAAGAGGCTATACTGTGCTGATTGATTACATCTCTCTCTCACTGGGAAAAGAATCCTAAGTGAAAAATTCAAACAATATGGGGATATGCATTTAAACTAGAAAAAGGGGGTGACGAATGTGGAAGGTCAAGCTCTGGCCATCACCCCCTGCAAAAGCAGATTAAAATCAGAAACACCTATACTTTTAAACCACACATCAAGAACAAGTGGGAAGATGTAGGCAGAACAAAATCAATGCAAAATACACACAAGCCAGGTAAATGCTGGAAAGCAATGAGCACAAATGCTCGAAGCTTAGCCAACAAAGTTCCGGACCTGGAAGCCCTAATGGTGGAAATGGATTTGGACATTGTGGCCATTGCAGAAACATGGTTTAATGAATCGCATGATTGGGATATAGCCATAGCTGGCTATAATCTATTCAGAAGAGACAGAGAAAATGGAAAAGGTGGAGGAGTAGCCTTATATGTCAAAAGCAATATTAAAGCTACTGAAATGCAGGGGGCATGGGGAAAAGAAGTGGCGCTCTGGATTGTGTTGGAAAGAGGAGATGGCATTGTCATCCATACTGCTGTAATCTACAGACCTCCGACACAAACTGAAGAGATAGATAACGAACTGATTATAGATATTACCATTATAGCCACAAAGTGGGAAGTGATAATATTGGGTGACTTTAATCTACCGGATGTGGATTGGATTACTCCTTCTGCAAATCTGGAAAGCAGCAAAAAAAATTGTGGATGCTCTCCAAGATGTGTTACTTAAACAAATGGTGATGAAACCAACCAGGGAAAGCTCAACACTGAATTTAGTGCTCACCAATGGTGATAGCATGTTGAATGTCTATGTGAGTGCCCCTGCGAGCAGCAGCGATCATCACACGGTGTGGTTTGAGATAAAAACCATGGTAAAGGCCAATCATAGCAAGCTCAAAGTCCTAAACTTCAAAAACACCGACTTCAATAAAATGGTGGAATCATACAGACCAATTGCTAGCATTCCACTATTGGCAAAGATAATTGAGAAAGAAGTCCTTCTCCAGATTCAACAACACATCAACAATACTTCACCACTTGACCACTGCCAACACGGATTCAGAGAATCCCATGGCGTGGAGACGTTACTTACCACCCTCTTCAACAATATTCTCAGCGCAGTAGATAACATACATCATGGAGTCGCCCTTATATTCCTCGACATAGCGGCGGCCTTTGACTCAGTGTGCCACGAAACCCTTCTAAAGCGACTCAAAGAAAAGGGTATCTGTGACCTAGCACTATCCTGGTGCAAATCTTATCTTTCAGATAGGTGGCAACATGTACAAACAGAGACCTCCACCTCCAAACCATTCCACCAGAAACAAGGTGTCCCGCAAGGTTCCTCCCTATCAGCCTTACTGTTCAACATTTATATGCAGCCTATCTGCAAGCTCATACGATCATTCAACGTCGAATGCATGATCTATGCTGATGACGTCCTACTTTACACACCATTTCAGATTGACCTCTCATCTCTAATCAACTGTTTTAGCGCAGTGGAAAAATGGCTCCAAAACCAGAACCTCAGAATACAACACAAAAAGACCGAAGTACTATTCATCTCCAGAAACACCAACTTCTCCCCTCCAGCCTGCCTAAAAATCGGAGAGAATGAACTGCAATCCAAACCCTCTATTCGATACCTAGGTATTACAATGGACCAGAAACTTGACATGAAGACACACATCAGCAACATGGTAAAATCAACTTACCATAAAATCAAGTCCCTCAGACACCTACGTCCCCTCCTTCAGCCAAACGACTTTAGAACAATCTTTCAAGCACTAACCATCCCTCATCTTGACTACGCAAATGTAATCCTCCAAGGACTCCCTAAATCCACCCCGAGTCCGCTCCAACTGGCCATGAACGCGGCAGCAAGAATTCTAAATGGGACCCCAAGATGGGACCATATAACGCCCATCCTCAAAATGCTTCACTGGCTCCCAATTCATTACAGGATCACATTCAAGATTCTACTGCTAACATTCAAATCCATTAACGGACTCGCCCCATCACTTGCTGCTCTCACGCACGTCACCCCCCCAAACAGAACCAGACGATCCACTGCAATAAACACCCTGACTATCCCCAAAGCAATGACCCACTGTACACAAGCAACTATAAACAGGGCCTTCAGTCTGTGCACCCAGATGCTGGAATGCTCTCCCACCACACATACGAGCAATCCCTGACCTGACCAAATTCAGGAAAACTCTAAAACACTACCTCTTCCTCAAGTGCTACCCAGAAGATGGCAAAACAACCCCCTCACCCACAACAATCCCTCACGGACACATGTAACCACCATCAATGTATCATTATATACATACAAATACCTTCTGTTAGCCATTCAGATGTAAATAGTTAACACTGTTATCCAAGTTATCATACCTGTTCTATGTAATTACGGTGTAACCCCCACTGTAAACTCTCCTTGTTTCATGTAAACCGCACTGATATCAAAGAGCGCGGTATATAAGAAAAATAAATAAAATAAATAAAAAAAATAAAATGGCCGAGTACCTAAAGGAGGAGCTGACAGGGTGGAAGGAGATAAGGAAAAGTGGAATTGCAATAGGCTAAACTAAAGGTGGCAATAAAAGGGGCAACAGATAAATATGTAAGAAAAGTATTCAAAAACAAGAGAAGAAAACCTGTTTGTTTTCCAAAGAAGTGGCTGCTCAAATAAAGGCAAAAAAACAGAGCTTTCACAAAATTCAAAAGCTCGCAAACAGAGGAACACAGAAATGAATACAGGATCAAACTCAAAGAGACAAAAAGAGAAATAAAGGATAGCAAAATCAAAGGCAAAGGAAAAGATAACTAAAAATGTTAAGTGTGGCGACAAAACTTTCTTCAGGTATATTCGGGAAAGGAAGAAGATCAGAGGTGGAATTGTAAGACTCAGAAGTGCTGCGAACAGACTCGTGGAAAGTGACATTGAAAAAGCAAAATTACTAAATGAATACTTCTGCTCTGTTTTTACTAAAGAAAGTCCCGGAGAAGGACCTCATGTGACTCACAAATATAAAAATGGGAATGAAGTAGATACCACACCATTCACAGAAGATGAAGTATTAGAACAACTTGCAAAACTGAAAGTTGACAAGGCTATGAGACCGGATGGGATACATCCCAGGATACTGAAAGAGCTCAGAGAGGTTCTTGCAGGGCCGTTAAAGGACGTTTACAACAAATCCTTGGAAACAGGAGAGGTTCCTCAGGACTGGAGAATGGCTGATGTCATACCTCTACACAAAAGTGGTGACAGGGAAGAAGTGTCAAACTACAGGTCTGTGAGCCTTACCTCGGTGGCAGGAAAAGTAATGGAGACGCTCCTGAAAGAGCAAATAGTGAACTTTCTCAAAACCAATAGTATGCAAGACCCGAGGCAACATGGTTTTACTGAAGGACGATCCTGCCAAACAAATTTGATTGAGTTCTTCGACTAGGTGACCAGGGAACTGGATCAGGGGCATGCGATGGATGTCATCTACCTGGATTTCAGCAAAGCCTTTGATACTGTTCCTCATAGGAGGCTTTTCAATAAACTCAGTAGCTTGGGGACGGATACCAAGATAGTAAATTGGATCAGAAATTGGTTGACTGACATACGACAGAAGGCGATGGTAAATGAAGCTCAATCAGAAGAAGGGAAAATGATTAGCAGGGTGCCCCAGGAATCGGTCCTGGGCCCAGCACTGTATTCAATGTATTTGTGAACGATATTGCTGAAGGACTGAACGGAAGTCTGTCTTTTTGCAAATGACACAAAAATTTACAACAGAGTGGACTCCCCGAGGGAGTGGTTAACATGAGGAAAGATCTACAAAAGCTGGAAGAATGGTCTAATGCTTGGCAATTACGATTTAATGCAAAGAAGTGCAGAATCATGCAACTTGGGTAGCAGAAATCCAAGGGAAATGTACGTGTTAGAGGGCGAGAGGTTGGTGTGCACGGATCAGGAGAAAGACCTTGGGTGTGATTATTTCTGAAGATCTCAAGGTGGCAAAACAGTGCGACAAGGCGGTGGCAAAAGCCAGGAGGATGTTGGGCTGCATATAAAGAGGAATTACCAGCAGAAAGGAAGAGGTACTTATGCCACTGTACAAGTCACTGGTGAGGCCTCACCTGGAATATTGTGTTCAGTTTTGGAGACCATATCTTGCAAAGGATGTAAAAAGACTGGAAACTGTTCAGAGGAAGGTGACCAAAATGATTTGGAGACTGCGTCAGAAGCCTTATGAGAAGAGACTAGAAGACCTAAACATGTACACTTTGGAGGAGAGGAGGGACAGGGGAGATATGATTCAGACCTTTAAATACTTAAAGGGAAATAATGAACAAACAAACCTCTTCCAAAGACGGGGAAGCTGTAAGGTAGTAAAAATTGAAAGGCAATGTCAGGAAATACTTTTTTACTGAAAAGGTGGTGGATGCTTGGAACGCCCTCCCGATGGAAGTGGTGGGGGCAAACATGGTGACGGAATTCAAATGGCATGGGACACACACAGTGGATCCCTTTACAGCAACAGGATAAAATCAAAATAAATTGAACCATCTAAATTCTCAACAAATAGGGGTGTCCTACATGGAGTGGTGGGTTCACCCCTAAACAAAGACATGGGGAGGGGTGGCCTGCATGGAGCAGCAGGTGCAACTACTTTTGCCATCATACTGGTCCTGCAATCATTTACTATGTTCCCACCCCCCCCCCCTTCATGAAGGATTATCCAGCCAACCTACTTTCAATGGAAGCGACTGCCCTGTTAATTCAGGGTGCTGTCAAAAATAGTTCCTCCTGCCCAAGAGGGTAAGGGCTTCTATGCACCTTACTTCCTCATTCCTTCTCTCACCCTGCCAAATCCTCCCTCAGGCACTTTGCCATTTTACTGACCTTGGATTTTATTTCAAACCATACCTTGTGATGATTGCTGCTGCTCACATGGGCACTCATCCAGATATTTGACACACTATCTCTGTTGGCAAGTACTAAATCCAGCAGTGAACATTCCCTGGTTGACTGGCTTGCCTCTATTTTGCATGGGATTTTGTTCTACACGCCTTTTCACACTTGCCATTGATGTGTGGGTTAATAGCGTGGCAGTTTCCAATGTTATTATGTTTTTGCTGAGAGTGATGTCCTGGACTTGTTCTTCTCCAGCCGTCACCCCACTTTCCCTAGTTTAAATGCCTGTCCACATAATGCCTGAATTTTTCGCTTAGGATCCTTTTTTTTATGAAAAAGAGATGTAGTCCATAAACACAGTATAGCTTCTTGTTCCATCTATTTCCCCCAGTCCATCTATATATCTAAAGCCTTCTCTTTTGCACCAGGTTTGGAGCCAGGTGATCTCCAGGAACAGCAGGAATCAACCTTCACAACCTACCCTCCTCCCCTCGGAGTTGTAGGGTATTTTTTATTTTTCTTCTATCGCTCAGTTACAAACTCAACTGTGGAGAGCAGTCGGGGAGGCAGATTAACAGGCACAGTGGAGTACTCACAAAGGCTTTTCAATTAGACGCTGGGGAATGTTCTCGCTCAGGCTGTCGGTACCAACATCACCCATATGTGAAGACAGATTCCTGCTGTTCCCAGAGATCACCTGGTACAGGTGAGTAACACTTTCCCAGCAGCAAGAAGATGTGATCAGTAAAAACCTTGTCAGGGATAGCTAGAAAAGAGAAAGACCATGGCTTTGCTGCTCAGTTAGCATACTCAAATATCTAAGCTGCAGGAGGGAAGAGGTAGGATAAAATACTACAAATAAAAACAAACTGAATAAAGGACTGCTGGACCAGAAAGAGAAAAAAAAAGTTACAGACAAGTGTCAGTGCTGGCCCAGGGGCCATAGTTTGGCAACTCCTGCTGACCCACAAGGAATGGATGGGGATGACCTTGCTATTGCTCCTGTTCTATCACTGGGATGGACTTCTTTTAAAATGAGGGAAGCCTTCTGAATACTCTAGCTAGCCTGGTTTTTTTAGGCTAGCTACAATGGATTTGCATGCAAATCTCATTTATTTATTGTGGGTATCCTGAAAAACAGACTGGCTGAGGGACCCGCTTGAAAAACAGTGCAGCAGTTGAACATATTTAACTCATCATAATTAAAACTAGGGATATGACAAGTATCATCTTACAAGAAAAAAAACTGGAAAGTTAGTGGTACAGAGCAAACTTGAAAAATAATTTTTTAAAATTGTATAATTACTACAAAAATAAAATCCCAAGTTCAGTAATTGATTTTATGGCATTAAATTACATGTAGAACAGACTGCATGATCTCTTGTGCAATTCAGTTTACAGAACATTTGCAGTGGAGTGCCCAGATGGTCCTTCCTTAGAAGCCAAGTTGAAAGCCACTAAGCTGGACTTTCTGCAGTCAGTTGAGAACATAGGAAACTGAGCACAGGACTAACTTTGTTTTTATCTACAAACTTAACAAAACCCAACAATGAAAAGTAGGTCTCCACTGAAAGACAGTTATCCCAGTATGTAGATACTCAGCCTAGAACAGTTCTGGCATGTCAGGGCTAAGAATCCCACAACCAGACATGTTTTCAGGCTATCCACACTAACTGTATGAAATATCCATACCTGGTTTCCACTGTATATAGATTTACCTCATGCATATGGATAATCTGAAAATCCAATTGGATGTGAGGTGTCTAGGTCAAGTTTGGGATGCCCTGCTATAGCCATAGCACATGCTTTCCTCAGAAGCAATGGCTAGAGCCACAAAACCTGGCCATCCTTATGGGAAATGAACTGGGCAAGCATTCGTCTCACTGCCTCCCCCAGAAAGAGGAAAGCAACCCATCAGGCTATAAAGCGTAGTTACTCACCTGTAACAGGTGATCTCCAGGAACAGCAGGAATTTAGTCCTCACATCTGGGTATCGTCGGTACCGACAGAGCCCACACAGGAACGCTTTTGGGAGCATCCCTCAGCACATACATGCTGCCTTCCCAACTGTCCCTCTTCAGTTAAGTTTGTAGCTGAGTGAAAGGAGAGAGACAACTCCTAGGGGGGTTGTGAGGACTAAATTCCTGCTGTTCCCAGAGATCACCTGTTACAGGTGAGTAACTACGCTATCTCCAGGAACAAGCAGGAATGTAGTCCTCACATATGGGGACTCCCTAACTGAATATGCCAGGGAGATAGCCCCAGGAAGGTGCCACCGTTGAAGGTGAGAGTCCTTCCTCCCATGGATCTCTGGCATCCCACCAGGGTTGGTGGGTAGGAGTTGGTTTAGGTTTGAAAGAGATTTTGAAGAACAGCTTGGCCAAAGGCGGCATCCCGACAGGAGGCTTTATCTAGGCAGTAGTGGGCTGTGAAGGTGTGTACCGAAGCCCAAGTGGCTGCTCGACAAATGTCATTAATAGAGACAGAGTGGAGATTAGCCATAGAAGCTGCCATGGCTCTCACATTATGAGCTGTGACATGGTCCTGAAGAAGACGACCCTTACTCTCATAAGTAAAAGGATATGCATTGGGCAATCCATTTAGATCCAGTCTCCAAAAGAACTTTAAGTCCCAAATGACTAGGGGCAAAAAGCTATAAAAGGTTCTGAGGACTTTCTATGTTGCTGTGTTCTCTGTATGTAAAAGGCCAAGGCCCTTTTACAATCCAAAAGTATGAAGGTTTCTGTCTGCATTAGAGGCATGAGGCCTTGGAAAAAATACAGGAAGGTAAATTGATTGATTTAAATGAAAAAGGCAAAACCACCTTTGGCATAAAATGTGGGTGAGCTCAAAGAACAACCTTATGATGAAACCTAGTATAAGGAGGATCAGCCACTAAAGCTTGCAATTCACTGATGCGACGGGCAGAGGTGATTGCAATTAGGAAGATGACCTTCCAGGTCAAAAACATAAGGGCTGCAGTGGCTAAAGGCTCAAAAGGCAGCTTCATGAGCTGCCTGAGAACTAAATTTAGATCCCATGCCACCGGTGGTGGCTTGATGGGAGGTTTAGTTAATAAAAGGCCTCTCATAAATCTTGATAGGAGTGGATGAGAGGAAATTGGTTGTCCATTTAGAGGCTTATAAGAAGCTGCAATTGCACTAAGATGGACTCTTATCGAATTCCGGGTTAAAGACCAATTTGGTAAGTGAAGGAGATACCCTTAGAATAGATACTAGAGTATGACCAGGGGGTTTAATCCCCTTTTGGAGCACCATATAGTAAAATGTTTCCACTTGAAGGCATAAGATCTTCTTGTGGAAAGTTTCCTAGAAGCCTGAAGGATTTCTTTTACCTGCTGGGACAGGTTGAAATCCTGGAGGTCTAAGTTTTCAGCAACCAGGCCATGAGGTGCAGGTACTGGGGATTTGGGTGCCATAGCATCCCGTTCTCCTGGGAAACTGGAGCATGCCCTAACTCCAGAGGTGCCACTTGAGAGAGATGCAGAAGCAGGGAATACCACGTTTGGCATGGCCATCGTGGTGCTACGAGGATCATGCGACCCCTGTCTCTCTGAAGCTTGAAGAGTGTTTTGGGGATGAGGGGAATGGGTGGGAAGGCATAAAGGAAGTCCTGACCCCAGTGAAGGAGGAAGGCATCCCTTGCGCCTGACAGTTGCATCCAGAGTCCTGCATTCATGACCTGGAGGATTGAATGCATGCCTCTTTGCACTTATCGTACGCAGGACATGGTGGAACTCGATACAAGTCTCCTAGAATGAGGAGAAGTAGTCAGGAGGTGTCTCCCACATTTTGAGCATCAAACTATGCAGAATTTCATGGATAGGCAGAGTAGCTGCCTCCTTAGGAGCTTTAGGATATTGGAGGATTTCAAATTCCTTTGCTCTGGGTTCCTCTTCAGGAGCTACTGTGATTGAAAGACCCTTGGCCATATCACGGATGAAATCCTGAAATGACATGTCCTCTGGAAGTGATATTCTGCTTTGGGGAGAAGAGGGATGCAGGAGAAACCCTCTAATGCCAGCAGAATTATCAGAGTCTTCGGAATCGGAGGAATCAAAGTATTCCTGACCCCAATGCTCTTGCAAAGCATGATCCCAGTACCGATCAAAGTCAGTACCGAGGTGACCCGGTACTGCTTTGTCCACTCCAGCCAGAGATGGCATGGGAAGAGTTCCCACCATGGCTGGTACCGGCATCGGTGTCGGCACCGGTGCCCTTGGGACCACCGGTACCGCAGCTGAAAGAAGAGCTGCAATACTGCGCTTGATAGCAAGTAACCTCTGGTCTATCAACACTGCCGATGCCTGGGTGTCGGTACCGAGGACGACAGCCGGAACCCCTGAGCATGGCACAGGTAGTTCTTGTGAGGTTGAGGCCTTGAGAACATCCTGAAGCCCCGTCGATGCTTTGGAAGCCAAAGCCTCCCACCAGGGCTGTTTTGCCGGTGTGGTTCCCTCAAGGGCAATGCCAATGGCCTCTCGATGCTTAGCAGGAGAGCTACCCTTTGAGGACCGTCTTTTATGTTTAGTTACCTGAGATCCATGGGAAGAAGAAGAGGCCCTTGACTATGTCGATGCAATGGATCTGGCATCTGAAGAAAAGAGGGTACCAAGCTTTGCGGCCCGGTTCTGTCTTCCTCTTTTGGTCATCCCCATGCAGGAGAGACATTCAGTTGGAGAATGATCAGGTCCTAAACATTTCAGACACCAATCATGGGTGTCAGTGATGGAAATGGTACCGCCACACTTAGTACATTTTTTAAAACCACTCGTTGGCTTTTCCATGATTTAGGAAAATGGGGCCTAATGCCCAAAATGGCACCTAGCACCAAAAGGAAAGTTACTGAAAAGAAACGGTCAAAGTTTTTTGGGGTTTTTTTTATTTTATTTTGTTTTTTTAAAGAAAAGAAAAGAACCAGCGGTACCAGTAGGCATCATGCAGTAGGCAAATGCGACCACAAGAAATAAATTTAAAAACTGAATTTTCTGCAATGACAGGGGATAGGTCCTGTCTGCTCCGCGGAAAACAAAGAAGTGAAGAGGGACAGGCGGGAAGGCAGCACGCATGTGCTGAGGGATGCTCCCAAAAGCGTTCCTATTGGACGCTGGGGAGCGTTCCCACGCAGGCTCCGTCGGTACCGATGATATCCATACGTGAGGACTACATTCCTGCTGTTCCCGGAGATCACCTGTTACAGGTGAGTAACTATGCTATCTCCAGGAACAAGCAGGAATGTAGTCCTCACATATGGGTATCGTCGGTACCAAGGGAGCCTGCGTGGGAACGCTCCCCAGCGTCCAATTAGAAAGCTTTTGGGAGCATCCCACAGCGTCTGTGTGCTGCCTTCCCAACTGCCTCTCTCCAGTTGAGTTTAAAGCTGAGACAAAGAGAGGGAAAGAGAAAGATAGAGAGATACAACTCCTAGGGGAGGTGGGTGGGTTGTGAAGACTAAATTCCTGCTGTTCCTGGAGATCACCTGTTACAGGCGAGTAACTATGTTATCTCCAGGAACAAGCAGGAATGTAGTCTTCACATATGGGGACTCCCTAGCTTTAGATGCCAGGGAGAGAACCCCAGAAGTTATGTGTCCATGTAAAAGGGCTCCATTTCCCCCCATGGATCTCCGGCATCCTACCTCAGGGATGCGGGGTAGGAGTTGATTAGGTATGGAACAGGTGTTGGAGAACAGCCTGACCAAACAAGGCATCCTGGCGGGAGTCCTTGTCCAAGCAGTAATGGGCTGTGAAGGTATGAACCGAAGCCCAAGTGGCTGCTCGACAAATGTCGTCGATAGACACAGAGTGCAGATGAGCCATTGAAGCTGCCATGGCTCTCACATTGTGAGCTGTAACATGGCCCTCCAGAGGAAGATTCTTACTCTGATAGGTAAAGGAAATACACTGTGCAATCCAGCTGGACAGTGTTCTCTTGGAGACTGGAAGTCCCAAATGAGAAGGATCAAAAGCAACAAAGAGTTGAGAGGACTTTCTATGTTGCTGTGTTCTTTGTAAGTAAAAGGCTAAATCTCTTTTACTGTCCAAAGTATGAAGATTCCTTTCTGCATTTGATGCATGAGGCCTTGGAAAAAACACAGGCAGGTAGACCGCTTGGTTCAGATGAAAAGGCAAGACCACCTTTGGCATAAAGTGTGGATGAGTCCTAAGGACTACCTTGTCATGATGTAACCTTGTATAAGGAGGATCAGCCACTAGTGCCTGCAACTCACTGATGCAATGTGATATGACTGCAATGAGAAAGGTGACCTTCCAGGAAAGGAATTTGAAAGAGGTAGTGGCTAAGGGTTCGAAAGGTGGCTTCATGAGCTGGCCAAGAACCAGGTTTAAGTCCCATGCCACCGGTGGTGGCCTAATGGGAGGCTTAGTTAGAAGGCGGCCTCTCAAATCTTGCTATAAGAGGATGGGAGGAAATAGGTTGTCCATTTAAAGGCTTGAAATAAGCTGCAATAGCACTCAAATGGACTCTGAGTTAGTCTTAAGTCCTGCATTGGATAGATGAAGGAGATACTCCAGTAATGATTCCAGAGGTATCGCAAGGGGGCTAAGACCCTTCTGCGAGCACCATATGGTAAAACCTTTTCCACTTGAAAGCATAAGAGCGTCTTGTGGAAGGTTTTCTGGAAGCATAAAGGATATCTTTTACTTGCTGAGAAAGGTTAAGATCATGAAGATCTAGGCCTTCAGCAACCAAGCCCTGAGATGCAGAGACTGGGGATTGGGATGCCATAACATTCCGTCCTCTTGAGACAAGAGATCTGAAGCAGACCCTAACTCCAGAGAGGGAGCTTGAGAGAGATGTAGAAGCAGAAGGTACCACACTTGCCGTGGCAAATGTGGAGCTATGAGAATCATACGGCCTCTGTCTCTCTGAAGCTTGAACAGAGTTTTGGGAATTAGGGGAATGGGTGGAAAGGCATAAAGGAAGTCTTGACCCCAATGAAGGAGGAAAGCATCCCTGGCCTGAGAGCCCTGAGCCGGAATTCTGGAACAGAACCGGGGAAGTTTGGCATTCAACTGACTTGCGAAGAGGTCTATGTCCAGGGTTCCCCAAATTTGAAAAATCTTAGCCACTTGGTCTGCATGTAGAGACCATTCGTGTGGAAGCAGAACTCGACTGAGTCTGTCTGCCCAAGAGTTTTGGATACCTGGAAGATACACTGCCAGGAGATGAATCTGATGCTCTCTGGCGAGGGCTCATAGTCGCAAAGCTTCGTTGCAAAGCGACAGAGAGCCTGTTCCTCCCTGCTTGTTCACAAAGAACATGGCTACTTGATTGTCCGTATGAATGAGGACTGTCTTGTAGCTGAGCAGGGTGTGGAACACTTGAAGAGCAAGGAAGATTGTTCTGAGCTCTAAGAGATTGATGTGTAGATGAGTTTCCTGTGGAGTCCAAGTGCCTTGGGTGGAGAGGTCCTGCAGATGAGCTCCCCAACCCATTGGTGAAGCATCTGTTGTGAGAGTTACCTGGGGTAAAGGTTGTTGAAATGGGGACCCCAGCAACAGGTTTTGAGTGGACTGCCACCATTGGAGGGACAAAATAAGGCGATTTGTGTTTGCTATTTTGTCTGACAGGCACCCTGATGCCTGGGTCCATTGAGTGGATAAAGTCCACTGGGCTGCTTCTCATATGGAGGTGAGCATAAGGAACCACATGCACGGTAGATGCCATGTGGCCTAGTAGTTGTAACATTTCTTGAGCAGTGAGAAGAGGCTTTAGCACTGCTTGAGAAGCTAACTGCAGCATGCAAAGGCAACAGGTCTGGGGAAGATAGGCCCTTGCTTTTCTGGTATCCAGCAAAGCTCCTATGAACTCTAGAGACTGAGTGTGAGTTAGGCTGGATTTTGGGATGTTTATGACCAGACCCAAATACTGAAGGATACGCATTGTGTAAGATAGAGAAATCCTGGCCTCTGACTCTGATGGGGCTCAAATGAGCCAGTCTAAGTAGGGGAAGATGAATATTCCTAGAGTGCGAAGAAATGCTGCCACCACAGCCATGCATTTCGTAAACATCCTTGGTGCTGAGGCCAGGCCAAAAGGGAGCACCCTGTATTAGTAGTGCTTTCCTTGAAAGAGGAACTTTCATGTTCTCATCCATCCTTGAAATCTAGAGAACAAAGCCAATCCTAACTTTGAAGGTATGGCAGCAGCGTTCCCAGAAAAATCATCTTGAATTTCTCTTTGAACAGGAATTTGTTCAATTCTCTGAGATCTAAAATAGGTCTGTGTCCCCCTGTTTTCTTTGGGATAAGGAAATGGGGGGAGTAAAACCCTGTACCCTGTTGAGGAATGGGTACCTCTTCTATTGCCCCTTGGGCAAGAAGCATAGTGACCTCTTGATCTAACAGGTTGATGAGAGAGGTCTGAGAATTGAACTGTCTTACCATTGTGGGAGGGGGCATGCAGAGAAAGTGAAGCTTGTACCCCTCTTTTATAATGGCGAGAGTCCAATGTTCTGTTGTTATATGCCCCCATCTGGGGGCAAAGTGACAACCTTCCTGGAATGGTGGAGGGTTCTGGTCCGTTGAGGGCCAGGAAGGCTACGTTCTCTAGATGGAAGTCAAAGGCCTTGTGGAGGCTGAGACTTGGCAGTCTTTGCTTTCCTTTGTTAAGGTGGTTGCTGACTCTTTCGGGCAGGCTGACCTACAGAACATCCCTGCTGAGAATAAGAGGGATAAAACCTCTTCTTTTTGGAAAAGAATGGTTTCTTGAAAGATTTCTTCCTTGCAGGATCAGCTGTGGCTTTGGATAATCTATCCAAAGTGGAGTTGTCAGCAGCCAACTCATTGGCTCTCTTGCCAATTTTTGCCGAATAGATTCTCACCTGTACAAGGGATATTGCCCAGTTTGTCCTGCACCCAGAGCTCCAAACTGGATGCCTGGAGCCAGGCAATTCTACGTGCACCTATGGCAATGGCAGAGGTTCTGCTTATGCACTCAAAACAGTCAAAAGCAGCACGAATGACAAACTTAGAAACATCCTGGGCATGTTTAACCAGTGTGAGAAAATCCTGCCTCTTATCAGGAAGAAGAGGGCTCAAAACCTCTGAATCTGTGACTTCCTTAAGGAACATTCCCATATATAAAATATAGGAACTGATCCTGGCAGAAAGCATGGAAGCCTGGAAAGTCCGACGTCCAAAAGCATCCAACGTTCAACACTCACGTCCTGGAAGATTAGAGGCATGCCTCTGCACTTCTGATCCTTCTCATAGCTGATTCCACTACAATAGAGTGGTGAGGAAGCCGAGTCTTCTGGAAGCCAGGACACGGAGGTACGCGATACAGGGTATCCAGTCTACGAGAGTGGGGAGAGGTGGTAAGAGGTGTTTCCCACATTCTTAACATGAGATCATGTTAAGATCTCATGGATAGGCAAAGTAGCTGCCTCCTTAGGAGCCTTGGGATATTGTAGAATCTCCAACTCCTTTGCCCTGGGCTCTGCTTCAGGAGCCACAATAAAGCACAGTTACTTACCTGTAACAGGTGATCTCTGGGAACAGCAGGAATAAGTCTTCACATATGGGTACGTCGGTACCGACGGAGCCTGCGCGGGAACGCTCCCCAGCGTCCAATCAGAAAGCTTTTGGGAGCATCCCTCAGCGCCTGCGTGCTGCCTTCCCGCCTTTCCAACTGTCTCTCCTCAGTTGAGTTTTATAGCTGACAAAGAGAGAGGGAGAGAGGAAAGGAAAGATAGATATACAACTCCTAGGGGAGGTGGGTGGGTTGTGAAGACTTATTCCTGCTGTTCCCAGAGATCTCCTGTTACAGGTAAGTAACTGTGCTATCTCCAGGAACAAGCAGGAATGAGTCTTCTCATATGGCCAGGCATCCTGAGGATGGATGGAGGGTAGGAGTTGAAAAAGAGAGGAGCAGTAGAAAAACAGCTAACCTAGGATAGGACTACAGGCAAGAAGTCCTTGTATGTATGATAATTTTCATGAAATATATTGAGATGAACAATTGCAATATGGACCTCACCTACTGGATTGCAGGAAGTAGAGAGGCTGATGGAGTCTACTGGAGATCCAGTAGAGGAATCTTCAAGGTGACCTCACTGAAGTGAAGGTGAAGGTCAAAATCTGGAATTGACATGTGACCCCAGGATTCAACTGAGGTAGTACAAAAACAGTAGGTCTTTAGTGGGAAGCTTTATGGAAAAAGCTGAAAACTCTTTTGGCTACAGAGTTATTCACAGTTAGGAGCAAAAGAGGAAGACTGACCAATTTGGACAAACTGGCCTAGTCCTTGAGGGAAGAAGGGGTATGGGAAAAACCCTGTGACGTAGAAGCTTCTCAAGAAGCAATGGAGATAGAGGGAGATCTGGTGGAGAAAACTGGTACTGAAAGGGAAAGCAGGATTTTCTCTTCAGAAAGAAAAAAAAACATGTAGCTGATCAGGAACCACACCTCACCTTAGGGGAGGAGATAGGTCAAGTCCCTGATTGGGCACGCCCAAGCAGGAGGCGGGCAGTGCAACACACGGGGAGCTTGTTAAGCAATCAAACACAGAAACAGTGGGGGGAGAGACAGGAAGAGTTGGAGAAGGAGAGAGAGAAACAGCAACGGCAAGGAGAGCAACAAGGCAGCTGTGTTCCACGGAGGAGCAGTTTGGAGTCACGAAGCAAGTACTTGGGAGATTCAGGGGCAGTGAGAGACTTCTATGGGAAGGGGGGCTCAAAAGCACTGAGAAACCTGAAGATACAGCCCATGATTCCAGAGAACCAAGCAGGACCTTGGAGCAGAAACCAGAGGGATAAAGATTTCTCCTGGAGACACTCTCAGCACAAGGTACGAAGTGGGGTTGAAGCAGCTAGCAGCTATAATATTGGGAAGCAAGAAAGCTGGAAGGATAACTTTAAAAGTCAGAACAAAGTCAGACAAAACTGTGGCAGTTTGGTGCAGCCTGAAAAGCATTCAAGCAGCACAAGATATTCTAATAAGCCAGCAGAAGCCTACAGCCTAGAAGCTAATAGAAAGAAAACTGCTGAGTCTTATTGGAGAGACGCGAGCCAAGATAAACCTGACGTTTCTACTTTTAAAAGCCTGTTCAGAAACTCTCCAGAGCCAGTTGAAGTTTTAAAGGAAAACCCGGCACTTACTTTTAAAGATAAGTGGGGGAAGGGTTTTATTAGCACACCAAACTCTGGTGCTGACAAAAGCAGCCTTGCTGACTACCATGAGATAGACATCTTAAGCCAATGTTTACCTGAAGCAGGAGAAAGATTTCAGCGTAGCAAAGGGAAAACACAGGCTGAATTACTTCTAACAGAGTTCAGGGAATTCCTAGAAAGAAAGGCAGTTTCTCCTTCTAATTCAGCACAGCATGCAAACAGCTGTGAAGAGGAGATGCCCTTAGATGTTTCCCTGCCTTCCACAGAGCAAGAGATAGCAATGGATTGCTCAACTTGTACCATTGAAAAGGACGTTAAAGTGCTTTAAAAGTTATATGAAAGAAATATAACAGAAGTTACCTTACTTGTTATCATGCTGAGAAAACTTATGAAAGCTGGATAAGTTAAAGCATTTTTCTGGATATAAGCAGCTTTGCTGTTGTACCAGACTTTTTAGTTTCAGTTCATGAAAGAGTCACATGACAATCTGAATGTGAATCCCGAAGCTAATGGACACTTAGCCCAGCATTGAAAACCCTGTATATTTTGGTTTTCTCACTCTTGTTTTTGTGCTATAAAACTTCTTAGCGTCTGTTTGCACTGAACTGCAAAGCGGGAAATAAACCTCATAAAAAGAAATTTCTTTGCCTGCCTTTAACTACTTGAGCACACAAGGTTAAATTAGACTTACCTGCTAATTGTTGTTTCTTGCGGAACTCTAGTCCAGTCCCGGAACCATAGAGTTGTCAACCTCCTCCAGCAGCCTTGGAGACTGAAATACATCAGCGCTTTGCTGGCACCAGTATAAGTAGGCAAGGACCGCCCCCTCTCACCAGTACCTATTGACAAAGCACACTGAGCAGAACAAATAAGTAGATTTAACCAGAATACATTCAACAAGAATGGGAAATAATCAGTAACAGATATACATATCTACATATCTACATATCTATCTATCTATCTATATATATATATGGATTAGTTTGTTTTCTTTTTTTTTTCCATTATCGACTGTGTCCGAATATGAAGATCGTCTTACTACACAGAAACGCCCCACACAACCACCTCCGGAGAGGATGGGCAGCCAAGAGCGCTACGCAAGAGGGTCCTCCAATGGCTTCATCCCACGCCTCCCGGAAGATAGGAAACGCAGAATACCCGCGGGAGTGGAAACAGTCAGGCTGGCGACCCTTCAAAAACAGAGGGAGGGATCCGGGACTGGACTAGAGTTCCGCAAGGAACAACAATTAGCAGGTAAGTCTAATTTAACCTTCCTTAGCATCCCTCTAGTCCAGTCCCGGAAACATAGAGGATGTAACAGAGCAGTGAACATCAACGGGAGGGACAAGCAAGCCCAGCCTGAAGCACCGCTGACCCAAAACGCCCATCTTCTGCCGATAAAACATCTAAGCGGTAATGCTTAGCAAAGGAATGTAAGGACGACCAAGTCGCCGCCCTACAAATGTCGCCTACCGGAACCAAACTGAACTCTGCCCAAGACGCCGCCTGCGCCCGAGTGGAATGAGCCCGAAGACCCTGCGGAACCAACTTGCCCTTCAAGATGTAGGCCGACGCAATCGCCTCCTTCAACCAGCGCGAAATAGATGACTTCGCCGCCACTTCTCCTTTACGCGGTCCCCTGAACGCCACAAAAAGCCGATCCGACCGCCAAAAGGACGCCGTCCGAGAGAGATACCTCTTCAGAACCCTGCGAGCGTCCAACAGACGCAACTTTCCCCCAGATCCGGCCCCGTGCCGATCCGAGAACACCGGAAGAGAGACCACTTGGTTAACATGAAAGGCGGACACCACCTTGGGCAAGAACGCCGGAACGGTATGGAGAACCAACTTGTGGTCGGAAAACGAGAGATAGGGCTCTCGACAAGACAAGGCCTGCAGCTCCGAGATCCTCCTAGCCGAACAAATAGCCACCAAGAAAACAGTCTTCAACGTGAGATCCTTTAGTGAAGCAGTGGACAACGGTTCAAACGGAGGAGCAAGCAATGCTTCTAACACCAAATTTAAATCCCACGGTGGAACAGCACAGCGCCGCAGCGGTCGCATGAGCAACACCGCCCTCAAAAACCGCCTGACATCCGCATGAGCCCCGAGAGACTGCCCCTGCACCTTTCCACGGTAACAGGAAATGGTAGCCAACTGCACGTGCAACGAACTAGCCGCCAAACCCTTGTCTACGCCATCCTGCAAGAACGAGAGGATCTGCGACACTGAAGCCCCTAACGGACGCACGGTACGCTCCGTACACCAAGCCTCAAAGATGCGCCAGACTCGAATGTACGCAAGAGATGTGGAACGTCTACGCGCCTTCAGTAAGGTCGAAACGACCGCCGCCGAATATCCCTTAGCAGTCATCCGAGCCCTCTCAAGAGCCATGCCGTAAGCGAGAACCGAGCCACCTGAGGCATGCGCAACGGACCCTGACACAAGAGATCGCTCCTCTGAGGAAGTCTCCACGGGTGATCCGCTAACAGCCGCACCAAATCCACGTACCACGGCCGTCTGGGCCAATCGGGCGCCACCAGCACCACGAGGCCCCGATGACGCTCTATGCGCTGCATCACCCGGCCTATCAGAGCCCAAGGCGGGAAGACAGAAGCTCCCCTTGCGGCCAGGGCTGCACCAGCGTCGAGCCCCTCCGACATCCGTTCTCGCCGCCTGCTGAAGAAGCGCTCCACCTGAGCCGACTCGAAGGTCACCATGAGATCCATTAGGGGAACACCCCAGCGCCGCACTAGAAGCGCAAAGACTTCGGGGTGCAGGACCCACTCCCCCGGGTCCACCCGGTGACTCAGAAAATCACCGCTACATTCTCTACGCCTGCCACATGCTGTGCCGATAGACACTCCAGATTCGATTCGGCCCAAGCGAGCAACTGAGCGGCCTCCCGCTCGAGCCCCACGCTGCCGGTGCCGCCCTGCCAATTTATGTAAGCGACTGTGGCCACATTGTCCGAGAGAACCCGAACCGCCTGCCGCGCAAGAGTCCCCCGAAACGCTTGTAGAGCCAGAAACACTGCTCGCATCTCCAACCGATTGATGGACCATTCCCTTTCCTCCAACGACCACTGGCCCTGGGCAAATGCACCCCTGCAACACGCCCCCCACCCCAGAAGACTGGCATCCGTGGTCAGCAGCTTCCAGGACGGAGGTTCCAAGGGCATACCCGCGACTAGATGCTCCGGCCGTAACCACCAGCGAAGATCCAGGCGTACCTTCGGGGGACAGATCAGCCGTCGAGACAACGCATCGCGCTGATGAGACCAACGACGGAGAAGTGCGCTCTGTAGCTTTCGCATATGCGCTGTGGCCCAGGGCACCACCTCGATCGTTGCCGCCATTGTGCCAACCAACTGGAGATACTGCCATGCCGTGGGCGCCGCCTGCAAGAGAAAACGCCGCACCAGCCTCCACAACGCCTGCGCACGCTGATCTGGCAAGAACACTGCCGCTTGTCGCGTCTTGAATCGCGCCAAGTATTCCAATGACTGCGAGGGAGTCAACCTGCTCTTTGCAAAGTTGATCACCCAGCCTAGACTCTGTAGCAACTGCACCACCCTGGTGGTGGCCTCTGCACTTTCCGCCTGAGACTGCGCCCGAATCAACCAATCGTCTAAATAAGGATGCACGAGCACCCCCTCCTTGCGAAGAGCCGCCGCCACGACTACCATGATCTTGGTGAAAGTGTGGGGTGCCGTCGCCAGGCCGAAGGACAACGCCTGAAACTGAAAATGCCCCATGGGAACCGCAGATAGCGCTGGTGCTCTCGCCGAACCGGGATATGCAGGTAAGCCTCCGTGAGGTCGAGCGAAGTCAGAAACTCCCCCTGTCTGACAGCCGCGATGACGGATCGAAGTGTCTCCATGCGAAAGTGAGTTACCCGGAGACACCGATTGAGCTTCTTTAAATCGAGGATAGGACGAAAGGATCCCTCCTTCTTCGGTACCACGAAATAGATGGAGTACCGACCGGAACCGCACTGGTCCCCCGGCACAGGAATTATGGCCCTGAGCTGCAACAATCTCTGCAACGATGGCTCGCCGCTTGAGCGGAGCTCTGCAAGGCGACATAACAAAGGAATCTAACACGGGACAATGGAGTTCTAGAGCATAACCCTCTCGAATTACCTCCAGAACCCACTGATCTGACGTAAGTTGGACCCAGGCAGGGTAAAATTCCCGCAACCGCCCCCCCACGGGAACTACATCCACTTGAGCCCGCCTCATCTCATTGGGGCTTCTTAACGGAGGAGGAGGGGAAGGCGGAGAAACTTCTGCCAGCCCCTCTGAAGCCACGAAACCCCTGGCTTCTAGCCGGAAACCTTCCGCGCTGAGGCTGCCCAAAACGAGATGCCCTAAAACGGCGAAACTCCCGAGGAGCACCTCGAGACCCCGCGGCAGTCCGGACCTGCTTCGGTTTATCCTCCGGAAGACGTCCCCCTTTAGATTCACCGAGATCCTTGACCAACTTTTCCAAATCCTCCCCAAACAACAACTTCCCTCGAAAGGGAAGCTTACTGAGACGAGCCTTGGAGGAACTGTCGGCCGCCCAATTGCGCAACCACAAATACCGCCTCGCCACTACTACCGAGGCCAGAGGCCATAGACTTAGCTCCACTACGGATGAGATCATAATGAATGGCCGACAAATAGGCAGCCCCAGACTCCAAACGCGCCGCATCCTCGACCTGCGCTGTCCCTACATCCCCCTGCAATCGTTGGGACCAGCGCAAGCAACCTTTCGCAACCCAAGCTCCAGCCACGGCAGCTTGCATCGAGAGGGCACACACATCAAAAACCTGCTTCAAGAGCGTATCCAATTTCCTATCCTGCACATCCTTCAACGCTGCAGCGCCCTCAACCGGGATCGTAGTCTTCTTAGTTACTGCCGACACCGCCGCATCAACTTTGGGAGACCGAAAGAGCTCCCTATCCTGATCGGACAATGGATAAAGGCGCGACAAGGCACGGGAGCCCCTCAGCGCCGATTCCGGCGAGTCCCACTCCTCCTGAATCATCCCTCTAAAGACCCTATGCAGGGGAGAGACCCGCTGGGATGTACGTACCGCCTGGAGCAGTGGATCCTCCAGAGCATCATCCGGCGCCGTCGCCTCCGCAGGCATATTC
The DNA here is from genome assembly GCA_033557465.1 of Ichthyophis bannanicus. NCBI lineage: Eukaryota > Metazoa > Chordata > Amphibia > Gymnophiona > Ichthyophiidae > Ichthyophis > Ichthyophis bannanicus. Next base: position 666,278,396 of record CM066033.1, read on the forward strand.
AACGTTTTGAGAGTCTCGGCAATCAAGGCCGGAAGCTCTTCCCTACGAAACACCCTGACGAGCCGACTGTGCTGCTCTGTGTCAGGTAACTCTCCCTCCTCTAACTCCTCACCCGAGGTGATATCCAGGTCCACGTCCTCCGCCCCTAGGTCCTCCCCCAGACGAGATGCTGGACCCTCATCTGCTGTCCCCTTGGTCACCTTCGCAGCAGGAGCTCCGTCTTCCGGCTGAATCAAGGACCCCGGACGCTTCTGCCCCTTCAAACCACGAGCCGGAGAGACCAACCCGGGTTGCAGGAGCGCAAAAGCCTGCTGCATGAGAGAGAAGAAATCTGGCAGAATCCCCGGAGCTAAGGCCACCGAATTCTGACCCTGTGAACCCGAGGACCCCTCCCCAGGGGAAGACTCCGGCCCCTGAAAATCAAGAGATGGAGGTAATACCGCCACCACCCCTAGTGGAAGTACCTCACCGGCGATGGCCGGAGACAGAGCTGTACCCTCCATAACGTTGGACTCCAGAGTACAGGCCCCACACACACTGGACCCTGCCAATAAGCCCCGCTTAGCTCCACAAACCACACAGCGTGGCTTTGCAGGCATATTCAGAGAAAAAGCTCTACTGCCACCCTCGGCCCCGCAGAGCAGCAGTACAGCATAGAAAAAAAAGAGCCTTTCAGGCAGGCTCTACAAACCCCCGTTTTTATTTTTTTTTTTTTTTAATTTTCCACACACTAGAATCACAGACCTCCCCCAAGTCGAATCCAGATGGTCTGCAGCCAAAACGAGGGTTAGAAAGCTTAAAAGAAGCAAAATTAAATCAAAAAGGGATTTTTTCAAAACGGCCGCCGCTGCTGATTCCCGCCGAACACACCACGCGGCAGACCACCCCGATATGGACACAAACCTAAACCTAGCCCCCCCACCTGCTAAATCTCAAAGGGCCCCAAAAAATCAGAGAAAGGAATACCTCTCACTCACCACTGTGAAGATCGGGTGAAGAACAGAGGGAGAGATGCAGTAGCCTCGCTGGAGCTCAGCCTGACTGTGGCTTCAGCTCCAACACCGGCAACACTTTCCACAGCTGCCCTGCAAACTCCGGGCCACTACTGCCAGCCTGCAACCTGCTCCTCACCCTTCAATGTGGGTTCGGGAGCAGGGAGGCATAGAAATTCCTTTGTGCGGTCTTAACCCCACTGTGCTCGTCTAAGCAATGGGGCTGTGAAAGGAAAAGAAGGGAGAGTGATAGAGAGAGAAGAGGAAAGGGGAGGGAGGGGGGGAGCAGATGGAGCCAGAGGAAGAAATCTCCTGCAACAGCACAGCTCCTGTAATCAAAACACAGAAGGGCAGAGTAATTTATTAAAATAAATCTAAATTTAAAGGTAAATTCTATTTAGCTCTGCCTATTTCTCTGAGCCCAGAACCAGGCTCAGGATCTCCTTCAGCTGCTTGGAGACTGAAAGTACTGGTGAGAGGGGGCGGTCCTTGCCTACTTATACTGGTGCCAGCAAAGCGCTGATGTATTTCAGTCTCCAAGGCTGCTGGAGGAGGTTGACAACTCTATGGTTCCGGGACTGGACTAGAGGGACGCTAAGGAACTACAATCTCAACCCCTTCAGGAGACTCAGGACGACATCACCCAGAATCCCTAGGGTCTCATTGTAGTACCTTACCCCTGAAGGGTACCAAAGGCCACCTCCTGGAAACCCTCAAGGTCCAGGTAGTGGGTGGCCCGTATTCCCAAGAAAGGACAGGTGTCTGAGGAGTTGAAACCTCAGATCTACTGAAGATCCACCATGTCTTTCTTAACTGGTGAGAGGTAGGAAGATATTGGAGCTTCAGGGATAGCTAAACCTAGGGTTATGGTAGGAGCTGTCAGTACCACAGCAGTGGTTGTGTGCATAATACCCCAAACATACTGTGGAACAGCATGAACATGGGCAAAGCCCACTGTCTGGAACATATAGGAAGGTAAAAACCTTTATGAGCATAGACAGAGAGATAAGTATGTAATACATATCTACCTATAACAAAGTCGTTCGACAGATATGAATATATATATATATATATAAGTCTAAGAAAAAATGTCTGCAATTAAGCAGACAGATATGCCTAAAAACAGTCACATGGGAGATGTGAAGAGGAAAGATTCATCTAAGAAGAAGGTGGAACCTACTTGAGAAGATATATAGAGAATCTATTCCCCCTGGTTATGATGGTGCAGGAATGCTATCCAATGAAATAACCAGGATGGTTACTTGGAAAACCAGAGGATACCACCAGTCTGTAAACAGCAAGTCCTGAGTCCTGTAGAACTCTAGCATGGTAAATGGACAGAAAAACGCATAGAATGAGATACCAGGTTGACCCACTTGAGGGACAAAAAGGGGTATCATGCGTTTTTTAGTTAGGTAAATATGTGCTGTCCAGGAAGGATTAGGATACCATGAGGACAAGCTGCTAGTAAAAAAGAGCATATTCCCTGTAGGAATTGGACAACTCCTTAGACTTTCACGTAGAGAGGGCTTATGTCCTTTGTTTTAAAAGGAGATGGTAGGGTGTGAATAACCCTCACAGTCATGGGGCATGACTGAGGAAGCCCTTTTCAACCATGTAGGATAGAGAAAAACCCCATGCTCTCTAGCAAGGGCCCATAGTGGAAAGCTTCTCTGTAGAGTTGCAGAGAGCATTATGCAGGAGAATTGGGAGATAGAATTGTCTGTTGGAAACCGAGCAGCCACATCAACTATGCTGCCAAACCCAAAGGAATTGGAGATGGCAAGAATAGAAGATAGTGTGATAAGCCTGTAGTGAGAAGAATTATCCAAGAAAGATGTATGCATTGTCTTGGAATCACTACTAAGGCCAGACAGAAAGTAGTGGAGGACAAGGCTGGAACTTGTGGAAAAGTACCAGTAGTCCAATCACTAGAACTCCTGCATGGGCAGCTGTTGAATACGAGCAGAGAGAATCTCTCTGTGTAAAACAGAAAGAACAGACATAACAAGAGTAAGAAATCCTTGCCCCTGTCTGATGAGCTGCCCAGGCAAAAAGGAGGGAAGTTTACTCAAGAGAAAAAAACTCCACACTGGAATAGAAAGAGACTAGAAAAGGCTAAAGAAGCCTTCCAGTGGTATGGTACCACTCTTACAGGGGAAACCTGGATAAGAGGGTAGAGAAACGAGCTGAAGGATGACTTACCATATGGTAAGTCTGTGGAAGGAAAAAAAAAATTCATGTTGGTACAGAAAACTATCATGTGATAGTTGTCAAACCTCTCTTCTTGGCAGGAAGAAGAGGAGAAACCTGTGACCCATAGACATGAATATCCTGACAGCTCAGCATATCTAGGAGCAACTGGATGTCCTGAGAAAAGAAATCCATGTGTAGAGTTTTGAATGAAAAAACAGTGAAAAACTTCTGCTGAGAAGAAGTCAACTGTAGATTGTAAACCCCAAGAGGCAGAAAAATGATCAATCAGAAACCCTATGGTTGCTGGGTTTGTTTAGCCTGGTAAGAGTTTGGATTCTTCAGACCAGGACGATGCCTCCCCTGCTTGGGAACATCTGTATGATGGGCAGGAGAAGAATAAAACCTTCTCCTCCTAGGGAAAGAAAGTTTGGTAGGGCATTTCCTACCTACTGGGGAAGAAGGCGGCTTAGGAAAGCCTTCAGAAACAGGGAAGTCAGTGGACCACTGAGCAACCTGATGTAAAGACTCCTTATTGAAGAGATTTTCTCCAGTGCAAGGAGTATTACCCAGTCTTTGTTGTGCCCATTTGTCTAAGTCTGAAACTTGGAGCCAGGCTGTACATCGTGCCCCTATGGCTATAGCAGAAGTTCTGCTAATAGACTCAAATGAGTCTAGGGAAGCACGAGTAAGAAACCAAGAGATATTTTGAAGATGACTAAGTAGTAAGGAATAGTCTGCAGTCTTGGGCTCTGAAAGAAAAGGAGCCAAAAGATATAATTTCTTTGTGAGCTCCTGAAGAGATACTCATAAAACATATATGAGAGAATTCTTGCTGACAGCATGGATGTCTGGAAGGTTTGACGTCCAAAGGCATCTAGTGTCCTAGACTCACGACCTGGTGGGTAAGAAGAGTGCTTCTTCTTACTTTTCACCTTCCTCATTGCTGATTCCACTACAATGGAATGATGCGGAAGTTGAGTCTTTTGAAACCCTGGAGAGGGGGGCACCTGATACAGAAGATCAGTTGCTCTAGAAGGTGGGGGTACCCTTAAAGGTGCTTCCCACATTCTTAGAAGAAGATCCCACAAGGTATGATGCAAAGGAAGCATTATGTTCTCCTTTGCTCTAGTAGAAACAGAGCCTTGTGTGGGATCATGGCCAGGGATAGGAATGGTAAGGGATCTTGCCATAGCCAAGAGGAAATCCTGGAAAGAAGGATCTCCAAAGAGAACCTTTCCCAGGACAGGCTAGATCTGAAGAACTAGCCTGGGCACCGGAGGATCTACCTGAGTATATAAGAAGATAAGATCCTGCACGGTGCAAAAAAGGATCCTTAAGGGATGGATGTTGGTACTGGAGGTCAGGACCTGTGAAAAGTCAGTACTACATCATCTATGCCAGATATCGACTCCAGACTTGGAATAGAAAGGAGCGACCCTGGTGAAGGAAGCCTGGAAGGAGACGGCCCCAATGCTACTGCGGATACCGGTACCGAAACCGATACCGGTAGTGCTGTCGGAATCGAAGGCGACACCAAAACCGGAGCAGTCATCGGTGGCAGCTCAATCGGTACCGAGGTAACCGAACACCTTCGGTAATCATCCTCGGTACCTAGCGTCCGGTACCGATAGGTGTCGGTACCCAGTCTTCCAGACTAGAGATAGATTCCAGACTCGGCATCGAGGGAAGCGAGTCTATCGATGCATGTCTAGAGGGTACCGACATCGGTGGTAGTATCGGCATCAATGCCGATACTGGAAAGTCAATCTGGAGCATATCCACCAGTCCCGAAGGTACCGAGGAAGCCAGATGACGATCCCTGGTGAGGAGTGTTACGTCCAACACCAGTGCCGATGCCGGGGTATCGGTACCGCTCGAAGCGGATGCCACCACCGAGCATGGCTCTGGTATGTTCTGTGAGGGGTGAGCCCCAGGAACAACCTGAAACCCCACATAGGCTTTGGAGGCCGAAGACTCCCGCCGGGGTTTTGAAGCCAATGGGCCCTCGAGGGCAAGGCCAGAGCAGTCTACATGCTGTGCATGAGACCTACCACTCGAGGGTTGGCTAGTCTTAACAGACTGTTTGTGGGTTACCTGATCCCGTGTAGAAGAAGAAATGTTTGGTGCCCTGACACTGGAAGGGAACCTAGTATTGAGGGAAACTCAATGTTGAAAATATAGTAATTAGATCTTACCTGCTAATTAGTGTTCCTGAAGGAACGACAGTCCAGTCCCTTTACTTCTGGGTTACGCAACCCTTCCAGCAGCTTGGAGGCTGAGCCCAACCTTTTTGGGGATGGAGCGGTATAAATACCACTGGGACCACCCACCAACTCCAGTATTCGAATGAAAAAGCAGACTTATCGAACTTCCATCCAAAAACCTCATAATGAAATATAAACTAAGTCTAAACTAATATCTCAATCTATCCAATAGGCATTATCAATTTCTTTTTCTTTTTTTTTTTTTTTGGAAAGTATAGGGGAAGGAGAGGAGGAATGGCAACGGACGGAGGAGGGGGCTGCTTCTATCCAACCCGGCCTTCCCCTGCACTCCCTCCCGCCGAACCGGCTCTGCGCTCGGTCCAATGCTCCTCTATGAACGTGAGGTCTTACCAGTTGCCGGAACCGGGTGGGATCAGGGACTGGACTGTCGTTCCTTCAGGAACACTAATTAGCAGGTAAGATCTAATTACTATTTCCTTATCGTCACTCCAGTCCAGTCCCTTTACTTCTGGGATGTACCAGAGCAGTTCAACCCTGGGTGGGATCCGGCATACCGGCCCGAAGAACCGCTAGACCGAAACGAGCATCCGCCGTACTCTGCACGTCCAGTCTATAGTGTTTGGTGAAGGTATGCAGCGAGGCCCAAGTCGCTGCTCTACAAATATCCAGCGGGGGAACAAGACTGTATTCCGCCCAAGAGGTCGCCTGTGCCCGAGTGGAGTGAGCCCTCAGACCCACCGGGACCTGCTTCCCCTTCAGGATGTAGGCGGAGGCAATCGCCTCTCTAATCCACCTGGAGATTGAGGCCTTGGCCGCTGCCTCACCTTTGTGCGGCCCTCCGAACTGAATGAACAGTCGTTCGGACTTTCGGAATGGTGCTGTGCGAGATAGGTACTGTTTCAAGGCTCTCTGGACGTCTAGCAGACGCAGTTTGCTATCCCTACCTTCCTGCCCCTTGGCCGAGAATGCCGGCAGGGTGACTGTCTGGTTTACATGAAAGGGAGAGATAACCTTGGGCAAGGAAGGCAGGCACTGTGCGCAGAACCACCTTGTCCTTTAGGAAGGTCAGGAAGGGAGGCTGGGCGGACAGCGCCTGCAATTCCGAAACCCTCCTGGCCGAGCAGATAGCGACCAGGAAAACTGTCTTTAGGGTTAGATCCTTTAAGGAGGCTCTCTTCACTGGCTCAAAGGGTTCTCCGACCATGGCATTCAGCACTAGGTTAAGGTCCCAAGAGGGGATGACCGCCCTCCGTTGAGGGCGTAGCCGACTAACTGCTCTTAAGAACCTGGAGACGTCCGGGTGTTCCCCTAAGGGTTTTCCATGGACCTTGCCTCTATAGCAAGCGATTGCCGCTAGCTGGACCTGCAGGGAGCTGTGCGCCAAACCCTTATCAAATCCTGCTTGCAAGAATTCCAGGACCTCTGAGACAGAGGCCGAAAGAGGTTTCCGACGATGCTCTGCACACCAGGCTTCGAATATGCGCCAAACCCTTACATAGGATAGACAGGTCGAGCGCTTCTTAGCCTTCAACAGCGTCGAGATTACTGCTCCTGAGTAGCCTCGCTTTAGGAACCGCGCCCTCTCAATAGCCAGGCCGTAAGCGAGAATCGATCCACGTGAGGCATCCGAACTGGACCTTGCCTCAGCAGGTCCCTTTTGCAAGGGAGCCGCCAAGGAGGGTCGGCGACACTGTTCCCTCTAAGCTGTGCGCGTGTGCGCGCGCACACACCTCGCCGAGCGAGCGCACATACTTTACAACAGAGCGCACAAAAATTACGGCTCTGATTCTGATAGAAAACAACACAGACGTCTTAAAATTTAAAAGTTATGATTGTAATTACTAGAAATTTCCCGCTTCATTTAGTAATCGTCTATTTTCATTTAATTTGATTAAAATCAATGTGGTGTACATACTGTATTCTGACGTGTAGTCAAATTTTAAAGTATATAACTCCGAGTGTCGTTATGTGGCGCACAAAAATTTAACCTTCCTTCAAAAGCTGCACACAGCTGATATTTTATGCGCACACAGCCTACAGAAAATTAGAGGGAACATTGGTCGGCGACCATCCTCACCAGATCCGCATACCAGGGGCGGCGAGGCCAATCCGGAGCTATGAGGACTACCAAACCTTGGTGAGACTCCACCCGCTGTAGAACCTTTCCGATCAGGGCCCACGGAGGGAATACATAGAGCAGGCCTTCGGAAGGCCACTTTTGTGACAGGGCATCTAAGCCCTCGGACATTCTTTCCTTCCTTCGGCTGAAGAACCTGTCTACCTTGGCTGTAGAGAACCGTGCCATGAGGTCCATGACTGGGAGACCCCAACGGGCCACTATCTGGTCGAAGGTCTCCTGTTCTAGTTCCCACTCCCCGTGGTCTATCTTGCATCTGCTGAGGAAGTCGGCTGTGATGTTGTCCTCGCTCGCCACATGCTGAACTGAAAGTGCCAGCAGTCTGGACTCCGCCCACTGGAAGAGGGCGTCCGCCTCTTTCTCCAGGGCAGGACTGCTGGTGCCTCCCTGGTGGTTGATATAGGCCACCGCCGTGACATTGTCGGAAAGGACGCGAATTGCTTTTCCTTGGACTAAAGCCGTGAACGCCTTGAGCGCCAGGGTGACGGCCCTCAGCTCCAGTCTGTTGATGGGCCATTGTGATTCCAACGGTGTCCAACGTCCCTGGACGAACTGGTCCTCGCAGTGTGCTCCCCAGCCTAACAGGCTGGCATCCGTTGTCAATAGTAACCACTGATGAGGTTCGAGGGGCATCCCGCGGTCCAAATTCCTTGGACATCGCCACCAGTGGAGGGACTGTTTGGTCCGCGGAGCACAAGGTAACTGCATTGCCAGAGGTTGATGCTGAGGAGACCATCAACGTAACAGTGCCCGCTGCAGCAGTCGCATGTGTGCCCTGGCCCATGGGACTACCTCTATCGCCGCTGCCATAGTTCCCAGGACCTGAAGATAATGCCACGCCGAGGGATTTCGCCTGCTGAGAAACTGCGTGACTAGAAGCCTTAGCTCTCTTGATCTTGACCGAGACAGGAATACCCTGCCCCTGTGGGTGTCGAACCTTGCTCCGAGGTACTCGAGTTCCTGAGGGGGAGACATCCTGCTCTTTAGACGATTGATGACCCACCCCAATTCTTCTAGAACCTGAACCACTCTGGCCGTTGCCGCATGACTTTCCTCTTGCAACTTCGCTCGGATCAGCCAGTCGTCCAAGTAGGGGTGCACTAATATTCCCTCCTTCCGAAGGAAGGCCGCCACTACCACCATTACCTTGGTGAACGTCCTGGGGGCCGTAGCTAGGCCGAAGGGTAGGGCCTGGAACTGAAAGTGGCCTCTTGGCACTGCGAATCTCAGGAATTGTTGATGGGACTTCCTGACCGGGATATGAAGGTAGGCTTCTGTCAAGTCGAGTGACGTTAGGAACTCCCCTTCCCTTACGGCCGCTATGACTGAGCGTAGGGTTTCCATCCGGAAGTGTGGCACCCTGAGGCAGCGGTTGACCTGTTTTAGATCCAGGATCGGTCGAAAGGAGCCTTCCTTTTTTGGTACTACGAAGTAAATCGAGTACCGACCAGAGCCGCACTGGTCTGGTGGTACAGGGACCACCGCTCCTAGCGCTATTAGGCGGGCAAGAGTCGCCTCTATTGCCGCCCTCTTTGCTGAAGAACCGCAGGGAGACTGAACAAACGCTGGAAGTATTTGTTTTGAGAATTCGAGAGCATAACCTTCTCTGATCACCTCTAGGACCCATTGGTCGGACGTGACTCGGGACCAGGCGGGAAGAAACAGCCTCAGGCGACCGCCTACCGGCTGTCCTTCCTCCTGGACCCCCATCATCTCATTGTTGTTTTCTGGGTCCCGGGAAGGAGGAGGAGGAGGCACCAAAACTCCGTCCTGCCCCCCGAAAACCTCTGAAGCCTTGTCCCTTCGAGGGAAAACGGCCCCTGGGAAAGGAGCCTGACCTGGCTGGGCGAAATCTCCGCGAGTCCCTAGGCTGGGAGCGCACTGGGACTAGAGGGCGCCCTTGCTTTGGTCTATCTTCCGGGAGTCTGCCTCCCTTAGACTCACCCAGGTCCTTAACTAGCTTCTCTAAGTCCTCCCCAAATAAGAGTTTCCCCTTAAAGGAGAGTCGGCTCAAGCGTGTCTTCGAGGAAGCGTCAGCTGCCCAATTTCGTAGCCACAGATACCGCCTAGCCGCCACAACCGAGGCCATGTTCTTGGCTAGGCTTCTAATGAGGTCATACTGACTGTCCGCCAAGTAGGCCGCTCCGGATTCCACCTTAGCTGAGTTAGCCTGTATCTCGCCCGTTGAACCCTCTTGCCTGGAGCTGTTGGGCCCACCGTAAACAGGCCCGAGCCACCCAAGCTCCGGACACGGAGGCCTGCAAGGCGAGAGCGCTTACATCAAAGGCTTGTTTCAGGAGCGTATCCAACTTCCTGTCTTGCGCGTCTTTTAAGGCCGAACTGCCCTCCACTGGTATCGTCGTCTTCTTAGTAACTGCTGATACCGCTGCATCCACTCTGGGAGATCTTAGCAGCTCTTTATCTGCCTCTGGGAGCGGGTATAGACGAGACATGGTCCTGACTCCCCTTAAGTTTGATTCTGGCTGGTCCCATTCTTCCTGGATCATCTGGCGCACGACCCTGTGGACAGGGAAAACCTTTTAGGATCTCCTGATGGCCTGGATTAAGGGGTCCTCCAACGCTTCTTCCTGCGATGGCGTGTCAGAGGCCACATTGAGAACTTTTAGGGACTCATTAATTAACGCCGGGAGCTCCTCACGGCGAAAGACTCTCACTATCCGTGACTGATCTTCTTCCGGGATCTCTCCTTCCTCCAAGCTCCTCTTCATCATCCTCCAAGTCTTTAACCGAGCTATCCTCCTCCTGAGTATCCTGGGATAGAGATGTTAGGAGCTCTTCGCCGCCCAGACGTGGGCGCTTAGCAGGGATACCGGCTTCCTGATTGGTAGCCCCGAGGGCTCTAGCTGATTTGTCCTCTGCTGGCGGGGCAACCTCTTCTGCCCCCAGGCCCTGATTACGTAGGCAGTAGGCCTTATGGAGCAAGAGGATGAAGTCAGGAGAGAAAAAATCTCCGGACCCCCCAGCACTAGAGTGGGGGGAGGGTAGAGGCAGAGGGGGCATAGGCAGGTCCGTAGGAGTGGAGATAGGAAACTGGGACCCCCCTTCCCCTTCCAGAGGGTCTCCTGATCCCTGGGAGTGCTGCGACATGGCCAGGTTAATCTCCTGTTCCACTGATGCGGCCTCCGCGGCACAGCTCCTGCAGATTCCTGTCTCTGCGGAGGTGCCCCTGCGCGTTCCACAGGAAGGGCAGCGTGGCTTGGATGCCATGGGCAAGAGCCGAGGCTTCCCTTTCAGAGCAGCCGAACTAAGGCAATATATCCCCTGAGAAAGAGCAGAGACCTTTATAATGCTTCCCTAATAGGGACCAATCCAAGGAAAGTGAAGATTAAAATAAACAAGAAACCAAACTTAAAATAAGATAAAATTAATTTGAATTAAAATTAAATTAAATTAAATTGAACTGAGCAGACACTATGTGCAACAAACACCCCTGCCCAAAATGAACTCAGTACTTGCAGTTAGAAGCTTCTCTGTTGCCTGTGCAGAGGCCCAACTCAGCGATCTCGGGCCGTTGGCTCCACACGTGGTAGGCCTCAACCACGTGGAGCCCGACCCGGAGGACCGCGAATGTGCCTTCGCGTCGCTGGAAGAGAGGAGTCAGGGCAGGGAACACTCTCCAGCACCGGTACCGGCTTCCTCCCGCTGCCGCTTTAAGGCCTCCGTCGGCTGACTGCAATCGCGGCTCTGGGGCTCGACTCCGCGTCCCTTCGCTCCAGAGCGGGACAGGCCGGAGGAGGTTAGTCGCGGCGTGCCTCCAGCGCTCAGCCACCGGGGGGGCTTCAGCACGAGGCAGAGCAGGTCTCCGCAGAGATGATGCAGGGTAAGGTTGGGTCAGCTGCGAGAGGAACGCTGACTAGTCCTCCTCGCTGCTGCCGGTAAGACTCTCCTCCGATGTCCGGCCCGGGGGGGGGGGGGGGAGGGAGAGGGAGAGAGAGGGCAGTGGAGAATTAAAGCTACAGAGCCAAGTAAGTACAAATGACTCAATCCACCGGAAAGGAATTTAAAAGAATTTAAATTTAAAGAAGGGAGACTCCAGTAAGCCCTAGGCTTACGGAACCCTCCAGCTGCTTGGAGGCTGAGAATACTGGAGTTGGTGGGTGGTCCCAGTGGTATTTATACCGCTCCATCCCCAAAAAGGTTGGGCTCAGCCTCCAAGCTGCTGGAAGGGTTGCGTAACCCAGAAGTAAAGGGACTGGACTGGAGTGACGATAAGGAACTCTTCTCACAAAAGTGTAGCCCGAGGGCTCCGGAGGAAAATGGTCAGGACCCAAAGGTTAAACACCAGCTTTTGGAGTCTAAGAATAAAGCTGTACCACCACAGCTTAAACATTTCCTAGAGAAAGAGGCTGGCGGTTCCATGAGGGACATGGACAGGCCTAGAAGGCCTAAAAATTTAAGACAGAAGAAAAAATATACCCTGAAGGGAAAAATTTACAGAAAAAGAAAAAAAGAAACACCGGCGGTACCGGTGTAGTCGGGGAGACAGCCGCGACCACAAGAAACAAAAGAATTAAAAAGAATTTTCTGCGGTGACAGGAGGACGTCCTGCCGGCTCCGCAGAAAAACGAAAACTGAGGAGAGACAGTTGGAAAGGCGGGAAGGCAGCACGCAGGCACTGAGGGATGCTCCCAAAAGCTTTCTGATTGGACGCTGGGGAGCTTTCCCACGCAGGCTCCGTCGGTACCGACGTACCCATATGTGAAGACTCATTCCTGCTTGTTCCTGGAGATTGGAAAGACCTCGATCCACCTCCCTGATAAAATCCTGAAAGGAGATATCTTCTGGAGGAGACATCCTATGTTTAGGAGAGGAAGGCTCCTCTGGGAGAAGTACTCCGGTACCGAAAGAGCTGTCAGAATCCTCTGACTCCATCGAGGATTCAAAGTACCTTCTGTCCGGATGCTCTTGTAGAGCACGATACCCGTACCGATCGAAGTCGGTGCCGGGGGGAATCGGTACCAGAAAGCATAGCATGACTGGGTGCCGGTTGGACTGTGACGCGGTTCCGACGGTGTCGATGCCGCAAGGAGAGCCGCCAGACTGTGTTCAATAGCCAGGAACCTCTGGTCTATCGACGCTGCCGATGCCTGGGTATTGGTACCGGAGGAAGCAGCCGGTACCCCAGAGCATGGCACCAGTAGTTCTGTTGAGGTCGAGGCCTTGAGAACATCCTGGAGCCCCGATAATGCTTTGGAAGCCGAAGCCTCCCGCCGGGGCAATTTTGCTGGTACAGAACTCTCAAGGGCAACGCCAGAGGCATCTCGATGCTTGGACGGAGATCTACCCTTTGAGGACCAGCCAGACTTATGTTTAGTTACCCGAGATCCATGGGAGAAAGACGAAGCCCTGGGAGACGTTGATGCCACAGAGGCTGCATCGGAGGGAAATAGGGTGCTGAGCTTAGCAGCTCAGTTCTGTCAACCCCTCCCTCTTGGACATCATGGCACAGGCCATACACTCAGAAATGGAGTGGTCAGGACCTAAACATTTAAGGCACCACTCATGGGTGTCGGTGACGGAGATGGTACCGCCACACTTGGTGCACTTCTTGAAACCCGAAGCAGGTTTTTCCATAGTAAAGGAAATTTTGGGACTAAGGCGCATGCACCTGAAGAGGAAAAAGGTTTGGAAAAAAAATATACAATTTTTTTTTTTTTTTTAAAGAAAGACCCGGCGGTACCGGTATAGCGTCGAGGGAAGGCAGACGCGACCACAAAAAAGAAGGAGAATAGGAAAAATTTTCTGCGGTGACAGGAACAACCTCCTGCTGGCTCTGCGGAAAACGAAGAACTGGAGAGAGGCAGTTGGGAAAGGCAGGAAGGCAGCACGCAGGCGCTGTGGGATGCTCCCAAAAGCTAATTGGACGCTGGGGAGCGTTCCCACGCAGGCTCCGTCGGTACCGACAATACCCATATGTGAAGACTACATTCCTGCTTGTTCCTGGAGATTGTATTAAAGACAAGCAGCGGTGATGTGCTAACTAGAGCTCAAGCCAAAACTTAATTCCTAGCCCAGCTCCTCCAGTAACAAACAGACAAGACAATCCTCTTTTCAAAGCAGAGACTTTAATTTAACAAAAGACATAAGAAAAAAGGGGTAGCGATTTATAAAATCTATAAGTAAGATCCACGAGTACAAAGTTTTTAACAGTGAACATCGCTCACACGTTAAAATGCCATTAATATGGCAATACAATTTCTTTTATAACTGATTGTCCGAGACACTTGCTTATTTTTTCCCTTGCCAAAAAAAAATCTCATGTTACTTCATATATTCAAGCTTAAAAAAATAAAATGGTGTTTAAGGCAGTTATACACTGCTGGATCCCCAAAACTAGCAGTTTAGTGATTTGCAACTGAAACCTTCTCGCTAGCCCTTCACCACCCTCTGGGCCTGCCACTTGTATAGATTTCTAAGGACGCTTTCTGTCTGCTATAGGAAATATGGACTACTGTATGCTGCACACCCCTCTAATGCTGTTATTAGGGGGTTAATTTTCTGACTGCTGCTTGTGTCAATGATTATTTTAAACAAACCAAACTCTTCCAGCAACATGACACTCACTACACCTCTTCCCTGAGCTTTCAGACCATATACCCAATAATCCAACATATGGGGGAAAAAAAGAGCCCACAGAGAAGGATTTTTCAGCTGTCATGAGCTCTCAGGCACAGAGTGGACCAACGTCTGTTAAATGTTTCCACCTGTCTGTCATTCCTCCCTGCTTGAAGCAGCCCAGCTCTGGATCATATCTCTGCTAGAGCCAGAGGGCCTACAAATGAGACCAAAAAGGACCCCCCCCCCTTTTTTTTTTAATCAGAAGCCCAGAGTGCTTAGCAAGATGCTATCAGTGAACCGAACAGATGTTACAGCAGCATGGTACAAAAGCGAGATATTAGAGAAAAAACAGTTCTGAAGTATCATTTTCTCCCTGTTTGTATCACACTATTATAGCATTATGTGCCTGCACCCCCTAAATCATGTACTACTGCTTTAACCCCTCCAACACATCTGCTTATGGGAATAGCTAGAGGCAAGTCAAGGATACTGCAGACTCCAGACTTGCAATTTGGAGTAGCTGTTAACATGACTGTAGTGCACTACTCCAGAAAAGTCAACAGCCAAAAGGAGATAGATGTCATATTCTAATATATTTCCAGAAAGAGTGGGCATATATATTTAAATAGATATCTATATCCATGCATTATATATTAAACTTCTTAAAATAAAATGGGTGAGAGCTTATAGTCAGCTCTCATCCAGCTTTTACATTCTGTTATCTGGGATGGACTTCACTAGTCTTACAAGAGTTCAGGTTTTGTTGTTTTCTTTTTGGAGGGGGGGAGGAGAAGGAAAAGAGAGGGGAAGAGAGATTGAAAAAAAAATACTAGGTGCAGATAAGGAAATTCAGGACATCAGAAACCAGTCAGCATTCCTGGAGGCCTGGTAAATGAAACTCAATGCACATTTGATAATTAATCATTCAAAACAAGGGTGGCTTCTCTAGTTGCTGCCATACATTCATAGGAAATCCAGCTGGAAGCTGCAGCAGTTTCATTAAGCTCCAGTTCTTATGCAGCACAAGCTTCTCCACTTACACAGAGGTGCCATTTCAACACCTAGGCTTGAAGCTGAGCCTTTCTAGAGACAAAGACATCATCCTCACATCCCTTCCCTTTTATCACATCCACAGAATCAAACCATAGCCAGTCTAGAAACGTTATTACACACAGGCTTCCCTTACAGGACACAAAACACATAGCAGGAGGAGAAAGGGGTGTGCTCACCTCTTACACTTTAAAGCCTTCCTTCTTTTGTACCCCCATTCGTGTCTTATGGAAAATAATGCCACAGCTTGAAACACAGGTACTGTTTCATACTGCTGTGCTCTTTCACATACACAGAGAGAGTAGAGGGCTCCCCAAATCCCTTTCCCTGAAGTTCTTTGGTATGAATTTAAAAAAATATAAAATATGTTTTCCTGCAAACAAGAGGCAATAGATTCCTTAAGTTAAGTTCTTCAATGTCTCTTCTATTTTTTGCCTTACTTAAGAATATTAAGGGCATGAAATAAGTTCAAAATAGCCCTCCATACTTCTGCAGACATATCTTCTCTCTCTTCTAAGCAGGTTGAGCTTGTGGTCCTCCTATTGCAAAAAAGGGTGCTGAAAGCAGGAATCTCAATGCTTATGAACACACACCCCAACCCATTCCCAGGCCTCTTGGGGCATATTGTGCATTGCTCATCGCTGGAAGGGCCGCCTGACCTTCTTCCGTTTGGGTCTGGCATTCACTTTGGCTGCGCTGTCCGACTTTGGCGGATTGGGGAAAGCTGTGCCTGGGGCGCTTTGCTGAGTGGTGTTGAAAAGGTCACCATTGGGCATGGGTCCAGATGAGCCCTGAAAGATTTGATTGAAGAGGTCTTGGAGGTCACCAGCAGATGTGGAGCTGCTCTCTGAAGCCATCCTGGTGGAACACAAAAGCAGACAAAAAGGCACTGCAGATCTGCACAACTTGTAAGAGATGAGGCATATGCACACCCCCCACACCCACAATGCCTGTCAGAATCAGCATCCTTCATGGTTTTCAACAAATATAGAAAGGCTAGTTCTAAATTTTCAGCCTACAGCATTTACTGTGATTTTATTCTCTGATGCCAAAACTATAAAAGATTAAATGCAAATCAAATGCAGAAAAACAGACAAATATGAACATGGCAGTAAAAATCAAATCAAATGAAGCCCCCTCTTCATTTACTGCAAGAAGTGTACTAACCTCTGCCGTCCTGTGGCCCTGGAATTTCTTGAGCCAAAGGAGATGTGGTAAGGAACACGATGAGTATCAGGAGAGATTCCAACACGCTGGCAGCCAGCCCACTCTGATGAGAGAAATTCGGTCTTAGAAACACCTAAGGAAGGGAAACTGTTTACTGTAATCCTGAGCTGGCTCTTGCACTCTTCAGCTGCAAACCCAGTGGTTTTTTTTTTTTTGGGGGGGGGGAGGGGTTAAAATAAGTTTCCTTATCCAAGGCAGAAGGGATAACCCCGACTCCATAAATGCCATCCTTCCTTCTACTGCAACATACTTAAATCCTGCCAGACAGGAGATACAAATCAGAGTCTCAGGCAAAGCAGTGCTGATCTGGAAAATATACGATCTGGGTACCTTCCACAATAAAAACAGGTGGGAACAGGAAGGGAAACATACTTCAGTTATTTACTTTAGATACCTGTAATGTCATAGACCTTTCCATCCATCATTGCAAAGTACGTGATCTTGAATCCGAGCATGCTAGATTCAGCCCAGAAATCCCCCTCCTCTGCAGAGTGCATTTTGCTGCACTTGGCACAGTAGCGAGCATGCAGGGCATCACGATCAATTTCAAACCTCCTGGGATGGAAAGATGAAATGCTATTGGAAAGAACTCAGACACCTTGAATAGCCATTCCCTTTTATTGATTTTTTAAGGGAAAGTTCAACGAAAGGCATTTCCTGCTACAGCCACTCACCAAGCAACCGTGATGCATAAAAACCTCCCACTCAAACCGCAGAAAATGGATGGAGTCTAGCCACCACGTTACCTTGCCTAGTAGTCCTTGACCACGAAAGCCAAGAACATGGATGTGACTAAACAGGGCACAAAAACACAAAACACAAACCACACAATTTCCCAGCTGTAAGCTGGGAAAGCAAGTACTACCTGTGCTTGCCCTGACACTTCCTGCACATCATAGTGTTCATAGCCTCTTTCAGATCATCCTGGAGTTTACTCAGGAACTCATCCATGGACCTGCTCAGCTCACTCTTTGCCATCTGTTTCCTGAAAAAGGATTCCAAAATGCAGCAAAATGAGCCACTACCAAACACATGGCTCATTAAAGCAGCTTTCAACTGCAGTTGACCTACCAGTATAAGCAGCACAGTCAGAGTGGATCAAAGTGCATGGCTGTAAGGCTTTTCTTATATTTGAAGTGACATCTTTTAAACATCTTTGTTAGTGATATAGCAGAAGGGCTGTCTGGTAAGGTTTGCCTCTTTGCGGGCGATACCAAAATCTACAGTAGACACCCAGGAAGGTGTAATATAACATGAGGAGGGATCTAGCTAAGCTTGAAGAATGGTCTAGAATTTGGCAGCTGAGATTTAGTGTTAAAAAACATGCAAGGTCATGCATTTGGGTTGCAGCAATCCAAGGGAGCAATATAGTATAGGGGGTACTTTTGTCCACTAAAGAAGAACAGGACCTAGGCATGATTAGCTACTTTAAGACCAGACACAAACAGGTAGAAAAGGCGACAGCAAAGCTTGGATGCATAGGGAGAAGAATGGCCAGCAGAAGAAAGGAGGTGATAGTGCCTCTGTATATAAGTCTTTGGTGCGACCTCATTTGGAGTCTTGTGTGCAATTCTGGAGACCGCACCTTCAAAATATAAACAGGCTGGAATCGGCACAGAGGGTGGCTACCAAAATGGTTAGTGGTCTTCATTATAAAGCATATGACAAAAGACTTAAGGATCTTAATATGTACACCTTAGAAGAAAGGCGGGATCGAGACATTTAAATACCTCCGTGGCATAAATGCACAGGAGGAGAGCCTCTTTCGATTGAAAGCAAGCTCTGCTACGATGGGACATGGGATGAGGGTGAAAGGGGATAGATTCAGGAGTGATATGCGGAAATATTTCTTTATGGAAAGCGTGGTGGATCCGTGGAATAGTCTCCCAGTGGAGGTGGTAGAGATGAGGACAGCATCTGAATTCAAAGCAGCATGGGACAAACATAAAAGATCTCTAAAGGAAAAAAGGAGACTGTTGTATGGAAGGGCAGACTAGATAGAAACATGACGACAGAAAAAAAGACCACATGGCCTAAGTTTCTATGCTTCGCATTCTGCCTTCCTTTCACAGAGACAAAAGCATCAAAATGCATTCATGGGCTAAACTAAACTAAACTAAAGGAGGCGGCAATAAAAGGGGCAACAGATACATAAGTAAGGAAAGTAAATAAAAACTAGGAAAGGGAAACCTATTTGGTTCTCCAAAGAAGTGGCTGCACAAATAAATCAGTTACTTACCTGTAACAGGTGATCTCTGGGAACAGCAGGAATAAGTCTTCACATATGGGTACGTCGGTACCGACGGAGCCTGCGCGGGAACGCTCCCCAGCATCCAATCAGAAAGCTTTTGGGAGCATCCCTCAGCGCCTGCGTGCTGCCTTCCCGCCTTTCCAACTGTCTCTCCTCAGTTGAGTTTCATAGCTGAGACAAAGAGAGAAAGAGGAAAGGAAAGATAGATATAGAAATACAACTCCTAGGGGAGGTGGGCGGGTTGTGAAGACTTATTCCTGCTGTTCCCAGAGATCACCTGTTACAGGTAAGTAACTGTGCTATCTCCAGGAACAAGCAGGAATGAGTCTTCACATATGGGGACTCCCAAGCTAAGATGCCTGGAGCCCTAACATGTTGAAGATTGAAAGCATGCTACATCTCATATGGCCAGGCATCCTGAGGATGGAGGGCAGGAGTTGAAAAGAGGAGCTGCAGAAAAAACAGCTAACCTAAGGACGGACTACCCACAAGGAGTCCTTGTATGTATGATCATTATCAAAAGATATATTGAAATGAACAATCACCATAATATTGAAATGAACAATCACCATATGACGCTCACCTACTGGATTGCAGGAAGTAGAGGGGCTGATGGAGTCTACTGGGGATCCAGTAGAATAATGTTCAAGGTGACTTCACTGGAGTGAAGGTGGAGGTCAACATCTGGAAGTGAGAGGTGACCTCAGGATTCAATTGGGGTAGCACAAACACGGCAGGTCTTCAGTGGGAAGCTTCATGGAAAGCTGAAAACTCTTTTGGCTACAGAAGTATTCAGAGGTAGGAGCAAAAGAGGAAGACTGACCGATCTGGACAAACAGAGCTAGTCCTTGAGGGAGGAAAGGGTATGAGAAGAACCCCCATACTCCCATGAAAGGACAGGACAGATGTTTGAGGAATTGAATCTGAAATCAACTGAAGATCCACCATGTCTTTCCTAACTGGTGAGAGGTAGGAAGACATTGGGGCATGGAGCTTCAGGGATACGTAAACCTAGGATACGGTAGGGCTGTCAGTACCACAGCAGTGGTTGTGTGCATAATATCCGAAACATACTGTGGAACAGTATGAAGCTGTGCAAGCCCACTGTTAGAAACATATCTGACTGTCTATGCTCATAAAGGTAAGTATGGAAATACATATCTACCTATAATAAGTGTATATATATATATATATATATATATATATATATATATATATATATATATATGTCTAAAGATAGATGCCTGCAACTAAGCAGACAGAGCTATGCATACCAGGACATTCACATGGAGATGTGAAGGGAAAAGAGTCATCTAAGAACAAGGACGTGAAACCTACTTGAAAAGATATATAGAGAATCTGTTCACCCAGAGATGATGGTAAAGGAATGCTATCCAGTGAATAACCAGGATGGTTACGTGAAAAAACAGAGGATAATATCAGTCTGTAAACAGCAAGTCCGGAGTCCTGTGGAACTCCAGCATGGTAAAAGGACAGAAAGGCATAGAAATGAGATACCAGGTTGACCTACGTGAGGGACAAAAGGAGGTATCAGGCGTTTTCCAGATTCATATGTGCTGTCCTTGAAGTACTAGGATACCATGAGGACAAGCTGCAAGAAAAAAATAAATAGAGTATATTCCCTATAGAAATGGGATAACTTAGACTTTCACGTGGAGAAAGCTTATGTCCTTTTCCCTCTTTTATTTTTCTTTTTTTTTTCTAAAAAGAAGATAGTAGGGTGTGAAGAACCCTCACAGTCATAGGGGATGACTGAGGAAGTATTTTTCAACCATGATGAATAGCCATTAGAGAAACTCTATGCTCTCTAGCAAGGGCCCATAGTGGAAAGCTTCTCAGTAGGATTGCAGGGAGCATTATGCAGGAGAACTGGGATGTAGAACTGGCTGATGGAGAAAACCGACAGCCACGTCCACTACGTTGCCAAACCCAGGGATTGGAGATGGCAAGGGTAGAAGATAGTGTAAGAAGCCTGTAGTGAAAAGGATTATCCAAGAAAGATGTAGAAAACTGTCTTGGAATCACTACTAAGGCCAGACAGGAGTGGTGGAAGACAAGACTGGTACTTGTGGAAAAGTACCAGTAGTCAATTACTGGAACTCCTGCATGGGCAGCTACTGAATAGGACAACAGAGAGAGTCCGTCTGTGTCAAACAGAGAGAACAGACTGAACAAAGAGAGCAAGCTGTCTCTGTCTGCAGAGCTGCCCAGATAAAGAAGGGAGTTTACTCAGGAGAAGAAACTCTACAGTGAAAAGAAAGACAGAAAAGTCTTTCAATGGTATGGTACCACTCTTACAGGGGAAACCCTGGCGAAGAGGGTAGAGATAGAAGCTGAAGAAGGACTTACCACATGGTAAGTCCCTGGAAGGAAAAAATTCATGCTGGTACAGAGAAACTATCATGTGATAGTTGCTAAACCTCTCTTCTAGTCAGGAAGAGGTGGAAAACCCTGTAACTTATAGACATGAATATCCTGACAGTTCAGCATACTGAAGAGTAAATGAATTTCCTGAGAATAGGAATCCCTGAGCAGAGTTTTGAATGGAAAAAACAGTGAAAAACTTCTGCTAAAAAGAAGTTAACTGTAGTTATAAAAAGATTAGCCAGGCTGAATAAACACAGTAACCATAAGTTTCTGATTAGAGTTTGGATTCTTCAGACCAGGGCGAGACTTCCCCTGCTTGGGAACATCCGAATGATGGGCAGGAGAAGAGGAAAACCTCTTTCTTTTAGGGAAAGAAGGTTTGGTAGGGCATTTCCTACCTGCTGAGGAAGGAGGGGGCTTAGGATGGCCCTCAGAAACAGGAAAGTCAGTGGAGCAATGAGCAACCTGACGTAAGGACTCCTTATTGAAGAGATTTTTTCCAGTACAAGGAGTATTACTCAGTCTTTGTTGTGCCCATCTACTCAAGTCTGATGCTTGGAGCCAGGCTTTACGACGTGCTTCTATGGCTATAGCAGAAGTTCTGCTAACAGACTCAAAAGAGTCTAGGGAAGCACGAGAAAGAAACCAAGAGATATTTTGGCTATGACTAAGAAGTAAGGAATAGTCTGCAGCCTTGGGCTCTGAAAGAAAAGGAATCAAAAGAGATAATTTCTTTGTGATCTCCTGAAGGGATAGACTCATATAGAAAATATATGAGAGAATCCTTGTTGCCAGCATAGATGTTTGGGAGGTTTGACGTCCAAAGGCATCCAGTGTTCTAGATGCACGCCCTGGCGGGAAAGAAGAATGATTTTTCTTGCTTTTTACCTTCCTCATTGCTGATTCCACTACAATGGAATGATGGGGAAGTTGAGGCTTTTGAAATCCTGGAGAGGGGGGCACCTGATACAGAAGATCAGTTGCTGTAAGAGGTGAAGAAACCCTTAAAGGTTTTTCCCATACTCTCAGAAGAAGATTCTGCAAAGAGTGATGTAAAGGAAGCATTATATTTTCCTTTTCTGCAGAAAAACCCTGAGAAGACTCATAGCCAGGGATAGGAATATTAAGGAAGGTTGCCATGTCAAGGAGAAATTTCTGAAAAGAAGGATCTCCGATGGGAACCATCCCTGGACAGGCTAAATTTGAAAAGGTAGCCTGGGCACCGGAGGATGTACCTGACTGGTGCAGAACAGGATTTGTAATGGATGGACACTGGAACTGGCAGTTATGAGTTGAGACAGTCAGTAGTGCATCATCCATGCCAGGTATCGACTCCAAACTAAGTATAGAGAGGAGCGATCCAGGTGAAAAAAAAGCATGGAAGGAGCTGGTTCCGATGATACTGCAGGTACCAGCATCGATACCGATACCGGTAGTTGTGCCGGAATCGAAGGCGAAACCGACACCGAAGCAGTCATCGGAGGCTGCTCAAGCGGTACCGAAGTAACTAAAAACCCCTGGTGATTATCCTCGGTACCGTGCATGCGGAATCGGTAAACATCGGTTCCGAGACGCGTCGGTACCCAGTCCTCTAAACTAGAAATCGATTCTAGACTCGGCATTGAAGGAAGTGAGTCTATCGATGGATGCCTAGAGGGTACCGACGTCAGTGGTGGTATCGGCGGTACTGCCGATAATGGAAAGTCAATCTGGGACGTTTTGGTCGGTCCCGAAGGTACCGAGAACGCCAGATGACAATCCCTGGTGAAGAGCGGATCACTCAACACCGGTGCCGATGCCGGGGTATCGGTACCGCTCGAAGCGGATGCCACCACCAAGCATGGCTCAGGTATGTTCTGTGAGGGGTGAGCCCCAGGAACAACCTGAAACCCCTGAAATGCTTTGGAGCCCGAAGACTCCCGCCGGGGTTTTAATGCCAATGGGGTCTTGAGGGCAAGGCCGGAGCCGTCAGCATGCTTAGCATGAGACTTACCACTCAAGGATTGGCTAGTCTTAACAGACTGTTTGTGGGTTACCTGATCCTGTAGAGAAGAAATGGCTGGTGCCCTGCCATAGGGAGGGAAAAACGGTATCGAGGGAAACTCGAAAGAGAGAATCTCTTCTCACAGTATTGTAGCCTGACGGTTCAGGGGAAAAAGGGTCAGGACCCAAACAGGTTAGACACCAGTCATTGGAGTCTAAAAAGAAAACAGTATTTCCACAGTGAAGGCACTTCTTAGGAGAAGGCGGCTCCATGATGGAGAGGCCTTATAGGCCCAATAAATTGTAAGACAAACTGAGGGAAAACTCTCCCTCAGTTTGAGAAAAAGAAAAGAAAAAACCCCACCGGCGGTACCGGTAGCGGCAGGAAAACAGCCGCGACCACAAGAAAACAAGAATTAAAAAATTAAAGAAAAAAGTTTCTGCGGTGACAGGACGACGTCCTGCCGGCTCCGCGGAAAAACGAAAACTGAGGAGACAGTTGGAAAGGCGGGACGGCAGCACGCAGGTGCTGAGGGATGCTCCCAAAAGCTTTCTGATTGGACGCTGGGGAGCGTTCCCATGCAGGCTCCGTCGGTACCGACGTACCCATATGTGAAGACTCATTCCTGCTTGTTCCTGGAGATAGGCAAAAAACCCACAGCTTTTACAAAATTCAGAAGTTCACAAACAGAGGAACACAAAAGAATACAGGATAAAACTGAAGAGACAAAAAGAGAAATAAGGATAGCAAAATCAAAGGCAGAAAAGATAGCTAGAGATGTGAAGTGTGGCAACAAAGCTTTTCTCAGGTATATTCGGAAGAGGAGGAAAATCAGAGGTGAACTTGCAGGACTCAAAAAGTGCCAGAACGGATTTGTGGAAAGTGACATTGAAAAAAGTGAAAATGATAAAGCGAATACTTCTGTTCTGTTTTTACTAAAGAAATTCCTGGAGAAGGGCCATCTCTGATTGACAAATATACAAATGGAAACTGAGTAGATACCATACCATTCACAGAAGATGTCTTTGAACAGCTTGCAAAACTGAAAGTGGACAAGGCCATGGGACTGGATGAGATACATCCCAGGATACTGAAAGAGCTCAGAGAGGTTCTTGCAGGGCCGTTAAAGGATGTTTTTAATAGATCCTTGGAGACAGAAGAAGTTCCACAGGACTGGAGAAGGGCTGATGTGGTACCTCTTCACAAAAGTGGCAATAGGGAAGAAGCGACAAACTACAGGTGAGTAAGCCTTACCTCTGTGGCAGGAAAAGTAATGGAGACGCTCCTGAAAGTCCACTATTTGCTCTCTCAAAACCAACAGCTTGCGCCAAAGGACGATCTTGCCAAACAAATCTGATAGAGTTCTTTGACTGGGTGACCAGAGAACTAGATCAAGGGCATGTGATGGATTTGATCTACCTAGACTTCAGCAAAGCCTTTGAAATTGTTCCTCATAGGAGGCTTATTAATAAGCTCAACAGCTTGGGGATAGGTCCGAAAGTGGTGAACTGGATCAGAAATTGGTTGACTGACAGACAACAGAAAGTGATGGTAAAACAGAACTCACTCAGATGAAAGAAATGGAAGTTACACTTACCTGGTCATTGTTCCTTGAGAAACTCCAGTTCAGTCCTCCACCTCTGGGTAGTGCACCTCC
Organism: Ichthyophis bannanicus; assembly: GCA_033557465.1. NCBI lineage: Eukaryota > Metazoa > Chordata > Amphibia > Gymnophiona > Ichthyophiidae > Ichthyophis > Ichthyophis bannanicus. Next base: position 666,303,082 of record CM066033.1, read on the forward strand.
TCCTGCAGCATGGAGACTGGACAAATCAAATTTGTGACATCACTGGATATATACTGCTGGTCTTCTCCCATCATCCCCCAGTGAACTATTGACAAAGCAGACTCAAAGGAGCAACAAATTAGTAGTTAAAGAATTAAATTACAACTCTAAAACTTAACCTTTAACTTTTAAACTAAAGTCCCCTAAAATAAAGGGGAAAAACAATGACCTCCTTCTTGCCCCTGTCCTCTTCCCCCCAGATCGGAGTAAGACAGCCAGAAAGAAGGAAGGAAGACCAAAAGAGGTCAGAGAAGAAAGGATACCACTGCGATCTCCGGCATATCAGACCTATTACACTCCTGGTGGTTGAAAACCCTCTCCAAAATGAAGAACCACGTCTGAATAGCTCATCCCCAGGCGGGATTGAGGACCGAAGTGGAGTTCCTCAAGGAACAACAATTACCAGGTAAATGTAATTTCCATTTTCTTATCGTTCCTCCAGTTCAGTCCACCTCTGGGATGTAACAGAGCAGTAATCATTGGGAGGGACTTTTCCAGCCGGATCGCCGCACCGTCGCCCTGAAAACAGTCATCACTCGCCACCTGAACCTCCAGATGATAGTGCTTACTGAAGGTATGGAGGGACGACCACACTGCCGCTCTGCAAAACTCCACCAGCGGAACCAAAGTATGCCCCGCCCAGGCGGTCGCCTGCACTCTAGAAGAGTGAGCCGGCAGCCCCACAGGCGCCTGACGTCCCAGCAAGAGATATACTTATGCTATTGCCCCCCCCCCCCCCCCGATCCAACTAGATATTGAAGCTTTGGCTGCCACTTCACCTTTACGTGGACCCCCGAAAGAACAAAAGTAAGGACGCAGAGCCTTTTTGATGACCAACCGACGTAGACTGCAAACTGACGCATCCTCCTCCGAGGATCCCAGAATTGGGAACGAGACAGACTGAATCATGAGAATGGAGAACTACTTTGGGCAAAAAGAACTGAACTGTTCGCAAAACCACCTTTTCCCTAGAAAAGGACAAGAACGGTTCTAGACAAGACCAGGCCAGGCCTGCAAACTCGACACTCGGTGAGCCGAACAAATAGCCACCAAGAGCACCATTTCTAAAATCAAATCCTAGACCGAAGCCTGATGCAAGGGCTCGAAAGGCTCTCTAGTCAACGTCCCCAGGCCAAACTTGAGATCCCACAAAGGAACCCACATTCTGCGAGAAGGCCGCAGCCTGCAACAAAAGAAAAAACGAGAATCGACCCACCTGAGACATACAAAGAGGACCCCAGGTCAACAGATTCGCCGCTGTGGGCAATCACCAAGGCTTCCCGTCCAGCAGCCTGACCAGGTCAGCACCCCATGGACACCTCGGCCAAACTGGCGCCAGCAACATCACTCTCCCCCTATGAGTGCCACAGGGGCTCTAGAGAATACTGGGCGACGGACATGGTTGTATCAGAGCATCGACACCCTCTGACATCCTCTCATCTTCTGCTGTGAAAACGATTCACCCTGGCCGAATGAAAGGTCGCCAGAGAACCATGATCAGGAGGACCCCACCTGATGCCTATCTGTGCAACCACTTCCGGATGAAGCTCCCACTCTCCGGCATCCACCTGGACTCCTCTGAGAAAATCCGCCATCACCTTGTCTGTTCCTGCAAAGTGCGCCGCCAAAAGCACCTGAAGTCGCGGCTCCACCAAGACGAACAGAGCCTCCGATTCCTCTTCCATGGCCACACTCCTGTGCCCCCCTGCCGGTTTAGGTAAGCCACTGTTGCAAAATTGTCAGACAGCACTCGCCCTGCCCGATCCTTTACTTCAGACTCAACCGCTTGAAGTGCCAGAGCTACTGCCCTCAGCTCCAACTGGTTGAACGACCAATGGGACCTCCTGTTCGCGCCAAACATGTACGAAAAATCCTCGCAATGATCTCCCCAACCTGCGAGACTCGCATCCGTCAACCTCAGGAGCCACTGCGGATGTTCCAGCGGCATGCCCACCGCAAGATCCCCTGGTACTTTCCCCCGGTGAAGGGATAGCCTGAACTGCGCAGTACATAGGAGACATTTGTTCAGAGAATAGTTCTGGTGCGGCCCTCATCGTAATAAGGACTTTTGTGATGAGCGCATGCGAGCTTGTCCATGGAACTACTTCCAGAGTTGCTGCCACAGTCCCGAGTGGCCTAAGATAGCTCCAAGCCGGCAGCACCGGATCCACCAGAAAACCTGCATACTAGCTGTTGAAGGGCCTGACCTCTCCGCTCCGGCCGAAACACTGTTCCCCAATAGCAGTCGAACCGAACCCCCAAGTATTCTAGGACTTGAGACGGACTAAATGACTTTTGACCGCATTGACTACCCAACCAAGAGCCTGAAGAAATTTCATTACTCTGTCCATAACCTGGACACTCTCGGCCCTGGACTCTGGTCTAAAACAGCCAATCGTCGAGACAAGGGTGAACTAAGATTCCTTCTTTCCGCAGAACTGCCGCAACCACCACCATAACCTTGGTGAAGGTACGCGGGGCCATCGCCAAAACGACAGGCAAGGCTTGAAACTGAAAATGTGTATGTATGCTTCCGTAAGACCTAGGGATGTTAGGAACTCCCCCTGCGGGACCGCCACCACAACCAATCGCAACGGTTCCATTCAAAAGTGAAATGCTCGGAGACAGCGATTTATTTCCTTGAGATCTAGAAAAGACTGAAGGCCCGTCTTTCTTTGGAACCATGAAATAAAGAGAGTAGCGCCAGATGCCGAAAAATTCCTATGATCCTGGCACAACCGCTAACTGCAATATACGATCCCAAGCTTGCTGAATTGCTGACATTCTCCGCTGCCCTTTGCAAGGAGACAGGACAAACAAATCTAGCACCAGGCAAGCAAATTCTAGGGAATACCTTCGCATATTACCTCCAACACCCATTGCTCTGCCGTTATCCAGACCCCAGCAGGAAGAAACTCCCGAAGACTTCCTCCTATCGACTGAGCTACCACCTGGGCCTGCCTTGCTTCATTGTGGTTTTCAGGCAGTCACAGAAAAAGTAGCCAAGGATCCCCTTCCTGCTCTTTGAAAGCCCTGAAACCCTTGAGCTCTGGAAGCAAATGTACCTCGTTGGGGCACTTCCAAATGAGAGGTTACTCACTAACCATAGACAGATGGGAGGATTTTATTTGCTTTCTATCCACTATCCTAACTAAATACATTTCTTGTATGCAGGCACCTCCTGTGTTCCACAGAACTTAAGCTGATACAAACCTATATGCAGGGTTTTTTTTAGTAAACATCTTTATTCCTGTCTTTGGCTGTCTATCAGACCCTTCTCAGGAGAAAACACCGAAGTACCAACCGTTTAGATCACCTGACCAGGCACACAGCACTCTGAAATTTGTACAGCAACCACCATGGTCTATTGTCAGACGGCTGCCTGGGTGAGAATCTTCACACTCTTGGCAAGTGCATATTTCTATATGATTTGCAAGGTATTGTGGGCAATGTAGTTCATTCACACCAGACACAGCTGCTGACAATAATTTAGTTGTGCTCTTGGGTAAAGCCAATAAGATATTTATTTATGGGGTTATTTCTCCCAACACAGATATGCTTGGTAGCACATAAATTAGGTAACTTGCTTTCAGTGTTAACTTGGAAAAACAAAGTCAAAATCAGGAAAACAACAAATGAAAAGCCACAAAGCAAGAAACAAACTGTTCTTTTCAGGTTAACTTCTGATTACTTCCCACATAGATACAGAAGTGATTCTCTCCTAGCTCACAAGCAATTAGGTAAGGCTTAATTGCTAGCAGTCACCAGCTGAAACCCCTTAGCTGGCTTGCCTTCCACTGTGTGGGTCAAATCCTGCTTCAGGAGCTTTTCTGAGTAGATTAAAGAACAAATTTGTATTTCTTTGTGATGGTCGCTGTACTTTATAACAGAAAGTTACCAACGGAGTTTAGATAGAGAGCAGTCCATATAAACAGGATCCTCATCTGCTATTATTCCCCCTTGTTCAACAAGCATGGGTTCAATATCATGGATTGGCACAGATGAATCTCTCAATGGAGCATTTTCAGGAGAATACTTGTTTCCCTGCTGTCTTTCAAGGTTATAGCTAGGGCATAGATCAGTGTTCATACCCGAGCTTCCATTGCTGCTAGAGTTCCTCTCTATATAGCCTGGCCAGTATGTAGTCCAGTTCTTATGTCCAGCCTTCCAATCCAGATCCCTGGACACTGGATCTCTCTTCACATACCTTCTGGCACAGGTCTTAGGGTCCCTTCCACGTGCAGCCGTCTCCCTCACAGGTAGCCTCTGGAGATTCCTAGCTCTGCAGCACCATTCCTCTGGTTTTCCCCAGTCCAATGGTGTATGCTGGCCCTTGGAATACCTCCCAGTATACGTACTGCTTTGGACTCTTCTAGACCTCTCAAAGGCTTTCTCCTCTTTCTTCCAGAGGGTCTCTTTCCCTCTCTGTCCGTCCGGTTTGGCTTCTGCTTCTGATAATCCTTCAGATGAAACTGAGGATAATTCTCTGGATATCCAAGGTGATCATGAAGATGGTCATCTGTAGAATAAACTCTACTCTTATTCTGCCTTGATGAGTGCTCCTCCCTAACACAGCGCAGCTGTGCTGAATCAGGCCCTGCCCTTTGAGATGAGTGCTTAGGGATTACCTCATAGCCCTCCTGATTGAACACACGTTTCCCCACTTCAGCTCCTCTAATGGCTGTTGGAAACCTGGTGCATTCTGGGACTGGTAGTCTTTTATGGCAAAATTCTGTTTTCTTATTTCTACCAGAACTGACAGGTTGCTTGTTTAGAGTCACTTCACCTTTTCTATAGCTCCTTCCTGAGCTATGATAAGCTTCCTTATCACACTATCTGATTAGGCCTTTCCCCACCTGTCTGCATTAAGCCATTGTGCACTGAATACGTTTTGAGCTGTAGAACACAAGGGGGTATGTTTACTAAACCATCTTAATGTTCCCGGCGCTAGTTGCAGTGATAATGTGAAAGCGTAGTTACTCACCTGTAACAGGTGTTCTCCAGGAGCAGCAGGAATCAGTCCTCACATATGGGTGACGTCGGCGCCGACGGAGCCCTCGCGGAGCAATTTTCCCCAGCTTTCACAGAAAGCCTTTGGGAATTGCAGCACGCATGCGCGGTCGCCTTCCCGCCCAAGGGTGCCATCTTAGCCAGTCTGATGACATAGCTAAAAGACAGCATAAAAATTTGCAAAAAAACTTAAGCAGATGATTGCAACTCCACGGGGAGGAGGGAGGGTTGTGAGGACTGATTCCTGCTGCTCCTGGAGAACACCTGTTACAGGTGAGTAACTACGCTTTCTCCAGGACCAAGCAGGAAGTCAGTCCTCACATATGGGACTCCCAAGCTTAAGGCTACCGGAGACCCTAAGCACAAAAATGAGCTCCCTCTAGCTCGGCAGTACAGAAGGAAGGAATCTTCGCTGAATTTATTACCCACCGGTAGCCCCCATCCGGGATGGAGGGTAGGAGTTGCTCAAACCTCGAAGAGATTTCGGAGGACTGCCTGTCCGAAAGCACTGTCCCTGCGGGACTCCCTCTCGAGACAGTAATGGACCGCAAAAGTCTGGCTCGAAGACCAAGTAGCGGCCCGGCAGATGTCTGCCAGCGGAACAGAGCGGAGGTAAGCCACTGACGTAGCCTTCGCCCGAACACAATGAGCCGTGACTCGACTTTCTAAGGAGAGTCCGGCTGCCCCATAAGCCCAAGCGATACAGTCAGCAACCCAGATGGACAGGGTACGCTTGGAGACCGGGAGCCCCAATTTATTGGGGTCAAACGACACAAAAAGCTGAGCAGCTTTACGGTGCTCCCGCGTACGGTCAAGGTAGAAGTTCAATGCCCTTCTACAGTCCAGGGTATGCAGGACTCGTTCAGCTCGGCTGGAGTGAGGCCTGGGAAAGAAGGTTGGAAGTACCACCTCCTGATTGATGTGAAAAGGGGAGACAACTTTTGGAAGAAATTTTGGGTGAGTCCGTAGGACTACCCTATTTTTGTAGAACCGAGTGAATGGAGGATCAGACACGAGGGCCTGCAATTCACTTACGCGTCTAGCGGAAGTGAGGGCTATCAGGAATAAGGTTTTCCACGAAAGAAAACGCAGAGAACAGGTAGCCATCGGTTCAAAAGGCGGACAGGTGATCCGCTGTAAAACCACATTCAGATCCCAGTCAGGTGCTGGCGGGCGCAGAGGTGGTTTTAGTAGAAGGAGACCTCGGAGAAACCGTGCTACAAGAGGGTCGCTGGAAAGAGGTCTGCCGTCCACCGGCACATGGTGTGCTGAAAGAGCACCGAGGTGGACTTTGACGGAGTTGGACTTAAGGCCCAGATTAGAGAGGTAGAGCAGGTACTGCAAGATCACCGACACCGGGCAGGAGAAGGGATCCTGAGACTGCTGTACACACCAAACGGAAAAGCGACGCCATTTAAGGGCGTAGCATTTGCGGGTAGAAGGTCGCCGAGAAGCTAGGACGACCTCTTCCACCTCTGCCGGCAGGAGAGCAAGGACTACCCTTTCAGCCGCCAGGCCATTAGATTGAGCGATCTGAGGTTGGGGTGTAGCAGAGACCCCTGATCCTGTGTTAGGAGATCCGGTTGAAACCCCAGAGGGAACGGATCCTCTACCGCTAATTGCAACAGGAGTGGAAACCAAGGCTGTCTGGGCCAGCGAGGAGCCACCAGGATCATGGACGCTTTGTCCCGGAGAACCTTGAACAGAGTTCGGGAGACTAGCGGGATGGGAGGAAAAGCATAGAGAAGGTTTTCCGACCATGAGAGCAGAAATGCATCTGCCGCTACCCGAAGGGGATGTGGCTGACGCGAGCAGAAGCGAGGAAGTTGCCGGTTCAGAGGACTGGCAAAGAGATCCATCGTGGGGAGGCCCCACTTCAGAAAGAGTTTCTGGACTACCAAGGGATCCAGACGCCACTCGTGCGGCTGGAGTATCCTGCTGAGTTTGTCCGCCAGGCAATTCTCCTGGCCTGGGAGATAAACTGCTTTGAGAAGAATGCCGTGACTGACGGCCCAAGAGCAGAGCTTCTGAGCTTCCCGGCAGAGAAGGAAGGAGCCCGTGCCGCCCTGCTTGTTCACGTAGAACATGGCAACTTGATTGTCCGTCTGGACAAGGACGGACTGGTGAGAAGTCAGGTGGGAGAAAGCCTTGAGCGCCAGCCGAATAGCTCTGAGCTCCAGGAAGTTGATCTGTTGAGCAGATTCCCACGCGGTCCAGAGACCTTGAGTACATGCCCCCTGGCAATGAGCTCCCCAGCCCAGGAGGGAAGCATCGGTCGTCAGCACTTGAGTCGGCTGAGGCGACTGAAAAGGCATTCCGAGCACCAGGTTCGGCCGATGAAGCCACCACTGTAGGGAAGAGGCCAGCGGTCTGGAGAGGCGCACTAAGTCGGCTAGCCCGCCGGTGGCTTGTTGCCACTGCTTGCGAAGGCACCATTGAGCCGGCCGCATATTCAGGCGAGCATTTCGGGTCACGTGGACGGTGGAAGCCATATGGCCGAGTAGTCTCAGGAAGCGCCTGGCGGAGACCAGGGACTGGCTGCGAAAACGGCCGGCTAGGTCCATGAGCCGTTGAGCCCTGTCGAGAGGCAGGAAAGCTCGAGCCTGAGGAGTGTGCAGTCTTGCGCCGATGAACTCGAGATCCTGTGAGGGGAGCAAAGTGGACTTTGCGAAGTTTATGACAAAGCCCAAGTACTGCAGAAGAGTCACCGTGCGGTGTGTGGCATTGGTGACTGCCGGAGGGGACGACGCTCTGATGAGCCAGTCGTCGAGGTACGGAAAGACAGAGGCCGTGAAGCCTGAGATAGGCCGCCACCACCGCGAGACATTTTGTGAAGACTCGCGGTGCGGAGGACAGGCCAAAGGGCAGTACTCTGTACTGGTAGTGATTTCCGGCCACCACAAACCTTAGGTATTGGCGGTGGCTTGGGTGGATGAGGATGCATAGCCAATCTCCCTGCTGGAGGTAGGGCAGAAGGATTCCAAGGGTAAGCATCTTGAACTTTTCCCGCACAAGGAACTTGTTGAGGTTGCGCAAGTCCAGGATGGGTCTTAGGCCTCCTGTCCTTTTTGGTATTAGGAAATACCTGGAATAAAAGCCTTGACCTATCAGGTGGTGGGGCACCGGTTCCACAGCCTGGTCCTGAAGAAGACTTGCTAACTCCTGAAGGAGTAAGTCTCTGTGCAGAGGGAGTCGCAGAGGTTCTCCCGGAAAATAAGAGGGAGGGACCTGATGGAAGTGGAGAAGATATCCTTCTCGCACGACTTGAAGCACCCAGGCATCTGAAGTGATGTTGGACCACCTGTGGGCGAAGTGAACCAGCCGGCCTCCGGTGCTGGGAGGAACCAGCTGAGGGGGAGAGGCTATGCTGAGGAAGTCAAAATCCCCCACCCTGCTGAGCAGGGGCTGGTGGTGCAGGCTTGGGGGCTTGCTGCCTACGGGACCCGTTACCCCGTCCCTTGGCCTGCTGACCCTGTTGGGGAGCTGGAGGGGCCTGATATTGGGGGTAGTGTTTATAGGCAGCCGCCTTTCTCGGGTAAAAGGACTTTTTTCCCGAGCCCTTCTTTTTCTGGGAAGGGGCGGAGGTCTTCCTAGAAAGCCTGGTCCTGGTGAGAGTCTCCGTCTCGATTTGTGCAGCCTTTTCAGCCATGGGCTTGCCAAAGAGGTTCTCACCTCTGCAGGGGACATCGACCAACTTGTCCTGCACCCAAGGCTCAAGGTCAGACGACTGAAGCCAAGCCTGTCGGCGGGCACCGATGCCGGCTGCGGCCACACGAGCCGATGCTTCAAAGCCATCATAGGCTGCTCGGGACATGAATTTGGAGCATTCCCGAATACCAGTTGTTAAGGCTAGGAACCTCCGCAAAGGTTCCTCGGACAGTCCAGCAGAGAATCCGGCTAGCTCTTTAGCCAGGTCTCGGAGATACATGCCCATGTATAGCTGGTAGGTCTGGACACGACAAGCCAGCATAGAGCCCTGGAAACACTTCTTACCAAGGCCATCCAGGTTACGGGCCTCCCTGCCAGGGGGCACCGAGGAGTGCATTTTCTGGCTCTTAAGCCTATGCATGGCCGATTCCACTACGATGGAATGGTGTGGTAGCTGTGCTTTTTGGAAGCCAGGACTCTTGCGGACTCGATAGATGGAATCGACCTGCTTGCTCAATACCGGCGACGAGGCCGGACTCTCCCACATGCGGAAGAGTAGTCGTTCCAGCATGGGAGGCACCGGTACAGTAAAGTGCTCCCGGGCGGGAGAGTCGTACTGAAGGGCGTCGAGCTCTTCAGCTCGAGGCTCCTCCTCGGGATCCGCCGGGAAGGCCAAAGCCTTGGCCATATCCCTGACGAAGTCCGAGAACCAGGCATCCTCCGGAGGGGACTGTTTCCGAGGTTCGGACTCAGGTGAGTCCGAGGGGACACACCGAGTCCGAAAGGAATCAGGTGACTCCTCCTCTTCAGACTCCCAGACCGACTCCGAGGAGGAATCAGTGGGGTCGGCTCGGGCAGGCGGAGGCGTCGGCCGCCCCTACGCCAAGGGAGTCGGCGGCGACAACAACCTCGGTCCCGAACGGGAGGCCGAGGGCAACCTCGACCGAGGATCGACTCGAGTTCGCATGGACTCGAGGATCGGCTCGGTCTCCGGGGTCGACTTAGACGTCGACGTCCCGGCGGTCGGGGCAGCGGCGCCAGCGAGGCTAGCGATCAGTGCCCGCTGCTGGTCCATGAAGGCAGATAGGTTGACGGCCTTGGAGAGCAGACTGAGTCCGACCTCAGGTGACCCAGCAGTCCCCGACTCGGGCCCCGACGGCGTCGGGCCCAACGTCGGACCTCTCGGAGGCGAGTCCAGAAGGACCACAGGACTTACCCGAGCAGGCAACTCCGACTCCAGGCGAGGTCGCTTCGGGAGGTGCTCCTTCTCCAAAGACCCGGGACGGCTGTCGGGGCTATGCGACCTGGCCCTCGCGGAGCCAGGAGCGTCCACCGACGCCGCCCTCGCGGGTTTTGTCTTCCGTCGATGGTCTCCGGAGGGAGAACCCCTGTCGGAGGAGCTTCGGCGATGTTCAGAGCTGGAGCCTCTGGATGCCGAGGCCTCCGACGAGGTCCGGGTACGGCTGGGGTCAGCGAAGATTCTATCCCGCTGATGCCGCCGACTCCTCAACGCTTTGGAGGACATTTTGCCACAGGCTCCACAGATCATTTCTTCATGATCCGGGCCCAGGCAGCGGAGGCAATTATCGTGTGTGTCAGTGAGTGACATATTTCTGTCACACTGACCACACCGCTTGAAACCACTGGCAGCCATCGGGGGAAAAAGGGCCCCTGCAAGGTCAAAGGACTGGGCTGCCAGTGAAAAACCGAAAACGAAACTGACCAAAAATCAGAAAAACCGAAAAATAAGGGAAGGACTCGCAACGGCGTCGTGAGTCTGGGCAGGAAAACGACCGGCGTCAAACCGAATTGAAAAACGAGTAAAACTCACGAAAATCAACTTTTTTAGTGGGGACACGACGGGTATGTCTGTAGGGCTCCGCGGAAAAAAGACTGGCTAAGATGGCACCCTTGGGCGGGAAGGCGACCGCGCATGCGCGCTGCAATTCCCAAAGGCTTTCTGTGAAAGCTGGGGAAAATTGCTCCGCGAGGGCTCCGTCGGCGCCGACGTCACCCATATGTGAGGACTGACTTCCTGCTTGGTCCTGGAGAAGGATACCATATAAGGAGTGGGTGTTCCGGTCTTAAGGTAGCAATTGCGGGTTATCACGCGATAGAGAGAGCCGCGCGCATTAACCTTAACTTCGCATGCTGACCTGCAATCACAGCAATAGAGGTGTAGCACACTCGTTAATACAATGACTGCTGAAACAGGGGTCGTGAGTTCGAACCCCCAGTGGGCTTAATGAGTAAGGCTGTCTGAGGCATTACCCTTTACTTTAAATCAGTGCTGTCTGAGGCATTTTCTTTTTTAATATAAATGAGTGCTGCCAGCAAACACACCCTCACAGTGCCGTAACCTAAGGCGCCCTATAAGGCACTCCAGAGGGCACATTATAAAGTGCACTGTCTGCCAAGGCACCTTATAATGTTCCCTATAGGGCGCTTTATGAGGCACCTTAAGGTTACAGCACTGTGAGGGTGTTTTTGCTGGCAGCACTAATTTAAATTAAAAAAAGGAAATGCCTCAGACAGCCCTATCAAACACCACCACTGTGGGATCAAACCCATGACCTCTGCCTCCACAGTCAGTGAAGTAACCAATGGGCTCTCTCTCTATAGCTACTAACAAACCCCTGGCTGGCTACAGAAGGGCTGCAGGTCACCACACAAACTGTCTACTGTGGTTACCAGGATAGGGTTAACCCACCCGTACCCATGATGCACTGCACATGCAGATCAACAGTCTACAGATGATCACAAAATGGGGTATGCACCCCCACAGCACCTCGGCCTGGTAGGGGGAACTGACCGTGTGTGTTACTGGCACAGAGTAGCTACAGACTGTCACATTGTGTGGGTACTGTGCTCACCCTGAGGGCAAGGTGGTGTGTCCAGCACCAGGTCCGCAGCACCTGGCTTAGCTGAGATTGGCGATCTGCAGCATAGCCTTCAGTGCCAGTGTATGATAGGTAGTTCTTGCAGACACACCTAGGATACACCCGTGTCCATCCGTATTTCCCAGTCACGTCTAGCCGTTGAGGACTATGATGCACCCAGAATAGTACATATCCTGTGTGGGTGCCATGGTCACATGATTTAAGTGAAGTGGGGTGTTTGGACCCATAGGCGGATTATGTAGCACCACCCAACCCGCCCTCCCACCAACAGATCCACATTCTACATCCCTGCAATGGTGGCAGTAGAGGGGACCATCAACCCCAGTCCTGCTGGGGAACAGACACCCTACAGGGTAGTCAATGCAGATTTGTATGCATCCATAAGGCAATGGCAGACAGACAGTAGGCCTGGAAATGCTCAGCTGCCCCCCACCACTATCTAACATTCTCCAGCAGCGAACACAGTGAGTCTCCAGCCGATGCACCCTGCAAGGTGTCCCAGCCATACACATACTAACTGCAGACAGTCTGCTAGCTAGTCCATGTTCCTGGAGGAGATGTGTGCACACACACCAAGCAGATAAGTCAGTGATTGGGCCCCAGAAACGAGAACCCATGAATATCACTTGAGAGAAATACTATGTAACACCATGGGGGAACCAGCCATGCCGTGGTCACTGCTGTGTCAGGGTGAGAGTGACCTCCCAGCAGGACATGCTGTGGCAACCCTGTCCGTGCAGGTGGTGGCCGGGCACTACAATGTCCCAGCAATTGCCCTGTGCAGATGCATCCTGCCCAGGCCATACCCACAGTACCTTGCTCCTCATTATGCACATTGGCAGGCTAACACTGGAAACAGTGCAAGCAGTGTGGGCTGAGTAAGGTGTAGGCAGCCACAACACACTGGACAGACAGACACACACTCCCACACCTATGCCAGCATTGTGCAAATATAGAGGCTTTTGGCAGCTCTTGCCACAGTGCAGGTATGGCTATGGTAAGCAATACTGTTGGGGGTCACTCCCCGGGGTGGTAAACACTGTCAGAAACCAAAACTGAAACACACTCCACAGATATCAGAAAGGCTACTATGATGCAGCTCTATCAGCAAATTGTGATTAACTTAGGAATTTCTATCTGCCATTAATCATAGCAGCCTTTTGCTATATGTGTAACGTATCCCCAAGTTTAGGGCGGCATTGCTAAAAGGTATGCAAGTGCTAGTATTGGGAGATGCTGCTGCACGCAGGGCCCAACAGCCTGACTCTCCATGAGGCTTTGGATAGTGGAGCCTGTGGGTGTGGGTGTTTATGCCCCTGTTGGCCGCTGCTCTAGGGCAGAGGTTCCCAACTCCGGTCCTGGTGGGCCAGACACTGTTCAGGTTTTCATGCTGTCCCTAATGAATATGCATGAGATACATTTGCATACCATGGGGGCAGCACAGGCATATTTATTAGGGACAGCATGAAACCTGAATGGTGTTTGGCCCTCCAGGACTGCAGTTAGGAAACTCTGCTCTAGGTATTGCACATGTTTATGGTGTCTGTGCTCTGTAGGGTAAAATATAGGCATTTCAGGCATGTTTAATTTTATCTGCAATAAAGGTTCCGTCTTTATTACCACGGTTTAGTACTGGGTAAAATATGGGGACAGGGTTGGCAGGAGCCACAGCTGGGACTTGAACTTGTGACCTTCTGCTCATGAACATACTGGCTGTGTGTACTGCACCACACTGTTGCCACAGGGACACTTCATTCCCTGGGGATACCATGATTGTTTGTCAGACAGACCCTGTCTGTTGCAGTGCACGGCACCCACCTAAAGGGGCTAGGCCATGGTCTGCTGTGGGCAGATGCCACTGCCCCCTCTGCCACCAGCACCCCTCCACCACCATACTGCCATGCCATTATGCTGGTGGTGCGCAGTCCCAGTCCATCCAGTATGCCGGTAGGCAGCTGCCTATGGTGTGGGTTCTCGTGTAGGGGTGCCTACATGGACATGCGCACTTCCACCCGCACCGCCCGCCAATGTTATGTGCCCTTGGGGGTACCTGCTGGGTAATCTCCCCTGTGACACTGTGGGACACACACTCGTGCTCATGTTGGACCTTCGTCAATTGCTGTCTTGCTGCTTTACAGTTTCGGCATTCCTATGTGCCACCTAGGCATCTGCCTAGCCCGCACTGTGCCCCAGCTGGAACACAGCATGTGCCACCTGCAGCCCCCTGTATCCCATTTACAGCATCAGTACAGTTGCCCTTTCCTACATGCCCACTCTGCTGTTGCTGCACATGTGCACGCCATAACAAACCCGCCCAATCTAAACGACAGAAACCCTGATCAGCGCTATTTCAATGTGGGATCATTCACTTTGTAGGGGGACAGAGCATAGACCCTTCCAAACATGATATCTTCATTTATACGCTTTGTCAGTAGTGTTGCTTTATGTTTATCATTAATATCACTATTGGCCAGCTTGGTTATTGGGATTTTAGATGTGGTTCTTGTCCTTTTATATGTTTATTTGCCTTTTTGGTCCCTGCACATGTATCACAACTATCACTTTTCTGGGTTTCCCTGCCTTTGCTGCACATTGCTGACTGAAATGGTTTCTCTCTCCTGCAAATGTGCCTCTAGCACGAGGTTTTCACTGGTGCTAATTTTCAGACCCTGATTTCACGGCGTTAGTGTGCATGGAGCCTCTCCCCGCCCATTGACCCCTTCTCTCCGCCCTCTGGGAAGCCTTACTCCACCCTTCAGGCCCGGATTTCACAGCGTTAGTCTGCCTTAACGCCGCCATCACATTATCACGCGATACCACCACCGCTGCGACGTTAAGACTGTTTAGTAAACATACCCCAAGGAATGATTAAGGATTAAGTGGGAGTCACTCCCCTTGATATCATTCCATACCAGGCACTGTGGCCTGGCCGGCATGGTGGGAAGGGCTAGAAACACTCCCCAGGAACTCCCTCTGAATCCGGGTATGTAACCGGATCCCCAGCACAGTGCACCTCCACAGGCTCAGGCACATAGATTTTATTTTATTTACTTCAAAGGCTAAATTACCTGAAACTAAAAAGGAAACTGCAAATGGCCCCCTAGAAAGAAACTGCTCCATCCTGCTTCATTCCTCTGGTGGCTGCCTCCCCCAGATACCCAAAACACAGCCGGGGTTAAACACATGCGGGCCTGAATAAGAAGAAATCGCGCCTAAAAGCAGCGGGGGAGTTTCCCATTCTAATAATGCCATGTGTCAATCCTACCGGAAACTTATGAATCCCGGGCCAAGGGAAAGACATGAACACCCATCAGGCTTGCATATATTCCTGGACTAACAGCTATGAGGCAGAGCCTCACTCAGAGAAAGGGTCCCAAGGAGCACCATGGATGTGTGTATCTCCCTGAGCTTGGGTACAAATATAAGGTTGTTTTTTTGTTTGTTTGTTTTTTTATATTCGCACTTCTCCTCCCAGAGAATGGATAAGCACCCTGCCGGAGCAAAAGAACACAATTCTAAATGCCCTAGACATTTCTCAAATGATGGAACTGTTCCCCCCACTGTCATTATCTAGTGTCCCTGCTAAGCAAAGAATACTAATCCAGACAAGAAGGTAACAACCAGGAAACAGGTTTGAAATTAATGCAAATTAAATCCCTAAGGTACAAGGGGACCGCTTTGGGGCTAGGGTCCCCCAGTGACCTGCACTGCAGCTGAGCTGAGAAGCCAAGCAGTGTCAGGCCTGGCCAACCTCCAGGTGGGAGACACTCCACAGCCCCGATGCTGAAAAGCGTAGTAATATTCTTCCTTCTTAACGCCACTTGCCAGGAAATCCAGGGGATGAAAGAGGAACTTGGCTAAAGACGACGTAAGGAACCGACTGTCTCCCATTAGTTCCAAAATACAATTAATATCCCCCAGCAATGAAGGAACAAACTCCTGAAATACAACCCCCCTTTTTTTTTATAAAGGTAAAATTACATTAAAGCAAATAAATTAAGATAATTATTTATTTAAATTATAAAATTTAAATGGCCAGGCTAGGCAGTTCAAAAAGGACCAAGACTGTGGTCGGTGGGGGGGGGGGGGGGGGGGAAAACCAGCCTTAGGCTGCCTCGCGCTCACAAAAGCACAGGAATCAACAGCACGTGCTTCAGCTGGCCTGTTTCACCATCAAAACGCCCCCGATTGAAGTGGAGAATATTAAATAAACTGATAATATTCCCACCGTTGAATGAGGCTAATATGAAATCTGCCTCACGCCCTTAAAATGCATGGGAAGAACGGCCCGCTTCACCGCCAAAAAACGCTCCTGATTAGAGTCAAAAGGTCTTCCCGAACTCTAGAAGCGGGTTGTAACAGTTACCCCGCTTCGGGCCTGAATTTGCCCCCACCTAGTTTTCCGCTGCTCCGGACGGCAGCCCTGCAATCCACGGTGCTGCTCTGAAGCACAGAGCAGCTACCGCCGAGAGGGCCTTCCTGCACTGACTGCTTCTGCTGACCAAAAATAACACAGGGCAACACTACCGCTGAAAGGCAGGGCTTCGTTCTGCTGTACAACTCCCCTCTGTCCAAACCAGGAGGGGAGAGCAGCACTGATGACTAGAGAGGCTTGAGAGGAAAGGGTAAGCCGGTAACCAAGATCAATCCTCCTGACCTCCAACCTCCCTGTTTTGTTTTAACTACTTTACTGATCTCACCTAAGACCCACATTAAATTATATAGCAACAAAGACATTTTAATCCTATGTCACTAAATGCTCCTTATCTTTCCTTCTAGTGAGCCCAGCACCTAGGCTCACTATGTCCTCCTGCTGCATGGAGACTGGACACACTGGGGGATGATGGGAGAAGACCAGCAGTATATATCCAGTGATGTCACGAATTTGATTTATCTAGTCTCCATGCTGCAGGAGGAGGTGCACTACCCAGAGGCAGAGTACTGAACTGGAGGAACGATAAGGAAAGGCGATTAGTGGTGTGCCCCAGGGTTTGGGCCTGGGGCCGGTATTGTTCCATGTATTTGAGAGTGATATTGCTGAAGGACTGAATGGAAAAGTCTTTTTTGCAGATGACTTAAAAATTTGCAGAGTGGACTCCCCTGAGGGAGTGGATAACATGAGGGAAGATCTACAAAAGCTGGAAGAATGGTCTAATGCTTGGCAGTTAAGATTTAATGTGAAGAAGTGCAGTGTCATACACTTAGTAACAGTAGTTGACGGCAGATAAAGACCAGCATGGTCCATCCAGTCTGCCCAGCAAGATGGCAAGAGTAGGTGCACCTGTCGCTCAGCGCAGGCCACCCCTCCCCATATCCTTGTTCAGGGGTAAACCCACCACTCCATGTAGGACACCCCTATTTGTTGAGACGTTATATGGTTCAGAAGTTAGATGGTACCGTTTATTTTGTTTTTATCCTATTTCTGTAAAGGGATCCTCTGTGTTTGTCCCATGCCTTTTTGAATTCCGTCACCGTGTTCGCCCCTACCACTTCCATCGGGAGGGCATTCCAAGCATCCACCACCCTTTCAGTGAAAAAATATTTCCTGACATTGCCTTTCAATTTACCCCCTTGCAGTTTCATGTTATGCCCTCTAGTTTTACAGGTTCCCCGTCTTTGGAAGAGGTTTGTTTGTTCATCATTTCTCTTTAAGTATTTAAAGGTCTGAATCATATCTCCCCTGTTCCTCCTTTCCTCCAACGTGTACATATTTAGGTCTTCAAGTCTCTTCTCATAAGGCTTCTGACGCAGGCTCCAAATCATTTTGGTCGCCTTCCTCTGAACAGTCTCCAGTCTTTTTACATCCTTTGCAAGATATGGTCTCCAAAACTGAACACAGTATTCCAAGTGAGGCCTCACCAGTGACCTATACAGTAGCATAAGTACCTCTTCTTTTCTGCTGGTAATCCCTCTTTGTATGCAACCCAACATCCTCCTGGCTTTTGCCACCGCCTTGTCGCACTGTTTTGCCACCTTGAGATCAGCAGAGATAATCACACCAAGGTCTTTCTCCTGAACTGTGCATACCAACCTTTCGCCCCCTATCGCGTACATTTCTCTTGGATTTCTGCTACCCAAGTGCATGACACTGCACTTTTTTGCATTAAATCGTAGTTCCCAAGCATTAGACCAGTCTTCCAGCTTTTGTAGATCTTTCTTCATGTTAACCACTCCCTCGGGGGAGTCCTCTCTGTTGCAAATTTTTGTGTCGTCTGCAAAAAGACAGACTTTTCCATTCACTTGGGAAGCAGAAATTCAAGGGAATTGTATGCAATAGGGAGCGAGAGGTTGGTGTGCACGGACCAGGACGACCTCTGAGTGATTGTTTCTGAGGATCTCAAGGTAGCAAAACAGTGTAAAAGGTGGTGGGTTGCATACAGAGAGGAATTACCAACAGAAAGGAGGAGGTACTAATGCCCCTGTACAAGTTTCTGGTAAGGCCTCATTTGGAAGAGATAAGAAAAGGCAATGTCAGGAAATATTTTTTCCACTAAAAGGATGGTAGATGCTTGGAATGCCCTCCCGATGGAAGTGGTGGGGGCAAATACAGTGACAGAATCAAAATGACATGGGACAGCCACAGTGGATCCATTTACAGCAACAGAATAAAAACAAAACACATACATATCTCTTATATCTCAACAAATAGGAGTGACCTACACAGAGTAGTGGGTGCACCCCTAAACAAAGGCATGGGGAGAGGTAACCTGAACAGAGCGGCAGGTGCACCTACTCTTGCCACCTTGCTGGGCAGACTAGATGGACCATACTGGTCTTTATCTGCCATCATATACTATGTTACTAAGTTACTTAAGAGAATCTGACAATTTAGAGAAAGTCAGCAAAACAAAGATTATTTTTTTTTGGGGGGGGGGGAAGAAAAGGGAGATATTGACATTTGGCACAAAAATAACTTTTCTATAGCAGGAAAATTTTGTCCATTCTTCAGGTTTAGCTGAGCCTTTCCAGAGCCAAGTATAAAGCTGACCCAGAGTCAAACTACACATCAGACTACACCTCCTGCCAGGACAGAGCCACTGAACCCAAACTTGGTTGGCTTTGGTACATATAAAGTGAAAAAATACAGACTACCATGTGTTCAGCCTAAGCTGGCAACAGCAAGACAGCATCAGGAAGGACACAGTAACTCTAATCTGGCTACATACTTTGCCAATTTCTCAGTATCCACTCTGTGCCATACAGAGGTAGCAGGGCATATCTTACAACTGCACAGTGTGAACCCTCTTGGCATCATCATCATCAAGTAGTCATGTGCCTAGACATATAGTGTTTGAAGAGAGACACTGGCAAGTTTCCCAGCTTCCAGGATATGCTCTGCATCACCCATCACCTTCAATCCTGGTAGGTATCAGCTACACACTAGAGGATCATGCTGCACAGGTACAGTCTCCTATAAATATGCAACAGCTGAGGTAGGTAGGGAACCTTCCAAGACTGAAGCCAGATCCGGCCTGTCCACTAGCCATCCGATTTCTGTGGATGGTGCCTGCGGCAGGCCATGTGCTTCGGCACAAATGGCCTGCTGCTACCAAGCCGAGCCTTCCCCTTTCCACCAACAGAACAGCAGTGGGGGAGGGGGGGGTGGCAGAAACCCTTAGGCTGGCCCCAACTGAAGCACAATTTCAGAGGAGCAAAAACAGAATCCTGCAGGTTTACGTCAGGAGAGATTAGAGTTTATCCATGAAGAAATTGTATGCAAAATTACATGTGGATAAGCACAAAATGAATATTATCAGAACCCAACAGTCAGCTTCTAGAACACAAAACAAAAAAGTTAAATTAGGCCTTACCTGTTAATTGGCATTCCTAGAGTAACCCCAGTCCAGTCCTGCACCTCTGGGTAGTCTACTTCCTTTAGCAGCTTGGAGACAGAGCATGTTATCTTTTGATGACATCAGCATACTTAGGCAACTGGCTCCTCTTACCAGCCCCAGTAACCTATTGGGAAAGCAGACTACAGGAGCAACAAATAAAGCAGCCAAACACCAAATTCTAAAAACTATGGGCCCTTAACCCTAGTAGGGCCCTACCTCCTTCCCCAGAACAAGGCGGTTTACCTGTGGACTGCGCAGTTGAGAAAACTCGCTGGCCCTATAAATGACCCTACCGCCATAATTTGTAGTATTACAAGTAATCCTTGGTCTGTTTTCAGAGTGATAAATAACCTAAAAATGTTGATCACTCCATTTAAACACTAGTAAAACGTGAAATTCTGTTTTACTATCTACTTTTCTCTCCTACCGTGGGAATTTTCCACCTTATTCTTATACCAAAAGCTGTTGGGTTTCAAACTCCTCCCTTATCAAACCTTTACAACTGTTTAATGCACGGGCGGTCTCAGACTTGTCGGCACTGCATTATAGATGTTGGAACTTATTATAGTGCCTAATAGCATCAATAACCTGTCCGGCAAATTTTCACACCCACAGATTAAACTTTCAAGTTATTCTCAAACTTGTAAATTGTGAATTTGAAACCAATGCTTAGCTTTAAAGTGCTCCCCTTTTTTTCGCCATCCATTGGCGCCCTTTCTTGCCTTTCACTCCTTCTGGGTTTCTTCAGGGGGGGACCTGCAACTAAAAAAACAATCAAAAGATCAAAAAGTTCTAAAAATTATCAAAACCTTCATTTCCACATTTTACTGATAAAAATCCTTAAACCTAACTATGTAAACTGCCACATACCATTCAAAGCTTGTAGACAGGTGCTGCAGATGCTATCCTCCCTGAGGATTTCTGAAGTCAGTGAATGTTCAAAAAGATGCCGCGCATGCGGGATAACACTGAAACTCCTCTATTATACCTCACCTTCTAATTCACTCAGCTATTTTCACATTATGATATCATCCATCAAAGACATGCCCCCCAGTCTATACACGTATTAAGACCCCCTGGTGCCAATGTTTTCAAAGTAAACATCCATCGTTGTTCTTTTAGCAATAGTGTTTGTTCTGTGATTTTCCATTTGTTCACGAATGGACCTTCTCAATACAAAAACACTGCAAATCTTCAAATTTGTGGTCTCTCTACACAATGTTGTACCACTGGTGCCGTCATGATTTTACATTTTAGCCGACACTTATGTTCCATCATACGCGTTTTAAAAGATCTTATAGTTTTCCCTATGTAAAGTAAATCACATGGACACCGTATTGCATAGACCACCGATGTGATTTCACAAGACGTGTTCTCTCTTAAGACAATGTTTTCCTTGATAGATAAAATTTTGAATCTCATCGGTAATATCACAAATTCCACATTGAACACATTTCCTGTGGCCATTCATTGAGTTTTTATCCTTCTCCATTATTTTTGACCGTAACACCGCCAGACAACTTCTCTTTCAAATTCTTATCCCTCAACCATACACATCATGTTTTTCTCTCTTCAAGACCTGAGACTTTACTAAGAACGTTGGTGTGTTTTGACATTATCTTCTGTATTTTAAAACTTTAGCACTTTAAAGCTAAGCATTGGTTTCAAATTCACAATTTACAAGTTTGAGAATAACTTGAAAGTTTAATCTGTGGGAGTGAAAATTTGCCGGACAGGTCATTGATGCTATTAGGCACTATAACAGATAAGTTCCAACATCTATAATGCAGTGCCGACAAGTCTGAGACCGCCCGTGCATTAAACAGTTGTAAAGGTTTGATGAGGAGTTTGAAACCCAACAGCTTTTGGTATAAGAATATACCAAGTGGAGTGGAGGAGTAGCCTAGTGGTTAGTGCTCTGGCTTGGGAACCCAGAGACCAAGGTTCAATTCCCACTAGCACTCCTTGTGGCCTTGGGCAAGTCACTCCATTGCTCAGAAAAATCCAAGTTATCAGTCTTGAAGGACTAGAAAAAGGAACTGTTACTTCTGGAGAGAGATCTGCAATTATGAGTATATACTTCTGGGAATTTTCTGAAAGGACTTTTTTATTAAAGCTAATTAATCTGTGAACCCACTGTTTTTTGTTAAATCAGTCAGGGCCTAGTAGCAGCAGCTCAAGTTTAAATTTAACACACAGAAGAGAACTTTCTGGTTACATTTCATACCCAGCAGAGAGCTTGTAGTTTAAAATTTCATAATAAATCAGAGCCTAGCAGCAGCAAAGAGCTGTAATTTAAATCAAATCAGAATATAGCTTAGCATAAAAGGCAAAACAGGGTCAGTACTCTGAGCAACAAATAAAGTCTTCTAGAGACCTTTACAAAGAGGCCTTCTACCTAGGGAGCGAGAGACTTGTGAAACTTTTTCAATAGGTGTTAACACCAGGTGGCAGGTCAAAAAGGCCATTTTGAAAGACTCCTATCCAAGCAAGGACTGTTAATCACCCAGGAAGTTGGTCACAGCTTACCTCAGCAGCACAGGACAGGGTACTGTGTAGCAGCTCTCTTTTAATAAGTGTTATTTCCCTCCCTCCCCAACAACCACCCACCCCTGGGATAATCGTAGCTTTATAGGTACTTACACATCTTAAAGGAAAGAAGGTGCTCTCAGGTGAAGCTCATTATCCAAATCAGTTATACACTAAGGACCTGAGATTAATTAAGCTTCAGGTGAACAAGGTATATTAAACATATTAGGTACAGTTTTATTAGTATAAATATCCATAGCAACCCGTAGTAAGTAAATAACTTAAAGATCTAAACACAAGCTTAAAACTAAGATGCAGACAGCAGTCCAGTAGCGAGGTGGGGGCTTTCCAGTCTCTTACATTGAGTGTCACATGTATGATTTTCTCCCAGTTGGTGAGAGGTCTTACGTGTGCACTAGGTGCAAGGAGCTCTTTTCTCTCAGAGAACGTCTGTTCTCTAGAGGCTAGAGTAGCAGACTTGGAAAACATAAGAAAAAGAGAGAGGTACATAGACGAGACCTACAGGGATATAGTCCAGAAGTCCCACCTCCAGTCTGGCAGCATCCCTGTTGCCATGGAGGAGATAGGTCACGTGACAGGAGAGCATCACACTGGTGTGGCAGGAAGTGATCCTGTAACTAGGACCTGTCCTCCAGGTGATGTAAAACCCTCTCGCACCGAGGAAGTTTCTCCAGGGCCATGGGCCCATGAGGGAAGGGTTAGGACAGCAGTTATAGTTGGTGATTCGATCATTAGGCATGTAGACAGCTGGGTGGCTGGTGGATGTGAGGATTGCCTGGTAACATGCCTGCCTGGTGCGAAGGTAGCAGACCTCACGTGCCACCTAGATAAGGTCTTAGATAGTGCTGGGGGGGAGTCTACTGTCTTGGTACATGTCGGTAGCAATGACATAGGAAAATGTGGTAGGGAGGTTCTGGAGGCTAAATTTAGGCTTTTAGGTAGGAAGTTGAAATCCAGAACAGCGTTCTCCGAAATGCTTCCCGTTCCACGCACAGGACCCAAAAGGCAGGCAGAGCTCCGGAGTCTCAATGCGGTGATGAGACAATGGTGCAGAGATGAGGGTTTTGATTTTTTAGGAACTGTGGAACATTCTGGGGAAAGGAGGGGCTCTTCCGAAGGGATGGGCTTCACCTTAACTGAGATGGAACCAGGCTGCTGGCATTAACCTTTAAAAAGGAGATAGAGCAGCTTTTAAACTAGATAGTAGGGGAAAGCCAACAGTCATCTAAGAGTGCATGGTTTGGAAAAATGTATCCTTGAAGGATACTACCAAAAGCAGAGAGGTGCCAAAACAAAAAAAAGAGTAAAGTAGCCCAAATGCCCTTGAGTATGGTGCAGACAGAGCTTAAAGATCCCAAATTACCCATGTCTACCAATAGCCAAATTAATATGAATAAAATACAGTCTCTAAAATGCTTGTATACAAATGCTAGAAGTCTAAAAAATAAGATGGAACAGTTAGATATGATTGGAATATCGGAGACATGGTGGAAGGAGGACAACCAGTGGAACACTGATACCTGGGTACAAACTATATCGTAATGACAGAGCTGATCAAATTGGTGGAGGAGTTGCGCTCTATGTTAGAGGGCACTGAGTCAGAAAGGATTAAAGTTTTGAAGGAAACAAAAATTTGCTATAGAATATCTATGGATGGAAATTCCATGTAAAAAGGGGAAGGCGATGGCAGTGGGAGTGTACTATCAACTGCCTGGTCAGAATGAACAAATGGATGATGAAATGCTCAAATCAATCAAGGAAGCTAACAAAAGTTACAGAGCAGTAATAATAATGGGCGATTTCAATTACCCCGGTATCGACTGGGTCAGTGTCACGGCAGTACATGCTAGGGAGATAAGTTCCTAGATGAAATAAATGACCGCTTCTTGAAGCAGCTGGTTCATGAACCGACCAGAGGGGAAGCCATATTAGACCTAGTCCTTAGTGGAACACCAGATCTAGTGCAAGAGATAAGGGTGTTAGGGCCACTTGGCAATAGTGATCATAGCATGATCTCGTTTGATTTAATTAGTGGAGAAAGGATAGTAAGGAAATCCACAGTACTACCTTTTAACTGTTGAAAGGGAGACCATGATAAAATGAGGAAAATAGTTAAGAAAAAACTAAAAAAGAGCAGTTGCAAAGGTTAAAGACTTACATCAAGCTTGGGTGTTGTTGAAAAATACTATCTTGGAAGGCCAGACCAGCTATATTCCACGCTTTAAGAAAAGTGGAAAGACGTGCAAAAAACTGCCAGCATGGTTTAAAGGTGAGGTCAGAGAGGCTGTTGCCAAAAAATGGTAATTAGGCCTTACCTGCTAATTGCTGTTCCTGAAGGAACGACAGTCCAGTCCCTTACTTCTGGGTTGCGTAACCCTTCCAGCAGCTTGGAGGCTGAGCCCAACCTTTTTGGGGATGGAGCGGTATAAATACCACTGGGACCACCCCCTAACTCCAGTATTCGAATGAAAAAGCAGACATAACAAACTTTCGTAAAGACTCTATATAGCTAAAACATGTCAAGCAAAATTGACTATAACTAAAACCTTTTTTTTTTTTTTTGAATAGCATAGGGAAGGATGGGGAGGGATGGCCCCGGACGGAGGGGGTTTGCCGGGGCTAGCCGCCCCTGGTCTGGGTTCGTTCCTATGCTTCCGACTAACCAATACTCTTAACTTCAGCCGGAAACGGGAGGGATCAGGGACTGGACTGTCGTTCCTTCAGGAACAGCAATTAGCAGGTAAGGCCTAATTACCATTTCCTTATCGTCACTCCAGTCCAGTCCCTTACTTCTGGGATGTACCAGAGCAGTTCAACCCTGGGTGGGATCCGGCATACCGGAACGAAGAACCGCCAGGCCAAACCGAGCGTCCGCTGCACTCAGGACGTCCAACCTGTAGTGCTTGGTGAAGGTGTGGAGGGAGGACCAAGTCGCCGCCGTACAGATATCCAGTGGAGGAACTAGGTTGAACTCCGCCCAAGAGGTAGCCTGAGCCCTCGTGGAATGAGCCCGCAGGCCCACGGGAACTTGCTTCCCCTTCAGGATATAGGCGGAGGCGATTGCCTCCCTGATCCACCTAGAGATGGAGGCCTTGGCCGCCGCCTCCCCTTTGTGCGGACCCCCGAACTGAATGAATAGTCGTTCGGATTTTCTGAAGGGTGCTGTGCGGGAGAGGTATCGCTTCAGGGTCCTGCGAATGTCTAGTAGGCGAAGCTTGTCGTCCCCAACTTCCCGCCCTCCCGTTGCGAAGGCCGGGAGGGTAATTGTCTGGTTCACATGGAACGGGGAGGAGACTTTGGGCAAGAAGGATGGAACCGTGCGCAGCACCACTTTATCCCTGAGGAAGGACAGAAAGGGGGGCCGCGAGGACAGTGCTTGTAGTTCCGAGATTCTTCTGGCCGAGCAGATGGCTATAAGGAAAACAGTCTTCAGGGTTAAATCCTTTAGGGAGGCATTCTTTAATGGCTCAAAGGGTTTCCCGATCAAGGCATTTAGTACAAGGTTAAGGTCCCAAGGGGGGGATGACTGACCTTCGTTGTGGTCGTAGCCGTCTAACTGCCCTTAAGAACCTTGCGACGTCCGCGTGGGCCCCTAGGGGTTTGCCTCGGACATTGCCCTTGTAGCAAGCGATGGCCGCAAGCTGAACCCTTAAGGAACTGTGGGCCAGACCCTTGCCAAACCCTGCCTGCAGGAATTCCAGGACCTCCGGAACAGAGGCTGAGAGTGGTTTCCTTCGGTGCTCCGCGCACCAGGATTCGAAGATGCGCCAGACTCTCACGTAGGAAAGACAGGTCGAGCGCTTCTTGGCCTGCAGAAGAGTTGAGACTACTGCCCTTGAGTAACCTCGTTTCAGGAGCCGTGCCCTTTCAATAGCCAGGCCGTAAGCGAGAACCGATCCACGTGTGGCATCAGTACCGGGCCTTGCCTTAGTAGATCCCTTTTGTAAGGTAGGCGCCAGGGCTGGTCGGCGATCGTCCTCATCAGGTCCGCATACCAGGGTCGGCGAGGCCAGTCTGGGGCTATGAGGATTACCAATCCCTGGTGAGACTCCACCCGCTGGAGCACTTTTCCGATCAGAGCCCAAGGCAGGAATACATAGAGAAGACCCTCCGAAGGCCTCTTTTGGGACAGGGCATCCAAGCCCTCGGACATTCTTTCCCTCGGCCGACTGAAGAATCTGTCCACCTTGGCTGACGAGAACCGTGCCATGAGGTCCATGACTGGCACTCCCCACCGAGCTACTATTTGGTTGAAGGTCTCCTGTTCCAGTTCCCACTCCCCGTGGTCTATCTTGCACCTGCTGAGGAAATCGGCCGTGACGTTGTCCGTTCCGGCCACGTGCTGTGCTGATAGCGCCTGCAGATGGATCTCCGCCCACTGTAAGAGGGTGTCCGCCTCCTTCTCGAGAGCGGGGCTGCTGGTGCCTCCCTGGTGATTGATGTAGGCCACCGCAGTGACATTGTCGGAGAGGACGCAAATTGCTCTTCCTTGAACTAATGTCTCGAGAGCTTTGAGCACCAGGGTGACGGCCCGCAATTCCAGTCTGTTGATGGGCCACTGCGATTCCAACAGTGTCCAGCGACCCTGGGCGAACTGATCTTGGCAGTGTGCCCCCCAGCCCGATAGGCTGGCATCCGTCGTCAACAGTAACCACTGAGGGGGTTCGAGAGGCATCCCGCAGTCCAGGTTCCTTGGATTTCTCCATCAGTAGAGTGCCTGTTTGGTCCGCGGAGCGCACGGTAACTGTCGAGAGAGAGGATGATGCTGGGGGGACCACCGACGCAACAGAGAACGCTGCAATGGGCGCATGTGGGCCCTGGCCCATGGTACTACTTCTATTGCCGCCGCCATTGTTCCCAGGAGTTGAAGATAATGCCACGCCGAGGGGCTTCTTCTGGCTAGGAAACTGAGAGACAAGGAGCCTTAGCTCCCTTGATCTCGTTCGTGACAAGAAAACTCTTCCGCTGTTGGTGTCTAATCTTGCCCCGAGGTACTCGAGTTCCTGGGAGGGAGTCAGTCTGCTCTTTGTACGATTGATGACCCAACCCAAGTCCTCTAGAACCTGGATTACTCTGGCCGTTGTCGAGAGACTTTCTTCTTCGGATTTTGCCCGGATTAGCCAATCGTCCAAGTAAGGATGAACTAATATGCCCTCCTTCTGAAGGAAGGCCGCTACCACCACCATTACCTTGGTGAATGTTCTGGGAGCCGTAGCTAGGCCGAATGGAAGGGCCTGGAATTGAAAGTGGCCCCCTGGTACCGCGAATCTCAGGAACTGCTGATGGGACTTCCTGATTGGGATGTGCAGGTAGGCTTCTGTCAAGTCGAGGGATGTTAGGAACTCCCCTTCCCTTACGGCTGCTATGACAGAACGTAGAGTCTCCATCCGGAAGTGGGGTACCCTGAGGCAGCGATTTACTTGTTTTAGGTCCAGGATCGGTCGAAGGGAGCCTCCCTTCTTTGGTACCACAAAATAAATTGAGTACCGACCCGATCCTCGCTGGTTTGGTGGAACGGGGATCACTGCCCCGAGAGCTAATAGGCGTGCGAGAGTTGCCTCCACCGCCGCCCTCTTTGGAGAAGAGCCGCAGGGAGAGAGGACAAAGGCCGAGGGGATTTGTTCTGCGAATTCGAGAGCATAGCCCTCTCTGATCACTTCTAGGACCCATTGATCGGACGTGACTCGGGACCAGGCGGGAAGGAAGAGCCTCAGGCGGCCTCCAATCGGGTGCCTTCCCTCCTGGGCCCCCAGCCTCTCATTGTTTTCTGGAACCCGAGAAGGAGGAAGAGGCTGTTCCGAAACCTCGGCCAGCTCCTCGGAACCCTCGGAAACCTTGTCCCCTTGAGGGAAAACGGGTCTTGGAAAAGGGAGCTGACCTGGCTGGACGAAACCTCCGAGGTTCCCTAGGCTGGGTACGTAATGGGGGTAGGGAGCGCCCCTGTTTTTGTCTGTCTTCCGGGAGCCTGCCCCCCTTTGACTCCCCCAGGTCCTTAACTAGCTTTTCCAAATCTTCGCCAAACAACAGTTTGCCCTTAAACGGAAGTCAGCTCAGGCGCACCTTAGAGGCAGCATCTGCTGCCCAATTCCGTAGCCAAAGATAGCGCCTAGCCGCCACCACCGAGGCCATGTTCTTGGCTAGGCTTCTGATGAGATCATACTGACTATCCGCCAAATAGGCTGCTCCAGATTCCACCTTAGCCGAGTTGGCCTGTGCTTCGGCCGTTGATCCCTCTGTTGACTGGATCTGTTGTGCCCACCTTAAGCAGGCCCGAGCCACCCAGGCTCCTGATACTGAGGCCTGCAAGGCAAGAGCGCTGATGTCAAAAGCTTGTTTCAGGAGCGTATCCAACTTCCTGTCTTGGGCATCTCTTAGGGCCGTGGCTCCCTCCACTGGGATAGTGGTCTTCTTGGTGACTGCTGATACCGCCGCATCTACTCTGGGGGACTTCAGCAGTTCTTTATCTGACTCAGGGAGAGGGTAGAGGCGAGCCATGGTTCGTACCCCTCACAGGCCTGATTCTGGTTGATCCCATTCCTCTTGTATCATCTGACGTACCACTCTGTGGACAGGGAAAACTTTCTGGGACCTTCTGACGGCCTGAATTAGAGGATCCTCTAGAGCCTCGTCCTCTGTTGGGGAATCAGAGGTAACATTGAGGGCCTTTAGGGACTCATTGATTAGAGAGGGGAGCTCTTCACGGCGGAACACCCTGACAATGCGAGCATGGTCCTCCTCCGGGATCTCCCCTTCCTCTAGCTCTTCGTCTTCCTCCTCTAAGTCCCTTTCGGAACCCTCCTCCTCTGGAGTGCCCTGAGACAGGGGAGGGAGGATCTCTTCACTTATTAGCCTGGAGCGCTTGTGGGGTATACCTGAGTCCTGACCGCTAGCTCTCCTAGGTTTGTCTAATCTGGCTTCTGCTGGCGGACCTGTATCGCCTGGACCAAGCCCCTGCCTGCGCATGCAGTAAGCTTGGTGAAGCAATAGGACGAAGTCTGGGGAGAAGAGCTCTCCGACCCCTCCCTCCAGCGTGGCAAGGGATAGAGGGGGTGAGGGAACCTCTGTGCTAGTAGCCGGAGGTAACTGAATCCCCCTTCCGCTTCCAGGGATTCCCCAGGCACCTGAGGTGTTTGGGACATGGCCAAACTGATTTCCTGCTCTACAGAGGTAGACGCTGCCGCACATGGCCTGCAAATTCCCGTTTCTGTGGGGGTGCCCCTCCTTGTGCCACAGGATGGGCACTTTGCCTTGGTAGCCATGCTTTCCAGTCGGCTCCGAGGGCTGTGCTTAGTGGCAGGACTAAGCAATTGGCTGTATGAGAGAAAGACCCCAAATCAAAACCCAATTCAAAATCAAAGGCAAGGCAGAGGACCCACTCCAGGGAACTGCTGGAGGGAGAAGCTAGTTAACAGCTGAGCATTTCCCTGTCCCAAGAAAGGTCAGTAATTTCGGCAGAGAGCTGCCTAGTCGATTAAAACCAACGTGAGATCCACAGCGAGTTATTTAACTTAAAATAAAGTAAAAATAACTTTAAACTAAATAAAGGTAAGGTAAAACCGACAATGTTAATACTTGCTGTTTGTTGATCAGGGAAAGCCGCGATTCCACTCCGTTGGCTCAACACGTGTTAGGCCGCGGCCACGTGGAGTCCGGAACGGAGGATCGCGCTTCTGCACGCTGCCCTGTTATGCAGGCCTCTCCCGCTGCGAGGAGGGAGCGTTCTCTGCGTTGCCGACAGCTAGAGCTGCAGCCGCTAAAAATTCCTCCGGAGGAGAGAGGCTTTGGTTGCCGGCTCTGTGAAACGCCGTCGCACCCCGCTGCTCCAGGGGGGGTGGGGGGGCGTCAATGTTGCGCTCGCGTCTCTGCCTCTAGCGCTCAGCCGCCTTTGGGGCTTCGGCACGAGGCAGTGCTGCTCCTCGTGGATGCTGAAAAACAAAAAATCCCCCCAGCTGAGGAAGAAGGGGATCTTTTATCCCCCTGCAGCAGGCAGCTCCGGTGTCCCCTCCGGTCTCCGGCCCGGTCGGAAGGGGAGGGAGGAGGAAGGGAGAAGCAGAGAGATTGCAGAACTTAAAGGTACAGAAACTAAAGTAAAAACGAGCACCTTAACTAAGGAAGAAAGTAAATAATTAAATAAAATTATTAGGAGAAGGTAGGACTCCAGTAAGCCCTAGGCTTACGGAACCCTCCAGCTGCTTGGAGGCTGAGCAATACTGGAGTTAGGGGGTGGTCCCAGTGGTATTTATACCGCTCCATCCCCAAAAAGGTTGGGCTCAGCCTCCAAGCTGCTGGAAGGGTTACGCAACCCAGAAGTAAGGGACTGGACTGGAGTGACAATAAGGAAAGCATCTTTCAGGAAATGGAAAAAAAGAGCCAAACGACGAAACCTGGAAACAGCACAGGCACTGGCAAGTCATATGCAAGGCATTGATAAGGTAGGCAAAGGGAGAATTTGAGAAAAAGCTTGTTGCAGAAGCAAAAAACACAAAATAAAGACTTTTTCCAACTGCATACGTAGCAAAAATCCTGCGAGTCAGTTGGTCCATTAGATAAGAGGGGTTAGAGGGGTTAAAGGGGCACTAAGGCAACAAGGCGTTAGCGGAGAGACTGAATGAATTCTTTGCTTCGGTCTTTACTGAGGAAGATGTAGGGAGGTTACCCATGACTGAAGTGGTATTTAAAGGTGCGGAAGAATTGAAGGAAATATCGATACATCGGGAAGATGTATTACAACTATTAGATAAACTGAAGAGTAGCAAATTACCTGGGCCGGATAGTATACATCCAAGGGTGTTGAAAGAACTGAAATATGAGATTACTAATAGCAGGTCTGCAATCTGTGAATTTTCATTAAAATCATCTGTAATACCTGAAGATTGGAGGATCGCCAACGTAATGCCAATTTTTAAAAAGGGTTCCAGGGGTGATCCGGGAAACTACAGACCGGTGAGCCTGACGTCAGTACCGGGAAAAATGGTAGAAACCATCATAAAGAACAAACTTACTCAGCATGTAGAAAGTCATGGCCTAATGGGAGACAGCCAACATGACTTTAGACAAGGAAGATCTTGTCTTACTAATCTGTTATGTTTTTTTGAAGGTGTGAACAAACAGGTGGACAAAGGTGAGTCGGTTGATATAGTGTATCTGGACTTTCAGAAAGCCTTTGACAAGGTCCCTCATCAGAGACTTTTGGCAAAACTAAAGAGTCATGGGATAGGAGGCAGTGTACTATTGTGGATCAGGAACTGGTTAAGATAGAAAGCAGAGGGTAGGGCTAAATGGCCAATTTTCCCAATGGAGAAAGGTGAATAGTGGTGTACCCCAGGGATCTGTGCTGGGTCCGCTGCTTTTTGACATATTCATAAATGACATGGAAAGGGGAATAACGAGTGAGGTTATCAAATTTGCAGATGACACAAAACTATTTAAAGCTATTAAAACCCAAGAGGATTGGGGAAAATTGCAAGAGGATCCTGATAAACTGGAAGACTGGGCATCAAAATGGCAGATGAAATTTAATGTGGACAAGTGCAAAGTTATGCACCTAGGGAACAACAACCCAAACTATGGTTACACGATGCAAGGTTCCACATTAGGAACCACCACCCAGGAAAAAGATTTAGGCGTCATTGTGGATAACATGTTAAAACCCTCGGCCCAGTGTGCAGCGGCGGCCAAGAGAGCAAATAGAATGCTAGGT
Organism: Ichthyophis bannanicus; assembly: GCA_033557465.1. Classification (NCBI taxonomy): domain Eukaryota; kingdom Metazoa; phylum Chordata; class Amphibia; order Gymnophiona; family Ichthyophiidae; genus Ichthyophis; species Ichthyophis bannanicus. The sequence continues at coordinate 666,334,764 of CM066033.1, forward strand.
ATCATAAGGAAAGGAATGGAAAATAAAACAAAGGATATTATAATGCCTCTATATCGTTCCATGGTGAGACCGCACCTTGAATAGTGTGTGCAGTTCTGGTCGCCGTATCTTAAAGGATATAGCGTTATTAGAAAAGGTTCAGAGAAGAGCCACCAAAATGGTAAAGGGGATGGAAGGATACTCCTATGAAGGCAGGCTAAAAAGGTTAGGGCTCTTTAACCTGGAAGAGAGACGGCTGAGGGGAGATATGATAGAAGTCTATAAATTAATGAACGGAGTGGAACGGGTAAATGTAGATCGATTGTTTACGTTATCAGAATATAGAAAGACTAGGGGACATGCAATGAAGCTACAAGGTAAACTATTTAAGACTAATAAAAGAAAATATTTTTTCACTCAACGTGTAATCAAACTCTGGAATTTGTTACTGGAGGATGTAGTAAAGGCTGTTAGTGTAGCTGGGTTTAAAAAAGGTTTGGACAAGCTCCTGGAGGAAAAGTCCATAAACCATTATTAAGAAGGGACCCAGGACATCAACCTGTGTCTTTTGTGGAAACTGCTAAGTACGTATGACGTAGATTGGCCACTGTTGGAAACAGGATACTGGGCTTGATGGACCTTGGTCTGACCCAGTATTGCATATCTTATGTTCTTATAAGATGGAGAATTCCCACAGTAGGAGAGAAAAGTAGATAGTAAAACAGAATTTCACGTTTTACTAGTGTTTAAATGGAGTGATCAAGATTTTTAGGTTATTATTTATCACTCTGAAAACCTACCACCAAAATGGCAGCTGCAATTCCTAGAGCGCAAGGCAAAAAACGACAGCCAGCCCTATTCAGATGCCACCACCATTCGCTAGTAATTCCCCTGACCAACCAAACACCAAGGTAACATTTTTTCAGGCTCGGGGGTCGCACAGATGAATACTTTAAAACAAACAGGGAGGGTTCCAGGACCAGAGTTACTCAAGGAACTCCAATTAGCAGGTAAGGACTAATTTATCTTTCCTCTAGTCCAGTTCCGCAATTATGGCCTGAAGTACTGCCACCCCGAATCTGGTGTCCCCTGTCACCTGTAATCCAGACGATAATACGTCGCAAAAGTGTGAAGGGAGGACTAAGAGGCTGCCCTACCAATCTCAGCAAATGGAACCATACTATACTCAACCGATAAGGCCGCCTATGCCCTGGTCAAATGCGCTCGCAGCCCCGCTGGCACTGACTTTTCCTTCTGCATGTATGCGGACACGATAGCTTCTCTCATTTACCTGGAAATTAAGGCCTGGGCCCGTCTCCTGTAGGCAGGGTTCACCTACAAAGCATCCCTAATTGTCACCAAGATTGCCTGGGCATATGGGAGCTGTACACCAGGAAAATAAAAAACTCAGATCACAGCCACTTGTCAGCAAAACTCTATTTGGTACAAGCAAAAACTGCAAGCACAGATACACAAGTGTCTGTCTCAGGGATCCGAGTGCAGGCAACGTTCTTTGCCCCCACAACGGTGAGAGAGAAGGTTGCCCCCAAAGCTCTATAGTTGCTTTCTTATATGCCTCTCTGTCCCAAAGTTCCAGAAAGTGCTGTATAAATTCTTATGTCATTTGCCTCTGGGACCCTCCCCTGTTTATCAGGACTTGCAGCTGACATTACAAGGTCTGCTTATCTGTGCTGCTGACCGCAGCCCTTCCTGCTTCTTCCTGTGTTCCGTACGTGTCTCCTGGCACTGCTTGTCCTGGCACTACTTGTAATCTTCAAGGCTGAGAGTAGTTATGCTCATTAGTTTAAAGAGCCATGACAAATGATAACAATCTGCTGGGAAAGTTTGAACTAACAGGCATTCCTCCAGCTCCACGTGGAGTTCCACAGATTGAAGTGACTTGACATTGATGCACTCCCCTCTGCACGATCCCCCTAACAGCCCAAACGAATGATCTGATTAACAAAATGGCGCTGTTCTGACCAAACACGCTGCCATGTTCTCTGTACCTCTACGAGACCCAATTGTGGATCTGCGGCTCCCCCGTCCCACCAAGCGTGCAGACAGGGAAATCGGCTGATTCAAGTGAACAGCCAACATGGCTTTGGGCCAAAGGAGAGGTACCAGCCAGAGCACCCTGGAAATGAAGGGATTCCTGTATAAGAAAGCCTGAAGTTCCGAAGTTCCCCGGGCCGAACAAATCACCAAACACACTCTGAAGAGTCAACTCCTTCAGCACGGAACCGCTCAAAGGCACCATAGTCAGTGCCGGCAATACCACATTGAGATCGGAAGGAAGAACGATGGACTGTAACTGTGGCCGGAGCTGCTTTGCCGCCTTCAGGAACCGTACCACATCCGAGTGCGAACCTAATGACACTCCTGAATCAGGCCTCGATAATAGGAAAAAAGCAGGTCACTTGCATCCTCAAGAGACTAGTGGCTAGGCCTTTCTCAAAGCCTGGTTACAGAAAAGCTACCATGTCTGGCACTGTAGCTAGAAGTAGCAGATACTGCCTCAAAGATGCACCAGATGCTGATATAAGACAGAGAGGTGAACTTTTTCCGGGCCTTCAGCAATGTTGTGATCAATGGTTCTGAATAACGCACCTGCTCAACCACATCATTTCAAGAGCCATGCCGTAAGTGATAAATCGAGCCACCTGAGGCATTCACCCTGGCTCATGGATCACAAGGACCACCCTGACTGGCAGACACCAAGGCGGTTCGCTTTTAGCCGCCCCAGGTCTGCATATCATGGGTGTCTCGACCTGTCCGGGCAATTATGACGACCATTCACAGTGAGCCGCAATCTGCTGTAGGATGTGGCCAATGAGTGCCCCACAGGGGAAACTATATAGGATGCCCTCCAGGGACCACCTGTACCCCAGGGCACCCAGGCCTATCAACATCCGTTCCCTTCTGCTGAAAAATCAGCTCACTTTGGCTATTACAAAAATCACAATGAGATCCATGATTGGGTGTGCCCCCTCTCTTCACCACCTGCAAAACAACCTCCTGGCTGAGTATCCATTCCCCGGGTCCACCTGAACTCTGCTCAGGCAATCTGCCATCACATTGTCTGTTTCTCCAATGTGCACTGCCAACAGCACTTGAAGATGCTCTTCTGCCCATGACAGCAGCGCCTCGGCCTCTGCTTCCAAGGCCACTCTGGGCATGTTGTCCAAGACGACCAGAATGGCTATCCCCTTGAGCCAAGGCCAAAACATCTGTAGTGCCAGGGCGACTGCACGCATTTCTAGCCTATTTATGGACCAACCGGTTCCTGCAGGTTCTACTGCTCCTGAGCAATGTGCTCCTCACCGTGGGCACCCCAGCCCAAAAGCCTCAGGCCCCAACTTGGTGACTCAAGAGGCATCCTTGCCGCCAATTTCTTGTGGTGCAGCCACCCCTGAGCACCTTTCCAGCCTCTGTCGGGTCAGGCAATCGCTGTGACAAGGGATGTCTCTGGTGTGACAGTGCACTTTGTAGCGGTTGTGTGAGCTCATGTCATGAGTTCAAGAAATGCTGCCATGGTTTCTAGTAGCTGCAGATAATGCCAAGCTTTCAGATCAGTCCTCTGCAGGAATTGATGCACAAGCTGCTGCAGCTCTTGTGCCAGCAGCCCTGGAAAAAACACCTTTCCACTGCAGATGTCGAAGCACATCCCCAGGCATTTGAGCTTCTGGAACGGTACTAATCAACTCCCTGACAAGTGGATCACCTATCCGAGCTCTGCAATAACTACACTACTCTTGTTGTTGCCTGTTCGCTTTCTCTCTCCCCTCCTCGTAGGAGTCAGTCATCGAGGTAAGGGTGCACAAAGACCCCCTCTCTTAGCACAGTGCCGCCACCATCACCACCCTGACCTTGGTGAAAGTACAAGGAGCAGTTATGAGCCCAAAGGGAAATGCCCGACACTGCAGATGGACCCTGGGCCCTGCACAGCAGAGAAACTGCTGATAAGAACATAAGATATGCCATACTGGGTCAGACCAAGGTCCATCAAGCCCAGTATCCTGTTTCCAACAGTGGCCAATCTAGGTCATACGTACCTAGCAGTTTCCCCAAGAGACACAAGTTCCACAATGCTTGTACTGGGTCAAGCATTGATATCTTCGGTCTCTTCTTAATAATGGTTTATGGACCTTTCCTCCAGGAACTTGTCCAAACCTTTTTTTAAACCCAGCTACACTAACAGCCTTTACTACATCCTCCAGTAACAAATTCCAGAGTTTGATTACACATTGAGTGGAAAAATATTTTCTTTTATTAGTCTTAAATAGTTTACCCTGTAGCTTCATTGCATGTCCCCTAGTCTTTCTATATTCTGATAATGTAAACAATCGATCTACGTTTACCCGTTCCACTCCGTTCATTAATTTATAGACTTCTATCATATCTCCCCTCAGCCGTCTCTTTTCCAGGTTAAAGAGCCCTAACCTTTTTAGCCTTTCTTCATAGGAGTATCCTTCCATCCCCTTTACCATTTTGGTGGCTCTTTTCTGAACCTTTTCTAAAATCGCTATATCCTTTTTAAGATGCGGCGACCAGAATTGCACACAATATTCAAGGTGCGGTCTCACCATGGAACGATATAGAGGCATTATAATCTCTTGTTTTATTTTCCATTCCTTTCCTTATCATACCTAGCATTCTATTTGCTCTCTTGGCTGCCGCTGCACACTGGGCCGAGGGTTTTAACATGGTATCCACAATGACGCCTAAATCTTTTTCCTGGGTGGTGGTTCCTAATGTGGAACTTTGCATCGTGTAACCATAGTTTGGGTTGTTCTTCCCTAGGTGCATAACCTTGCACTTGTCCACATTAAATTTCATCTGCCATTTTGATGCCCAGTCTTCCAATTTATCAAGATCCTCTTGCAATTTTTCACAATCCTCTTGGGTTTTAACAACTTTAAATAGTTTTGTCTCATCTGCAAATTTGATAACCTCACTCGTTCCAGTTGGCTAGGAATACACAGATGACATTTCTCAATCTCACGGAAGCATAACAGACTTTTCTTCTCTTACCACCACTACAACGGACCACAATGCCTCCAAGTGAAACCGGGGCACCTGCAGACACCAATTCACGTGCTCGAGGTCAAGAATAGGCCAAAAAGCAGCCCTCCTTTTTTGGGCCCCGACCTGATTCACCCTGTTCTTTGGAAACTGGTACCATGTCCCCCACAACTGCAGAAGCTGCATCAAAGTGTCTTTTGTAGCCTTGCTGCACACCTTGCAGGGGGACTGCAAGAAGGACAGGCAACTCCAATGTGTAGCTCTCCCCGAGCACCTCCAAGCCCATTGGTCAGACATGATCTGGGCCCAAGCAGGGTAAATCCTGCACAGCCGACCCTCTAAAGGCTGCCCCATCTGGGCCCCCCCTCAATCCACTGATTTCTTTGACCCCGAGGACAGGGAGGCGCCCTAACAGCCCCACATTTCTCCTCAAAATCTTAAAAAAAAAAAAAAAAACCCAAAAAAGCCCTAACACAATTTAACCTTGAGGAAAAGGACCACTCGGGTAAGGCGCAAAACATACAGTGCAAACACTAGAAGTCCCGATGCTGACCATGTGCTGGAGTTGAGCTACATGGGACACAAACAGAAGATCTCTCAAGGAGACAAGGGAGACCGCTGAAGCTGACTTGGAAGGGCAGACTGGATAGACGATGTGGTCTTTTTCTGCCATCATCTCCCCATGTTTCTGTGTTCCTATATACTATATTACTTAGCGAGACCTTGCAAACCTCAAGACCTTCTTTCAATATTTGCAAGCCTGTGCAAATATCCTAGTGCAACTAACAAGCTTGGTAAGGCTGTCCTATATAGCACGAGTGGGCCTTAATGTGCACATAGGTGAAATTAGGCCTTACCTGCTAATTGGCTTTCCTTGAGGAACTCCAGTCTAGAGTGGACTTGTGTCAGCGCTTATATACTAGAGGGTATCCTAAAGCTGTGGTTCGTAGGGCTTATAAAACGAGCCCTCTACAACCATAGGGAATGGTTATTCATCCTCCCCGGCTTCTCATGATCCCCCTGTGTCTGATAAAATTGTGGGAGTTTTACCCTTTACTAATAGAAGTACATCAGTGCAAGATATATTGCGGAAAACATTAGAATGTTTTGCGCTTACACAGTTGTTTTGACAAACAACTTTGTGTGGCATATACCTGGGGAAAAAAAACCTACAAGATTTATTGGTCCATCCTTTTCCATTTTCTCAAAAATCTTTGGAACGGATTGGCCATTTTCCCTGCAATCACTGTATATATTGTTCGGCATCTTTGAATGGTGAGACCTAGACGGACCTGACCACAAATAGAATTTGGACAGCTCGACATTTTACCACATGTGATTCTACTTTTGTGGTTTATTTACTTGTGTGTCCCTGTGGTCTAAAATGTGGGTTGTACTTCCCAGCCCATCAAGAAGCAGTTAACAGAGCCTGCATCAAGAATTTGTACTCTGACTCTTTCAGCTCCGATAAACTCCAGGGTGCATTGCACTGCATGTGAATCAATTTTTCTCGGCGTGTGCTTGATCATATACCATCTTTTGTTTCTGAGGGCAATCGTCTTGCCCGCCTACATAAGTGCAAGCAACAGTGGATTTTGACTGAATACCGTTATGCCATGGGGTTTAAATTTGAAACAGGATTGGTACAATTTGTTGTGATCAGTTTCAAAATGTCTGTCTCTCTTCCTTTTTCTTTTTTGATCGTTCTCGATCTTTTTTTGACCATTCTTTAGCCGGAAGTTTGGTGTCAGTATGGTTGTTGCTCTCATCTCCTGGCCGGCTAAGCAGTAATCCTATATCCGGAAATGATGTCAGATGCCATGGGTTTAAAGATCTCACTTTCTCCCTAGCTTTCCATGCGCACGTTTGTGGATATTAACCTGAAGCAGGGTTTGAAGCTCGTTAACCCGAAACGCAAGACTGTTGTTTTCCACCTTCACCGATGAACTGTGTTGAAGCGCTGTGGTTTCATAAAAAGTACTTTCTTCATGAAAAGATTTTTTGGCAGTTTAAAGGTTTTACTGCATTTTGAATAAAAGGACGTGAACCTTCAGTTACGAAGTTCTTGCCTGGGGTTCCTTGTCCGACAAAAGCATTTACTTTTGCTGTTGGGGATTTGTTTGATCATTTGATGAGAGGAGCCTGTGTTCTTGTTTGATTCTATGTATTTGGGCGGCAGTGTTTCCCTTGCCCTGGGGTTCTGATCTGTTGGACTCACAAATGTATGAAGCAACGACTAGGTGGTCGCCCGACAGGTATCCCCCGGTGGAACCAAACTCCACTCCACTCAGGAGGCTGCCTGCACTCTAGTGGAATGAGCCCGTGGGCCCTGTGGGCTACTTTGCCCCACAACATATTGGCTGATACAATCGCTTCTTTAATCCATCTAGCAATGGAGGATTTCACCACTGCCTCCCTTTACGCTGCCCTCCAAACAGGACGAACAGCCAATCCGATCTTCGAAAGGGAACCGCTCTCTTCAGATACCGTTTTAAAGACCGCCTGAAGTCTAGGAGGCACAGTTGCGTGTCCACAAAGTCCTCTGGCACTCCCATTAACAATGGAGAGTGACTGGCTAATTCAGATGCAATGCGACACCACCTTCGGCAAAAAGGAGGGTACCAGCCATAGTAACACTTTCTCCCTAGAGAAGGATAGAAAGGCTGGAGTTCCGAAATCCTCCGGCTGGAACAGAATGCCACTAAAAATATCATCTTCAAGGTTAAGTCCTTCAGGGTACATGCAGCCTCTCTTTATCTTTATTGAGTCTCTTGATTAACCACCCAGGCCGAAGCATCAGGGCGGTGTACAACAACAAAATGGCAACTGCAGAAAATAAAGTTAGAAAAGAACGCCAGAGCTTATAGGACAGAGAGAGAATAGCAAGATAAGACAGAAAACAAAAGAACCAGGGGGAGGGAGAAGGAAAATAGGAAATGGACGAGGTGATTCAAGGTGGTTGGAGAGCAGAACTGGGGGGGGATGAGGTGCCGTCAGAGGAAGAAGAAAGGTCAAATGCCTGACAGAAAAGGTGGGTTTTTAGGAGGGTTTTAAAGCGGGGATAGGAGGGTTCAATGCGGAGGGGAAGAGGGAGGGAGTTCCAGAGGGCAGGGCCCAGAAAGAAGAAAGCAGAGTGACGAGTTGATTCTAGGCGGGCATGAGAGGGAGAAGGAAGGAACAAACGACCACCAGAGGATGAGCGGAGAAGACGGGGAGAGGGCTGGAAACGGATAGTGTTAGCTAAGTACTGAGGGGTATCGGTGTGGAGAACCCGGTGAGTGATAATGAGAATCTTGTAGATGAAAACGAAACTTGATCGGGAGCCAGTGTAAGGCCAGGAGGCAGGGGGAGACGTGGGAGCGCGCAGAAATGAAGGTAACCAGGCGGGCGGCAGCGTTTTGAGCGATCTGAAGACGGCGAAGTTGAGAAGGGAGACCAGCATAAATAATATTACAATAATCCAGACGTGAAACTACTAAAGACAGCACAAGAGTGATAAGGGAGGAAGGGGGAAGTGACGATCGAACAGCTTTGATACGACGTAGATGACAGAAGGAAGAACGAATGACAGAGGAAATGTGAGTGTGGAAGGAAAGAGTGGGGTCCAGTGTGACACCCAGATATCAGAGAGAGGGAGCCAAAGGGATAGAAGAGGAGCCCATGACGGGAGATAGCAGGGGAGCAGCCAATTCGAATGGCACCTGTGTCAGAGACGAAAGCACCAAATTGAGGTCCCAAGAAGGCACCACTGACCTCAAGGGCAGCTCTCAAGAAACGAGCCACATCTGGGTGTACTCCTAAGGAGATCCCCTGGATCCTGCCCTGATAACAAGCCAGCGCAGCGATTTGCACTCTAAGAGCCACATCCCAGCCCTTTAATCAAGTTCTGCCTGAAGGAACTCTAATACCTCTGGAACAGACGCCGACAATGGCCTGTAATCCTGCTCAGCGCAACAGGCCTCAAAAATTCTCCACACTCTAATGTAGGATAATGACGTGGACCTCTTCCTGGCCCTAAGCAGTGTGGAAGTGACCAAGGCGGAATAATCTCTTTTCCTCAACCGAGCCCTCTCAAGAGCCATGCCTTAAGCAAGAATCAATCCATCTGGGGCATTAAGACTGGTCCCTGAAACAGCAGATTCAGCCAGCTGGGAAGTCTCCACGACGACCACTTTCAGCTGAATCAGATCCACATACCATGGGCGCCTCGGCCAGTCTAGGGCAATCAGGACGACCAGGCCGTGATGTGGCTCCACTCAATCACTCGCCCTATAAGTGCCCACGGGGAGGGGGGGGGGAATGGGGTAGAGAAGCCCGTGGCTGGGCCAATGCTGCATGAGCGCTTCCAGGCCTTCTGACATTCACTCTTTTTGCCAGCTGAAGAACCTACTCGCTTTGGCAAATGCAAATATTGCCATCAAATCCATTACCGGTGCACCCACCGGCCCACGATTTGCTGAAAAACTGCCTGGTTCAGCTGCCATTCGCCCAGGTTCAAGCACACTCGACTGAGATAGTCGGCTGTCACGTTCTCTGTTCCGGCCTCGTGTGCTGCCGAAATTGCCCACCCCAGCAAAATCTCCGCCTCGCTCTCCATCCTGACACTGCCTGTGCCTCCTTATTGAATGATGCATGCCACCATAGTAGCGTTGTCGGAGAAGACCCATACCGCCTTCCCGTGCAGCAAGGGATGAAACTCCTGCAATGTGAAGAGCACAGCTCTCATTTCCAGTTGATTGATAGGCTAACTGCGCTCTTCTGCAGCCCATTGACCTTGAGCAATGTGCCCCTCACAATGGGCTCCCCAGCCCAAAAGGCTGGCATCCATTGTCAGGGAAATCTAGTGCGGCTACTCCAAGGGGACTCCCGCTGTCAGATTTTCATAATGGAGCCACCATTTGAGCACTGCCCAAATCTGTCATGGACAGGACAATGGGTATGATAGGGGACGTCACTGATGTGACAACCGGCGCAGCAGGGCTCTCTGCAGCGACCAATTCTATCGCTGCTGCCATGGCCCCCCAATAGTTGAAGATAATGCCATGCTGTCAGTTCCACCAAGCGGAGGAACTCTCGGACCAACTGCCTTAAAAGCCCATGCCTTTTTCTGTGGCAGAAAAACTCTGCCGCTGAGGATGTCAGTGAGCCCCAAGGTACTCTAGGTCCTGTGAAGGGGTCAAGTGGCTCTTGGGGACGTTGATGACCCAGTCGACTTTGCAGGAATTAGGACAGCGACCCGACCATGGCTCGGGTCCTCTGTCTGTATTTCGCTCTAATGAGCCAATTGTCGAGGTACAGATGCACCAGTATGCCTTTGCAACATAGTGCAGCTGCCACCAGGACCATCACTTTGGTGAAAGTTCAAGGAGCCATAGCGAGACCGAATGGTAACGCCTGAAACTGGAAGTGCCCCATGAGCACTGCAAAGCACAGAAACTGGTAATGATCCAGATGGATGGGGACATGCAGGTATGTCTCCATACGGTCCACGGAGGTCAGGAACTCCCTCTCTCACGGCCATGATCACTGACCCGAGGGTCTCCATATGAAACCTTGGTACTCACAGGCACCTGTTGACCTGCTTGAGGTCGAGAATAGGTCAAAAGGAACCCTCTTTCTTTGGGACTATGAAGTAAATGGAGTTCTCGACCTGTGGAGCGTTGATCCACAGGAACAGGCACGACTGCCACCAACCTTAGGAGCCATTCGAGCGTCTACCGTACCCCCTGAGCTTTCTGGCATGCCTTGCAAGGGAAGCGAATGAAGGCCGGCGAGAGCAGCCTGGTGACCTCTAGTGCATAGCCATCCTACACCACCCCTAGGACCCACTGGTCCAACATAATTTGGGCACGGCCAGGGTAGAAGTCCTGCAATCGACCTCCCATGGGCCGCACCCCCACCCCTTGCTTCACTGTGGCTTCTTTTGGGAAGAGGCCGAGTAATAGCCCCTCAAAACCCCCAAAAGGGTGGCCCCCGGAGCACAAACTGTCCTCTCTGGTATGGCACAAAGCAAACTGTTCTAAACCGCTTAAAACTCCCGAAGCTGCCCCTGCCGGAGCCAGAGCTACATCCCTGTAGCTTGTCCCCGGGAAGGTACCCCCCCTTTGGACTCCCAAGTCCTTTACTAACTTAGGAGGTCCTCCCCGAACAAAAACTTACCTTTGAAATGCAGCTTACTCAGAAGGGCCTTCAAGGAACCATCTGCCGACCAGGAAAGGCCCCTCAAGATCACAGAAGGCATCCACCAAATAGGCCTCCCCTGTTCCTGGGATGCCTTGTGCCCAATGCAGACAGGCACGCGCTACCAACACCCCACAAACCAAGGTCTGTAAGGACAGGGCACTGACATCAAAGGCTTGATTCAACAGGGTATCCAGCTTTCTAATCTTGGAAGTCCATGAGCACTGTACTGCTCTCTTACAGGAATCATGGTCTTCTTATTTACTGCCGACATCACGGCGTCAGTGACCTTCGGGAAATGAAATTTCTTTTTCTTATTCCGAAAATGGATATAGCCGGGTCATGGTTCAAAATCCCCTGAGCCCGGCCTCCGGAAGGTCCCATTCCTCTAGGATCATTTGTTTAATGACCTTATGCAGAGGGAGCACCTGCTGAGCTTTGGGGATGGCCTAGAGGATCGGGTCCTCCAGGGTCTCCTCTTCAGTTGCCCTTCCTGTGGGCATATTGATAGTCTTCAGGGACTCGGCAATGAGGACTGCCAGCTTCTCCCTACGGAAGACCCTGAAAATGCAAGATTCCTCCTCCTGAGGGATCCCCCCCTCTTCTAGCTTCTCTAGTTCCAACCTGGTCTCAGGTTCCTCGTCTGAGAAAAGGAATCTGGTCTTGTCAGCTGCCTCACACCCAAGGTATCTCTTAGCAGGGGGCTGCACATGATCCGTCTCAGAACTCTGCAGGTCTCCCAGAGCCCCCTTTTTCTGGTGTTACTCACTTGCCCCTCTCCCTGCAGTTTTAAGCAAAACGCCTTATGGAGCAACACAAATTTGGGGGGGGGGGTGGAATTTCCCAGGACCTCCTCCCTCTGCGCCTGAGAGGAAGAGGGGCCCGGAGAGGCCAAGCCCTGCTGAAAGGGTTGCAGCAATGTTAGAAATGGTCCAGGCCCCCCATCCTTCTGCTGCAAGGAACCTGGAGTCTGTGGGACTGCCTCCTAAGAGATCCCCGCTTCTTCCTGCATTGTCTGTTCTGCTGTGCGCACATTAGCGGCGCAACCCCAGCAAAGCCCCTCTGTGGAAAGCATGTTCCTAAGCGCTCCACAAGCTACACACTGGGACCTCCCAGGCATGGCCCCATGGCACAATGGGGAGGATCTAGTTCACCGCTGGACAAGCTTACTTGTGCCTCTGCTCTGATTCCTTTGGCTTCCCTTCTCTTTATGACTCTCTCCAAAACTGGAGAGGTTCCACAAAAGAGTAAAGTAGCCCAAATGCCCTCGAGTATGGAGCAGACAGAGCTTAAAGATTCCAAATTACCCATGTCTACCAACAGCCAAACTAATATGAATAAAATACTGTCTCTAAAATGCTTGTATGCAAATGCTAGAAGTCTAAAAAATAAGATGGGAGAGTTAGAATATATAGCACTAAATGAGAGGTTAGATGTGATTGGAATATCAGACATGGTGGGATGAGGACAACCAGTGGGACACTGATACCTGGGTACAAACTATATCGTAATGATAGAGCTGATCAAATTGGTGGAGGGGTTGCGCTCTATGTTAGAGAGGGCATTGAGTCAGAAAGGATTAAAGTTTTGCAGGAAACAAAATTTGCTGTAGAATCTCTCTGGATTGAAATTCCATGTAAAAAGGGGAAGGCGATGGCGGTGGGGGTGTACTATCGACCGCCTGGCCAGAATGAACAAATGGATGATGAAATGCTCAAAGAAATCAAGAAAACTAACAAAAGTTACAGTGCGGTAATAATAATGGGCGATTTCAATTACCCCGGTATTGACTGGGTCAGTGTCACGGCAGTACATGCTAGGGAGATAAAGTTCCTAGATGACATAAATGACTGCTTCTTGGAACAGCTGGTCCATGAACCGACGAGAGGGGAAGCCATATTAGACCTAGTCCTTAGTGGAACACCAAATCTAGTGCAAGAGATAAGGGTGTTGGGGCCACTTGGCAATAGTGATCATAGCATGATCGCCTTTGATTTAATTAGTGGAGGAGAGATAGTAAGGAAATCCACAGTACTACCTTTTAACTTTCGAAAGGGAGACTATGATAAAATGCGGAAAATAGTTAAGAAAAAACTAAAAGGAGCAGTTGCAAAGGTTAAAGACTTACATCAAGCTTGAAAAATACTGTTGAAAAATACTATCTTGGAAGCCCAGACCAGCTGTATGCCACGCTTTAAGAAAAGTGGAAGGAAGTCCAAAAAACTGCCAGCATGGTTTAAAGGTGAGGTCAGAGAGGCTGTTGTTGCCAAGAAAGCATCTTTCAGGAAATGGAAAAAAAGATCCAAACAATGAAACCTGGAAACAGCACAAGCACTGGCAGGTCAAATGCAAGGCATTGATAAAGAAGGCAAAGAGAGAATTTGAGAAGAAGCTTGCTGCAGAAGTAAAAATGCGAAATAAAGATTTTTTTCAAGTACATTTGTAGCAAAAAACCTGTGAGTCAGTTGGACCATTAGATGACAGAGGAGTTAAAGGGACACTAAGAGGCGACAAGGCGATAGCGGAGAGACTGAATGAATTCTTTGCTTCGGTCTTTACTGAGGAAGATGTAGGGATGTTACCCATGACTGAAGTGGTATTGAAAGGTGCAGAAGAATTGAAGGAAATATCGATACATCGGGAAGATTACTACAACTATTAGATAAACTGAAGAGTAGCAAATCACCTGGGCCGGATGGTATACATCCAAGGGTGTTGAAAGAACTGAAATATGAGATTGCAGACCTGCTATTAGTAATCTGTGAACTATCATAAAAATCATCTCTAATACCTGAAGATTGGCAGATCGCCAATGTAACACCAATTTTTAAAAAGGGTTCCAGCGGTGATCCGGGAAACTACAGACCGGTGAGCCTCACGTCAGTACCGGGAAAAATGGTAGAAACCATCATAAAGAATACAATTACTCAGCATGTAGATAGATAGTCATGGCCTAATGGGAGACAGCCAACATGGCTTTAGACAAGGAAGATCTTGTCTTACTAATCTGTTATGTTTTTTTGAAAGTGTGAATAAACAGGTGGACAAAGGTGAGTCGGTTGATATAGTGTATCTTGACTTTCAGAAAGCCTTTGACAAGGTCCCTCATCAGAGGCTTTTGGCAAAACTAAAGAGTCATGGGATAGGAGGCAGTGTACTACTGTGGATCAGGAACTGGTTAAAAGATAGAAAGCAGAGGGTTGGGCTAAATGGCCAATTTTCCCAATGGAGAAAGGTGAATAGTGGTGTACCCCAGGGATCTGTGCTGGGTCCGCTGCTTTTTGACATATTCATAAATGACCTGGAAAGTGGAACAACGAGTGAGGTTATCAAATTTGCAGATGACACAAAACTATTTAAAGTTGTTAAAACCCAAGAGGATTGTGGAAAATTGCAAGAGGATCTTGATAAATTGGAAGACTGGGCATCAAAATGGCAGATGAAATTTAATGTGGACAAGTGCAAAGTTATGCACCTAGGGAAGAACAACCCAAACTATGGTTACACGATGCAAGGTTCCACATTAGGAACCACCACCCAGGAAAAAGATTAAGGCGTCATTGTGGATAACATGTTGAAACCCTCGGCCCAGTGTGCAGCGGCAGCCAAGAGAGCAAATAGAATGCTAGGTATCATAAGGAAAGGAATGGAAAATAAAACAAGATATTATAATGCCTCTATACCATTCCATGGTGAGACCGCACCTTGAATATTGTGTGCAATTCTGGTCACCGTATCTTAAAAATGATATAGCATTATTAGAAAAGGTTCAGAGAAGAGCCACCAAAATGGTAAAGGGGATGGAAGGATACTCCTATGAAGAAAGGCTAAAAAGGTTAGGACTCTTTAACCTGGAAAAGAGACGGCTGAGGGGAGATATGATAGAAGTCTATAAATTAATGAACAGAGTGGAACGGGTAAACGTAGATCGACTGTTTACGTTATCAGAATATAGGAAGACTAGGGGACATGCAATGAAGCTACAGGGTAAACTATTTAAGACTAATAAAAGAAAATATTTTTTCACTCAACGTGTAATCAAACTCTGGAATTTGTTACCGGAGGATGTAGTAAAGGCTGTTAGTGTAGCTGGGTTTAAAAAAGGTTTGGACAAGTTCCTGGAGGAAAGGTCCATAAACCATTATTAAGAAGGGACCCAGGATATCAATGCTTGACCTAGTACAAGCATTGCAGAACCTGTGTCTTTTGGGGAAACTGCTAGGTACGTATGACCTAGATTGGCCACTGTTGGAAACAGGATACTGGGCTTGATGGACCTTGGTCTGACCCAGTATGGCATATCTTATGTTCTTATGAGGCAAAGCCCATGACTACAAAGGAAACTCAAAACCACTAAATTACATGAAAAGGCAAATAAACTAAAGAAAATGAAAGAAACCAAAATAAAACTAAAAGAATGGAAATGCGCGAGAAAACGCGTCTGCAAGCCTCCCCACTAATAAGAAAAAAAAAGAAGAGTACGACGTCTTTCAGCCGTCACTGTGCACAGGCCTCTGTCACGCAATTTGTTAGACATTTGCAACTCTACCCACGCTTAAAAGAGGGTCTCCCTGCCAGCACACACACCCCCATGGCGTCTGTTCCCCGCACTGCCCAGCCTTTGCAGCTGAAATTGCTGAGCCCCCCCCGTGCTCAGCCGATCCGTGGCTTCAGCACTGAGGTGGGAGATTAAAGAAGCCGACTTTCCCGTCCCCCTCCTTCTCTACAGCTCCTCACCCACTGCACTGGTTCGGGAACTGTGACCGCCTCACTTGATAGATCTCTGGCTGCCCTGTAGCACTCACCCCTGTGTCTTTCTTGACCTTTGCTCAGTTTCAAAAACAAACAAAAAAAAAAAAAAGACTGAAGCAAATCAGTCCAAAGGCGCTGCAACCTCCTGCAGGGCACTGGGCCTGTGTGGGGAGGGGGATGAGGAGGCGGCCTAACTATAGAAGAAATAAGAAAGTAAATAAAAGAAAAGTAAAAAAAAATAAAGCAAATGCTTCTTAGTTGCCACTTCAGTGAGTCCAGATCTCTGGGATCACCCATTCCAGTTGCTTGGAGACTGAGCTTACTGGGGCTGGTGGGAGGTGCCAGCTGCATAAGTATCCTGATGTCATTAAAACATGACATGCTCAGTCTCCAAGCTGCTGGTTGGGGTTGGCTACCCTGAGGTGTGGAACTGGACCGGAGGGACAATAAGGAAGAAGTGTTATTATCCAGGCTGTAAAGCATTTTTTTTATTAAGAGGGTATTTTGCTTAAAATATGAGATTTTACTGATTAGCCGAAGCAAAATGAAAATGTGCTTTCTTCCATCAATTTTTGATGAAAACTGCCCCAACAGGCACTGCAGACATGGATATATTTGCTCTGTGCAGTGGCCCAAGCAGTACACATTACATATAAAAGTATATAAGCTAAAGCCCCCATTAGGTATCCTTAACAATGGAACTGTGCTATGAGGGGAAAAATATAACCAAAACCAACCTCCTTTTCGTGAAGGGACAAATTGGAAAGTCAGGAAAAATGTCTGGAAAAAATGGCTGTAAAAGCACGTAAAAGATGAGGTCTAAATTTGATTAGATGGCAAATATGCCCAGTTAGCAGGATCAACATTGCAGACCAAATCAGCAATTATATTAAAACAGCTACTCTATAGGACCTCTGTCACTAGTCAGACACTTTAGTATTGTGTCAACCTGTGGAAACTGAAAAAAATCCTGATGGAAATTTGAATTTCTTTTTGTTAAATGCCATCAAGTCAGTGTCGACTCCTGATGATCCAGCTGCCTCTGGGTTTCTTGGCAATGTATCACTGGAAGTAAATTGCCAGGCCTTGTCTTCCGAGGAAATGGAGGGATAAAGTGACTTGCCAAAGGTCACAAGGAGTGCCAGTGGGAATCAAACCCTTGATCTTCTGTGTACTAGGCAGTTGCTCTAACCACTAGGCTACTCCTCCATTCTTAAGTTTGATTACAAATGAACTAAATGTAAGCATGTCTGCTCTTTTCTGGGCCAACACAGAAAACAGGAAGCTTGTCAAAACCCAGAGACTGATTCTTGTAGCTTTTTTTAAAGAGGCATTGCACTTTAGCTAAGACAAAAATCAGCAAGGTTGAAACATTTCTTGCAAGTGCACAGTGCCTTAGTCAAGTCATTTGCTAATTTAAAGGATAAGTAGCATTACGCATTCACACTTTTTTTGCATAACAGTATCTGTACACTTCCTACCATCTACCAATCACTGCCTTAAAGATATTTTAGAATGTTTTTATTATCCAAATACCAATGTTTGTACCTTATATAGGTGTAAAAGGCTAGCAAACTGCAAGGTAGTGCCTACTTTTACACAATGCAACCATTCTGTGCTCTATAGACCAAGCCTCTGCTGCACATCCCTGGGAGACCCCTTCCACAGAGACAGAGCTGCACTGGGCACCACATACTAGGAAAGTGGTTGAGTAGGCATCCTGACGCTGTATTCACCTTCAGCTCCCAGGCATTTATTGCCTGTTCTGCACGGCACTACTAATTTATTTATCTCCTCCTAAACCGGCCCCAAAAATAAAATGTGAGAGTTTTACATCCCCCTGCATCCACAACCAAGGGGGCTTCCCACTTCCCTAGCAAACAATGTAGCTGAAAAATACAAAATGGTGCCAACTATTCTTTTCACACATCGTGGCTCAGCCTGCCAACTATCCCGCGGTTGCACACAGCTCCCCAGCTCTCTGTGAAACCCCAAACAGAACCAAAAACCCTTCTGTTGCGGGCATTTTTACCCCAGGTGTTCCGATTCTCAGCCTCCTGCCTGCACGCTCAGCCCTGCTCACCCGGCTTCCATGGCATCGGAGCCCCGAGGAGGAAAAAACACAGTCAGCTTTCCTCAGCTGTGTTCGCAGTTCCTCTCCCTGCCCCGGGATCCGTGGCAGACACTCTTCTGGGTTATTTACAAGCCCCTCTCCTGATCTCACCAAGGGGTATGTTGCCGGTTTGAGGCCTTTTTTTCACCCCCCCCCCCAAAAAAAACTGAGTAACTTTAATGTTCTCTTCAAATCTAACAACTTCCTAGGATATGCTTTGTGCCCAATCTACAGTTAGAAAATAAATTAACAAATAGTCACTTAGTTGTCCCTACAGCGAGTCCCAGTCCTAATGGGATTCACACTCTAAAGCTGCTTAGAGACAGATCTGCTGCCGAAACAGGTCCAAATGGAAGCTGGTAGGAGCCAGCTGCCTAAATACGTTGATGTCATCAAAAGATGACATGCTCAGTCTCCAAGCTGCTAGAGGAGGTCTACTACCCAAAAGTATGGGGACTCTACTGGACTGGAGGGATGATAAGAACATCTGCTTTCACTAGGGTTAGCAACCACACCCCCTCCACTCAAACTACTTATTTACACTCAGGTGAAAACAATCTAGGCTTTTACAGAGTGGATGACAATCAAGTGGTCAGATAAAGGACAGGAATGGTACAATCTGCACCCCGTCCCCTTATCTTTGCGCATTCCAGACATACATGTCATACTCCTTCCGTTTCTCAGGGCTGCTCACGATGTCCCAGGCTGATCTCAGCACCTTGAAAGCTTCTTCTGCGTGCGGGTGCTGGTTCTTATCTGGATGAACCTGCCAAACCAACCACCATCATCCAATCAGCAGCTGCACACAAAAACAGCCTTTAAACTGGCTAGTGCCATAATCTGCAATGCACAATACTTTACAATAGATATACATCCATCTGCAAATTTCTCCTGTTTGCAACATTATAGTTTACAGTCATACAGTTAGATTTCATAACATCAAATGCAGCATGCTGAAATCTTTTTTATAGATTGTTTTGGGAGGGGAATTTGTGGTTTTGTTTTAATGTTTATATTGTTTTGGTTCACTGCTTCAATAGCCTCTGAAAGCCTCTAGGCAGAATAAGTATTTTGAAATAAATATAATTTGAACAGTTTAGCTATATGCCATGGGGTAGGTTTGAGGTGGTGTGCAGGTAGCTAGCAAGGTGTGGGAGTGAGATTTAAGTACAAAGATGGACACCCAGCCCTAATTATTAACAATGTTATTAATACTGTTAAACACGTGCTGCTTTCCCTTACTCTTGGATTTAAGATGTTAAGACAAAACACACTGTTCCGGAAGTGCAAATGAGCTTCACTAAAAGCAAATTGGTTTAGTTAGTAAGGTGATAAACTTACCAGTACTGCCAACTGCCGATAAGCCTTTTTAAGCTCTGCATCAGAAGCAGTCACGTCCACCCTCAAGGCCTTAAATGGGTCCAGCTCTTCTTCTGAAATATCTGCTAGCTTTAGCAGTCTTTCCACCTCTTCTTTCGGTTGGTAGCGTCCCTTCATGCTAGACAACTCAGAATGGAAAACCGGGACCTCCTTGTCTGTCCATAATCTCTTGGAAGTCCAAAGCTGCAACTTCCACTTTTGCAGCAGCTTGGCTAAGTACTTGCAAGTCCTTGTGCCCTCTAACCAGGTCCACAGTCTCCACATAAAGGGTAAGCCAAGATAAACAGAAGCAAAATGAGCTGAGCCACTATCACTCCTGCCCAGTCTTACCACTGCTGAAGAAAATGCAGACTTTGCATAGCACCAAGAGAGGCGTAGGCAACCTATGGCCACCAAGAGAACCAAGACAAATAGTGCACAGAGCATCTTCAGCAAACGAAACATCAAGTTACCCCATAAGCAGGCCCAGTGTGTCAGCTTTAACAAGATGCTTTTCAGCTGCTGAAGTAACCCCTGGTGGGCTTGTAACAAGTCAACAAACATTTTGAAGCAAGACACACAGATCTTGAGCAGTCTCTCCTGCCCGTGAAGCTCAGCTCTCAGCGGCCGTCTTCCCTCAGCCTGGGTCTTCTTCCTTGAAGGTCTGTTCTTCCCACTGGACTGGCACTTTCCTTCCTTACTGGTACTCTCTCCCCAGTCTTCCTTGTCCTTCTGAGTGAACTGGTTCTTTGGCCTCCGGTCTGCTCTTTTTATACCACCTAACACTGAAGAATTCTCAAGGTCAGAGTGGTTTTTACAATGTCTTGTCTTTTCTGGGCCTTCTTTCATGATGGTCATCTTCCTTACCCCCTTGAGATGGTCACCACTGAAGTCTTCAGTCTCTATTGTGTTGGACCTGGAAGACGAGTGATGGCAAGTAAAACTGCAAGACCATAACATTTCAGAATACATCTCCAACGGGTCACAGCTATCTCCCTAACAAGGTCTGTAACTGGATTCCTGTGCAAAAGAAGCTGCCTTACTACATGTAAAGTGCACATGTGCATTCTCAAGCAGCAGGCGTTCAGACTGTTACTCGATGTGCTATTCTTGCAATTTGATGCCTCCCTCATGGAAGTTTATTTCCTTCGTTTTCTCTGGTTCCTTGTGCAGATGTTTCATTTTGAACAGCCCAACTCTCAATGACCTCAACAACAGGAGGATCTGATGCACATGTTTTTATTTACAACCCTTTCCTTAACTTGTGACTTAGCAGGTGTTACATTACATCACATTTTTCAAGCTGGTGAGGGCATGTCTGCTCCATCTCTCCTGAGCTAAAGACACCCCTGCAGATCTCCAAGCCACTGTGAACCATGGCCAAAAATTCCACCAATACCGAGAAATGTGTAGGAGCAGAGCTGGAAATAACCTCAGGTACTAAGTCACCTAAGATGTGGCGCCAGGCATCTGCTGCCGAAACAGGTCCAAATGGAAGAGCAATGAGTGTAGGAGCTGCCTCGGTGTTGCAGAAAGATCAGGGAGTAAGGCTGAAAGAGAAAAGCAATAAAATCAATTTAAACAGAAACAAGCCTCCCCTCTTCCCCACTGGAAACTCTGTAAATAAAAAAAAAAAAAAAGTGTTCCTCTGGCGCCTATGAATTTTCGCTAATGCCCAGTTTTTTAAAAATGTTATACTCCTGCTCATAAGCATCCCAGCCACTGTCTTTGTCTAGAAACATGACGACAGAAAAAGACCACATGGCCTATCTAGTCTGTCCTTCCATATCTAGCACTAAGGGCATCTCTGCTCCCAAGTGGCTTTGACTACCAGAGGGGATGACTATTTACTTTATTCTTTTGAGTTCTTCTTCTTCCAGAAGTCTTTCCATATTGGTAGCAAATGAACTTTTAAGTTACAGCAGTCATTGCTAATTTTGATTCTGCAAAAGAAAAACAAAGAGAACGATGATTAAGCACGCTTTTTTTAAACAGATAAATCCATGTTAACACATGCCAATACATGGTTCTTTGAATATGCTATACTTTAGTGCAAAATGGGAAGACAAGTTCCCTCTGTCCAAAGCCTATACTCCAGTCTCTTCTGCCCTGAATGCTGCTACTTTACTACATTGAAGGAAAAATAAAACCCTGCATACCTCAGACCTGGCTTTATAATACTGTATAATCAAGAAACAATGAGAAGACCCCATTGGAAAAAGGTAAGGGAATAGCCTAAGAAGCCAAAACTGGACTTTAGTTACTCCGACACCAAGCTATGGTTCACTCTCTATGCCATGGGACTTAGGCTACAAACAGTGAACACATGCATCTCTTCATGCTGCTATTCTTCCCCAGATAGCCTTCCCTTTTCTCCTCTTGAATTTCTGCAGGTACATTTTATAACAGAGACCAACCAGACAGCATGATGCCACAAAACGTCATAGCGCATTTCACATCATAACACTCCACCTATTCTGTACCACCAAATCCTCCCCTGGCCTTCCTTCTCAGTTGCATGCCTAAATTCTCCAATAGGACAATTGACAAACCACTGCCTTCAGATTATGCTTTGACAGATTTTGTTCAGGTTTAAGAGCCAGTCCAAGAACATAGGAATCTATATTTAATACTAAAATGAATAGTTCCATAAATAAAAAGGGAAGAATTTGAGACTGCATATTTTTTTACCTTTGGCAACAGACTCCATTGTCAGACCCTAGGCCACCAGCACTCCCAGCTGCCTCCATGACACCACTGACTTCCTGAGGAAGCTCCATTCTATTGATCATATCCCAGAGAATACCATACTGGTAGACATGAATGTTAAAGACCCTTGACTAGGAGAGGGTGGAAACCACAAGATTGAATTTTCCTCCAAAATGTTGCTGAAGCTTGCTGTGGGAAAAATCAGAACACACAATGTTTACAGTATGGTGCTACCCAACAAAATCATTCAGGGGCATGAAATCCCAGGCACTAGGAATTTCATGCAATTTCTAAATGCCATTGGAATCCTGATGCATGGGATTTGTCAAGCTCTGCTATATGCCAAGAACCAAGAATGATAGGCTGCAAGTCACCAGGAATATTATACCAGATTCCACTACAGCTGACCTGGCCACTAAGCTTTGTGACTTTCTCCTGACACATGACTATATCAGATTAGAAAGAGGAACCATTTCTGCAAGTGGTAGTACCCTGGGTACCTGCATAGGTCCTCTTATCTTCCACCAATGTTGCCATGCTCATGTAACTCTTCAAGTCATTGCTCAGGCTCCCTATGAGTTTTCACATCCAGTTCAAATTTCTCCTACTGATCTATAAGTGCATTCATTCTGTAGCTCCTCAATACCTTTTCTCTTTAATCTCACCGTACACCCCTCCTCAGGAGTTCTGCTCCTCTGGCAAATCCCTTTTATCTGTGCCCTTCTCCGCCATTGTGAACTCCAGACTTTGTTCATTCCACCTTGCTGCTCCATATGCCTGGAATGAACTACATGAGTCAGTATGTTGGGCTCCTTCTCCAGCCCTATTCAAATCCAGGCTAAAAACCTTCTTCTTTTGAGGATGCTTTTGGATTCTGATGCCCCTCACTCTCTTGTTCTCCACTTATGTATGTTTTTCATCCCGAGTAGATCGTAATCTTTGAGAGATATAGATATAGATATATAGTGTGGTGGGTGGAAGCTGGGACTTATCACCTACAGCTCCCAGCCAAAACCACTCAAATATATCACCTAGAATCTATAAGCCATACTGGACAATGATGTAACACTCACAGGCTTTGGGTAGCAGCCCTATCCTGGCACACCAACAGCCCCTTATCCTCAAAAACAGATACAAACCAGCAAACACAAAAATGACACCAACTCAGGGACCATACCTTGCCAGAAACCCAGATGCATCCTCAAACGACCAGGAAGCACTAGTACAGGACCCAACACTATCAACTACAACATCTGGGGCACATCATCCAATGTAAAATATGCCATCATCTGCCAGCAATGTCCCTCTGCTGTCTATAAAGGACAAATAGGCCAATTCCTAAAAAAGAATAAATGGACACAAATCTGACATAAGAACATAAGATATGCCATACTGGGTCAGACCAAAGTCCATCAAGCCCAGTATCCTGTTTCCAACAGTGGCCAATCTAGGTCACAAGTACCTAGCAGTATACCCAAAAGACAAGATTCTACAATGCTTGTATTGGGTCAAGCATTGATATCCTGGGTCCCTTTCTAATAATGGTTTATGGACCTTTCCTCTAGGAACTTGTCCAAACCTTTTTTAAACCCAGCTACACTAACAGCCTTTACTACAACCTCCGGTAACAAATTCCAGAGTTTGATTACACGTTGAGTGAAAAAATATTTTCTCTTATTAGTCTTAAATAGTTTACCCTGTAGCTTCATTGCATGTCCCCTAGTCTTCCTATATTCTGATAACGTAAACAGTTGATCTATGTTTACCCGTTCCACTCCATTCATTAATTTATAGACCTCTATCAGATCTCCCCCTCAGCCGTCTCTTTTCCAGGTTGAAGAGCCCTAACCTTTGTAGCCTCTCTTCGTAGGAGTAGCCTTCCATCCCCTTTACCATTTTGGTGCCTCTTCTCTGTACCTTTTCTAATAACACTATATCCTTTTTAAGTTATGGCGACCAGAATTGCACACAATATTCAAGGTGCGGTTGTACCATGGAATGATACAGAGGCATTATAATATCCTTTGTTTTATTTTCCATTCCTTTCCTTATGATACCTAGCATTCTATTTGCATTCTTGGCCGCCGCTGCACACTGGGCGGAGGGTTTTAACATGTTATCCACGATGACTCCTAAATCTTTTTCCTGGGTGGTGGTTCCCAATGTGGAACCTTGCATAGTGTAACCGTAGTGTGGGCTGTTCTTTCCTAGGTGCCTAACTTTGCACTTAACATAGAAACATGATGACAGAAAGACCACAAGGCCCATCTAGTCTGTCCTTCCATAACTACAACAGTCCACTTTTTACCTTTAGAGATCCTCTGTGTTGGTCCCATGCTTTTTTGAATTCAGTTACTGTCCTCATCTCTACCACCTCCACTGGGAGACTATTCCACGGATCCACTACTCTTTCCGTAAAAAAATATTTCCGCATATCACTCCTGAATCTATCTCCCTTCACCCTCATCCCATGTCCCCTCGTAGCAGAACTTGCTTTCAATTGAAAGAGGCTCTCTCCCTGAACATTTATGCCACGGAGGTATTTAAACATCTCAATCATATCACCTCTATCCCGCCTTTCCTCTAAAGGTGTACATATTAAGATCCTTAAGTCTGTCCCCATATGCTTTATAATGAAGCCCATTAATCATTTTAGTAGCAACCCTCTGCACCGACTCCATCCTGTTCACATCCTTTTGAAGGTGCGGTCTCCAGAATTGCACACCATACTCCAAATGAGGTCGCACCAAAGACTTATACAGAGGCATTATCACCTCCTTTTTTCTGCTAGCCATTCCTCTCCGTATGCACCCAAGCATCCTTCCAGCTTTTGCCGTCGCCTTTTCTACCTGTTTAGCTACTTTAAGATCAGACACAACCACGCCTAGGTCCCGCTCTTCTTTAGTGGACAAAAGTACTTCACCTCCTATACTGTATTGCTCCCTTGGATTGCTGCAGCCCAAATGCATGACCTTACATTTTTTAACATTAAATCCCAGCTTCCAAATTCTAGACCATTCTTCAAGCTTAGCTAGATCCCTCCTCATGTTATCTACCCCTTCCTGGGTGTCTACTCTATTGCAGATTTTGGTATCATCCGCAAAGAGGAAAACCTTACCCGACAGCCCTTCCGCTATATCACTAACAAAGATGTTAAAAAGAATTGGACCAAGGACAGATCCCTGGGGCACACCACTGGTAACATCCTTCTCCTCAGAGTGAGCTCCATTTACTTGTACTCTTTGTCGCCTCCCACCCAACCAATTTCTAACCCAAGCAGTAACTTTAGGGTCCATCCCTAGGGTGCTCAGTTTGTTTATAAGTCGCCTGTGAGGAACAGTGTCAAAGGCTTTACTGAAATCTAAATACACCACATCTAGAGCTCTCCCTTGGTCCAACTCCCTGGTCACCCAAAGAAATCAATCAGATTTGTCTGACAAGACCTGCCTCTGTTGAATCCATGCTGCCTCGGATCCTGTAATCCGCCAGACTACAGAAACCTCACTATTTTCTCTTTCAGCAGCATTTCCAATAATTTACTCACCACCGAAGTTAAACTAACCGGCCTGTAGTTTTCAACCACATCCTTACTTCCGCTTTTGTGTAAAGGCACCACATGAGCCTCTCTCCAGTCCTTTGGCACCACTCCCGACTCCGAGGCATTGAAAAGGTCAGTCAATGGAGTTGCTAGAACGTCCAAGTTCCTTCAGTATTCTAAGGTGTATCCCATCCGGTCCCATCGCTTTGTCTACTTTAAGTTGAGCTAGTTTCTCACGAACACAGTCTTCTGAAAATTGTTCAAGATGTCCCTCACTTCTGTTCTTATTTGTGGGTGTTTTCTGAGGTCCTGCTCCTGGTTCTTCATCTGTGAACACAGAACAAAAAGAGGTAATTAGATCTTACCTGCTAATTATTGTTCCTGAAGGAACGACAGTCCAGTCCCTTTACTTCAGGGTTACGCAACCCTTCCAGCAGCTTGGAGGCTGAGCCCAACCTTTTTGGGGTGGAGCGGTATATATACACACCACTGGTGCCACCCACCAACTCCAGTAAACTACTGTAAAAGCAGACTTAAACCTAGGTAACTCTGAAAATGGAAATAATCAAACTCAAGCAAAAACTAAAAAAAAAAAAAAAAAAAAAAAAAAAAGTTTTTTATATTGAGTTTTTACATGAGTTTGATTATTTCCGTTTTCAGAGTTACCTAGGTTTAAGTCTGCTTTTACAGTAGTTTACTGGAGTTGGTGGGTGGCACCAGTGGTGTGTATATATACCGCTCCACCCCAAAAAGGTTGGGCTCAGCCTCCAAGCTGCTGGAAGGGTTGTGTAACCCTGAAGTAAAGGGACTGGACTGTTGTTCCTTCAGGAACAATAATTAGCAGGTAAGATCTAATTACCTCTTCCTTATCGTCACTCCAGTCCAGTCCCTTTACTTCAGGGAAGTACCAGAGCAGTACCAGCTCGGGCGGGATTCGCCATTCCGGAACGTAGCACTGCCTGCGCAAACCTGGAGTCCGCCGAGTTCTGCACGTCCAGCCTGTAGTGCTTGGTGAAAGAGTGCAGAGAGGACCAAGTCGCTGCCCTACAGATATCCAAAGGAGGCACTAGGCTGAACTCCGCCCAAGAGGTAGCCTGCGCTCGAGTTGAGTGAGCACGCAGGCCCCCTGGGACCTGTTTCCCCTTGAGGATATAGGCGGAGGCAATCGCCTCCCTGATCCATCTGGAAATTGAGGCCTTGGCCGCCGCCTCTCCCTTGTGAGGCCCTCCGAACTGTACAAAGAGTCGTTCGGATTTCCGGAAGGGTGCCGTGTGGGAGAGGTAGCGCTTCAAGGCTCTGGGGACGTCGAGCAGATGGAGCTTACTATCTCCCCCTCCTGGTCCCTCCGACGAGAGAGTCGGGAGAGAGATGGATTGGTTGACGTGAAAGCGGGAGATCACCTTAGGCAAAAATGAAGGAACCGTCCGAAGGACTACCTTATCCCTGAGGAAGGACAGAAAAGGAGGCCGAGAAGACAGGGCTTGCAATTCGGAGACTAGTCTAGCTGAGCAAATGGCCACCAGGAACACCGTCTTCAGAGTCAGATCTTTCAAGGAGGCCTTCTTCAAAGGCTCCGCGGCTAGGGCATTTAGCACCAGGTTGAGGTCCCAAGGGGGTATGACCGATCTTCGTTGCGGTCGGAGCCACCTGACCGCTTTCAAGAACCTGACAACATCCGCGTGAGCTCCCAAAGCTTTTCCGCCCACCTTGCCCCTATAGCAAGCGATGGCCGCCAGTTGTACTCTCAAGAAGCTGTGAGCTAAACCCTTGTCGAGACCCGCTTGCAAAAATTCCAGCACCTCCGGGACCGAGGCCGACAGGGGATTCTTCCGGCGTTCCGTACACCATGCCTCAAAGATACGCCAAACTCTTACGTAGGAGAGACAGGTGGAGCGCTTCCTCGCACTCAACATGGTCGCGATTACTGCCGGCGAGTAGCCGCGCTTCAAGAGCCGCGCCCTTTCAATAGCCAAGCCGTAAGCGAGAATCGATCCACGTGTGGCATCTGAACCGGTCCTTGCTTGAGTAGGTCCTTCCTGACGGGAAGGCGCCATGGTCGGTTGGCGATCATCCTTACCAGGTCCACATACCAAGGACGACGAGGCCAATCCGGGGCAATAAGAACTACTAGGCCCCGGTGAGCTTCCACCCGCTGGAGGACCTTAGGGGGGAAGACATAAAGAAGACCACCTTTGAGACAGGGCGTCCAGGCCCTCGGACATTCTTCAGTCGACGGAAGGAAAGGATCGGCTTGCTTTGGCGATGTGAACCGCGCCATGAGGTCCATGACTGGAGGACCCCACCGGGCTACTATCTGGTCGAAGATCTCCTGATGCAGTTCCCACTCGCCGTGGTCTATCTTATACCTGCTGAGGTAATCGGCCATGATGTTGTCCGTACCGGCCACGTGCTGAGCTGAAAGCGCTTCCAGGCGAACATCCGCCCACTTGAACAGGGAGTCCGCCTCCTTTTCCAATGCCGGACTGCTGGTGCCGCCCTGGTGATTGATGTACGCCACGGCGGTGACATTGTCGGAGAGAACGCGAATCGCTTTCCCTAGCACTGAGGGTTGGAGAGCCTTGAGTGCCCGAGCGACGGCTCTCAATTCCAGTCGGTTGATAGGCCATAGGGATTCCACTGCCGACCACCGCCCCTGGACAAACTGGTCCTCGAAATGTGCTCCCCAGCCTGCCAGACTGGCGTCCGTCGTCAACAGTACCCACTGAGGAGGTTCGAGGGGCATTCCGCGACTCAAGTTCCTTGGGCATCTCCACCAGAGGAGAGAGAGTGCTTGGTCCGAGGGGCGCAGGGAAGCTGCTGAGACAAGGGGTGCTGTTGTGGAGACCACCGCCGCAACAGGGACCGCATGTGAGCTCTGGCCCACGGGACAACCTCTATTGCTGCCGCCATGGTTCCCAACAATTGTAGGTAATGCCACGCTGATGGGAGCCGCCTGACCATGAACTGTGAGACTAGGGTTCTCAGGTCCTTTTATCCTTGAGCTGGACAGAAAGACCCTGCCTCTGCCTGTGTGGAACCTTGCTCCGAGATATTCGAGCTCCTGTGATGGAACCAAACTGCTCTTTGCTCGATTGATGACCCATCCTAGCTCCTCCAGAACTTGAACTACTTTGGCTGTTGCCCGGTGACTTTCCTCTTCTGATTTTGCCCGGATCAGCCAGTCGTCCAGATAGGGGTGCACTAAGATTCCCTTTTTTCGTAGGGCGGCCGCTACCACCACCATCACCTTGGTAAAGGTTCTTGGCACTGTCGCTAGCCCGAAGGGTAGCACCTGAAATTGAAAATGACCTCGAGGGACAGCGAATCTGAGGAACTGCTGATGGGCCCTTCTGACCGGGATATGCAAGTACGCTTCTGTCAGATCCAACGATGTTAAGAACTCTCCGGCCCTCACGGCCGCTATCACTGATCTCAGGGTTTCCATCCGGAAGTGAGGTACCTTGAGGCAGCGGTTGACCTGCTGTAGGTCCAGGATCGGACGAAAGGAGCCCTCCTTTTTTGGGATGACGAAGTAAATCGAGTACCGACCCGTACCGCATTGGTCTGGAAGTACCGGAACTACGGCCCCGAGATCTATGAGGCGGGAAAGTGTTGACTCTATGGCTTCTCTTTTTGCTGCGGAACCGCAGGGAGACTGAACAAAGGCTGGAAGTATTTGCTTTGCAAATTCGAGGGAGTATCCTTCTCGAATCACTTCCAGCACCCACTGATCGGATGTGACTCGGGACCAGGCGGGAAGAAACTGCCTCAGGCGACCGCCTACCGGCAATCCGCCCTCCTGGGCCCCCTGTATCTCATTGTTGCTTTCTGGGGCCCGAGGAGAAGGAGGATGAGAAACCTCTGCCCCGAAACCCTCGGGATCCTTGACCCCTAGCGTTAAAACGACCCCTGAGGAAGGGGTTAGGTCTAGTCGAGCGAAACCTCCGAGGTTCTCTAGATTGGTTCCGAGCTGGGGCAGAAGATCGCGTTTGCTTGGGCCTGTCCTCCGGAAGCCTGCCGCCCTTGGACTCACCCAGGTCTTTTACTAACTTGTCCAGGTCCTCTCCGAATAAAAGTTTCCCCTTAAAGGGAAGGCGGCTCAGGCGAGCTTTAGAGGAGGCATCAGTGGCCCAATTCCAGAGCCACAAATAGCGTCTGGCTGCCACCACCGAGGCCATGTTCTTTGCTAAGCTCCGGATGAGGTCATACTGGCTATCCGCCAAGAAGGCCGTACCTGATTCTAACCTTGCCACGTTGGCTAGAACCCCCTCGGAGGAGCCCTCCTCTGCCTGGAGTTGCTGAGACCACCTCAAACAGGCTCGTGCCATCCATGCCCCAGAAACTGAGGCCTGTAAGGCCAGAGCGCTCACGTCGAAGGCTTGCTTAAGGAGCGTGTCCAATCTTCTGTCCTGGGCATCCCTCAGGGCCGCGCTGCCCTCCATTGGGATGGTGGTTTTCTTCGTCACTGCCGAAACCGCCGCATCCACCCTGGGGGGACTTCAGAAGCTCTTTGTCTGCTTCTAGGAGAGGGTAGAGCCGAGACATGGCCCTGACCCCTCTCAACGCTGACTCTGGTTGATCCCATTCCTCCTGAATCATCTGACACACCACTCTGTGGACAGGAAAAACCTTCTGGGACCTTCTGATGGCCTGAATCAAGGGATCCTCCAAAGCTTCATCCTCCGCAGGGGCATCCGAGGCCACGTTGAGAGCTTTCAGGGAGTCATTTATTAAAGCGGGCAGCTCCTCCCACCTGAATACTCTGATTATGCGAGAGTGGTCCTCCTCCGGGATCTCCCCTTCCTCCAGCTCCTCCTTTTCCTCCTCCAACTCCTTTTCCGAGGCCTCCTCTTCTGGCAAGTCCTGGGAAAACGGAGTGAGGGGCTCTTCAACCACCAGTCTGGGGCGCTTTGAGGGTATCCCAGAGTCCTGGGCGTTAGACCTCGTGGGTCTGACCAGTTTACCTTCGGCCGAAGGACCCGCTTCCCCTGCACCAAGACCCTTCTTACGCAGGCAATAGGCCTGGTGCAGCAGGAGAATGAAATCAGGGGAGAAGAAGTCCCCAGCTCCCCCTTCTCCTGCGGGAAGGGAGGAGGGAGGTATAGGGGGAAGGGGGGCCTCTGAGTGAGAAGGTGGGGACAGCTGGGACGCTACTTCCCCCTCCAAGGGATCCGAGGACCCCTGCGAGGCCTGGGACATGGCAAGGCTGATTTCCTGTTCTACAGAGGAAGCGACTGCAGCGCAGCCCCTGCAGACCCCTGCCTCAGATGCAGTACCCCTCCTAGTGCCACAAGAGGGACACCTCGGTTTGCCCGTCATGCTCTTCAGAGAAATCTCTGAGTTGTCTCCCCAACAGATTATTATTTTAAATAAATCACTTAAGGAAGTAAATAAACAATAAACAAAAACAAAATTAAATAAAATTAGGCAATTAAAATCCCCCCACTACAATTCTAGGCTCTGAAAAGTTCTCCGGGAACAGGAGGCACAGATAAAATCTTTCCCCTTAATTATCCCTTTAAACGCTAAAATAATCTTTAGCAGAAAAAACCTTCTCCAACTTGATTTCAGCCTAAGCTGTATACTTGCGGTTTAGGAGCTTCTCCCAGGCCCGAGACCGCAGTTCTCCGTAGGGGGCTCAACACGTGCTAGGCCGCGACCACGTGGAGCCCTTAGCCGAGTGGCCTGCAAACACTGGGCTTTGTGCTGCCCCCCACGCTCCGGCGGTGAGGGGGAGGGTGGGGACTGAGGCCCGAACGATCCTGGGCCTCGCGCTACCCCCTGCGCTTCTCTTCCCGCCGCTGACCTTTAGCGCGCCACCGTAAGAAGGAGAAGGGGGTTGAGGAGGAATTTTACCCTCTCCCACGTGTACGGTGCGTCCTCCAGCGCTCAGCTGCCAGCGGGGCTTCGGCGCGAGGACGGACAGGACTCGAGGCAGGCAGGCCGAGGAACAGGCAGCACCGGCAGTGAGAGGAGCTCTGGTCTTTCCTCCTCGCTGCTGCAAGACCTGCAGGGAATCACCTCCAGCACCCGGGCCGGGCCGCGGGGAGGGGGGGGGGGGGGAGGGAAGGAAAGAGGAGAGAAGGAGTACTCCGGAGGAAATCAACTAAAGGTAAGATTCCAAACAAAAAATAAGGCAGACTCTGTCAATTAGTAAAAATTAAATTAAAGTAAATAAAAAACGGATTTAAAAGGAAGATAGGACTCCAGTAAGCCCTAGGCTTACGGAACCCTCCAGCTGCTTGGAGGCTGAGAATACTGGGGTTGGTGGGTGGCACCAGTGGTATATATACCGCTCCACCCCAAAAAGGTTGGGCTCAGCCTCCAAGCTGCTGGAAGGGTTGCGTAACCCTGAAGTAAAGGGACTGGACTGGAGTGACGATAAGGAATATTTGTTAAGCAATTCCGCTTTATCCTTATCAGCTTCTACATATTCCCCCCCCTGCACCCTTGAGTCTGACAATACCACTTTTGCCCTTCCTCTTCTCACTAATATATCTGAAAAATGTCTTATCCCCCCATTTTATTGCATTGGCTATTTCCTCCTCCTTTTGAATCTTTGCCTTCTTGACTACTTTGCTAGCTTCTCTAAGTTTTTCCAAATACAGATGCCTGTCTTCCTCTCTCTGTGATCTCTTGTATTTCATGAAGGCCTCCCTCTTTTTCTTCACTTTTTCAGCTACTTCCTTCGAAAACCATAGCGGTCTCCTGTTCCTTTTGCCTTTACCATTTTAACAAAAAGGTTGGTTGCCTTTAAAATACCCCCTTTCAGTTTTGCCCACTGTTTTTCTACATCCCCCAGCTGTTCCCATCCCACTAACGACTCCCTGAGGTATTGGCCCATCTTCGCAAAGTTAGTCTTCCTAAAGTCTAAGATCTTCACCTTGGAATGGATTCTAACAGCCCTAGTCCTAATACTGAACCACACCATCTGGTGATCACTGGATGCAAAATGATCTCCCACTACAACATCAGAAACACTTTCACCATTGGTAAGCACCAAGTCCAGTATGGCCCCTTCACGTGTGGGGTCTGTTACCAATTGCCTGAATAGTTCTCCCTGTAGAGAATCCAGGATCTCCTTACTTCTAGATGATACTGCAGCAGGAATGTGCCAATCAACATCTGGCATATTGAAATCTCCTAGCAGTAGCACTTCCCCTTTCCTAGCAATGCTGCGTATGTCTTCAATTAACTCTCTGTCCACCTCTTCCTCTTGTGAGGAGGTCTGTATATCACACCAATGCAAATAGATTTCTCTTTCCCTCTTTCTAGTTTAACCCACAATGCCTCCTCTCTCCCTTTTAAGCTCTGTAATTCCAAAGCTTTAATAGTAGTTTTTATATATAGTGCCACTCCTCCTCCCCTTCTTCCTACCCTGTCCTTTCTGAATAAAGTATAGCCAGGTATAGTTACATCCCAGTCATGGTTTTCTGTGAACCATGTTTCTGTAACTGCCACTAAATCCAAGTCAGCCACTCCCACCAAAGTTTCAACTTCAGGGATCTTATTTCCCATGCTACGGGCATTAATACACACTGCTTTCCATATGTTACCCCTGTTACATTAAATACCTTTATGGAAATGGGTATCACCTACCTGGGGCTTTCACTTACCTGGGGGCTTTCTTCACCCATCCCCAACGAATCTAGTTTAAAGCCCTCTTCAGTAGATTAGCCAGTCTACTACCAAAGATGCGCTGACCTTTCTTGGACAGATGGACAGACTTGTCCACATTAAATTTCATCTGCCATTTAGATGCCCAGTCTTCCAATTTGTCTAGATCCTCCTGCAGTTTTCCACAGTCCTCTTGGGTTTTAACAACTTTAAACAGTTTTGTCTCGTCTGCAAAATTTGATAACCTCACTCGTTATTCCCTTTTCCAGGTCATTAATGAGTATGTCAAAAAGCAGCGGTCCCAGCACGGATCCCTGGGGTACTCCACTATTCACCTTTTTCCAATGGGAAAATTGGCCATTTAGCCCTACCCTCTGTTTTCTATCTTTTAACCAGTTCCCGATCCACAATAGTACACTGCCTCCTATCCCATGACTTTTTAGTTTTGCCAAAAGTCTCTGATGAGGGACCTTGTCAAAGGCTTTCTGAAAGTCCAGATACACTATATCAACCGACTCACCTTTGTCTACCTGTTTAATCATACCTTAAAAAAACAAAAACACACATATCAGATTAGTAAGACAAGATCTTCCTTGTCTAAAGCCATTTTGGCTGTCTCCCATTAGGCCATGACTATCTACATGCTGTGTAATTTTGTTCTTTATGATGGTTTCTACCATTTTCCCCCGGTACTGATGTCAGGCTCACCAGTCTGATTTCCCAGATCACCCCTGGAACCCTTTTTAAAAATTGGCGTTACATTGGCGATCTTCCAATCTTCAGGTATTACAGATGATTGTAATGAAAGTTCACAGATTACTAATAGCAGGTCTGCAATCTCTTATTTCAGCTCTTTCAACACTCTTGGATGTAATACCATCTGGTCCAGGTGATTTGCTACTATTCAGTTTATCAAATAGTTGTAATACATCTTCCCGGTGTAGTGATGTGATATTTCTCTCAATTCCTCTGCAGTATCACCTTTAAATACCACTTCAGTCTTGGGTAACATCCCTACATCTTCCTCAGTAAAGACCAAAGCAAAGACTTCATTCAGTCTCTCCACTACAGCCTTGTCTCCTTTTACTGCTCCTTTTACCTCTGTCATCTAATGGTCCAATTGACTCACAGGCCTTTTGCTACGAATGTACTTGAAAAAGTCTGTGTTTCATGTTTTTGCTTCCGTAGCAAGCTCCTTCTCAAATTCTCGCTTTGCCTGCCTTATCAATGCTTTGCATTTAACTTGCCAGTGCTTGTGCTGTTTCCAGTTTTCTTCGTTTGGCTCTTTTTTCCATTTCCTGAAAGATGCTTTTTTGGCAACAGCCTCTCTGACCTCACCTTTAAACCATGCTGGCAGTTTTTTGGACTTTCTTCCACTCTTCTTAATGCGTGGAATACAGCTGGTCTGGGCTTCCAGGATAGTATTTTTAAACACCCAAGCTTGATGTAAGTCTAACCTTTGCAACTGTTCCTTTTAGCTTTTTCTTAACTATATTCCTCATTTTGTCACAGTCTCCCTTTCGAAAGTTAAAAGGTAGTGCTGTGGATTTCTTTACTATCCCTCCTCCACTAATTAAATCAAACACGATGAAGTAATTAGATCTTACCTGCTAATTATTGTTCCTGAAGGAACGACAGTCCAGTCCTTTACTTCTGGGTTGCGTAATCCTTCCAGCAGCTTGGAGGCTGAGCTCATCCTTTTTGAGGATGGGACGGTATAAATACCGCTGGCACCACCCCCAGTACCCAGTATTCTAATGCAAAAGTAGGCTCAAACTGAAAACCAACATATTAAAATTAGTCCAAAGAAACACACTAAAACCCAAAGTAACACTTTAAAAAAAAAACAAAAAAAAAAAAAACACTTGTAAAAGGTAGAAGGTAAGAAAAAAAAAACAGGTGGGAAGGAGGGGGGGGGAGTTTGTCAGAGTTTTCCCAAATACTCCTTCCCCTGGGCCCCCGACCCTGGCCCAATGGTCCTTCTGTGCTGGTTCGGTCCTGCCTTCGGTCCGCTGTGCTTTACCTACCTATTGGAACATAAAACGGATCTGGGAGGGAACAGGGACTGGACTGTCGTTCCTTCAGGAACAATAATTAGCAGGTAAGATCTAATTACTTCTTCCTTATTGTCACTCCAGTCCAGTCCCTTACTTCTGGGATGTAACAGAGCAGTTCAGGCTTGGGAGGGATCCGCTATCCCGGACCGAAGAACCGCCTCTCCAAACCAAGAATCAGCAGACCCCTGAATATCCAGCCTGTAATGTTTGGTAAAAGGTATGCAGAGTGGACCAGGTGGCCGCTCTGCAAATGTCCAGCGGCAGAACCAGGCTATACTCCGCCCAAGAAGTAGCCTGCGCCCGCGTTGAATGTGCGCGCAGACCCCCTGGAACCTGCTTTCCCTTCAGGATATAGGCTGAAGCAATAGCTTACCTGATCCACCGAGAGATAGAGGCCTTGGCAGCCCGCTCACCTTTATGAGGTCCTCCAAACTGAACGAATAGACATTCGGACTTCCGGAAGGACGCCGTGCGGGAAAGATAAATCTTCAGTGCTCTGCGGACGTCCAGGAGGCGTAATTTTCCCCCATGCTCTCCTTGCTCTTCCGCCGGGAAGGACGGGAGCGAAACCGCCTGATTCACATGAAAGGGGGAGATGACCTTGGGTAAGAAAGAGGGAACTGTCCGCAGGACCACCTTCTCCCTGAAAAAGGAAATAAAGGGGGTCTGAGAGAACAGGGCTTGAAGTTCGGAAACGCGTCTGGCCGAGCAAATGGCCACCAGGAAGACTGTCTTCAGAGCGAGATCCTTTAGGGAGGCTCTCTTTGCCGGTTCGAAAGGCTCCCCGGTTAGGGCATTTAGTACCAGATTGAGATCCCAAGGGGGCAAAACCGATCTTAGCTGCGGCCTCAGGCGCCTAACCGCTCTTAGGAATCTGGCCACATCCGCGTGCTCCCCTAAGGGCTTACCATGAATCCTACCTCGATAACAAGAGATAGCAGCTAACTGCACTCGTAAGGAGCTGGGAGAAAGGCCCCTCTCGAAACCCGCTTGCAAGCATTCCAGGACCTCCGGAACAGAAGCCGACAGGGATTTCTTTCGGTGGTCCGCACACCATGCCTCGAAGATGCGCCAGATCCTAACATAGGAAAGAGAGGTCGAGCGCTTTCGAGCGTTCAATAAGGTAGAGATTACTGAACCTGAATACCCTCGCTTCAGGAGCCGTGCCCTTTCAATAGCCAGGCCGTAAGCGAGAATCGATCCACGTGAGGCATCAGAACCAGCCCCTGCCTCAGACCTTTCCGGCAGGGGAGCCGCCAAGGTCGGTCGATCGATAGTCTTATTAGGTCCGCGTACCAGGGTCGGCGCGGCCAGTCCGGAGCTACGAGGATAACCAGACCTCGGTGGGCTTCTATCCTTTGTAGAACCTTTCCGATGAGGGCCCACGGAGGAAATACATATAGGAGACCCTCCGAGGGCCATCTCTGGGCTAATGCGTCCAGGCCCTCTGACATCCTTTCCTTTCTTCGGCTGAAGAATCTGCTTGCTTTGGCTGAGGCATATTGTGCCATGAGATCCATGACCGGGGGCCCCCAACGAGCTACAATCTGATAGAAGATTTCCTGATCCAGCTCCCACTCCCTGTGGTCGATCTTGACCCTGCTGAGGTAATCAGCCATGGAGTTGTCCGATCCTGCTATGTGCTGTGCTGATAGGACCTCTAAGTGGACTTCGGCCCACTGGAACAGGCTGTCCGCTTCCTTCTCCAAGGAGGGGCTGGATGTACCCCCCTGGCGGTTGATGTAAGCCACCGCTGTGACATTGTTTGAGAAGACGCGAATCGCCTTTTGACGAACTAGTGGCTCGAGAGTCCTGAGCGCCAAGACTACCGCTCGGAGTTCCAGCCTGTTGATGGACCACTGAGATTCCGTTAAGGACCACCGACCCTGGACGAACTGGTCCTCGCAATGTGCTCCCCAGCCTGTCAGGCTGGCGTCCGTCGTCAGGAGAGACCACTGAGGGGGCTCGAGAGATATCCCGCATTCCAGGGTCCCTGGGCACCGCCACCACTGCAGGGCATTCCTGGTTCGGGGGGCGCAGGGCAACCGCATGGTCAAAGGATGATGCTGAGGGGACCACCGATGCAATAGGGCCCTCTGCAGGGGTCGCATGTGCGCTCTGGCCCACGGGACTACCTCTATTGTTGCTGCCATGGTCCCTAGCAATTGAAGGTAATGCCACGCCGTAGGAATTCGTCTGTTCAAGAACTGCGAAACCAGGGTCCTTAAGCACCTTGCTCTCTTCTTGGACAGAAAAAAAACAAAAAAAAAAGTCTTCCTATTCTGGTGTCAAACCTTGCTCCGAGATACTCGAGCTCTTGAGAGGGGGTCAACTTGCTCTTTGTCCGATTGATGACCCAGCCCAGTTCCTCTAGTACTTCTACCACCCTGTTTGTGGCTGCGCGACTCTCCTCCTCCGACTTCGCCCGGATCAGCCAATCGTCTAGGTAGGGGTGAACCATGATTCCCTCCTTCCTCAGGGCAGCCGCGACTACTACCATTATCTTGGTGAAAGTCCACGGAGCTGTAGCTAATCCGAAGGGCAGCGCCTGGAACTGAAAGTGACCTCTCAGAACCACGAATCTCAGGAACTGTTGGTGGGACCTTCGAACCGGGATATGTAGATATGCTTCCGTCAGATTTAATGCCGTCAGGAACTCTCCTTTCCTTACTGACACTATGACCGACCTTAGAGTTTCCATCCGGAAGTGAGGCACTTTGAGGCAGCGATTCACCTGCTTTAAATCCAGGATCAGGCGGAAAGAACCTTCCTTCTTTGGGACTACGAAATAAATCGAGTATCGACCGGAGCCGCGTTGGTCTGGCGGGACAGGGGTCACCGCTCCGAGGTCTATGAGTCTTGAGAGAGTGGCATCTATCGCCGCTCTCTTTGCCGGAGAGCCGCAGGGAGACTGAACGAAGGCTGGGAGTATCTGTTTCGCAAATACGAGGGCATAACCCTCTCGGATGACCTCTAGGACCCATTGATCGGACGTGACTCAGGACCAGGCGGAGGGGAACTGCTTCAGACACCCCCCAATTAGCAGGCCCCCCACCTGGACCCCCGCTTTCTCATTGTGGTTTTCTAGGTCCTGCGGAGGCGGAGGTCCCAAAACCTCTCCCCGCACCCCGGAAGCCTCTGAAGCTTTGGATCCTCGAGGGAAAATGGCCCCTAGGAAAGGAGTTCGATCTGACTGGACGAAACCTCCGGGGATCTCTAGGCTGACTCCAAACCGGAACTAGGGGGCGACCCTGTTTTGGTCTGTCCTCCAGGAGCCTGCCGCCTTTCGACTCACCAAGATCTTTAACCAACTTATCCAAATCTTCCCCAAACAATTTACCCTTGAAGGGGAGACGACTTAGGCGCGTTTTTGAAGCAGCGTCAGCTGCCCAATTCCGCAGCCATAGGTATCGCCGAGCTGCTACTACCGAGGCCATATTCTTAGCCAAGCTTCTGATGAGGTCATATTGGCTATCCGCTAAGTAGGCCGAACCTGACTCCAATCTAGTAGTAATGGACTGGGCATCTCCCGAGGGAGTCTCTGCCAATTGAAGTTGTTGTGACCACCTCAAGCAGGCCGGAGCCACCCAGGCTCCCGAAACTGAGGCCTGGAGGGCAAGAGCACTGACATCAAAGGCTTGCTTCAGTAGTGTGTCTAATTTTCTCTGTCTTGGGAGTCTCGCAAGGCCGCGCTCCCCTCGACCGGGATTGTAGTCTTCTTTGTCACTGCAGAGACCGCCGCATCTACCTTGGGCGACTTCAGCAGCTCCTTGTCCGGTTCCGGCAATGGGTAAAGTCTGGTCATAGAGCGGACCCCCCTCAAACTAGATTCTGGTTGGTCCCACTCCTCTTGGATCATCTGACGCACCACCCTGTGCACGGGAAAGACCTTTTGAGACCTTCTCACTGCTTGGATTAAAGGATCCTCTAACGCTTCCTCCTCAATTGGTGCTTGTGAGGTCACATTGAGTACCTTGAGAGACTCGTTAATCAGCGCCGGAAGCTCCTCCCTCTTAAAGACCCACACTATGCGGGATTGGTCCTCCTCAGGGATCTCCCCTTCTTCGAGCTCCTCCTCATCTTCCGCTAGATCCTTGTCTGAGGTCTCCTCTTCCTGGGTATCATGTGACTAGCCTCTCTCGGCCTTCTCACTCACCAGCCTCGTGCGCTTGAGTGGTATCTCGGAAACCTGGGAACTGGCCCTCAATGGTCTGGGCCCCAGGCCTTCCTTGGCTGCGCTCGGCTCAACTGGCCCAAGGCCCCTCTTGCGCATACAGTAGGCCTTGTGCAGGAGTAGGACAAAATAGGGGGAGAAAAGGTCGCTGGCCCTCCCCTCCCCTCCCCCGGGGTAGGGGGAAGGTGGGGGGGGGGAGAGGCAGGTAAGTCCGAGGTCGAAGGAGAGAGGGGTTCCCTAGCTCCTTCCAGAGGGTCCCCTGACCCTTGCACTGCTTGGGACATGGACAATAGGATGCCCTGCTCCACAGCGGCAGCTTCTGCAGCACAACCCTTGCAGATTCCCGACTCTGAGGCCGTTCCCCTACGTGTGCCACAAGACGGACACCGCGTCTTGCCAGTCATGGCCTTTGGGCAAGCTTAAGGAGATCTGCAAAACAATAGCTAATTGCAGCCTGCAAAAAGTGAAACAAACAATAACTTGCCGAGGTTCCAGGCAGGAAGGGAAATAAAAGGCAAAGAAATGTTTCCTCCCCTGTCCTAGACTGGCTAAAGATTGCAGGTCTCAAATTAAATGAAAAACAAATAAAAATCAAAGTTAAAGAAATTAAAACTTTAAAAGTACACCTAACACTGGCTAAAACAGATGCCCCAGTAATTGCGTTTTTAGAGATCCCTGAAGACACGCTGCTCCGCGGCCGACCGCCACACTCCGGAGGCTCCCACGTGGAGGGCCTCAGCCACGTGGAGCACTACCCGTTGGCGAAAAACGCCGGAAGTATTTCCCCTCGGCCCGCAGGCCTGAACGGAGCTGCAGCAGGTGGTGTCCAACAGCCCCGAACGCTCCGAAGCTGCTGTGCCAAGCCGGAGGAGCAGGGGAGTGGAGTGCAGCCGCCTCAAGCGCTCAGCGGCCGGAGGGCTTCGGCACGAGGTCAGGCAGGCCTGTGCGCAGGTCCGTGGAGCCGACCGACTCAGCAGGAGGGGGAATAACGTGGTCCCCCCTTCCTGCATTGACGGCAGGATTTTCTGGGCTCCGGATGCTTGTAACTGCCCCGGAGCAACCTCCACCTCAGCCAGGTACCCGCGGGAACGGACAGAGGGAGGGGAGGAGGGGGGGGGGGGGGACTTAAAGGAACAGAGCCTAAAAGGGGATTCCCCAAAATAAATGAAATAAATGTAAGAAACTGAAATAAAAGAACTAAAGAGAAATAGAATAGATAAAAGGTAAAACTATAAGGGAGACTCCAGTAAGCCCTTGGCTTACGGAACCCTCCAGCTGCTTGGAGGCTGAGAATACTGGGTACTGGGGGTGGTGCCAGCGGTATTTATACCGTCCCATCTTCAAAAAGGATGAGCTCAGCCTCCAAGCTGCTGGAAGGGTTACGCAACCCAGAAGTAAGGGACTGGACTGGAGTGACGATAAGGAACATGCTATGATCACTATTGCCAAGTGGTCCCAACACCCTTATTTCTTGCACCAGATCTGGTGTCCCACTAAGGACTAGATCCAGTATGGCTTCCCCTCTGGTTGGTTCATGAACCAGCTGCTCCAAGAAGCAGTCATTTATTTCATCTAGAAACTTTATCTCCCAAGCATGTCCTGCCGTGACACTGAGCCAGTCGATACCGAGGTAATTGAAATCACCCATTATCACTACTCTGCTGTAACTTTTGTTAGCTTCCTTGATCTCTTTAAGCATTTCATCATCCATTTGTTCATTCTGGCCGGGCAGTCGATAGTACACCCCCACTGCCATCACCTTCCCCTTCATACATGGAATTTCAATCCATAGATATTCTACAGCAAATTTTGTTTCCTGCAAAACTTTAATCCTTTCTGACTCAATGCCCTCTCTAACAGAGCGCAACCCCTCCTCCAATTTGATCAGTTCTATCATTACGATATAGTTTGTATCCAGGTATCAGTGTCCCACTGGTTGTCCTCCTTCCACCATGTCTCTGAGATTGCAATCATATCCAACCTCTCATTTAGTGCTATATATTCTAATTCTCCCATCTCATTGTTTAGACTTCTAGCATTTGCATACAAGCATTTCAGAGACTGTATTTTATTAATATTAATCTGGATATTGGTAGGCATGGGTAATTTGGAATCTTTACGCTCTGTCTGCACCTTACTCAAGGGCATTTGGGCTACTTTACTCTTTTTTGGGACCTCACTGCTTTCGGTAGTATCCTTCAAGGATACCTTCTTCCGAACCATGCGTTCTTGGGCGACTGTCGGCTTTCCCCTATTTTCTAGTTTAAAAGCTTCTCTCCTTTTTAAAGGTTAATGTAGCAGTCTGGTTCCATCCCGGTTAAGGTGAAGCACATCCCTTCGGAAGAGCCCCTCCTTTCCCCAGACTGTTCCCCAGTTCCTAACAAATCCAAAACCCTCATCCTTGCACCACTGTCTCATCCACGCATTGAGACTCTGGAGCTCTGCCTGCCTTTTGGGTCCTGCACGTGGAACAGGAAGCATTTCGGAGAATGCTACCCTGGATGTTCTGGATTTCAACTTCCTACCTAAAAGCTTAAAATTTAGCCTCCAAAACCTCCCTACCACATTTTCCTATGTCATTGGTACCGACATGTACCAAGAC
Organism: Ichthyophis bannanicus; assembly: GCA_033557465.1. NCBI lineage: Eukaryota > Metazoa > Chordata > Amphibia > Gymnophiona > Ichthyophiidae > Ichthyophis > Ichthyophis bannanicus. The sequence goes on from CM066033.1 coordinate 666,376,869, forward strand.
AGCAGACTCCTCCCCAGCACTAAGATCCTATCTAGGCGGTGCGTGAGGTCCGCTACCTTCGCACCAGGCAGGCATGTTACCAGGCGATCCTCACGTCCACCAGCCACCCAGCTGTCTACATGCCTAATGATCGAACCACCAACTACAACAGCTGTCCTAACCCTCCCCTCATGGGCACATGGCCCTGGAGAAACGTCCTCGGTGCGAGAGGGTTTTACATCACCTGGAGGACAGGTCCTAGTTACAGGATCACGTCCTGCCACACCAGGGTGATGCTCTCCTGTCACGTGACCTCTCCCCTCCATGGCAACAGGGATGCTGCCAGACTGGAGGTGGGACTTCAGGACTATATCCCTGTAGGTCTCGTCCATGTACTTCTCTTTCTTATGTCTTCCAGGTCTGCTACTCTAGCCTCTACAGAACAGACTTGTTCCCTGAGAGCAAAGAGCTCCTTGCACTTAGTGCATACATAAGACCTCTCACCAACTGGGAGAAAAATCATACATGTGACACTCAGTGCAAAAGACTGGAAAGCCCCCATCTCGCTGCTGGACTGTTGTCTGCATCTTAGTTTAAAGCTTGTGTTTAGGTCTTAAAATTCTGTAGTCACTAAGAGTTGGTGTAGGTGCTTATACTAATAAAAGTGTATCTAATACCTCTAATATACCTTGTTCAACTGAAGCTTAATTAATCTCAGGTCCTCAGTGTATGACTGATTTGGATAAAGAGCTGCACCTGAGAGTAGTTTCCTCTAAGATGTGTAAGTACCTATAAAGCAATAATTACCCCAGGGGTGGGTGGGAAATAAGACCTATTAAAAGAAGAGGGCTGTTACAAGGTACCCTGTCCTGTACCCTCAGCAGGCGGGGGGGGGGGGGGGTAGTCCCTCAGGTAGGCTAGAGCAGGGGAAAAAAAAAAAAAGTTTAACACACAGCAGGTTCTGGGGACACAGCAGGGAGAGATAATTTAATTTAAAGCAACAGTTAATCTGGCTACCACACAAAAGCCAGTTAGTTGAGAGAGGCAAGGTAAGTTATACAGCTGAGAAGCTCAAGTGCAAAACTAAAGGGAACAGGGAGGTGAAGTAGCACACCAATAAGACAATAAATAAATAATCAAATAGACAGCTAGAACTCACAGCAAGTTGTCACAGGAGTTAAATATGCACCTCTCTAGCAGAGCACTGTGAGGGCACTGCTCTTCCCAGAACAAAGAGAGGCAAACAGGAAACAAAGGTCACAAGGAGTGCCAGTGGGAATCAAACCCTTGATCTTCTGGGTACTAGGCAGTTGCTCTAACCACTAGACATTTGAAATGGCAACATTCAAAATCCATTAGAAAAACCATTTCAGCCTCCCAGTACAATCTGACCTTAAGGTTGCCATAGTCCTATAAGGGAACTTCAAAAAGTACCTTACAGCATTAAGCTGCTGAATTGAAGCTAATCAAAAGGTTTAGCACTATCAACCTAGGATGGAACAAAAACAATGGCTTCATGATTCTCCTAGGACAAGCAGGATGAGTCAGCCACATTTGGTGATGTCATCCGACGGCACCAAGACGGAAGTACTCTATAGCTCAGAAGGGCTTTTCACCCTTCTGAGCATGGGCCAACTGGCCCCATCCCCTGCCCGCCCCTAGCTAGCCAGTTTTTCAGTCTTCTGCCTTGCCAGCAAGACAGACTTTCTACTCTCCACCGAAATCTCCAAATGAAACCTACTTACTTTGTTTATATGAATTTTAAATGTATATAATTCTGTCTCGCTGATGTTTTTCCCTTCAGATTCCTGTGCCCTCAAAGGGCAAGGCTAGGAGCACACCTACCTACGGGCCATGTGCTCAGCATCCCTCTGCTTTCGGCCAAGTGCCCGGCCCTACTAAGAACAGTAGGACCGCTGTCGCTGCAGAGCTTACTTCACTAAAGCCATGAGGAGCAAGACAAGCATGGGTGTGCCAATTCAGGCCTCCATCCCCTTCCTGTATGATGCGGAGCAAGACGGGTACGGAATGTGCTGAATCAGGCCGCTATCCCCTTCCGTCTCTTGGCAGGACTCCAGGAGCTGAGAACCCGACCGGCTATGCCCATACAGCCTCCAGCAGGGATCTACACCAGGCATAAATGTTGCACTCTTCTGGTTGCGTTAATCACATGGCCTGGGAGGGAACCCTCCCTCGGTGCATCGCTCCGACAGACTTCTCTTTGGTGCCACTGTGCTTTGCATCCTTTGGCTATGGCAGTCTTCTCTTCACTCAGCAGACTTCACTGGGTCGTGGCCATGCATCGTTCTGACATACTTCTCTTCGGCGGAGCTTCCCTTGTGCATTACTGTGGCAGCCTCCCTTTAGCACTTGGCCACTGCTGTGCTCCGACAAGCTCTTCGGCGCCAGTGGGCATCGCTCCGACAGACTCCTTCTCGGCTCCACGGGCTTTCCGGTCATCGGCGCAGACAGACTGCTTGCACGGAGTGCCACGCCTCACAGTGCAGCCTGCACTGAGTCCTGTGAGTTTGGCACCCTCTCCTGGTGGGAGGCCGTCAGGATCGCACTCTGCCAAACAGTCTCTTTGACCAGTGCCATCTCCTGGTGGGAGGCCGACAGGATCGCACCAGAGACCAACATCATATATTGCTGCCTGCACCGACTCCCAATATGGCGCCACCTCCTGGTGGGAGGCTAAAGGGAAGCCTATTTGCCCTTCACTGGAACCCTAAGCACTGCTGACCTCTCCATTGTAAAAAAGGGAAAGAGCCTCACTTTAGGACTGTGCATGCCCACAGGCATTAGCCCTCCATGTGGAAACCCTCAGCCTCTCAAGGCATCAAGGTCATACAGCCAGTGTGTTCCGGGGCAGAAGGTCACAGGTTCAAGTCCCAGCTGTGGCTCCTGCAGATCATGTCCCTATATGGGTGGACTCTATACCCTCAGCAGAACTTGCAGATTGCATGCCTTGGGGAATAAGGTATTGAAGAGCGCAGGCGGCCCCATGGCAAGGGCCCAAGCCACTATCACCCATGCCTCTCCTCACTGGACTGCAAACGCTCTGGTCGCTTCACTTTGCTAACAGCCCTATTTCTTGCATGCCCCTCTAGCAATGGGCCCTCCCGCTGTCTTCTGACGCACAAGACCTAAAATAAATAAGTGGAATAAAAAGGGGCTATGTGCGGTTGGATTACCCCACTCTGCCTCCACATAGATACAATGAATGACACATGGGCTATTCTCCTACCCAACCAAAACGTCTGCATGGGACAATGCATTGGTCCACTGCAGGGACCTGAGCTCAAACCATAGCACCCGAACGTCTTCAGCAGGCAGTCAGTCATCGCTTCACGCAAGCCTCCCTCTCCAGCTACCCTACTCTCCAAGGGCTGATAGAATGGGTTAGGCACTGTCCTTGTACACGGCCTGTTCCTTCAGCAAAATCTGCCGCCTTATACTATGTTTTATGTCCCGGATGACTGCAGGCGACGGCCTCTCCGTGCTATGTCTACTCTTCACCAAGATCCCGGTACCTGATCCCCGTACGGGTGAATTTGGCCTCATAACACCAGACTCCACGGGAAGGTTAGACATGAATAGACCTCATGCCATCCCTAACCAAGAGGGAAAGGAGTTTTCACCTCAATCTTCCACAGGAGATGCGCAAGTGACGCTGGCACATGTGGCGCTTCCGTGCCTATCCAGTTGAGGCACTGCCCCGGTATCCAAGCGCTTGATCCCAAAAAAACAGTAAGCAGTTGGCTCAGTGGTGTCAATGAGCTGTGTTTGGGCTCTTGAGTGTACCGCATCGATCCCCTCCCACCATGCCTAACGGCCTCCAAGGAAGGCGTGTCAATCTCCGGTCACATGGCTCCGACCATGAAAAATGAAGCCAGTAAGGATGTTCCTTACTGCAGTACAACCTGCAACTGCCCAACGCTTGGCACCTTTGCGCTTTCGAGCCACTTCCTGCTCCCGCGTACAGTTCCCCTTCGGACTGGTTCTGGTCTACCTTAGGGATCTAGGACAGAAGCAAGGGCCATAGGGGCACAGCCAGCCCTGAGGAAGTGCCCCGACACAAAGCAAACACCACGGCTGCGCAGCCGAAGCTACAGCACGTCAGTAGCTCGCCAGCACCTCACATTCACCCGACATACTACTTGCCTCAAAAAAAAGGAGCAGCTAATGGGCTCTCATCCAGCCACATGCGTGGACCTCCACCCAGTAACACAAAGTGGACTGCAGCCTCAAACAAAGGCAGTAGTACCCCAGGTCAGAACCCCTATGGATGATATCATGCACATATCAGTTCAGAGCCTGCGTGGAAGATTACATTCCAGAAAAGGCAGGAGGCTTCACGTCTGTAACAAGACTGCACAGGTCACTCTGTTCAATGTAGCATTTGGGTGCCTGCCCGACGATTAGTCCAAGGACTAAGGGGTCAAACCCCTACCAAGAGACATGGGTGAGCTGCTCCCCTTGTAGCCTCTAAAGAACAACCTACAATGGAAGACTTGGCAGTCTACCAGATGTGGATGAGAGACACCCTTCATGGCCAAAGTAAGCCCTGACAATCCACCACCGTTTGCAGTGGCAACAGCGGGGTGCAGTATAGTCAATTTGTCCTCGAGCAGAAGGTCACAGATTCAAATCCCAGCTGTAGACCCTGCAGCACATGTCCCTACATTCAGCCTGGGAGATTAATAACCGCGTATTGCCTGCAGGCATGACCATTCATGACATCTGCACCTGTGCAGTCCCAAAAAACCATGGGATCCCCACCCTTCCAGACTCCATCTGGATAGAGGAGCCCAGAAAACCATGTGGCGGTAGCTCACCTCGGTGGGAAGGGTATCAGTCTTCTCACACCTTGTAGACAAGTCCGCCACTACCCACCTCTGCCTTGCCAGCTCTAGAACCCTATGCTGTGATCCAGCAAACCATGCCTAACGTGGGTCTTCTTCTCTGCCCTGCAGAGAGCACCCGGCCCCAGTAAGCTCTGTGACACTAAACCTAACGCCAGGGGGTGCATGGAGGCAGAGTGACAGGCCCATAGTCAGCTTGGGAGCTCCAGTCTGGACCATCCTTATGATCAACTCAAAGGCAGCACTCTGAATCAGCATGCACAAAGACAGGCACATCCGACCTACGGGTCACAGGTTCAAAACTTGGTGGAGAGCCATATCGGGAATTACGGATGCTCCAGGCATTCTTTCCCCTCGGACTCATAAAGAGCTGAAACCCTTAGGCACCCTCCATCAGTGGGGCTGACCGCAAATCGATCTGCTCGCCATGTGGAGAAAGGAAGTGCGATTATTATGGACAATGCCTTTCATCATACTGTCCGGTACCCATACCAGTGCCTTTCTTCCCCAAGAGCTTGACACTGTTGACAGGTTGTGATCCAGACCCGACCCTGTGGTCTTCTACCCACCTATGCACCACGACTGAATGGCTGCTGTGGCTCCCAACAGCACGCAGTTCAACGCCGAGTGGGAGCCTCCGAGGCCATTGCTCTCGACAGCCCGCTGCCGGCAATGACATAATGATCTGAAATAGATCTCCAGGGAAGTTTCCACATAGATGCTCTGGAAAGCTTCACAGCACTCTGCTACCATATGCTCAAGACATACACTGAACAGTGCACGAGCCTGGCTGCCCAGTCCCAGCGGACTACACCCTTAGGGACTCCATTTGCATCTCCATCCACCCAGATACAAGCAGGGGCGCGCACATGATGCACACATCCCCAGAGCTCCTCCCTGCGTCCTGCCCATGCAGCACATGTCTGCAAGGCCACGAGGACCTCACAACAGGGACTATCACATCACCCGGGCACTGGTACACACTGTCCAGAAACACCAGCAGTAATTCGTGCACCTCACGCAGTAACCGTATTGAGAAGTATAAGGTCAGGAGTTCTTGGCGACCAGGCATAAAGAGATGCCTGGTTGTCTGCCAGTCTTCCATGTTGGATTTGTCCAAACAGACCATGTCCCAAACTCCTTTTCTGCACCGCTTTAGTTGTTTGTAGTCAGGGACATTAACTTCAAACAATACCACAGACTCATAAATAGAAGCCATGGTGGATTCCATGTCCTTGTCTCTTTAGGCCTTTCCGACCAGGCAGCCCCAACAATCTGGGCTGCAGGCTGCCCGGGCCCAAAAATGACTTATAGACTCTGCGGGCTTAAGGATCAACCTCATACCACTCTTGTAGCACAGCCGATGCTGCCTTGCTATCCCTGCGCGCAGCAATCACCTCACTGATACCATAGACCGTAAGATATGCCATACTGGTTCAAAACGAGGCCCATCAAGCCCAGTACTTCTGCTTCCAACAGTGGCCAACCTAGGTCATGTCTCCCCAAAGACACAGGTTCCCCAATGCTTGCATTGGGCCAAGCAGCGATTTCCCGGTCCCTGCTACGCTAACGGCTTTACAACATTCTCCGGCAACAAGTCCCAGAGTTGACTACACTTGAGAGGCTTTTTTTTTTTTTTAACTTTATTAGTGATGTACTAACTCTCCAGTTTGCACCACTCATGGTCAGCGATATTGATGCCGTCGCTTCTTCTTTGCAGTGACTCCCCACTCGAGGTGCCTACATCTTACCACACAGGGGCACCTTACAACTACACCCTCTGCACATGCATGCATCGTGACTGCAAGCCATTGTTGCATGCACCATATGGGCATCGCCACTACAAGCCTACAGGTTTGTGCCTACAGGCTCTGGTTGCAACATGCTGTACCACAAGGGCGCATGACAGCCCTAAAGAACTGTCTCAGCCTTCCCCCTTAGCGCATGACAGCTGGGGAGGCACCAAGTGTGGCTGACTCATCCTGCTTGTCCTAGGAGAAAACTGAGTTACTTACCTGTAACAGGAGTTCTCCGTGGACAGCAGGACAAGTCAGACACACATATCCGCCCACCTCCCCTGGAAAGGGGTTGGCCTCCATCCTGGTGCCCGCCTCCTAACAGCAAGAGGCTCAGCTAGTGATTTACTGGCTAGCTAGTGGTGGGGCCAGTTGGCCCATGCTCAGAAGCCCTTCTGAGCTATAGAGAGAACTTCTGTCTCGGCACCATCGGATGACGTCACCAAGTGTGGCTGACTTATCCTGCTGTCCACGGAGAACTCCTGTTACAGGTAAGTAACTCCGTTTTCTCTACAGGTGTGAATGGACTTCACTATTCACACACATCCTGTTTTTAGTTTCTCAGTCTCCATAGGGTAACAATTACCCTGCCATTATCACTTTCCTTCCATACCCTAGGGCCTATCCTATACTTTTTCTATCCCCCACCAATCAATTTTCATGTGCATTTACCAGATCTCCTGTACTGCACTTCATGCATCTGATGACGTGGACTTTTATCCTCAAAAGTTAATGCCTTGATAAATTGGTTAGTCATGCCACCTGCCTCTATCTTTTAAACATTAGAGAGAGTATCCAAAGCTTTTCTGCAGCGGGTATACATGTAATATATTTAAAAAGGTCAATTTAACCTTCCCACAAAACAAATAAAAAGATGTGTAATGTGTGGAGTTCAACATGCCTAAGGGTTTACTTGTTAATGAATTTGAAATATTTTATTTTTCTTCAAGGATATGGGAAAATGCTTTGCCACTCAATTGCACAAATCATGCAGTTAGGCAGCAGCAAGTCTCACTTAAAACATTCACTGGCTGCTATATGGTGGGAAAAAGAACAGCCGGATTGGCCATTACCCCATTCATTAAACCTTGGGATCACAAAGAGGAAGATTTATCTTTTTGTTACCTTCACTTTAGCCAAGACAGTTCTTCATTAACTGACAACTTAGCTAATAGTACCAACATCCAAGGCCAGGCCAAACATTAGGGACTATGCAGTTTCCTAGGACAGTAGCAATTAAATAAAAAAAATCAAGGTTACTTACCTGTAACGGGAATTCTCCGTGGACAGCAGGATAAGTCATCCACACCAGGTGACGTCATCCGACGGCGCCGAGGATGGAAGTAATCTCTCTCTCTAGCCCAGAAAGCTTTCCCCTTCTGGGCATGTGCCAGCTGGCCCTACCCCTAGCCAGCCACTGTGTCCCGAGCTGAGTCAGATGCTAGGGGCGAAGGCCAGGGCCTGGGCAGGGTCCCTTGCAGGGGAAGCGGGAGGGAAAGTGTGGATGACTTATCCTGCTGTCCACAGAGAACTCCCGTTACAGGTAAGTAACCTTGATTTCTCCTAGGACAAGCAGGATGAAGTCAGCCACACCAGGTGCCTCCCTAGCTGTACAGACTGAGGTGGAAGGGGCCCTGTCAGGCAGGAGCAGAGTGACCACGCCAGTGGGTAAAATAAAAACAAGGATTTATTACGCGCGCAAATCATGGAACATGTGCAAAACAGGCAACAAACTGAACATGTGCATGTGCAAATTATGGAACATGTGCAAACAGGCAAACAAAAATAAGGAACTGACATGTGCAAAAGGCAACACAGTACACTAACAAGCGTAAATTATTGGTAAGTGCAGACAATGCAAACTTCTAGAGTAATCGCATGTTAAGGAGCGTCCAGTTCACAGCTTTGCCTGGGCGCTGGCAGCCGCTAGGACTGCCCGGCCGAACGAGCCCATCTGGGGGTCAAGGCAGTAGTGTTTCTGAAAAGTCTGGATGGAGGACCAGGTGGCGGTCTTGCAAATGTCCGTAACTGGTACAGCTCGTATGTTTGCGATTGACGTTGCGTGCGTGCGCCCGCAGCTGGTGGGCGTTCGCAGGTGGAGAGGCTCCGGTGCCGGTTTGGGTCAGGCAGAAGGATATGCAAGATGAGATCCAGAGGGAAAGTGTGCGCTTGGTAACCGGTCGGCCAGGTTTTTTCTGGTCGTAGGATACGAAGAGTTGCGTGCTCTGTCATTGCGCAGCCGTCCAGAGGAGGTAAACTCGCAAGGCCCGGACGCAGTCAAGCTTGTGCAGCCGCTCTTCCTCAGGAGACGTATGGGGCTCCGGGTGGAAGGTGGGGAGCTTGATTATCTGGTTGATGTGGAAGGCGGAGGCTACCTTTGTAACAAAATTTGGGATGTGTCCTGAGGGTGGCACGGTCTTCGGTAAGCTGGGTATACGGCAGGTGTGCTACCAGCGCTTGTAGCTCGCTGATCCGCCGGGCTGAGGTGATGGCCACCAGGAATAACGACGTCCAGGAGACAAATTTTATGTCGGCCGACTGCATGGGCTCAAAGGGCGGGTTGATGGAGGATCGCATTGAGGTCCCAGCTTCCTGATGGGTGGATGAAGGTTGGCGAGGCCCTTCATGAAGCGAGTGACAATGGGCAGCTGTGTGATGGATCCTTCCCCCGTGCGATCGTAAAATGCCGCAATGGCTGCCAGGTGGACCCGGATGGATTGCGTTTGCAGGCCTTTCTGGGGCAGGGAAGTCAGGTATTGCAGGAGAGCCGGTACAGGGCACGAAAAAGGGTCCAGTTTCTGCGAGGAGCACCAGGAGGCGAAGCGCCACCACTTGAGGCTGTAGGATTTCCTGGTCGCTGGCCGACGGGCTGCCAGGACCACCTGTTCAACCTCGTGTGGGAGGCGGAAGGGGAATAGAGCTATCCGTTCAGCCTCCAGGCAGTTAAGACCAGGGTCTGAAGGCTGGGGTGGAGAGTTTTCCCGTTGTCCTGGGATAGCAGGTCCGGTACCAGGGGAAGGCGGATGGGGGGGGAGGCCCCACTGCTAGCTGGTGAAGCAGGAACCATCCTTGGCGAGGCCAGTACGGTGCGGTCAGGATGGCATGTGCTCTGTCCGAGATGATTTGCTGGATAGTCCTGGATATTAGAGGGATGGGGGGAAAGGCGTATACTAGAGACCACCCCCCCAACGATACATCGAATGCATCTGCTGCGTGACTCAGAGCAGAGGGGCATTTGGAGCAAAAGGTCCTGCATTTCGTGTTCTCCTCGGTGGCAAAGAGGTCGATTTCCAGGCGATCCCATTCCTGGAAGAAGGAGTGGGCCACTTGACCTTTGACGGACTACTTGTGGGGAGTGAGCTGCCGGCTCAAATTTGTCTGCCAGCTCGTTCTGCAGGCCTGGGAGATAGGAGGCCTGGAGTGAACAGTGATGTAAGGTTGCAAAGGTCCAGATCTGAATGGCTTTGTTGCAAAGGGGTCTTGACCCCGTCCCGCCTTGGTTCTTGATGTAGAACATGGCTACCTGGTTGTCCATTTGTAACAGTACTGTTTTGCCTGCTATTACATTCTGGAAGGCTTCTAGCGCACGTCTCATCGCCCTGAGCTTGAGGAGGTTTATGTGGTACTGCTGTTCCTGCGACGACCAGGCTCCCTGCGTCTGGAGGTGAAGGCAGTGGGCTCCCCAGCCGATTGGTGATGCATCGGTGGTGATTATCAGTTGATGAGTCGGTTGGAAGAGAGGTCTCCCACATAAGTTCCTTTCGTGGGTCCACCACCGGAGTGATGAGATCACTGCACTGTCCATTGGGATGGTGGTCTCCAGGGACTGAGAATGCTGAGACCAGCGTGCCCATAGGTACCATTGGAGACAGCGCATGTGCAGCTTCGCTAGGGGCACTGTCTGGGTGGCGGATGCCATGTGTCCCAGGAGGCAAAGGAGTACTCGCGCGGTGGAGAACTGGTCGGGACGTCAGTAAGGAGATTGTCCTGTGGGTGGCGCGCTTGGCCTCCCTCAGGGAGGGGGCAGAGATGAGCCAGTCGTCCAGATAGGGGAAAACACATATCCCTTGCTTGCGAAGATGTGCAGCCGCCACGCACTTGGCGAAAACCCGAGGTGCAGGAGAGAGGCTGAATGGAAGGACTTCCCTGCCGCCAGGAAGCGTAGGTACCGTCTGTGATGCTTGAGTATGGGAACATGCGTATAAGCGTCCAGAAGATCCAGGGATGTGAGCCACTCCTTGGGTTGAATGAGGGGCAGGATGGTTCCGATGGAGTGCATCCTGAACTTTTCCTTGGCTATGAACAAATTGAGCTTGCGGAGATCGAGGCTTGGTCGCATGCCACCCGATTTCTTGGGGGATTAGAAAGTATCTGGAATAGAAGCCCGTGTTGATTTCCGCTTCCGGCACGGGTTCTACTGTGTTGGCGGCCAGGAGGGAAAGAATCTACGTGTCTAAGGAGGATGATGATTGCTCGCAGCTTGGGATCACCCGTTGTAAAGGAGGCAAAAGGAACTTTATTCGGTATCCCTTGGCAATGATAGCAATGACCCATTTGTCTGTGGTAATGGACTTCCAATTGGATAGGAACCTGGCCAAGCGACCCCCTGTAGGGGGACTGGCCGTAGTCCTCCCGTCAAAAGGCCTGATTGGTCCTTCCCGATGCAGGCTGAGATGATTTCTGCTGTCTCCTCTCGCATTGACGGAGCTTTTGCTTGTAGGATGCGTGGGAGGGTTGCGACTGTTTATAGTGGGACTGCTGCCATTTTCGGTAAGATCCGTATTGGCGTTTTGATGAAGAAAACGCATATGGCTTCTGCTGGTAAGAGTTCTTGCGGACTGGTCGTTCAAGACCTTCGTCCGCGAGGGTTTGGAGTGTCGTGCAACGGTCCTTCATTGCGTTGACGGTGTCGTTGACCTTCTCCCCGAACAGGGTATCCCCCATGCATGGGGCATCAGCAATGCGATCATGCGTGTCCTCTCACAGACCTGACGCCTTGAGCCAGGCGAGTCGGCGGGCAAAGATGGAAGTAGCCGCAGTGCGTGCCGCCGCGTCAAAGGCTGCCCATACCTGGTGTTTTGTGCACTCCTGTAAGTCTAGGAGAGTGGTTGAGGTGGCTGCCTGTCACTCCTGGTTGGAGGAGATGGTCGCTTTTAGCTTCTTTACCAGGGTATCCTGGTATAGCGCTTGTTGAAGTTGGTGAGCAGAAACTCTTGGACATAGCATAGACCCCTGAAGATCTTTCTTCCGATGTCATCGAGAAGTCGTAGCTCCTTGCCAGGCAGAAAATTGGATTGTGTCCGCGTGGACTTAGATCTTTTGAGGGCGGGCTCAACGACTATGGATTGATGAGGCAGTTGAGACTTGTCGAAGCCTGGGGAGGGTTGGACCTGATGATATTTGGTGTCCAGTTTCCGGAGATAGTGGCGTCCCTGAGGTGGGGTTCTGCCATAGTGTGAGGAGGTTTTCTTTCAGCAGAGGGTGTACAGGAAGGAGAGCTGAGGGTTGCGGGACCTCCAGGAATTTTCTTGCGGCTTGAGTCAGTCTGGCTGTTGGTCAGTCGAGGGGGCGGTGCTGGGGAGACCCAGGGCATCCGTGAGTTTGAGGAGGAACTTTGGGTATGTCAGGTCCTCTGGGATGCTGTGTGTCCCCGCAGGGGGTGTGGGAAGTTCTTGGTCCCCTGTTAAGTAGAGGCCACAGTCTGAGTTTCCCTCTTTGCTGGCTTGAACCTGCCCGGCATCCAGCGCGGGGGAGGGAAGTTCTGTAGGGGCACGGTGGGCATCCGTTGAGGCCGTGTTCTTAAGGGGTTGAGTCCACTGCTCCAAAAGGTTGGAGAGGAGTGAGATGATCTGCGCAGGCAGTTCCTGGGTCGGGGATTTGGGGACGGAGCTGGAGGCCTCCCGGATTGAGGGGGTTCAGGTTGGTTGGCGTGCTTGTCTCTAAAGCCAGAGGAGAGCCCATGTAATTTTGCATAGGATAACAAGAGGAGGCATACCTGCTGCTTGAAGCCTGGTCTGAATCCTGCTCGCTGCTGTCTCTGCTGCTCCAGTAGGGGGAGAGACTGGCAGGGCTGCGCTTTCTCCGGCGATCTCTCTCTCTTCGCCGGTGCTGTTTCCGGCCTCTGTGGGGGCTGCTGGAGCAATTTATGGTGTAGGCACGCTGTTTCCGGTGTCCGTGGTCTCAGGATCGCCAGAGGTGGGCGTGTCCACGCCGAGACTTGCTCCGCCCATGGGAGTAATTTTCTAAGTGCCAGCCAATGGCGCTGTGGTGTGCGGAGTTGAGATCGATGACAACGTTATCCAAGATGGCCGTCGCTATGGGAGCCTCTTGTGTGTCTGAGGTCTCCATGCCTGCGGCGTGTTGTCCAGCCAGTGGAAGGTCTCCGGGGTGAGAAGGCGAACTAGGAGAGGAGCGGGTGCGGGAGGCGGCCTGGGCAGGCACACCCGGAATCGCTGAGGTTGAGGGCAGTCCGGGGATCATCGCTGGGTACTGCACAGCTGTGGACACCCCGGCCGATATGAGAGCGCTGGTGGTGGCTCCAGCAGGTCCGGGGACAACCGTGTCAGGAAAACCATTCACAGAGGGCGTTTTTTCTGGATTTCCTTGCTCTGGGGGACATGCGGGCGCAGTGAGAGTAGTCTTCAACTCTGTGAGAGGTCCCGAGGCATCGAAGGCATCTATCGTGGAGGTCAGTAGTGTTCATTTTCCTGGAACAGCTTGGGCATTTTTTAAAAACCCGGTTTGGGCTGTTTTCCAGGCATCTTGATAGAAGTGAGAAAAAAAAATCTGTCTTGCTGGCAAGGCGATAGAGGTAAAAGTGGCTGGCTAGGGGCGGGCCTAGGGGTAGGGCCAGCTGGCACATGCCCAGAAGGGAAAAGGCTTCTGGGCTAGAGAGAGATTACTTCCGTCCAGATGACGTCACCTGGTGTGGACGACTTCATCCTGCTTGTCCTAGGAGAAACAATGGATCCTGACAATCACACAAACTCCAGAGTCATCAGCACATTCTTTTACCTGCCAGGAGAGTGGGCACACATACATACAACCTAAAGTTTAATCTTTAAAAAAACTATGATGCTCTATTATGCATTTTACAGGATTGTTGGGTGGTGCTACAACCATATTGGGGGGGGGGGGGGGAGACTAAGGGTTTGCTTAGGGCACCAGATATGCATGTGGTATTGGCAGGGCCGATATGATAAGTATCTAAATTTATTTTTAAAGTGCTGCATCGTTCAAGATGAAGTTGCTCAGATATGCCGCATATGTATATATTGCTAATGACAAATCAGTACAGCTACACACAAATGTACTCAGATTGATGTATAATAGTAGCAATAGTTGCTTCATTGATACAACAAAAAGGAAACCCCGATTATTTTGTTCATTGGCATTATTTACAATGAGATGCTATTATTTCCTATATAAATCCAGTCAGACCATATAGCAGCTAACTATATCCACGCCATCAAAATCAAATAAGACGCATAGCAGCTACAGTCAACCATACCAACCACTATCCAGCATAACTGCCTCACAACCTTACCAAAGGCCCATCCATCATCCACCCTCAAAATTCAGTCCATCTGGATCCATACAAATTACCTCACACCCTTAATAACCAAACCTCCTTAGCCACGTGTTAACATATTAACAACACTTCTTAGTGGAGGACGATAGTACGACACCCCCTCCCCGAGGAAGGTGACCTCGGGCTAAATGTAGGTGCGCGACGCCTAACATTCTTCGCCAACGTTACAAAAAAACTATACAACTGAAACACTTCCAAAGTCCCACGTTCTCAACCACGTAAACGTCCCCTCTCGTCCAGGACCGTGCTGCTTTTCCCTGTGACCTCTCCCAAAAAGCCAGGCTCGAAGCCAGTACCATAGGTCACAATAAAAAGTGCACAAAAGAATTTCTGAGAACAAACTCCAGTGCTAATAGAACAACACGCCATTCACAAACGCCACGAACTCCCGAGCTTCCATTCTTTCGACGTAAATGATATTTCGCAGACGCATGCTGAATATTGAGGGAGCTTGTGAAAGAAGGGTCGGGATACTGCAGGAAGGGTGTAAAATAGGAGGCAGTAGAACAGCATGGTGAATGAGCTGCGAAATAAGGTTGTAAGGAAGAGAGAAGACTGTGGGGTGATGCTAGGATTGATCTAGATTACAGCAGAAGCTTAGGAGCAGAAGTCAGGAGGTACGATAGGAAGGGTGATGCAGCCAAAACCCAACCCTGGTTACTAACCCCCAGGAAGTGCTCTGTTGTGAAAAAGAGAAAAACGAGTCGAATCTCTGAACTCACCAGACAGCTACAATCTACCTTCTCCACCGCTTCCGGCTTCTTTACTGCACGGCCTGCATGTGTCACTTCCGCTAAGAGCACAGTCAGTGAGGCGCAGGCACCTCTCGCGAGGGCTGACGGAGAAGGGCGCTGATCTTTCCGTCCCAGTGGCAGCTACTAGCGGCTATTTCTTAGGAATTGAGGCAAGCTGAGAATGATAGAAAACCCTGCGTGAGCTCTGATGAGCAGGGACTGTTTCTTCTTCATGTATGTACAGCGCTTCATACGTTTGAAGCGCTATATAAATGTTAGATAGATAAATAGGACTACGAATCCCATCTTACACTGGCTCATTTGCTGCTAAATTACACGCTTGAGAAGTATTCCTGGATTTTGTATAAATCGTTAGATTTCCAGATACAAAACAAAGGGGTTGAGTTAAAACATGTGAAAGGTAGTGTCAGTTGTCAAGGTACTGTTCTTTAAAACATGTTTCCAATACATTCATAATTTAGTTAACTATTGCATTCACATTCCTGAGAAACATATTAACAGTAAACGACGAGAAATAAAGACTAACATGGGCCACTTTCTCTGCCTAGTAAGGTGGCTAGAGTTGTATTGTTCCAAGCAAATTGCCTTCCTGTCTGCACTCTATTACCAGTTAATTAACTAGTTCCTCGCTCCAACCCAACTGAATGTAAAACTAGTCTAAAAAGCAGCAACTCATCCTTGGCCCTCCCATCCCCTTTCCTGATTGGCTGGTGTGGCTGTGCCCTCTTTGCTACATAGCCACACCTTTCCCTTCCTTTATTGGCTTGTATTTTACAGTCAATCATTCCCATCCTGATACATGTCATTGGTCAGATGCTCTGGGTCATGACCAATGAGATGCAGCTAAGAGATGTTACCAGTTTTTGAAGCCAGTGTTCCCTTTTTTTTCTTGGCTTAATTTTCTGTTATTTTGCTGCCCAAACCGGCAGGGCAGATCCCCCCCAAAAATTGTGACCCGCAATTTTTTTTTTTTACATGAGCCAACCAAAAAAGTCACCCAATTGGGTGAAAAACTGCAGAAATAGCAACCCTGGTTGTACCTGCCAGTTTATGTAGGTTTCTTCTGCCTCCCATTTTTTGAAGTATAAAAGTTATTTAAGTTTACATGGCTTCCCATCCCCTTGCTATATAGAGGAAGCAGAGTAACCTAGTGGTTAGAGCACTGGCAGAATCAGTTTTGAGTAATCATCTGCGACCTCATACAGTACCTACTAAATTTTTATTAGCTGTTATGGTGATTGTGCTGAAAAATAATGTTTCCTTATCGTTCCTCCAGTTTAGTCCTCCACCTCTGGGGTAGTGCACCTCCTCCTGCAGCTTGGAGACTGGACCAATCAAAGTCTTGACATCACTGGATGTAGTGTGCTGGAATTCCCCATCAACCCCAGTGTGTCCAGTCTCCATGCAGCAGGAGGACATAGTGAGCCTAGGTGCTGGGCTCACTAGAGAAACTGATAAGGAGCAGGCTAGTTAGGTTTATTACCTCAAATTTCTTAATTGGGTTTCAGCATGCTAATTGGCATTATTTTGGGTTATTTTAAATTATTTTAATTTTCAATTCGGCAATTGGTTTCTGTTTCTTTAAAAAAAAAAAAAAAGCGATCCTTTCCCTGCCATGCCACACAGCTTTTTTCTTCGGGATCTCTTGTCCCCTTGACGGCACAGGGCAGAGCTCCTTGAACGGCCCACAGGCAGCCCGATTGCCGCCCAGCTGCAGACCGTAGCTGCGGAGGCAGCATCAGACGCATGTCCTTGTTTTACACGGCAGCGCTGACTTACCGGCGCTCGGAGCACGGCTTCTCTTAGCTGAGCCGGGCTGTTCCATTAAAGCAGGCCGAGAGCCGGGACGTCCCAGACCACGTACATTGCTTGTCCGTTCGGGGCTGGAGGGCCTTGCTGCAGAGCGCGCCAAAATGCTGTGAGGAAACCGCAGCTATTTTAAACACGCGGTTTCCCCAGCGGTTCTAACTTTCGCGGCGGCAGTGCTAACCTCCGGGGCTGAGGGTTTCCCTGGACCGTGATCAGCGTTTTCATCTGCAAAGTACTTCATTTTTGGGGGTTATTGTTATTTGTCATTCTTTGTTCTTTATTTTGATTTTGGTTTTGTCTTTGGGTTCATTTATTAGCCGTCGGTCTCAGGTTGGGCTGGTGGAAACACGGTGTGTTTAATTCAATGGGAAGTCTACTGCAGGAAGAGTCCCTGTATATAGTATATACAGTATATAGTCCCTTATTTACACTGGCTCCCGATTCAAAGCCAAATAGATTATAAAACTCTTTTAACCACCTACAAAGCCCTAAATAAAACAGCACCCCTGACTATAAATAACCTCATCAAAATAGAGCCCACTCATAATTTTCAAAGGAGAGACCAGTTAAACAAATTAACAACACCAAAAGAATTTATAAAGGCCAAAAAAAACCACAAACAAGAAAGCCTTCTCCCATGCAGCCCCCATACTGTGGAACACAATCCCATCAGAATTAAGATCCTTACCCGAAATCATGGAGTTCAGGAAAAAGCTTAAAACACAATTATTCACAATGCACTATGGATCCTTTGATGAATTCACCTCTCAGCTAGATAAAGGATAGTCCTATTCCAGCTAATATAATTTTTCCAGAAAAGGAATGAAGTACTGAAGCCCTAAAACAATGTTTTGATGACAAATGAATAACAAATAACTCTGTATATAGTTTAATTCTGTTCCTTTGTACATAGTTCACAATTTGTTAATTGTCAAATGTAAGATCCAATTTGTTATCTGTAAAAACAGCTCTCCCTGTTTACTGTTGTTCCATGTAAACCGCATCTGATCAATGGAAGGAGCGGTATATAAAAAATCTGTTAATTAAATTAAATTAAATTAAATATAGAAAAAAAAATAAAAACAAAACAAAAACAGAAAAAAGAAGATAAAGAAAAAGGGACAGGCATTACACAGCCATCAGTTCCCTGGTTATTGGTAGAGCCAGGGGACCCTAGGGTCAATCCAGGACAATCCGTCCATGTCCGTGAGTTCACAGTGTATAATTTGTGGTGCTCGTAGGGGCACGAGTGCAGAGACAGGCATCTGTCAACGCTGTGCAGCGGCTTCGGTCATTGTGGAACAACAGATGGAAAATTCCATGGCTTCCGTCTCCCAGGAGACAGTTACGGGGGCGAAGGGTGAAGCGTGGATAGCGGGTCCTTCCACTTCGGCCCCAGAAGCGGTAGCGGGTACGCCTAGTGCGAATTCGGATCTTGGATTCGCTAAACAGGTGGAAGATTTTTGTCCAGACTTTGTGTTGCTCATGCATCAAGCGTTCTGTCGTAGATGGCAGGGTCAGATGCTGGGGCCCTTAACTATCCCTTCCTCTAGTACGCGGTCTGGTCTGGCGGAACGCGAAAGTTTAGTATTGATAGCGGCCAAGAGACCGAGGCTACCAGAGCCGTCGCCCTCTGAAACGGGATGGCAGGAGGGAGAGGAGGCAGAGCTTGACATGGATGCAGATGTGGATGATTTAGAGGAAGGGGAGATTCCTGAGCCTGAGGACAAAGCGAAGATCATACGAGTGTTTCGTAAGGATGAGTTGACGGCTCGTATTACGGAAGCCCTGCAGACGCTTAGGCTAGCTTCTGAGCAGCCAGCCGAGGAAGAGGATGGTGCAGATCCCATTATTCAGGTGGTACGTCAAACGCAAGTGGTGTTTCCTATCCATAAAGTGATAGATCAGATGATTCAGAACGAGTGGGATCATCCTGAAGCGGGGCTCAAGGGGATAAGAATTATGAACAAGCTATATCCCTTGTCGGATAAAGACAAGGAGAGATTTCGTTCCCCGAAAATTGATGCTGTGGTTTCGGCAGTCACCAAAAAGACCACAATTCCGGTGGAAGGTGGTGCGGCCTTAAAAGAGGCGCAAGACAGAAAAATGGATAGTTTATTAAAGCAGTCCTTTGAAGCGGATGCGGTTTCTTTGCAGGCCTCCATCTGTGGGGCTTGGGTGGCAAGGGCCTGTCTCCGCTGGGTTCAGCGCCTAAAGCAGTCGGTGTCTTTGGAACACGATGAAGTGCGAGAGCTACAACGCTTAGAATCGGGATCAGCGTATTTGGCAGATGTGCACTACGACCTGATTAGAGCCTTATCGAATAGTATGGCGCGGAGATCCCTTTGGCTAAAGAATTGGGCGGCCGATGGGTCCTCTAAGTCACGGATAGGCAAGCTCCCGTTCAAGGGGAAGCTGTTGTTTGAAAAAGATCTGGATAAGTTAGTTAAGGATTTAGGGGAATCCAAGGGAGGCAGACTTCTGGAGGATAAGCCCAGGCAGGGAAAATCTTCATCGGCCTTTCGGGGTCAGTTTAGAGATTTTCGGAGATTTCGTTCGCCCCATTTCGCGGGGTCCCAGAGAGGAAGATTTGCGGTGCAAGTAGAGGATTTGCAGTGGCTTCCTCAGGGGCTGCTCGGAAGCCACAATGAATGGCTGCGGGTCCTGATGTTCCCTCTAATTTTCTGTAGGCTATGTGCGCATAAAATATCAGCTGTGTGCAGCTTTTGAAGGAAGGTTAAATTTTTGTGCGCCACATAACGACACTCTGAGTTATATACTTTAAAATTTGACTACACGTCAGAATACAATATGTACACCACATTGATTTTAATCAAATTAAATGAAAATAGACAATTACTAAATGAAGCAGGAAATTTCTAGTAATTACAATCATAACTTTTAAATTTTAAGACATCTGTGTTGTTTTTTATCAGAATCAGAGCCGTAATTTTTGTGCGCTCTGTTGTAAAGTATGTGCGCTCGCTCGGCGAGGTGTGTGCGCGCGCACATGCGCACAGCTTAGAGGGAACAGTGGTCCTGGCAGAAAGTCAATCGATCGGAGGTCGCCTTCGGGATTTCCTTTCTGCCTGGACCCACATAACGTCTGATCAGTGGGTTTTAGAGATCATTTGCGACGGTTATGCACTAGATCTGGCAAAGCCGGTGTTGGACTCATTCGTGAGTTCCCCCTGCAGAGGGCCGCAGAAGGCTTTACAGGTGCGTCGGACTTTAGACCGTCTCTTGCAGTTAGGAGCGGTCATTCTAGTACCGCCAGCAGAATACGGCATGGGTCGCTACTCTATTTATTTTGTGGTGCAAAGAAGGACGGCTCTCTTCGTCCTATTGTGGACCTCAAAGGAGTAAATCGTTGTCTCCGGGTTCTGCATTTTCGAATGGAAACGCTGCATTCAGTCATTGTTGCAGTTCGTCAGGGAGAGTATCTAACGTCTCTCGATCTCACGGAGGCCTATCTACATGTCCCGATCAGGCGTCCCATCAAAGGTTTCTGCGTTTCACACTGCCTTGGGGGCATTACCAGTTTCAGGCACTGCCCTTCGGGCTGGCGACGGCCCCGTGCGTCTTCACCAAAATAATGGTAGTAGTGGCGGCAGCTCTGCGGAAGGAAGGAGTCTTAGTCCATCCATACCTCGACGATTGGCTGATTCGAACAAAGTCCCAGGCCGAGAGCGAAAAGGCCACAGAAAATGTAGTCTCTTTCCTCCAAAGTCTAGGAGTGCAACATTTATGCCTGGTGTAGATCCCTGCTAGAGGCTGTATGGGCATAGCCAGTCGGGTTCTCAGCTCCTGGAGTCCTGCCAAGAGACGGAAGGGGATAGTGGCCTGATTCAACACATCCCGTACCCGTCTTGCTCCGCATCATACAGGAAGGGGATGGAGGCCTGAATCGGCACATCCCGTGCCTGTCTTGCTCCTCATGGCTTTAGTGAAGTAAGCTCTGCAGCGACAGCAGTCCTGCTGTTCTTAGTAGGGCCGGGCACTTGGCCGAAAGCAGAGGGATGCTGAGCACATGGCCCTTAGGTAGGTGTGCTCCTAGACTTGCCCTTTGTTCAAGTGCACAGGAATCTGAAGGGAAAAACATCAGCGAGACAGAATTAAAATTCATATAAACAAAGTAAGTAGGTTTCATTTGGAGATTTCGGTGGAGAGTAGAAAGTCCGTCTTGCTGGCAAGGCAGAAGACTGAAAAACTGGCTAGCTAGGGGCGGGCAGGGGGGTGGGGCCAGTTGGCCATGCTCAGAAGGGCGAAAAGCCCTTCTGAGCTATAGAGAGTACTTACGTCTCAGTGCCGTCGGATGACATCACCAAGTGTGGCTGACTCATCCTGCTTGTCCTAGGAGAATCATGAAGCCATTGTTTTTGTTCCACCATAGGTTGATGGTGCTAAACCTTTTGATTAGCTTCAATTCAGCAGCTTAATGCTGTAAGGTACTTTTTGAAGTTCCCTTATAGGAGTATGGCAACCTTAAGGTCAGAGTGTACTGGGAGGCTGAAATGTTTTTCTAATGGATTTTGAATGTTGCCATTTCAAATGTCAGATTTGTGTCCATTTATTCTTTTTTAGGAATTTGCCTATTTGTCCTTTATAGACAGCAGAGGGACATTGCTGGCAGATGATGGCATATTTTACATTGGATGATGTGCCCCAGATGTTGTAGTTGATAGTGTTGGGTCCTGTACTAGTGCTTCCTGGTCGTTTGAGGATGCATCTGAGTTTCTGGCAAGGTATGGTCCCTGAGTTGGTGTCATTTTTGTGTTTGCTGGTTTGTATCTGTTTTTGAGGATAAGGGGCTGTTAGTGTGCCAGGATAGGGCTGCTACCCAAAGCCTGTGACTGTTACATCATTGTCCAGTATGGCTTATAGATTCTTGGTGATATATTTGAGTAGTTCCTTGGGCCAGGTTTCATATGAGGCAGTTGCAGCGGGCCTTGCTTCACAGCTGGTCCAACCAGTCCGATTCGTTGAGCAAACGGCTCCCTTGTCCACTGCAGGTCTGGCAGGCTCTGCGGTGGTGGATGCTGCCCACGTCCTTGCGAGCGGGAATGCCTTTGGAGCAGCTGGAGTGGATCCCACAGTTAGCAGATGCAAGCCTCGCAGGCTGGGGAGCGCATTGCGGAGTAGACTTTGCACAAGGACTGTGGACGGCAGAAGAGAGCGGCTGGTTGATCAACTGTCTGGAGCTGAGAGCAGTGTTTCTGGCCCTGAAAAGCTTCGAAGCACAGGTGACGCGGCGAGCCGTGCGAGTGCTGTGGCATACATAAATTGGCAGGGCGGTACTGGGAGCGCAGCCATGGAAGAGGAGTCCGAGAGGCTGTTCTCCTGGATAGAGTCACGGTTGCAAGCGATATCGGCGGCGCACATCGCCGGAAAAGACAACGTGATGGCGGATTTTCTCATCAGGGTCCGAGTGGATGCAGGGGAATGGGAATTGCATCCCGACGTGTTCGCTCAGTTGATTCTGCGGTAGGGAGTGCCGATCATGGATTTGATGGCCACTTACCAGTCCGCAAAAGCGAGTCAGTTTTTCAGCAGAAGGCGGGAATCCATGTCAGAAGGGATCGACGCCCTGATGCAGCCCTGGCCAGCGACAGGTCTTCTTTATGTGTTTCCTCTGTGGGCGCTTATCGGGCGAGTGATTCAGCATATCGAAGCACATCGGGAACGAGTGCTATTAATAGCACCGGACTGGCCCAGGCGTCCGTGGTATGCCAACCTGATAAGATTGCTAGACAGAGTCCCGTGGCACCTCCCATGTCGCAGGGGCTCCAGTTGCAGGGTCCGCTTCTGATGCCGTGGGTGGATCGATTCTCGCTTAAGACTTGGCCATTGAAAAGGAGTGTCTGAAAAAGAAAGGCTATTCCAGATCGGTCGTGGCGACATTGCTTCAAGTGCGGAAACGTTCGATTACGCTGGCCTATGTCCGCGTCTGGCGTATTTTTGAGGAGTGGTGTTCGAGACATCAGGTCCGCGCTTCCACGGTGTCAGTACCGCTGGTATTGAGTTTTTTGCAAGACGGCTTTGAGAAGGGGCTAGCCCTCAGTTCCTTGAGAGTGCAGTTAGCGGCCTTAGCCTGTTACAGAGGTAAGGTACAAGGCATGGCTCTAGGAGCGCACAACGATGTAGTACGTTTTCTTAAAGCAGTTACCAGAATGCGTCCAGCGCGGCGGAATCCCATCCCGCCGTGGGATCTCAACTTGGTTTTAAGAGTGCTGGCAAGGGCTCCATTTGAGCCCTTAAGCTGGATCTCGGTCAAAGATTTGACTCTTAAAGCTGTGTTTTTGGTAGCTATTTGTTTGGTAAGGCGCATTTCGGAGTTGCAGGCTCTATCGTGTAGAGAGCCTTTCCTATCTTTTGCTAAGGAGAAAGTGGTTCTCCAGCCGGTGCCTTCTTTTTTACCGAAGGTGTCCTCTCCCTTTCATCTGAATCAAACTATCTCGCTGCCGGTTTTGCAGGCGGATGGAGAGCAAGCGTCTGAGCGGGGCTGGAGCCGCTTGGATATAAGGTGAGTGTTACGTCATTATTTGTTGGTCACCGAGTCTTTCCGCAAGTCGGATCGTCTTTTCGTGTTGTTTGGAGGCTCCAGGAAAGGGGAGGCAGCGGCGAAAGCATCCATTTCCAGGTGGATTAAGGAGGCCATTGTCTCGGCCTATCTGTTGCAGGGGCGCCTGGCTCCTGTGAGTCTGAGAGCTCACTCTACTAGAGTGCAGGCAGCTTCCTGGGTGGAGCACAGTTTCATGTCGCCGGTGGAGATTTGTAGGGTGGTGACTTGGTCGTCGTTACATACTTTCAGTAAACACTACCGTTTGGATGTGCTGGTGGCAAAGGATGCCTGTTTCGGGTCGGCGGTCTTGCGTGCCGGCTGGCAGGGTCCCTCCCGTTAGTACTGCTCTGTTACATCCCAGAGGTGGAGGACTAAACTGGAGGAACGTTAAGGAAATAGTAATTACACTTACCTGGTAATTGTAGTTCCTTGAGTGACGACAGTTTAGTCCTCATTCCCGCCCTTGGTTTTATAGGTTGGCTCGGCACGCGGTCAGCTCTGAGAGGCGGTTATTCAGGTGAACCTTCTTCATGCTAACCAGTCCGCACGATCATTCTGTCTGTTGTGACTTCTCTCTTCTTTTTCTGTCTGTTCTCTGGCTCGGCAGGGGGGAGAGTTTAATTCAGGAAATCTCACCCTTTCCTTTTGCAAGGGAGGTTCATATCTGGTTAAGAATTCAGTTTTTTTTTAAAACTGTTAGCCTCTTGTTTGTTGCTTTTTTGAGTCTGCTTTGTCAATAGTTCACTGGGGCTGATGGGGAATTCCAGCACGCTACATCCAGTGATGTCAAGACTTTGATTGGTCCAGTCTCCAAGCTGCAGGAGGAGGTGCACTACCCCAGAGGTGGAGGACTAAACTGTCGTCACTCAAGGAACTACAATTACCAGGTAAGTGTAATTACTATTTTTCTTATTTGGTCAACAATATTATTTGCAAGTGACAGGAGAAACAGCTATGGGAGCAACATTTGTGCCACCTCTAGCTAGAAACATAGAAACATGATGGCAGAAAAAGACCACATGGCCTATCTAGTCTGCTGTTCCATATCAACTACAATAGTCCCCTTTTTACCTTTAGAGATCCTCTATGTTTATCCCATGTTCAGATACTGTCCTTGTGTCCACCAACTCCATTGGGAGACTATTCCACACATCTACCACTCTTTCTGTAAATAAATATTTCTGCATATTACTCCTGAGTTTATCCCCTTTCACTCTCATCCTATGTCCCCTCTTAGCAGAGCTTGCCTTCAATTGAAAGAGACAGTCCTGTGCATTTATGCCACGGAGGTATTTAAAGGTCTCTAACATATCACCCCTATTCCACCTTTCCTCTAAAGTAGCCTAGTGGTTGGGGCAAGTTACCTCAGGCCAGAAAGTGGGGGGTTCAAATCCCACTAGAGGACAGCAACCTTGGGCCAGAAGGACTGAGGTTTCTAGTCCCACAGGTGCTCCTTGTGGTCTTGGGCAAGCCACTTAACCCTCCATTGCCCATGTTCCATGTAAGTATTAGTGTATGTGTCTCATATCCCCTCATGTTAAAATGTATTCCCCAATTGTGTCATGACTACTTTGATTGAAGGATAAGGTGGTATACAAAACAGACAACATAAATATTACAATTTTTAAGTCTGTCCTCATATGCTTCATAACGAAGACCTCTAACCATTTTAGTAGCCACACTCTGCACCAACTCCAACCTTCTCATATCCTTTTGAAGGTGAAGTCTCCAGAATTGCACACAATACTCCAAATGAGGTCGCACCAGAGACTTATACAGAGGCATTATCACCTCCTTTTTTGTGCTGGTCATTCCTCTCACTATACAAGCATCCTTCTGGTTTTCGCAGCCGTCTTTTCTACCTGTTTAGAAACTTTAAGATCATCAGATACAATTATGTACACTCTTTTGTGGACAGAAGTACCTCACCCCCTACACTGTACAGCTCCTTTGGATTTTTGCAGCCTAAATGCATGACCCTGCATTTTTTAGCATTACATTTCAGTTGCCAAATTCTAAACCATTCTTCAAGTTTACCTAGATCCCTCTTCATGTTATCAACTCCTTCCTGTGTATCTACTCTATTGCAGATTTTAGTACCATCCGCAAGCAAACCTTACCCAACAGTCCTTCTGCAATATCACTAAAAAGATGTTAAACAGAATTGGACCAAGGACAGATCCCTGCGGCACACAACTAGTAACCTCCTTCTCCTCAAAGTGAGCTCCATTTATCTGTACCCTTTGTCTCCTCCCACTCAATCGATTTCTAACCCAATCAGTAACTTTAGAGTCCATCCCTAGGGTGCTCAGTTTGTTTATAAGTTGCCTGTGTGGAACGGTGTCAGAGACTTCACTAAAAGCTAAATACACCACAACTAGGGCTCTCCCTCGGTCTAATTCCTTGGTCACCCAGTCAAAGAAACCAATCAGATTTGTCTGACAAGACCTGCCTCTGGTGAATCCATGCTGCCTCAGATCCTGCAATCCATTGGACTCCAGAAACATCAGTATTCTCTCCTTTAGCAACCTTTCCAATAATTTATTAACCACAGAGGTTAGACTAACCAGCCTGTAGTTCTCAATGTCATCCTTACATCTACTTTTATGTAAAGGGACTACATGTGCCTTTCTCCAGTCCTCTGGTACCACTCCTGACTCCAAAGAGGCATTGAAAACGTCAGACAGTGGAGCTGTTAGAATGTCCCCAAGTTCCCTCAGTATTCTTGGATGTATTCCATCCGGACCCATGGATTTGTCTACTTTTAGTTTAGCTAGTTTCTCATGAACACAGTCTTCTGAAAATCATTTGAGATCCCCTTTGCTTCGGTTCCTATTTGTGGGTGTTTTCTGAAATCCTGCTCCCAGCCCTTCATCTGTGAACACAGAACAGAAATATTTGTTAAGCAACTCTACTTTATCCTCATCAGTTTCTGCATATTTCTCCCCTGCACCCTTGAGTCTGACAATACCACTTTTGTCCTTCCTCCTCTAACTAACATACCTGAAAAATGTCTTATCCCTGCATTTTAATGCATTTTCTACTTCTTTTTGTAACTTTGCTTTCCTGACTATTTTGCTAGCTTCTCTAAGTTTTTCCAAATACAGATGCCTGTCTTCCTTTCTCTGTGATCTCTTGTATTTAATGAAGGCCTCCCTCTTGTTCTTCACCTTTTCAGCTACTTTTCTTGAGAACCATAGCGGCCTCCTTTTCCTTTTACATTTATTTATCTTTCTAACAAAAAGGTTTGTTGCCCTTAAAATATCCCTTTCAGTTTTGACCACTGTTTTTCTACATCCCCCTACATCTAATTTATTTATGAATCGGTAAGCACTTAACCCTCACTCCGTTGCCTCAGAAGAAAGGCCTGTCAGTCTACTTCCGGTCACACTGCCTGTGACTGCCTCCCTAAAGCTTTAGCAGAACTTGTTGTATAACTGTGTGTTGTGTTTTATTTATTTTTACTTGCACTGGAACCAGAGTAAGAACCGGGGAAAGATCCTTGTGTTGTTGCTCCTGGCTAGATACTCGAACCCGCAACAAGGAATAAAGGACAAATAGTAGCTCTTGATATTGAAAATGATGATGTAGAAATGTAAAATGCAGGAAACGCCAATGATCAGGGTGAATGGTGATGTAGGTATAGATATCCTTAAGATCCAGGGAGTTGAGCTAGTTGTTACGGTCAAGGAACAAAATGATGGTGCCCAAGTTATTAATCTTGAATGTTCCCTTCCTGATCAAAGGAAGGTGATTAGTGGTGTGCCCCAGGGATTGGTTCTGGAACTTGCACTATTCAATGTATTTGTGAGTGATATTGCTGAAGGACTGAATGGAAAGTCTGTCTTTTTGCAGATGACATGAAAATTTGCAACAGAGTGGACTCCCCTGAGGGAGTAGATGACATGAGGAAAGATCTACAAAAGCTGGAAGAATGGTCTAATGCTTGGCAGTTAAGATTTAATGTGAAGAAGTGCAGTGTCATTCACTTGGGATGCAGAAATCCAAGGGAATTGTATGCAATAGAGGGCAAAAGGTTGGGGTGCACAGACCAGGAGAAGGGCCTCAGAGTGATTGTTTCTGAGGATCTCAAGGTGGCGAAACAGTGTGACAAGGTGGTGGCAAAAGCCAGAAGGATGCTGGGTTGCATACAGAGAGGAATTACCAGCAGAAAGGAGGAGGTACTAATGCCACTGTACAAGTCGCTGATGAGGCCTCACTTAGAATATTGTCTTCAGTTTTGGAGAGCATATCTCACAAATGATATAAAAAGACTGGATACGGTTCAGAGGAAGGCAACAGAAATGATTTGGAGCCTGCACCCAAAGGCATATGAGAAGAGACTGGCAGACCTAAATATGTATATTTAGAGGAGAGAAGGGACAGGGGAAATATGATATAGACCTTTAAATTCTTAGAGTATTAATGAACAAACAAACATTTTTTCAAAGACAGGGAAGCTGTAAAACTAGAGGGCATAACATGAAGCTGCAAAGGGGTAAACTGAAAGGCAACGTTATGAAATACCTTTTCACTGCAAGGATGGTGGATGCTTGGAATGCCCTCCCGATGGAAGTGGTGGGGGCAAATACAGTGACAGAATTCAAAATGGCATGGGGCAGACACAGTGAATCACTTTATAGAAACAAGATAAACTCAAAATAGCCTTAACTGTCTCTGCTATCTCAACAAATAGGGGTGACCTGCACGAAGTGGTGGGTACATCCTTAAACAAGGGCTTGAGGAAGGGTGACCTGCACAGAGCAGCAGGTGCACCTATTCTTGTCACCTTGCTGGGCATACTAGATGACCACAATGGTCTTTATCTGCTGTCATATACTATTATTATTATGGGTCCGAATTTGAGCTGAGCGGTGCTATGCGCCACCTCAGCACATAGCCCGCCCACCTCCTGCCTAACCTGCATTGTCAATGCTACATGGTTAGCCCTAGCGCCTTAAAGATAGGCAAGGTTTTCCCATGCCTATCTTTAAGGCGCAGAGCGCTCACCGTGTAGCATCAAATAGTGCTACATGGGTAGCGCCATGGCCTTCCTCGCTTCGCCCCAGAACACTCCCAAGACACCCCAATGCTATGCGAATAACATCTGGGTGCGTTAGGGACATATCCCGGTAAGGCCTTTACATGGGTAACAAGGGAAGTTACCCATGTAAAGGCCTTCAAAAATTGGGCCCTATGTTACTATATAGATTGAGAACCCACATGTCCAGGATGGGTCGAAGGCTTCTTGATTTTTTTTAGGGATAAAGAAGCTGGAATAAAACCCTTGTCCCCCACTGGAAGGTAGGGATGTAGGCCACTGCATGTTTTTCCAAAAGAGATTTCTGCTCCCTAGCCAGGACAGGGATGTGGTGGATTAGAATCTTTGAGGTCACTCTCTCCCTCTTGTTGGCAGGATCCTTATGAATTTTAATTCATAGCCCTGACAGAATCTGAATGACTCAGTGGTTTATGATGACCACTCACTGTGCCTCCCTGAAGAGCTGTAGAGGTCAGCCCTCCACCAAGTAATTGTCCATAGAAGGGGTTGTATTTTAAGGTGTTTTGGTACAGAAATGGATTGTTGCTTCCTTTCCCAGTCTTGGATGCTGCGAGTACATCTGTGTTGTATGACACTGCGTGGTGGTCTAGAGTATGGCTGGTGGCATCTAGAGGTAGAATTGTTGGAAATATTACTTTGCCTGTAGATAGCTTGCTGTCCTACGCAATATTGTGACAATGGGTCTGCAGATAGATGAGAGCTCTTGGATGGCGGAGCAATTATCCTTGATCTGCAAAACAACATCTTTTATTTTTTAACCAGTTTTCTATACTGCCTTATCCTTCAATCAAAGTGGTTTACATTATGTAATCACTACAAACAGGTACTGGATACATTCCCTTGTCCCCAAAGGGCTCACAATCTATGTGTACCTGAGGCAACTGAGAGTTAAGTGGCTTGCTCAAGGCCACAAGGAGTGCCTATAGGACTAGAAACCCCTGAGATTGCTGTCCCCAGGTGGGAATTGAACCCCTGGTCCATGGTACTGTGTCCTAACCACTAGGCCACTTGACCTTCTTCCTAGAAAGGCTTTCCTCTACACACAGAGCATCTAGCAGGTGATCATGTAAATCTTTTTGTAGCCTAATGCCCAGAACCATGCTATCTTTCATGCCCTGATGGCTATCACAACAGCATGGGAAACTATCAGAGGCATCATGCATGATCTTGACAAGATGAAAGGTGCACTCTTGAATAGAGATGAAGCTGTGCTAGTTGCTTCTGGGTAACCTGTAAGGGTGATTTTGATATGTCTGTGGTTTGCTACATTAGCCTGTGGTGAAAAAGAGGCATTTGCAGCTGATAAACCAGAATCCTAACGACTAACATTACTCGGGTAGACCTTTCTACCTACTATGTTCAGGATCGTATGATCCTTGCCCAGGGAGTACTGCTGTTCTGCTTCACCCTTTTGTATTTTTTTGAAAGCTGCTTCAGAGAACACTGATGGATGAGAAAGTTGGGAATGGCTGTGGCCTGGTGCTGTGCTGACTTTATACTTAGATTCTAGGTGTCTGGGGGTTGCATAGGTGGAGAGAAGCGTTCTCCAGAGGCTGAGCTGGAGGTCTTGTGCTAGTGTCTCTTTAGGTGCAGCCATAACATGCAGGGCTGCCTGAACGAACTCTTTAGATCTCGGGTTTTCAACCGCTCCAAATTCCAGTGCCCTAGACATCTTCACTAAGAATTTGGGAAACAAATTGTCACCTGAATGTTTTTCTGGAGCAAGCTCCTCAAGTGGAGATCCTGAGTTAAATCCGAAGACTCCTGCAGATATAAGCTTCAGGCTCATAGTTGTAGCTAGTGTTGCGGGCTGAGCTGACCTCCTCAAGGTTTTGAAGGGCAGTAGCAAGGTCCAGGGAGGACTACCCCATATCCTTTGGCAAAGGGGGGGGGGGGAGCTGGTCAAAAGTAGGGTGGAGTAGGCTCATCCCCACATACCATCTGTTCCTACCCACCCCCATAGCCTGATGAATCAATGTGCGTGGGGCTGATCCCATTTTTTATTCTTTATAAAACCTGTGCAGGAGGAATAAAATAACATTATTTGGATTATCCATTGACTGTACCAGGTTGACAGGTGCTGACAAGGGGCATAGCTTAGGGTTTGGCCTTACTGGGGAGCTTGTATGAGCCCTAGTTTTTTTGAGGGAGGGTCCTGTGTTTGACTTGGGAGCAATTTCTCCAAATGGATTAGTTTTATGCATACTATGATAGTCATGAACTTCACTCCTAAGCCAAGGTATGTGGAGTATGATCTCACGCTCTCAAATTTACTGTTAACACTCGCTGTAGTACTTGCATTGTGCCAAAGAGAGCTTTCTTCTGGAGTTCATAAGACATAACATGCATGGGTAAGTTGTCAAGATGCAATTGGAAGTTCTATTTTATCAGGCCTGTGGCTCCCAATATCATGGGAGCTATTTCTATATCTTTCTGCCTCATTTTCTTGGTCTTTGACTGCATTTCTTGGTACTTCAGGATCTTCTCTTTTTCCACGCGATTCACAAAAAAAATCACCTGGAACCGACACCTCTATTATCAGTGCCATTCTGGTGGCTTTCTCCTTTACCACTATGTCAGGTTTCCTCACATCCAGTTTCTTATCTATCGGAATGGGAATGTCACAAGTTATCATAACTTCTTTATTCTCCATAATTTTCTTAGAGTCATGATCCCAGTGCTTTTCTGGTACAACGATGTTGTAGTGTTTGTAAAGTTTCCAATGGATGAGAAGTACCACCTCATTGTGCCTTTCTGTATAGAAAATTTCTGCCATCAATACTTCACAACCAGCTACAAGGTGAGTAACAGTTTTCAGCTCTTTCTTACAGAATCTGCGCATGTCTGTTTTACCTGTTTTCTAAATGCTCGCTGTGAACCATCTCATCCACAATCTACTGTCCTAGGCTCTCTCTCATCCTTAGGTTTCAGTTCGCCTCTCCTTAACTACTCATGTGTCCTTGTTTGATCAACAAATGGCTCCTGGAATAATGCTTTTTATTTCCCACTGCATTTACGCATGTGCCACTTTTTGCTCCTCGTTTGCTGATCTAATTCTTTAAAGCGTTTTCTCTCTTGTTTTGCAAATTTTGTGGCTTCCTTCCCTGTATATGCTGGTGGATTCTCATCCATTCCTTCTGCTCATTGGAACCCCTGTCCTAGCTTAATAATGGAGATGGATTCTGGTTGTTTACTTTCTACTGCAACACTTTTTGGGCATTCAGATTTTTTGATGCTGTTATGTAGGCGTGGAGGCCTATGGTGGTCGCTCTATATGTATAATTAATTTATATGAGGCCCTTTCCTACTTCAGCTGTAGTGATGTACAGTCTTGCATACACTGATTCTTATAAACCACCTCAAAGGCTTGGAGTTTTCTTGTTCATACATCTAGTTTCTCAAGATATTTCAGAGACCAATCTACAAGTCCAAAGCTATACAGAAGTACAGGGATTGCAAGCTGGTCGATAACTTTTATCTTATTCTTAGATGTCAGTGCACTTATTAAAAATCAGCTTCAATCTCCTGTAATACTTTTTGCTGGTCTTTTCTCTCAATACGTCATGCTGGATTGTT
The DNA here is from genome assembly GCA_033557465.1 of Ichthyophis bannanicus. Taxonomy (NCBI): domain Eukaryota; kingdom Metazoa; phylum Chordata; class Amphibia; order Gymnophiona; family Ichthyophiidae; genus Ichthyophis; species Ichthyophis bannanicus. The sequence continues at coordinate 666,408,864 of CM066033.1, forward strand.
GCTCCTTCCTCTGCTCCTAGATATTTATACATACCTTCCTGTTCAAGTTCCTTTCTGTTATAGGCATTGTTTAGTGAGATGTTTTCAGTAGTGCTCAATTTTCCTCCACTGAAATTTGCCTTTAACACATTTATCTAGACAAAATGTCATCCTGATGGTCATCAGAGAAGTTTTGTTGAGGGAGGATCTTCTGATTTTGAGTGCTGTCTACCCTGTTGCTTTGGATATGACTTACTGAGTGGGGTTTTACCACGGTCTACATCTGTTTCGAACACCCTTTAGTAGCCTTGTGATCTCTCTCCAAGGAGCCTTTGAATTGTTTGTGCCCTCTCTTTTTTTGAGGTGGGGGGCAATCAGGACCTGAGAATATGGGAGTGTCAGCTTGGTGGAGTGGGCAGCGTGCTCTGATCATCTGAGCTGCCATTGGTGCGGGGCGAGCATTCAGATGGCCAGATGGTTTCAGTGTTTTCGTACCCTCCTCGCCACTAGTGCCTTTTCCCAACCTAATGGGTGGAGGAGTTCTGTCTGTTGCAGCATCTCTGCCTCTACAGATGCCTGAGATGGTCCCAGGGAGGTGGCTGTGGCTGAAGTCGACATGCTATGCTGCTGTTTGAGCATTCCTTTCTGCTCCTTTCTGCTATATGGCTTTCACTGGGAAGGAAAGCTGTAGCCAGTCTGGTGGAGAAAAAGGTCTGAAGGAAAGAAGGAGGCTAATATAGAGGAGACTGAGGATGTGTAGAGGCTTTAAAAGGAGGGGTTTCCTAAGCTGGAAGAATATGCCGCATGCCAGTTCTGCCTTGGAGACACCATCCAGTGTACCTGCTTCCCCCCTGCCTGTCAACAGAAAATGTATTTTCCTTAGGGGTATTGTTACATCATCTAGATATTACAATAGGTGATTTATAAATTAATAAATGAATGGAGTTGTGAGCCAGAGAAGCCAACTTTGAAAAGTCATTTGAGAGGTGTGCTCGATATAGCTTCCAGTCCTCCTTGGGGGTAAATAACCACAGGCTACCAACTTCTTAACTAAACTGGTGTTCCAGTGTAATAGTGGGACTTGCACACTCTTCTCTTTACTAAGGAAGACTCTTCCTCTCTCTCATTGTATTAAGTGCTCATGCAGTGTATGGAATAAACGATATTGATTAAAGCCAAACTGTTGTTTTTATTCACAATACCACAGTCTATGGGATCAACAAGGAGAGAACTGATATTTATTCTCCAACAGAGATCACTTTCTAAATTGTTTGACAGCACTTCATGCAGAAGGAACATAAATCCTTGGCGCTTCACATCCTTTTAGTGATCTAACTGTAGTCTATCTCTCTTGTAAGCATAAGATCCACAGTACTTGCTTATCTAGCGTTATTTGTGTACTTCTCAGCAGGGGAGAGGTCAGCCAGGATGGTTCTCGTGGACCTCACCAAGAGCTTTCTATCATTCTACTGTGGCGTCTCATCTACTTCCACTTAAAGTTCAGATTTCTGTTTCTCACCTACAAATGCATTTACCGTGTAGCTTCTTAATACTTATCTTCTCTCTCCCTGTGCTCTTCTCCTGAACTCTATTGATCTAGCAAATTGCTCTTATTTGTGCTCTTTTCCTCCTTCGCAAATTCCTGTCTCCACTCTGTCTTGCAACGCCATTTGCGTGGAACAGACTTCTTGAGCCTGTGCATCATGCTCCCTCTCTAGCTATTTTCAAATCAACACGGAAAACTCACCTTTTTTAGGTGACTGGGTTAGCCAGTACAGAAAACACTACCTGTGGAGCACAAGTATCTGGGGAGCTGTGTGCATGCAACAGAAAGTTACCAGAAGTGCCAGGCCACCGTAGAGCTTGGGGCATAGCTGCTTAGCTGGCCCGTTTAGGGTAGCACCCCCTCCCACCCCCCTCCCCCCACACACACTTTTAAGACAAATGGGGCTTTGTGCTAGTTGAATGGTGTACAGATCTTCTTTTTCTGACAAAATGCTTTATGGACTCTTTGAGCAAAACCAGGATAGGCAAAAAGCTTCCCGGTATCACACCTCATCCTGTACCTGGTTAGGGGGCTGGATGGCTGCAAGGTTAACATGCAGAAAAGGCTTTTTCCAGCTGAGATCCGGGGTTTTTCTCCTTTCATGCTTCCCCACAGAGAACCTGGCTTTTCTCCAAGCTTATATTGCTGGGATTCATGAGTTTTCTGCTTATATACCCTTTCCAAATAAGCTACCACATCGTCATGCTGATTTAGTCCAGATGAGTCTCCCCTGATTTGATCCAGGGGCTTTAATTAGCTTCACCTAGAGACTGCCATGCAGAAAGCTGAGACTCTCTACTGGTGAGGCAACCACGCTCAGCCTAAATCTTGGGGTTGGAGCACCTCTAGGGATTTAATTATTTCTAAAACCACAAGAGCTTGATTCAAACCAGATGTACAGATTGTGATGTGTACTGTGAATAATCTGGCTCATGAACCAGGGTCTGCCCTATTTGAAAGCAAGGGTTCTGCCTCTGAGCCACTATGTGAAAGGCAATTAATTGGAAGATATATCCTTCCTCCTGCAAGGGAACATAGTGGAGCAGCAGAAAGTGCTCTATTTAAACCAGTGCTGCAGTTAACCTGTTTAGTTTCCATATCATCCTGCTAGACGAGTCCAGATAAGTGGGTTGTGTTCTCCTATCAGCAGATTGGTGGAGATAAAGAACCAATGAAAAGCCCAGGTTTCAATGACATCATTCTTATGCCTCTATTCGCCTCAGCCAGAGGTCCCTTGTCCCTTCAGTATTTCTTTGTCTCCAGCAGATGGTGGATGGATTTTCTCCTCTCTGAAGAAAGTCTGAGAGGAAAAGATAGTTCCTTTGCGTCCCTCTAGTCCAGTCCCGGAAATGTAGAGTTGTCAACCTCCACCAGCAGCTTTGGAGACTGAAAGATGTCATCGTCATGATGTCACTGGTACAAATAGGCTAGATCCGCCCCCTTTCACCAGTACTTTCAGTCTCCAAGCAGCTTGGAGGTTCTGAGCCCGGGACTGGGCTCAGAGGAACAAATAAGCAGAGCTTTAATTCTTTGGTTAGGCTCCCCTTGGTGATAGGAATTTATTTTTTGCCTTAGTTTTTAGGTGCCTGCTGCTGCTGACAGAGATCCTTTATTGCTGGGGCTGTTTCTCTCTTCTCTGTTCTCTCTCTCTTCCCCCCCTCCCCCTCCCTCCTTCCTCTGTCTCTAACGGTGCCCCAGCATATCAGCGAGCATTGCAGTTGCACAGAAGGGTGCCTGCATTTGCCTCCCTGCTCCCGAACCCACTTAGAAGGGTGAGGAGCAGGTTGAGGGTAACAGAGACCGACGGCAGCAGGCAGTGGTTGGTACCACGGGGATTCTTGTCTCTCCAGGAGCTGATGCCGCTTACAAGGCTGTGCTCCTGAGGGGTTCAGCGCTGCCCTTCTTCACTCTCCTATCGGCGTCGCGGTGAGTACATCAATCCTCAGGGGTCTTTTGGGGGAGTGCTTGTGTGCTTGGAGCGCGGCTTAGGCAGTTCGGCACGAGTGAGGGAGGCCTGACCGCGTGGTTTTTTGGCGCCGCGAACGTTGCGGCGGCCATTGTGGGTGCCGGTTTTTCTTTCTGCACAGTTGATTTTTAGGAGTTTGAAGCTTCGTTTTGGGAAACGAGTGTCAGGGGGCAGCTAGTTAGGGTGTGCTTAGTGGAATTCAGTAAAAAAAAAAAAAAAACGCGTTTTTAATAGAGCTGCTCCTTGCGGCTGCTAACCGGCTACTCCCTTACAGCGCTGTTTATAGACCATGCCAGCCAAGCCACGCTGCCTCGTCTGTGGGGTGAGGCGCGGAGAGCTTTTGGACTCGGGCGTTTGCAAGACCTGTTCTTTGGAGGCCCTGGGCATGGAAAAGTCCATGGGGGAAGGCTCTAAAGTTCTGGCTGAGACTTCTCTGGACGGCAGGGGGTCCAGTCCCCCTTCCTTATCTGCTTCGGAACCGGTGGCGGGCCCATCCTCCGCTGGCTGCGTTCCCTTGCTGCCGGAAGGGACCCAGGGGGCCGGGGTGCCTGGGTTCCCTTCAGAATTTTTCTCCTTGATGCAGAAGGCGTTTGCCTTGCTGCAGCCGGACCGGGTTCAGTCCCCCAGTCCTCAAAAAGGCAAGAGAAGGCGGTCGTCCAGCCCTCAGGACGGGGAGGTGGCGTTGCCTAAAAGGCGTCGGGGTGATTTGGCCCTGGCGTCGCCAGCTCATTTGGAGGAGGACCTGGGGATACTGGACCTAGAGGGGGACGTCTCGGATGAGGACTTGGAAGACGGTGAATTGTTGGAGGAGGAGCAGCAGAGCAGAGTGGTCCGCGTGTTTAGGCGGGAAGAACTGCCTGCTTTGATTTCCGAGACGCTAAAGGTGTTGAACATGCCCGCGGGGTCCACGTCCTCTGAGGAGGTGTTGGAGGATCCGCTCTTGCAGGCCGTGCGCACGTCACAGCGAGTGTTCCCCATACACAGAGTCTTTCGGAATATGATTCAGGAGGAGTGGGACTCCCCGGAGTCGGCGTTAAGGGGACCCGGGCATTGGACCGGTTTATACCCGCTCTCTGAGCAGGATAAGCTGCTTTTTCGGTCCCCGAAGGTGGATGCCGCTGTAGCGGCGGTCACGAAGAAGACCACCATTCCGGTGGAGGGAGCGGCAGCATTGAAGGATGGGCAAGATAGGAAGTTGGACACCTTGCTGAAGCAGGTGTTTGATATGGGCGCCCTTTCCCTGCAGGCCTCCATAGCGGGGGCGTGGGTGGCGAGAGGCTGTTTGCGCTGGTCTCAACGTCTTCAGAGCTCCCTCTCGGAGGACCAAACAGCGGATGTGTCTCGGCTAGAGTCCGGCACGGCTTACCTGTCCGATGTTCATTATGATCTTATTCGTGGTCTGGCGAAATGTCTGGCTTCGGTGGTAGCGGCTCGCCGTTATTTATGGCTCCGTAATTGGTCGGCGGATAGTTCTTCCAAGGCCCGGCTCAGTAAACTTCCTTTCCAGGGTAAGCTGCTCTTCGGAGAAGATCTTGAGAAGTTGGTTAAGGACCTCGGAGAATCCAAAGGGGGGCGTCTCCCGGAGGATAAGCCGAAGCAGACTCGAGGGGCTTCAGGGTCTAGAGGCGTCTCGAGAGATTTTCGTAGATTTCGCACTCCTCGCTTTCAGCAGTCGCAGCGGAGCCAGTTTCCGACACGTGGTCAGTCCTTTCGAGGGTTCCGAGGTGCGGGCAGGGGGTTTGGTACCTTCCAGTCCTCCGGGGCCAAGAAGTCACAATGAGATACGGCGGGCCCAGGTGGGGGAGGTTCCCGTGGGAGGCAGGTTGCGGGAATTCTACCCGGCTTGGGTCCAGATTACCTCAGACCAGTGGGTCTTAGAGGTCATTCGGGAAGGTTACGCCCTAGAATTTCAGCGTCCCGTCGGAGATTCCTTTGTTCTTTCCCCCTGCAGGGCCCCTCGGAAGCTCCGAGTGGTTGGAGACACCTTACGGCGTCTTCAGTGGCTCCGTGCTGTGGTGCCCGTTCCGGTCGACCAGTGCGGCGCCGGTCGATACTCCATTTATTTCGTAGTTCCCAAAAAGGAGGGTACGTTTCGTCCGATCCTCGATCTCAAGCGGGTAAATCGTTGCCTTCGGGTGGCCCACTTCCGCATGGAAACCTTGCGGTCCGTCATTGCGGCGGTTCGCGAGGGAGAATTTCTGACATCCTTAGATCTGACAGAGGCCTATCTTCATATCCCCGTGCGAAGGGAGCATCAACGTTTTCTCCGTTTTGCGGTGCCGATGAGACACTTTCAGTTCCGGGCGTTGCCGTTCGGTCTGGCGACCGCTCCTCGGACGTTCACGAAGATTATGGTTGTGGTGGCGGCCGCTCTGCGCAGAGAGGGGATACTGGTACACCCTTACCTGGACGATTGGTTGATTCGGGCGAAGTCGAGAGAGGAGAGCGTGGTAGCCACCACTCGGGTGGTGGAATTGTTGGAAAGCCTCGGTTGGGTAGTCAACGGGGCAAAGAGTCGGCTGACTCCCTCTCAGACCCTGGAATACTTGGGGGCGCGCTTCGAGACTCAGCAAGGCCGGGTTTTTCTTCCCCACATAAGGGCGCAGGCCTTGAGAGATCTGGTGCGTCGGTTTCTGGGGCTTCGGGCGCCGACGGCTTGGCAGTACCTGCAGTTGCTGGGCACCATGGCGGCTACGATAGACTTGGTGTTGTGGGCCAGGGCTCACATGCGGCCGTTGCAGAGTGCTCTGCTCAGGCGGTGGTCTCATCAGAGGGATGTGTTGTCGCAGTGTCTGCCCTGTCCGGCGGCGGTGAGGGGCAGCCTGCAATGGTGGTTGCTTCCCGACAGCCTGACGCAGGGTGTACCTTTGGAGCCTCCGCGCTGGCGATTGCTCACCACCGATGCGAGTCTCGCAGGATGAGGGGCTCATCTCGAGGGCTCCTTTGCGCAGGGGACTTGGTCGCGGGAGGAGCGGCTATGGTCCATCAACCGTTTGGAGATGCGTGCAGTGCTTCAAGCTCTGCAGGCGTTTCGGCAGGTGCTGGGGCTAGCGGCGGTGCGCGTGCTGTCGGACAATGCGACCACGGTGGCTTATATCAATCGGCAAGGTGGCACGGGCAGTGCGTCTCTGGAGGAGGAGGAGAGTGTGCTGCTGGCCTGGGCGGAACTGAACCTGCAGGCCCTATCAGCTCAGCACGTCGCGGGCGTCGACAATGTCGAAGCGGATTATCTGAGCCGCCGCCGAGTGGATCCGGGGGAGTGGCCCTCCACTCGGACGTCTTCGCGATGATTGTGCGCCGTTGGGGGTTGCCTGTGATGGATCTCATGGCGACCTTGGAGTCGGCGAAGGTGGAGCGTTTTTTCAGCAGGCGGAAGGAGTGGATGTCCGAGGGCCTGGATGCCTTGGCGCAGAGGTGGCCTGCGGAGGGTCTTCTGTATGTGTTCCCTCCCTGGGCGCTCATCGGCAAAGTGATACAACGCATCGAGTGGCACACGGGTCAGGTGGTGCTGGTGGTGCCGGATTGGCCCAGACGGCCGTGGTATGCCGATCTGGTTCAGCTGTTGGCCGACCGTCCGTGGCGGCTCCCGCTTCGGGTGGATCTGTTGCTTCAAGGCCCCTTGCGAATGCCTCAGTGGATCGATTCTCGATTACGGCTTGGCTCTTGAGCGGGCGCAGTTAATGGCCCGGGGGTACTCGGCGTCGGTTATAGCCACTCTTCTGCGATCGCGCCGGAGGTCGACTTCCCTGGCGTATATACGCGTTTGGCGTGTTTTTGAGGCCTGGTGTTCCGATAGGTCCCTCAATCCTCTCCGAGCTTCCGTCTCCAGCGTCCTCTCCTTTTTGCAGGCAGGATTGGAGAAGGGGCTTTCGGCCAGTTCCCTACGGGTGCAGTTGGCAGCTCTTTCCTGTTTTCGCGGCAAGATTCAGGGTCAGGTGATAGCGACGCCCGTCGATATTCGGCGTTTCCTGCGAGCAGCTTTGCTGCTGAGACCGCCGAGGCGTTCGGTTATTCCTCCGTGGGATCTCAATGTGGTCTTGGACGCCCTGATCGGGGAGCTGTTCGAACCCCTCGGTAGGGCTTCGCTTAAGGATTTGACGCTCAAGACTGTGTTTCTCGTGGCTATTTGCTCCGCCCGGAGAATTTCGGAGCTGCAGGCGCTGTCTTGCCAGGAGCCGTTTTTGACCTTCTCGGCGGACAAGGTGGTCTTGCGTACGGTTCCCGCCTTTTTGCCGAAGGTGGTGTCCGCTTTCCATGTGAATCAAGTGGTATCGCTGCCGGTGTTTTCCGCGGGGCAGAGGGCTCAATCGGGTGGTCGTTTGCACCAGTTGGATGTGCGGAGAGTGCTCAAGAAGTATCTCCGGCGTACGGCGTCGTTCCGGAAGTCGGACAGGCTTTTTGTAGCCTTCGGAGGCCCACGGAAGGGCGAGGCGGCGGCGAAGTCTTCCGTTTCTAGATGGCTGAAGGAAGCGATTGCTTCCGTTTACATTTTGAGAGGCCAGGAAGTTCCGGTCGGTTTGCGGGCCCATTCCACGAGAGCTCAAGCAGCGTCCTGGGCGGAAGTCAGCCTGGTTCCGGCGGCGGATATTTGTAGGGCGGCGACCTGGTCCTCGTTGCATTCCTTTGCTAGACATTACCGCTTGGATGTGCAGGCGCGCGGAGATGGTCGTTTTGGGTCAGCCGTCCTTCAGGCTGGGTCAGGGCCCTCCCGTTGATCTGTACTGCTCTGTTACGTCCTCTACATTTCCGGGACTGGACTAGAGGGACGCAAAGGAAGAATAAATTAGACTTACCTGCTAATTGTTGTTCCTTAAGGAACTCTAGTCCAGTCCCGGATCCCTCCCGTTCGGTGGGTGTAGACCAGCCTGAAGTGATGGGTCAGCTGTGGAATCCTTCTCTGTAAGAAAAACAACGAAAAAACAAAACAAAAAAAACCACATCATAACCACAGGGTCCCGCTGTGAGGCACAGGGATGAGAGACGTTCTCAGAGGGGATCTCTGTAGGGTTGCAGCATGCGGCTATGGTGCTTAGGTACCCATTCTTTTACAGGGCACTGCCTGTTCTTTCTGGGCGGCCCTGTGTTGTTCATTAGTGTTCTATACCTATCTGTAGATGCGGTTCATTATGGATGTTTTTGAGTTAACTACTTATTTGTTGCTCTGCTGAGTCTGCTTTGTCAATAGGTGCTGGTGAAAGGGGGCGGATCTAGCCTATTTGTACCAGTGACATCATGACGATGACATCTTTCAGTCTCCAAAGCTGCTGGTGGAGGTTGACAACTCTACATTTCCGGGACTGGACTAGAGTTCCTTAAGGAACAACAATTAGCAGGTAAGTCTAATTTACTCATTAAACACTTGTGAACAAACACCTTGAGAAACAAAGGTGGCTCTCTCACTTGAGCACAACGTGGGAGGCTCCACTGGACTGCTGTCGTTTTGGTAGTCACAGGAGGAGGGAAACACTGGTTCAGCTCCATGCTCTTATCATGATAACAGCCTGTTGAGCAGCCACAAAATTGAAAGGATCTGGAAGAGTGCAGTAACCTCACACAATCTCAGTGCCCTCTCCCTCCTCCTCTGTCTCCCCCTGCTCTCTCCCGAAGATTGCAGAAGGCTCTCAGAGGGATCTGCCTGCCAGCCACCTTAAACGCAGTACTGCACAGCCAGCTAGTAACAGTTTCAGGGGAATAGAACTGAGTCCGGCACAAATCCTCTGCCTGGGACTCTCAGGGAGTGAGTACCAAAATTTGACCTAGTCATTGTCCTTGTTGGGGGTTCATGATGCCTTCTTCCTGGGACGCAATTCATGGTAGACCGCTGGGGATCGTTGGCATGGTGTGGGAGTTTCCCGCCATTTTCTGCACATGTTAATAGTGTTTTTACCTATTGTGCACCTGGTGGTTGTGCATTCCCCCCAAGTGGCTCCAATGCATGCTCCTTGCCTAGTGCCTGTAATGTGCGTTGCATAAAAATGCAGAACATGTGCCTTTGGGCCACCGCAGCCTTAGCACGTGCTGTTGTGATACTTGCCTAGCTCTCTATATCTTCTTCCTGGAAACATTGTTTGACCTGTGGCAAGCGAGGTATCTCATCCCTGGATTCTGGATTCTTATCTTCTTGCATGGCAGCTTTGGATTCATCTCTGGAGGGCCTGATTTCCCCTTCCGAGCTGGGGGATACAGTTAGTGACCTTGCCTGCCTCAGGGCAGGAGGTGATGGATGGCGCTATGGGTAAGGATATTCAGCCAGCTGGAGGATCCGACAATCATGCTGTGAGCCTCTTATCATCCTCTAGGGGGTCTGTTGTGGCTGTGCCCCCTGGCGTTGAATAGTCATGTCCAAGAGGAGAGCTTCCAGACTCCAAATTGTCCTCCCCGGAGTTATTTTCCTTTTTTGCAGCATGCTTGTTCCTTTTGGCATGGAAATTCAGACCCTGTGGCCTCTGGGTGATCTCAGATGCAGTCTCATATGGGGCAGGCTGAGAGTAGAAGCTCTGTTCGAATTGGGTGCCCCCCTAAAGATGAGGAACAGCTGAGAGCTGTCTGGGATTTTGACTATGACTCAGATTCAGATGGCTCAGTACTGGGCTTTAATGTGGATGAAGAAGTACTCTCATCTTTAGAGGATTGTGCAGAGGCCAGAGTGATCCACCTATCTTGGAAGAAGGAGCTGGTGGCGTTGATTACCAGGGTATCATCTGTTTTGATTTTCACAAATGCTTCTAGCATGGAGAAGGAGCAGAAGGTATACCCGCCCCTTCAAGGGGTGTGAAAATCCACTACTGTCTTCCTGTTCCCGGATGTGATCAAGGATATGATCTGGTTGGAGTGGAACTCTCCCAACTTCCTGCTTAAAGGGTTAAGGGTGTGTAAGAAGATCTCTATTCTTCAGCATTTCTGGTCGAAGGCTGGGCAGTTCAAGTGTTTTCAGACTCCATGGCTGTGGCTTATGCCAATCAGCAATGTGGCACAAGCAGTATTGGGATAGCTCTGGAGATGGGTCTCCTGTTTGCCTGGGTGGAGACAGGGAGGACAGTGTGGAAGCAGACATCCTCAGCCGGTACTCTCTGGACCCTGAAGAATGGGAATTGAGTTAGGAGGTGTTTCCGTTGATTTTGCACTGCTGGGGTTGCTCCAAAATGGATCTGATGGTGACCCACTCCAATGCCAAAGTTTGCTGCTTCTTCAGTCACCACACGGAGATGGGGTCTGAGGATGTCGACACCCTGACCAAGTCAGCAACTGCCGTACATGTTTCCTCCATGGCCCCTGGTGTGGCGTATGATTCAATGTATAGAAGGCCACCTGGCAAGGATTGTTCTGGTGGCACTGGATTGGCCAAGGACAGCGTGGTTCAGAGACCTGATGTGGCTCCTGCAGGTGCTTCCTCTGGTTGCCTCCATCTCAGGATCTACTGCAGCAGGGACCGATCATCCTGGAGGACCCAGCTTCCTTCTTGTTTAAGGCATGGATCTTGAAAGGAGACAGTTAGTGCATAAGGTCTACTCTCCAGTAGGTGGTTCTACTTTGCTCAATGCCCGGAGGAGGTCCATCAAGATAGCATATGTACAGATATGGTGCCTCTTCGAGCGATAGTGTGGCGCATGGCAGTTGGCTCCTGAGGCGGCCAAGGTGTCCTCCCTGTTGGTCTTTCTACAGGATGGCCTAGAAAAGGGACTTTCCCTTAGCTCCCTGAAAGTTCAGGTGGCAGCTCTGGCCTGTTTCAGTGGTCCGGTGGTGGGCAAGTCTCTGGTCTTGCACCTAGACGTCTCGCATTTCTCAGGAGTTCAGTGTCTGTATCCTCCTCTTTGGTCTGTAATCCCTTCCTGGGATCTGTGTCTGGTGCTCAGGGCCCTGATGGCAGTGCCCTTTGAGCTGTAAGCATACTGCCTTAAAGGATTTGACGCTCAAGGCTGTCTTCTTTGTCGTGATTTGTTCCGCTAGGTGGATTTACACTTTGGCTCTGTCTCCCAAGATCCTTATCTCTCCTTTTCGAAGGAGGCCATTTCCATGCGGCCTGTGCCTTCCTTCTTACCCAAGGTGCTTTCTCCCTTTCATGTGAACCAGGTTTTCTAACTATCCTCCTTCCCAAAGGAGCAGTATCAGGGGAAGGATAAGGATCTAGGCATAGTGGATGTCCAGAGAGTGCTCCTCTGGTATCTGGAGGTTACAAATTTCTTTTGTAAATTCAACCATATTTCTGTGCTGTTTGCTGCCCCACACAAGGGTGAAGCGGCAGTCAAGTCGACTTTGGGGTGCTGGATTAAAAAGGCCATTGTCTTGGCATATCTGTTGCAGAACCAGCTGGTTCCGGATGGTTTGCATGCCCATTCTACCCAAGCACAAGTATCCTTTTGGACAGAGTGGAGCTCAGTAGCCCCTGCAGACACCCAAGCAACAAGTAGTATATTTTAGTCATACTGGACTACGCTACCCGATACCTGGAGGCCATTGCTTTAAGGAATATGAAGATTACTATGATCGTGAATGCTCTTTGGGAAGTATTCTCGAAGGTGGGAATATCCATTGAGATCCTCGCAGATCAAGGAACAAGGTGATGAAACAAGTATTTGCCTTGGTCAAGGACAAGATGCTGCAAACATCAGTATATCACCCACAGACGGATGGCCTCAATGAGCGATTCAATAAAACTCTGAAACAGGTGTTTAAAACGTTTGTGCAGGAAGATGGGAAGAATTGGGACATTCTCCTACCCTATTTGATGTTTGCCATCCATGAGGTACCTCAGAGTTCCATGAGGTTTTCACATTTTAAGTTGCTCTTTGGAAGATGGCCAATATCCACACGAGTTTAGAGTATTGTATATAGTATCAAGTTAACTTGTACATAGTTCCCCCGGTTTTCCCATGTGTTATTTTCCCTGTTCATTGTAAACTCAATGTTCCCTGTATGCATTGCAGTATGTTTTGTTTGATGTACACCGCGCTGATTATAATAGCGCGGTATAGAAAAAATGTCAAATAAATAAATAAATAAGAGGCATATTAGATGTGGTAAGGGAAACCTGGGAAGAAGAACCCCATGCTGGGCGTAATTTGGTGGAGTACATTATACAGTTGCAAGACTGGCCGAGGAAAGCCTGAGAGGTGGAAAAAGCCCAAGCCAAGCAGGCCAGGGGCTACAATCAGGCAGCCATGCACGGCACCTTCTAACCAGGAGAGAGAGTGTTAGTCTTGCTGCCCTCATGTGAGAGCAAGTTACTTTGTAAATGTAGGGGCCCTATGAGGTGGAAGTGAAAGTGAGGATGTTAACTACAAGATTGCCCAGCCAGATAAATGGAGGAAAGCCAAAATTTACCATATTAACCTATTGAAAAAGTGAACACTAGTGAGGGTTATGGTAGCACAGGGAGAAGATTTTGGGCTGGAAATTTCAGCCCTGTTGGATCCAGCTCAACTCCTGATTGGAGACAACTCTCTTCTACCCAGAGAAGAAATGTAGAAGGTTTGATCCACTGGAATCTAAAAGTGTACTCCACCTGCACAGGACAAACCCACCTCATTTGTCATGATATCGTTACTGATTCTAGGGTGGTTATCCAGCAATGACCATATCAGATTCCGGAGACCCAGCAATAGGCCATTGCCAAGGAGCTGGAAGAAATACTTAACTAGGGAATTATAGAAGAGTCTATAAATGACTAGTCGCCATCACCCATAATCTTGATTCCTAAACACAATGGAAGCATCACATTTTGCATTGACGTCCGGAGGGTCAATGCAGCTTCTAAACTGGAAGCTTATCCCATGCCCAGAGTAGATGAGCTAATCAAACGATTCGGTGGAACACGCTTTCTATCAACCTTGAATCTGACCAAGGGATACTGGCAAGTGCCCTTGACTCTGGCTGCCAAGGAGAAGACTACTTTTTTAACACCCCAAGATCTGTTCTAGTTTGGATTACATGGGGCTCCTGCCACATTTCAAATGCCTAGTCGACCACCTACTGAGACCGCACAAGGAGTATGTGGCTGCATACCTTTACAACACTGTCATCTACAGTACAGACTGGACCACCCATCTAACCCAAGTACAAGCTGTGTTGACCAGTCTGCGGAAGGCCGGATTGACAGCCAACCCCAAGAAATGTTTTCTAGGAGATTGGGACATTTATTATGTGGGAGTTCTAATCAGGAATGAGCAGAAACGATCTCAGCTACGGAAGGGGGATGCCATTGCCCAGAGCCCCACTCCTAAATTGAAAAAAGAGGTTTGTGCCTTCCTTGGATTGATTGGCTATTACCTCTGGTTCATCCCTAATTTTGCAGCGGTGGTGGAGCTGTTAACCAATCTCCTCCAGAAGAGAGTTCCTGAACGGATTCAGTGGTCTCTGGACCTGAACCTGGCCTTCCAGCGTGTCAAGAAGGCTGTGTGCTCTGAACCTGTCCTGATTAGTTCTGATTTCTCTCTACCATTTATTGCGCAAATTGATGCCGCAGAGATGGACCTAGGAGCCATTCTGGCCCAGGAAGTCAGAAGTGAAGAAGATCTCATAGCATTTATCAGCAGAAAGCTGCTTCCTTGGGATAAGCATTATGTGATGATCAAGAAGGAAGCCCTGGCTGTCAAGTGGGCGCTTGAGACCTTCATATACTACCTGCTTGGCTGCCATTTACACTAGAAATGGACCACTAACCCCTCAAGAGACTGGCTCAACATATGGAGTCCAATGGCTGTATTATGCAATGGGTTTTGAGTCTCCAACCCTACCAGTTTCAGGTCCGCCATAGGGCTGGTCGGACTCACCTGAACATGGACTTCCTTTCCCGGGTTGGGGGTCCCGGGTGCGGCAGGTGCTCAACAGGGCATGGTTGAACTGAGGGGGAGGGTGTGTGATGGGATCTATAGAATGTTACCCGTCCCTCTCCAAAGGGAGTATCAACAGTCCCATTTAAAAGAGTCTGCAGCCCAGAGTTCGGGGCTGGGAGGGTATGGCTGACGGGGGATAGGTTAAGAACCCAGCAGGCTACAGGAGGGAGAGAGGCCCATTGAGCCAGCAGTTCTTCCAAGGCAAGCTGTGCAAAGGAATTCTGAGGTAAGAATTTTAACTGGGGCTGAAGGAAGAGCCAGGAGAACCAGCTTTGTGGAGGTTTAACAAGCTGGGATAGAATAAAGCTGATTTTGTTTTCCCTGAACTGCTGCCTGTTCCGTGTTTTAAAGAAAACCTCTTTTCACCACATGACACATTACCACAGTACCCCTGTATTTCCAAACCTTTTCCCCAAGAAGGCTTCCCCCATATATTAATGGCAGTTTTTGAAAAGCCCATTACTGCGGGTAAAGCACTATTTTACTTGCAGAAATGGCTTTTAAAATCAACCTTCCTGTTTTTGTGGGAAGTTAAGGGAATCACAACAAGCTTTTGTAAATTGATATGCAGCAGGAACTTGGGAGCGATGGTAACATTTTCAGATAACCTTTTTTGTGTAATGTTTCTCATGTCAGCAGTTTTGGTTCTGATTGGCAGCAGATGATTCTATTTTGTTCTTTTGTCCAACTAGTATAACGCACACAACAACATGAATTAATTTAGTGGTGGTGATCCTTCATTCTTTAAACTTATGATTATAGTATGTGGGGCATTTAGGAAACTCTGGGGACATCTTAATACTTTTGCTATTGTTGGAAACGTGTTAATTTCCCCAAGGAGTTAGATAATCTAGGGCCCGATGTGTAAAGGCATTTATTTATTTATTTTATTTATTTAACCGTTTTTTTTATACTGCTTTATCATTTTAGCCAAACCTGCAAACCATATAAATGCCGCTAAGCAGGATATTCAGCCGCACTAATATGTTTGTGCCACTGAATAGCTGTGGGAGCCGCTAGACGTTCTGGGGGTGAGACCCAGAGATAACTGGTCAGTGGCGAAATTCAGTCACTGCCCAGTTATTTCTCAGTGGCAAAAGTTAGGCAGAAAAGGCTGTCCAAAGCTAACCGGCAGCAGCCAAGCCGGATATTCACTGCCGGTGGCTGGATATGGCGCCAGCATTGAATATTCAGTTTTAGTGTTCAGTGGAGACAGCTAGCCGCTGTAATCATGCTAAGCCCCTGTCACTGAATATCGGGCCCCTAGTATTTAGAGGTTGCACAAATTGGGGTATTACAAAAATAAGACAAATAATTAATACCAAGTCACACTTAGTTGAATGTTCTTACTTTTGCATTCTGAGCCCCCTCATTCATTAGAGTGCACTGATCCTGATCACTGCCCGCATGAGAGGTAAGCTGTAGAAGAAAAACCAAATGGCTGCTCCAGTGGGTAGAAATCTGAGCTCAGCTTCCTGTGTTCTTTGCCTCCCCCTGTCCCATTCCTTTTTTCTCTGCACCTTTTTCTTTCACAGTAGGACACTTCCCAAGTCGAGATTAAGGTAAGGAGGTCCACCTTTGGAGACTGCAGCAACTGTATACTTTGGCAGCATCCAGAACAAGGTATTTGGGGTGGGACCAGCAGATGGTGCGAGCAGGGCCGGCCCATCCATTGAGCGATAATGTTGTTCGCACAGGGCCCCACGCTTCAGGGGGCCCTGCGCAAACTCCATTTTAGCACAGTGGACAGCTTCAGAGGGAGCAGGGGAAGCCCGCGCGAGGCCCCGGCTCCCTCTGCAGCCTCTTACACGGCGCAGGGCTCTTCGGAGGGAGGGGGAGCTAGGACTGGATGGGCTGTAATCAGGGGGGAACTTGGACTGGAAATGGGCTGTGATGGTGGTGGTGGGGGGGAACGGACTGGGAATGGGCTGTGATGGTGGGGGGGAGAAACGGACTGGAAATGGGCTGTGATGGTGGGGGAGGGAAACAGACTGCAAATGGACTGTGATGGTGGGGGAGGCTAGGACTGCAAATGGGCTGTGATGGTGGGGGGAGGCTAGGACTGTAAATGGGCTGTGATGGTGGGGGGGGGCTAGGACTGCAAATGGGCTGTGATGGTGGGGGGGGTGATTGGACTGCAAATGGGCTGTGATGGTGGGGGCAGGGCCGGCCCGGCCCGTCCATTGAGCAAGAATGTTGTTTGCACAGGGCCCCGCATTTCAGGGGGCCCCACGCAAACAACATTCTGCCCATCAGCCCAGGGAAAATTTTAAAAAACAAAACAAAAAACAAATCAGCTGCTGCCGCTGCCACTGTGGCAGCAGCAGAATCAAGTGTCCCGCGGAGCCCCCCGCCTGCCCGGCAGAGCCCCCTGAATCACTCCCCTCGGCGCAGGTTTTCAGAGACGTGAAGAGTGTTTCTCTCTCTCGGCTCTGTTAAGCGCACCGGCGCTGATGGAAAACAGGCATTTTCTGTTTCCCATCAGCCCCGGTGGGCTTAACCGAACCGTGAAAGGGAAACTCTCCCTTCACGGCTCTGAAAGCCGGCACCAAGGGGAGTGATTAAGGGGGCTCTGCCGGGCAGGCGGGCGGCCCTGCGGGACACTTGATTCTGCCGCTGCCATGGCAGCGGCAGCAGCTGGGGTTTTTTTTTCCATGGTCTGATGGGTGTTAGGACTGGTAATGGGCTATGGGGGAGGGGCTAAGACTGAAAATGGGGTGATGGGGGGTTAGGACTGGAAATGGGCTGATGGGGGGTTAGGACTGGTAATGGGTTATAGGGGGACTAAGACTGGAAATAGGCTGTTGAGGGGGTTAGGACTGGAAGTGGGCTGATGAGGGGGTTAGGACTGGTAATGGGCTATGGGGGTTGCTAGGACTGGAAATGGGCTGAGTGGAATGGGGGGCTTGAACTGCAAATAGCTGATGGGGACCAGGGCTTGGAATGGAAATGGGCTTTGAGAGGAGGGAGCTAGGACTGGAAATGGGCTGAGTGTGGGGGGGAAGCAAGGACAGAAAATGGGGCTAGGATAGGACTAGAAATGGGCTGTTGGGGGTGCTAAGATTGGAAATGGGCTGTGGTGGGGGCTTGGATTGAAATGGACTCATGGAGGTGCTAGAACTGGAAGTAGTCTTATGGGGGGCTTGGATTGGAAATGGGCTGAGTGGAGGGGAGCTAGGATTTGACATGGTGGGGCTAGGAAATGACTAGAAATGCTGGTAGGGGGCTGGGATTGGAAATGAGCTGATGGAGGGACTCAGATTGGACTGGAAATGGATGGGGGAGCTAGGACTGGAAATGGGCTGATGCGGGGACTAGAAGGGAGCGGATGCTGGGTGGGGCAGGAACTAGAAGGGAGCTGATGTTGGGGGAGGATTAGAATGGGATGGGGCTGGGAGAGTGAAATGGAGAGGGGAAAAATATTTTGTGTGGGAGGGAAGAAAAATCTACAATTGGCTGGGTATTGGGAGAGTGGGGATTGAGGATGGAGGGGTAAAATTTGAAGTGGATGAAATAGGAATGAGGAAAGAGCAAAAGGAGAAAGATTAGTATGTTAAAGCAGATGTAGAGAGAGAATTGAAAAAAAACGAAGAGAGAAGAAAGGACAAATGGACAGCAGACGATGGAGAGTTAGCAGAAGACACAAAGAAACCAGAAGAAAGTGGCTGGAGCAATTGCAACTGAAAAAAATGCACAAAATGTAGAAAAATATCTCTTTATTTTGAATTTATTAACTGGAATATGTCAGCTCTGGGAAATGTGCATCATTAACGTCTGCGCTTTATTTAGTACAAGAGGAAATTAATTTATAGTTTTATTTCTACAGTGTTTTGTACATTCCAGGTTTGGCTTTTGGGGTTCCCAGTTTAATTATTGTCTTCCTGTTTCTAAATTGTGATTCCTTGTTTGGTGATGGTCTATGTTCTGCATGTGTAACTGAGCTGAGGTATTCTGTTTATGTAATTCATATTTGACATTGCCACTTGTTTTCTTTCCCCAGTAGGTCATGTATTGTTATTCTCTGAAATGTATTGGTTTAATATTTGCAGTGTTGCCTTTTACTAGGTAGAGTATGGTGCTTTGTGAGTCCTGGTAGTGCTGTTACAATATGGTGGGTTTGCTATGGGTTCTAAATGGGCAGTGTTTGTAGTAGTTCCTAATGTGCCTGGCGGTTGGCACTGGATTATAGTAATGTAGAAATCTTTTAGTCTTTCTTTATCCATACACTCATTAAGAGGCATGTTTACTAAAAGTTAGTGTATGGTAACATTATGCAAATATTTATGCAAATGAGGCCCCGCATCGAGTCTCCGCACATGGCCCCACACCCCCCTTGGGCTGCCCCTGGGTGGGGGGGGGAAACCTGGACTGCAAATGGGCTGTGATGGTGGGGAGGCTAGGACTGGAAATGGGTTGTGATGGGAGGGCTAAAATTGGAAATGGGCTGATGAAGAGCTGGATTAGGACTGGAAATGGGCTGATGGGGGCTGGAATAGGACTGGAAGTGGGCTGTTGGGAGCTGGAAATGGGCTGATGAGGAGGCTAGGATTGGAAATTGGCTGATGGGGGAGCTTGGAGTGGAAATGGGTTGATGGGGGACTGGAATGGAACTGGAAAAGAGCATATGGAGGGCTAGGACTGGAAATGGGCTGATGAGGAGCTGGAATAGGACTAGAAATGGGCTGATGGGGACTGGAAGTGGGCTATTGGGAGCTGGAATAGGGCTGGAAATGGGCTGATGAGGGGGCTAGGTTTGGAAATGGGCTGATGGGGGAGCTTGGAGTGGAAATGGACTGATGGGGGACTGGAATGGAACTGGAAAAGAGCATATGAGGGGGCTAGGTTTGGAAATGGGCTGATGGGGGAGCTTGGAGTGGAAATGGACTGATGGGGGACTGGGATGGAACTGGAAAAGAGCATATGAGGGGCTAGGACTGGAAATGGGCTGATGAGGAGCTGGAATAGGACTAGAAATGGGCTGATGGGTGGAACCTGGACTGCAAATGGGTGATGGGCTGGAATAGGACTGGAAATGGACTGATGGGGGCTGGAATAGGACTGGAAGCGGGCTGATGGGAGTTGGAATAGGGCTGTAAATGGGCTGATGGAGCATGGAGTGGAGGGCTGATGGGAGTCTGGAATGGAACTGGAAAAGAGCATATGGGGGGGGCTAGGACTGGAAATGGGCTGATGTGGAGGCTTGGGAGAATGGGACTAGAAGGGGGCGGATGCTGGGTGGGTCTAGAAATATAAGGGAGCTAATTTGGGGGGAGGACTAGAAAGGGATGGGGAATGAGAATGGAGAGGGGAAAATATATTTTGTGTGGGAGGGAAGAAAAGTCTACGATGGGCTGGGTATTGGGAGAGTAAGTGGGGATTGAGAATGGAAGGGAGAAATTTGAGTGGATGATAAAGGAAAAAGGAAAGAAATGGGGGAAAGAGCAAAAGGGGAAAGATCAGTATGTTAAAGCAGATATAGAGAAAGAAAATGGAAAAAAATCGAAAAGAGAAGAAAGGACAAATGGATAGCTTGCAGAAGACCCAAAGAAACCAGAAGAAAGTGACTGGAGCAATTGCAACTGAAAAAGAAAATGCACAAACAATCAAAGGTAGAAAAATACTTTTTTATTTTGAATTTATTAACTGGAATATATCAGCTCTGGGATATGTGCATCGTTAACATCTTTTGTGTTTTGTTTAGTACAAGAGAAAATTAATTTATAGTTTTATTTCTCCAGTGTTGTACATCCGAAGTTTGGCTTTTGGGGTTCCCAGTTTAATTATTGTCTTCCTATTTCTAAATTGTGATCCCTTGTTCTTTGACGGTCTATGTTCTGCATTTTAACCAAGCTGAGGTATTCTGTTCATGTAGTTTCTATTTGACCGTGCCACTTGTTCTCTTTCCCCAGAAGGAGATGCATTGGTATTCTTTGAGATGTATTGGTTTAATATATGCAATGTTGCCTTTTAATAGGTAGGGTTTGGTGCTTTGTGAGTCCTGGTAGTGCTATTATGATACGGCGGGTTTGCTGTAGGTTCTAAATGGTCAGTGTTTGTAGTACTTCCTAATGTGCCTGGCGGTTGGCACTGGAATATAGTAATGTAGAAATCTGTTAGTCTTTCTTTATCCAGACACTCATTAAAAGGCATGTTTACTAAAAATGCATGTTAACATTATGCAAATATTTATGCAAATGAGGCCCTGCAATTAATCTCCGCACATGGCCCCGCACCCCCCTTGGGCCGCCCCTGGGTATGAGGCCTTATTGGCATAGGAATCACTCACACTTTCACTCTCTAGTCCAGTCCAGATGATTGATCTGAACCCCATGCATTTATTGAAGTACTTAAATATTAGAACAAGGTGAAAATGAATAAAAATAAAAACTGCACAGCTTAAAAGATTATGCAGTTTGCACAGGTTTTCATTGCGGAGATAGACATTTGCAAATTTCAAGCTTCAACTTCACCCTTCACTTCAAAGGCACTGTGGGTGGAAACTCTAGCCTCCCTAAGCCTTTCCCGTACTCTTTCCTTCCTTCCCTTTAGAAACGTGCAGTCACCAGTTATCTCTAAATGACAAGCAGAGGTTCTCAAACCACTCCTCGGGGGCTGCTTGGCTGGTTTGGTTTTCAGGATAGCCACAATAAATACGCATGGGATAGATATTCATGCAGATCTCTCTCATGCACATTCATTGCAGATATTCTAAAAAGCCAATCAACTAAGTGGTCTCTGAAGTCGGATTGGGAACTACTTTGTTAAAGGATCAGAAGAGCTCCCTTTTTCTCCTGGTCTTCATGAGACCTCCAGTAACTGCCTACCTCCCTACTACAAAACTAGTATTCCATTGATTCAATTAGCCAAATAACAAATGACGTCCTTGGACCAAACTAGTTATAAGTTCATAACTTCCTTCTTCCTTGGTGGGGACTCCTCCTACTCTTAATTCACTAAACAGCTTTGAGTCCTGTGCTCCTGTCAGTGGGGGGTGGTGCAGCACAATCATGGGTGGCTCAAGGCAATCTGCTGCCTGAGGCGAAGAATGAAATGGTGCCCCCCCCCCCACCTTAGAGGGGGAAGGGCTTTTTCAGAAATCCAATCAGAGATTGAACCAAATCAAAAAGCCGATTCGATTATACGGAGGAAATGCAAGATGTTTGCACACAGGGCCATATCGAACTGCAATCACACCCTGTGCGACTTGCAGCTCGGGCGCACGCCCCCCTCTCCCCCCCATACCTCCATCCAGCGTTGCCTGCTCTTTCCCTGCTGCTGCCGCCCTCTGTTTTTTTCACGGCAACACTGGCAGCACGGAAAGATCAGGCAGCGTTGGACGGAGGTATGGGGGGGAGGGGGGTATGCGCCCAATCTGAAAGGCACCGGCACTTTAAGCAAATTTGTCCCTCCCTACTCTGACATCGCGTCAGAGGAGGGAGGGACCAGACCTGCTTAAAGTGCTGCAAAAAGGCTTGGGGAGCGCATTTCGTCTTCCTGCTATTGTCCTGCCAGCGGCGGCAGGGCAACAGCACACAGCTGAAATGCGCCCCCCAAGCCTTTGCACCCTGTGCGGCTGCACCACTTGCACAGGTCTAGGTATGGTCCTGTTTGCATACCAAGGAACTAAAAGACAGCAAGAACCAACAGCACAGTTTATAAAACTAAATTATAACTCATTTTATGTTGTTGTTATAAACTGTGTTATGGTTCTTGCTTTTTCTTTTTCAATATATATTTTGCATCCTCAGTAGGTGCAGAGCAGAACCAGGACATTCATCCACAGAACTCAATATTAAAAAAAAAATCTGATTCTGATCATCTCACTAACAACAACAACAACTACTATTCTCCAGTACCAGGCATTTTGTGAACTAATACAAAACCCTACAACAAAGCAAACCTACCATACCATATCAGCACAAACTTCCAAAACTCACATAAGGAGCCCATCCAAAAAAAGCGTCACTGTAAATACTACAGTGGGCCCTGGAACATCCAAACACCTATTTGAAAAGCTGAACAAGTCAAATTACTACAGTACAGTATAGATCTTTATGTACAAACTCCATGTTAACAGAACACCTGACCTCAGTCACACACTCAGAACATCGATCCTCACCAAGTACAGAATAAATAACCACAATCTAAAGTAAAAATAAAAATATACAGACAAAATTTAAATTGAATCTCCAAGAAGCCAGAATCCACATGCAGTGCAACATCAGATAAATAAGAGATGCAGTTCCCCAATACTGTGTAAAATATAAAAATAGCACAAAGTTCAATCATTATAAAATGAAATACAATTATTTTTTCTACCTTTGTTGTCTGACCATTTTATTCTCTGATCGTGCTGGTCCCGATGTGAGGCTTCTGCTTTCCTGTCTACTCTTAGCTCTATTTCTGTGATCTATGGTCCATGTTCCATCTGCCATTTCTTATCTCTTCTTTTGTTTTCTTCACTTCCTTCCATCAGCCCATTTCTAGTTCCAGTAACCCTCCCCAGTATCAGCCCCCTTTCCAGTCCTCCCCTCCCAGTACCTTCCAGTGTCAACCGCCTTGCATTTCCATGACTGCCACTGATGTCCATTCCCTTCCATTTCCCCTCCTTCCCTCCTTCCAGCCCCTTCTAGTCCAAATACCATCCCAGATATCAGCTCACATCCACTCAGTGCCACCCCCCCCCAGTCAGCTCCCTTCCAGTCACCCTACCCTCTGTCCATCTCCCTTCCAGTGCCATTTGCATGTCAGCTCCCTTCCAGCCTCCTCCCCATTACCCAACCACCTACCACTCCCATCCCCAAGTGTCAGCTCCCTTCCAGTCCCCCTTCAGTACATCCCAGGTGTCAGCTCCTTTCCAGCCCTCTCCTTCCCCCGTGTCAGCTCCCTTCCTGCCCCCTCCTTCCCCTGGCAGACCCTCTCAGTACCCGCTCCCTTCCAGTCGTATTCTACCATCCTCCAGCATCAGCCCATTTGTAGACCTAACCCCTAGTTTTCTTCCAGGGCCAGCAGCACTCTCCTCCTCTCTCCCATTAGCCCATTTCCAGTCCCAGCTCATTTCCAGTGCTAGCCCCCCATCTTCCCATTACCAGTCCTAACCCCCCAATCAGCCCATTACCAGTCCTAGCCCCCCCCCCCGATCATCCCATTTCCAGTTCTAACCCTCCCATCAGCCAATTTCCAGTCTTAGCCCCCCCCCCCCATAGCCCATTGCCAGTCCTAACCCCCCCCCCCCCCCCATCAGCCCAGGGAAATTGAAAAAATAGCCAAATAGTCCATCTCATCTTTTCTTTTTTCAAACTGGATGTTTATGTGGGTCACAGAGTCGGCTCAACCATTAGGCAGACTAGGTAGCTGTCTAGGGTGTCAACTTCTAGGGAGTGGCAAAGAGCAAGGCATTCACAGCTAAATAATAGATTTTGGCAGCCAGGAGGGGTGTAAAGCTTACGATTTGCCTAGAGCTCCAACACTTTGAACCAACTCTGGGGCTGGCCCTAGAGGATCATTTTATAAAGGTTTTTCCACGTATAAGGCCTGCTTTTTATAAAATTGTGCAGCAACAAGATGGCATTGGCAGGGCTTCACAAATCCCAGGTGCCAGGTCGCCATGGCATCTAAAAATTGAACCCTGGCACCTGGCATTTCATGCTGCTGCTGTGGAAGTAAAGGCTGCCAATGTCTGCTTGCATCCACACCAGCAGGAACAGCCGGTGCAAGTCTTGCAATACTTGAGACCACAAGACTTGCTCCTGAATTTATGAAACCATGCAGCTCCAAGATAATAAGACTCACGATGGAAGCAAGCGGGAATCTCCTCCACTGCTGTGTGCCCTCCTGCCTCTAATCCCAGTGCTCCTGTGCTTCATCCCCAGAGGTGGAGAGACACTCTTTCACCATCTCCAACCCCCCCACCCCTCCCCCAGCTAAGGTTGAGGAGCTGTTGCCTCTTTCTCTTCTCACACATAGGTGTAACCAGGTGGATACATTTTTTTTTTAGCTCTAAAAGAAAAATGATGTAGGATTTTTGGAAGGTTTAAGGAAAGCAAAGCTAGGATTATTTGATGACATCCTGGCAGGTGGGATTGCTGATGGAATGTAGTTTAGAATGGAAGTAAGGTGGATTGAAACTGGCAGATGGAGGATGATTGCTGAAGAGAGTGGATGCATGACAGAGTGGATGATGACAGTGGCCCTGTTTTGAGTGGGTTTGCCTGAAATTGAATGAGTGTTTGAGTAAGAGAGAATGGAAGTGTAAACGAAGGAGGTAGTTTGTGAGGAATTTTGACAGAGTTTGAAAGATAAATGAGAGGAAGGGTGTTTGTGAAGTCTGATTGAAGGAAAGGATAGGTAAGGAGGAGTGAAGAGAAGAAAAGAAGGTGGTGTGAGAAAGAGATAGAAGGGACTTAGAAGGGGTGTAGTGTTTTTATTAAGATTAGTAAATTTAAGTAGATGAGAGCAGAGAGGTAGAGAGGAGTATAGAGAGCTTAGAAGGGGTGAATTAAAGACAGGATGGGTAAAATAAAAGCCATAAAGTAAGAAAATAAATGAAGGGAAATTATAGGGTTGTTTTTTTTGTTTTTGGTTTTTTTTTTTTAGAAACTCCTCAATGTGCAGAGGGAGTGTGAAAGCAAGCAGAGAATAAGTGTGGAATACCTAATACAAAGTGAGAGTTCAAGTGTTAGTGGAAAACCAGTGTTTGTGTGTGCCTGAGGTGAAAAGTGCGGCGAGAGTTACAGTGACGGTGCATATGCCAGAGTTTTGCAGAAGAAAAAAAAAGTGAGCTTGCTACAATAGCAAGTAGTGCACTTGGTGCAGTTCTTTTGCTAGTTATATATTTTTTTAGAGAACTGAAAGCATAGTAAAAGTAGAGAGAAAACATAGTACAGTTAGCTAGAGAATAGAAGTACTTAGGGAAAGCTTTTGGGGGGGGTTTTCCGTCTACCTGAAGAGATGAAGTAGTACAGAAGAACAGTGATCCCATGAGAACTGCACTACAGGTTCAGCGTCGAGAGTGAGAGTGAAGCTGAATTCCAGGACTGGGCCTCAGCGAGTCTCTGCCTAGATGGATAAGTAATGCAACTATGGGTGCAGCCACATAGTCTACTATGCTGGAAATGAAAGACAAAGAAGAAATGGTGTTGCATTTATAATAAAGAAGAAACTTGCAAGAACTGTAATGAAATACAATGCAGTCAGAGAACGCTTAATCTCTATTCGTCTACGAGGAATGCCTATCAACACAACTATAATTCAAGTATATGCCCCAACAACAGCTGCAGAAGAGAATGAAATTGAAGAGTTCTATGAACAAGTATAAGCTGAAATTGACAGAACATGCAAACAGGATATCCTGATAGTCATGGGTGACTGGAACGCAAACGTTGGCAACAAAGAAGAAGGCAAAATAGTTGGAAAATATGGACTTGGCAACAGAAATGAAGCTGGAGAAAGACTGATAGAATTCTGCAAGACCAACGATCTATTCATCTCAAACACCTTCTTCCAGCAACACAAGCGGCGATTGTACACATGGACTTCACCAAATGGATTGTATAAAAATCAAATTGACTACATCTGTGGAAGTCAACGATGGAAAAGTTCTGTAACATCAACAAAGACAAAACCTGGAGCTGACTGTAGTACAGATCATCAACTACTAGTATGCAAACTCAAGCTAAAGTTGAAAAAGAGCAAACCACTCTTGAATGCAGCAAAATATGACCTTGAGAATATACCACTGGAATTTAAAGACTGCCTGCAAAATCAATTTGCTGCTTTAGATACAAATGACAGAGCTCCAGAAGAGTTATGGAATGACATCAAGAAGGTTGTGTTGGAAGAAAGCGAGAAGTCTCTACAAAAGGTGAAAAAGCAAAAACGGCCAAAATGGATGACGGAAGAAACTCTGAAAATTGCCCAGAAACGCAGAGAAGCTAAAGCCAGAGGAGAAAGAAAGACAATAACAGAACTCAGAGATTTCCAACGTGCAGCAAGATAGGACAAGGAAAAGTACTACAACGATGCATGCAAGGAAATAGAAGCAGAAACTATTAGAGGAAGAACAAGATCGGCTTTCCTAAAGCTACGAGAGTTAAAGAAAAGGTTCCAGCCTCGAATTGGAATGTTACAAGATGCTCAAGGTTCTATGTTGAATGATGCTGAGAAGATCAAGAAAAGGTGGAAGGAATATACAGAGTTTTTATATGATAAAGATCAAGTGGACCAACAGCCGTTTCAACCTGTACCTTATGATCGGGAACCATTGGTGATGAAAGAAGAAGTTAAAGCAGCATTGAAAGTCTTATCAAAGAACAAAGCACCAGGCATTGATAGCATTCACATAGAAGTATTACAGCAATCTGATGCAGCTGTTACCGTACTTACATACTTACAAGGCTCTGCCAAGAAATATGGAAGACAACATCATGGCCAACTGACTGGAAAAGATCTGCGTTTATACCAATACTAAAGAAAGGTGATCCAACTGACTGTGGAAATTATCGCACAATCGCTCTGATCCCACATGCCAGCAAGATTCTACTGAAGATTATTCAAAAGAGACTACAACCATACCTGGAACAAGAACTACCTGAAGTGCAAGCTGGGTTCAGGAAAGGGCGAGGAACTGGATGGCTACACTGGACCTGCAGGACGCTTACTCTCACATTCCAGTCCACGCCTTCCACAGGCGATTCCTGAGATTCATAGCACTGGGGCGCCACTACCAATATCGTGTCCTTCCCTTCGGGCTCTCCCCAGCACCCAGAGTCTTCACGAAGTGTGTAGCAGTGGCCGCTGCACATCTATGCAGACAAGGCGTCGTCATCTTTCCCTACCTGGATGACTGGCTGCTATCGGCGCCCTCGGCCCCCGAGCTCAGGAGAGCAGTGCGCCAGACAACAGCCCTACTAGCCAGAATGGGCTTCCTTCTCAACAAGGAGAAGTCCCGGTTGGAACCTGTCCAACGTACAGAATTCATCGGGGCGATAATAGACACCGGTGCCTCCAAGGCCTTCCTTCCCAAACACCGGCAGAAGGTCATCATTCTCCTGGCCAAGAAGGTGTCAGCAGCAAAACAGACCACGGCCCACGACATCCTGCGCCTTCTGGGCCACATGGCGGCGACGACCTCGGTCCTGCCCTTGGCCAGATTGCACATGCGCACCCTCCAGTGGCACCTGAGGGCACACTGGAAGCAATTATCTCAACCACTCACCACTCGCATTCCGACCAAAAAGAAGGTTATCCAGAGCCTGCGCTGGTGGGCGGACCCAGCCAACCTCTCAGTGGGCAAGGATCTACGACCCCGTGACTATCATCTCACCCTCACCACGGATGCCTCCTCCACGGGGTGGGGGGCTCACCTACTGCATCTCAGCACGCAAGGAGCCTGGACCAGTGTGGAGCAATCCCTCCACATCAACGTTCTCGAGCTTCGGGCGGTCAAGTATGCCCTCCAGACATTCATGTCTCGCCTGGCTGGGAAGTCAGTACTGGTACAGACAGACAACCAGGTCACTATGTTCTACATCAACAAACAAGGGGGCACGGGATCACGCTCGCTATGCAAGGAGGCCCTCGAGACCTGGTCCATAGCACTAGCCAACAACTGCTTTCTACAGGCTACTTACTTCCCCGGGGACCGGAATGCCTTGGCGGACAGGCTGAGCAGACAGCTCCAACCCCACGAGTGGACACTTCACGAGGAGGTAGCCGGGAACATCTTCCAGCGTTGGGGAATTCCCCAGATCGACCTCTTTGCAACCGAAGTCAACACAAGATGCCCACTGTTCTGCTCCAAGCACCCGTCGTGCCAGAGAGTGGCTTCGGATGCGTTCGCAGTACCCTGGGGGGATTGGGAGTTGGCATACGCTTTTCCTCCAACCCCTCTCATGACAACCACGGTACAGCGCATCATCAAGGACAAGGCGCACATCATTCTGATTGCCCCCTACTGGCCCCGGCAGATGTGGTTCTCCCTGCTGCTGCAGCTCTCCCAAGAACCACCGGTTCTATTACTGATGCGACCGGACCTGCTCACCCAGAACGACGGCAAAACATGGCATCCCAACCTCCAGACACTTGCCTTGACAGCCTGGAGGTTGAAAGGGTAAACCTCAATGACCTCCATCTATCTTCGGACGTACAGCATATTGTCCTGGCTTCCTGGAGACCGTCCACTAGAAAGTCATACAACCTTAAGTGGAAACACTTCAATATTTGTTGCGCAAGCCAAGGAGTCCCACCAGCCTCTTGCCCCATGCCCACAGTCCTGCAGTACCTCTCCGTTCTCTTCAACCTTGGCTTAAAACCGCAGTCCATCAAGGTACACCTCGCAGCCATCGCGTCTCTGCACGAACTTCAAAGCGACTCAGCCACGGGCTCCATTGCTGCCCTTCCCATCGTGACGCGTTTCATGAGAGGCCTCAGGAATTTGCAACCCCCGGTTAGGAAACCGGTACCTTCTTGGGACCTCAATGTTGTCCTGCAGCAACTCACGCAGGAGCCGTTCAAGCCCCTGCCCACAGCGGGTGCAAAATACCTATCCTGGAAAACTCTCTTCCTCATCGCCATCACCTCAGCGAGAAGGGTTAGCGAACTACAGGCCCTAGTGGCTCACCCACCGTACACGAAGCTCTACCATAACAGGGCTTCCCTGCGGACACATCCTAGGTTTGTACCTAAGGTCGCCTCTTCCTTTCACGTTAACCAGTCAGTGGAGCTGCCGTCCTTCTTTCAAGCCCCGCACTCCTCGCCCAAGGAGCAGCGGCTTCACTCCTTAGATTGCGTCAGAGCCCTGCACATCTACATCGACAGGACGTCCGCCGTTCGGCGGGGGACCCAGCTCTTCGTGTCATTCGACCCTAATAAACCGGGGTGGCCCGTCACCAAGCGCACACTCTCCCATTGGATATCCGCCTGCGTCGCATACTGCCTGCAAAAGGCGGGTGCCCTCCCAACGAACAAGGCAAGTGCGCACCAGCTTCCTGCACTAGCCACCTCCCTCGCCAGTGCGCATGAGGTCCCAGTCAGCGAGATCTGCAAAGCCGCCACCTGGTCCTCTCAGCTCACCTTCCAGAAGCACTACTGCCTTGACCTCCATGCGGAGGCCGATAGCTCCTTTGGCCGAGCAGTTCTGTCTGCGACCTCAGCACCTACGATGGTTGGGACTCAGCCGGACCAGCCAACCAGCCCCGGTCCGCATGGTGCAGCTACTCAGGCCTCTCTGTCCCGGTGCTGAGCATGGGGACTCTATTCCAGCTTGTACTCTGCTAGTTTGCACAGTTTAAATTTTTTTTGCACTGCTTGTTGTTTTTTGCACAGTCGATGTATTCTACCTCATTGCACGGTTGATGTATTCTACCTCATTGCATGTCGTTTTGCACAGTTGATGTATTCTACCTCATTGCATGTTTGCACGGTTGATGTTGTTTTTCTATCTCATGGCACGTTGCCTACGAGTGTGGCACTTTACTCTGTATGCCAGTTGTGTTGTTCAATAAACACCTGTAATATGGTTTCTCGCATGCCTCCCTCATTCTCCACAGCATTCAGCGCATAACTTGGGAGACACCAGGTGTGGCTGACACATCCTGCTTGTCCTAGGAGAAAACAGAGTTACTTACCTGTAACGGGGTTCTCCGTGGACAGTAGGATAAGTCAGCCACACGATCCCACCCACCTCCCCTGCATGAGGGTGGCCTGCGCGGCCCACTCCCTAGCCGCAGGGGCATAGCTAGTCACTCACTGACCGGGCTAGGGGCGGACCGGGGAGGTGGGGCCACCTCACACATGATCAGAAACCTCTGAGCTAGAGAGCACTTCTGCCATGGTTCCGTCGGATGACGTCACCAGGTGTGGCTGACTTATCCTGCTGTCCACCGAGAACTCCGTTACAGGTAAGTAACTCTGTTAAGAAGAAAGATTGACCGGGCTAGGGGCGGACCGGGGAGGTGGGGCCACCTCACACATGATCAGAAACTTCTGAGCTAGAGAGCACTTCCGTCATGGCGCCGTCGGATGACGTCACCAAGTGTGGCTGACTTATCCTGCTTGTCCTAGGAGAAGCACTCTTCTTATCCACAAGGTCGTGAGTCTAGGACTTAGATGCCTTTGGACATCGATGCTTCCAGGCATCCATGCTTTCAGCAAGAATTATCTCATATATTTTCTATATGGGATTATCTCTTGAAGAGGTCACAAAGAACTTAAAGTTTTTGAACCCTTTTCTTCCAGAGTATAAAAGAGCAGACTATTTCTTATTAGTCAACCATGCTCAAAATATCTCTAGGTTCCTTAATTGTGCTTTCCTGGACTGTTTTGAGTCTATTAGCAGAACTTCTGCTATAACCATAGGAGCACGACGCATAGCCTGGCTCCAAGCTTCAGACTTGGACATATGGATACAGGAAAGGCTGGGAAACACTGCTTGTACTGGTGAAAATCTCTCCAACAAGGAGGCTTTATTTCAAGCTAATCAGTTAAGCACTGATGCTGTTGCTTTCAGAGGATTGTCAAAACTTTCCTCTATCCCAGCTAATAAAAAATCTCCTAAAAAGCTTTATCCCCCTAGGGGAAAAAAGTTTTATCCGTCTTCTACCCATAATGCAGATGTTTCCAAAAACCAGGAACATCAAACCAGGCTAAGCAAATCAAAACCTCAGCAGGCTCAGCAAACCCAGCAGTCGCAGGGTTTCTGATATTTTATTCATTTTTTCCCTGTGTGAGGTTTTTAGAACCTCTGAACCTACTTCTTTTCAACAGAAGCATCTAAGGTTCCTCTCATCCATGTTGAGATATCAGTCATACATTGACTCAATCCTCATCTCTGGGCATAAATCTCTTGCTACAAGAGAAATCCCTCCTTTTAGCTCTGAGAGCTATTGAGGATCATCATACCCTAAGGATAACAGGTTTTCTCCTTAAAAAAAAAAAAAAGAGAACTAACAACAAACAACAAGGTGAGCTATGCCCTTCACCTTGACAGTTTCCTATATGAGGATATCTCATACTTTAACTGCAAGGGGACCCTACCTCTTCTAAGACTTACCAAATTGTGAGTCTTCTCAACTCTGTATTACTTCTATCCCTCTTAGTCCAGACATTGTCTCTAAGAGTACTACTAATCAACTGGAGGGCTTATTCTCTAAGCCCATAGGATTATTCTTCAGTACCTACTCCAGTAAGTAGTTTCCATACAGAGTTTTTCTTCCCCGTTGCGGTTCATCTTTTCTCTGTGTATCTTTGAGCTAACCTTCTCAGATACTACTTTAAGGCAGCTTATCTGACAGAAATTGAGTATTACCACTTCAAATTATGTCTGTCGGTCCTCTCCAATCTATAGGACCTAACTTTCTTTCTGCTGCCTTAATAACAGATAACTCCAAAACAGGTTCCAGAACCCATTTGGACAATTTATTGTTGCAGACATCAAGCCTGTCTACTATTCTTAGCCATCTTCAATTCTTTTTGGCTCCAACAGAATAGATTAGGTTGCACACTGGCAATTAAACAGCCAGATCTAAGCAACCTATAACATACTCTCTGCAATTATACAAGAAAGCTCTGCAACTATGGGCCTTTGCTAGAGAGCCTCAGAGCTACTCCTAGTAGGTAGCTTCCAGATGGTTGAAAAGGGCTTCAGCTCGTAGACTCTGCCCAGTCATGCTCCTACATGACTGGATTTTTCCTAATCTTACCATCTTCCTTAAAAATTTCCTTTTAAGGAAAAGTAACCAGGGCTTAGACCACGTGAAAGTGTACAGAATTGCACCATTCCCTGGATTGTTCCACATCTCACTGAAATTTCTACAACAGGGATGCATTCTTTTCACTGCAGTCGATCCTTATTCACTTCCCTATACTTCATTGTAGCTTATGACGAACAAAAAAACGCATGATACTCATATTGCCCTCATAGAGAGGCAAACATGGTATCCCCTTATATTGGGTCTTTTTCTCAAGCTACCACTTGAAGTTATAGAAGGATCCAGACTTGCTGTCTTAAGACTAAGGGTCTCCTCTGCACTCCTTCACGTATGTCTCAAGACCTGGTTATTCAGGGGATAGATCTTTTTTAAAGAAATCTAGTCCTCTCCTTGTAAGTGGAAAACATAGTGCCAGTCTTCCATGAAACTCTCTCTATAGTTCTTCCATTTTTAACCAGACAGAGATTCTCCATCAATATTCTCAAGTAGGTCTTATCCTTCTTGTTATTGGGTCAATCTCTATACATCTAGGGTTGCCAACCAGCCGGTTTTCAGCCGGCCTGGCCGGTTTTCCTGTGGTCGGACCGGCTGCAGGCAGAGAACCGAAACCGGCCATTGAAAAGCCGTTTTTTTGCTCTGGCTGCGAGATCGGAGCAGCCAGAGCAGAAAACCGGCTTTGCGCTTGCGATCACAGTCCTGGCTCCCCCTTGCAGCCGCTGCTGCTGCTTCTTACAGAGCAGCGGCTGCAATAAAGTTAATTTAAAAGTAAGGAATCCTGTGAGGGGCCTTCCAGCCCTATGAAACTCCTTCTGCAGTGCCCGCCCCTCTGATGTCACTTCCTTTTCAGCTAGGGACCCTGCAGAAGGAGTTTCATAGGAGCAGAGGGTTTCTCACAGGTTTCCTTACTTTTAAATTAACTTTATTGCAGCTGCTGCTCAGTAAGAAGCAGGAGCAGCAGCTGCACGGGGGGGGGGGGGGACAACAAATGGGCTGTGATGGAGGGGACCTGTACGGGAAAAGGGCTATGGGGGGGGGGGGCCGTGGCCTGGAAATGGGTTGTGATGGGGGGACGACCTGGACTGGAAAATGGCTATGGAGGGGGACATGGACTGGAAATGGGTTGTGATGGGGGGGTCCTGGACTGGAAAAGGGCTATGGGGGGGGGAACTTGGACTGGAAATGGGCTATGGTGGAGGAAGGGGGAACTTGGACTGGAAATAGGCTGTGATTAGGGGGGCTAGGACTGCAAATGGGCTGTGATGGGGGGGGGGGGCTAGGACTGCAAATGGGCTGTGATGGTGGGGGGCCTAGGACTGGAAATAGGCTGTGATGGGGGACTTGGACTGTAAATGGGCTGTGATTGTGGGGCGGGGGCTAGGACTGGAAATGGCCTGTGATGTGAAGGCTAGCACTGGAAATGGGCTTATGAAGAGCTGGAATAGGACTGGAAATGGGCTGATGTGGGGCATGGGAGAATGGGACTAGAAGGGAGTGGATGCTGGGTGGGTCTAGAACTATAAGGGAACTGATTTTGGGGGAGGACTAGAATGGATGGGGAATGAGAATGGAGAGGGGAAAAATATTTTGTGTGGAAGAAGTCTATGATGGGTCGGGTATTGGGAGAGTAAGAGGGGCTTGAGAATGGAAGGGTGAAATTTAAATGGATGATAAAGGAATAAGGAAAGAATTGGGGGAAAGAGCAAAAGGGAAACAATCAGTATGTTAAAGCAGATATAGAGAGAGAATGGAAAACATCTAAAAGAGAAGAAAGGCCAAATGGATAGCTCGCAGAAGACACGAAGAAACCAGAAGAAAGTGACTGGAGCAATTGCAACTGAAAAATGAAATGCCCAAACAGAAGGTAGAAAAATACTTTTTATTTTGAATTTATTAACTGGAATATGTCTGGTCTGGGAAGCACTGTTCCCTCTAAGCTGTGCGCGTGTGTGCGCGCACACACCTCGCCGAGCGAGCGCACATACTTTACAACAAAGCGCACAAAAATGACGGTTCTGATTCTGATAGAAGATAACACAGACGTCTTAAAATTTAATAGTTGTGATTGTAATTACTAGAAATTTTCCGCTTCATTTAGGAATTGTCTATTTTCATTTAATTTGATTAAAATCAATGTGGTGTACATACTGTATTCTGACGTGTAGTCAAATTTTAAAGTATATAACTCCAAGTGTCATTATGTGGCGCACAAAAATTTAACCTTCCTTCAAAAGCTGCACAGCTGATAATTTATGCGCACACAGCCTACAGAAAATTAGAGGGAACATTGCTGGGAAGTGTGTATTGCTAACATCTTTGCGTTTTTGTTTAGTGCAAGAGGAAATTACTTTATAGTTTTATTTCTCCAGTGTTGTACATTTCATGTTTGGATTTTGGGGTTCCCAGTTTAATTATTATCTGACCAAGGAAGTTAGCCTACACGTATCCTCGGTAATTTTTGTGGGTGGGGCTGGGGGCGGGGCAGGGGTGGGACTAGGGGAGGAGAATGGGTGGTATGGCGAGCCAAAGGTGTCGGGTTTTTCTCAGTGAAAAAGTTGGCAACCCTAACAACATCTGACTGAAAGATTTGTTTACTGTCCATATTAATGCTGTTCCAGCATATCATAAAACTTAATGGACAACCGATTTCTATGGTACATTAGGAAATACCTTCTTTACCATTACTTTTTCGGTTACCTCACATCTGAAGCTCTCCATGTAAAGTCATTATCATAAGTGACATCACTTACAAAAGACTTTTCTGATCTTCAAGAAATTGGGGGCCCAATGCCTATTGTCTTGGTTTTTCATTTGGATGAAAGGGGGTCTTAAAGACCTATCCTTTTTTCTACAAAGGGTATCTCTACCTTTTCATCCAAACCAGTCATTTATCTCCACTCTTTTCCTAGGGCCTTATTCTGCTCCGAGGACAATGAGTTCAAACTTTGAACTTTACAAAAGCTTTAGCTATTTTCTCCAAAGTTCAACCTTATTAAACTTCCCCACTTTTGCTTCTGGGGTTAGTTCTAGCCATTAAGGCTTCTTATCTCTTCCTGTATTGCAACATTATTTTCCTCTACTTCACAGTGAGGAAATTTCTTTGAGGATAATATACTGGCTCTCAACTGCAGACCCATATTAGCCTCACCAAATACTTTTGCAATACTTTTGAGTAAGATCCACATTAGAAAATTGGAATTCAAATTTTTCTAACAATTATAAACTACACAAGGACCCCCCTCTGGATACCTTGTTTAGTCAAGCTGTTCCACAGCCCCTTTTTTTTTCTTTTCTAGTTCAACTCCTACCCTCCATCCCTTCGATGCCTGAGGTTCTGAGGAATAAACATGGCCCATCCATTAGATTTGCAACATGCTGGGGCCTCCTCCAGGCATCTTAGCTTGGGAGTCCCCATATGTGAAGACTCATTCCTGCTTGTTCCTGGAGATAGTACAGTTACTTACCTGTAACAGGTAATCTCTGGGAACAGCAGGAATAAGTCTTCACAACCCACCCACCTCCCCTAGGAGTTGCTCTCTCTCTCTCTCTCTTTCTAATTTGTCTCCTTCCCTCCTTCGGTCTCAGCTACAAACCCAACTGATGAGAGGGAAGTGTTTAGGTGGGAAGGCAGCGCGCATGCGTGTGGGATGCTCCCAAAAGCTTTCTTTTTGGACGCTGGGGAGCGTTCCCGCGCAGGCTCCGTCGGTACCGACGTACCCATATGTGAAGACTTATTCCTGCTGTTCCCAGAGATCACCTGTTACAGGTAAGTAACTGTGCTTGATGGGTGTTGTCAATTCCAGTGATTATGGTACTGAAGAGGATGGTAAGGAGGGTTTCGACACCATACGTTTCCCTGAATCCATGTTGGCAGGGGTCCAGCGGAGCGGCGGTCTCGATGTAGTGTTGGATTTGGCGTTGGACTTCCTTTTCAATTATCTTGGAAAGTAGTGGGATGCTTGCTATTGGCCTGTATGAATCGACCTTCTGAGGGTCCAGTTTCATGAAACTGAAAGTACTGTAGAATGATCAAACACTGAGCTAGACACACAATAGAGACATTTATTTTCTCCCCCATTATCAGATCTAGGACTTTTGAACTGTAGCATGTCACTGTTTCTTCACCCATCCCATTTCATTGAACTATGACATATGCGGATAGCCTAAAGCCTTGATGAGTTTGAATTATTTAAACCCAGCATTGACCTGATGAAGCAAGAATGCTCAAAAGCTTGTAAAAAATACATTGTTAGTCTAATAACAATGTATCGTCTATGTTTTTGTTTGACGTTTATTTTACATAATCTAGGTGGACTAACATGGCAACTGCAATTCTCTGCTCTTGAATCTGAATTTATGCCTGTGAAATTGATTTGAGCCAGCAGAGGGCATTGCTCCCTCAACAAAGAGCCTTTGCAATATAATGTGTACTATTGAGTCAATACTGACTCCTGGTAACCCAGCAGCTCCTGGGTTGTTGTAGCAGTGTGACCAGAAATCGGGGTTACTTACCTGTAACAGGAGTTCTCTGTGGACAGCAGGATAAGTCAGCCACACCAGGTGACGTTATCCGAAGGCGCCGAAAACGGAAGTACTCTCTCTCTAGCCTAGAAGGAGTTTCCCTTCTGGGCGTGCTCCACCTGGCCCTACCCACAGGCCCGCCCCTAGCCAGCCACTGTGTCCCAAGCTGAGCCAGATGCTAGGGGCGTTGAGGGCCAGGAGTAGGGCCTCTTGCAGGGCCCCTTGCAGGGGAGGTAGGGTGGGAGAGTGTGGCTGACTTATCCTGCTGTCCACGGAGAACTCCCGTTACAGGTAAGTAACTCCGACTTCTCCTAGGACAAACAGGATGGAGTCAGCCACACCGGGTGCCTCCCTAGCTGCGAAGGGCTGAGGTGGAAGGGGCCCTGTCAGGACATATCACAAAACCAGTGGAGCAAGGACAAGGCTTTATTACTGTTGGCGAAACGCAACCGTGCAAGATCACGCAAAACATGTGCAATTGGCAACAAGTGCAAATCAAACATGTGCAAATAGTGCAACTTTAACATGTGCAAACAGGTTCAGGGCGTGTCGAATGGCACACATGTGTGCAAAGCAGGCGCCAAGAGACTGCTGCGTAGGTAGCATAGACAGCAACGGCTCAGGTGGGCGGTCTGCTGGCTGCTGCCAGGACCGCCCGTCCGAAGGAGCCTGTCTGCAGGTCAAGGCAGTAGTGCCTTTGGAAGGTCTGGAGGGAGGACCAGGTGGCCGCTTTGCAGATATTGGTTACCGGTACCGAACATAAATTGGCAATGGAAGTGGCCAGGGCCCTTAGCTGGTGCGCGTTTGCTGGGGGTGAGGGCCCAGTGCCAGCTTGGTCCAGACAGAAAGAGATGCATGAGGAAATCCATAGGGATAGGGTACACTTGGTGACCGGGCTGCCCGGCTTGTTCTGGTTGTAGGAGACAAAGAGTTGTGTGCCCCAACTCTGGGTTGCAGTCCTGAGGAGGTAGAGGCGTAGAGCCCTGACGCAGTCCAGTTTGTGGAGCCGCTCTTCCTCAGGGGAAGCGTGGGGCTCCAGGTGGAAGGTAGGAAGTTCGATCATCTGGTTGATGTGAAAGGCAGAGGCTACCTTTGGAACAAATTTCGGATGCGTCCAGAAGGAGGCGCGATCCTCGGAGAACTGCGTGTACGGTGGGTGCGCCACCAGAGCCTGGAGCTCGTTGATACGCCTGTCCGAAGTGATGGCGACCAGGAATAGGGTCTTCCAGGAGACGAGCTTGATGTCAGCCGACTGCATGGGCTCTGAGGGAGGCAGGGTAAGCTGATTGAGAACCGCATTGAGATCCCAGTGCGGTACAGGCTTCCTGACTGGAGGATGAAGGTTAGTCAGATCCTTCATAAAGCGTGCAACGATGGGCAGCTGTGCGATGGAGCTGTCCCCTGGGTGGTCGTGGAAGGCCGCGATGGCTGCTAGGTGGACTCGGACGGACTGCGTCTGCAGGCCTTGTTGAGATAAGGAAGCCAGGTACTGCAGTATTGGCGGTACTGGGCAGGAGAAAGGATCCAGTCCTTGAGAGGAGCCAGGAGGTGAATCGTCGCCACTTTAGGCTGTATGATTTTCTGGTCGCAGGGCGGCGAACCGCGAGGACCACCTTTTCGACCTCTTGTGGGAGGTGGAATGGGGATAAGGCTATCCGCTCAGCCTCCAGGCTGTTAAAGCAAGGGGCCACAGGTTGGGGTGGAGGGTGTTCATGTCCTCCTGTGAGAGCAGGTCCAGCACCAGGGGGAGCCGGATCGGAGGGTGCAACGCCAGATGGTGGAGGAGCAGGAACCACCCCTGGCGTGGCCAGTGTGGAGCCACTAGGATGGCCTGTGCTCTGCGCTGGACGGCCATGGAGATCAGTGGAATGGGGGAAAAAGGCATACACTAAAGACCACTCCCCCCATGACACGTTGAATGCATCCGCTGCGTGGCTCCAAGCGGAGGGACATTTTGAGCAGAAGGTATTGCATTCCATGTTCCCTTCCGTGGTGAAGAGGTCAACCTCCAGGTGACCCCATTCTTGGAAGAGAGAGTGGGCCACTTGGGGCTTGAGGGATCACTCGTGTGGGTTAAGCTGCCAGCTGAGTCTGTCCGCTAGCTCGTTCTGCAGTCCAGGGAGGTAGAAGGCCTGGAGGGTGCAGTGCTGTGAGATTGCGAAGGCCCAGATCCGAAGGGCTTTTCTGCAGAGGGTCCGTGAACCTGTGCCGCCCTATTTGTTGATGTAAAACATGGCCACTTGGTTGTCCGTTTGTAGCAGGACCGTTCTGTCGTTGGTCAGGCCCTGGAAGGTCTCCAGGGGGTACCTCATGGCTCTGAGTTCGAGGAGGTTTATGTGGCACTGTTGCTCCTGCGCCGACCAGGTTCCTTGAGTTCAGAGGTGGAGACAGTGTGCCCCCCCATCCACTGGGGAGGCGTCAGTGGTGATGGTCAGTCAATGCACAGGTTGGGAGAGGGATCTCCCACGTGATAGGTTCCTCTCGCGGGCCCACCAAAGGAGGGAGGAGATTACTGTTTCGTCCAAAGGAATGGTGGTGTTCAGGGGTTGCAAGTGCTGGGACCAGTATGCCCGTAGATGCCATTGGAGGCAGCTCATGTGGAGCTTCGCTAGGGACACTGTCTGGGTGGTCGCCGCCATGTGCCCCAGGAGGCGGAGGAGTATCCCTGCAGTGGAGGACTGTCCAGCTTGTATGCGCTGTAGTAGGTCCATGATGGTTCTTACTCTTTGTAGGGGGAGGAAGGCTTTGGAGCTGGTGGTGTCTATGAGGGCTCCGATGAACTGCAGCCGCTGTGAGGGGTGGAGGTGCGATTTTGGATAGTTCACTAGAAACCCCAGGGATGACAGCAGGGTGAAGGTAGCTTGAGTTGTGCGCGTGGCTTCCTTCGAGGAGGGAGCTGAGATAAGCCAGTTATCCAGGTAGGGGAAAATGCAAATCCCTTGCTTGCGGAGATGTGCCACCGCCACAGCAACACACTTTGTAAATACCCGTGGAGCGGGTGATAGGCCGAACGGGAGGACTTTGTACTGAAAGTGTTTCCCCGCGGCTTGGAACCGCAGGTACTGTCTGTGGTCCCTGTGTATTGGGACATGTGTGTATGCTTCCAGGAGATCTAGGGATGTTAGCCACTCTTTGGGCTGGATGAGGGGCAGAATGGATCCGAGGGAGTGCATCCTGAATTTCTCCTTGGTGTTGAATTTGTTGAGCCTGCGGAGGTCGAGGATGGGTCGCATGCCGCCTGATTTCTTGGGAACTAGGAAGTACCTGGAGTAGAAGCCAGTGTTCTGTTCTGCCTCCGGGACGGGTTCGATGGAACTGGAGGCTAGGAGGGACAAAATCTCTGTCTCCAGGGAAGAGGCAGATGCCTCGCAGGGTGGAAGCCCACACTGTAGGGGGGGGGGGCGAAAGAAACTTTATTCGGTATCCATCGGAGATGATTGCAAGGACCCACTTGTCCATAGTGATAGATTTCCAGGCCGTTAGGAACATGGCCAAGCATCCCCCCGTAGGGCGATTGGCTCTGGGTCTCACGTCAAAAAGCCTGGTTGGCCTTCCCTGGTCCTAGTTGTGTGGTTTTCTGCTGCTTCCTATCGCACTGGCGGGGCTTTTGCCTGTAGGACAATTGTGAAGGCTGCGGTTTGTAGCGGGGTTCTTGCCATTTTCGGTAGGACCTGTATTGGCGCTTGGATGAAGAAAAGGAGTAGGGCTTCTGCTGATAGGAGCTTTTGCGGTTGGGCTATTCTAGGCCTTCATCTGCGAGGGTCTGTAGCATTGTGCAATGGTCTTTCAGGGCATTGACGGTGTCGTTGAGTTTTTCACCGAACAAGGTATCCCCGGTGCAGGGGGCATCTGCGATGTGATCGTGGGTGTCCTCTTGCAGGCCTGACGTCCTGAGCCAGGCTAGGCAACAGGTGGAAACTGAGGTAGCCGTTGTGCGAGCCGCTGCATCAAAAGCTACCCGCACCTGGTGTTTTGTTTACTCCTGCAGTTCTGCGATGGTGGAGGAGGCAGCCGTCTGCGTCTCCTGGCTGGAGGTGGAGAGGGTTGATTTTAGCTTTTCCACCAGAATGTCCTGGTACAGGGCCTGTTGCAACTGGTGGGCGGAGACTCTGGAGCAGAGCATTGCTCCCTGGAATGTCTTTCTGCCGATGTCAACGAGGAGTTTGAGCTCCTTACCAGGGGGGTAGTTGGCGTGAGTCCGGGTGGACTTAGAGTGCTTGAGAGCAGACTCCACCACTATGGAGCTGTGAGGGAGCTGGGTTTTGTCGAAAACTGGAGAGGCTTGGACCTGGTACTTGGCATCCAGTATCCGTGAGACAGGTGCTCTTGAAGTAGGGTTCTGCCATAAGGAGAGGTGGTTCTCCCTCAGTAGAGGGTACACAGGGATATTTACCGAGGTTTGAGGAGCCCCCAGGAACTTTCTTTCCACCTGAGTCTCCGGGTGCTTGTCGGATGTGTCGCAGGTGCTGGAGAGGTTGAGGGCGGTGGCGACCTTCCTGAGAAATTTGGGGTAGGTTAAGTCCTCAGGGGTGCTGGGTAGGGCGTCTGCCGACTGGGTGGATGTCTCTAGATCTGTGGATGGAGGGTTGTCTCCTGAGGGTATGGATTCTGGAGCCACGTTTTCCTCTGTGTCACTGTGGGGTTCTCTGGAGGCCGGTACGGAGGCCAGGGAGGAGTTCTTGGGTAGTGCTGGAGCGGGAAGCTGAGTGTTGGAGCAGTGTGAGGCTCCTGAGGTAGGGATCTGTGCCAGGCCTGTGGAAGTCCACTGCTGAAACAAGTCAGATAGAAAGGAAAAAATTGTGTGCGGGGTTTGTGCGCTCCAGGGAGTCCAGAAGCAGTGCTGGCATGGCTCCGTGGGTTCCAGGAGGTCTTCTGGTTGTCCTGGGGTACCTAGGCAGGGAGCTGGGGCAAGCAGGGGGGAGAGATCCTGTTGGAGGCTGGGGGGGGAGGCATACTTGGTGCTGGTATCGTTCACTGTTGTTGGCAGTTGAAGAGTATTTGGTGTGGCTGTGGAATCAGTGGTGGCTCCTGCCAGTGCGGCGGTGTCTTTGGCGTCTGTGGTAGGAGTTGGCTAAGCTGCTGCTGCTGCTTCTTTGTGTGGGACAGTGGCCGGAGCGTTGGTGCGGGTCGGAGCGATGCCTCCGTGCTGAGTGTGATCATCGGCAGTAGGCATGCTGGTGGCAAGAGTTACTCCTCCTGTGATGCTTTTTTCGGCGCCAGCGAATGGCGCTGTGTGGGGGAGGAGCCGGGAGCGGTGACATCATCAAAGATGGCCACCACCATGGGAGCCTCCTGGCTGGCTAGGAGCAGGGCTGCCTGGGGCTGCCGGTCAGGAAGAAGCAGTTCCCCTGAAGGGGAGACGGTGTCTGGAGCCAAGTGGCTGTGGGTGGATGCCCCTGAGGGCACACCCGAAGCCGCTGGAGATGTCAGGAGAGGCTGCAACTCTGCCGGTGAGGTCGTAGGGCCCAGGACGCTGACGGGGGCTCCGGAGCAGGAAGGAACAGCTGGAATCACTGGAAAAAGCTCCTTAAGCGCATTCCTGTGGGATTTTCTCGCTCGTGGGGACATCCTGGCACAGTGGGCACATTCCTCGACTTTGTGGGAGATACCCAGGCATCGGAGGCATTGATCATGCAGGTCAGTGGAGTTCATCTTCCTAGAGCAGCCTGGGCATTTCTTGAATCCCGGTTTGAGCATTTTGAAGGAGGTTTTGATCTTGTAGTCTTTTGTTGTAAAAATTGTTGGAGAGAAGAAGTATCTGTCTTGTTGGCAAGGCGGAAGAGGTAAAAAGTGGCTGGCTAGGGGCAGGCCTGTGGGTAGGGTCAGGTGGAGCATGCCCAGAAGGGAAACTCCTTCTGGGCTAGAGAGAGAGTACTTCGGTCCTTGACGCCGTCGGATGACATCACCTGGTGTGGCTGACTTCATCCTGCTTGTCCTAGGAGAAGTAGATTGCCAAGCGTTTCTTCTGAGGCAATGGAAGGGTAAAGTAACTCGCTCAAGGCCACAAGGAGTGCTAGTGGAAAATGAATCCTGGTGTTTTGGTTATCAAGCTAGTGCTCTAACCTCTAGGCTAATTATCCACACTTAATGAGCCTTTAAATGTCCTTAAAGAATCTCATCTCCACAATGCCTTTACGGGCTGTTACAGAAACACTAGCACACCCTTTGCACACAGGTAGCGTGATATATACACACAACTACTGCTGGTGAGTGATGCAGAGAAAATATTGGTGCACACATTGTCTGCACAGAAAGAGGTGCGCACACAACAGCCGCACATGTATTTTAATGATACCCAAATGAGCTGCACGTATCAAAATGAGATGCTAATGAAGTTATCACCTAGTACAAAGAAGCACATAGAGGATCAGAGGGTGGACCTTAAAGCTCAATGGCGCCTCATTGGAGTTAAGGTAAAATTCTAGTACATGGAAAGAAAGACAGTTTTAGTGTGTGTACTTCTGGACAGTCATTTCTTTGGCGTGGATCTTGCGCATATGGGAGAAACATTTGGTGTGTAGGAAGAAATGTCTTTTGCTTCTTATCCTTTAGTGGTTTTGCTCCCTGCCCAGGCTAAAGCTGCTCATGGAAGAAATGAGGAAAACATTTTCAACAGAGAACCGAGCAATAGGGACCTGGGGAATGCGCCACGTGATGTCGTCCCCATGCGCATACCACCGCATTGCTGTTATCATGAGAAATCTATGTGCATGCATGCAGCACTGACAGTAGCGCATTTTTCTTCTGCACCTGCATCACTCCCTCCTTCACCACTTTACGATGACGTTTTGTGCATATCTCATTTGCGGCCCTTGCTGCATATTGGCATATACATTTTGCAGTAATTGCATGCTACAAAATCGTGTGCATAGCTGGTAGCGCGTGACTTCAACACCAGCCTTCTTCATTGGTCTGTCAGTGAGCACCCCACCCTCATCCATAAACCCAGTCTAGCTCTTTCTTCACTGACCTGGTGCAGGAAGCACAGCTCTGTAAAGCAGGTCACAGACATATTCAATTACCTTTTTACTGACCTGTCACACACAACTTGTTTGATTGAGTTCTACGCATCTAAGTGATCTAAATACGCAATGTTTTCTTCAAATTCCTTAGGAAAAATACAGTATAGATGTAAGAAACA
Organism: Ichthyophis bannanicus; assembly: GCA_033557465.1. Taxonomy (NCBI): domain Eukaryota; kingdom Metazoa; phylum Chordata; class Amphibia; order Gymnophiona; family Ichthyophiidae; genus Ichthyophis; species Ichthyophis bannanicus. The sequence goes on from CM066033.1 coordinate 666,452,554, forward strand.
ATCCCTGCTCATCAGAGCTTACAATCTAATCAAGACAAATAACATCACAAAACTGGGGATTAGAGTGTGGTAAAATACACATAAGTGGTGAACAAGATAATGAGGACATCGGGATCGCATCAAGATCCAAAATCAGCCTTGAAGAGGTGGGTTTCTAACCTTCCCACCCAAAGCTTAAGCATGTCAGCAGGACTGTAGCAAGGTAGAAATGCACCTTGTGTGACTAACAAATCTGGTGCTCCTCTCTGCCCCAGCCACGTGTAGTAACTTACTCTCTTGGAGCTTCCTGGAAGGCCAGTGATGGTATTGGTGCCCTTTCTGTATTGTGCCCTGTGCAGCTGCACTGCTCGTACAACCCTTGGTATGGCTCTGCATATCAGCCATAGGGCTGCTTTTACCTGTGCGCAAAAGAAGACCCATAAGTAAAAGAGGCTCTGAGCTGTAGCACAAAGATATTAAATGCCTCCTTTCCTCACCAAAAATGGTTTACCACCCTATTGAATTGGGTCCAGGGAAACAAAAATCCTTGCCCGATCCAGCGCAATGGAATACAGTTAGCCCCAACCACTTCCACATGACCTACAGCAGCAGTTATGTGTAACTGTCCATCGCCCTCTACTGGTGAACCAGTCCTGTGATAGACCACAAAGGTTTATGGCTCATCTTGCAGGAGATGATGTGCAATTGAGTTCTTTTCCTGCTGCCAGCCACGTGGAGGTTTCTAACTAGGGCCACCATACTTAGCTCCAGTGCTGAGAGTAGTTAGAAAGTCTGGGGTGGGATAACAGTTTCTGGAAGGAGGGAAGGAAGTGAGAAGTGGGTCGGAGTAGAGGGAGCGGGACAAAATCTCTCATGAGTGACGCCTGAGGAAATTTAAAAAGCCATGGGACAGGAGTAAATGTCCAGTTATGGACTGGGAACTTCTTAAAAGATAGAAAGTAGAAAGTAAGGTTAAAAGACCAGCTTTCTCAATCTTTATCTTTATTTCTACACTTTATATACTGCCCTTGTCAAGACATTAGAGCGGTTTACAATAAACATGTCTATGCTATAGAAAAAGGAACAGGAACGCCATAGCAATATAGGAAAGAAATAGAAGCAGCAGTAAAATTTAACATAATAGACAAAGAAAATAATACTTAGGTGGGGGAGTCACAAGGGAGGCCAAAAGCCTGTTGAAACAGGTGGGTTTTTAACAATTCTTTAAACTTTGGGTATGAGGGTTCTAGGCGGAGGGAAGATGGTAGGTCGTTCCAGAGTGAAGGGCCGAGAAAAAAGAAGGCAGAGTGACGAGTCTGTTTTAAATGAGCCTGAGAGGGGGAAGGTAAAGACAAACGGTTAGCATGTAAGGAGCGAAGTTGACGGTATGGTGTATGAAGAGAAATGAGATTTGCTAAGTAGAGTGGGTTTGATGTATGGATAGCCCTGTGTGTCTAAATTAGAAATTTGTATTGAAATCTATAGCGGAGTGGCAGTCAATGAAGGCGGAGGAGGAGAGGAGTGACATGATCAAACCGCCGAGCATGCGTAATAAGACAAGCTGCCATATTTTGTAATAGCTGCAAGCGCTGGAGCTGATAGGATGGTAAGTTAGCTAGAACCACGATGCAATAATCTAGTCTACTTGTGACCAAGGCCAATACTAGAGTGATCAGTGAACAGGAAGGGAGAAGGGAACAAACTGCCCTGATTTGTTGCAGAGCAGAGAAAGAATGACGAGTAAGAGTGGATACATGGTTGTGGAAGGAGAGAGAGGAATCTAAAGTTACACCTAAGTATCGGAAGGAAGGAGTGAGAGGGATAGGAGTGAGATTGATTTGAGGCGCAATGAGTGGGCAAGGAGTACTCAAAGAGACCCACATGGCTGTGGATTTAGAAGGATTCAGATGAAGGTAATTAGAGGAAAGCCAGGAGACAAAGTGAGAAAGACAATTATCGAACTGTGAGATATCTGTGTTTCCGGGGAAGTATGGAAGAGGAGAACAATGTCATCAGCGTAGATGTAGGATGAGACAGGATACTGTTGGATTAGAAGTGGTAGAGGAGCGAGAAAGATGTTAAATAGCAGAGGGGAAAGAACAGAGCCCTGGGGCACCCCGCATGCTAGAGGAAGAGGAGAGGAGGACTGATTGTTAGAATAGACAGTAAAAGAGCGAGCTGTGAGGAAGGAACAAAACCATTGCCATACCGTAACCTGCAACCCCATATCATAAAGGCGAGAAAGAAGAGTCTGATGGTCAGTTAAGTCAAACACTGAGGATAGGTCCAGGGACCCTATGAGAGTGATATCTCCACGGTCATGGGCGACATGAACCTCATTTAATAGGGCCAGGAGAACAGTTTCTGTACTATGCCCTGACCGGAATGAAGGAAGGTGAATAGTGGAGTATCCCAGGGATCTGTACTGGGACAGGTGCTTTTTAAACATATTTATAAATGAACAGGAAGTGGGAACAATGAGCAAAATTATCAGATTTGCAAATGACAAAAAATAAAATTGTTCAAAGTAGATTGTGAGTCCCTCACTTGGGGCTTGATGCAGAAAACTAGCATGGCCTTTAAGCACTGAAAATGACACATTTAAGCACACTTTAAACTCATTTAAGCTAATGTCAAATGCAGAAAAGAGATGGACGCATGCGTAAATGGCGATGGAAAAACGAGTCCCCAATTAACACCATGAGTATTTAAATTGCAGGCAAATGAGATGCACACAATAATCTAGTATGCAAATGACTTCTGCGCCCGATGCAGAGACAGGCATAAAGGATTTCACAATCAGCTTTAGCATCAATCTCTCTATGCCTGGGTCTGAGGTGGCTTAAACTGCTAGCATGTGCCCCCAACAAGATGTTGATGGCATCGGGGGCAATCCTGGCATCAAGAAAAGTCCCTGATGCCTTCAAAATACTGTTGGGGGCCGGTGCCCCAACAGAAAGTCACTCCCTGATGGTCTAGTGACCCGATCCCACTACCCCCCACCCCACTTTAAAAAAACTAACCTGGTGGTCTAGCAGCCCCTGAATCCCCCCACCCCCTTAAAAAACGAACCTGGTGGTCTAGCAGCCCCAGAATCCCCCACCCCATTTAAAAAAAACTAACCTGGTGGTCTAGTGGCTCCAGAACCCCCCATCCCACTTTAAAAAACCCATGAATCTGGTCGTCTAGCGACCCCAGAACCCCCCTCCCAGTATCTTTCATGCGCCCGCTCTCGGTCTGCCATCTTGGAAAATGGTAGTGCTTGGCCCCGCGCAGTGTATCCTGGCAGTCTGAATCCCAGGATGCACCATGCGGGGCCAGGCCCTGCCATTTTCCAAGATGGTGGACCAAGAGCGGGAGCACATAGGCGGTGGTCCCATTTGAAAGATACCAGGGGGGGTTTTGGGGCCGCTAGATCACCAGGTTTGATTTTTTTAAGCGGGGTGGGTGTGGGGGGTTCTGGGGCCATTAGACCACAAGGTTAGTTGTTTTTATTAAGCAGGGTGGGGGGTTCTGGGACTGCTAGACCGCCAGGAAGTGACTTTCTGTTGGGGCACCGGCCCTGAAAGTATTTTGATGGCATTGGGGGGCTTTTCCAATGCTGTGATTGCCTCTGATGGCATCAAAATCCTGTTGGGGCTGATATGCAAATTAGCCATGCGGTGCTCATTTCTTTGGGAGAGCATGCCAAACCAGTGCTGATTTCTTGTGCATGTGTGTTTAGCTTGCTCTCTCAGTTTAACGCTTCCATTTTGTGCACTGTTTAACACGTGGCTCATTTACATATGAACCCCTTTCTACATAGTTGCGCTGAAGTTGTGTGCTATCAGTGTGCTGAAAACAGGCATAAAAAGATGATAGTGTGCGACTTCAGCACTGGCTTTCTGCATCGGCCTGTTGGTTTGCAGCTTATTGCGCTTTGAGGGCTTGTGTGCATCAATGATGCTGAGAGCTAAACTATCAGTAGCTAAACTATTGGCAGGGTCTCCAAAGATGGACAGGTCTCAGTTGAGGTGCCATACTAAGACAAACCACCTATCTGGAGCAGCAGCAGAATGGGACAGTGTTGGCAGCGGAGGATCACATTTCTGTGACAATGGCAACAATACTGCCATTACCTGTATAGAAGAAAGGCTTTGCAATGTACTTCCGTATCTTGCCATGAAAACTCAATGGATAGTCACAACAAAACAAATTGCACTATAGTGCTGGAAAATGAGACCCCCAGGTCAGAAGGCACTCAACTGGCTACTGGGGATGAGCTGAATACTTTTCACAGTAAAGCCAGCATTTATGATGTGATTGGATCAAAGCCCTTGGGACATCTGACTGCTGATGTAGCTGTGCAAGAAATGAGAGTCAGAAGCTGCAAAGATGTCTTACATATTGAGGCATGGAATGTACGAAGCATGAACCAAGGGAAGTTGGAGGTGGTCAAGAATAAAATGGAACGTGTACAGCTCGATCTGTTGGGTGTCAGGGAACTGAAATGGACTGGCATCAGGCACTTTGCATCTAATGATCACATGGCATACTATGCTGGAAATGAAAGACAAAGAAGAAATGGTGTTGCATTTATAAAGAAACTTGCAAGAACTGTAATGAAATACAGGGCAATCAGTGAACACTTACTTCCCATTCACCTTCAAAGAATGCCAATCAACACAACTATTATTCAGGTATATGCCCCAACAACAGCTGCAGAAGAGGAAGACGCTGATCATTTCTATGAACAAGTACAAGCTGAAACTGAGAGAACATGCAAACAGGATATCCTGATAGTCATGGGTGACTGGAACGCAAATGTTGGCAACAAAGAAGAAGGCAAAGTGGTCGGAAATTATGGACAGCAACAGAAATGAAGACGGAGAAAGAATTCTGCAAAACCAACAATCTATTCACTTCGAACACCTTCTTCCAGCATCACAAGCGGTGAGTGTACACATGGACATCATCCAATGGACTGTACAAAAATCAAATTGACCACACCTGTGGAAGTCAATGATGGAAAAACTCAATAATATCAACAAAGACAAAATCTGGAGCTGACTGTGGGTACAGATCACCAACACTGTTCCCTCTAAGCTGTGCGCGTGTGCGCGCGCACACACCTCGCCGAGTGAGCGCACATACTTTACAACAGAGCGCACAAAAATTACGGTTCTGATTCTGATAGAAAACAACACAGACATCTTAAAATTTAAAAGTTGTGATTGTAATTACTAGAAATGTTCTGCTTCATTTAGTAATCGTCTATTTTCATTTAATATGATTAAAATCAATGTGGTGTACATACTGTATTCTGACGTGTAGTCAAATTTTAAAGTATAAGTGTCATTATGTGGCGCACAAAAATTTAACCTTCCTTCAAAAGCTGCACAGCTGATATTTTATGCGCACACAGCCTACAGAAAATTAGAGGGAACATTGATCACCAACTACGAGAATTCAAACTCAAGCTAAAGCTGAAAAATAGCAAGCCCCTTATGAATGTAGCAGAATACGAGCTTGGGAATATATAATTAGAATTTAAAGACTGCCTGCAAAATTGATTTGCTGCTTTGGATACAAATGGCAGAGAACCAGAAGAGTTATGGGATGACATCAAGAAAGTTGTGCTCGAAAAAAGTAAGCAGTCTCTACAAAAGGTGAAAAAGAAAAAATGGCCAAAATGGATGACCGAAGAAACTCTGAAAATTTCCCAGAAACATAGAGAAGCTAAAGCCAGGGGAGAAAGAGAGGCAATCACATAACTCAATAGAGATTTTCAGCATGCAGCAAGACGAGACAAAGAGAAGTACTACAATGATGCATGCAAGGAAATAGAAACAGAAACTATTAGAGGAAGAATAAGATTGGCTTTCCTAAAGCTGCGAGTGTTAAAGAGAAAATTCCATCCTCGAATTGCAATGCTACAAGATGCTCAAGGATCCATGTTGAATGATGCTGAGAAGATCAAGAAAAGGTGGAAGAATATACAGAGTCATTATACAATGAAGATCAAGTGGACCAACCTGTACCTTATGATCAGGAACCCTTGGTGTTGAAAGAAGAAGTAGAAGCATCATTGAAAGCAATATCAAAGAACAAAGCACTAGGCATTGATGGAATTCCCATTGAAGTATTACAGCAATCGGATGCGGCTGTTATCATATTTACAAGGCTCTGCCAGGAAATTTGGAAGACAACATCATGGCCAACTGACTGGAAAAGATCTGTGTTTATATCAATACTGAAGAAAGGTGATCCAACTGACTGTGGAAATTATTGCACAATTGCTCTGATCCCACATGCCAGCAAGATTCTACTCAGGATCATTCAGCAGAGACTATAGCCATACTGGAACGAGAACTGCCTGAAGTGCAAGCAGGGTTCAGGAAAGGGCGAGAAGCGAGAGACTTCATCAGTGATGTGAGATGGATCCTTGAAAAGACAAAAGAATACCAAAAGGATATGTACAGTATATGTGTTTGACTACAGCAAGGCTTTTGACTGTGTAAATCATGAGAAACTCAAGGCAACATTAAGAAGCATATATCAGAACACCTGATAGTTCTTCTGCACAACCTTTACATTGATCAAGAAGCAACAGTTCAAACACAACAAGGAGAAACAAAATGGTTTAAAATCAACAAAGGTCTACAGTGTGACAAAGCTGCATACTTTCCCCCTACCTGTTTAATTTATATGCAGAATAAATCATCAGAGAAGTAGGACTGTATGAAGACAATCAAGATGTGAAGACTGGTGGATGACTCACTATGTTGATGATACCATAATACTGGCCGAAAGCGAAGATGATCTGAAACATTTGCTTTTCAAGATCAAGGAACATAGTCTTAAAATGGGCCTGCACCTTAATGTAAAGAAAACAAAGATCCTGACAACTGGCAAAATTATTAAGTTCTTCATTGATGTAGAAGAAATTGAAATAGTGGACAACTTTAACCTGCCTGTATCAATAATCAATAAAGAAACTACAAGCAGCAAGTCATCCAATGACGCATTGCTTGTGCCGGAATGGCTATGAAGGACCTAGACAAGATTCTCAAGAGCAGGGATAGAAACATAGAAACATGACGACAGAAAAAGACCACATGGCCTATCTAGTTTCTCCTTCCATATCAACAACTACAACAGTCCCCTTTTTTCCTTTAGAGATCCTCTGTGTTCCATGCTTTTTTGAATTCAGTTACTGTCCTCATCTCTACCACCTCCACTGGGAGACTATTCCACAGATCCACCACTCTTTCCGTAAAGAAATATTTCCGCAAATTGCTCCTGAATCTATCCCCCTTCACCCTCATCCCATGTCCCCTCGTAGCAGAACTTGCTTTCAATCGAAAGAGGCTCTCCCCCTGAACATTTATGCCACGGAGGTATTTAAACATCTCAATCATATCACCTCTATCCCGCCTTTCCTGTAAGGTGTACATATTAAGATCCTTAAGTCTGTCCTCATTTGCTTTATAATGAAGACCACTAACCATTTTAGTAGCCACCCTCTGCACTGACTCCATCCTGTTCACATCCTTTTGAAGGTGCGATCTCCAGAATTGCACACTATACTCCAAATGAGGTCACACCAAAGACTTATACAGAGGCACTATCACCTCCTTTTTTCTGCTAGCCATTCCTCTCCGTATGCACCCAAGCATCCTTCTAGCTTTTGCCGTCACCTTTTCTACCTGTTTAGCTACTTTAAGATCATCAGACACAACCATGCCTAGGTCCCGCTCTTCTTTAGTGGACAAAAGTACTTCACCCCCTATACCATATTGCTCCCTTGGATTGCTGCAGCCCAAATGCATGACCTTACATTTTTTAACATTAAATCCCAGCTGCCAGATTCTAGACCATTCTTCAAGCTTAGCTAGATCCCTCCTCATGTTTTCTACACCTTCCTAGGTGTCTACTCTATTGCAGATTTTGGTATCATCCGCAAAAAGGCAAACCTTACCCGACAACCCTTCCGCTATATCACTAACAAAGATGTTAAAAAGGTAACATCCTTCTCCTCAGATTGAGCTCCATTTATCTGTACTCTTTGTCACCTCCCACCCAACCAATTTCTAACCCAAGCAGTAACTTTAGGGTCCATCCCTAGGGTGCTCAGTTTGTTTATAAGTCGCCTGTGAGGAACAGTGTCAAAGGAGGATGTCTCCCTCCATACAAAGATTCGACTTATCCAAGCCATGGTATTTTCAGTAATGTCATATGGATGCAAAATTTGGACAATGAAAAAGACAGACAGGAAGAAAATTGATGCCTTTGAATTGTGGTGCTGGCAAAGAATACTGTGTATACTATGGACTGCCTGAAGAACAAACCAGTCAGTTCTAGAAGCTCAAATGACAAGACTTTGACTTTCGTACTTTGGACATTCCATGCGAAGAGAGAGATCATTAGAGAAAGACATCATGCTTGGCAAGGTTGAATATCAACGCAAAAGAGAAGGGCCAGCAATGAGATGGATCGATACTATAACAGCAGCTATAGATGCCACTCTATCAACAATGAGCCACTTGACTGAAGACCAAACACAGTTTAGGACAACTGTTCAGAGGGCCGCCAAGAGTCGACACCGACTCAATGGCATTTTACAACAACAACAGATTGTGAGAAATTCCAGGAGGACCTCGTAAGAGTGGAAGATTGGGCATCCAAATGACAAATGAAATTTCATGTGGACGTGCAGTGATGTATGCAGGGAAGAATAACCCTAATTTTAGCTATATGATGCTAAGTTTCACATTAGGTGCCACCACCCAGAAAAAGGATCTAGGCATAGTTGAAATCTTCTGCTCGGTGTCTGGTGGCAGCCAAATAAAGCAAACGGAATGTTATGAATTATTAGGAAAGGAAAACAAAATAAAGAATATCATAATGTCTCTTGATCACTGAGTATTGTGTGCAATCAATATTGCCGTATCTCAAAAAAGATATAGTGGAATTAGAGAAGGTAGAGAAAAGGGTGACTAAAATATTAAATGAGATGGAACAACTCTCCTATGAGGAAAGGCTAAAGAGGTTAGGAGATAAGAGATCTATAAAATCTGCGTGGATTGGAATAGGAAAATGCAAATTGATTGTTTACTCTTTCCAAAAGTAAAAAGACTAGGGAACATGGTATGAGGTTAGAAAGTACTACTGTACATTTAAAACAAATAGGAGGAAGTATTTTTTATTCACTCTGTGCATAGTTAAGCTCTGGAACTTGTTGCTGAAGGATGTGGTAAAAGCAGTTAGCAAACTGCGTTAAAAAAAAGGCCTGCTCAGGTTCTTAGAGGAAAAGGCCATAAAGTATTGTTAAGGTAAACCAAGAGAAAGCCTGTGCTTATCCTTTGGGCTTAAGCAGCATGTAAACCGTCTACATTTTGAGATCCTGTCAGGTACTTGTGACCTAGAATGACCACTGTTGGAACAGGATACTGGGCTTGATGGACCTTTGGCATTTCTTGTGTTCTTAGATTACAGGGAAGTAGAGAAGAAGTCAGTAGGGGAAGAAGAGTGGAGGAAGGAGAGAGGATGAGACGTGGGGAGGGACAAGAGGGGAAGAGTGGAATACGAATGGAAGAGGGAGGGGTGAGAAGAGGAAAGGGTATCTAGAGGGAGGAATAAGGGGTAATATGGAGGGAAAAATAGGGAGGAAAAGGATGAGCAGGACAAGAGAGTGATTAAAGGGGTGGTGAAGAATTGGTGTGAAGAATCTGGACATGCTAGAAAATGATTCAGAGGCAGTGTAAAGAGAGAGGACTATGGAAGAAGTGAGTGCACACTAAAGGGAGAGATCTATGAAGGGGGTAAGAGAACATGAAATGGTACTGGGAGGAGCTGACAGAGGAAGAATGGGGACTGGTTAGGGAGTAAGAGAAAGAAGAAAGGGGATAGATGCTAGGAGGGGTTAAGTGAGAGTTAAGGAGCCAGGGCTAGTAAGGGAATGAAACTTGGAGGAAGGTAGATGAGGGGAGGGGAGGGGATGGATACAGAGAGTGGGAACGGGGAACTAAGGAGTGGATAAAATGGAGTAGGAAGCCGAAGGAGGAAAGAGACAGTGTGGGCAGTGAGAGTTGGGGCGGTGGTGAGCGTCAAAGATGGAAAGTTGGTAGGTAGGTGAGAGGTGAAAAGGAGGACTAGAAGGGAAGGGAAGGGGAGAATGCTGGGTAAAATCCAGCTGTGAGTGCAGGGCTAGATTTAAGATTTTGGTGCCCATAGGCAGGACCAGACAGCAGACCCCAAAGAGTGGGGAGTGATCCCAAAGACTGGAATGCCAGAAGAGGAGCAGAGGGAGGTCATGGTGCCACAGCAGCGCCCCTTTGAGGTAGGACACACACACGGTCCTAAAGGAAGCAGGAGCAAGCTCCTCTTTGGCCTGGTTATTTGGCTCCTTCAAAATGTGGTACTCTGGCAATCGTCTAAATTGCCTTTGCCTATATCCAGGCCTGGTGTGTGGAGATGCAGAGAAGAGAGAAATGGCACTTACATGTGTCTTTTGGCCATTTTGCAAACCTACACATATAAATGACTCCAGTTAACTACAGATGCTGCTATCTTTATCTAATTCAGTCAAGGAAGATAACCCCTTTTCAATCTTCCTGTGAAGAGCAGACCAAAATGAGAACTTTTTAAAAAACAATATGTGCCAGGAAGCAGCTGTAGATCCTGACATGAACAATTACAGTCACGCATGTCTACGTATCCCCTATCTGAAATGGGGACGAGACGTGAGAGCAACGGGAGTGACTTGCACAAGCTCCCACTGCTGCTGAAGGGACTCTGTCTGCAGCTTTTTCACCCTGATGATGTCACCCAGCCACGACGCCATCAGACCACTGAAGAAAGGGGGCGGGTTGGTTATAACCGAAAACCCCAAATTCTCCTTTAAGGGTTTTTATCGGAATTTTTTTGGTTATAAGGAAAAATGGAAGCCCTAAATATAATTATAGCAGGCTATAATCAATGCAGGAAGTACAGGGAAAGAAGAAAGGGAGGTACAGTGCTATATGTTAAAAAAAAAGATTAAAACAACAGAACTGCAGGGTTTATGAGATAAGGAGAGACTCTGTGAGTTAATCTAAAAAGAGGGAATGGAACATCTGTTTATACTGCTGTGATGTACAGACCTCCCTCGCAAGCTGAAGAAATAGAGATTTGATGGAAAGAATTCATAAAATTGCTGTTTCATTTCATTCCATTATTCTTACATAACAATTATATCAAAGTGGCTTACACAATACAGCTAAAAGATAAAAACACACAATAAAATACATTTTAATTTTGAAAGTGACATCCACAAAACGAATCAACAATTAAAACCTGTATAAACAGCCATACTTTCAAATGTTTTCTAAAATAGATATTTTGTCTCTTACTGTAATTCAGAAAGCAAATCATTCTATAATTTTGCCCCTACATAACTATGAAACTCGATCTTGTCAGATCTCAGAAGCTTAACAGGATTGGGCCTGGTTAGTACTTGGATGGGTGACCACCTTGGAATACTTGTAGACTCACTACATGGAAGAAAGGCTTGCTAATCTACTTTTGATTGCACCTTGCCAAGAAAACATATGGGAAAGTCAAAATATGGGCAACTATCCACAGGGTCACCAGGAGTCAGCATTGACACTACGGCACTTAACAATAATATAACACATGTCGATTTTTGACCCACTCAAGCCACTCCCTAAACACAACCCCTTGCAAGTTCTATGTAGCATCCAGGTGTAAATTCAGCCCTTTCTAAAATTGTGATTGCCATGTATAAATGCTTGATTCTACATATGGAAATAAAATAATCTAAAATAATCTCCTTAGTCTTTCCAAGCTGCACAATTGGTTGTTGGTAGCTCCAACCCAATCTTAACTGTAACCTGTAGGAATACTAAAGCTTACCCTTCTTCAGTCTCTGGGTTCTCCTAGGACAAGCAGGATGAGTCAGCCACACTTGGTGACGTCATCCGACGGCGCCGAGACGGAAGTACTCTCCATAGCTCAGAAGGGCTTTTAGCCCTTCTGAGCATGGGCCAACTGGCCCCACCCCCCTGCCCACCCCTAGCTAGCCAGTTTTTCAGTTCTTCCGCCTTGCCAGCAAGACGGACTTTCTACTCTCCACCAAATTTAACAGTTAAGAAATTCTAATTCAGTTTTATACTTGCCTTAATGTTTCCCAAGCTTCTTTTTCAGAACTGTTCCAGCGGAGCTGCTCCCAGTCCCCACGCATGGACTCTCAATCTCAACACGGCCAGTGGAAGGGGATTAAGGCTGGAAAGAAGCGAGAAGCTCCCAGGCAGCAGCTACCCAGGGCAGCCCAGGACGTGCCGATCAGGCCTCCGTTCCCGGCTAGCATTCTTCCTCGCTCCTCCGGTGCCAGAGGGACCTCCAGAACGAAGGAGAAGAAACTCGTGGATGGTAGCGGCAGCCCGGGACGTGCCTAAGGCCTCCGTCCCCGGCCGGCCCCCTGGGTCCCTCCGGTATGGCTGTTGTAGTGCCCGGATGTTTGCTGCTGTTCCCCTCGGCAGCCCTGAGTGTGCCCTCGGGGCCTACATGCATGGCACTGCTGCTCCTCCGGGGGTTGGATCAACGATATTGCAGCGGCCTCTGCTCACCACTCCAGCGGCTATGAGGGCTCCCTCAAGGGCCTCGGCTCTCAGCCCGCGGCCCTGGACAACCCGGGTGACTTCAGCTGTTTTTTACGGCCTCGTGGCTCTCATGGCGGCGGCCATCTTGACTATGTTGTCACAGCCCCGGCTCCTCACCTTCGGCGCTATTGGTCGGTGCCGACCCAACATCACCAGGGGCAGGCTTGATCGCAGTCTCGGCGCCGAAGAAGAGATCCTCTCTGCACGTCACTGCTGCAGGCTTGATCGCAGTCTCGGCGCCAAAGAAGAGATCCCCTCTGCACGTCACTGAGGCTGCATCGCGCAGTATGAGCCTGGCCACCGGTTCTAGCTGCTCTGCTTCCCCTGTCTCGGCGCCGATATACTTCCCGGATGACACGGGAGCGTCAGAGGCAGACCGCCATGAGCCGGCACTAGCAGACACAACTCTGGCCTCGGCGCCAAGTGGCCTCCCCGGGTGGCGCGGTAAGTTTACTGTATGCTGCTTGCCTCGGATGTGACTCTACGTCCTGCTGCCCTGTGCCACCATCGGTGGAAGCCTGCCACTCCTCCCGACGGATCTCTGTCCACAGCGCAGATTCTCTGCTCCTGCCAGCGTCTGACTGACACCACTGTTGCCAGCGTTCACGGGATGGTGAGCGCATGGCTCGGAGGAACCTAATCCATGGCTCGGAGGGAGCTGCCTTCAGGGCTGGCGTGTTGGCAGCCAGCACCACAGCAGGTTCAAGTCCCAGCTGTGGTTCCTGCCAACCCATTCCCCATATTTTCGGCCAATCGGGCCAGCCATAGGCGGGGCCTTCCTGGATGTGCGGGGATTGGCGCTGGTGTGGGGAGGCTCATGATGATCCTTGCTGCTCTCTGACGCTGCGGCTATTCTGCTTTGGCTGAAGGAGCAGCAGGCACAAAGAAAGGAGTTCTGGCAACCGGACAGAGATGGAGTGCCCCTTGACGCACATCCTGGGTCGCGGCTGTGTCCAGAGTCCTGGATGATGACCATCTTGGATGCATCAGGTGGTCACTAATTTCGGTTCCTAGTGGAGGTGAAACGCCACTATGATGGCCATGGACTCCCCTCAAACTGGTTAGCTCACGCTTGTGCTCCAAGCAAGGGCAGGCACCATCCTCTGAACTCGTAGGACCTGAGAGGTCCGCTCACTAACGGGGAATCTCAGCACGCACACGTGCTATGCTACCCACCTGCCTGAGCCCACAGCATGCTGGCGCCAGCGAGGGGAACAACTCCAGCACTGAGCCTATGCATGAAGGAGAGTAGCAGATTGCACCACCATCACTCCGAGGCTCTCCCCCTACCCCACTGACAAGATTCACCAGCTCCCTCAGCCGGACCACTGGCGCTGCTCAATGAGTATTCCTGGTAAACAACTCCTACGCTTCATATTTACAAGCCGGGTGCAGCTGGAAGGGCCCCGGCAAGCACCTGATTGGTGCCAACAGCAGACTCGCCCAATGGGTATGATGATCGCTCTATCGGGCAGCCAAGGAACAGGCACCTTAGAACGTTGGCTTTTATTTCGTGCGCCTTAATTCCTCAGCGCACCTTAAGCTCTGGCTAATCCCTTGGCATGCCTTTAATCTGTGCCACCTTGGTTGAAGTACTTTCAACGCAGGCATCTCAAGCGCATATCAACGATTGTCCCTACATCAGGCACAGCAACATCAAGCTCCTCCAGCAACAGATCACTACCCAGGAAGTCTGGAGCTTTTTCCAGTGTCACCTCTGTGGCCCTGGCAAGTCCCTCTGGGACATAACACCGTATGCCTTCTGGCATATTCGCACTGCCTTCTGATTCAGAATAGCTTGCGCGCTCCCGCCAAACGACTGCCAGCAGTACCCAGAGCAACAAAAAAAAAAAAAAAAAAGAGGAATCTTCGCGAGACGAACGAGCTGCTTCACACCTCCTTCCTTTCAGTGCCTGCGTGGCAGGAAAGGGGTTGGGGATGTGCAGGCCTCGCATCAGTAACACGAATGCACAGGCCACCCTGTCCAACGTAACACTATGTGCCTGCCCGAGGAGTAGTCCGAAGACTAAAAGGACCCACCCCCTACCTGGAGACGTGGGTGAGCCCCACCCCTTGCCACTCCCAACCAGGACACTAAGGTGGACTGCACCTCTCATAGCCTCTAACAGCGGCCTACAATGGAGGACTTGGCAGATGAGACGCACTCCTCGCTCCTGGACAAAAGCCTGAAGGAAATCTGACATTCCACCATTGATTGCGGTGACAACATGGTGATGCAGCACGCATGGTCAATGGGTCATCAAACAGAAGTTCGCATGTCCGGACCCCAGCTGAGGATCCTGCTCCACATGCCCCTACTCCAGCTAAAGAGACTAAGAAACCCGCATTGACTGCGGGCATGACCTTTATGACCAGTTGCCCTCTGGGCACTACCTACATTAAGGGGTGAAGGTTGACATTCACAGCCCTCTGGCACAAAGGGAGTACCTCATGGCCCACTATTCCCACAGGGACTTCGCCTTTGGTAAGGCATGACCTTAAGAACCGGTAAATGGCGTCAACTGATGGTCAGGACGTTGTCCATAGGCACGGGACGCGGTGTTTCCCTACCATACAGGGACAGTTTGCATGGGTCCCTGCACACCCATGCATAGTTGCATGGGTCCCTGTGCACGCCCCCTGAGGAAAAGGCCAAAGGTTGAACACCCACCCACCATTAGGTTGGGATCTACCCTTCCGCTTCCCGGACGCGGCAGCGCTTTTGCCGGCAAGAGCCACGTGGCCTCGTACCCCTCCCCCCTACCTTGCGGACTACCCAGCAGGAAAAACCCCACGGGATCCCTACCCTGCCAGACCCCTTCTGGGCAGATGGGCCCATGCTGTGCCCTCAAAGCCGTGACCATGAGGGACAACTCATCTCGGCGGAAAGGATATTGGTCGCCCCACGCCTATTGACGGGTCCGCCACTGCCCATCTTTGGAGCTTTACTGTGTCCTGACAAACCATACCCACCGTAACTGGGTGAAACAACGTCATCTTCATGCGAGGTGGGTCAACTTCTCCCCCCTGTGGAGAGCACCTGCCCCAGTAGGCTCTGTAGCACTAAGCCAACGTCACGGGATGCATAGGTCTGAGTGACAGGCTCATGGCCAACCTGGGATCCCCAGTCTGGATCTCCTCATGCTCAACTCAAGGGCAGCACCCTGCCTCAGCATGCACAAGGCAGGTGTATCTGTCAAGCGAGTCACTGATGCTAGACCAGGCTGAGATCTATATTGGGGAATTACAACACGTTGCCACGGTGCAGCAATGCTGAGGACCATATTAAGGTATTACAATGCATCCCCACAGTCGGGATGGCGAGGGAACGGACGCTCCTGTCAGGCCTTCCCCTCGGAATCATTTGGGAGCTCAACCCTTAGGCATTCTCCGTCAGTCAAGCTCTCCGTAAACGGATCTGCAGACTGTCTGTCCGGCACCAGTGCGCCTTGTCCCCAACAGCCTGACACGGTGGACAGGTTGTGACCCTGTTGACAGGTTGTGATCCAGACCTGCCCTTGTGGTCCTTACCCACCTACACGACCCGTGCCTATCGTTGCATGACTCAACGGCGTGAGCATCCTCAAGCCATTGCTCTGACATCATGCTCCCATATCAGAACACGATGGCCTGGGATAGATATCCAGCAGGCCCAGTATCTTCACTGAGCAGTGCCCAGTCCCAATCGACTACGCCCCTAGGGATGACTCCTGCATCCAGTCTATCCGTGCCCAAGTCACACTGGCACTCCTCCTGGCCTGGGCGGATCATCTTGCTGACTACCCACAATCAGATAATCAACCATCTACCCAGATACAGGCAACCGCCTTGCCAGCTTCCCGTATGCAGGAAAGGGCTCAGATATAGGTAAGGGCCCAAGCCATTCTTGGCATGCACATACACGCATCCATCCCAGAGGCCCTCCCTACGTCCGGCTCATGCAAGGCCACCAAGACCTTGCAACAAGAACTATCACAGTACACACCATCCAAAGGAAGGATAAGGTCAGGAATTCCCTTTGACCAGGCAGCCCTAATGATCTGGTCTGCCACCCCCACATGCCGCCCGGCCAGGCCCCGCGGGCTTAGTGATTAACCTCTGTCTCTCTGTCTTAGCGTAGCCGATGCTGCGCACCGATCGACCAAGGAGCACCAATCACCTCACTAGTGACAAGACCGGATGGTACGCCATACTGGGTCAAACGTCTGTTGCCAACAGTGCCCAATCTAGGACAAAGACACGGCTTTCCGATACCGGTTTCAGGCCGAGCAGTGATTACCAGTCCCTGTTATCCCCTATCCGGCCACACCAACGGTTGCAGCATCCTCTGGTAACAAGCTCCAGAGATGACTGCACGTAAAAAAAAAAAAAAAAAAAAGGTCCTAAGGTACCATTTGCACCAGCGATCCTTGCCATTGCTTCGTCATTGCGGTGACTCCCACACTTCTGCCCAACGGGCCTGCCACTGCCGCTTCAGAGCGGCGATTCCCACATCGCGACTGCTCGATGGGCCTGCACCACCGATGTGCCTTGTAACTTCACCATTGGCACATGCGTACACCAGGAATGCAAGCCGTCGCACAGTGCCTGGTAGCCTGCCACTGCCACTTCAGGGCAGTGACTCCCACACCGCTACTGCCCGAGGGGCCCGCACCACTGAAGTGCCTTGTAACTTCACCATCTGCACATGCGTACATCATGACTGCAAGCCGTCGCACAGTGCCTGGTAACAGGACCTTCTCACGACGTTGCTACTGCACATGCGTACATCGTCACTACATACCTACAGGTCCTGGTTGCAACATGCAGCATGCTGCACTAAGGCGCATGCCTGACCTGAAGAAGGTTCTCGGCTTCCCCCTCCCACCACTGCACGTGTCAGCTTGGGAGCCACCAAGTGTGGCTGACTCATCCTGCTTGTCCTAGGAGAAAATGGAGTTACTTACCTGTAACTGGAGTTCTCCGGGGACAGCAGGATAAGTCAGCCACACATACCCGCCCACCTCCCCTGGGATGGGGTCAGCCTCCGTCCTGGTGCCCGCCTTCTAGCGGCAAAAGGCTCAGCTAGTGACGTACTGGCTAGCTAGGAGCGGGCAGGGGGGTGGGGCCAGTTGGCCCATGCTCAGAAGGGCTAAAAGCCCTTCTGAGCTATGGAGAGTACTTCCGTCTCGGCGCCGTCGGATGACGTCACCAAGTGTGGCTGACTTATCCTGCTGTCCCCGGAGAACTCCAGTTACAGGTAAGTAACTCCGTTTTTTTCTCATAAGCTTTCAGAGGTTCACGCTCTTTCCTGTCAATGTCATTTTGTTTATAGGAGTACTTTTGTTATCCTGAGCATTCCTCCAAGAAGTCAGGATGCAAATGCTCTTATCACATATGCATGCCGTCCAACAGGCTCTCAAGGTCATAGAGAGAGCCTACCTCCGAATGTTAGGCCATATGGCGGCAGCAATTCATGTTGTGCTGTTTGCTTGATTACATTTTCTTTTTTTTTTTGTATTTATGTTTTTATTAAACACTTTTCATATTTCCAACAATAATGCACATTCTTATTTCCATTTTCTTCAGTGCACTCTATAACATTTTCTCCCCCCCTTCCCAATAGTAACATTTCTTCCCTATACTTAACCTCATTAACCCCCTCCCACCCCTATATCTGAGCCCTCTCTTCAGAAACCTATTTCCCCCTCCACAGCAAGCATCCCTACAATTACACAAATCTAGCCAAACATTTTCTCCCCAAACTCACACCCAAACACAACTCCCTCCCTCCCCCGCTATAACTTCTCCTCCCCTTCCCCCTCCTCCAAACCCCTCCACCCCTATCCCCCAGTATCCCTACGTAGATAGACCAACACTTTGCTCCATATCTTTTCAAATCTATCAATTTGTTGCCGTCAAGCAGCAGTTCATTTTTCCATTAAATATATTTGTCGCAATCTTAAATACCTTAACAATACCAAAAGATTTCACAAAAGCCAGAAAACAAACAAATAAGAGAGCTTTCTCACACTCTGCTCCAATTCTTTGGAACAATCTACCTGACAACATTCGCCTGCTATCTGATATAAAGGAATTTAGAAAAAAATTAAAAACTCACTTATTCATATTACACTACAATACACCCTCAGAACAGAATACTCAAATAGATACAGGCTAACATTTATACATTATTATTACATACTCTATTTTCAAAATAAATATCACTAATACACTATTAACCATACCACACTCTCATTCACATGATGATTATAGATTTAAACTAACAATGTATATATGTTCTAATATGTTATACCTTTAATGTTACAACATTCATTGTAAATTATAATTATCTGTTCTATGTAAACTGACTTGGTATATTACATACCAATTAACCTACTGTTCCATGTAAACCGCACTTGATACTAGGGAAAGAGCGGTATATAAATAACTGTTAAATAAATAAATAAATCTTTCCACGCAATGCTCCATACTTGGGGCATTTCGTTGTTTCCACCGATATGCCAGCTCACAACGGGCCGCACTCATGCATGCCAATATTTGCCTCCTTTCTCGCTATGGCCCCCCTTCGCTCCAGCATCCCATCAGATAGCCACTTGGGTTCAATGCCACATCCACCCCTACCATCTCCCAGATCCATGCTCGGATCCCCTCCCAAAAGGGCTGAATCTTTGGGCAGGTCCACCAAATGTGATAAAAGGTTCCCTCCTCCCCAAACTCTCCAGCATAATTTGGATGTTGCTGGTAACATTTTATGTAAACGGCTAGGTGTATAATACCATCTCATAACAACCTTATACCAATTTTCCCTTATAGCCACTGACAAAACATGATCAAAAACATTTTTCCACTGCCCCCCTCCAATTCCATCCCCAGATCCTTTTCCAATTCTAACACGTACCTGTGTTTACTATCTCGGGTTCCCTGTATCGCATCATACAGCACTGAGGTTAGGCCTGGGGAGGTCCTCTTACCATACCATATCACTTCCAGTGGTGTGTAATCCCGCTCTAATCCTCTCTTCCCCAGTTTCTGCCTTAAAAAGTGCACCACCTGCCCATAATATAATTTATCTCCCTCCCTCAGCCTGAACTCCTCCTTTAGGTCTTCAAATGGAACCCATTCCCCTCCATCCACAAATTGGTAAAATCACTTCAACCCTGCCCTTGCCCACCTTCGACACCCTCCCCCTTCCCACCTCGGTCGAAACTCCCCATGTGACACATCTCCCGCATCAATGAGAACTGAGCCCCCTGACCCTTACCTTCTACTTCCCTAATTTTATTTCACACTTGGAGCACATGGCTTACATATGGGTTATCCCGCATTTTTGCCCCTCTCTCTCCTTTCCCCAACCAGGGAAGGCATGCCAAGGTCTTCCTCCCTCCATACACCTCCTCCATGGCCTCAACATTCTTACCGCTCTACCCCTTCTCGCCAATCCATCACATGCGGGGCCTGGGCCGCCCAATAATATGCTTGAACATTTGGCAACCCCAACCCCCCTCCTCCCCCCGCCTATACATAACGGCTCTCGCTATCCTAGGTGGCCGTTTCTTCCATATAAACTGATTCACCCTTCTCTGAAGCCCCCTTAGGTGGGCCCCTGGGATTGCCACGGGCAAGGCCTGGAAATAATACAATATCCTCGGCAGAAGGTTCATCTTTACCACCGCTCTATGGCCCAGCCATGAGATCTCTGCTTTCGCCCTTCAGGTCCTGCCCTACCTCCTTCCACAGTTTACTGTAGTTAGCCTCATATAAGCTTTTGGCTGGGCCATTAACCCCCAAGTATCTAATGGCCTTATTAGCCCACCTAAAGGGGTAGCTTTGTTTCAACCTCCCCAGGGTTGGTTTAAGTAAATTAATATTCAAAGCCTCAGTCTTATCCAGGTTCATTTTGAATCCCGAGACTTCGCCATATTTCTCCAGCTGATCCATAATCTCTGGTAAAGACTCCTGCGGGCGAAACACCACCAGCAGTACGTCATCCGCAAATAGGGATATCTTATGCTGGTACTCCTCCACCTTTAACCCCCTCACCTTCTCATCTTCTCTTAATGTTCATGCCAACGGCTTGATTGTAATAGCAAACCAAATAGGGGACAGAGGACATTCCTGGCGCATCTCACTTTCTAAGCTGAGAGCAGAGGTGTATCTCCCATTAATCTTTATCTGTGCTTTAGGGCCTCTATATAGGACCTGCACCCATTTCTCATACTTCGGGCCTATGCCCATCTTTCTCATTACTGAGAAAAGGAAATCCTAAAATCCTAGTCCACTCTGTCAAACGCTTTTTCGGCATCCACAGAGAGCAACATAGTCTCCCCCCCCCCCCCCCCGGGTTCTGCACCACCCAGATGGCCTCTAACGCCCTCTTAATGTTATCTGATGCCTGTCGTCCCATTATGAAACCTGTTTGATCTAATCTTATCAGTTCCGGCATCCACTTTGCCAATCTATTTGCCAACACCTTTGCTATTATTTTTACGTCCACATTGAGCAATGAGATAGGGCGATAAGACCCACACTGCAGTGGATCCTTTCCCCCTTCAGCAACACTGTGATCCCCGCTGTAAGCATATCAGCGGAGAGGTACCCCCCTTCCTGTTGTATACCATTGACTACCCTTAACAGCATCTCCATCAGATCATCCACCAAGGTTTTATAGAAAGCTACCGTCAACCCATCTAAACCAGGGGCTTTCCCGGTGGGCAGGTCCTTGAGGGCCTGCTCAACTTCTTCCCTCGTTATCTCCACCTCCAGAGCCTGGCTTTCTGTTTCCCCCAGACTCAACAGCTCTATCCCCTTTAAATATTCTTCCCCTGAGTTGGGGTCCCCCCCCTCCTTTTGCTTATATAAATCTTGATAGAATTGACAAAATCTCTCCCCAATTTGCTTCTCTGTCCTTAAGATCTCTCCCTTAGCACCCTTTAACACCGTTATAGTCGCCTGGGCCGCCCTCTTTCGCAGCTTATTAGCCAATAATCTCCCCGCCCTATCTCCCCACTCATAATAATGCTGTTTTAACCTATTCAACTGGAACCCAATCTCTGCTACCTGCAATTTATGCAACTCCATTTGGAGTTGATTTAACTTCTTAAGGCCCTGCGGGTTTCCCCATTTCTTGTACTGCTCCGCCGCCCGCTTTATTTCTGGTTGTAAGGTATCTTCCTGTGCAAGCCTTTGCTTTTTAAATCTTGTGGCCCACATCAAAAGCCTCCCCCAAAACACAGCCTTCATTCTTTCCCATAAGCTCACATTCCCTATTTCCCCAGTATCATTTATCCTCCAGTACTCCTGAAGGCATGCGTTTACGTCCCTTACTACTTCCTCTTTTTTTTAATAGGCTTTCATTAAGCCTCCAAAATCTTACCCCCCCTACTTTCCCCTATCTCTACCCATGTAGGGGGCATGGTCAGACCAGGTGATGTTCCCGATTTCTGCTTCCCAAACCCTAGAATCTCACCAATGGTTCAAAAGCAGATAGTCAATCCTGCTGAAGCTATCATGCGGCTTGGAGTAAAAAGTGTACTCTTTGCACCCTTGATGCTGCTGCCTCCAAATATCCCCCAGGTATTCATGATTTGCTTCAACACCCCTCTCGCCTTATTCCTTCCATCTCCTCCCTTGGCCTGTCTATCCCACTGTGGCTGGAGTGTTAAATTAAAATCTCCCCCTATAATAAGCTTCCCTTGAACATGTTTAGCAAGCAATTCTCGAACCCCTCTCCAGAATTGCACCTGCCTCTAGTTAGGCGCATATACATTAACTATAGTTACCTTCTCCCCCTGCCACTCCCCCCCTAATATCAAAACCCTTCCCTCTTTATCCCTTAAAACCTCACTCACCCTGAATGTGCTATCCCGCCTTAGCAATATAGCTACCCCCCTTTTCTTACTCTCCCCCTCTCCCCTTGGTCCCCCAAAGTACTGTTGTGGATAAGCCATCCTCTGTAACAACCCCTCGTCCTTTTTCCTCAGGTGGGTCTCTTGTACCATCACGATCTCCCATCCCAGTCTTTCTGCTTCTCTGAACAGTTGATGCCTTTTGCGTGGATTATTGAACCCTTTAGCATTTATTGATCCTACCCTTCCCATCGATCCCTTCTAACCGAGCCTGGTCTGTCTCTTGCTGCTGTCATCTGGAGTGGAGGAGTGGTCTAGTGGTTGGGGCAAGGTACTTCAGGCTTGAAGGTCGGGGGTTCAAATCCCACTAGAGGACAGCAACCTTGGGCCGGAAGGACTGGGGTTTCTAGTCCCACAGGTGCTCCTTGTGGTCTTGGGCAAGCCACTTAACCCTCCATAGCCCATGTTCCCTGTAAAATAGTTATCTCCAAGTTATAATGCCCTGTTCAATGTAATTTCAGTTTGTTCAATGTAAACCGCCTTGATATCATGAAATGTGGTATATAAGAAATGTTAAATAAATAAATCTGAGCCCCTTCCCTGAATTGAACCCTCCCCTTCCCCTCCCTGCATTACCACTCCCTCCGGAGTAATTGGCTCATTTCCAGTGGCTCTGCTCTGGGCGCTCTCCTATTTCCCTTGCTCCTACCCCTGCCCTCTACCCCTCCAACTCCCCACCCGGCGTTCCACTCCCAGAATGTTCCCTCCTCCCCTTTGTTAGCCCCTCCCCTACCCCCTTTTGATTTCAGAATTCCAATTCCAATCCTAATGAACCCCTACAAAGATATCAGTGCTTTCATTTCCCAAGCAACTCACCCTAGTTCAAAAAACGCCCCCCTCCACATTCCCCCCTTCCAGCCATACAATGTTCTTTCATACATACAGACTCGTCCCCCCTTATATATATCCCCCTCATCCCTCCCTCCTGTTTCCCACACTTCCTTCCCTCACATATCCTACATTCTACCAAATTCATTCAAATGTGGCTCCAGAAATCTTAAGTGTCCCTCCAGGCTTCTCATACTCCAGACTCCCCATCTGCGGATTGCTGCTCCCTGCCTCTGGATAGCCTAGTTAGCCTTCTGCTTTTATTCACCACCCGTTTCCATTTCATCCCTGTGCTCTTTGAGGGTGGCCACTGCTCCTTTGGCTGGATGTTCGGAATGCTCTCCGGCAGGTTTTTCACTCCCAAGTCCCTGAGTGTTTGCCACGCTTCTCTCGTGTTCTGAATTCTACGCTCCCTCAGAGCTCCCTCAGAAGGCTGCCATTTTGCCCCTGACGTCACTGGAACTGCTTGATTGCATTTTCAAAGAAAACAATGGGCTCTCAAATCCCAGTGGAATCAACCCTTATCTTCAGTCATTTACTCACTACCTTGACTATATGTCATCCTACAGTGGTGGACTCTCAGTTCCAGTCTGTCACAAGGAGTCTCCTTTGTTGCATGATAACACCAGTTAGTCCTTACCACAGATGCCTCCAACAGGGGCTGGGGTGCCCACCTTGACAATCATCACTTACAGGGAATGCGATCCAGCTACAAGATGTCTCGTCATATCAGCCATCTCAATCTTAGAGCCCTATTCTATGAATTCAGTCTTTGTATATGAACTTCAGAACTCTTCCATCATCAGTCAGACAATCAAGTCACCATGTTTTATATGAACAAACAAGTAAGCATGGGTCCTCTACTTCTCTATCAAGAAGCAATCAGCATTTGGGATCTTGCTGCAATAAATCTCATTCAGATACAGGCAACCTACATCCCAGGTCTCCAAAATCATCAATTAGCACACAAGTTCAGCAGAATGCTTCATCGTCACTAATGGTTTCTCAATCTGACCCTTCTCTGCTACCTGTTCCAACAAGAGGGAATCCCACAAGGGACTTTTTTGCCAGTGAAGAGACTGCAAAACTCCTCTCTTCTGCTCCATCCTGCCATCAAATCACTAAGCAGCCCCAGATGCTCTAGGTGTGCAATGGACGTGGATGTTTTAGGCTTACTTTCCAATCTCTTTCATTTCAAAAGTCATTCATAAATTCCAGCAAAGCCAAGCCACCATGACTCTAATAGTTCCTTATTGGTCTTCGCAAAACTGCTTTCCCCCTGTGTAGAGATAAGCAGTCCTTCCTTCTTCTAAACTATGTAAATTCCCAAAGTTAATAACTCAAAAAGAGGGCTGTCTGCTTCATCCGGTCTTGAGGTCGCTAGCACTCACTGCCTGGAAAGTGAAAAGTCCTTAATAGCGAGACTCAGTTTTCTATAGCTGCCATGTGAAATCTAACCACATCATTGCATGGTCTGAAATTTCACTAGGGCCGATAGCAGCATCCTCCACCAAGTCAAAGAGGGACACAGATATAAGCAAATAAAATCCGCAAACTTGTCCCATGTGCCCTGGATAGATGGGTGTAATCCTATTCCACTGAGTGCAATAAACGCCAAGCATCAACTGGGTCTAATTGGTTCCATAGTCTTTGCAAGACATGAGTAACCTCCGCTTTCCCCTCTGCCCGCCATGTGATGTGTCCACCAACAGTCCAATATACCATTCAGATACCCTCCAACAACTAGCCAGCTGCCTGGTAGTTGCTCTAGTTCCGATGCTACTCTTGCAAATAACCATGGATCAGGAACATTCGGGATGTACAAATCACAAAGCACTACTGGAAACCCCTGGAGATTCCCACTCAGAATGACATAACGCCCACTGCTGTTATAGAGCTCCTTTGTACATTCAAAGTGGACGACCTTACTGAATAGAACAGTGACCCCACCTTTTTTTACCTATTGAAGCTGCTCCAAATACCTGTCCCCCTCCCTATCCCTTTTCAATTTAGAATGTTCCGATGCATTTGATGGGTCTCCTAGAAAAGCCACTTTGCAGCACTGGCAAACCAGGGCTCGGAGAATTTTGTGCAGCTTAATCAGCAATCCCAAGCCATACACATTCCATGATACGTTCTTCAACCTACCTCTGAAGCAAAGAATCCTCCATATAAGCAGAACCAACTCAAGCATATCAGGAGACCCCCCCCCCCCCCAGCCTGGGGTTCCCATCCCATTTAAGCTAACGATGCAGTAGGGGCCTCCCCACTCTCACACAATACATTCACTACTCCCTCGCTGTTCTCTCCCTAAGCCAACCATCCACCCTTCCCTCCCTCCAAACCTCCTATGATCCAACTTCCCCAACCACTGCAGCCTCTGCAGCCATCCCCAAACCTGGGCAGGTTCACATCCTCCTTCCCTATCAAGAGCCCCCCCCCCCCATTGATCATCAGCCCCACACTCACCCTCCCTCATCATACCACTTGCAAAAGGAATCCTAAACTGATGAACAAACAGTGCCCAGACAAGTTATGCACATCACCCTCCAATCCCCCTGTCATGATCCTGTTTACAGTAAACCACAAACTACCAAAGAAAAAGGAGGGGAAAGGGAGGAGGAAATCAACAACAACAAAAGAAGAGGAGGGAAAAGCATTACGGCCATACAGTCACATATGTAGCATATTAACCCCTCCCCCCTCCATGTTCATGGCAGAACCAAGGCTTTCAGTCAGCCATCCCTCCTCAAACAAGGTGTCCAGGCTTCAGCACGTCAGTGTGTAAGGCTGAAAATTTATTAATTTTATTTACATTCTCTTATATACCATGCTATTCTGCATCAGTGCAGTTTACATTGAACAAACTGAAATTACATTGAACAGGGCATTATAACTTGGAGATAACTATTTTACAGGGAACATGGGCTATGGAGGGTTAAGTGGCTTGCCCAAGACCACAAGGAGCACCTGTGGGACTAGAAACCCCAGTCCTTCCGGCCCAAGGTTGCTGTCCTCTAGTGGGATTTGAACCACTGACCTTCTGGCCTGAAGTACCTTGCCCCAACCACTAGGCCACTCCTCCACTCCTCCTCCAAAATAAGTCTATCAGAAGACCTGCATTTGTGGGCTGGAAGACAAAAAACTCATCACATGACCAGTACTGTATATGGACCCTAGCCCACGTCTCAGCAGAATGTTCATATCAGCATATATAGTCCAAATATACCCAAGCAGCCACCATTCCAGTTGGGTCAAAGAAGGGGTCTCTAGCCCACCCCAGAAGTTGTCCATCTGCACCAGTCCAGTTCATCCTTCACCGGACCTCATCCCCATTGTTCAACGGTGCAATTTCATCCAAATATTTCTGAGCTGAGTCCACATCCTCAAAATGCCGAGAGGCCTCCACTGTGGAATACTCAGAGGTGTGCTGGATATTGCAAAATGAATGTCATCTTCACGACAACCAACCATTGACACAACCTGAGTAAGCTATCGTTAGCTCAGCTACACAGAGTAGTTCTGGAAGATCATAATCTTATGACCCTCGTGCTTTATAGGCCCCTGGCATTTCGCAGCCCGAAGGACTTATATCCTTTTGAACAAAGTTCAAAAACCAAGTTAAGACCCTATGCAGTCACTTGACTGTCACTCTTAAAGGTTCCACCTGGTGTGCACGCTCTATTATAAACCTTCCGCATTCCTCCCCCAGTGTAAGGGTCAGGGGTAGCATGGTCTCTAGGAAGGTCTGCAATTCCATTTTCTTGACCGATTCCAAAATACCAATACATTTCAAATTATTGCGGTGGCTTCTATTTTCCAGATCATCAAATTTTTTGGCTTGCTTCGCAACCGTATCTTTTAATAGGTGTATCTCTTTAGCAGCATCACACACTGTGTCCTCAGCCTGAGAGATATGAAATTCAGCCTCCTGTAGCTACCCACCGAAGCTCTCAAAAACTTGAGCCATGGAATCCAGCTTGCCATTAGCAACATCAAAACGGCTGGCCAGGGTGCCCACCATTGCCACAGTGACCTCTTACATGAGCGCCTCCTGTGTCTGAGGGTTTGGCAACGAGGACCCCTCCACCATCTTAGAGGCTGATTGCGCAGGCTTGTCTCGTCTCGCTGATTTCATGGCCGCCAGGGCGCTGCAGACACAAAAGGATTACTAAGCAGCTCCGTGGCGATTTGCACACAACCAGAGGGGTTCCAAGGAGGCAGAACCTCAAAGAAATGTATCAAATGGAGGGGGGGGAACCCCCACAGAGCAACTGGCACATGTTCTCCTGCTCTCAAGACATCACGTAACCCCACCCCCTCCATCTGCAAGTATTTTAAAACTTGTGTGCCTGCATTTCTGAACAGCTGTTTTCACGAGCTCAGGAGCCAGGAAGTGCTCGATATTCTTCTGTGCAGGCTATGCACATAGCCCTGCTTGCCAACCCTTAACCCTGGATATTCAATATCAGGGTCATATGTGGTCCCAGCATTGAATATCTGGGGATTGCTGCACACGCCGGAAGCCTCATTAGGTAACCAGGCAACAGCGATATTGCATCTGGTTAGCTCCTGTGCTGAAAGATAGGCAAGGGTTTTCCTTGCCTATCCTTTTGGCACAGATCGCTAACCAGGCAGCATGCAATTTTGCTGCTGCTGGGTTATCGCTTGTCACTGCCTCTGCTCTGCCGTGACACACCCCGATGCTAACCGGGGAGTTAGAAGAGGATAGTCAATGGCACTAACCATGTAAGTGCCATTGAATATCCCGATTTAAGGCATTTACATGGTTTACGGGGCTGTAACTCATGTAAGTGCCCTAAGTTTTTAGAATTCTTGCAATCCCTTACAGTTTACTGCAGGTTGAAAAGATTCCGGATTAGTGACTCAATCAAAAAACACCTCTCCTGGCACCCCCTTATTCTTCCTCCTTTCCCTAAAAATGCCCAAAACAAAACACCCACAGAATATTGTATGCGAGGGAGTTAGTATATGTGTGTGAGTCGTGGCTCTATATTCTTATATGTCTTCATTAAAAATGATTTGACTATAAAATGACATTGTGTTTTCCCCCATCTCTCCTTGCAGTTCTTGTGCAGACAGAGAAATCTCTGTTTCCAGTCATATATGAGATCTCAGGCTGATGGGAATGCCTGATCCAAACTCACCCAGTGGGCAGGCAGCCACCCTCCTGCCAAACTTCACAGTACATGAAGGACCAGACATTACCAGCGGATACCAGCAGTGGGAAGAAGAAAAGCCACAGGGATGGTGAGGAGGATATCTTGTTGTTTTTGTTCTTAAATGCAGAACCTTTCCTTCTTTCATCCTTATCCTTATATTTCCCTCTGCTGGTCTCTGAACTCCTTCCAGGCAGGACTCACAAAGGCACAAGAAAGCTTCAGAGTCTCTCCTTCATTATCATATCTGGCTAGAGCGGAGGTTTGGGGGGGGGTCTTTCTCGTCTCTTTATGTTCTTTGTCTTGGCTCTTGGCACCCATGCAAGCTTTTTTATAGTTCTTATTATTTTTGTTACTGATAGATGAGGTTCAAAGAACTGTGATAGGGAGATGGAGAGAGAAAGGGGGGGGGGGTATATGGAGATGGTATAAAACATGAGGAGAAGGGCTGGAAGATTTATTACTATTGCAGTTCTACGGTTCCTTTCACATAGCATGAATCTCAGTGCAATCATCAGCTGGCCGACGGGTAACAGACTAAGTAAAGGAATGAGAGAGGTTCTTCTGCCCAAAGGTCGGATTCATCAAAGCCTTTTCACATGGACAGAGAATGGATAAAAAAATCTTTAGTGACTCAG
The DNA here is from genome assembly GCA_033557465.1 of Ichthyophis bannanicus. NCBI lineage: Eukaryota > Metazoa > Chordata > Amphibia > Gymnophiona > Ichthyophiidae > Ichthyophis > Ichthyophis bannanicus. Next base: position 666,481,728 of record CM066033.1, read on the forward strand.
GCCCTAAATAACTTAATTAAAATCACATTTCTCTGTTTTGTGTTGTTTTTTGTTTTTTGCCTCTGTGCTAACACTACACTGTCACCATCTTGGTCTGCTGTGGCATTGCAGGAGAGAGCTGCCTAGAGAAAATGGGCAGCCAGGCTCCTGCAATTCCATGGCAAGAATCACAGGATCTCTCTCTTCCACATAATCACTGCAGATGTTCAGAAGAGGTGGGCGGGTCTAGATTTAGGCATATCCAATGTAGGTAACTACCTCTATTGCCAACTCTAATAAGCGTCAGGATCTTTCCATTGCTGCCATGCCTCAATCTGGACCAGCGCCACTGTCTTGTTCAGCAGCCTGGTCCCCGAGCAAGGTCTGTGAGCTCTCATGCTAGCACCTCATTCCGTCTTCTTGCATATATGGGAGGAGTGGACGGGGCACTATAGGGTCTATCAGATTCTGAGTGCTTGCAGGCCCCACACTGAATATTTGAGGTGAATTTGCTGTTGCTTGGGAACTGGCTCAAAGAGGACCCAGCAGTAGGTAAGAGGGGATGCCAGGAGAGGGCAGGATTGGGAGGGAGAAGGGGGAGCGGACCACGAATCTATACCTCCATTTCTTAAGGACACTTATGATGGGAATCCAGTTCTGGATTGAGGGCTTGGTTTAGGAAGTAGCTGGTTGGGAAGAAATGCATGGGTGTAGACCAGGGGTCTTTAACTCCGGTCATTGAGGGTTACAAGCCAATTGGGGTTTCAGGATATCCTAATGAGTATGAAGGAGGGGCTTGTATGTAAAGCAGTCAGTGGCATGCACACCGCTCTCATTCATATTCATTACAAAACAAAAACCACACTGAGAGTTAAACAGTAACACCAGCAAAATACTCCCAGACCCAAAGAACCTCATACAAACTCTACTTAACAAACTACAAACTCACAATGGCCAGAAAGGTCCAAATTATCAAGGCCCTTAAGAAAAACTAACCACAACGGGTTTATCACCAGACGGGGGGAAAAAGCCTCAGGACAATGTCTCATCCCACTATGTGGCAAATCAAATCCATAGGGGAAACAGTGAGCTCAACATCATCGGTTTAAAAAAACTTCCCTTTTTTAATTAAATAACTAATTTGGTATAAGATATTAGAAAAGCATTTAATAATACCCTACTATTCAGACAAAACACCTCCAAGACCTCAACACCTACCTCATGCAAAATTAGTTCATGGTTTCAGTGGGGACTCTGCTCCCTCACCTGCAAAAGGACGATTGGCTATGTTCCCTCAATCTCAAGGAGGCATATACCAATCCACCTCACTCACAGAAAATACCTCAGATTCCCCCTGTGGGATTGACATCTCCAGTAGTGAGTACTTCCCTTCAGCCTGGCATCAGCACCACGAGTCTTCACAAAGTGCCTTGTGGTGGTGTCTGCTTACTTTCAAAGTCTGGGAGAATTCGTCTTCCTTCACTTGGATGACTGACTCATAAAGAGCTCCACCCCAGATAGGGTCCAGAGGTCGGCTCCGCTGATCATCCTGGTCCTCTTTTTCTACCTTTAAAGCTAGATTTAAGACACATCTTGTTTGCACGGCTTTTGATCTTCCTCCCCTTTCTTCCCCTCTTTCCCCTCCCCCCCGTTGATATTTAGTTCTGTCTGTTTTGTTCCTGGCTGTCCCCCCTTTTTTCTTTCTCCCTTCTCTCTCCGACTATATCTTTCCTATTTATTTTATGGCGTTCTTTTCCTTTCTTTTCGGCAGTGCTTTTATGATTGTATTGTAAACTGCTATATGCCTATGGTTTCGGCGGTATATTAAGTTTTTAAATAAAGATAAAAGATCCCAAACTAATAACCAAATTGTTACTTTAAACTGTACTGCTATACAGCATTATCAAAGTGAGCTGAAGCATAAATCAAGCAAGCTGAAGCAGAAAGGATTAGCGGCGTTTAAGAATCACTCCTGCACAATCCCAACCAGTTTACTTATCTTAAAACTGCTGACTGCTGGCTGTTGGTCAACCACCAAGGGCTCCTTCCATCCAACAACTGGAGCTGCCAAATCACAATCCAACTCTGCTGATAACAACTGGCGCAGCAAAGCCACTGCCTGATAGCTGACAATTCTCTTTTTCTACCCAATAAAGATCTTTGTTTCGCCCATACGGGCTTCCTCAGGGGGGCAAAAAAATGAGCCAGAATGAATTCTGTGCATAGTCATTAGGGATATCCTGAAAACCCAACTGATTTGCAGCCATGAGGAATGCAATTTGAGACCTCTGGTGTACACAGTCTCCCCAGTCCCCTTTCCCCTCCCAACCCTACTAATTTATCTGTTTGAATTTGGATTCTTTATTTATTACTCAACTTTTCCAAGTCCAAGTTAAAGTTGAGTTACATATTCAGATACATGAGCAGGCCTGGAGTCAGACATAGGCAACAAATTTTCTTACCAAACTGGCTTACAATTTAATTCTATTTGAGGCAGTGGAGGGTAAAGTGACTTGCCCAAGGTCACAAAACGTGTCAGTAGGAGAAATGTGATTTGAGCCTTGGCTTCCCAGTCACAACTCACTTCTGTAAATGCTGAGGTGCTCCTCCACTCCTGAGCATCTATTCCACTGAGTCACTGCGAGCAATTGCGACTGACTACAGATTAAAAACCAAAATGATGTACAACAACATAATATAAGATTCTTTCAACTCAAACTTAACCCCTCCCCCCACCCCAATAATTATAATGTAGACAACTGACTCTTGAAACCTGCTCCTGTCTGGTCTCCCTCTGAATCATCTCTCTCCCCTTCAATCTGTTCAAAACTCAGCTGCACGGCTTATCTTCCACTAGTGTCGCTATGCTCATGTAACCCCTCTTCTCAAGTCACTTCACTGGTGATGGCATTGAATATACGAGGTCGCTGCACATGCCCTGGAGCCGCTGAAGCTAACCGGGTAGCAGCGATATTGCACTGATAACCGGTTCGCTTCTGTGGATAAAACTAGGCCAGCTTTTGCTACGCCTACTTTTACCCACCAATCACTAACCAGGTAGCGGTGCAATATCACCGCTACCCGGTTAGTGACAGTGTCCACCTCCGCTCCTCCCCAGAACGCCCTCAACACACCCCGATGCTAACCGCACAGCATCGGGCATGTAGTGGGGTTAAAAGGGGATATTCAACGGCACTAACCGTGTAAGTGCCATTGAATATCCAGATTTATGGCATTTAGACAGTTTACTGGACTGTAAACTGTGTAAATGCCTTTCGAATATCAGGCCCTTAATTTTCAAGAGCAAAGAAATTTCAATCAGACCTTTAGTAAGATTTCTAATGGTTGCATCCCAGTCTGAACCCAAAGTAAGATAAAGCTGACCATTATTTGCATACATTAAATAGTTTACCTGAAATTCCTATAAAAATTGACCCAGGGGTAACAAACAGAGATTAAAAAGGATAGGGAAATAAAAGACCCGTACAATTGCTCCTTGGAAAATCATCCAACTGAAACAGGCCCCATATGATGAAATGAGATCAATTAGTACAGAAGGAAGCAAACCAGTTTAATATCTTCCTTGAACACCTGAAATTACAGCCAGCTGGGGCTTGGTATAACAAGCCAGCCTTCAGTTAGATTAAAGCTAGCTAGGACTTAGTATTACAAGGCAGCTTTCACTTAAATTAAAGCCAGTTAGGGCAGAGAGAATAGAATAGGATAAATATTCTTTGAGTATATAGAGAAAATTTGTTTTCTAGAGACCTTTGATAAAGAGGCCTTCCAGTTAGGAGGCAAGAGAACTGAAATTATTTTAAATAGGTGTTAACGTCAAGTGATAGATCAAAAGGGCAACTTGCAAGGCTCCCTCTATCAAATTGAGGGCAGTGTGAATCATCCAGGAAATTAAGATATTGTCTTACAAGCACAGACACAAATAGGTCATCTTTCCACTTACCTCAACTCCCACCCCCCCAAACATAATTCTTGATTTATAGCCTCCTAAACCAGTTAATGGGAAGAGGGTGATCTTACTGAATTTCAGATTTAACCGATTATCTTCATCAGCTAATTAAATATTTGCAATTCACCTTGAGATGAACACTAAAAGTCCTTTATACTTATTAGTGTGATGAGGAGAGCATGGCTGAGCCCATGCAGCCAGAGGAAAATTATAGATCTACCTTTAAGGAAGGTGACAGGCAGGATATCTGTAGCTTTCAGGGTGCAGGCAAAGGAAAAAAACACGCACTTGCTGAAGCTAAGCCACACCCAAGCTCTGCTGATCTAAGGGCAGGCTTGGAGGATAATGAGAGACACCTGGGTAAGGGACAGTGCAGGTTAGGCAAAAGGCAGCCTTATAAACCCAGATAAACATGTGAGAGTAGCACCGGCTGGAGAGAGGATTCCACGAGAGAGCAGTACTCGGGGAGAGAGCAGCATACGAGGAAGCTGACTAGAGAGAGCACTGCAGACTTCCGTGGAGGGAGAAGCACCAGGGAAAGACCCAGAGAACTCACCGAAGAGGAGAACAGTGGAGATTTCCAGGGGGATTTCAGAGGTGAAAGCAGCACCCAGAAAGAGAGCCAGGCTTGCAGGGAAACTGCAATTGGTTCTGAAGCCAGGAGAGCTGTAGCTGAAAGAATTACAGACAAGGGGCAAGGTGCAGTTCCTCCAGTACGTGTGTGGTAGGCTATGGCCTAGCATGGCCTGCTACTATGAAAGGCCTGTAAGTTAGGCCTGGATCCTAACTCCCATTATAGCTAGAAAAGAACCAAAAAATCTGTGAGAAATGAGAAAACTGTTTTAAAATGCTTAATAAGAAGTTTTTATGAATCCATAAGTCTTCTATTATTCTCTTGTGTGTGAAAGAAAAGAAATGTTTCAATACATGCATTCCTGAAGCCAAGGTTAACCTTGCAGTAGAGAAGTAACGAAATCAAGAACTGCACCATTGTTAGAGCAATCCTAAGGGAGGGGGCCGGTTGCTAGGCTCCGGAGGGATTTCTAATTGGACAGGTGCAGGGAATGTAAGACCAATGAGAAGTTTGCATGTATCGAGTTAGAACCAATAGAAAGCTTTCATGTATCAAACTGAAAAAGAGGTATAAATGGTTATGTCTCTGTAGAAACGTTTGCTCAGTTCCTTTTGAAGCTTTGACTGACTGGGCCTGTGCACAATAAACTGGCTTGGACCCTGTCAATTGACTCCTGGACTTATTCATTGATTGCACTTTGCTACAGCACGTGGACCAGCTAAAAAGATTCCAGTTCCCAGAAGGTGGGTGGATAAAAATATACCTAAGAGTGACCTAAGCCAGTTAGAGGCACTCTGGCGTTTGAGTCAGGAAAAGAAATTCTCACTCCAGGTGAAAACACTTTTCCTAGTAAGAAGCCCCAGTAGAGGAGAATTCAGGAGCTCTTAGAGAGTTTCAAGCAAGAAGCATTGCATGAAGGCTTAGAGCCAGACATACTGGTTGAAAACCCGGAGGAAATGCATGTAGAATATGTTGAACCTGATTCTGACTCAAAGGATTTATTAATGGACTGTTCATGGTGTAAAAAGGCATAATAGAAGCTGCTGGATAAAGGAAAAAGTCTGTAACTTGAAAACCACCAAAAGCAGTGAGTAAGACAGGGAGAATGATTCTAGCCTGAATTGCTAAGTACCCTGTTGAAGGAAGAAAAGACAATTACTTTGATTTGAAGAAAAGAAACTGTGTTTATTGCTGTATGTTTGGGAAACAGCTACGTATGTTGTGAAAGCGAGCTAAAGCAATTTCACTGTTGGGTTTTTGTGTGATTTTCCTGAAGATCATTTGTTTTGGAGAAGAATCCTGTTGTTTTGTTTGAGCTATATGCTTTTTGAAAAGAAGGAAATAAATTCCTGTCTGTCTTTTGAAAAATCCCTCGGTTCTCAATACTACTGTTTTTTTTAAGTGGTAGCACAACTACAAGTCCCAGCAGCCCAAGCTCTGGACGAGGACAAATTATTCTTTATTCAAAGACTAAATAGTGGCTCCCCTATGCCTATAGGCCATGGCCTGGGCTAGGGGCCTCCACAGGTGGCGTAGTTTTTAGGATCCTTTCTTTTCACACATGCGCCAGGATTTACAAATGTCCAGGATTTTCACCCAGTGCTAAAGGCCGAAGCCTGCTGAAGAGTGCAAAGCTGAATCACAGCCGAGGTCAAAAAGCCGGAGTCACGGACGACAAGCGGTAACCCTCATTACGAGAAGCTGGAATCTACACCTGTACCAGGTAACCCGTAAATAAGGGGGTTTTAAAAGGATACCGGTACAAGGGTGTAGCAGTTATTTAGTATAAAACCAGAGAAGAAGTTGCTGTTTTTGTGCCGCACTTGGTGTGGTTTTTTTTCTGTCTTTTCTTGTTACAGAATGGCCACAGCCATAGAATGTAAGGAGCTGTTGCAATGGATGGCTGGACAATTTGAAAAACAGCGAGAGATGTCCATACAAGCCCAGGAGCAGACCGCAGCAGTAATGCAGGCGCAGCAGAAGCCTTTACTGGAGATGATGGGAACGTGGCTGGGAGCGCAGGAGAAAGCGTCGGAAGCAGCACGGACAATCACAGGTTCCAGAGGAGCATTAAATACGTGTGAGCTAGGGCCACACTCTAGCGGGACATTTTCGTTTGGACAGTTAACAGAAAATGATGATATTGACGACTTTATTGAAGCATTTGATAGGGTGGCACACATAATCGGATGGCCTAAGGAACAATGGGCTGTACGCCTGGCTTCATCGCTTACTGGGGAAGCATTGGTGGCATACAGGGCCATGCCTCTAGACCTTGCCAACGATTATGATGAGCTGAAGCGTGCCATAAGAGACCACCTAGGTCTAACGCCCAGAGTATATCACCATTTGCTACTAAGTTGAAGCCGGGTGAGACGCCAAGAGCTCTTTGCCAAAGGATTAAGAGCTTGGTATTAAAGTGGCTAACACCGGAGGCCAAAACAATAGAATCTCTCATTAACAACATTATTCTAGAGCAATTTATGGCCGCAGTCCCGAAGGACCTCCAAACCTTCCTGATTTTACAGAACTGCCGGAACACTACTGAAGCGACCTTATTGGCTGAACGCTTTATAGAAGCAGAATGGGCCGGACAGGGAAAAAGGAGTACTTCCATAATGGCAGATTCTGTACCATCAGAAAGGAAGGTAAGGCAAAAAGGGGAAGAGATTGAATCCTGCTCCAATTGAGTCCAAGGCCAACCTGAAGGAAAGGTAAAGATCAGGTGTGTCCATGGAGCGTCATCCTTTTATCCCGTACATAGAGTTTTAGTGAAAGGTTTAGGGATTAAGAAGGAGATTCCTGTAGCAATTGTGCCCAGGTTACCACATCCTCTGGTATTGGGGAGGGACTGGCCCCAATTCAAAAAAGGACTAGAAGAGGGTCTACATCTGAGGGTAGGCATGGTATCTACCCGAGCACAGTCCAAGGCCCTAGAGGGGGAAGAGGGACCCCCAGATAAGGCAAAAAAGGGGCTATCCTGCCAGAAAGACATGAAGGTTTCCCTGATGGATAGGGGTAGGAAGGGACAGAGCGGGTCCCAACATAAGGCAGAGGCTAGGGTAAGCTCAGTTCCCGGTCTGCTGTTTGGGAAAGTGCAGAAGCAGGGACAGAGAGGACGACCCCAAAAGGAAGACTCTGAGGATAGGCCCAAATTTGTCTTAAAATATTGCAGAACAACCCCTAACGCATAAGAACATAAGATATGCCATACTGGGTCAGACCAAGGTCCATCAAGCCCAGTATTCTGTTTCCAACAGTGGCCAATCTAGGTCATACGTACCTAGCAGCCCTAGGCGCGCTTCAGAGCAAGCAGCCGGCTACGATTTGTGTAGTGCGGTGGACATGGTTATTCCAGGGCAAGGAAGGGCCTTGGTGGACACAGGCCTCCAAATGGAGATGCCGCTAGGTTGTTATGGCCGCATAGCACCTCACTCGGGGCTAGCTCTAAAATATTTTATAGATGTAGGGGCCGATGTCATCGACCCGGACTATAGAGGGGCCATAAAAGAGTTACTTTTTAATTTCGGGAAAAAAGACTTCAAGGTGAATTTGGGGGATCGAATAGCCCAACTCATCTGCGAGAGGGTGGGTTTTCCGCCACTTGAAGAAGTTCCAATGATGTCCACTACAATCCGAGGAACCGGAGGCTTTGGATCCACGGGACGTGCAGACGCAAAGGGATTGACCGCAACCTTCAAAGAAAAGGAAGAGGAGGACTTGGGTCCTCAGTTATCTGTTTGCAAGACAGACCCTGAGCCGAGAATGGGGGAAGAACTCTCTTGGTTACAGAAACAAGAACTGACCAAAGTGTTGAAAGCATTCCCAGATGTCTTAACACCACTTCCTGGGGAAACTAGGTTAGTTGCCCATGAAATAGTGACCCCACCTGGTGAGGTAGTGAGGCAAAGGCCCTACAGACTAACGGAAGCCAAGCAACAGGAGGTGGTGAATCAAGTGAGAGAAATGCTAAAAATGGGCATCATCGAAGAGTCAAAAAGCCCCTGGAACAGCCCCATTGTCCTCGTGCCGAAACCCGACGGGATAATGAGGTTCTGTATAGACTTTCGACGTGTCAACGCCATCTCAAGGTTTGATGCCTATACGATGCCACATATAGAAGAGTTATTGGATCGGTTGGGCCAGGCAAGATTCCTTACTACCCTTGACATGACCAAGGGTTATTGGCAGATCCCATTAACCCGGGAATCACGTCCTAAGACAACATTCAGTACACCTATAGGACTCTTCCAATTTCGGAGAATGCCTTTCGGCCTGCACGGTGCAGCCGCAACATGCCAGAGTTTGGTGGACCTCGTGTTATGTCCACACCAAAGGTATGCGGTCGCTTATATGGATGACATAATCATACACAGCTCCCAATGGGATCAACATTTGCCTCGCGTGGAAGACAGGGAGAATGATTCTAGCCTGAATTGCTAAGTACCCTGTTGAAGGAAGAAAAGACAATTACTTTGATTTGAAGAAAAGAAACTGTGTATCTCCAGGAACAAGCAGGAATGTAGTCATCACATATGGGTATCATCGGTACCGACGGAGCCTGCGCGGGAACGCTTCCCAGCGTCCAATTAGAACGCTTTTGGGAGCATCCCACAGCGCCTGCGTGCTGCCTTCCCGCCTTTCCCAACTGCCTCTCTCCAGTTCTTCTTTTTCCGCGGAGCCAGCAGGTCGTGTTCCTGTCACCACAGAAGAATTTCTTTATTTCTTTTTGTGGTCGCGTCTGCCTTCTTCGATGCTCTACCGGTACCGCCGGTCTTTCTTTTCCTATTTCTTAGGCCCAAAATCTTCCTTAACATGGAAAAACCTGCCTCAGGTTTTAAAAAGTGCACCAAGTGTGGCGGTACCATTTCCCTCACCGACACCCATGAATGGTGTTTAAAATGTTTAGGTCCTGACCACTCCATCACGGATTGTGTGTCCTGTGCCATGATGTCTAAAAGAGGTTGGCAGAACCGAGCTGCCAAGCTCAGTACCCTGTTTCCCTCTGATGCAGCTTCGGTGGCATCGATGTCTTCCAGGGCTGCTTCTTCCTCCCGTGGGTCTCAGGTAACTAAACATAAATCCAGCCGGTCCTCGAAGGGTAGATCTCCTTCTAAGCATCGAGATGCCTCTGGCGTTGCCCTCGAGGATTCTGCACCGGCAAAATTACCCCGGCGGGAGGCTTCGGCTTCCAAAGCATTATCGGGGTTCCAGGATGTTCTAGATGGCTCGGCTTCAACAGATCTCCTGGTGCCATGCTCTGGGGTACCGGTGGCTTCCACCGGTACCGACTTCCAGGCATTGGCAGCGTCCATGGACCAGAGAATTCTGAGCATGGAACGCAGTCTGGCGGCTTTCCTTGCGGCATCGACGCCCTTGGTACCGCGACAGACAACTCCGCCGGTACCGGCACTAGCACCGGCATCGGTATCGGCACCAATACCGACAGCATCGGCATCGGTGTCTGCTATGCCGGTACTCTGTCCTACGATGGCCTCCGGTACCGATTCTCTGGTACCGGTTATTCCCGGTACCGACCTTGGTCGGTACGGGTATCAGGCTCTGCAGGAGCATCCGGACAGACGATACTTCGAGTCCTCAGAAGAGTCTGAGGATTCTGAAAGTTCTGTCGATGCAGAGATACTTCTTCCAGAGGAGTCCTCCTCCCCTAAACACAGGATGTCTCCTCCAGAGGACATGTCTTTCCAAGACTTTATCAGGGAGGTGGCTCGGGGCCTGTCCATCACTGTGGCCCCTTAAACAGAGCCAAGGGCCAAGGAGTTTGAAATTTTACAATATCCCAAAACTCCTAAGGAGGCAGCTACCTTACCCATTCATGAGATTCTATATGATCTCATGTTGAGAATGTGGGAAACACCTCTTACCACCTCTCCTCATTCTCGTAGGTTAGATACTATGTATCGTGTCCCTCCTTGTCCTGGGTTCCATAAAACTCAGCTTCCTCACCACTCTATTGTGGTAGAGTCAGCAATGAGAAGGATTAGAAGTGCAAAAAGACATGCCTCTAATCCTCCAGGACGTGAATGCAGAACCCTGGATGCTTTTGGTCGTAGAGTCTTTCAAGCTTCCATGCTTGCTGCAAGAATCAGTTCCTATAGTCTCTACATGGGAATGTTTCTAAAGGAGGTCACAGATAATTTACAGACTTTAAGTCCTTTCATTTCTGAGGATAAAAGACAGGACTTTCTCACTTGGGTCAAACATGCCCAAGATGTCTCTAAATTCTCCAACCATGCAGCCTTTGACTGCTTTGAGTGTATAAGCAGAACCTCAGCTATTGCCATAGGTGCACGTAGAATTGCTTGGCTCCAGGCATCTGATTTAGAGCTCTGGGTACAAGATAAATTGGGAAATATCCCTTGTACTGGTGAAAACCTGTTTGGGAAAGATTGGCAGGAAAAAGCCAATGAAATGGATGCTGAAAATTCCACCTTGGATAGACTATCCAGATGGGGGCAAATAACAGCAGAGCATTGGACACTCTCCATCATAAAGGAGGGGTACAAACTTCATTTTTCAAGCATGCCCCCTCACACAATAGTGAAGCAGTTCAATTCTCCGACACCTCTCATCAACCTCTTAGGTCAGGAGGTTGCCATTCTTCTTGCCCAAGGGGCGATAGAAGAAGTGCCTCTTCATCAACAGGGCACAGGGTTCTATTCCCCTTATTTTCTTATCCCAAAGAAAACAGGGGGATACAGACCTATATTAGATCTCAGAGAATTGAACAAATTCCTTGATGATTTCTCTCGGTGCTCTGCTTCCATACCTTCAGAGTCAGGATTGGCTTTGTTCTCTAGATCTCAAGGATGTGTACACCCATGTACTCATCCATCCAACCCACAGAAAGTTCCTTCGGTTCCTTTTTCAAGGAAAGCACTACCAATACAGGGTGCTTCCTTTTGGTCTGGCCTCTGCTCCAAGGGTGTTCACGAAATGCATGGCTGTGGTAGCAGCATTTCTCCGTACCCTGGGAATATTCGTCTTCCCTTACTTGGACGACTGGCTCATTCGAGCTCCAACACAGTCAGAGGCCAAGACTTCTCTATCCTGCACAATGCGTATCCTCCAGTATTTAGGGCTGGTAATAAACATCCCAAAATCCAGTCTGACTCCCACTCAATCTTTAGAGTTCATAGGAGCTTTTCTGGATACCACAAGAGCAAGGGCCTATCTCCCCCAGGCCCGTTGCCTTCGCTTAGTGCAGTTAGCTTCTCAAGCAGTGCTAAAGCCTCTTCTAACTGTTCGAGAAATGTTGCAATTGCTGGGCCACATGGCATCCACCGTGCATGTGGTTCCATATGCTCGCCTCCACATGAGGGCAGCTCAGTGGACTTTATCCACCCAATGGACCCAGGCATCAGGGTGCCAGTCAGACAAAATAGCAAACACAAGTCGCCTCATTTTGTCCCTTCAGTGGTGGAAGTCCACTCAAATTCTGTTGCTGGGGTGCCCCTTCCAACAACCCTTACCCCAAGCAACTCTCACAACAGATGCTTCTCCAAAGGGTTGGGGAGCTCATCTGCAAGACTTCTCCACCCAGGGCACCTGGTCTCCACAAGAGAGTTGTCTACATATCAATCTCTTGGAACTCAGAGCAATCTTCCTGGCTCTGCGAGTGTTCCACTCCCTGCTCAGCTACAAGACAGTCCTCATTCACACGGACAATCAGGTAGCCATGTTCTATGTGAACAAGTAGGGGAGAACGGGCTCTCTGTCGCTGTGCAACGAAGCTTTGCGACTATGGGCCCTCGCCAGAGAGCATCAGATTCATCTGCTGGCAGTATATCTTCCAGGCATTCAAAACTCTTGGGCGGACAGACTCAGTCGAGCTCTCCTTCCACACGAGTGGTCTCTGCATGCAGACCAGGTGACCAGGATATTTCAACTTTGGGGAACCCCGGACATAGACCTCTTTGCAAGTCCGTGGAATGCCAAACTTACCCGGTTCTGTTCCAGAATTCCGGTTCAGGGAGCTCAGGCCAAGGATGCTTTCCTCCTTTACTGGGGTCAAGACTTCCTGTATGCCTTTCCACCCATTCCCCTAATTCCCAAAACCCTCTTCAAGCTTCAGAGAGACAGAGGCCACATGATCCTCATAGCACCACATTGGCCACGGCAAGTGTGGTACCCTCTGTTTCTACATCTCTCTCAAGCTCCCTCCCTGGAGTTAGGGTCTGCTCCAGATCTCCTATCTCAGGAGAACGGGATGTTATGGCATTCCAATCCCCAGTCCCTGCATCTCAGGGCTTGGTTGCTGAAGGCCTAGATCTCCAAAATCTTCATCTTTCTCAGCAAGTGAAAGATGTTCTGTATGCTTCCAGGAAACCTTCCACTAGACGTTCTTATGCTTTCAAGTGGAAAAGGTTTACTATTTGGTGTTCAGAAAAGGGTCTTAACCCCCTTGCTATACCTCTGGAATCCTTACTGGAGTATCTCCTCCATTTGTCTAATGCAGGCCTTAAGACAAATTCAGTAAGAGTCCATTTGAGTGCTATTGCTGCTTCTCTTAAAACTCTAAATGGACAACCTATTTCCTCTCATCCTCTTATAGCAAGATTCATGAGAGGCCTCCTAACTAAGCCTCCCATTAGACCACCTCCGGTGGCATGGGACTTGAACCTGGTTCTTGGGCAGCTCATGAAGCCACCTTTCGAACCCTTAGCTACCACCTCCTTGAAATTCCTTTCTTGGAAGGTTATCTTTCTCATTGCAATCACATCAGCACGCCGCATTAGTGAATTGCAAGCACTAGTAGCTAATCCACCTTATACAAGGTTCCATCATGACAAGGTAGTCCTTAGGACTCATCCACACTTTATGCCTAAGGTGGTCTCGCCTTTTCATCTCAACCAAGAGGTCTACCTACCTGTCTTTTTTCCAGGACCTCATGCATCAAATGCAGAGAGGAATCTTCATACCTTGGACTGTAAAAGAGCTCTAGCTTTTTACTTACAAAGGACACAGCAACATAGAAAGTCCTCTCAACTCTTTGTTGCTTTTGATCCTTCTCATTTGGGACTTCCAGTCTCCAAGAGAACACTATCTAACTGGATTGCTCAGTGTATTTCTTTCGCCTATCAGAGTAAGAACCTTTCTCTGGAGGGCCATGTCACAGCTCACAATGTGAGAGCCATGGCAGCCTCAATGGCTCATCTGAACTCTGTGTCTATTGACGACATCTGTCGAGCAGCCACTTGGGCCTCGGTTCATACCTTCACAGACCATTACTGCTTGGACAAGGACTCCCGCCGGGATGCCTTGTTTGGTCAGGCTGTTCTCAAACACCTGTTCCATACCTAATCAACTCCTACTCACCATCCCTGATAGGATGCCAGAGATCCATGGGGGGAAGTAGAGCCCTTTTCAGGGACACACAACTTCTGGGGTCTCTCCCTGGCACCTAAAGCTAGGGAGTCCCCATATATGATGACAACATTCCTGCTTGTTCCTGGAGATAGCATAGTTACTCACCTGTAACAGGTGATCTCCGGGAACAGCAGGAATTTAGTCCTCACAACCCACCCACCTCCCCTAGGAGTTGTATCTCTCTATCTCTCTTTTCCTTTCCCTCGCTCTCTCTCTTTGTCTCAGCTCTAAAACTCAACTGGAGAGAGGCAGTTGGGAAAGGTGGGAAGGCAGCACGCAGGCGCTGTGGGATGCTCCCAAAAGCGTTCTAATTGGACACTGGGGAGCGTTCCCGCGCAGGCTCCGTCGGTACTGACGATACCCATATGTGAGGACTAAATTCCTGCTGTTCCTGGAGATCACCTGTTACAGGTGAGTAACTATGCTTTATTGCTGTATGTTTGGGAAACAGCTACGTATGTTGTGAAAGCCAGCTAAAGCAATTTCACTGTTGGGTTTTTGTGTGATTTTCCTGAGGATCATTTGTTTTGGAGAAGAATCCTGTTGTTTTGTTTGAGCTATATGCTTTTTGAAAAGAAGGAAATAAATTCCTGTGTGCCTTTTGAAAAAACCCTCGGTTCTCAGTACTACTGTCTTTTTTAAGTGGTAGCACAACTACAAGTCCCAGCAGCCCAAGCTCTGGACGAGGACAAATTATTCTTTATTCAAAGACTAAATAGTGTAACCCCTATGCCTATAGGCCATGGCCTGGGCTAGGGGCCCCCACAATTAGGTATAATTGTATTGGCACAAGTATCCTTATTTCCCTAGCAGCTTTACATAACTTAACAAATTTAAATAGCTAAAATAAATCTTTAAATTTAAGATGCAGACAGCAGTACAGCAGTGAGATGGGGGCTTTCCAGTCTTTTGCATTGAGTATTACATATATGATTTTCTCCCAGATGGTGAGGGGTCTTATCTGTGCACTAGGTGCAAGGAACTCTTTGCTCTCAGGGAATGAGTCTGATCTCTGGAGGCTAGAGTAGCAGACTGGAAGACATAAGGAAGACAGAGGTACGTAGACGAGACCTACAGGGATGTAATACTGAAGTCCCACCTCCAGTCTGGCAGCATCCCTGTTGCCATGGAGGAGAGAGGTCACGTGACAGGATAGCATCACTTTGGAGTGGTAGGAAGTGATCCTGTAGCTAGGACCTGTCCTCGGGTGATGTAAAACCCTCTCACACTGAGGAGGTTTCTCCAGGGCCATGTGCCCATGAGGGAAGGGTTAGGACAGCCATTATAGTTGGTGATTCGATCATTAGATAGCTGGGTGACTGGTGGACAGGAGGATTGCCTGGCTTGGAAACATGCCTGCCTGGTGTGAAGGTAGTGGACCCCACACGCCACCTAGACAAGGTTTTAGATAGTGCTTGGGAGCAGGGCCGGATTTACCTTGAGTGAGGCCCTACGCCAACAAAAATTGTGGGCCCCCAGCAGGGGCGGCCCAAGGGGGGTGCGGGGCCTCATTTGCATAAGGGGCCTCATTTGCATAAATATTTGCATAATGTTACCATATACTAACTTTTAGTAAACGTGCCTCTTAATGAGTGTATGGATAAAGAAAGACTAAAAGATTTCTACATTACTATAATCCAGTGCCAACTGCCAGACACATTAGGAACTACTACAAACACTGCCCATTTAGAACCCATAGTAAACCCGCCGTATCCTAACAGCACTACCAGGACTCACAAAGCACCATACTCTACCAATCAAAAGGCAACACTGCAAATATTAAACCAGTACATTTCAGAGAACAACAATACATGACCTACTGGGGAAAGAGAACAAGTGGCAATGTCAAATAGGAATTATATAAACAGAACACCTCAGCTCAGTTACACATGCAGAACATAGACCATCACCAAACAAGTAATCACAATTTAGAAACAGGAAGACAATAATTAAACTGGGAATCCCAAAAGCCAAACTTGGAATGTACAACACTGTAGAAATAAAACTATACATTAATTTGCTCTTGTACTAAACAAAGCGCAGACGTTAATGATGCACATTTACCAGAGCTGACATATTCCAATTAATAAATTCAAAATAAAGAGATATTTTTCTACCTTTTGTGCATTTTTTTCAGCTGCAATTGCTCCAGCCACTTTCTTCTGGTTTCTTCGTGTCTTCTGCTAACTCTCCATCGTCTGCTGTCCATTTGTCCTTTCTTCTTTCTAGATTTTTTTCCATTCTCTCTACATCTGCTTTAACATACTAATCTTTCTCCTTTTGCTCTTTCCTCATTCCTATTTCATCCACTCAAATTTTACCCCTCCATCCTCAATCCCCACTTACTCTCCCAATACCCGGCCAATTGTAGATTTTTTATCCCTCCCACACAAAATATTTTTCCCTTCTCCATTTTACTCTTCCAGCCCCATCCCATTCTAATCCTCCCCCAACATCAGCTCCCTTCTAGTTCCAGCCTCACCCAGCATCCATTCCCTTCTAGTCCCTGCATCAGCCCATTTCCAGTCCTAGCCATCCATCAGCCCATTTCCAGTCCTAGCAACCCCCCAACCCAATACCAGTCCTAGCCCCCCATCAACCCACTTACAGTCCTTAACCCATCACCCCATTTTCAGTTTAAGCCCCCCCTATAACCCATTACCAGTCCTAACCCCCCATCAGCCCACTTCCAGTCCTAACCCCATCAACCCATTTCCAGTCAGCCCCCCATAGCCCATTGCCAGTCCTACCCCCCCCATCAGCCCACAGCCCATTACCAGTCCTAACCCCATCATCCCACCTCCAGTTTTAACCCCCCAGCCCATTTCCAGTCCTAGCCCCCCCATAGCCCATTACCAGACAGCCCCCATCAGCCCACAGCCCATTACCAGTCTTAACCCCCCCAAAGCCCATTGCCAGTTCTAAGCCCCCCCCAACAGCCCATTACCAGTCCTAACCCCATCAGCCCACCTCCAGTCTTAACCCCCCAGCCCATTTCCAGTCCTAGCCCCCCCATAGCCCATTACCAGACAGCCCCCATCAGCCCACAGCCCATTACCAGTCTTAACCCCCCCCAAAGCCCATTGCCAGTTCTAAGCCCCCCCAACAGCCCACAGTCCATTACCAGTCCTAACCCCATCAGCCCACCTCTAGCCTTAACCCCCCCCAGCCCATTTCCAGCCCCAGCCCCCCCAATAGCCCATTACCAGTCCTACCCCCCCATAGCCCATTACCAGCCCTACCCCCCCAGCCCATTTCCAGCCCCAGCCCCCCCAATAGCCCATTACCAGTCCTACCCCCCCCCATAGCCCATTACCAGCCCTACCCCCCCCCAGCCCATTTCCAGCCCCAGCCCCCCCAATAGCCCATTACCAGTCCTACCCCCCCCCCCATAGCCCATTACCAGTCCTACCCCCCCCCCCCGTCGGGTTAAAGTAAAATTTAATTAAAAAAAAACCCTGGTGGCTGCCGCCGCGGGGCCCCCTCTGCTGCCGCGGCAGCACCGATTGACCCGCGGGGGCCCCGTCTACAAGCTGAAGACGTCGGGTCGGGTCGTTCCTCCCTCCCTCCGTCCGTGCAGGCTGCAGGCTGTGAGAGACGCGAAAGGAGAGTGTCTCCTCGCGTCTCTGTTAAGCCCGCAGGGGCTGATGGGAAATTTCCCATCAGCCCCTGCGGGCTTTACAGAGACGCGAGGAGACGCTCTCTCTTCGCGTCTCTCACAGCCTGCAGCCTGCACGGAGGGAGGGAGGGAGGGAGGGAGGAACGACCCGACCCGACGGCTTCAGCTTGTAGACGGGGCCCCCGTGGGTCAATCGGTGCTGCCGCGGCAGCAGAGGGGGCCCCGCGGCGGCAGCCACCAGGGTTTTTTTTTAAATTGTATTTAAAAAAAATTTACTTCTTCTTTTTTTGTGGGCCCCTGCCGGCTGTGGGCCCTACGCCATGGCGTACATGGCGTATAGGTAAATCCGGCCCTGCTTGGGAGGAGCCCACTGTCATGGTAAATGTTGGTACCAATGACATAGGAAAATGGAGGGAGGTTATGAAAGCAAAATTTAGGATTTTAGGTAAAAACTTGAAATCTAGAACTTCCAAGGTATCATTCTCAAAAATGCTTCCTATTCTATGCGCAGGTCCCAAGAGGCAGTCAGAGCTCTGGAGTCTCAATGCATGGATGAGACAATGGTGCAAGGAGCAGGTTTTGGATTTCTTAGGAAATGGGCAACATTCTGGGGTGAGGTGGGGGGGGGGGGGGCGCGAGGCTTTTCCAAAAGGATGGGCTCCACCTTAACCAGGGTGGAAACAGGCTGTTGTCATTAACCTTTAAAAAGGAGATAGAGCAGTTTTTAAACTAGATAATGGGGGAAATCCGACAGTCACCCAAGAGCGCATGGTTCAGAATGATGTATACTTGAAAGATATTAGCAAAACAGGGAAGTCAGGGCATCCCAATAGAGAGGTTCCAATAAAGGTGAAAGTGACCCAGGTGCCTTTAAATAAAAATCAGAGTAAAAGATTCCAAATTAACCCTGTCATCAAATAGATTGTTAGTATTAGCAAAAAACAAACTTTGAAACACCTATATGCAAATTCTAGAAGTCTTAAAAAATAAGATGGGAGAGTTAGAATATATAGTAATGAATGAAAAGTTAGATATAATTGGCATTTCAGAGACCTTGTGGAAGGAGGATAACTAATGAGACCCTGTGATAATAGGCCATAAACTATATTGCAATGTTAGGGTAGATCACACTGGTGGAGGGGTGACTCTGTATGTTAAAGAGGGCATCGAGTCAAACAGGATAAAATTTTGCAGGAAACAAAGTACATTGTAGAATCTCTATGGATAGAAATTCCATGTAAAAAAGAGAAGAGAATGGCAGCGGGGGTATACTACTGTCCGCCTGGACAGAATGAACAGATAGATAATGAAATGCTAATAAAAGATAGGGAACCTAACAAAATTTACAACACAGTAATAATGGGAGATTTCAATTACCCCGGTATTGACTGGGTCAATATCAGGACATGCAAAGGAGATAAAGTTTCTAGACAAAGTAAATGACTGCTTCATGGAGAAGCTGGTTCAAGAACCGACACATGAGGATACTATTTTAGACCTAGTCCTCAGTGAAATGCTGGATCTAATGCAAAAGGTAACTGTTTTGAGGCCGCTTGGCAATAGTGATCATAACATGATCACATTTGATTTAATAAATGATGGGAGGATAGAAAGGAAATTAATAGAACTAGCATTTAACTTTCAAAAAGGAGACTTAATAAAATGAGCAAAATGATTAAGAAAAAACTAAAAAGAGCAACAGCAAAGGTTAAAAGTTTACATCAGGCCTGGGCTTTATTTAAAAATACTTTCTTGGAAGCCCAGACCAGATGTATTCCATGCTTAAAAAAAGGTGGAAGGAAGGCCAAACGACAGCCAGCATGGCTTAAAGGTGAGGTCAGAGAGGCTACTATAACTAACAGAGAATCTTTCAGGAAATGGAAAAAAAGAGCCAAATGGCAAAAACAAGAAACAACATAAATACTGGCAATTTAAATGCAAATCATTGATAAGGCAGGCAAAGAGAAATTTTAAAAATAAGCTTTCCGTGGAAGCAAAAGCGCATAATAAAAACTTTTTCAAGTATATTCATAGCAAAACACCTGTGAGGGAGTCAGTTGGGCCATTAGATGATGGAGGGGTAAAAGGTGCACTGAGAGAGAGGACAAGGCCATAACGGAGAGACTGAATTAATTTTTTGCTCCAGTCTTTACTGAAGAAGACGTAGGAAACTTACCAATGCCAGAAATAATATTTAAAGGTGATGTATCAGAGGAGTTGAAACAAATCTCAATATATCAGGAAGATGTAATACAGCTAATTGATAAACTAAAAAGAAGCAAATCACCTCATCCTAGGGTGCTAAAAAAACTGAAATATGAGATTGTAGATCTACTATTAGTAATCTGTGATCTATCATTAACATTATCTGTAGTATCTGAAGACTGGAGAGTGGCCAGTGTAATGCCAGTTTTTAAAAAGGGTTCCAGGGGTGATCCGGGAAACTTACAGACCAGTAAGCCTGACATTACTACCAGGCAAAATGGTAGAAACCATTATAAATAACAAAATAACTGAACATGTCGATATCATGGCTTAATGGCAGAAAGTCAACATGGATTACGCCAAAGAAAGGCCTGCAGAAAAAAGGAGGTGATAGTGCCTCTGTATAGGTCTCTGATGCGACCTCATTTGGAGTGTTGTGTGCAATTCTGGAGACTGCACCTTCAAAAGGTTACAAACAGGTTGGAGTCAGTGCAAAGAGTGGCTACTAAAATGGTTAGTGGTCTTCATTATAAAGCATATGAGGACAGACTTAAAGATCTTAATATGTATACATTAGAGGAAAGGCGGGATAGAAGAGGTATGATAGAGACGTTTAAATACCTCCGTGGCATAAATGCACAAGAGGAGAGCCTTTTTCAATTGAAAGCAAACTCCGCTATGAAGAGACATAGGATGGGGGTAAAAGGGGATAGACTCAGGAGTAAAATATGGAAATATTTATTTACGGAAAGAGTGGAAGATGCATGGAATGGTCTCCCAGTGGAGACAGTAGAGACGGATTCAAAAAAGCATGGGACCAACACAGAAGATCCCTAATGGAAAAAAGAGAACTATTGTAGTTGATATGGAAAGGCATCTCTGCTTTTGAGAATCTTGTCTAGGTCCTTCATAGCCATTCTGCCAAGAGCAATGCATTGTCGGATTTCTTGACTGCTTGTCATTTTTTTTATTGATAGTTGATCCAAGTAGGTTAAAGTTGTCAACTATGTCAATTTCTTCCCCATCATTGATGCAATTATTGATTTTGTCAGTTGTCTGGATCTTTGTCTTCTTTACATTAAGGTGCAGGCCCATTTTAAGGCTTTCCTTGATCATGGGCAGCAAATGTTTCAGATCATCTTCACTTTCAGCCTGTAATGTGTATCATCAGCATAGCGAAGGCTGTTGATGAGCTTCCACCAATCTTCACACTTCGGTTGTCTTCATACAGTCCTGCTTCTCTGATGATTTGTTCTGTGTATAAATTAAGCAGGTAGGGAGAAAGTATGCAGCCTTGTCATACACCATTGCTGATTTTAATCCATTCTGTTTCTCCTTGTTCTGTTCGAACTGTTGCTTCTTGATTAATGTAAAGGTTGTGCAAGAGGGCAATCAGGTGTTCTGGTATACCCATGCTTCTTAATGTGGCCCAGAGTTTCTTATGGTTTACACAGTCAACTATAGTCAATAAAACACATATAGATTTCCTCGTGGCATTCTTTTGTCTTTTCAAGGATCCATCTCATATCCGTGATGATTTCTGTTGTTCCTCGTCCTTTCCTGAATCCTGACTTGTTCAAGCCATAGTATTTTCAATAACATCATATGGATGTGAAAGTTGGACAGTGAAAAAGATAGAAAGGAAGAAAATTGATGCCTTTGAATTATGGTGCTGGTGATGAATACTGTGTATACCATGGACTGCCCGAAGAACAAACCAGTTAGTACTAGAGGAGATCAAACCTAAGCTTTCTTTAGAAGCTTAGATGATAAGACTTTGCCTTTCATACTTTGGACACATCATGCAAAAAGAGCGATCATTAGAGAAAGACATCATGTTTAGCAAGGTCAACGCGAAAGAGGAAGGCCAGCAATGAGATGGACCGATACAGTAACAGCAGCTATGGGTGTCATTGTATCAACAATGAGCCACTTGACTGAAGACTGAACACAGTTTAGGACAACTATCCAGAGGGTCGCCATGAGTCGACACCAACTCGACGGCTCTTAACAACAACAGCAATGGAAAGGCAGACTAGATAGGCTATGTGGTCTTTTTCTGCCATCATGTTTCTATGAAAGTCTTATCTTACCAGTCTCTTATAGTTTTTTGAAGGTGTGAATAAACAGGTAGAAAAAGATGAGGTGGTTGATATAGTGTATCTCGATTTTCAGAAGGCCTTTGACAAAGTCCCTCATGAGACACTCTTGGGGAAATTAAAAAGCCATGGGATAGGAGGCAGTGTACTATTGAGGATTAGGAACTGACTGAAAGATAGAAAACAGAGAGTAGGGCTAAATGGCCTATTTTCTCAATGGAGAAAGGTGAAAGGTGGGATCTGTGCTGGGCCCACTGCTTTTTAACATATTTATAAATGACCTAGAAATGTGAATAACAAGTGAGGTGATCAAATCTGCAGATGATGCAAGTTGTTAAGGCGCAAGAGGATTGTAAAAATTGCAAGAGGACCTTGATATATTGGGAAACTGTGCATCTAAGTGGCAGATGACATTTAACATGGACAAGTGTAAAGTTATGCACTTAGAGAAGAACAATGCAAACTACAGTTACACGATGCAAGATTCCACATTAGGAGCCATCACCCAGGAAAAGTATTTAGGCATTATTGTGGATAATACGTTGAAACCCTCTGCCCCATATGCAGTGGCAGCCAAGAAAGCAAATAGAATGCTAGGAATCATAAGGAAAGGAATGGAGAACAAAACAAAGGATATTATAAAGCCTCTGTATTGATCCATGGTGCGACCACATCTTGAATATTGTGTGCAATTCTGGTCACCATATCTTAAAAAGGATATAGCAGAATTAGAAAAGGTACAGAGAACAGCCACCAAAATGGTAAAGGGGATGAAGGATATCCCTAGGAGGAAAGGCTTAAAAGGTTACAGCTCTTCAACTTGGAAAAGAGACAGCTGAGGGGAGATATGATAGAGGTCTATAAAATAATGAATGGAGTAGAATGGGTAAATGTAGATCAGTTGTTTACTCCTTCAAAAAGTAAAAAGACTAGGGGACACACAATGAAGTTACAGTATAGCACATTTAAGACTAATCAGAGAAAATATTTTTTCACTCAATGTGTAATCAAACTCTGGAATTCGTTACCAGAGGATGTAGTGAAAGTTGTTAGTATAGCTAGATCTAAAAGAGGTTTGGACTTTTGGAGGAAAAGTCCATTAAGCATTATTAAAGAGGACCGGGACAAGCAGTATGGAATCTTTGCTCCTTTTGGGGAAACTGCTAGGTACTTGTGACCTAGATTGGCCACAGTTGGAAACAGGATACTGGGTTTAATGGACTCAGTATGGCATATCTTATGTTCTTATCTTATGTTCTTACCTATGACAGACAAACTATCCAATAAGATAACCATGATCTAGCCAATCAAAAACTGAGGTTAAGTCTAACAGCACAAGGAGAATATCATATCTCTTTTTCAGTGACAAATACAGATCATCTTGCTAAGGCCAGTAGCACAGAGGAGGAGGTGACAGTGGTGCTTCAGGCTATATCCTCGTCCTCAGCATTCAGGGTGACACTTTAAATTATGAAAATGTGTCACAACTAATGCCGTTGCTAATGAGTTCATATAATAACTCCCAGTTAATAGAGACCAATATAATAATATTTTTATGGACCATCAAAACTGAGCAAATCTGTATCTTATCAATGCATAAGCAAAGATAACTTTAATGCTGATGCATCATCATTGATCCATTTTTTTCTGAGTCATCTTGCATTAAAAAAGTTATAAACATTCAAAAGCACAACATAGTACTATATTTCCAAAGCCATTAATATTCTGCTTCAGGTGTCTATTCTCTCAAATCTTTCCATAATAATCTTCAGATCTCATAATATACAGTGCAACAGCCAAAACAGTGCTTCTATGCTCTCTCTACCATCTGAAACAGCAAAGATGGCATCAGTGTTTTTATAGGGACCATATCACATGATCTGTCAAATAAGCATCTGCCATTCAATTTTGAAAGTGAGGCCAGCAGGTGCTACAGTGTCCAGACATGAAATCCATTTTTGTTCTTTATAGTTAAGCCAGTAGTTGCGATCACCCCTTCTCCCCCCAATGGCTTCCAACAGTCTCAAGTACCCACCAACACAAGTCACTAACTTGATGTTTTTTATCAAGCCAATGTTGGACCAGGGTATATTTAAATTATTGGTCATAATTCTACTCATATGCTCATTTAAATGGAGATGCACTGTACTGTATGTCTCATTTGCCCCACATCAGTATATAAGTGAACAAGGACAAAAAAAGGCATAGATCACGTTATCCTGAGTGCGGTCAGAATTAGTAGAAGCAAAGACTTTTTCTCCATTATGAGGGTTAGTCCAGGACATCCCTGAGATGGACACACAATGAAGCTACAATGTAATACATTTAAGACTAATACGAGAAAATATTTTTACTCTATGCATAATCAAACTCAAATTTGTTAGTGGAGGATGTAGCAAAAGCTGTTAGTGTAGCTGGGTTTAAACAAGTTCCTGGAGGAAAGGTCCACAAACCATTATTAAAAAGGGAAATCCACTGCTTGCCCCGGGACGAGTATTGTGGAACCTGTGTGCCTTTTTGGGAACCTGCCAGCTACTTGTGACCTGGCTTGGCCACTGTTGGAAACAGGATACTGGGCTTGATAGACCTTGGTCTGACCCAGTATGGCATATCTTATGTTCTTTGATCACACTGAGAGCAAGATCCACATGCTTCATGGAAGCCCCTTTCTGAAAACTATCCAAAAATACTTGATTGAGAAAGACGTTCCCCAATGTTTTGCCCAGTGATGATACACAAGCACTAAAGTTATCTTTGATTATGCATTGAGAAGATACACCCTTGCTCAGTTTTGATGGTCCATAAAAATATTATATATTGGGCTCTATTATCTGGGAGACTTTAAACTATAAAGCAACAGAAGAGGACACAGCTGAAGTACCCAGGTCTTACAAGTTACCCAGTTCCAGGATGTGATTTCAAGTCGGTCCTGTTTTTCTGACAGCACTATCCTGATGTGTTATGGGACCTGCATCACTCATTTCATGGAGCAGAATCAGGGACTACAAACACCACCCTTCTTTGGGATGTAAGTTTGAAACCAGAAGTATGTAACTTGGTGGCCTTGGGTGTAGCAGCTGATAAGCATGCAATAAATAATACCAGGAGTCAGTTCAAAGATCCAAGCCAATTTATTGTGCACAAGGCTCAGAAAGTCAAGCTTCAAAAAGGACTGAGCAAAGCTCTTACAGAAACATATTCATTTTATACATTCCTTTTCAGTTTGATACATGCAGACTTTCTATTGGTCTCAACGCCCCCTGCACTTGTCCAATCAGGGACCCTCTCTGGGCCTAGCACCCTGCTCCCCCTTCCCAGGCTATTCTAACAATGGTACAGTTTCTAGGTATTGATACAAATCTACTGCAGGGTCGTTTCTAGCTCTAGGAATGCAGGTATTGAAACATTTCTATCATCAGAACACAAGAGAATAATGAAAGATTTATGTATTCATGAAAACTTCTTATTAAGCAGTTTAAAACAGCTTTCTCAGACTTTTACAGATTTTTAGTTCTTACTAAGATGGGGGTTGGAATCAGGGCCTAACTTACAGGCCTTTCATATTTGCAGACTATTATAGGCCATAGCCTGCCACATGGGCACTGTAGCTCATCTCCTCGGCCTGCTGATGCACAATGGTGCTGTGTGAGACTGGCAAGCAAAGAAGGAAGGGTACGAGAAGTGTGAATCATAGGAGGGGGAAGTAGTGGGAATTGGCAGGGGAGGATGAGAGGATTAAGAACAAGTGGATTTAGGGATAGGCAACTGCCTCCAGTGTCAGATTTTGGTGGTCACTAGAGCGTTGCTGCTAAGCCTCCATCTAAGCGTGCCTTGCTTTACCCATGACGGTCTTGACGACAGTAGACTGCAGAACTCAAAGCAAGATCTGAGCGCTGGGGCCTTGCCTGCCTTTGTGTTCTGACAGGCCCTGCACTGCTCTGTTTCCATAGTAATGGGAAACCCATAGAGGGGGAGGGAGAGGCAGAGCACCGGGAGACCTGTCAGTTCGTGAAGGCGGGTAGGTTCCGGCACTTATGGACCTTACAACTTAAATCCAGCACTGATTATGATTCAGCTTAAAGTGCTAAGGGGGAGAAATTGAATAGGGCTGGAAGTTTGGGTGTGAGGAGGAATGTGTTAGGAGGATGAGTAAGAAGAGATTGGTACAGTGTGACAGCTCAGAGAAGCAAGAGAAAACAGATGATATTTCCGTATGTGTAAGTGTGAGAGACAGGAGCTATAGCTGTGAGTGTGAGAGATAGGAGGCAGAGAGGTGTGCATGTATGTGAGAGAGGGGATGTCTGCCTTAGGTAAGGAACGAACACGAGAGGAGATTTTTCCTTCTACTATCTCAGATCCCACTACCCTGCATCTTTCTTCCTTGTCCTCTAATTTTATTTATTTTTAAAGCTTGATATACTGCTTCACGCTACAAAGCATCAAGGCAGTTTCCTTAAACAATAACACAACAACCATATAAGTCCCTCATAGACTAATCCTAGACACCCCGCCCCCTTATTTATTATTTTATTTATTTATTTTACATTTTTATAAACCGTCTATCAACATTCCTAAGCAATAATACAAAAATACATTCACAATAAGAGAAAACATAAACAAAATAATCTAATAAACACACAGGAAAATCAATTTAAGGCATAAGCCTCTCTAAAATGCAGTTTCCCAATTTTTCCTAAAAGAAGTAATATCACGGTCACCATGAAGATCCAGGGCAGAGAATTACAAAGCTCGTTCCCTTCCCCTGTTCTGAATCTCTCCCCCCCTTTCCCTTCTCCATCCTCTATTGTCCCAAATCTTCTGTTCCTCTCTCCTTCCTGTCCCGGATCTCCCTCCCTCCACCTGCTAACCTTCCAGTTCCTCACTCCCATGCATCTCAAATTCTTCCCCCTTCTGCTCACCCTGAGATCCCCTTCTTTCCTGCAACAGCTAAGAACTTCATTAGTCTTCCAAAAATTACACAAAAGGACAACATCAGTTATCCTGACACATAAGAAGAGTAGCAAAATGACTAGGGGCCCGATATTCGAAGGGCATTTATACAGTTTACAGCCTAGTAAACCGTGTAAATGCCTTAGTTGGGGATATTCAACAGCAAATACACGGTTAGTGCCGTTGAATATCACTGTCTAAGTCCCCTACGCACCCCGATGCTATCTGGTTAGCATCGGGGTGTTCCGGGGCGGAGCACATGCAGTGACTACCACTAACCGAGTAGTGTCAATATTAGACTGCTACCTGGTTAGCAATCCATGCCTGAAACTAGGCCAGCTTTTGGATCGCCTAGTTTTAGCCCCGGATGCTAACCAGGTAGCGGTCCAATATCGCCGCTACCTGGTTAGGCTCTGTGGGTGAATCCACTCGGCGCTAAACCTGGATATTCAATGCCATCACTGCGATATTAAATATCCAGGTTCAGGGGTCAGCAGGCAGGGCTATGAGCTGTAGCGGCACACATTTCACCATGTTGAAAATTGGGCCCTAGATGTCTATAACTAGGGCTTTTTTTTGAGAGAACACACAGTGGTACGGATAGGGTTGCCAACTGGCCGGTTTTCAGCCGGCCTGGCCGGTTTTTCCATGGCCAGGCCGGCTGCCGGCGCAGATGCAAAACCGGCCCTTGAAAAGCCGTTTTTTTTGCTCTGGCCGCAAGATCGGGAGCGGCCAGAGCAAAAGACCGGCTTTTCTTCCGACCCGAAGTAAAAAAAAAAACCCCACCCAGGGCCGGCCCACACACCGGAGGGCTTCAGAGGGAGCCGGGGAAGCCTGCGCGAGGCCCCGGCTCCCTCTGTACAGCCGCCAGCATGAAGAGCCTTTTCCTTCACGCTGGCGGTTGTTTCTGTGAAGCCGCGAATGCTGGGAACAGCGTGAAGGAAAAGGCTCTTCACGCTGGCGGCTGTACAGAGGGAGCCGTGGCCTCACGCGGGCTTCCCCAGCTCCCACTAAAGCCCCTCAGACAGCTGCGGTGCTGGTCGGGGGGGGGGGGAGGCCAAGGACTGCATGGGCTGTGATGGGGGGGGGGCTAGGACTACAAATGGACTGTGATGGGGGGGGACTTGGACTGGAAATAGGCTGTGATGGCGGGGACCTGGACTGTAAAAGGGTTATGGGGGGGACATGGACTGGAAATGGGTTGTGATGGGGGTGGAGGGGACCTGGACTGGAAAAGGGCTATGGGGGGGGGGAACTTGGACTGGAAATGGGCTATGGTGGAGGGAGGGGGAACTTGGATTGGAAATAGGCTGTGATTAGGGGGGCTAGGACTGCAAATGGGCTGTGATGGTGGGGGGGGGGCTAGGACTGCAAATGGGCCGTGATGGTGCGGGGGGACTCGGACTGCAAATGGGCTGTGATGGTGGGGGGGCCTAAGACTGGAAATAGGCTGTGATGGGGGACTTGGACTGGAAATGGGCTGTGATGGGGGGGGGGCCAGGACAGGAAAGGGACTATGGGGGGGGGACTTGGACTGGAAATGGGTTGTGATGGGGGGGGGCCTGGACCAGAAAAGGGCTAGGGGGGGACTTGGACTGGAAATGGGCTGTGATGGGGGGGGGGGACCTGGACTATAAAAGGGCTATGGGGGGAACATGGACTGGAAATGGGTTGTGATGGGGGTGGAGGGGACCTGGACTGGAAAAGGGCTATGGGGGGGGGAACTTGGACTGGAAATGGGCTATGGTGGAGGAAGGGGGAACTTGGACTGGAAATAGGCTGTGATTAGGGGGGCTAGGACTGCAAATGGGCTGTGATGGTGCGGGGGGACTCGGACTGCAAATGGGCTGTGATGGGGGGGGGCATAGGACTGGAAATAGGCTGTGATGGGGGACTTGGACTGGAAATGGGCTGTGATTGGGGGGGGCTAGGACTGGAAATGGCCTGTGATGTGAGGGCTAGCACTGGAAATGGGCTGATGAAGAGCTGGAATAGGACTGGAAATGGGCTGATGTGGGGCATGGGGGAATGGGACTAGAAGGGAGTGGATGCTGGGTGGGTCTAGAACTATAAGGGAACTGATTTTGGGGGAGGACTAGAATGGATGGGGAATGAGAATGGAGAGGGGAAAAATATATTTTGTGTGGAAGAAAAGTCTATGATGGCCAGGTATTTGGAGAGTAAGAGGGGCTTGAGAATGGAAGGGTGAAATTTAAACGGATGATAAAGGAATAAGGAAAGAATTGGGGGAAAGAGCAAAAGGGAAACAATCAGTATGTTAAAGCAGAAATAGAGAGAGAATGGAAAACATCTAAAAGAGAAGAAAGGACAAATGGATAGCTCGCAGAAGACACGAAGAAACCAGAAGAAAGTGACTGGAGCAATTGCAACTGAAAAATAAAACGCCCAAACAGAAGGTAGAAAAATACTTTTTATATTGAATTTATTAACTGGAATATGTCTGGTCTGGGAAGTGTGTATTGCTAACATCTTTGCGTTTTTGTTTAGTGCAAGAGGAAATTACTTTATAGTTTTATTTCTCCAGTGTTGTACATTTCATGTTTGGATTTTGGGGTTCCCAGTTTAATTATTATCTGACCAAGGAAGTTAGCCTACACGTATCCTCGGTAATTTTTGTTGGTGGGGCTAGGGGCGGGGCAGGGGTGGGACTAGGGGCAGAGAATGGGTGGAGCATGGCGAGCCACAGGTGTCGGGTTTTTCTCGGTGAAAAAGTTGGCAACCCTAGGTACGGAGTACCAGAGCCTTTTTCATTACCTGCTAAAATTCACCCATAGTGCTCATGTTTTAATGAAAGAGCCCTGCTTATGAGTACCGGCACTTTTTTTGCTTGGAAAAATGCACTGAAAGTTGCATATAATATCCGTTATTCAATATGCAAACCCATGCAAATGTGTTACAGAATAGCCACCTGATTTTCTAATGCCTGCTGCAGAATTTACCCCCTGAAATGCTGCAGGGAACTGGGGGGAGGGGGGTTGTGAAGTTAATCCTCCCTATGATTTGCCAACTGGCTCCAGATACGCCCAACAGGGTTGATCCAGTCCTGGGTTTACCGCATTGAATGCAGAGACATATATTCTGATTTCTCTATTGCAGTGCATAAGAAAAGCAAGACTACAAGTTGGCAGCCCTACCTACGATGGGTATCGCCCTTCCTCCGAGAGAGGGGCAGAGAGGATGAAAAGGTCAGGTACTCAAGAAGTGGAGAATTTTATGGCTTCAGGGATGGGAAAAAAAGGTTGGGGAGTGGGAGCCAAAACCCTTGTAATTGTATTAGTCTCTCTTTTGTAATCTTTTTACCAGTTAATATCCTACTATGTCAATACGTCTTCAGATTGTCCTATCAATAAAGTTTCTTCAGTCAGAATCTGAGCTAGAGGTAGCAAGCTGTACACAGTTTTATTCTGCACCATCTGTTATTTGCTTACCCTGGGTTTAGGGAGCACATTTCCTGTCACTGCTTGTTTCTCTTTCTGTAATTAGCATACTTGCTTGATGTTCTCCTCACTTCACATTGATGCAAAAGAATGATAGTTCTAAATGGTCAGCTCATAAGTCCCACCCCCACAACCAGGCCTGCATACTGCAGGAGTAGAGAATGGGTACAGGACTCTGCAGATTAGCCCTGAAGTTGACCTCGCACATCCACCACAGCATAGATCCTTCCTATTCCAGGTACCAGCAGAAAAGCACTCAACAAGACTGCAGTGGAAAAGAGGTGAGCTTCTGATGGGTGAGGTGTCTGCTATCGCTCTCCTTTGGTGCTGACTGTCCCATTGTGAAGAAATTGTAACTGAATCGCTAGGTTGACTGCTGGCTGTTGTTTTGCCACAGCTGATGGGATGGATGGGAGGAGTTACCCAAGCCTGAGGAGGTGCTTTGTTCATGCTCCTCATCAGCAAGTAGGAGAGGAAAGTCTCTTCTCCGGGTATGCAGGCCACAAAGACTTCAAGTGGGTAAATTTGTGCATACAGTGATAGAAATGAACCTCACTCCTATTGCACCAAGTTATGTTGGAGATTACGTCAGTATAAGGTGGTGGTACATAACATAGGCAGCTGTGATCCCCTTGTCCCAAGCCTTCCCCACACACCTTGGCCATGCTCTACCCCTTTTCAGGCAGGGCCGTGTAAAGATATGAGACACTCTATGCAAACCTCATCGCTTGCGCTCCCTCCCTACTCTCACCCCCTCCCTGGCTCGCATTGCCACCGCTACTGCCCCTCCCTGGAACCTGCAGCGGCGGCTTCAAACAGCTCTGCAGCGCTTGCCCCATGCACAGGAGATCAGCATTAGGCATCAGAGGGAGCGGAAGTGCAAACAGCACCGCGGCGACACTGGTTTAGGTAAACGCTGGGGGCTGTTTGATGCCTTTGCTGCTGCTGCTGCAGGTCCTGGAGAGGGGCAACAGTGGCAGCAATGGGCCATCCCTAGCCTATTGGCACTCTAGGTTGCTACCTAGTTTGCCTAATAGTTGCACCGGCCCTGTTCGCAGGTAATGGGTGGGTTGCCGACCCAGTTAAGGAAAATACATGATGCCTCATATTAGTGGGAAAAAAAGTTGTCCGCAGTCTTATTCAGAAAACAAAGAAAAACCATAACTTAACTGTATCTGAGACAATAAGTTCAAACAAATTAATTCAGCTGTGCCATGTGGTTGTTCAGGGGTCTGCAGCCCTCATTCCAGCTGATGGTGGCTGTAAGGGACCTCTCTGTTGCGATCATTCATGGATGGTGTCCAGCAATATGTCTTCTGTCTCAGATGCTCTCATCACTACCCCAGGCTTTAACTTGCCCCAGGCTAAACCCCTATGTAACTGCAGCCAATGCAGTTGAGCATAAGCGGTTATTAGAGGTGTGTCTCAAGTGTTTCTTCTACATTGTTGTCAAATAAATCATTACCAGTATCTGATTTATTTAACTGCATTACCAGTATCTGCTCTCACTTGTTTTGCAGCTTGTCGTGCTGTGAGGGCTTACGTGCATCAGTGATGCTGAGAGCTAAACTATCGGTAGTTTAACTACTGACAGGGTCTCCCAAGATGGACAGGTCTCAGCTGAGGTGCCAGACGAAGACAAACCACCCATCTGGGCAGCAGCAGAATGGGATAGTGTTGACGGCGGAGGATCACATTTTTGTGACCGGCAACAACACCAAACTTAAACTGCGCGGAAGAAAGGCCCGGCAATCTACTTCTGTATCTTGCCATGAAAACCCAATAGATAGTTACAACAAAACAAATTGTGCTATGGTGCTGGAAGATGAGACCCCCAGGTCGGAAGGCACTCAACTAGCTACTGGGGAAGAGGTGAAGACTTTTCAGAGTAAAGCCAGCATTTATGATGTGGTTGGATCAAAGCCCTCGGGAAGTCTGACTGCTGATGTAGCTGCGCATGAAATGAGAGTCAGAAGCTGTAAAGATGTCTTACGCATTGGAACATGGAACGTACGAAGCATGAACCAAGGGAAGTTGGAGGTGGTCAAGAATGAAATGGAACATGTACAACTTGATCTGTTGGGTGTCAGAGAACTGAAATGGACTGGCATCGGGCACTTTGCATCAGATGATCACATGGTCTACTATGCTGGAAATGAAAGACAAAGAAGAAATGGTGTTGCATTTATAATAAAGAAGAAACTTGCAAGAACTGTAATGAAATACAATGCAGTCAGCGAACGCTTAATCTCTGTTCATCTACGAGGATTGCCTATCAACACAACTATAATTCAAGTATATGCCCCAACAACAGTTGCAGAAGAGAATGAAATTTAAGAGTTTTATGAACAAGTACAAGCTGAAATTGACAGAACATTCAAACAGGATATCCTGATAGTCATGGGTGACTGGAACGCAAAAGTTGGCAACAAAGAAGAAGGCAAAGTAGTTGGAAAATATGGACTTGGCAACAGAAATGAAGCTGGATAAAGACTGATAGAATTCTGCAAGACCAATGATCTATTCATCTCACACACCTTCTTCCAGCAAAACAAGCGGCGACTGTACACATGGACTTCACCCAATGGATTGTATAAAAATCAAATTGACTACATCTGTGGAAGTCAACGATGGAAATGTTCTATAACATCAACAAAGACAAAACCTGGAGCTGACTGTGATACAGATCATCAACTACTAGTATGCAAACTCAAGCTAAAGTTGAAAAAGAGCAAACCACTCATGAATGCAGCAAAATATGACCTTGAGAATATACCACTGGAATTTAAAGACTGCCTGCAAAATCGATTTGCTGCTTTAGATACAAATGACAGAGCTCCGGAAGAGTTATGGAATGACATCAAGAAGGTTGTGTTGGAAGAAAGCAAGAGGTCTCCACAAAAGGTGAAAAAGCAAAAGCGGCCAAAATGGATGACGGAAGAAACTCTGAAAATTGCCCAGAAACGCAGAGAAGCTAAAGCCAGAGGAGAAAGAAAGACAATCGCAGAACTCAACAGAGATTTCCAACGTGCAGCAAGACAGGACAAGGAAAAGTACTACAATGACACTTGCAAGGAAATAGAAGCAGAAACTATTAGAGGAAGAACAAGATCGGCTTTCCTAAAGCTACGAGAGTTAAAGAAAAAGTTCCAGCTTTGAATTGGAATGTTACAAGATGCTCAAGGTTCTATGTTGAATGATGCTGAGAAGATCAAGAAAAGGTGGAAGGAATATACAGAGTTTTTATATGATAAAGATCAAGTGGACCAACAGCCGTTTCAACCTGTACCTTATGATCGGGAACCATTGGTGATGAAAGAAGAAGTTGAAGCAGCATTGAAAGCCTTATCAAAGAACAAAGCACCAGGCATTGATAGCATTCCTATAGAAGTATTGCAGCAATCTGATGCAGCTGTTACCATACTTACAAGGCTCTGCCAAAAAATATGGAAGACAACATCATGGCCAACTGACTGGAAAAGATCTGTGTTTATACCAATGCTAAAGAAAGGTGATCCAACTGACTGTGGAAATTATCGAACAATCGCTCTGATTCCACATGCCAGCAAGATTCTACTGAAGATTATTCAAAAGAGACTACAACCATACCTGGAACAAGAACTACCTGAAGTGCAAGCAGGGTTCAGGAAAGGGCGAGGAACGAGAGACATCATTGCGGATGTGAGATGGATCCTTGAAAAGACTAAAGAATACCAAAAGGATATCTATTTGTGCTTTATCGACTATAGTAAGGCTTTTGACTGTGTAAACCATGAGAAACTCTGGGCCACATTAAGAAGCATGGGTATACCAGAACACCTGATCGTTCTCTTGCGCAATCTGTACATTGATCAAGAAGCAACAGTTCGAACGGAACAAGGAGAAACAGAATGGTTTAAAATAAGCAAAGGTGTAAGACAAGGCTGCATACCTTCCCCCTACCTGTTTAATTTATATGCAGAACAAATCATCAGAGAAGCAGGATTGTATGAAGACAACAGAGGTGTGAAGATTGGTGGAAGACTCATCAACAACCTTCGCTATGCTGATGATACCACATTACTGGCTGAAAGTGAAGATGATCTGAAACATTTGCTTCTCACAATCAAAGAACATAGTCTCAAAATGGGCCTGCACCTTAATGTAAAGAAGACAAAGATCATGACAACTGGAATAATCAACAGGTTCATCGTTGTAGGAGAAGAAATTGGATCAACTATCAATAAAGAAGCAACAAGAAGTCAAGAAATCAAACGACGCATTGCTCTTGGCAGAATGGCTATGAAAGACCTAGATAAGATTCTCAAGAGCAGAGATGTCTCTCTCCATACAAAGATTTGACTTGTTCAAGCCATGGTATTTTCAATAACATTATATGGATGTGAAAGCTGGACAGTGAAAAAGACAGACAGGAAGAAAATCGATGCCTTTGAATTATGGTGCTGCTGGCGAATACTGTGTATACCATGGACTGCCCGAAGAACAAACCAGTCGGTACTAGAGGAGATCAAACCTAAGCTTTCTTTAGAAGCTCAGATGACAAGACTTTGACTTTCATACTTTAGACACATCATGCGAAGAGAGAGATCATTAGAGAAAGACATCATGCTTGGCAAGATAGAAGGTCAACGCAAAAGAGGAAGGCCAGCAATGAGATGGATCGATACAATAACAGCAGCTACGGGTACCAGCCTGTCAACAATGAGCTGCCTGACTGAAGACCGAACACAATTTAGGATAGCTATCCAGAGGGTCGCCATGAGTCGACTCCGACTCGACGGCACTTAACAACAACACCAGTATCTGGCAAATGAATGTCATCCTTCTAATAGATCCGGCACAACAATTGTCGGCCTAGGAATGCATGACTCGCAGACTCCCATAATGCCTTGCCCATACTCCGATCTACCTGTTTATCTTCTTGTGACCCTCATCTCTAAATCTTCTGCTGCATCATGGACAATGAGAGATATCAGACCATACAATTAGGGAACTTTTGATAACATGGTGATGAAGGAGAGATTGTCCTTGGCCACCCAAATCAACTCTAAGCAAGACAGAGGCCCCAGGTTTTTTTCCTCTAAGGTGAATGAACATAAGAACATAAGATATGCCATACTGGGTCAGACCAAGGTCCATCACGCCCAGTATCCTGTTTCCAACAGTGGCCAATCTAAGTCATACGTACCTAGCAGTTTCCCCAAAAGACACAGGTTCCACAATGCTTGTCCAAACCTTTTTTAAACCCAGCTACACTAACAGCCTTTACTACAGCCTCCAGTAACAAATTCCAGAGTTTGATTACACATTGAGTGAAAAAATATTTTCTTTTATTAGTCTTAAAAGGTTTACCCTGTAGCTTCATTGCATATCCCCTAGTCTTTCTATATTCTGATAACGTAAACAATCGATCTACTTTTACCCGTTCCAACCCGTTCATTAATTTATAGACTTCTATCATATCTCCCCTCAGCTGTCTCTTTTCTAGCTTAAAGAGCCCTAACCGTTTTAGCATTTCTTCTTAGGAGTATCCTTCCATCCCCTTTACCATTTTGGTGGCTCTTCTCTGAACCTTTTCTAATATCGCTATATCCTTTTTAAGATACAGCGACCAGAATTGCACACAATATTCAAGGTGCGGTCTCACAATGGAACGATATAGAGGTATTATAATATCTTTTGTTTTATTTTCCATTCCCTTCCTTATGATACCTAGCATTCTATTTGCTCTCTTGGCCGCCGCTGCACACTGGGCTGAGGGTTTTAACATGTTATCTACAATGTCGCCTAAATCTTTTTCCTGGGTGGTGGTTCCTAATGTGGAACCTTGCATCGTGTAACCATAGTTTGGGTTGTTCTTCCCTAGGTGCATAACTTTGCACTTGTCCACATTAAATTTCATCTGCCATTTTGATGCCCACTTCCAATTTATCAAGATCCTCTTGCAATTTTCCACAATCCTCTTGGGTTTTAACAACTTTAAATAGTTTTGTGTCATCTGCAAATTTGATAACCTCACTCGTTATTCCACTTTCCAGGTCATTTATGAATATGTCAAAAAGCAGCGGACCCAGCACAGATCCCCTGAGGTACACCACTAATCACCTTTCTCCATTGGGAAAATTGACCATTTAGCCCTACCTTCTATTTTATTATTTATTTTATTTATTTAGTATACATTTGTATACCGCTACTTCCAGCGATCAGCAGCGGTTTTGATTACAGATTGGAAATTGTCAAATCATGACAGGAAATTTTTGAGGTATAAACACATTGATTAGACAGGAAAGCACAGCACACAGAGAACTATTTTACAGGGAACATGGGCTATGGAGGGTTAAGTGGCTTGCCCAAGACCACAAGGAGCACCTGTGGGACTAGAAACCCCAGTCCTTCCGGCCCAAGGTTGCTGTCCTCTAGTGGGATTTGAACCCCCGACCTTCCGGCCCGAAGTACCTTGCCCCAACCACTAGGCCACTCCTCCACTCCACACCTTCTGCTTTCTATCTTTTAACCAGTTCCTGATCCACAGTAGTACACTGCCTCCTATCCCATGACTCTTTAGTTTTGCCAAAGGTCTCTGATAAGAACATAAGAACATAAGATATGCCATACTGGGTCAGACCAAGGTCCATCAAGCCCAGTATCCTGTTTCCAACAGTGGCCAATCTAGGTCATACGTACCTAGCAGTTTCTCCAAAAGACACAGGTTCCGCAATGCTTGTACTGGGTCAAGCATTGATATCCTGGGTCCCTTCTTAATAATGCTTTATGAACCTTTCCTCCAGGAACTTGTCCAAACCTTTTATAAATCCAGCTACACTAACAGCCTTTACTACATCCCCCGGTAACAAATTCCAGAGTTTGATTACATGTTGAGTGAAAAAATATTTTCTTTTATTAGTCTTAAATAGTTTACCCCGTAGCTTCATTAAGCTGCAAGTTGCTCACCTCCATGCACCTGGCATCCTGGCACATCTCAAATGTGGTCAAAGAAAAGAGAAATGCAAAAGAAAAAAACCCACAATGGAAAAAGAAAACCACAGGGAAAAAGGAACCCCTGATCATTAAGGGAATCCTTGCACCCGTCAAGCTGGCTGAAGAAACCCAAGACCAGCCCCCCCCCTGCCACCCACACCTGCCTGGCTGCCTGAACGGATACACTATATCAACCGAATCACCTTTGTCCACCTGTTTATTCACACCTTCAAAAAAACATAACAGATTAGTAAGACAAGATCTTCCTTGTCTAAAGCCATGTTGGCTGTCTCCCATTAGGCTATGACTATTGTGGTAAGGCAGGTGCAGCACAGACCCGGGAAAGAGAAAAAAAAGAGACTTTTTCTGCTGAGAGGGGGATGGGCTCACCTAAATACAGGTCCCAAAATGAAAGTAATACTGAAACACACACTTGCAAGGCTAGCCTGAAGCCACACCTAGTCTCCAGGGCAATGGCAGGGAGAGATAGGTTGGGGCCAGAAAGGGAAGCAGGCTGGCAAACATTTAAACACCGTCAGTCAGCAAGTGAAGGAGGAAGCCAAAGGAGCTGGCTGGAGGAGTGGCAGAGCCTGAGGGAATGGCAGAGCCAGAGGGAAAGCCAGAATAGTTGTTGGGGAATTCAACAATGGAACGAGAAGCAAGAGAGAAGAGCAGGAAGACGCTTGAGGGAGTTAACAGGATTGTAACTCTGACTCAAAGGCAAGCAGCCCAGGTTCTAAGCAAGGAACGGTTCCTGTTAAAAGCCTGCTAGGAAGAATGCTTCTACAAACAAGGTAAAGCAGACAGTACCTTTAAAATGCTTCACTAAAGGGAAGGAGGTCTGTAGCCATTAAAGAGATATTATGAAGAAAGCCCAAGAAGTAGTATTCTGAGTCATTGCTACTGAGAAAGGCTGGAAAGACAGAAGTCTCATCTTTTAAAGATGCAATAGTACTTGTGCTAGGGAAGTGTTTTAAACGGCAGTTTAATTCCCATGCTAAGCAGCAGAGAATGTTTTAAGCTTACCTGAAACAGCTGGAAGAAGCTAACAAGGTTAGCTGGACTTTGCTCATAACAGTGACTTTCAACTGTGTTTTGTTTGACTGAAAAAGGAAACTTGTTTTGGTTGCAAAGACTGAAAGAAACTGCTTTGTCATAGCACTGCTGAAATACCTTTATAAAGAAGCATTTTTGTTGGAGAAAATATCCTCACTTTCTGTTCATGGTTTGGAACCTTCTGCCAAGGTCCACTTGCAAAGCTTGATGATTAAAACCAAATTTAAAAATAAATTTTCCTGTGTCGGCCTGTTTCCACTTGGACTGCTTTAACTGCCCCACAACTACACAATTAAGGGCCTCAGCTATCAGGCTGAAGCAAGACACAAGTTAATATGGCCCGCCGCCCCTACTAGGCAACCGCCTAGTATGGGTGCCGGCCCACACTATCTACATGCTGAGTAATTTTATTCTTTATGATGGTTTCTACCATTTTTCCCGGAACTGACGTCAGGCTCACCGATCTGTAGTTTCCCAGATCACCCCTGGAACCCTTTGTAAAAATTGGTGTTACATTGGCGATCCTCCATTCTTCAGGTATTAGAGATGATTTTAATGATAGTTCACAGATTACTAATAGCAGGTCTGCAATCTCATATTTCAGTTCTTTCAACACCCTTGGATATATACCATCCAGCCCAGGTGATTTGCTACTCTTCAGTTTATCTAATAGTTGTAATACATCTTCCTGATGTATCGATATTTCCTTCAATTCTTCCGCACCTTTAAATACCACTTCAGTCATGGGTAATATCCCTACATCTTCCTCAGTAAAGACCGAAGCAAATAATTCATTCAGTCTCTCTGCTATCACCTTGTCGCCTCTTAGTGCCCCTTTAACCCCTCTATCATCTAATGGACCAACTGACTCACAGGATTTTTGCTACGAATGTACTTAAAAAAGTATTTATTTCGCGTTTTTGCTTCTGCAGCAAGCTTCTTCTCAAATTCTCCCTTTGCCTGCCTTATCAATGCCTTGCATTTGACTTGCCAGTGCTTGTGCAAATGTTTCCAGGTTTTGTCGTTTGGCTCTTTTTTCCATTTCCTGAAAGATGCTTTTTTGGCAACAACAGCCTCTCTGACCTCCCCTTTAAACCATGCTGGCAGTTTTTTGGACTTCCTTCCACTTTTCTTAAAGCATGGAATACAGCTGGTCTGGGCTTCCAAGATAGTATTTTTCAACAACACGCAAGCTTGATGTAAGTCTTTAACCTTTGCAACTGCTCCTTTTAGTTTTTTCTTAACTATTTTCCTCATTTTATCATAGTCTCCCTTTCGAAAGTTAAAAGGTAGTACTGTGGATTTCCTTACTATCCCTCCTCCACTAATTAAATCAAAGGCGATCATGCTATGATCACTATTGCCAAGTGACCCCAACACCCTTATCTCTTGCACTAGATCTGGTGTTCCACTAAGGAGTAGGTCTAATATGGCTTCCCCTCTGGTCGGTTCATGAACCAGCTGCTCCAAGAAGCAGTCATTTATTTCATCTAGGATCTTTATCTCCCTAGCATGTCCTGCCGTGACACTGACCCAGTCGATACCGTGGTAATTGAAATCACCCATTATTATTACTGCGCTGTAACTTTTGTTAGCTTCCTTGATTTCTTTGAGCATTTCATCATCCATTTGTTCATTCTGGCCAGGCGATCGATAGTACACCCCCACTGCCATCACCTTCCCCTTTTTACATGGAATTTCAATCCATAGAGATTCTACAGCAAATTTTGTTTCCTGCAAAACTTTAATCCTTTCTGACTCAATGCCCTCTCTAACATAGAGCGCAACCCCTCCACCAATTTGTTCAGCTCTATCATTACGATATAGTTTGTACCCATGTATCACAGTGTCCCACTGGTTGTCCTCCTTCCACCATGTCTCTGATATTCCAATCATATCTAACCTCTCATTTAGTGCTATATATTCTAACTCTTCCATCTTATTTTTTAGATTTCTAGCATTTTCATACAAGCATTTTAGAGACTGTATTTTATTCATATTAATTTGGCTATTGGTAGACATGGGTAATTTGGGATCTTTAAGCTCTGTCTGCTCCATACTCGAGGGCATTTGGGCTACTTTACTCTTTTTTGGAACCTCTCTGCTTTTGGTAGTATCCTTCAAGGATACATTCTTCCGAACCATCCGCTTTTGGGCGACTGTTGGCTTTCCCCTATTATCTAGTTTAAAAGCTGCTCTGTCTCCATTTTAAAGGTTAATGCCAGCAGCCTGGTTCCATCCTGGTTAAGATGAAGCCCATCCCTTTGGAAGAGCCCCTCCTTTCCCCAGAATGTTCCCCAGTTCCTAACAAATCAAAAACCCTCATCTCTGCACCATTGTCTCATCCACGCATTGAGACTCCGGAGCTCTGCCTGCCTTTTGGGTCCTGCGCGTGGAACGGGAAGCATTTCGGAGAACGCTACCCTGGAAGTTCTGGATTTCAATTTCCTACCTAAAAGCCTAAATTTAGCCTCCAGAACCTCCCTACCACATTTTCCTATGTCATTGGTACCGACGTGTACCAAGACAGCAGACTCCTCCCCAGCACTATCTAAGACTTTATCTAGGTGGCGCATGAGGTCTGCTACCTTTGCACCAGGCAGGCATGTTACCAGGCGATCCTCACGTTCACCAGCCACCCAGCTAGCTACATGCCTAATGATTGAATCACCAACTATAATGGCTGTCCTCAGGGCCGGATTTACCTTGAGTGAGGCCCTACGCCAACAAAAATTGTGGGCCCCCAGCAGGAGCGGCCCAAGGGGGGTGCGGACCTCATTTGCATAAGGGGCCTCATTTGCATAAATATTTGCATAATGTTACCATATACTAACTTTTAGTAAACGTGCCTCTTAATGAGTGTATGGATAAAGAAAGACTAAAAGATTTCTACATTACTATAATCCAGTGCCAACTGCCAGACACATTAGGAACTACTACAAACACTGCCCATAGTAAACCCGCCGTATCCTAACAGCACTACCAGGACTCACAAAGCACCATACTCTACCAATCAAAAGGCAACACTGCAAATATTAAACCAATACATTTCAGAGAACAACAATACATGACCTACTGGGGAAAGAGAACAAGTGGCAATGTCAAATAGGAATTATATAAACAGAACACCTCAGCTCAGTTACACATGCAGAACATAGACCATCACCAAACAAGTAATCACAATTTAGAAATAGGAAGACAATAATTAAACTGGGAATCCCAAAAGCCAAACTTGGAATGTACAACACTGTAGAAATAAAACTATACATTAATTTGCTCTTGTACTAAACAAAGCGCAGATGTTAATGATGCACATTTACCAGAGCTGACATATTCCAATTAATAAATTCAAAATAAAGAGATATTTTTCTACCTTTTGTGCATTTTTTTCAGCTGCAATTGCTCCAGCCACTTTCTTCTGGTTTCTTCGTGTCTTCTGCTAACTCTCCATCGTCTGCTGTCCATTTGTCCTTTCTTCTCTCTTCTAGATTTTTTTCCATTCTCTCTCTACATCTGCTTTAACATACTAATCTTTCTCCTTTTGCTCTTTCCTCATTCCTATTTCATCCACTCAAATTTTACCCCTCCATCCTCAATCCCCACTTACTCTCCCAATACCCGGCCAATTGTAGATTTTTTATCCCTCCCACACAAAATATTTTTCCCTTCTCCATTTTACTCTTCCAGCCCCATCCCATTCTAATCCTCCCCCAACATCAGCTCCCTTCTAGTTCCAGCCTCACCCAGCATCCATTCCCTTCTAGTCCCTGCATCAGCCCATTTCCAGTCCTAGCCATCCATCAGCCCATTTCCAGTCCTAGCAACCCCCCAACCCAATACCAGTCCTAGCCCCCCCATCACCCCACTTACAGTCCTTAACCCCCCATCACCCCATTTTCAGTCCTTAACCCCCCATCACCCCATTTTCAGTTTAAGCCCCCCTATAACCCATTACCAGTCCTAACCCCCCATCAGCCCACTTCCAGTCCTAACCCCATCAACCCATTTCCAGTCAGCCCCCCATAGCCCATTGCCAGTCCTACCCCCCCCATCAGCCCACAGCCCATTACCAGTCCTAACCCCATCATCCCACCTCCAGTTTTAACCCCCCAGCCCATTTCCAGTCCTAGCCCCCCATAGCCCATTACCAGACAACCCCCATCAGCCCACAGCCCATTTCCAGTCTTAACCCCCCCAAAGCCCATTACCAGTTCTAACCCCCCCCCCCAACAGCCCATTACCAGTCCTAACCCCATCAGCCCACCTCCAGTCTTAACCCCC
The DNA here is from genome assembly GCA_033557465.1 of Ichthyophis bannanicus. Taxonomy (NCBI): domain Eukaryota; kingdom Metazoa; phylum Chordata; class Amphibia; order Gymnophiona; family Ichthyophiidae; genus Ichthyophis; species Ichthyophis bannanicus. The sequence goes on from CM066033.1 coordinate 666,524,284, forward strand.
CAGCCCATTTCCAGTCCTAGCCCCCCCATAGCCCATTACCAGACAGACCCCATCAGCCCACAGCCCATTACCAGTCTTAACCCCCCCCAAAGCCCATTGCCAGTTCTAAGCCCCCCCAACAGCCCACAGTCCATTACCAGTCCTAACCCCATCAGCCCACCTCTAGCCTTAACCCCCCCCCCCCAGCCCAGCCCATGGCTGCCGATTTGCTGCCAGAGCCCCGCAATAGCGCATTACCAGCCCTACCCCCCCAGTCCATTTCCAGCCCCCGCCCCCCCAATAGCCCATTACCAGTCCTACCCCCCCCCATAGCCCATTACCAGTCCTACCCCCCCCCCATAGCCCATTACCAGTCCTACCCCCCCCCCCCCCGGCCTAAAGTAAAATTTAATTTAAAAAAAAAACCTGGTCATCATACCGTTCTTTTAAGTTCTTGGTGAGCAGATCAAGTTTATGGATTCTAGATTGAAAAAGAGCAGTAATGTGATCATCATTTTTCATTATATGTTTTTATTATATAATTTTTTTGTTGTAAAGTAAGTTGATAATTGATAAATTATCACTGAATTCATTCTGAGTGACTTGGTCATCCAGAGATTTCATTTTGGCCTTTATATTACTCACCGCTTTGGAAAAGTCCAGACGAAAGAGCTTAAGTTTGTGTAAGATCTCCAAGATGTCTGCTTTCTTGGCCAGTGAGGAGGAAGCGGCGAAGTCCTCGGGTTTGGAGGTGGGACCATGAGTTGGGTCCAGAGGAAATATAGCTGCGGCTGCAGACTCAGTACGGTGGGAGAATCTGGATAGGGCCACAGCATACGAGCCCTTCTCAGCCATGATGAGCTCCGGTCTCCCCTCCTCTCTGATGGCTATGTAGAGATAGTACCTCCTCTCTGGTGATGGAATTAATAATCTTTGGCAAGGACTCCAGTGTCACCAGCCCTCCAGGAGAGGTGTGAGGTCCACTTGGTGAAAATGGTGGATCACTTTAACTACTTTTTTCTACTTTTTTCCTCTCTCCCCTTTTTTCTTTCCCCTTTTTCTTTTCATGCAGTTATTTATTTCATTTATTGTGCTATAATTATGCATTTGTCCCTTTTTTCTTTAAAGCTCTTTTCCTTCTTTACTAACAGTTCCTTTTCAGTCACTTTCTCTTCCTTCACCTCCTTCCTCTCTTTACTGTTCAGTCTCCTGTCGCTTCTTTTTTTTATGATCCTATTCCCTCCTGCCCTTAGGAGCATGCACTTGAATTTACCTGGGAGTGCAACTTCGGTGTTTCAGGATCTCTTTTCTGCAGGGCTGCTGGGATCTGATAGGCCTTTTTTAAGTGTGTGCCACCTCAGACTGCTGAACCAATCAGGTCTCTCCCCCAGCATATGTTGTGTGCAACTGCAGCAAGTCTAAGCCTGCCTTAATCTTCCACCCGCTACCACCACTTTTATTGAGATGCTGGTGCGAACAGGCTGTCAGTCCGTCGCGTCGGGTCGGGTCGGGTCGGGTCTCTCTCCCTCCCTCCCTCGCTGCAGACTGCAGGCTGCGAGAGACGCGAAGGGAGAGCGTCTCCTCGCGTCTGTGTTAAGCCCGCAGGGGCTGATGGGAAATCCCATCAGCCCCTGCGGGCTTAACACAGATGCGAGGAGACGCTCTATCTTCGCGTCTCTCGCAGCCTGCAGCGAGGGAGGGAGGGAGGGACCCGACCCGACCCGACGGCTTCAGCTTGTAGACGGGGCCCCCGCGGCAGCAGAGGGGGCCCCGCGGCGGCAGCCACCAGGTTTTTTTTTTTAATTGTGTTTAAAAAAAATTAACTGGTTCTTTTTTTGTGGGCCCCTGCCGGCTGTGGGCCCTACGCCATGGCGTACATGGCGTATAGGTAAATCCGGCCCTGGCTGGCCTAACCCTTCCCTCATGGGCACATGGCCCTGGAGAAACGTCCTCAGTGCGAGAGGGTTTTACATCACCTGGAGGACAGGTCCTAGTTACAGGATCACTTCTTGCCACACCAGGGTGATGCTCTCCTGTCATGTTACCCCTCTCCTCCATTGCAACAGGGATGCTGCCAGACTGGAGGTGGGACTTCAGGACTATATCCCTGTAGGTCTCGTCTATGTACCTCTTTGTCTTTCTTATGTTTTCCAAGTCTGCTACTCTAGCCTCTAGAGAATGGACTCGTTCCTTGAGAGCAAAGAGCTCCTTGCACCTAGTGCACACGTAAGACCTCTCATCAACTGGGAGAAAATCATACATGTGACACTCAATGCAAAAGACTGGAAAGCCCCCATCTCGCTGCTGGACTGCTGTCTGCATCTTAGTTTTAAGTTTGTGTTTAGATCTTTAAGTTCTTTACTTACTAAGGGTTGCTATGGATATTTATGCTAATAAAACTGTACCTAATACATTTAGTATACCTTGTTCATCTGAAGCTTAATTAATCCCAGGTCCTTAGTGTATGACTGATTTGGATAACGAGCTTCACCTGAGATCACCTCCTTTCCTTTAACATGTGTAAGTACCTATAAAGCTACAATTATCCCAGGGGTGGGTGGGTGTTGGGGAGGGACGGAGGGAAACAACACTTATTAAAAGAGGGCTGCTACACAGTACCCTGTCTTGTGCTGCTGAGGTAAGCTATATTCTGATTTGATTTAAATTATAGCTCTTTGCTGCTGCTAGGCTCTAACTTATTATGAAATTTAAACTACAAGCTCTCTGCTGGGTTCCATATTTAACCAGAAAGCTCTCTTCTGTGTTTTAATTTTTTTAAACTAAAAGTACTTTGCTTATGCTAGGCCCTGAGTGACTATTAAATTTAAACTACAAGCTCTCTTCTGGGTATGAAATGTAACCAGAAAGCTCTCTTCTGTGTTTTAAATTTAAACTTAAACTGCTGCTACTGGGCCCTGACTGATTTAACAAAAAATAGTGGGTTCACAGATTAATTAGCTTTGATACAAAGAATTCCTTTCAGAAAATTCCCAGAAGTATATACTCACAATTTCAGATCTTTCTCCAGAAGTAACAGTCCCCTTTTCTAGTCCTTCCAGACTGAGGATCACAGAGCTCTGGTTGATCTATTTATGCCTATGCTGCTGAGGTAAGCTGTGACCAACTTCCTGGGTGATTAACAGTCCTTGCTTGGATAGAAGGAGTCTTTCAAAATGGCCACGTAGATGTTCCATATCATCTCTTGAAGGAGAGGGATAAGCTGTGCTTACCTCATTCCCCCTAGGGAAGGCCCATCAGTTACTATCATCCTCAGGTCTGATATAAGTTCCGAAGTGGGCTGGGTCATGCCCTGCTCATCTAAACACTTCTTTACTTCCAAGAATTAGGTTAATGGGGATTTGTCCATATGAACTAAGACATGTTCAGCCGTTGCTGGCCTTGCTGCAGTGTATGCCACGGCATTCTGGACAGGACACATTATCAATGACTATACATTTTAGGGAATCATTTGATGCTGCTTTATCAGTGTTGATATCAGGCAAGTTTTCTCCCTCTCGCTTTGCATAAAATCCCACAGTATGACCTCAGAGTTGCTAGTTTCTTTGGGTACTTTGCCCTCTCTCATGGTTGTCAGTGACGGAGGTATTACTCGCCCTAAGAACCATGTCTTCTTTTGTTAGATCCCATTCCTGCGTTCTGATTAAGAATTTAGCACAAGTCCATCTACCTCTTATGATAATCTTGTTGTAAGCTGGTCTTTCACAGGACTGTGTGCCAGGTGTAGGGAAACCAGCAATGACTGGCCTAAGTTCAATATGATGAATCATCTAATCCATGAATGCTCTTTGGAAAATTCTCTTTGGATCTTAAAAGCCAGATTTAGACTTTATTAATTATAATCATTATAAAGCATATGAGGACAGACTTAAGGATCTTAATATGTACACCTTAGAGGAAAGGCGGGATAGAGGTGATATGATTGAGATGTTTAAATACCTCTGTGGTATAAATGTTCAGGGGGAGAGCCTCTTTCAATTGAAAGCAAGTTCTGCTATGAGGGGACATGGGATGAGGGTGAAGGGGGATAGATTCAGGAGTGATTTGCGAAAATATTTCTTTACGGAAAGAGTGGTGGATCCGTGGAATAGTCTCCCAGTGGAGGTGGTAGAGATGAGGACAGTAACTGAATTAAAAAAAGCATGGGACAAACATAGAGGATCTCTAAAGGAAAAAAGGGGACTGTTGTAGTTGTTGATATGGAAGGACAGACTATATAGGCCATGTGGTCTTTTTCTGTCGTCATATTTCTATGTTTCTACTGATGCACCTACACTAGCTACCTATCTAATCAAGAATAAGATACAAAGCATTCATCACTATATTCAAAATCATACACAGCAGTTCAGCGTCCTGCCTTCAGCCCCTTGATTCAAAGCCCAAAAATAACAGACTTCGGAGGCAGGGCTCACTGAACCTCCTAGCCATCCCTACCCAAAAAACCAAGAGCAAACAGTCTTCTTGCAATCGAGCATTCTCACTCTTTGCCCAAACAATTTGGAATTCGCTATCCCCATTACTAAGAGGATGTCCAGACCTAGCAGAATTCCGTAAAAAGCTGAAGACACATCTATTTCAAGAACATTCAACTCTGACATAACTCCCGAATCTCAACCAGACCTTGAACCAGACCCACCCATTACTTAACCACGCAGACAACAGCACATAACCTCTTAAAGATAATTGTAAATATCCCCTTGAATATGATTTTGCAATTTGTATTTTATATTTTGTAACTGTAATCTGAAGTTCACATTAATGTTACAAACTTACGCTCAAGTTTAGTTTCATTGTACAACAGTATGCCTATCCATGCCCTGTTCAATTTTGGTTTCATGTAAACCGCTTTGAATAGTAGAAAGGCGGTATAGAAATAAGCTTAAATAAAATAAATAAACTATCTCGATAAAGTTAGGCCTGCAAATTTATCTGGATAGCAGACTGACTATCACTCCTGTCCGTATAGCAGTGGTTCTCTCGACTCTATGCATATATTGAGCACCGCTCACTCTCCAGATAGTGGTGCTGAATAGGCATATTGGGAAAAATATTCAATGCGATTAACAGATCTGCTAACCACTTTAATTGTAGTCACCAGGATATTTAGTGCCTCTGAATATCCTCGGGTGCCACTGCTGAATGCCCTGATGCTAACCAGCTAGGGATGGCTTGAAGGTGGCACCGACGTTGACTGCACAGTGGCCATATTGAGCTGCTGCACAGTTTTTGCTAAGCAGTGAAAGTTAGACATCTGAAAGGCTGGTGCTATTCGCTGCAGAAGCTAAGCGGGCAATATCTGAATAGCGCCACTGCCCAGTTAGTTTCTCTGCTCTCCAGCTGATGCGTATATTCCGTGCCGGTGGCCGGATATGGCCCCGGTATTGAATATCCGGGTCGTTAGTTCAGCAGTGACAGGTAACTGCTTTAGCATGCTTTCCGCTGCCGCTGAATATCAGGCCCATTATATTTAAATGCACAGTTGGCATTTCAAAAAATACTAACCATGACTTTTAAATATTGACCTGAATATAATGAATAATAACGAAGTGTAAGGACTCTGGCAGGTCTTGAACCACCAACTGGTGGATGCAGACATGGAAGCTTTGTAGTTAAGCCACTGCATAACTCGCTGGAAGGACACAAAGAAGAAGATCACTTGCAGTCCCAGGCCTGATGATCCTGACTGGTCCTAAGGGATTATATGGAATTGCTGGGATACGCAGAAGACATTCCCAGCAATTCAACAGCTCAGAGGCCAAAGCTGTGGGGAATCTGATGAAGACTTGTGGCTACTTCAAAGCCTATGCATTACATGTTGTATAATATTGACCTTTTAAAGTCATGCAAGTGTCATGTTGAAGGTTTGCCCAAATGTGTGCTGTGTCTGTTCTGAAAAAGGAAGAAGTATTATTACCTAGACCAGGGTGGGCAGACATTTTAGATTGGGAGCCACATAAAGGTATGTGGGTCAACTGAGGAGTATGGAGGTTCCCCGCAGCTTAGTAATTTCCTCCTTTAGTCTGCTATCAAATAACTATCTGGATGAGTTTAGAACAGCACAGAAGTATATTATCCATTTAGTTTAGGCTGCAGGATCAGGCCTAGTTAGTATTTGGATGGGAGACTACCTTGGAATCCCAGGTGCTGTAGGCTTACTGCATGGAAGAAAGGCCTGACAATCTACTTCCAGTCACACTTTGCCAAAAAAAACATGGGGGATGGGTCGCCAGGAGTTGGCATTGACTCAGTGGCACACAACAACACTCAGTCATTGGTGAATGCATAACTGGTTTTGAATATTGTCTAAATGTGTTTTGTAACTCACACTTCCACAGACTGGGTCTTTATCCTCCAGCATGTCTTTGGTGGAAGAGCTGGGTCTGCAGTAGTGACTGTAGCTTCCTGGAGACAAAAGGTCTTCCTGTCTGCAGAGTTTTGCTGTAGCCGTAGCACTTATTGGGTCTGTCCATCTGTCCATTTGTGTATCTGTCATCCATAGGCATACAGTAGGTTATAATAGGGCCGGCCCGTCCATTGAGCAAGAATGTTTTTTGCACAGGGCCCCGCGTTTCAGGGGGCCCCGCGCAAAGAACATTCTGCTTTTTTTTAAATTTCATTTAAAAAAAAAAAAAAAGCTGGCTCTGGCCGCTGCCGCTACCACCGCGGCAGCAGCAGAATGGAGTATCCTGCGGGGCCTCCTCTGCTCGTTGAGCCCCTCTGCAAAGGCTTTCAGATTCGCGAAGGGAGAGTGTCTCCCTCGCGTCTCTGTTAAGCCGGCAGGGGCTAATGGGAAATTTCCCATCTGCCCCTTTAGACGCGAGGGGCTGATGGGAAATTTCCCATTAGCCCCTGCGGGCTTAACAGAGACGCGAGGGAGACACTCTCCCTTCGCGAATCTGAAAGCCTTTGCAGAGGGGCTCAATGAGCAGAGAAGGCCCCGCGGGACACTCCATTCTACCGCTGCTGCGGTGGTAGCGGCAGTGGCAGCAGCCAGAGCCGGTTTTTTTTTTAAATTTTGCCATAAGCCGGTGTGTGTGGGGTTAGGACCGGTAATGGCGCGCGGGAGGGGGGGGTTAAGACTGGCAATGGGCTGGGGGCTGTCTGGAAATGGGGCTATGGGGGGTTAGGACTGGTAATGTGCTATGGGGGGGGGTTAGGACAGGAAATGGGCTGATGGGAGGTTTAGGACTGGTAATGGGCTGTGGGCTGTTGGGGGGGTTAGGACTGGTAATGGGCTGTGGGCTGATGGGGGCTGTCTGGAAATGGGGTGATGGGCTATGGGGGGTTAGGACTGGCAATGGGCTATGGGGGGGCTGACGAAATGGGCTGATGGGGGGGTTAAGACTGGTAATGGGCTGTGGGCTGATGGGGGCTGTCTGGAAATGAGGTGATGGGGGGTTAGGACTGCTAATGGGCTATGGGGGGGGTTAGGACTGGTAATGGGCTATGGGGGGCGATGGGGAGGGGTTAGGACTTGAGGTGGGCTGATGTGGTTAGGACTGGTAATGGGCTGTGGGCTGATGGGGGGTTAGGACTGGCAATGAGCTATGGGGGGCTGACTGGAAATGGGCTGATGGGGTTAAGACTGGAAGTGGGCTGATGGGGGGCTAGGACTGGTAATGGGTTGGGGGGTTGCTATGACTGGAAATGGGCTGAGTGGAAGGGGAGGCTTGAACTGCAAATAGCTGATGGTGAGGGAGCTTGGAATGGAAATGGGCTGTGAGGGAAGGGAGCTAGGACTGAAAATGGGCTGATGGAGCAGCTAGGACAGGACTGGAAATGGGCTGTTGAGGGGAGCTAAGATTGGAAATGGGCTGTGGTGGGGGCTTGAATTGAAATGGACTCATGGAGGGGCTAGAACTGGAAGTAGGCTCATGGGGGGCTTGGACTGGAAGGGCTGAGTGGAGGGGAGCTAGGATTTGACATGGGCTGATGGTGGGGCTAGGAAATGACTAGAAGTGGGCTGATGGGGGCTAGGATTGGAAATGAGCTGATGAAGGGACAGACTGAAAATGGATGGGGGAGCTAGGACTGGAAATGGGTTGATGGGGGGCTAGGACTGGAAATGGGCTGATGCAGGGACTAGAAGGGAATGGATGCTGGGTGAGACTGGAACTAGAAGGAAGCTGATGTTGGGGGAGGATTAGAATGGGATGGGGCTGGGAGAGTAAAATGGAGAGGGGAAAAATATTTTGTGTGGGAGGGATGAAAAATCTACAATTGGCCGGGTATTGGGAGAGTAAGTGGGGATTGAGGATGGAGGGGTAAAATTTGTGTGGATGAAATAGGAATGAGGAAAGAGCAAAAAGAGAAAGATTAGTATGTTAAAGCAGATATAGAGAGAGAGAATGGAAAAAAAAACTAGAAGAGAGAAGAAAGAACAAATGGACAGCAGACGATGGACAGTTAGCAGAAAACATGAAGAAACCAGAAGAAAGTGGCTGGAGCAATTGCAACTGAAAAAAATGCACAAAAGGTAGAAAGATATCTCTTTATTTTGAATTTATTAACTGGAATATGAAAGCTCTGGGAAATGTGCATCATTAACGTCTGAGCTTTGTTTGGTACAAGAGGAAATTAATTTATAGTTTTATTTCTACGGTGTTGTTGTACATTCCAAGTTTGGCTTTTGGGGTTCCCAGTTTAATTATTGCCTTCCTGTTTCTAAATTGTGATTCCTTGTTTGGTGATGGTCTATGTTCTGCATGTGTAACTGAGCTGAGGTATTCTATTTATGTAATTCCTATTTGACATTGCCACTTGTTCTCTTTCCCCAGTATTCTCTGAAATGTATTGGTTTAATATTTGCAGTGTTGCCTTTTGATAGGTAGGGTATGGTGCTTTGTGAGTCCTGGTAATGCTGTCAGGATACGGCGGGTTTGCTATGGGTTCTAAATGGGCAGCGTTTGTAGTAGTTCCTAATGTGCCTGGCGGTTGGCACTGGATTATAGTAATGTAGAAATCTTTTAGTCTTTCTTTATCCATACACTCATTAAGAGACATGTTAGTGTATGGTAACATTATGCAAATATTTATGCAAATAAGGCCACTTATGCAAATGAGGCCCCGCACCGAATCTCCGCACATGGCCCCGCACCCCCCTTGGGCCGCCCCTGGGTTATAACAATGCGTCTAAGCAAGAAGCTGCACCTGTTTTATAAAGGCAGAAGACATCTCTATGGGACTTTATCAAAAATGCCTTACGGAAAATAGGCACACACATTTCCAGCTGTGCTGAGGCAGGTGTAATTGTGTGAATGCTTGTGCTGGTAAGAATAGGTGCATATGTGTGCCAGACCCAACCTCGCTCTGCCTAGTCTCTGCCTCCAGGGATGTCTCAGGGCCTAGTGGGTAAGCAGCAACTACTGGGTTGATTTTCAAAGGCATTTATCTAGTAAGTGCCGATGAGAGACAGTGCTGCTGAATATTCCCTCGGCACTGTTGAGAGAATAACAGGACGATCCGGGGGGGGGGGGGGGGGTGAAGACACAATATGAATAGCTATGTAGATAGTGAAAAGCTTATAAGTACCATAGAGTGGAGGAGTGGCCTAGTGGTTGGGGCAAGGTACTTCAGGCCAGAAGGTCAGGGGTTCAAATCCCACTAGAGGACAGCAACCTTGGGCTGGAAGGACTGGGGTTTCTAGTCCCACAGGTGCTCCTTGTGGTCTTGGGCAAGCCACTTAACCCTCCATAGCCCATGTTCCCTGTAAAATAGTTATCTCCAAGTTATAATGCCCTGTTCAATGTAATTTCAGTTTGTTCAATGTAAACCACACTGATGCAGAATAGCACGGTATATAAGAGAATGTAATAAATATAGCAGCAGTGTATGGAGAGTGGCTGGGTCTGATCATAATAACTGGCTATTTAGTGCCAGACACTATTCATATGCAGGCACAGAAGTCTTTATTTAGCTGTGGCAGCATTTAAAAAATTCGCTGACCAGGGCTGGCGCAAGGATAGAAGATGCCCTAGGGGAACCTCATTCCTGATGCTCCCTCATTTCCGCTGCTACCGCCTCTCTCTGGGACCTGTGGTAGTAGCAATTATTTCTAAACAGCAGCGTAGCACTTGCCATAAACTCTGGCACTGAGTTGCCATTCCTGCTTTCATCAGGAAGTTACATCGGAGGAGATGGAAGCAGGAATGGCAACACATCGCCAGGGTTTAGGGTGAGCACCGCGTCACTGTTTAGAAGTAATTGCTGCTGCTCCAGATCCTGGGGAGGGGCAGTAATGGGCCACCCTCTGTTCAGTGGCGCTCTAGGTGTCCACCCAGCTTGCCTAATGGTAGCTCCGGCCCTGCCGTTGATGGCTGCAGCTGAATATTTACCCATTTGTTCCTGTGAACCTAGTTTTTGCACACAGATAGCACAAGGCAACTTTATAAGCCCTTATGTGGCTGTTCTACGTGCTCAGGCTCCTTAGGCAATTATTCCTAGATTGGGTATTCCTAGAGTCCATAAGCGACTTCCATCATCGCTTCCCTCTCCTTCTGGCCAGTGACAGGGAATGAAGTGTGGGAATGCTTGACTGCATTTACAGAGTTGCCAAATTACCCAGATCCTGGAGTGAGATTTTAAGCCATCCCTGGATTACTGACAATGTCAGTCTGATGCACTGATTCCAGTCGATAAAATCGGGGACTAGAAGTCCCACACTGCATTGCAATACAAATTTACAATCTGAACTGGCAAAAAATCTCACCCCTGGAATTGAGTAACTTGGCAACTTTCATTTATTGATAATGTGGATTTTCTTAGAAAAAATGGAAGCAAAAGCCTATAGGTGCTGTGGAGTAAAAGGTGGAATGGAGTTAGTTGACATCCCTAGTCCCTATATTAAAGTATCTAGACCAGATGGATTATATTATGCAGTGAAGAGCAGGCTTCCCAGAGACAGACCCTAAATAACACGGAGTCCTTCCTCTTCCCATCTCAGATGAAAAGCATAGGGCACCAGTCCTCCAGATGCTGTTAAATGGAAGGGAAGGGCAGGTACTGACCAGGATGCCATAACCTATGTGTACACCTTTTAGGGTAGCAGAGGGGAGGGATGGCAGGAAAGTTCAAGTCTCGAGATCCCGTCTTTCACTTTCATGGGGTCATCTCCTCTCCCATTGTGCAACCTACTCAGCACATCTGGCTTCTATTAGCTACTTCCTGCTTTTCCTGCCTGGAGGGAAGGGCAGAGGGGGCCTCACATAGACCTGGATCCTCTTTCAAACCAAAGTAAATGCAGCAAAATTTAAAAACAAAACAAATTGCACAAACAAACAAAAAGCTAAAATGTTTTCAGCTTTGACGAGCCTATGCATGTGTTTTTATTCCTGTCCACATATCAGTGTGCGTCTGTGTATCTGTGTGTCCTTAAGTGCATGAATCTGTCTGTAGATGTGTATGTGTGTGTATGTAGGTTTGTTGCCTTTAAAATATCCCTTTTCACTTTTGCCCATTGCTTTTCTACATCCCCCCAGCTGCTCCCATCCCGCTAGTGACTCCTTGAGGTATTGTCCCATCTTGGCAAAGTTAGTTTTCTTAAAGTCTAAGACCCTTGCTTTTGAATGGATTTTATAAGCTCTAGTCCTGTATATCACACCCAGGCCGTACCAAGCCATAAATGCGCCCTGTGTGACTTGCACATTTGGTGCGCCTTCCCATCACAGGTTTGTCATTTGCCCCATGCCCAACATCTCCCCATCTTACCTCCATGTCCAGCCGGCTCCCCCCTCCCCCGTGCTGCCTGCCCTTGCTCAGCTACCTCTGCTTTTCATGTTCTCTTGGTGGTGGCGACGGTGGCGACAGTGACAGCAGCGGAGCAGACATCCAATTGAAAAAAAAAACACACCGGGTCTTTCTTACTCCATGCTAGAGGCAGGTCTGATCCCTCCCTCCTCTGACTTAGAATGGAGGGACGGACCAGACCAGCCATTCAAACGAGGGTCTTTGCAACTCTGCACTTGAATGGCTGGTCTGGTCCTTTCCTTCTCTGATGCAAAGATACGTCAGATCTGGCCAACATGCAAGTACGGAGTTGGAAAGACCCACAGGGGTTTTTTTTCCAGTTGGAAGTCCGCTTTGCTGCTGCTGCCACCGCTCTCACCAAGGGAAAATGAAAAGCGGCGGTGATGAAGCAAGGGCAGGTATGATGGGGAGAGCCAAGGTCGGCAACTCCAAATGCGCCCCTATTTTGTTTGCACCCTGTTCAGCTGCACCACTTGCACAGGGCTAGGTATGGCGCTGATCACACCAATACAAATGGATTTCCCTTTTCCTCTTTCTAGTTTAACCCACAGTGCCTCCTCTCTTCCTTTTAAGCCCTGTACTGCTATAGCTTTAATACTATTTTTTACATATAGTGCCACTCTGCCTCCCCTTCTTCCTACTCTGTCCTTCCTGAATAAAGTATAGCCCAGTATAATTACATCCCAGTCATGGTTGTCCATGAACTATGTCTCCGTAACTGCCACTAAATCCAAGTCAGCCTCTTCCATTAAAGCCTCAACATCTGGGATCTTATTTCCCATGTTATGATTTCCAGATGTTGCCCCTTTTACCACTTTCTACAGAGGTATTTAATGTTTTATTTACCTGGGGGCCTTCTTCACCCATCCCCAATCAATCTAGCTAGCATGGCAAGAGCCTGGTGTGCCTATACTAGACAACACTGATATGTAGCAATGACAGATTATAAGAGGGCTAATGGAAACCAAACCCTGGTCTCCTGGTTCCCAAGCCAGTGCTCAACCATTAGGCTACTCCTGCATTAGGTTTCTGACCTCCCTCTGACAGGAAGTTGTGTCAGAGAGGGGTCAGAAGCAGCAGGCCATGTGTGCTGAAGCACATGGCCTGCCACGGGCCGCTGCCACTGCTTCCAACACTGCAGTAAGCTGAGCCTTCCCACCAACCCCACCAATGGAATCAGCAACAGCAGGGGGTGGTGGCACAGTGTAGCACGGCATGGGAGGGGATGGCGTGACTCTGAAGGGGGGTGGCACATCTGGGGCTTCTGCCCTGACCACATGCTCTGACCCATGGCAGCTATTGTAGCACTCATGGAACATTCAGTACTGATGCCATCACAGATACCATCAACATGGGGTCTGTGTGGCAGCATCTGAATGTTCCAGGGCCACTGCAGTAGCTGCATGGGGATGTGGGAGCTGTGGGGATGGAGAGAGATAGTGGGGGAGCTGATTGGCCACTCCAAGCTCCTCTGCAGCCAGGAGTACTGGGGGAAGGGGGGAGAGGGAAGGTGTGAGCAGGTGGTACTGGCAGTGGCATGACTCTCAGGTGAGTATGCTGCCCATCGAAGGGTCCCTCCATCCCCATCTCATTTGGGGCGATGTTCTCCTCCTGCTCCCCTAGGTCCATTGCTGCCAGTGCTGGTGAGGGTGCATCTGCCGACATTGCCTCCTCTGCTGCAGCTGGAGCCACTCTGTCACCTGAGGAAGGACCTGCACCTGTGCAAGAAAGACTGCTCAGCATGATGATGTAGATCCCCAAAACCCCTGTACCCTGATAGATTATTCTGGCCCCTGTTGTTGTTAAGTGCCGTCAAGTTGGTGTCGACTCCTGGCGACCCTCTGGATAGTTCGGTCTTCAGCCAAGCAACTCATTGTTGATAGAGTGGTATCTGGCCCCTACCCCTATACATTAATCATAGTAACACTTGCTTTCCACATAACAACTTCAGGGTAACCCAATGCAACCAGCTGGTCACTAAAAATGCACTGTGGTCCCAGTTGTCAATGTGCTCAGCTGCATCTCCAAATAATCTGTGATCTCTGAAACCATATGACATGTCTCCTGTTGCTGCATGCACACCACATTGGCTCTGACCTAGGCCCATGTCTGATGTGAAAGCATCAATAATGGCAGCAGCACAACAGAAGTGCTGAGTCAATGAGCAGTTCCTCTGTCTGTCAGTCTTGTTGTAGTGCAGCCATAGTCTTGCATTCATCTAAGGCAGGATGGGGAAGCTGTCCTGCAAAGGATGATGACTGTCATTGTTTCATGGAATATAGGTGCAGGGAACATAATACCATGCATGATTGGGCATGCAGCATGTGCAGGAGTTTGTAGTCCCCACAATACCCTGTCCATTGTGTCCGCCATCTGCTACTGCTGGCTATGGCAGATGCATGGAATCAATGTTCACTGTCAACACAGCTCTATGGGCATGTCAGAATGTGTAGGAGTGGTTCCCCCACCACATGTGCAGAGGATGCCAATAGTTGGAGTGCTACTAGAGAGGGTAATGCCACTTGCACTGGTGCCTGCATCAGTGGTCAGTGTCCCTGGCTGTCCTATGACTGGTCCTGTCCAAATGTAATTGATCTGTGAGGTGCCACTGTCACCACGGTCTCTTCTTCCATATATAAGCCCTCCAGCCTCAGTCAGCTCATGCACAGTGATGTCATGTTTTTCTTTTTGGGGGGAGGGGGGATGGGAGGCTTGCACAACTCCTATTTGGCTTGGGTGTGTCTAATATGAATCTCTGTATGTATCAGATGATCAGGCCTACTATACAGTGGAGTATGAAACATAGCAGGCAGCCTGCAACAAGTATACACTATGAAGAGGTTTGCTGCCACAATTGTCTACTACTACTACTACTACTCAGCATTTATAAAGCGCTACCAGTCGTACACAGCGCTGTACAGTATAGACATGCAAGAGACAGTCTATGTGTATGCAGGAGCCTTATGTTGTTACCATAGATGTGCACCCAGGCCTGGTCTCTGTATGTGCTGTCTCTAGGCCATTCTGCACGTGGAACTTCAAGGCACTGTGCTGTGGTGTTGGGAGGGGAGCCATCTGTGAAGCAGGATACAAGATGTAGGCTCAGGCATGAATGTATCAGCCACATGCAGATCTGTGTCAGGACTTACATGTAGATGTCCCCTCCCCACATCTCATGGCTAGAACTGGCTGCAAAGGCTCACGTGCTGCCTCATGCCAGCCACAGGGGGCAGGTGTTGGGTGTATGTTAACAGTGTGCTGTGGGTTCTGAGAGGGCCACAGGTGAACATTCATCAATGCATGTGTTTCCAGAGATTGGCCATCAGTCAAAGCCAGAGCTAGCAGCATAGGGGCCAGGGATACAGACCAGTGCTATGTGGCCAAAAGTGCCACCTGTCCCTGGGCAGCTATATGTTGGGTGCTGCAAAGAGAGTTGCTGAATGA
The DNA here is from genome assembly GCA_033557465.1 of Ichthyophis bannanicus. NCBI lineage: Eukaryota > Metazoa > Chordata > Amphibia > Gymnophiona > Ichthyophiidae > Ichthyophis > Ichthyophis bannanicus. The sequence continues at coordinate 666,539,470 of CM066033.1, forward strand.
TGACCCAGACATCTGAAGCCTGCTACTGTGGCCTGAGCATTTGGCTGCACTACCATCATGACAGTGTCCTGTTTACATATCTACTTTTAGGTCACATGTATGCAGAAAACCAGCCATGGTTTGAATGTATCTGGTAGTATTGAGGCAAGATTGGACTGATCACGTGAACAGGAATATACCCTCTCTGTGCCATCTGGGCACAGAGTAAAAGCTGAGCATCATCTGATATATCCCAGAAGTAATCCACCATGTCTGGGAAAATGTCATGCTGTCAGCACAGTTTCTGGCCCATGACCATGAAAGCATGTAAGTGCATCCTCAACCTCAGGCCTGCAGCTGGGGGAATGATACCTTGTGGGGTCATACAGCTTCTAATCAAAAACCCTCACCAAGAACCATAAGAACACAAACTTGTATCTGCAATCTGGCCCCTGCAGCCTTCAGAATACACAAAAAGAAGATCAGAGGATCAGGCACACAGCACCATCAAGAAGCTGCACTCGGGACCCTTGTCCATTAATAAGGGATTGAGGCAGCACACAAAGAAGCAGGTAAACTCCTCCTCCTCCAGAGGGCATCATTACTTGCCAATGTCCAGGGCAGACATTCCTACTGCATGTGTGTGTGGGGGGGCAAACCGCTCCTGCAACTCATGTCTGCAATCTGGCCCCTGCAGCCTTCAGAATACACAAAAAGAAGATCGGAAGATCAGGCACACAGCACCATCAAGACGCTGCACTCGGGACCTATGCACACCCTTTGGATCCATTAAAAAGACATTGAGGCAGCACACACAAAAGCTTGCCGACTTCCTCTGTATAATCTCACTCTCCTCCCAGGCGGGCCCTTGCCTAAGGGCTCTTAGGTGTGGCCCTTAAGAGTGCCTCTATAGAGATTCTGTTCACACAGTATCCTTCCTTCACCATTGCAGATAAACATTCAACACCCACTACTACCCGGCGTAGAACTACTCGGCACACAGCTTCATTAGCATACTGCAAAACAAAACAGGCATCCACTCCTTTAAACAATTGAATCACAGTTGCACTCCTGATTCCACAAGAATTACAGCACAGAGAACAGAACTTGATCAGAGCACAAACTAAACCACAGCCAACCCTCACTTATTGCACAAAATGAATTCATTCATCTTCCTCACAGTCATCATCCTATTGATCACACACACAGAAGCATTCACTCAGAATGGGAACCTCATTCTGACTATATGACATAACAAACAACACGTGCTTCCTGTCACCACACAAAGTTCAAGGACCAGAAACACTAAAGCATTAATCAGGATTAAACCTGTGCATGATATCAATGCTCAGTACTACCCACACCCAACAACGTCTACTTAAATTGTGCACTGCTCAATGTGTGTTCCTCACGAAATAAGATCCCAACCCTATCTGACTACTTCAATGATATGAATCTAGACATCATGTGCATCACAGAATCCTGGCTTACAGACAATGACACTGTCTTAATGAACCAACTCTTGACAACAAACCTCAACCTATTCCATTGCTCCAGGGCTAACCGCAGAGGTGAAGGAGTTTTTATCCTAACCAAACAATTCCTAAAGTTTCGCCTCTTCAGTACGCTATCATCTCAAGGCCTTGACATGCTCATATTTTCAAATGATCACTTGACCCTCTGCCTTTTATATAGATCACCCACTGAATCAGGAGACCAACTTTCAACTATCCTACAAAAAAACCTGTGACCTTTCCTCGAAAAACTAACAAGTACTAGATGACCTCAGCCTGCCATCAGTTAAACATAGAACTGCTACCTCCTTCATGGAGGCAATGGAAGTGCTGGATTATACACAAATTGTAAATGAACCAACACATGAAAAGGGAGGGATCCTCAATCTCATTTTTGTAAACAATTGCTGCACTCCCCTACCACCAACTACCCTTCCAGTTCAATGGTCTGACCATAAAATATTCAATTTCCATATACCCATTGATAAGCCCCCATCCCGAGCTCACAACGCCACACCACCAACAAGGAGATTTAAAAGATAGGACAAAGAAAACTTCCTTAACACAATCCTACCACAGTTAGATACGAATTCCATGGATCTTAATGACAATACAAACCTGGAATGAAACACTATCCAGACTATACCGCAAACTAAAAGAACCAATCCAAAATACCATTCAACCACCTGGTACACTACGGAACTCAGAAATATCAAGTGCAAACTCCGGAAAATGGAAAGAAAATGGAGACACTAAGGCCAAACTAGATTGCGAAATCTACATGACAACTCTACAAGACTACCAAACAACCATTAACAAAACTAAAAAAGAGTAGCACTCAAACATTATCCTAAGCACTATCAACCGACCCAGAGTTCTTTAGCATAGTAAAAACAGTCTTATGTAACCCCACTCAGAATTTCAAACCAGAAACCCCGTCACCACATGTACTAACCGCACACTTCCAAAACAAAGTTATCAAAGTGGAAAACCTTTTGCACACATTACTGCAGCCCGCAGAGGCAAACCCCACTCTCCACCCTTGGAGCAAATTCCACCCAATATACCAAGACAACTAGAAAATATTATATCCAGTTTGAACACAACAACCTCCCCAGTGGATCCATGCCCAGTGAGTTGGATCAAGATAGCTCGCATAGAGCTCACTCCCAAACTGCTTGAAATTATAAATTTGTCTCTCGCTCAAAGTTACATGCCACCTAACCTAAAACAGGATTCCATACGGCCAACGCTCAAGAACCCTAAATTAGATTCTGCAACACCAAGTTCATGCCATCTGATATTCAGCCTACCATTCTTAGCCAAGGCCATAGAAAAAAAATGTACAACTACAACTTCAGGACCATGTCAACTCCTATGCTGCCCTGGACCCACAACAGCATGGCTTCAGGGCCATCCACAGCATAGAAACCCTTATCACTGCCCTCATCAATCATCTGACATTGAGTATTCAAAAATCATATCAGGCTTTGTTCTCATCTTCTTGGACATAACTGCAGCCTTTGACTCAGTAAACCATAAAGTACTCCTACACTGCCTGTGTTCAGTCGGTCTGTACAAATGACCGTTAAATGGTTCATGTCATACTTAAGCCAGTGCCAACAACAAGTAAGAGTAGGTGGTATGACAGCTATCCCATCCGAGATCAATCATGGTGTACCACAAGGATCTACACTATCAGCTCTGCTATTTAATATATTCATACAACTCATCTGCAACCTCATCAAATCACATAATATGCTATACCACATCTACACCGATGATATTATGCTGTATATCCCATTCTCAATGCTGCAACCTGTATACTCCCCACTGACTGAATGCTTTATATCTTTCCCTCAATGGTTAAATACACATAACCTATCCATAAATCTCCAAAAGAAGGAAGTGCTTCATATCACAAGAGATGTAAACTTCACCCCACTGGCACATATAGACCGACCAGGGACACAGCTACAAGTAAAATCCCAAGTACGTTATCTGGGAATCATATTAGATCAAGGTCTAACACTTCAACAGCACATTAACAATACCCTAAAATAATACCTATCAGAAAATAAAAACAGTTTGGGCTCTTCAACCACTCCTAGATCACCATTATTTCAGAACAGTATTCCAGGCCATGGTACTACCACACCTAAAGTTTTGTAATATCGTACTCTAAGGACTACCAGCTTACCCCATCCACCCTATACAGATGTCACAGAATACAGCAGTTAGAATCCTCACTGGCGCATCCAAGCACGAGCATACGTCACCAATATTCAAGAACCTCCACTGGCTCCCCATTAAATCCTGCACCAAATTCAAAGCAATAATTACCACCTTCAAGGCATTCCATCAGCAATCATCAGAATACCTACATTCTCTAGTCCAAAAAACAACAGATGATAGGCCCAGAAGAACAAGCACGCAATGCATGCTTAACATCCCACTAATAAACAGGAAGTGCACTCAAGCAACATCGCACAGAGCCTTCTCCCTCTTTGCACCAAAACTTTGGAATGACCTACCAAATGATATCCAGACAACTAGTGACCTGGTAGACTTCTGCAAAAAGACAAAGGGGCTTGTTTACAAAGCCGCGGTAGCGGTTTGCGATCGTAATCGGAGCCGCAGCCCCATTGATTTCAATGGGGCCGCGGCTGCGATCGCGAACCACTACCGCGGCTTTGTAAACAAGCCCCAAAGACACACCTATTTAATGAACACTTTCGAAGTGCACCTACTGAAATTTGTCATTAGCTTTCCCCTCAGTCTCTCTCTTCCCCCTCCCTCCTCCACTTTGGTATATAATCACTATGTACGATTATGTATATTATCTTTATGAAGATGTTATAGATTCTCATAGTTGTTAATGTTTTGAGTTATTGTTTGACTTTCTGTAACATGTCCATGTACGTTGTGTTCAATTATTCCTTGTAAACAGCTTTGATGCTCTGAAAGGCAATATATAAAACCAGCTAAATAAATAAGTAAAGTCCTCAGTTCAAATGTCAATCTCAAACAATACCCTTATTCTTGTTATATTTTCCATTTAAATTGACATCTATTTAAATGTAACCAAAGCTTTCCTTCGAAGGACGCTGTAACAATTATAACCCATAAAGTAGAGGAGAAGAAGACCTCCGTTACAGCCTGTATCCCTCTAAGTGAATTATTTCTATTAAGATATTATGGTGAAATCCCTTCTCCAGTGAATTTTCTATTCTCTTTTAGGGATGGAAGTCTGCAGATATTGGCGATGTTGGGCCTAAGATCTGGGAATGTTGCCGTTATGATCTGAGTTGAGAGGAAAAGCTGCTCCGTCCAACATTAAAATGAAAATGTAAATTAAAATTAGATTGAAATTGAACAGAATTGCAACTGTATATATGAAAATCATTATGGTTTAAAATAATAAAGAAATATAAAAGTAGGGGGAGTGTTTTGTGACCTGTGATGCGGGCGGAAGGTAATTCCCCTTTGGCAGGAAGTATAGAGGGATATGGCTATAACAGGTCTTTTTCTCCTCCGCTTTATGGGATATAATTGTTACAGCATCCTTTGAAGGAAAACAGGAAATGGACCTTGGGCTGGGGAAAAATACTACCGAAAGTTGAAAATGGGGCTGGTAGCTATTATACTGGTGTGTTTGGTGCCACACCGGAATGGGTGTGCGTCCACACAGAAGGAAAACATACATGGCCCCAATGTGGCAGCACTTGCATTGAATGTCTGTATATAGGCTGCGAGGCCACACGTACAGGTAATCACAATCTGCATAATGTAGATAGTGGCTTGCAAGAAGTCAGCACATTTCTGGACTGCAAGTGGTTAAGTGTGCATCTGGTGCTTCATACCAAATCCCTGCACATTAGCCCACATAGCGCACTGGCCCACACCAGATGAGCATTCACTAGGCATCTAGAGAAGTCCAGCAGGGCCCTCATCTGCCCGTGAGAGTGGAGGGCAGGCCAAGTAGCAGCTACATCCCCACAATTCCGAGTACTTTAATATGATTAGGGGTCTGTAGCTCCAATAGGGGATCTGCCAGAGTGTGTGTTATGTGTGATGGGCTATGTCTCCGGTTGTTGCTACCAATGGTTCCCAAATGGCAGATTATTGCACAGTCTATCAAACAATCAACAGCCAGAAAGGACCAGAGATAACGAGGCGAAATGTCCGCACCCATTCAGAATGGTCCTGGTGTGCGCATATAATACATCGGGCCTCCCCAAACAGCTAACTCTGTCTGGTCTGCCTACAGTAAGGGTTGACAAATATAGAATGGCCGTCTGCACTCTGGCTCTGACATGATGGGTAGCTGTGGCGGTCTCCATATACTACTGTGTGCTGCCATAAAACACCTTTTCATATTATTGGGGAGGGGAAAATTACATCAGAGCAGTGCGAGATAAAAGGCTGGCCTTGACAATGTGCTAAAAAGCACGATGCACGAGGCATGAAATACTGTATGTCAAGTACACTTAGCAAAACAAAATACAGTAACAGCTACATGAGAAGAGCAGGATGGAATTTGTCCACCTTTCCAACTGCTATTATCACATTGCCATAGATTCTATGGCAACAGATATAATCATTACCAGATGTGTATGTTTGGAGTCATGTGGGTGTTCTCACAGGTTGCACATATGCAGAGAAGAGGTTGATTCAACAGAATAGGTTGTGTTATGTTAGAATTTCGGCTACCCATGAATGTTTGCAGAAAGTGTTTTTGTTTTTGAGGGAAAGCATAACAATAAATTAAGGCTGTTCTACTTGTCTCAGAATATGTATTAGATGTACTACTAGGCAGCAATAGGAGCAAGGCGTCAACGCCATTGATAATGATGAACCAGCTTTTATTGAACCACCCTTACATTGGCAGTGTTTCAGCAGGACTGCCTTCCTCAGGGGGTTAAACCTCCAACAGATAAAAACATAATAAAACATTAAGATTATATCCATAAACCAGAAATAAACTGGTAAATGAATAGACATAAATAAAACATTAAAACATAATGAAAACAGAACAGAAGTGAAAATGATAATAGTAATATATACAGATATGTTCAAAAACACTCATCTTTTGGGAGGATTACAAGAAGGTATGTTAAAACCAGTAGCAAGTAGAAATTCAAAGGAGTGTCTAGTGCCTCATTACTCAGCTGTAAGGTTCCACAATCTCATCGATAGTGGAACTAGGGAGTCCTAATGTAATGTTAATACGTAGTGTAATTGCAAATAAATAAATAAATACAACAACAAATAAATAAAATGAGTCAATGTAGGTATAGAATACATCGTCATATAACCTCTAAATAGGTAAAATGATCAGACAGGAAAATGAAGTTGAAAGGACAGGGCAGAAGAAGAAACAAAACTTACTATGCTGTGTACCAGAGCGACACAGACTGTGCAGGAACACTGGTTGGAGCTTTCCCACATAGAGCAGACATAGGCTGCAATGAGAGTTCACTACACATGCACTATTTGTGACTGGTGGGGCATGATCAAAACATTAACCCATTAGAAAAACATGCTATCAGGAATGAGACACAGACATTTATAATAGGGCTATTTTTGGCCAGACCCAGTGTCAAAAGGAGAAAATCTTATTATTTGATGAAATCAAAACCAAAGGAGAGATTTATTTATTTAACAAGTTTTTATATACCACCTTTAATCCAAGATGGTTTACGTAGAACAACAGTATACAATCTCAGGAGAGTAGTTTTACATAGAACATGGGGAAGTAAACTTGGGGTTAGACATGATATGAATCAAAACGGGTATGTAGAACACCGGGAATGTGGTGAATCTCATTAGACACTTAGGGCCCGATATTTGAAAGGCATTTACACGGTTTCCAGCCAAATAAACCATATAAATGCCTTAAACGGGGGGGTTTGATGGCACCTACATGGTTAGTGCTGTTGAATATCCCTGGCTATGCCCCCTGCACACCCTGATGCTATCTGGTTAGCATCGGGGAATGTTGGCGGTGTTCCAGGGCGGAGCGGAGGTGGTGACCACCGCTAACTGTGTAGCGACGAAATTGGACCACTACACAGTTAGTGGTCTGCAGCTAAAACTAGGCCAGCGTTTGGCTCACTTAGTTCTAGCCGCGGACCACTAACCATGTAGCGGTCCAATATTGCTGCTATACAGTTATGGGGTCATTCTGTGCACAAATAGAGGGGATGGACGTCCTGTTGGTGGATAGACGTCCCACTGGGACATCCAGCCCTGCTATTCATGCCTTTCCCGGTCCCGTCTACTTTCCCCGCATCTTGTATGGGAAGGTAGACAGAGGTGGGAAAGGGGCGGATCGAGTGCGGTATTAGGGCGGGCAGTGGGTGGTCGTTGGCCCCAGACGTACATGGCCGATTCTAATGTTAGCCTTGTACATCCAGGGCCAGCAACTTGCACGGGGAAGGTGGAATAAGTTCCCCTAGTCACCAGGGATTGGCAGCCCCAGGGCGTGGATGGGGAGGGGGGTTTGAGGACATTCCCCGAAGCCCAACCCTGGCCTTAGGAGGCCAGATCAAGAGTCAGACAGCAGAGAAATCACTGCTGGAGCTGGCAGCCAGGGATCGCGGCTCTTCAATGTGGCCACAGTGCCATAGCAACTGGATGCCATGGTGCTGCGGCTCCATTGAAGAGCCCTGACTGAGTTAGCCGGGGAAGGCCTGTACGTGCAGGCCGGACAAAATCGGGGTCCCAGCCTGCACGTACGGGCCTGTTAACAATTCTGATCCCACAGGGCTAGACATGCCCCGCAGGATAGGAATTGTGATTCCCTCTGTGCATCCGGTTCCTGCCGGACACACAGAGACCCGGACGTGGGGGATGGAATTGGGCCCTTAGGCTCTGCAGCATTGACCCTTGGCGAACAACTCAGAAATTCAATGCCTTCACTACGGCACCTGGCACCTGGTGCGTGCAATCTCTGCCATCAGCATTTAAAGTCAGATGCTGACAGTGAGTGACTGCCATTTAAAGCCAAATATTTGACACCAAAGCAGGTTAGTGGTTCCAATGGAAACCAAATCCTAACATTCTTACCAGTAAAAAAAAAAGCAATTCAAGAATCCCCTTCACGTCTAAAAAGACTAAAATAAAGATACAAATAAAAAGGCGACACGAACCAAATTTTTTAAAATAAATCATTCATATGTAGATTATAGAACGAGCGTGAGGGTAACATGCTGCAATCTAAAATCAGAACCACTCACTTAAAGGACTTTAAATGGTGGCCATAAAAAATAAAAGCATAAATAATGGGACTTCAGGCCAACTCATTTAAAAGATGTTGATCCAGTCAAAATCGATCAAGTCCTCACAATGGCTACCAAAAGCACAGCCATAGGGGAGATATTGTTTTTAATATGACCTTCACTTAGTCAACCAATTTTCCGGAAAAAATTAAAAAGAAAAAGGTTATAGTAAATCATGAAAAATGTATAAACCATTCATGGGTAAATGGCAAAGGTAGATACTTCTATGATACTGAAAGTGAAGGAACATCCGCTTCTCTTGACATATAGATCCAGGTCTTCCAGGAAGAAAATCTCTGGGAAATCTTCCTGGTCTGACTTAGTGGAGCTGTCAGTTACCGGGCCCATATCACTCCAAAATTTGGGTAGTCTCGATCAATCACCACTGGATACGAGAGCCAGGTTAGCACCACGACCTCAAATGTGGCTTGCCCTGCTGGAGTCTTAAATGAAACCTGTACCATTGGATACTGTCTCTGGTCTCCATGCACACAGGCCAGTGTTACTGTCTTTGCATGGAGGCCTATTCACTACTGAATGCCCAACCCATATATGTCCCTTCAGAATTGGGGCATATAGCGGTAGACCCGATTCTGATCCCACAGGGGCAGCCCCCGTGGGATCAGAATCGGGTCTACCGGCTTGTACGTACAAGCTGATCCCCGATTCTGTCGGGCTGCATGTCCAGCCATATCCACGTCTACCTCTGACAGGCTCCTGAATGGAACCACAATGCCATGTCATCCTATCGCCATGGCACTGCGGCTCCATTCAGAAGCTGCGATTGCCAGCCGCCATTGAGACTGTCCTTTTCCCGCAGTCAGACCCCCAATCCGGCCTCCCATAGCCAGGTCCAACTGCATGCATCCAAGTTTTGTCCCCTCTGGCCGTCGCCGCTACCCCACATCCAGGGGGATTTATTCCACCTCTGAAGTGGAATAAGTCCTCCTTCTAACCAGCCTATCTCAGATGTACAGGGCCGACCTCAGAATTGGCCTTGTATGTCCGGGGCAATGACCCACCGATGCACCTCCTTGCTCCGCCTCTCACCCACCCCTCCTGCCCCCATCTAAGGCTCCCTATATTTGTACAGGGAGCCTTGCACGGGGACAGCAAGGGGAACATATAACAGAGATGTACGTCCAGGCAGAGCGTACATTCCCACTATTTGGGGCTCAGAATAGAACCCATAGTCAATTTGAAATCGGGTTACGGTTTCCCGGAGAATGAGAGTCTGCACACTCCTGGAGTCTATCAAGGCCTTGAGCTCCACTTGAATCACAAAGTTCTGTGCTCTGGGTGGGGAGTGTCCACAAAAGCAGAGGTGTGAGGGTTGGTTTGGCTGACATCCACAGGTTCTTCCATACCCAGGGAACATTTAAATACCTCCGTGAGACATTTAAATACCTCCATGGCATAAATGCACAGGGGGAGAGCCTCTTTCGATTAAAAGCAAGTTCTGCTACGATGGGACATGGGATGAGGGTGAAGGGGGATAGATTCATGAGTGATATGCGGAAATATTTCTTTACGGAAAGAGTGGTGGATCCGTGGAATAGTCTCCCAGTGGAGGTGGTAGAGATGAGGACAGTATCTGAATTCAAAAAAGCATGGGACAAACACAGAGGATCTCTAAAGGAAAAAAGGGGACTGTTGTAGTGGTTGATATGGAAGGGCAGACTAGATAGGCCATGTGGTCTTTTTCTGTTGTCATGTTTCTATGTTTCTATAACATTCCCGAGCAAAATATCCCTGGGCTCCATACCTAAAACAGATGAAGGGGCCATGGCTGGAGCGATACCCTCGCTTAGAAGGTGACTTTGGGGGTCAGAACATGGGAGCCAGCATCTGTTCTGGCTTCCCCTTCTCACTGTCTGCTTCAGTGACCGGCTGGGCTTCATGATACCCCTTGGCTGAGTACACTCTCCAGTGTAAGCTTGGAGTACTGACATAACTACTGTTCCATCCTCCAAAAACTGCTCCAATAGAACAATCTTGGCTATCTTGGGCCCACTCTTTCCCTCCGGTTGCAGCCAATTCCATGCAATATCCTTCAACTGTTAGAGGAACCTCTGAGGGCTCTATCTGGAGCCCCCCCCCCCCTTTCTGAATCACTGGCAGTAGGCCTCTAGGGTACAGCCCCCTCTGAATCACTGGCAGCAGGCCTCTGGAGTACAGCCAACCCATTCCGGTATGGCAGCCTTGACACTGCATACGTAAGAACATAAGATATGCCATACTGGGTCAGACCAAGGTCCATCAAGCCCAGTATTCTGTTTCCAACAGTGGCCAATCTAGGTCATACGTACCTAGCAGTTTCCCCAAGGGACACAGGTTCCACAATGCTTGTATTGCTTCAAGCATTGATATCCTGGGTCCCTTCTTAATAATGGTTTATGGACCTTTCCTCCAGGAACTTGTCCAAACCTTTTTTAAACCCAGCTACACTAACAGCCTTTACTACATCCTCCGGTAACAAACTCCAGAGTTTGATTACACGTTGAGTGAAAAAATATTTTCTTGTATTAGTCTTAAATAGTTTACCCTGTAGCTTCATTGCATGTCCCCTAGTCTTTCTATATTCTGATAAGGTAAACAATTGATCTACGTTTACCCGTTCCACTCCGTTCATTAATTTATAGACTTCTATCATATCTCCCCTCAGCCGTCTCTTTTCCAGGTTAAAGAGCCCTAACCTTTTTAGCCTTTCTTCATAGGAGTATCCTTCCATCCCCTTTACCATTTTGGTGGCTCTTCTCTGAACCTTTTCTAATAACGCTATATCCTTTTTAAGATACAGCGACCAGAATTGCACACAATATTCAAGGTGCGGTCTCACCATGGAATGATACAGAGGCATTATAATATCTTTTGTTTTATTTTCCATTCCTTTCCTTATCATACCTAGCATTCTATTTGCTCTCTTGGCCGCCGCTGCACACTGGCCGAGGGTTTTAACATGGTATCCACAATGACACCTAAATCTTTTTCCTGGGTGGTGGTTCCTAATGTGCCCATCTGATTGGTGTCCTGGAATGCAGCCTGACTACTACCCAACAGCAGATTCCCCAAATACTGTAAGTAGTCCATGTCACCTCCGGCCACCCAGCCATGCAGGCGATTCATTCAAAGTTCACCAAAAAGTGGTCCAGTTCTTTTTTTCCTAACATTTTAAGAAGCGCTTGCGCTGGAGGGTGGAGCTGCACTCTCTGCAGAGCCTGGGTCAACTGAGCTAGGGAACTCTTCTGTAGCTCCCTCTGTGTTTGAATAAGATCCTCTATCTGCTGTTGCTGTTGTTGCTGCCCTGCAGCAGAGTGTGTTGAAACTGCTGCTGATACTGTTGCTATTGCTGCTGACCTTCTGCAAGATCTGGAGGAGCCGCTCCATCCTGACTTGTCACTGTTCTCTTGCAACAACACCACAGTTGCCTCTTCTGCAGCTGAGTTAACCCTGCAGTATTCCAGCTACAACAAACTTTTAGCAGTCTCTAGTGGTTAAAACAAAGCCTACCTGTCTGGCACTGACTATACCTTCTTCAAGCTCCCTAACTAGGGCAAAGCTAACCCTGTTAACCCATTGAAAGAAACAAAAACTCCTGACCTGCTGTAGAGGCCCAGCCCTGGAGAGACATGGATTTGCCCTCAGTCACATGGTTAGAGAAAATCTCCAAGCTGCCACCATATGTGGTAGTGTGGTGTGCAGTGGGAAGGGGTTTTCTTTTAAACACAGGCTAGACAGCAGTTCAGGGAAAACAAAAGCAGTTTTTATTCTGTCCTAGCTTGCTAAACCTCCACAAAGCAAAACCCAGAACAGACAGCAGTTCAGGGTAAACAACATTAGCTTTATTTCTCTCTCAGTTTCTTAAACCTCCACAAGTTGGTTTTCCTGACCCTTCTCCAGTCCCAGTTAAAGGTCCTCCCTCAGAACACCTTTGCACGGCTTGCCTTGGAAGGACTCTTGGCTCCACAGGCCTCTCTCCCTCCTGCAGCCTCCTGGGTTCTTAACCTCTACCTCTGAGCCACTCTCTCCCAACCCTGAACTCTGGATTGCGGACTCTCTTAAAGGGGACTGTTGCTACTCCCTTTGGAGTGGGGATGGGTAACATTCTATAGACTCCATCACAGAGTGGAAATAGAAGAGAGAGAGCAGGAAATAGGGAGCAAAAGTAATAGTACAGTGTGCTGAGAGGCAGCTGTGGCTTGCACATGTTCACAGCCTGGGAAAATCTTGTTGGCTGGAATCCTGCTTGGCCGGTCCTCAGTGTGGGTGTCCCTTGCTGCCCGTGCCAGCTCGGACTTCTCAATGAGGAAAAAGCTCTGACAATTGTGACAACTCAGCGCCTCTGGTAAAAAAAAAAAAAAAGAGCAACAGAAGCTGCTCAGACATGAAACGTGCAGAAATAACCAGGGAAGAGCAGGAGGGAGTGGAACAGAAAGAGAGAGGAGGGAATGTGAGAGCCAAGACGGGGCTGAGAAAGACGGAGATGGACTAAGATGTGTGCTTGCCACATTAGTCCACTTTTCATGGTAGTTAAATAAAAACAAAAGGGAAAATAAGGTGATAGCTTTTTATTGGACTAACTTAATATATTTTTGGACTAGCTTTCAAAGGTTACTAACTTCTTCTTCAAGTCAGGAAAGCACGAGGAACAGATGAAAGTATCACAAGAATTAGAAAAGCATTCCATTCGAGAGTCTCAGAGGAAGAAGGGGGGGGGTGATCAGAGGGTGACTAGGTTGTTAGGGCGTATCAATTTTAGGGGTAGATTTTTATTTTTCCAAACTTTACTAACTACTAGTGACCAAATTATGCAGTTTTGCATGCTGACTCTAAAGCTTTCTTCAGAAACTGCTTAAAGTGAGTTTTACCTACATCAAATCACAGTTGAAATATGTGGAAATTAAGTCATATTTATTTGAATGAACAAATAGTCTGAACAACACCTGTGGCCACATAATTGTCTTTAAAATGTCATTTATGCAGTTAATTTAATGTTATTTAACAATATCCAGCAAAGAAGCCATATCTTGTTTGCTTCTGTTTTGGCTCATGAGCTCCCTGCTGACTATCTGATTCCTAATATAATGTTCCCTCCTCTCCTGATTGTACACATGACCAGCAGTCTCAGTTGTCATTTTTACACACCCTTCTATGGACTGGGTGTGTGATGGCCAGTCTGGAACCACCATGGGCTTGTTCAGAAATGCCTTGATCTCTGCTGTTGTCATGGTACAGGTAAGAGGAGGCTCAGAGACTCCGGAGCTCCAGTCAAGTGACTGGGTGAGTATGGTTGCCTCAGAGTTGATGGATGGTGTTTTCCTGGGTCTCACACTGCTGTCTCCAAGCTGAGTCTTCTCATCTCTTTCACCTTCAATCTTCAATATCTTCTCTACTGCATCTCCTCTCTCCTGTTCCTCTTCACTGCACAACATAGCTTGCAGAATAGACTCGCCATAACCTAAGGTGCCGCATAAGGCGCCCTGCCCTATAAGGCACTCCATAGGGCACACTATAAAGTGACTTGTCCGCCAAGGCACCTTATAATGTGCCCTATAGGGCGCCTTATAGGGTGTCCTATAGGGCGCCTTATGAGGCACCATAGGCTACGGCACTGTGAGGGTCTTTTTGCTGGCAGCACTGATTTAAATTAAAAGGAAGCGCCTCAGACAACCTTATTGGATAACACCATTGTGGGATCAAACCCATGACCTCTGCCTCCATAGTCATTGAAGTAACATAGAAACATAGAAACATGATGACAGAAAAAGACCACATGGCCTATCTAGTCTGTCCTTCCATAACAACAACTACAACAGTCCACTTTTTACCTTTAGAGATCCTCTGTGTTGGTCCCATGCTTTTTTGAATTCAGTTACTGTCCTCATCTCTACCACCTCCACTGGGAGACTATTCCACGGATCCACTACTCTTTCCGTAAAGAAATATTTCCGCATATCACTCCTGAATCTATCTCCCTTCACCCTCATCCCATGTCCCCTCGTAGCAGAACTTGCTTTCAATTGAAAGAGGCTCTCTCCCTGAACATTTATGCCACGGAGGTATTTAAACATCTCAATCATATCACCTCTATCCCACCTTTCCTCTAAGGTGTACATATTAAGATCCTTAAGTCTGTCCTCATATGCTTTATAATGAAGCCCACTAATCATTTTAGTAGCCACCCTCTGCACCGACTCCATCCTGTTCACATCCTTTTGAAGGTGCGGTCTCCAGAATTGCACACCATACTCCAAATGAGGTCGCACCAAAGACTTATACAGAGGCATTATCACCTCCTTTTTTCTGCTAGGCATTCCTCTCCGTATGCACCCAAGCATCCTTATAGCTTTTGCCGTCGCCTTTTCTACCTGTTTAGCTACTTTAAGATCATCAGACACAACCACGCCTAGGTCCCGCTCTTCTTTAGTGGACAAAAGTACTTCACCTCCTATACTGTATTGCTCCCTTGGATTGCTGCAGCCCAAATGCATGACCTTACATTTTTTAACATTAAATCCCAGCTGCCAAATTCTAGACCATTCTTCAAGCTTAGCTAGATCCCTCCACATGTTATCTACACCTTCCTGGGTGTCTACTCTATTGCAGATTTTGGTATCATCCGCAAAGAGGCAAACCTTACCCGACAGCCCTTCTGCTATATCACTAACAAAGATGTTAAAAAGAATCGGACCAAGGACAGATCCCTGGGGCACACCACTGGTAACATCCTTCTCCTCAGAGTGAGCTCCATTTACTTGTACTCTTTGTCGCCTCCCACCCAACCAATTTCTAACCCAAGCAGTAACTTTAGGGTCCATCCCTAGGGTGCTCAGTTTGTTTATAAGTCGCCTGTGAGGAACAGTGTCAAAGGCTTTACTGAAATCTAAATACACCACATCTAGAGCTCTCCCTCGGTCCAACTCCCTGGTCACCCAGTCAAAGAAATCAATCAGATTTTTCTGACAAGACCTGCTTCTGGTGAATCCATGCTGCCTCGGATCCTGTAATCCGCTGGACTCCAGAAACCTCACTATTTTCTCTTTCAGCATCGTTTCCAATAATTTACTCACCACCGAAGTTAAACTAACCGGCCTGTAGTTTTCAACCACATCCTTACTTCCGCTTTTGTGTAAAGGCACCACATGAGCCTCTCTCCAGTCCTTTGGCACCACTCCTGACTCCAACGAGGCATTGAAAAGGTCAGTCAGTGGAGTTGCTAGAACGTCTCCAAGTTCCCTCAGTATTCTAGGGTGTATCCCATCCGCTCCCATCGCTTTGTCTACTTTAAGTTGAGCTAGTTTCTCATGAACACAGTCTTCTGAAAATTGTTCAAGATGTCCCTCGCTTCTGTTCTTATTTGTGGGTGTTTTCTGAGGTCCTGCTCCTGGTTCTTCATCTGTGAACACAGAACAAAAATATTTGTTGAGCAATTCCGCTTTATCCTTATCAGCTTCTACATATTCCCCCCCTGCACCCTTGAGTCTGACAATACCACTTTTGCCCTTCCTCTTCTCACTAATATATCTGAAAAATGTCTTATCCCCCATTTTATTGCATTGGCTATTTCCTCCTCCTTTTGAATCTTTGCCTTCTTGACTACTTTGCTAGCTTCTCTAAGTTTTTCCAAATACAGATGTCTGTCTTCCTCTCTCTGTGATCTCTTGTATTTCATGAAGGCCTCCCTCTTTTTCTTCACTTTTTCAGCTACTTCCTTCGAAATCCATAGTGGTCTCCTTTTCCTTTTGCCTTTATTTACCATTTTAACAAAAAGGTTGGTTGCCCTTAAAATACCCCCTTTCAGTTTTGCCCACTGTTTTTCTACATCCCCCAGCTGTTCCCATCCCACTAACGACTCCCTGAGGTATTGGCCCATCTTCGCAAAGTTAGTCTTCCTAAAGTCTAAGATCCTCACCTTGGAATGGATTCTAACAGCCCTAGTCCTAATACTGAACCACACCATCTGGTGATCACTGGATGCAAAATGATCTCCCACTACAACATCAGAAACACTTTCACCATTGGTAAGCACCAAGTCCAGTATGGCCCCTTCACGTGTGGGGTCTGTTACCAATTGCCTGAATAGTTCTCCCTGTAGAGAATCCAGGATCTCCTTACTTCTAGATGATACTGCAGCAGGAATGTGCCAATCAACATCTGGCATATTGAAATCTCCTATCAGTAGCACTTCCCCTTTCCTAGCAATGCTGCGTATGTCTTCAATTAACTCTCTGTTCACCTCTTCCTCTTGTGAGGGAGGTCTGTATATCACACCAATGCAAATAGATTTCTCTTTCCCTCTTTCTAGTTTAACCCACAATGCCTCCTCTCTCCCTTTTAAGCTCTGTAATTCCAAAGCTTTAATAGTAGTTTTTACATATAGTGCCACTCCTCTTCCCCTTCTTCCTACCCTGTCCTTTCTAAATAAAGTATAGCCAGGTATAGTTACATCCCAGTCATGGTTTTCTGTGAACCATGTTTCTGTAACTGCCACTAAATCCAAGTCAGCCACTCCCACCAAAGCTTCAACTTCAGGGATCTTATTTCCCATGCTACGGGCATTAATACACACTGCTTTCCATATGTTACCCCTGTTACCCATTTCCATAAAGGTATTTAATGTATCACCTACCTGGGGGCTTTCACTTACCTGGGGGCTTTCTTCACCCATCCCCAACGAATCTAGTTTAAAGCCCTCTTCAGTAGATTAGCCAGTCTACTACTGAAGATGCGTTGACCTTTCTTGGACAGATGGATGCCATCTCTGCTCTGCAACCCTTGGAACAGCATCCCGTGGTCTAGGAAACCAAAACGCTCTCAATGACACCATCCACGCAGCCATGCATTCATCTCCAGGATGCGAGCCTCTCTGCCTTGGCCTTTACCCTCAACAGGGAGGATTGAAGAGAACACCACCTGTGCACCTAACTACTTCACCCTCTGTCCCAGAGCCATGAAGTCACTTTTGATACGTTCCGGTTCCAATCTGGACTAATGACAGCTCACGGAAACCACCAAACCTGGACCCAGAAACCCATGTATATTCTGTACATAGCGCACACTGTAAATAGCTCACCCAAATCAAAACACTCGCACACACGCACCCACACTGTACATAAAGCTCACCTGACACAACAACACTTATGCTGATTGCTTGCTGTGCTCACCGCCTTGATTGAAGGATAAGGCGGGATACAAATACCCTTTAAATAAATAAATAAAATAAATACCTGGCAGTATCATTTGTTCCAACATGGATTAGCAACATTGGGTAATAGTCAGTGGGCTTGATGAATCTCGGCTAACTCTCCGTAACATCTTGGATTTTGGCACCAGGCAGACAGCATACCTCTCTGGACATCAAGTCTGGTCGGCAGATGGACGCCTCAGTACCCTTCAGAAGAGAGTCTCCAACCACCACTACCCTTCGTTTCCTTCTGGTCACTGATTCTGCAACTTTGGGGTACTTGAACTCTGGTTCTTTTCTTTCCAGGGATGCTTTCACCTCCTCCACTTCCAGGGCTGCATAATGGTTCTTCAATTCAAGGGCTGAAGAAGTTGGATTGGTGATTTTGCAGGCCCTGGTGACTTGTGTCCAACCATCGACATTCTGTTGGCACCCATCTTCTCCTGTGCTGGAGAGCTTGGTTGCTGCAAGAAGCATCTCATCAATGTAATCAGTGGGCTACATCTCTATAGCATCTAACACACCTCTGGCTGGCTACTGAAAGACTGCAGATCACCACACAAACTGTCTGCTGTGGTTACCAGGATAGGGTAGACCCACCCATACCCATGATGCACTGCACATGCAGATCAGCAGCCTACATCTGATCACAAGATGGGGTATGCGCCTCTATGGCACCCCGGCCTGGTAGGGGGAACTGACCGTGTTTGTTACTGGCACAGAGAAGCTACAGACCGTGACATTATGTGGTTCCTGTGCTCACCCTGAGGGTGAGGTGGGGCGCCCAGCACCAGGTCCACAGCACCCGGCTTGGCTGAGATAGGCTGTGCTGCAGGTCCCCATCAGTGCCAGTGTGTGATAGGTAGTCCTTGCAGATACACCTGGGTCCATCTGTATTTCCCAGTCACATCCAGCCCTTGTGGACTCTGATGCACCCAGAATAGTGCATATCCTGTGTGGTTGTCATGGTCACATGTTATAAGAGAAGGGTAGTGTTGGGCAGATTGTGGGGGACAGGATCTCCCACCAACAGATCCACAGTCTACATCTCTGCAATGGTGGCAGTAGAGGGGATCATCAACCCCAGTCCTGCTGGGGAACAGGCACCCTTCAGGGCAGTCAATGCAGATCTGTATGCATCACATAGGGCACTGGCATACAGGCAGTAGGCCTGGAAAAGCTCAGCTGCCCCCCACAACTATCTGACATTCACCAGCAGAGGGCACAGTCAGTCTCCACCCTGCAAAATATTCCAGCCATACACATGCTAACTGCAGACAGTCTGCTACCTAGCTAGTACGTGTTCCTGGAGGAACTGTGTGCACCCAAAAATGGGATGTGAGCACACACACCAAGCAGGTCTGTCAGTGACTGGGCCCTAGAAAAAGGAACCCATAGATATCACTTGAGAGAAATACTGTATAGCACTATGGGGGAACCTAGCCATGCCATGGTCACTGCTCAGTCAGGGTGAGATTGACCTCCCAGCATGACATGCTGTGGCCACCCTGTCGGTGCAGGTGGTGGTCGGGCACTACAATGTCCCAGCCATTGCCCTATGCCCTGTGCAGATGCATCCTGCCCAGGCCGCCCTGTCCGGGCCATACCCACATTACCTTGCTCCTCATTATGCACATTGGCAGGCTAACACTGGAAACAGTGCAAGCTTTGTGGGCTCAGTAAGGTGTAGGCAGCCACAAAACACTGGATAGACATATACACACTCCCACACTTATTTCAGCATTGTGCAAAGATAGAGGTGGTTGGCAGCCCTGGCCGCCACACCAGTCCTGGGCACAGTGCAGGCATTGCTATGGTACTCAGTACTGTTAGGGTCACTCCTCGGGGTGGTAAACACCGTCAGAAACAAACACTATAACACACTCCACAAAGATCATAAAGGTTGTTATGATGAATCTCTGTCAACAAATTGTGTTTAACGTAGGATTTGTTATCTGACATTAATCCTAGCAACCTTTTGATACATGTGGAACGTGTTTCCAAGTTCAAGATGGCGTTGCTAAGGTATGCAGGTGCTAGTATTGGGAGATGCTGCTCCGCGCAGGGCCCAACAGCCTGACTCTCCATGAGCCGTTGGATAGTGGAGCCTGTGGGTGTGGGTGTTTGTGCCCCTGCTGGACGCTGCTCTAGGGCAGAGGTTCCCAACTCTGGTCCTGGTGGGCCAAACACGGTTCGGGTTTTCATGCTGTCCCTAGTGAATATGCATGGATACATTTGCATACAATGGGGGCGGTGCATACAAATGCATCACAGGCATATTTATTAGGGACAGCATGAAACCTGAATGGTGTTTGGCCCTCCAGGACTGCAGTTGGGAAACTCTGCTCTAGGGATTGCACATGTGTATGGTGTATGTGCTCTGAAGGGTAAAATATAGGCATTTATGGCATGTTTATTTTATCTGCAATAAAGGTTCCGCCTTTGTTACCATGGTTTAGTACTGGGTAAAATATGGGGACATGGTCTGCAGGAGCCACAGCTGGGACTTGAAGCTGTGACCTTCTGCCCCTGAATATACTGGCTGTGTGTACTGCACCAAACTGTTTTCACAGAGGCAGATCATTCCCTGGGGATACCATGACTGTTTGTCAGACGGACCTTGTCTGTTGCAGTGCACGGCACCCACCTAAACAGAGCTCGGCCTTGGTCTGCTGTGGGCAGATGCCACTGCCCCCTCCGCCACCAGCACCCCTCCGCCACCATACTGACATTCCCTTGTGCTGTTGGTGCGCAGTCCTAGGCCATCCAGTGTGCTGGTAGGCGGCTGACTATGGTGCGTAATATAGGGTAGGGGTGCCTGCATAGACATCCACGCTTCCCCCCGACACTGCCTGCCAATGTTATGTGCCCTTTGGGGTACTTGCTGGGTACTGTCCCGTGGGACACTGTGGGACACACACTCGTGGACATGTTTGCCCTTGGTCAGTTGCTGTCTTGCTGGTTTTACATTTCCACATTCCTATGTGTCACCTAGGGATCTGCCTAGTCCACCCTATGCCCCAGCTGCCCCACTGCATGTCCCGCCTGCAGCCCCCTGTACCCCATTTGCAGCCTCACCGTAGTGCCCTTTCGTACTTGGGCACTATGCTGTTGCTGCACATGTGAAAGCCACATAAGCAAGCTACCCAATATACACCACAGCAAACCCTCATCAACACTATCAATGTTGGAACATTCACTTTGTAGGGGGAATCAGAATTGACCCTTCCAAAAGTGACATCTTCCTTTTTAATCTTTATGGGTAGTGTTGATTACCATTTATCATTGTTTTTTTCTATTGGCCAGCTCGGTGTTTTGTATTTCTATTTTGGTTCTGGTCGTTATCTCTCTGGTTTTTGCATGTTTTGTTATTGCACATGTATCACTACTATCACTTATCTAGGTCTCTCTGCCTTTGCTGTACATTGCTGACTGAACTGGTTTCTCTCTCCTGCAAATGTGCCTTTAATGCAAGGTTTTCACTGGCGTTCATTTTCAGACCCTGATTTCACAGCGTTAGTGTGCCTGGGGCCTCTCCCCGCCCACTCTCCGCCCATTGACCCCTTATCTCCGCCCTCTGGGGAGCCTTACTCCACCCTCTGTGCACCTTAACGCCGCCGGAGACGTTATCGCGCGATACATGATGTTATCGAACGGTAATGCACCATTATCGCCCGATAACGTCACTTATCGTGCGATAACGTCACTTATCGTGCGATAATGTTGCTGCTGAGACGTTAGCGCTGTTTAGTAAACATACCCCCTTGTGTCCAATTGCTATTTATTTTTATATTGAACCAGTTCACCATGTAAACCCCAACACAGAAATAAGTAAGATAAATTGATAATTGAGGCACAAAAGGCATTAATATGCAATGCAAAAAAGCAAAAAAAGCTATTATCAGAGCACTTATGCAAAAATAAACAAATTACTGAAATATGTTTAATTTCCTAGAAATTTCAGGTAGGTTAATAACATATTACACAAAATTTAAAGCTAGTTGTTGATTTGCCACATTATATTGTACCATTTTTTCACTAGTGCTTTTTAAAATTGACACATCCTATATAGGTTGTATATATTTACAGGGCCCGATATTCAAACGGCTTAACACAATTAGCATCGGGGCATTCCAGGGGCAGCACCTGGCCATAACTGGGCAGCGTCAATATTGAGCTGCTGCCCGATTACTGCAAAGTGGTGAAAGTAAGACACGGCAAAGGATGGCCGAACGGTTGCCGTGGAAGCTAACCGGACAGCGGCTGAGTATTGCTGCTGTCCTGTTAGCTTTGTGGAAATCCGGGCAACCCAGATATTCCATGCCGGGGCCCAGATATGACCGCGGCATTGAACATCCAGGTTTAAGTTTCAACGGTGACGGCTAGCCATTGAAACCACGTTAGCTACCGAATATCCCCCTCCCTCCCCCCCATAGTTTATAATGAAATAGAAAGCTTGTATCTTTATTAAGTCTTATCACCTTAAGTTCAAAAGTTTTATGTTCTTGGACTAGTTTGAATTTTTCTCTTAGGACTCTCACCAGTGGCAAAAATTCAAATTATGGGTCCCCAAGCAACAATTTTTAAAGGGCCCCTAGAGCAATCCACTTCAGAAGATAAGAAAGCAGCAGTAAGTGGGCTCCCTTCTTCCTTGCTCCCCCCCCCCCCCCCCGGCCCTGCAAGGGACACTTGGGCAGAATTTACACCACTGACTGTCACCATAAAATCATTGATGCTGTGTTCTGGTCCTGAGAAGTGACATCAGTGCTGTGTGATCTTACATCTGTGTGAATTGATTCTTGTCTTTAACATCAGGCCTTTCTGTCCTTTGTAGCATCCCTTTTCACATGTTCTGCATTGAATAATACAGTACTGTATATACCACCTTATCTAATCTCATCCATATCCCTCTCCTTTCCCCTTCTACCCGCCCTCACTCATGCCCCATTCACTCATCCAGAGATATCAACCCAACCCTATTCCCTTTAGAGTCCTGTCTCACTCCAGGAAGAAATTCTCATGTAACCTACCTAATCTCATCAATATCCCACTTCATTCCCCTTCCACATCCCCTCCCTCTTGCCCCTCATGGAGGGCACACTCATCAGGAAACACCCATCCGTACCCTAGCCCCTCTAAATCCCTATACTACTCTGGAAATAGATCCTCACGTATCAGCCTCCCTAGACCTCCTTCTTACTCTAGGAAAAATCCTCACACAACTTGTCCAACCTTATCCATATCCCTCTCCTTTCCCCCTCCACTCTCCCTTTCTCATGTGCCCTATGGAACACATGCTCAGTCACCAACAAACTTCCTTTTACTCATGATCTCTTCATCTCTAATGCGCTACACCTTCTCGCCCTAACTGAAACCTGGCTCCTCCCAGATGACACCAAATCCATCGCTGCTCTCTGCCACAGGGGATATCAGTTTTCCCATACACCTCGCTCCACCGGCTGCAGTGGTGGAGTTGGGCTTCTACTTTCCCCCTCCTGCCAATTCCAACCCCTCCTGCTGCCCCATTCACATTCCTCCCTCTCCTTGGAAGTCCACTCCATTCGCCTCTCTACACCTCTTCCCCTCCGTGTAGCTGTTATCTATCGCCCACCCGATAAATCCACATCGACCTTCATTACCGATTTCGACTCCTGGCTCGCCGTCTTTCTGGATCCCTCTTCCCCCACACTTATTCTTGGTGACTTTAACATTCACGTTGATAACCCCTCTGATCCCCATGCCTTAAAGTTCCTCGCCCTCACCTCCTCGTTTGACCTCCAACTTTGCTCCACTGCCCCGACCCACCTGCATGGCCACTGCCTTGACCTAATACTCTTCTCTAACTCCTCTCCCTCAAACATCCGCAACTCAATCCTTCCATCATCTGACCATCACCTTCTAACCTTTAATCTCCAGCTTCCACCGTCTCTACCTCGTCCTGTCTCTTCCGACCTATTTAGAAACCTTCATAATATTAATTCCCTGACCCTCTCCTCCACCATTTGTCCTTCTCTTTCCTCCATTATGTGCTCTAAGTCCGTCGACGAGGCAGTATCCTCTTATAATGCTGCACTATCTTCGGCTCTCGACACTCTTGCCCCACCCACCCCACGTCCTGTCCGAAGTTCTGTTCCCCAGCCCTGGCTTTCTTCCACATGCACCTGTGCCCGCTCTGCTGAACGTGCCTGGACCAAATCTCGCTCCCCGGAAGACCTTCTACACTTCAAATTCATGCTTGGCTCCTTCCAATCAGCCATAGCACTTGCCAAACAAGATTACTACATCCATCTGACTAACTCCCTTGCTTCTGATCCTCGCTGCCTCTTTAATACTTTCAATTCCCTCCTTAAGGTGCCCCCACCCCCGGTCCTGCCCTCCCTCTCCACCCAAACCCTAGCCGACTACTTCCATGACAAAATCCACAAAATTACCCTCCAATTCCCCACTTCCTCACCTACCTCTCCCCCTCCCCAATTCTCCCCCCTCATCCATACCTCTTCTTCTACCCTCTCCTCCTTCCCTATGATCTCTGAAGACAAAACCGCACTCCTTCTTTCCTCCTCCAAACCCACCACCTGTTCCTCTGACCCCATCCCCACCCATCTCCTACACCCCATCTCCTCCTCCGTTGTCTCCTCCATCTCTCATATTCTCAAACTTTCACTCTCCACTGCTACTGTCCCCGCCAATTTCAAACATGCTGTTGTCACACCTCTCCTCAAGAAACCCTTGCTCGATCCCACCTATCCCTCTAACTATCGACCCATCTCCCCCCTTCCCTTCATATCTAAACTACTGGAATGAGCAGTCCACCGCTGCTGCCTCGACTTCCTCACCTCCCAGGCCCTCCTGGACCCACTACAATCAGGCTTCCGTCCCCTACACTCCACTGAAACGGCTCTTACAAAAGTCTCCAATGACTTGTTCCTAGCTAAATCTAAGGGCCTCTACTCTATCCTCATCCTTCTCGACCTCTCCGCTGCCTTTGACACTGTTGACCACAATCTTCTCCTCACCACCCTCTCCTCACTTGGTTTCAAGGGATCCATACTAGCCTGGTTCTCCTCCTACCTCTCCCATCGCTCCTTTAGTGTATGTTCCGGTGGCTTCTCCTCCTCCCCCACCCCGCTGCATGTTGGTGTACCCCAGGGATCCCCTTCTTTTCTCCCTCTATACCCAATCCCTTGGCGCGTTTATCTCCTTCCATGGCTTTCAGTACCATCTCTATGCTGATGACTCCCAAATTTACCTGTCTACACCTAATATCTCTCCAGCAATCCAGACCAAGATCTCTGCCTGCCTTTCTGACATTGCTACCTGGATGTCTCACCGCCACTTAAAACTAAACATGGCCAAGACCGAACTCCTGGTCTTTCCCCCCAACTCCTCCCCTCCTCTTCCCCCTTTCTCAGTCTCCGTGGCTGGATCTACGATCCTTCCTGTTCCCCCGGCCCGCAATCTAGGGGTTATCTTCGACACCTCTCTCTCCTTCTCCACACATATCCAGCTTGTAGCTAAGACTTGCCGCTTCTTTCTCTACAACATTAGCAAAATCCGCCCTTTCCTTTCCGAACACACTACCAAAACGCTTATTCACTCCTTAATCTCCTCTCACCTTGACTACTGCAACTTACTCCTTGCTGGTCTCCCCGCGAGCCATCTCCTTCCCCTTCAATCTATACAAAACCATGCTGCTCGACTTATCTTCCACCAGTCTTGCCATGCCCATATTACCCCCCCTTCTCAAGTCGCTTCACTGGCTCCCTATCCAATTCTGCTTCCAATTCAAACTTCTCCTACTGACCTATAAGTGCATTCACTCTGTGGCCCCTCCATACCTCTCTTCTCTTATCTCTCCTTACATCCCCTCCTGGCAACTTCGCTCCGCTAACAAATTACTTCTTTCCAGGCCTTTCACTCGCACCGCTAACTCCCAACTTTACTCCTTTCACCTTGCTGCTCCTTACGCATGGAACAGCCTACCTCTCCCCATATGCCAGGCACCCTCTCTGGCTCTCTTCATATCCCGGTTGAAGACCCACCTCTTCACAATCGCTTTCAGTTCATGACCTCTATCCCTTATCTTAACCTGACTCCCGCCAATTTTCATGACTGAGTTGTATGACCACATTGTGCTTTGCACTGTATTGACTACTGCTCTGTTTTGTCTCATTTTTGACTAATGCTCTGTATTGTCTCGACTAGATTGTAAGCTCTGACAAGCAGGGACTGTCTCTTGTGTTTATCTGTACAGCGCTGCGTGCATGGCGCTATATAAGTGCTCAATAGTAGTAGTAGTAGTAGGATCAGCATGTGTAGGATCCCATTATGTTGAATGTTTTTCCCATGTGGGGGTAACGGTGGAGTCCTATGATATGTGTTGGCA
Organism: Ichthyophis bannanicus; assembly: GCA_033557465.1. Taxonomy (NCBI): domain Eukaryota; kingdom Metazoa; phylum Chordata; class Amphibia; order Gymnophiona; family Ichthyophiidae; genus Ichthyophis; species Ichthyophis bannanicus. The sequence goes on from CM066033.1 coordinate 666,565,816, forward strand.
TAATGGGTTGCCAGGAGTCAGCACTGACTTGACGGCACTTAAAAAATAAAAAATAAATAAAAATTTGCAGCTTGGTCTATTGCAAGGATTTGTGCCATTCTCTTCATTTGGGGCTTCTATTAGGAGCCGGCTTCTCACTCATTTTTACCTCAGATTCGGTGGCTATCGGAAGGACAACATTGTAGAGCAAGGAATATCTCTCTCAGTAATTCATCTTCCTGGAGTAGTGGTTGTAAGTCTTTTATGATTTTTCTCAGTTTTTCCAGCGCTGGATTGTATGTCACTACAAGGGGGACTTTTTTTTAGATTTCCTCTTCTTTGTATTGTAGTAGGCTTTCCCTGGATGTTGGGAGTGAAGAAGCAATCTTCTTGGAGAGACATTGAAGGTAAGAAAAGAGCGAAGAGACTTACAGAGGGAGGAAGACATGCAGAAGAGATTTGCTAGTGTAAGCGATAAACCTGCATCTTCACTGCTGGTACTTCAAGGCTTGCATTCTGTATGCAACAAATGTTCGGTTTCCAACAGACTTTAATACGTATGTAACAGTCTCTTATATTTTAAGGATTTTTATTTCTGCACGATTTGGATTTTAATTTTTGATTTTATGATTTGCCTTATCTAAATCCGAGCTCAACATGAGATACATTAAGGACAGTAGGCATTTCCCTTTCCTAGAAGGCTTGCAATCTAGCCAGTTCATTTGGAGCTACAGCAGCCAGCATTTTTTTAATGCTGTCCACGGTGGCTAAAATTAGTCTGGATATTCAGCACTGGTAGCTAAATAGTGGCCAGTGCTGATAGCCCATTAGGAGAGCCTTTTTCTGTCCTAAGTTATCTGAATAGTTACCGCCGCTATATGGATGATTGCCAGCTCCTCCCTCATATTATCTGGATAGCGCCATGATAGTCTGTCAGGATATTCAGCAGCTCTATCCAGACAGTACTGCAGAATATCAATCTGTAAGTTTCTATCTGAGGCAGTGAAGGAGGAAGTGACTTGCCCAAGGTCACACGAAGGTTATGTGAGAGAAGCAGGTTTGAACCCTGGCTTGTTGGAGCTCTCTGCTGGCATAGGCATACCACAGTCATCCATGACCTAATGGGTATGGACAACCAGGGCTGTCTTTTGGGGTGTGTGACCTGTGCAGCCACAAATGGTGCAATGCATGGGGGAGCACCACCATGCTGGTGCCCACACTTTCCCTTATATCTTTCCACATCATGTGGACAGAGCGAAAGAGGAGAAGCTGGGGGGGGAATAATATTGCTGGGAAGAAAGTGTAAAGAGAGAGAAGAGGATGTTGAGTACAAGGGAAGAGAGAAAGGGAGATGCATAGGCGTAGTTTGGGGGGATGATGGCAGTGCTCCCCCAAATATTGCAGGCACTAATGGTCAACTGGTCCCCCTGCCCCCACTGCCAGTATGACATCCTTATCCTTTGCTCCCCCAAAGTAAGAAGGCAAACTACTCTGATGGGGAGATGTTGTACTGGAGCCTCCAACACTATGGAAAGAAGGGGCACTCTGCTGGAGCTGTTATCAACAAGGGGGCACCATTTTCAGTTTTTGTACAGGACACTGGCTATGTAGAGCCAGCCTTGTGCATAATCCTGGACCTTACCCCTCACAGTCAGAGATATCATGATATTCACACATTTTTCAAAGACTTGATCTTATGAAGACAGAGTTACCAGTCACCCTGGATCTTCAGAGACATGCTGATCCAAGTGTGCCTTTGCCCCACTGCATTTCATACAGTTGTAGCTCAACGTGGCTTTTTCTTATCTAGAGAAAGTTAAATTTAAAGGCTCCCACATGCAATCAGGGCTGGATCTTCTGCTGTTGTGCCCTCCTCCCAACTTCAGTTGGTGGGCAGACTCCCCATGTCCACCCCTGAACTCTTACAGAGCACACATCTTCCTAATGGCCCACATAAGATAGTTCTTCTGCGCAGTGTGCCTCCTCCTAGATGGTCCTTCCTTGCAGCACATTTCCTCCTGACAACATTGAAAATGAAACCCTTTGTTCTCCTAGGTCTAGTGTCTGTTTTGTTACTTATCATCTGCAAATACTGGCCGTTTGTGAAACATGGTTACTAAGGGAGACTGCACATCTGAAACAAGCTATTCCAGATAGCTATACCGCTTATTCCTGCAGCTGTCCCATGAGAGTGGGTGGTGGTATAGCCCTTATAATCCCGTCTCTTTGTAACTGTAGGGAGATTTCAAAAAGTAGCTCAGCATATATTGAATCTCTGGTAGTTTGTCTCAGTTCTCCTGTTCTCCTGCATTGTCTTCTTCTCTATATGGCTCCACCCATATCTTTGGCTTCCTATGAGTTACAGCTAGTGATCTCTGATTTTAATTTGCTCTCAGGCTCTTTGCTAGTCTTTGGCGATTTCAGTATTCAAATGAAGAATCCTGATTCATCCATCAGAGTAGACTTTATGCCCTTCCTGTCAAATCTTAGCTTTGCCATTCTTTGTTGAAGGACTACCTAGAGGGCTGCTACTGCTGGGAAGAAATCTGCATTTATAAGTACTTATCTCCTGAGAAATTCCCTAAATCTTGGGGAAAAGGGAATTCTTTGGGTTAAAACTGATAAAATCTGTATATTTTAAAATTCAGTGTTTTATTAAGTCTGTTAAGGCATAGTACTACAAGCCAGCTTTCAATTAAATTAAAGTCAGTTAGGACTTAGTATTACAAACCAGCTTTCACTTAAATTAAAGCCAGATAGGTATATCTTAACAGAGAGAGTAGAATAGGGTAAATATTCTTTGAGTATTGTCAGACGGCTGCCTGGGTGAGAATGTTCACAGTCTTGGCAAGTGCATATGTCAATATGATTTGCAAGGGATAGTGGGCAATGCAGTCCATTCACACCCGACACAGCTGCTCACAATAATTTAGTTGTGCTCAAGTGTAAAGCCAATAAGATATTTATTTATGGGGTTATTTCTCCCAACACAGATATGCTTGGTAGCACACAAATCAGGTTACTTGCTTTCAGTGTTAAACTTGGAAAAACAAAATCAGGAAAACAACATTTGAACTGTCAGGCAATCAAAGCAAAAGAAATAAGACCTGGTTGGCAACAAACTGGTCTTTTCTGTAGGCTTTAGCTAATATTCTCTTAGCAATGTATCAAACAACAAACAAAAGCCACAAAGAAGAGAAAAACTGTTCTTTTTAGGTTAACTTCTTATATCTTCCCACATAGATTCAGAAGTGATTGTCTCAGAGCTCACAAGCAATTAGGTAAGGCTCAATTGCTAGCAGTTACCCAGCTGAAACCTCTTAGCTGGCTGGCTTTCTACTGCGTGGCTAGAAATCCTACTCAGGAGCTTTTCTGAGTAGATTAAAGAACAAGTTTGTATTTCTTTGTGATGGTTGCTGTACTTTATAACAGAAAATCACCAAAGGAGTTTAGACAGAGAGCAGTCCATGTAAACACATTCTTCATCTGCTATCATTCCCCCTTCTTCAACAAGCATGGGTTCAATATCATGGATTGGCACAGATGAATCTCCCAATGGAGCACTTTCAGGAGAATACTTGTTTCCCTGCTGTCTTTCAAGGTTATAGCTAGGGCATAGATCAGTGTTTATACCTGAGCTTCCATTGCTGTTAGAGTTCCTCTCTATATAGCCTGGCCAGTATGTAGTCCAGTTCTTATGTCCAGCCTTCCAATCCAGATCCCTGGACACTGGATCTCTCTTCACATACCTTCTGGCACGGGTCTTAGGGTCCCTTCCTCGTGCAGGCGTCTCCCTCACAGGTACCGTCTGGAGATTCTTAGCTCTGCAGCACCATTCCTCTGGCTTTCCCCAGTCCAATGGTGTATGCTGGCCCTTGGAATGCCTCCCAGTATACGTACTGCTCTGGACTCTTCTAGACCTCTCAAAGGCTTTTCTCCTCTTTCTTCCAAAGGGTTTCTTTCCCTCTCTGTCCGTCCGGTTTGGCTTCTGCTTCTGATGATCCTCCTGATGATGAAGATGATCAAGCTCAAGCTGATTCTCTGTAGAATAAACTCTACCTTTATTCTGCTTAAATGAGTGCTCCTCCCTAACACAGCGCAGCTGTGCTGAATCAGGCCCTGCCCTTTGAGATGAGTGCTTAGGGATTACCTCATAGCCCTCCTGATTGAACACACGTTTCCCCACTTCAGCTCCTCTAATGGCTGTTGGAAACCTGGTGCATTCTGGGACTGGTAGTCTTTTATGGGAAAATTCTGTTTTCTTATTTCTACCAGAACTGACAGGTTGTTTGTTCAGAGTCACTTCACCTTTTCTATAGCTCCTTCCTGAGCTATGATAAGCTTCCTTATCACATACCCCCCTGCTTAAGTTATTACGGACTGGTTTAACTGGTGAAACTTCTTCTCCACAGTCCGTAATACGGGAAAGGGCATCTGCATTCTTGTGTAACTTCCCAGCACGATGTTCCACTTGAAAATCAAATGCCTGTAAGGCCATGTACCAGCGTGTCAACCTGGCATTGTGGTTCTTCATTTGCTGCAACCACTTAAGTGGGGCATGGTCTGTGACCAACTGGAACTTTCTCCCTGTAAGGTAAAACCTTAACGCCTCCACTGACCACTTAATAGCTAAACATTCTTTTTCTATTGTGGAATACTTTTGTTCAGCCGGTGACAACTTCCTGCTCAGGTACATCACAGGATGCTCCTCCCCATCATGACACTGGGCTAGAACCGCTCCTAGCCCTACATCCGATGCATCTGTTTGAACCAGAAAGGGTTTCCTGAAGTCCACCCCTTTCAGTACCGGTCCTGTACACAATTTTCCTTTTAGGACTGAAAACGCTTTTTCAGCTTCAGGTGTCCACTTTAGCTGGTTTGGACAATTCTTCCGCAGCATATCCGTGAAAATTGCACTTTTCTCTGCAAATTGCGGTATAAATCTGCGTTAGTATCCAATAAGTCCTAAGAAACTTCTTAGTTGTTTCTTTGTTGTTGGAGGAGGAAAATTCCTGATGCTATCTACTTTACTCATTAGAGGTTTAATTTTTCCTCTTCCCACTAGGTGGCCCAGGTATTTTACCTCCCTATTTGCAAAGGCACACTTCTTCGGGTTTAAAGTGATTCCCGCTTGCTTCATGGAGCACAAGACTGCCCTGATCCTCTTCAGATGCTCCGCCCAGGTGTTACTATGGATTATGACATCATCCATATATGCAAAAGCATAATTTTGGTGGGGTCGAAGTACCTGATCCACTAACCTTTGGCAGGTATCCGCTGCTCCATGCAGTCCGAAAGGCATCCTCTTGAACTGGAAAAGGCCAACGGGGGTGCTGAACGCAGTCTTCGTCTTCGACTCCCTGGTGAGAGGGATTTGCCAATATCCTTTTGTCATATCAAGGGTGGTTAAGTATTGAGCCTGTCCCAGCTGGTCCAACAGCTCTTCAATTCTTGGCATTGGATATGCATCAAAAACTGATATTGCGTTTACCTGCCGGAAGTCAATACAAAATCTTAAAGATCCATCAGGCTTCGGCACCAGGACTATGGGGCTATTCCAGGGACTCTTTGACTCCTCTATTACTCCCATGTCCAACATCTCCTGGACTTGTGCCACTACTTCCTGTCTCTTGGCTTCAGGCAAGCGGTATGGCCTTTGACGAACTAAATTCCCAGGTGGAGTTATTATTTCATGGGCAACCAAATGTGTCTCCCCAGGTATGGGTGTCAACACATCTGGGAATTCTTTAAGCAATTTCCTAATTTCTTCCTGTTGTACCACTGTCAGGTCCTCCCCTATTTGGGGCTCTGATTTTTCTTTACAATCAGATACCTGGGGTCCCAAATCTTCCTCTTCATTCACCCCCCTCTCTCGGGCACAGGTGGCAGCTAGGCTTTTAACCCCTTTGACGTCAGTAGAACCAAAGCCTTTGGTTCCACGCTCAGAATTTTCCAGGGATGTGACCTCCTCCACAGGTGGAAAACCCAGCCTCTCACAGATCAATTGGGCAATTCTGTCTCCTGTCTTCACGTGATAATCATTCTGTCCAAAGTTAAATAACAGAACTTTAATATTGCCCCTGTAATCGGGATCAATTACTCCCGCACCCACATCGATGAAATATTTAAGGGCTAATCCGGACCTTGGGGCTACTCTCCCATAGCATCCAATAGGTATTTCCACTTGGAGACCGGTGTCAACCAGGGCTCTCCCTTGGCTAGGTACAGTCACATTTTCTATGCTGCACAGGTCAAACCCAGCAGCTTGAGGGGTTGCCCGCTTAGGAGCTTGGGCCTTCTCTGTGACCCTATGGTACTTTAGGACGAATGTCTGCTTTGGGGTAGCTTGGTCTTCTGGACGCTTAACCATCTTTTTAGCTGGGGTCTGAGGACTTCCAAATAAAGGCCCGGGAGCTATTACCATTAAACCTTCTCCCTCCTTCTTTCCTAGTCCTTCCACTAGACCCTGCTTAAATCTTGGCCAGTCTCTTCCTAGAACCAAATCAAAGGGTAGCCTAGGCACCACTGCTAACAGGACTTCCTCTTGTTCCCCCAGGTACTTAACCTTTAGCTTATAGGTGGGATATGATGTTGCAGCACCATGAATGCATCTGATGTGAACTTGGCTTTCAGGGGTTCTAGGCACAAATCCTTCTTGGGCCTCTATCCTCTTCCAAAGCCTTTTTGACATCATACTCTGGTCTGCCCCAGAGTCTAACAAAGCATTTGTGGTAATTCCTTGCACATCAACCATCAAAAGAAATCCTTCTTTGGGCTGTTTTAAATCCACACCCATTAAGTTAGTGTGTGTCTGGCATCTCTTTTCTAAATGTCCCCATTTTCCACACTTGAAACATTTCTTTCTACTCCACTGTGTCATCTGGTTTGATACAGTACATTCATTTTCAGAAACATTTTTAAATATTTTCTTTTCTGATACAGCACATCTTGCCTCAGCACCAATCTTCAGAGGGCCACCCATTCTATGGCAAGCCTGCGTGGCTTCCAAGAATCTCTCTGCTAGCATGGTTGCCTCTCCAAGATTTTGGCAATTTTGCTGTATAAGGAAAGTGTGCAAATCTTTAGGGACCGCAGACATAAATTGTTCAAGCATTATAATGTCTAATAACATTTCTACCGTCTTTTGCTCAGGCTCCAACCATTTTACAGCTAAACCTCTGATTCTCTGACTCAGAGCCCTGGGTGTTTCACCCACTCTCAATGTAGTAGCTCTAAACATTCGCCTATACTCTGAAATAGACAACCCTAGGCGATCTCTAATAGCAGCCTTTATATCCTTATAATTCAAAGCCTGGGCTGCTGGCATTGCTCTATAAGCTGCAAGCGCCTCTCCAGTTAATGAGGCTGCCAGCCTTACTGCCCACTGGGTCTCTGGCCATGCTAATGCTTGTGCCACTCTTTCAAAAGACTCTAGAAAATCATCAACATTATCATCTGGAGTTAGCTTCCCAAAACTAAATGCCCCAATCCCCTGATTGAGTCCCACACTGTCCATATGTGGTATACCAGTATTTACTGCTGGTCTTGCATCTGTTCCACTTTGGTTCTGCAGCTTAACTAGGGCTTGCACCAGATCAAGCACTGGCCTCTGCTGGTCCATTAAGGCTTTCATAGCAGTGTCCTGAGCCTGCTGTGCAAGCTCCTGTTGCCTGCTAAACTGGGCTGCCATCCACTGAGGTAGTTCCTTTGGATCCATCTTGATCCCTGCAAGAAACAAAGAAAAAAACAAAGTGCACCACCTTCCAAACAGATGTGTTTTTTTCTACTACTTTTTTTTTTTTCAATTACCCCTGTGCCTTACTCCTATCCACCACTAGACATGCCCAGGTACTTATTACCTTGTGTCAGTGATGAATCCAGCTCTGCACAGGGTCTTTTCCTCCTGGGACAGCTGCCTGGAACATCCACTTCTCCTCCAAAGTGCAGTTGAGGGAAAATCTTTTTTTACAGCTTTAAACTTGAACTTTAGTTGTAATCCTCAGCAAGTAAATCCCCTTTGTGCAAAAGCAATCCGAAAAACTACGCCATTTGTCAGACGGCTGCCTGGGTGAGAATGTTCACAGTCTTGGCAAGTGCATATGTCAATATGATTTGCAAGGGATTGTGGGCAATGCAGTCCATTCACACCCAACACAGCTGCTCACAATAATTTAGTTGTGCTCAAGTGTAAAGCCAATAAGATATTTATTTATGGGGTTATTTCTCCCAACACAGATATGCTTGGTAGCACACAAATCAGGTTACTTGCTTTCAGTGTTAAACTTGGAAAAAACAAAATCAGGAAAACAACATTTGAACTGTCAGGCAATCAAAGCAAAAGAAATAAGACCTGGTTGGCAACAAACTGGTCTTTTCTGTAGGCTTTAGCTAATATTCTCTTAGCAATGTATCAAACAACAAACAAAAGCCACAAAGAAGAGAAAAACTGTTCTTTTCAGGTTAACTTCTTATATCTTCCCACATAGATTCAGAAGTGATTCTCTCAGAGCTCACAAGCAATTAGGTAAGGCTCAATTGCTAGCAGTTACCCAGCTGAAACCCCTTAGCTGGCTGGCTTTCTACTGCGTGGCTAGAAATCCTACTCAGGAGCTTTTCTGAGTAGATTAAAGAACAAGTTTGTATTTCTTTGTGATGGTTGCTGTACTTTATAACAGAAAATCACCAAAGGAGTTTAGACAGAGAGCAGTCCATGTAAACACATTCTTCATCTGCTATCATTCCCCCCTTCTTCAACAAGCATGGGTTCAATATCATGGATTGGCACAGATGAATCTCCCAATGGAGCACTTTCAGGAGAATACTTGTTTCCCTGCTGTCTTTCAAGGTTATAGCTAGGGCATAGATCAGTGTTCATACCTGAGCTTCCATTGCTGTTAGAGTTCCTCTCTATATAGCCTGGCCAGTATGTAGTCCAGTTCTTATGTCCAGCCTTCCAATCCAGATCCCTGGACACTGGATCTCTCTTCACATACCTTCTGGCACGGGTCTTAGGGTCCCTTCCTCGTGCAGCCGTCTCCTTCACAGGTACCGTCTGGAGATTCTTAGCTCTGCAGCACCATTCCTCTGGCTTTCCCCAGTCCAATGGTGTATGCTGGCCCTTGGAATGCCTCCCAGTATACGTACTGCTCTGGACTCTTCTAGACCTCTCAAAGGCTTTTCTCCTCTTTCTTCCAAAGGGTTTCTTTCCCTTTCTGTCCATCCGGTTTGGCTTCTGCTTCTGATGATCCTCCTGATGATGAAGATGATCAAGCTCAAGCTGATTCTCTGTAGAATAAACTCTACCTTTATTCTGCTTAAATGAGTGCTCCTCCCTAACACAGCGCAGCTGTGCTGAATCAGGCCCTGCCCTTTGAAATGAGTGCTTAGGGATTACCTCATAGCCCTCCTGATTGAACACACGTTTCCCCACTTCAGCTCCTCTAATGGCTGTTGGAAACCTGGTGCATTCTGGGACTGGTAGTCTTTATGGGAAAATTCTGTTTTCTTATTTCTACCAGAACTGACAGGTTGTTTGTTCAGAGTCACTTCACCTTTTCTAGAGCTCCTTCCTGAGCTATGATAAGCTTCCTTATCACAGTATATAGAGAGAAATTGTTTCCTAGAGGCCTTTTACAAAGACGCCTTTCAGTTTGGAGGCAAGAGAACTGCAAAATTGTTTTAATTTGGTGTTAAAGCTAAGTGACAGATCAAGGGGGCAACTTGAAAGGCTCCCTCTATCAAACCAAGGGCAGTGTAAATCACCCAGGAAATTAAAAAATTGCCTTAGAACAGCGGTTCTCAACCAGTGGGTCGTGACCCCCATGGGGGTCACCACAGGATTTAGCGTGGGTCGCCTCGCCTCACCTCACTCCGCCATTAAAAAAAAAAAAGCACCCAAGTTGCTGCCGCTGCTGAGTCCACTTCTCAGCAGCGGCAAACTCACCGCCTCCCAGTCCCTTCTAATGCAGCTGTGGCTCTCTGCCTCTTAGGGAACCGCGGCTATGCCAGTAAAACCGTTGAGGAGCCTTCCTGTCTCTTGACGGGCTCCATGCAGCATTGTCCCGCCTCCAAAGGAAGTTGTTTACCACTTCCTTTGGAGACGGGACAATGGTGCACGGAGTCTGTCGAGAGACGGAAAGGCTCTGCAATGTTTTCACAGGTATAGCCGCAGTTCCCAAAGAGACGGGGAGCCGCGGCTGTAGAAGAACAGCAGGGCAGTAGCAGGCAGACAGGGAGAGGGGAGGAGGGGGCAGGGAACCTGACATGGAGGGATGGATGGATGGATGGAGGGAGGGAGGGATCTGACATGGACAGGGGGGCTGACATGGAGAGAGGGGGGGCTGACATGAATGGAGGGAGGGAGGTGAGGGCTGACATTGAGGGAGGGAGGGAGGGGGCTGACATTGATGGATGGAGGGAGGGGGCTGACATGGACAGAGGGGGGCTGACATGGATGGAGGGAGGGAGGGATGACATGTAGGGGGGCTGACATGGAGGGATGGAGGGAGGGAGGGAGGTCTGACATGGAGAGAGGGGGCTGACATGGATGGAGGGAAGGAGGGAGGTGAGGGCTGACATGGAGAGAGGAAGGGAAGGGTGACTGACATTGATGGATGGATGGAGGGAGGGAGGGAGGGGGATGACATGGACAGAGGGGGGCTGACATGGATGGATGGAGGGAGGGAGGGAGGGAGGGGGGCTGACATGGACAAAGGGAAGAGACAGGGGGACATACTGTACAGACAGGCAATAAATGTTGGGCAGAGGGGAGAGACAGTGCGGGTTAGGATTATAATGGGCAAATGGGGGGTGCTAGGACTGGCAATGGGTTGATTAGGGAAGGCTAGGCCTAGGAATGGACTGATCAAGGGGGGGTTGGGACTGGTAATGTGCTGATAGGGGGGTAGGACTGGTAATGGACTGATGGGCTAGCACTGGAAATGAGCTGATCGGGGAGGTTAGGACTGGAAATGGGCTGATGAGGGGGTAGGACTGGTAATGAGCTGATTAGGGGAGCCTAGCACTGGTAATGGGGTTGAGGAGGGACTAGCACTTGAAATGAGCTGATTAGGGGAGGCTAGGACTGGTAATGAGCTGATGGGGGGGGGTAGGACTGGTATTGGACTGATTAGGGGAGGCTAGCACTGGTAATGGGGTTGAGGGGGGACTAGCACTGGAAGTGAGCTGATTGGGGGGCTTCGACTGGGAATGGGCTGATTGTGGGGAGGGGAGGATAGAGCTGCTGGCCCTGGAAGAAAACTGGGGGCGAAGGCTACAAATGGGCTGATACGAGGGGATGGGAGAATGGAACTGGAAGAGAGTGGATCTGAGAGGGGCTGCCATGGTATTTGTACTAGAAGGGACTGGTCAGTGGGGAAGGAGGGGGACTGGAAGGGAATGGACACCAGTGGCAGTCATGGGAATGCAAGTTGACAATGGAAGGTACTGAGAGTGAGGACTGGAAAGGGGCTGATACTGGGGATGGTTACTGGGTCTGGAAATAGGCTGATGGAAAGAAGTGAAGAAAACGAAAGAAAAGATAAGAAATGGCAGATGGACCATAGACCACAGAAAGAGAGCTAAGAGAAGACAGGAAAGCAGAAGCCTCAGATCGGGACCAGCATGATCAGAGAATAAATTGTTAAGACAACAAGGTAGAAAAAATAATTTCATTTCATATTAGTCATTTGACTACAAAATCATCATAATTTTGAAATCAAATATTGTTACTTGTTATTGTAATTAATTATTGTGGTTTAAATAAGTAAATTTTATAAATAAAAACATATTGAAAAGGACTATAATATATTAATAATTCAACAAATGATTACAGCAACAATGCATTAACGGTAAAGGAAGAGAGACGCATTTGATTTTATCATTGGGGGTCACCACAAATTGACCAATGGTAAAAGGGGCAACGGTACAAAAAAGGTTGAGAACCACTGCCTTAGAAGCACAGATATAAATAGGTCGTCCCTCCCACTCACCCTAGCTCCCACTCACCCCGGGCATAATCCTTGATTTTTAGCCTCCTAAACTAGTTAAGAGGAAGGGGGTGATCTTACTCACTGTCAGATTAACTTATTATCTTCATCAGCAGGTTATTAGGCCTTTAGAGTAGATTAATTAAGTCCTTACAGCTCAACTTGAAGTGAACACTAAAAGTCCTTTATACTTATTAAATATAATTGTATTAGTTCAAGTATCCCTATTCCCCTAACAACTTTACATAACAACTTTAAATAGCTAAAAGAAATTTGTAAATCTAAGATGCAGACAGGAGTCCAGCAATGAGACGGGGGCTATCCCCGTCTTCTGCACTGAGTGTTACATGTATGATTTTCTACCTGTTGGTGAGGGGTCTTATTTGTGTTCTAGGTGCAAAGAGCTCTATGCTCTCAGGGAACAAGTCCAATCTCTGGAGGCTAGAGTAGCAGACTTGGAGCAACTGAGGTAGACAGAGAGGTATATAGATGAGACCTACAGGGAAGTATTAGAGAAGTCTCATCTCCAATCTGGCAGACTTTCTGCTGCCATGGAGGAAAGAGGTCACATGAATGGAGAGCATCACCTGGCCAGAATAAAAGACAGATGAAATGCTAAAAGAAATTAGGGAAACTTGCAAAGCTTACAACACAATAATAATGGGAGATTTCAATTACCCTAGTACTGACTGGGTCAATGATACATTAGACCATGCTAGGAATATGAAGTTTCTAGATGAAATAAATGACTGCTCATGGATCAGCTGATTCAGGAACCAACTCAAGGGAAAGCTATTTTAGATCTAGTTCTTGGTGGAACACAGGATTTAGTGTGAGAGATAATGGTGTTGGGGCTGCTTGGCAATAGCGATCCGTGCCCTGGATCCATGCCCTGTAGCCTGGATCAAGACAACGAAGCAAGACCTGATCCCTTTCATTTTAGATATAGTGAACCTGTCCTTACATCAAGGCTTCCTACCAAAAGAACTCAAATTCTCAGCAATTCACCCATTGCTCGAAAACAAAGCTCTAAACAACGTGCCTTTCTCCTACCGACCTATCGCTAGCATCCCCTTCCTGGCTAAAATCATTGAAAAAGTTGTCCAGCTCCAGCTACAGTACTTCATAGACACAACTGCACCACTTGATGAGCATCAGTACGGGCTTCGTCCTTTCCATGGTGTGGAAACACTCCTCATTTCCCTTTTTGACTCCCTGATCAGAGGTATGGACAACATCAAACAAGCCTTTATTTTGGTGTTCCTAGACATATCCTCCACTTTTGACTGTGTAAATCATGACATACTCATATCCAGACTCAGTCAAATAGGCATTATGGAAGTAACTTTCGATTGGTTTAAATCATATATCTCTGACCGCGCCCAATTTGTACAAATCAAAGAAGTTGCATCACCACCTTTCCCACAGGAACAGGGAATCCTGCAGGGCTCAGCACTGTTCGCCCTCCTTTTTAACCTGTACTTTCAACCGATATGCTCCATATTCAAAAGTCACAACATAAACTACAACATCTACACGGACGACATCATGTTGTTCACCCCACTGAACATATCAGACCCCAACTACGACAAACTAGCAGCATGCCTTTCTGAAGCAGAACTATGGCTTCGCTCTAAGAATATGTACATCAACCCCAAAAAGACAGAAGTACTATTCACCTCAAGAAACCCTAATTTCACCCCCCCATCAGTTATCAAATTTCAGAACTTCACCCTCCCAGTAAAGCAGGAGATAAAATACTTAGGCATCACCCTTGACAAGACTCTTAGTCTAACTTCGCACATAAAACAAAATACCAGAGCAATCTTCTTCAAACTCAGGACCTTACAGCATTTAAGACCACTTTTAGACAAGGACGACTTCAGGACCGTGGCCCAAGCTCTAATAACGCCTCATATGGACTACTGCAACGGAATTCTCGAAGGCATAACCAAAAAAAACTTAACACACTCCAAATGGCACAGAATGTTGCAGCCTGAATAATTGCAAAGGCCAGACTATCTGACCATATTTCTCCCATCCTCTACAACCTCCATTGGCTTCTGGTTGCCAGCAGGATCCAATATAAAACCATAGTGACTACCTTCAAATTAATCAACAAAATTGTACCCTCACATCTTTCTACCTTGATACATAGCCCCCCGGAAAACAGACTAAGAAGAAGAATGAACCTCACTACCATCTTAGTACCCAACGCAATCAGAAAATCAAAACAGATAACAAGTAAAAGTGCTTTTTCCTATGTTGCACCGATACAATGGAACAATCTTCCAGTTCAGCTTAGGGAGACTAAAGACCTCCAAGCTTTTCGAAAGGACCTGAAAACATACTTACTTACACAGTACTATTATAACCTAGACCATCCCATTGAAAAAAACACGCAGTCCCAGACTGACCACCCAACCTAACACCCTACCTATAAAACCTTAGCCTTACCCTACTTCAGCTAAGACAATAGATTTCTCACGTCTCGCACATATGTAGTATATACCTCTGTACCTTCTGGAGCCCCAGTGACTGAGCTGTAAATAGTTGCTATGTTCAGCCACAGTTGTGTAAATAGCTCCATGTTCAACGAAGTCCAACTGTTTTTTGTAATGTTATAATGTTCAGAACATTCAATGTATGGTTCCTTATTGTTACTTTTGTTCAATGTAAACCATCCCTGATCTCTGGAAGGGGCGGTATATAAAAGTCTCAAAATAAATAAATAAATAAATAACATGATCACATTTGATTTAATAAATGGCGGGAGGATAGCAAGGAAATCCACTGCACTAGCATTTAATTTTCAAAAAGGAGACTATGATAAAATGAGGAAAATGGTTAAAAAAAACTACAAGGAGCACCTGCAAAGGTTAAGAGTCTACAGCAGGCCTGGGTGTTATTTAAATATACTGTCTTGGAAGCTCAGACAAGATATATTCCACACTTTAAGAAAGGTGGAAGGAAGACCAAATGATAGTCAGCATGGCTTAAAGGTGAAGTCAAAGAGGCTAAAGCTAAGAGAAAATCCTTAAGAAAATTTAAAAAAGCCAAATGATGAAAACAGAAAACAACATAAGTACTGGCTGGTTAAATGCAAAGCATTGATAAGACAGGCAAAGAGAGAGTTTGTAAAGAAGCTTGCCATGGAAGCAAAGTGCATAATAAAACCTTTTTCAAGTACATTTGTAGCAAAATACCTGTGAGAGAGCCAGTTGGACCATTAGATGACAGAGGGGTAAAAGGGGCACTAAGAGAGGACAAGACCATAGTGGAGAGACTGAATGAAAGTTTTGTTTCAGTTTTTACTAAAGAATATGTGGGAAACTTACCCATGCCAAAATGATATTCAAAGGTATTGTATCAGAGGAAATTAAACAAATCTTGATAAATTGGGAAGATGCATTACAGCTATTTGATAAACAAAAGAACAGAAAATCACCTGGACCGGATGGCATATATTCCAGGGTGCTGAAAAAACTGAAATATGAGACTGCAGACCTACTTTTAGTAATCTGTGAATTATCCTTAAAATCATTTGTAGTACCTGAAGACTGGAGTGCGGCCAATTTAAGGCCAATTGTTAAAAAGTGCTCCAGGGGTGATCCAGGAAACTACAGACTGGTAAGCTTGACATCTGTACTGGCAAAATGGTAGAAACATTATAAAGAGCAAAATTACTTAACATGTGGATAGTCATGACTTAATGGCAGGAAGCCAACATGGATTTAGTCAAGGAAAGTCTTGTCTCACTAATCAGTTTTTTTTTTTGAAGGTGTGAATAAACAAGTAGATAAAGGTGAGCCAGTTGATATAATGTATTCTGGATTTTCAGAAAGCCTTTGACAAGGTCCCTCATGAGACTTTTTGTGGAAATTTAAAAAATCATGGGATAAGAGTGTATTATTTTGGTTTAGAAACTGGTTAAAAGATAGAAAACAAAGAGTAGGGCTAAATGAACAATTTTATTAATGGAGAAAAGTGAATAGCGGAGTACCCCAGGGATCTGTGCTGGGCTCACTGCTTTTTAACATATTCATAAATGACCTGGAAATTAGAATAATGAGTTAGGTGATCAACTTTGCAGATGAAAAATTGAGAGACTGGGCATCCAAATGGCAGATGAAATTTAATGTGGACAAGTGGAAAGTTATGCACTTAGGGAAGAACAACCCAAACTACAGTTACACAATACAAGGTTCCACATTAGGAATCAGCACTCAGGGAAAGGATCTGGGCGTCATCGTAGATAATAAATTAAAACCCTCTTCCCAGTATGTAGCCACAGCAAAGAAAGCAAATAGAATGCTAAGAATCATAAGGAAAGGAATAGAAAATAAAACTAAGGATATTATAGTGCCTCTGTATCGCTCCATGGTGCAACCGCACCTTGAATATTGTGTATAATTCTGGTCACCATATCTTAACAAGGATATAGCAGAATTGGAACAGGTACAGAGAAGAGCGACGAAAATGGTAAAAGGGATGGAAGGATATCATATAAGGAAAGGCTTAAAAGGTTAGGGATCTTCAACTTGTAAAAGAGAAGGCTGAGGGGAGATATGATAGAGGTCTATAAAACAAGGAATGGATTGGAGCAGGTAAACGTAGATCGGTTGTTTACTCCTTCAAAAAGAAGAAAGACTAGGGGACACGCTACAGTGTGGCACATTTATGACTAATCAGAGAAAATATGTTTTTCTTTCAGTGTGGAATTCATTACCAGAGGATGTAGTAAAAACTGTAAGTATATGTGGGAATAAAACAGGTTTGGACGAGTTCCTGGAAGAAAAATCCATAAACCATATTAAAGAGGACTGGTGAAATCCACTGCTTACCCCTGGGACAAGCAACATGGAATGTCTATACCTTTGGGAACTCGACAAGTACTTGAGATCTGGATTGGCCACTGTTGGTAAGAGGATACTGGGCTTGATGGATCCTTGGTCTGACCCAGTATAGCATATCTTATGTTCTTACGTTTCTATCAAACCTACTTACTCAGCCGGCCACTGTCTTGATATGGCACTGTTTAGGGATTATGACCTTCCAGCTAGTTCTCTTTGTATAGTTCCTCATTCTTGAACCAATCATTTCTTGGTGCATTTCAGACTGGGGTTACCCTCCCCAAAGAAGTCAGGCCAAGTTCCATCATCACATCAGGAAAATCAAGTAAATTGATATCAATAAATTTGTTGCTGATTTTCTTGATCTCTCTTCTGATTTTCTCATTAGAACAAAAAGTACTCTCTTGGAATTCTTTATTAACCGCAACCCTTGACTTACATGCCCCTCTTAAAAATGTCAAAGAAAAATTGTTTTTAATGCCTGGTTCTTGCATGATTTAAGGGAATATAGGTAAAAAAATCAACGTGCTGAATATAAATGGAGAAAATTTCCCTTGTGCTGACAATAGAGCTTATAAACAGCTCATTCCATCTGTCAAATCCTCTTATTTTTCTTAACTTATTCATAACCAGAAGAACTTCTCAAAGCAATTGTTCTCCATCTTTAACCAATTGGCTCTTAAAGTTTCTCAAACCATTTTTCATTTCCATTGTTTCTTTTTTAGTAGCAAAGGTTCTGGCTTATCATGGTAAGCCAAATGCAGTAGTTAATCATTTTCCTCTGCTTCCTCTAGCCCCTTCAGAGCAGTCTCCAGATGAGCTACCAGCAAGCATTCATGTTGCTACATTCCTTCACATTTGCACCTTTATTAAAATTCCATCTCACCAACCTTCTCGGTTCTTTAAATCCTTCCAATTCCCTAGCTGATGTTATTCTCCCCAAGCTACTGAAGGACTGTTGAAGTTCGTTTGCTGCATTACTTTTGGAACTTTTGGATCCACCTGCACACTCCTTACCGCTCCCTCCGTTCCATCCACAAGAACCGCTTAACCCTTCCCTCCCCATCCCAGGCCCACCTAGAAACCACCCGTTCCTCTGCCTTTTACTTCTTCGGTCCCCGCCTATGGAACTCGCTCCCCACTGACGTTCGCTTGGAACCTTCATTTAAAACATTCAAGGCAAATCTGAAAACACACCTCTTCTGTCTAGCTTTTGGCCTCTCTCCTCCACCGCACCCCCCCTTTTCACCACCCCCGTGCTGTTGTTTCACATGCTACTGTGACTTGTATTCTAACCTTAACCTTTTACTCTTCTCTCCTCTTTCCTATCACACTATGGCGTTCCTTTCCTAACTTTCTAAGCAGCCTTTGCACATTGTAAACTGCCCAGACGCTATTGTGATGGGCGGTCTATTAAATTCTCAATAAACAATAAACAATAAACAACTGATGAACAGCAGTATTGCCTGTGGGAAGGTTCTGTCCTCCTTGAAATATTCTATGATCCGTCCTCTAATAAAGCAACACAACTTAGATCTGTTCTTGCTGTGTAAATACTGTCCTATATCGAACCTCCCTTTTCCTGCCAAACTTCTAGAAAAAGTAGTTTTTGAGCAGATATGCAGGTTTGAGGAGGCAAATATTTCCTTCTACCCATAGCAGTCAGGGTTTTGCACGGAAACAACTTTTCTAGCCATGTTAAATGAGATTGCCACTCATCTAGATGGCCTTAGGGATGTTCTGATTATTCAGCTTGACATGAGCCTACATTTGATGTCATTGACTATACTCTCTTACTGGACCATCTAAGGGATTCTAGCATAACACATTGTTTTAAACTGGTTCTGATCATAACTCTCTAACCATACTTTTCAAGTCTCCATTGTAGACCAGGGCCGGCCCGTCCATTGAGCAAAAATGTTTTTTGCACAGGGCCCCGCGTTTCAGGGGGCCCTGCGCAATAAACATTCTTCATCCCAAGTTAAAAAAAAAAAAAACAGCTGCTTCTGCCGCGGCAGCATCAAGAGTGCTGCGGCAGCATCGAGTGCCGCCGCCGCCGTGGGTCCCCCCCCGGCAGAGCCTCCCTGCATCGTAGCCTATCGTCGAATCCACGAACGCGGGCTTCTTTCAGAGCCACGAGAGTTTCCTTTCTCGCGGCTCTGTTAATTCCGCCGGGGAAATCCCATCAGCCCCGGCGGGATTAACAGAGCCGCGAGAAAGGAAACCCTCGCGGCTCTGAAAGAAGCCCGCGTTCGGGGATTCGACGATAGGCTACGATGCAGGGAGGATCTGCCGGGGGGGGGGGGGGCCCCGCGGCGGCACGCTTGGTGCTGCCGGGGCAGAAGCAGCGGGGTTTTTTTTAAATTTGGGATGATAGGGGGGAAGGGGGTTTAGGACTGGTAATGGGCTATGGGGGGGGGAGGCTAAGACTGGAAGTGGGCTGATAGGGGAGGGTTAGGACTAGTAATGGGCCATGGGGGGGGGGTGCTAAGACTGGAAGTGGGCTGATGGGGGGGGGTTAGGACTGGTAATGGGCTATGGGGGGGGGGGTCTGACTGGAAATGGGCTGATGGGGGGGTTAGGACTGGTAATTGGCTATGGGGGGGGCTAAGACTGGAAATGGGCTGATGGGGAGGTTTAGGACTGGTAATGGGTTATGGGGGGGTGCTAAGACTGGAAGTGGGCTGAAGGGGGGGGGGTTAGGACTGGTAATGGGCTATGGGGGGGTCTGACTGGAAATGGGCTGATGGGGGGGTTAGGACTGGTAATTGGCTATGGGGGGGGGCTAAGACTGGAAATGGGCTGATGGGGAGGTTTAGGACTGGTAATGGGTTATGGGGGGTGTGCTAAGACTGGAAGTGGGCTGATGGGGGGTAGGAATAGGAATGTGCGATGGGGGGGGGACTAAGACTGGAAATGGGCTGAGGGGAGGGTTAGGACTGGTAATTGGCTATGGGGGGCTAGGACTGGTAATGGGCTTATGGGGAGGTTTAGGACTGGTAATGGGTTATCGGGCGGGCTAAGAATGGAATTGGGCTGATGGGGAGGTTTAGGACTGGTAATGGGTTATTGGGGGGGGCTAAGACTGGAAATGGGCTGATGGGGGGTTAGGACTGGTAATGGCTATGGGAGGGGTTAGGACTGGTAATGGGCTGATAGGGGATTAGGACTGGTAATGGGCTATGGGGGGCTAAGACTGGAAATAGGCTGATGGGGGGGCTAGGCCTGGAAATAGGGTGATGGGGGGGTTAGGACTAGTAATGGGCTATGGGGGGCTAGGACTGGAAATGGGCTGATGGGGGGTTAGGACTGGTAATGGGCTGGGGGGGCTAAGACTGTTAATGGGCTGGGGGGTTGCTAGGACTGGAAATGGGCTGAGTGGAAGTAGGGCTTGAACTGCAAATAGCTGATGGGGACGGGGGCTTGGAATGGAAATGGGTTGTGAGGGGGAGGGAGCTAGGACTGGAAATGGGTGAGTGGGGGGGGGCTAGGACAGGAAATGGGCTGATGGAGGGGCTAGAATAGGACTGGAAATTGGCTGTTGGGGGGGTGCTAAGATTGGAAATGGGCTGTGGTGGGGGTTTGGATTGAAATGGACTCATGAAGGGGCTAGAACTGGAAGTAGGCTCATGGGGGGCTTGGATTGGAAATGGGCTGAGTGGAGGGGAGCTAGGATTTGACATGGGCTGATGGGCTCATGGGGGGCTGGGATTGGAAATGAGCTGATGGAGGGACTCGGATGGGACTGGAAATAGATGGGGGAGCTAGGACTGGAAATAGGCTGATGGTGGGTCTAGAATAGGACTGGAAATGGGCTTATGGGGGGCTAGGACTGGAAGTGGGCTGATGCGGGGACTAGAAGGGAGCGGATGCTGGGTGGGACTGGAACTAGAATGGAGCTGATGTTGGGGGAGGATTAGAATGGGATGGAGCTGGGAGAGTGAAATGGAGAGGGAAAAAATATTTTGTGTGGGAGGGAAGACAAATCTACAATTGGCCGGATATTGGGAGAGTAAGTGGGGATTGAGAATGGAGGGGTAAAATTTGAGTAGATGAAATAGGAATGAGGAAAGAGCAAAAGGAGAAAGATTAGTATGTTAAAGCAGATGTAGAGAGAGAATGGAAAAAAACTAGAAGAGAGAAGAAAAGACAAATGGACAGCAGACGATGGAGAGTTAGCGGAAGACACAAAGAAACCAGAAGAAAGTGACTGGAGCAATTGCAGCTGAAAAATATGCACAAAAGGTAGAAAAATATCTCTTTATTTTGAATTAATTAATTAATTAATTAATTAATTTATTTATTTATTTAACATTTCTTCTATACCGCGCAATTAAAATCAGCGCGGTGTACATCGAACAAAAATACTGCAATGTACAGAAACAACATTGAGTTTACAAAGAACAGGGAATTGAACATGGGATCGAAACCGGGGAAACTAAATACATGTTAACTCAAAACTATGTACAATACTCTAATATAAATGGGTGTTGCATTGATTTTGTGAAGATGAAGATTAGTGGTTGGTTGGGCTTGAGTGGGGACTACCTATTATCTGTGGTATTGACGTGCAGGGGCGGCTGGGGTATGAGGGAAGCTTGCTGGTTGTGCTTCTATCACTGACGTTTCTGGGTAACATTTGTGAACAGGTGGAGTTTTAAGGCTTTTCTGAATAGGATGAGGCTTTAATACCACGGATTTCATGGGGGAGTGCATTCCAGTTTAAAGGGGCGAATATGGAGAAGGCTCTGTTGGAGGTAGCCTTTGTGCATGTAGTTATTAGCTTGGGGACTACTAATGTGTTCAGTGCAGTAGACCTTCTGTTCTATTTTCCAGGGTACCATGGACTAGCTTGCTGATTGGCGTAGGGGGGTAGTTATTTAGGGCTTTGAAGGTGAGGACCAATGACTTGTATTGGAGCCTGGCATGTAAAGGTAGCCAATGCAAATCCTTCATGATGGGCGTTATGTGGTCAGATCTTGACGATCCAGAGAGGACTCTTGCGGCTGCATTCAAAGCTAGACGGAGCGGGTTTAAAGTCGATTGTGGGAGGCCATGGAGGATGATGTTCGCGAAATCAAAATGTGGAAGGACTAATGCCTGGAAGGTTGTTCGGTAGTCTGTGAAGTCCAGTAGGTGTCGGAGGTGACGTAGAGTTCTGATCTTATGGTATATTGCCTTTGTGTAATTGGAATATGTCAGCTCTGGGAAATGTGCATCATTAACGTCTGCGCTTTGTTTAGTACAAGAACAAATTAATGTATAGTTTTATTTCTACAGTGTTGTACATTCCAAGTTTGGCTTTTGGGATTCCCAGTTTAATTATTGTCTTCCTGTTTCTAAATTGTGATTCCTTGTTTGGTGATGGTCTATGTTCTGCATGTGTAACTGAGCTGAGGTATTCTGTTTATGGAATTCCTATTTGACATTGCCACTTGTTCTCTTTCCCCAGTAGGTCATGTATTGTTGTTCTCTGAAATGTATTGGTTTAATATTTGCAGCGTTTCCTTTTGATAGTTAGGGTATGGTGCTTTATGAGTCCTGGTAGTGCTGTTAGGATACGGCGGGTTTGCTATGGGTTCTAAATGGGCAGTGTTGTAGTAGTTCCTAATGTGTCTGGCGGTTGGCACTGGATTATAGTAATGTAGAAGTCTTTTAGTCTTTCTTTATTCATACACTCATTAAGAGGCATGTTTACTAAAAGTTAGTGTATGGTAACATTATGCAAATATTTATGCAAATGAGGCCCCTTATGCAAATGAGTCTCCGCACATGGCCCCGCACCCCCCTTGGGCCGCCCCTGTCGTAGACTCACTGTCCACAACCCACCCTCAGTCTTTTGGTGTCCCACAGGGGTCCATATTAGCCCCTACTTTCTTTATTCTCTGGACCTTCTCATTCAAGACACATCGCTAATAACAATGGTCCAAAAATAGAGGATATACAAATTCACTCAACAAAAATAGGAATACCTGTATCCTCCAAAAGTAATTCTCAAAGATTACAGAGATTCAAATCAACAAGTCTTTTTAAATTCAAAATTAAAGAGAGGAAAAAGACCTAAGACTTCTAGCATAGACACAAAAAGGCGTGTCACTCATCTCACATCACAGGTAAAAAAACCCCTCTTCATTCAAGAACTCATGCCCTTGATTCTTCTTAACAAGAAGAAACAGTTGTGGACAGTTTTGGAGATAAAAGGAGCAAAAGTAAGTTGATTATCGATCAGAACACCTAACAACTGAATTGAGTTTTTTATTGAAATGGGAAGAGATGAGATACAGGGCTGGAAAGGAAATGGTGTCTAGTTGTAAGAGATTCATAGTACATTGGATTTTTTGGGAGTTAGCACCATTTTGTGGGTTTGAAGCCAGGCTGCTATTGAATTGAGTTTAGATTCAATTTTTTTCTGAAATGGGAAATCCCAGTTATCATGGGCTATTACCAGATGGATAAAGAATCAAGGCCATGAAGCCATATCTTGACAAAAAAGTTCTTCATTCTGTTGTGATTAACAGATTGGACTACAGTAATTCTTTGTTAGTCAGTACGTCTCAACTTCAATTAAAGATACTCTAATTTATTCAGCATATCGCTGTCAAGCTTATCTATAACACTAAAAGATTTTATCATTTCACTCCGCTGTTATATGAACAACACTGGCTCCCTATTTTTTTTTCAGATTAGATATAACATTTTATTATTGACTCATCGTGCTCTCTATACTGGTCTTCCTGTTTCCCTCTACTCCCATCTTATTCCTTACTGTTCAGCTTGCACCTTACTGGCCTCTGGTGAAAATTTACTGGTGGTGCCCACAAAGTCCAAATTGCGTCTTGAGACCTATAGATCAATAGCTTTTTGTTACCTTGCACCTCACTTGTGGAGTTCACTCTCATCAGAGCTGCATCTAGAACCTTCCTATAAAAAAATTCAAGGCAGGTCTGAATACCTGGACTTTTGAAGGAGCTTTCCATTAGAAATATCCTCCATCTTTTCTAATAATTCTTCTCAGATACTTGGTGTTCCTATCCCTCATCTTTTTTTCCTTTAGTTCCTCAGGTGTTTGTTATGTCTTTCAGACTGGAAGAATTGTTGTGCTACTGCTTTCCCATCCTTTCATTCTTTTCCCTTCACTTGTCTTATCGTCTTTAGTTTTTGGTTTATTTTGTCCCAGTGCTTTGCTTAATGGTTCTGTAAACTGCAATGATGTATATTCCATTAGCAGTATACCAAATCTTGTGAAATAAATAAATAAATAGAAATATGAGTCTGCAATACACTAAGACTCAGTCTGTCCCGGATAAGAAAGGGACAGCAGGCGACCCCCTTGTTAGGACATGTTTGTGACATATCACCCTGACTATGAGACCAGTTGCTCTTGGAATGCTGGGTATTTCCAGATATTCTCTCAGGTCCTGGCACAGGCTATGAACTCACCCAGGTCAATCTAAATAGGCTGATCCAGTTCTAATCTTGCTCCACTGTATTAACAAAGTTGTATTTCCGAGTTTCCTAGGAAAAGGAGGACTGCACCCGCATGCACACAATGGGGAAAATCCAGACCTGCATCACCCTATTCAGGGTGAGGTGGCAACCCTTCCTGGGCACCCTAAATATAAGAAAGAAAAGGGATCGGACTCCCTAAGAGTTAAAGAATGGTTCCTTTTCGTCCCTCTAGTCCAGTCCCGGAACCATAGAGTTGTCAATCCCATCCAGCAGCTTTGGAGACTGAATGACATCACTTTAGCACCTCTGGTATAACTAGGCAAGGACCGCCCACTATCCTCAGTAATTCAGTCTCCAAGCAGCTGTGGGGTGTCTGAGCCTAGGGTGGCTCAGGGCAGTTCAGCAGAGCTTAGAGGGTTTTTTGGGTTCTCTTTTCTTTTGGGGAATTCAATTTGATTGTTTCTTTATTTTTTTAGTGGGCTCAGCTGTGAAGAAGATTCCCTTCTGGTTCCAGTCTTGAGTTCCTTCCCCCTCCCCCCCCCCTCCTGGTTTGCTTCCCTGCTGTGTGCAGGGGACACCTGTGAAGGGGGCTTACCTCCCTGCTGCCAGAACCCGCTACAAAGGGTGAGGAGCAGGTAGCAGGTTTGGCAGGTATCTCCTGGGCGGTCAGCACTGCTGGCTGCCTCCTGACAGAGGAGAGTGTCTCTCAGAGCAATAAGGAGCTGCTGCAGAGAAGTCACTGCCTGTCAGTACACTTGGGGTGAGTGAGAAACCGCACTTTTGTGGCTTTCTTTGCTTTTTTCTTCTTTATTTCTTTGTTTTCTGGTTTTCTGGGGTGTTTTTCTATTAGTTTGTTGTTCTTCCAGCTTGGGTGAGCTGTTTTTTTCTCGGGTGTTTTTGGCGGGAATCGCTGACGGCGGCCATCTTGAAAAATCGCGTTTATTTTTCCTTTTCTTTCTTCTCCTTCATTTTGATGTTTTTTGGTGGCCTACAAGCTTCGTTTTGGCTGGCAAACCTTTTTAAAGTGGTTGCCTGCATGGCTGGGTCCTGCAGGACTCTTTAGTTGAAAAAAAAAAAAAAGGTTTTTTATATTAACGGAGCTTCTCTGGCACACTGCAGAACAGTGATTCCTCTCTATTTCTGTGCAGCACCTGGGACAGGAGCCCTTTGAAGGGGCAGCGGGTGCTAGCCTTATCTGCTACTATTGGCTATGCCTTCAAAGTCACGGTGTATACTTTGTGGCTTGAAGCGCAGCTCCCTGCTGGAGTCTGGTGTGTGCTCAGGGTGTCCCTTGCTCTCTGGGCAAATGGACTCTGATCCGGATCCGCTGTTAGATCTGCGGGAGGTGCAGGAGCCACCTTCTCTGGCGCAGGAGGAGCCGGTGGCAGGTCCCTCCTCTGCGGGGGGTTCCGAGGTTCCTGGCGGTCAGGGGCTCAGGGCTGCTGCTGCAGGGCTTCCCTCAGAGTTTTTTGCCCTGATGCAGCAGGCCTTTGCGTTGCTCCAGCCGGCAGTTCCGCCCTCGGCGCAAGACTCTAGGGGTCTTAAGAGAGCTGGGTCCCTCGCAGGAGTATCCGAGGGCGCCCCGGTGGCGAAGTTGGGTAGAACTATGGGGGCGGAGGGGTCGGCTTCCCTTCTCGGGGATGGTGATTTGTCCCCTTTGGAGGGGGCCCTCGACGGCTTGTCGGAGGACGAGCTGGAGGACGGTGAGTTACCGGACTCTGAGCAGCAGAGTAGAGTGGTCAGGATTTTCCGACGGGAGGAGCTTCCGGCCTTGATAGCAGAGACCCTCAAGGCCTTGAATGTTCAGACGGGAGAGCCGGATTCCGAGGAGGCCTTGGAGGATCCGGTCTTGAAAGCGGTTCGTTCGTCCCACCAAGTTTTTCCTTTGCATCGGGTATTTAGGGCTATGATTCAGGAGGAGTGGGATGTTCCGGATTCAGCCCTTCGGGTTTCTCGGGCCTTGTCTCGCCTGTATCTGCTTGCTCAGAGTGATAGAGAGTTGTTTCGCTGCCCGAAGGTGGATGCGGCCGTCTCGGCAGTTACTAAAAAGACTACCATTCCCGTGGATGGCGCGGCGGCCTTGAGGGATGTTCAGGACAGGCGCTTGGAGTCGGTCCTGAAGCAAGTCTTTGAAGTTTGCGCCCTTTCCATGCAGGCTTCGATAGGGGGGGCCTGGGTGGCTCGGGGCTGTTTGCGGTGGTCCCAGCGTTTGCGGGGGGATCGCCCTGAGGGTGGTCTGGAGGAGGCTGCCCGTTTGGAGTCTGGGACGGCGTACCTCGCGGACATCCATTACGATCTTATCTGAGGTTTGGCGAAGGGCATGGCCTCGGTGGTGGCGGCGCGGTGCTGTCTCTGGCTGCGAAATTGGGCGGCCGACAGTTCGTCTAAGGCTCGTCTTAGTAAGTTGCCGTTTCGCGGTAAGCTGTTGTTCGGCGAGGACTTGGAGAAGTTGGTGAAGGATTTAGGTGAGTCCAAAGGTGAACGTTTGCCGGAGGATAAGCCGAAGCAGCCGCGCATGGCGTCGGGCTTTCGGGGGTCGGCGAAAGAATTTCGTCGCTCTCGGCCTTTTCGAGGGAGCTCTTCTCAGCGGGGTAGGTACCCTGTCCGCGGTCAGGCATTTCGGAGTTTCCGGGGCGCGGGACGCGGTTTAGTTCCTTTCCAGTCCTCGACGCCGAAGAAGTAATGAGATGAGGCGGACTCGGGCTGCGGTGGTTCCCGTGGGAGGTCGGTTGTGGGAATTTTACGCGGCTTGGGTCCGTCTTACGTCGGATCGGTGGGTCCTGGAGGTCATTCGCGAGGGTTACGCGTTGGAGTTTCACAAGCCCGTGCGCGATTCCTTTGTTCGTTCTCCTTGCGCGGCGCCGGCCAAGATGCGTGCGGTTTCCGAGACACTTCAGCGGCTGGTGCAGCTGGGGGCGGTAGTTCCCGTTCCCGAGGCTCAGTGCGGGTCCGGTCGATACTCGATTTATTTCGTGGTGCCAAAAAAGGAGGGCACCTTTCGGCCCATTTTGGATTTGAAGCGGGTCAATCGTTGTCTCCGCGTGTCTCACTTTCGGATGGAGACCCTGCGCTCTGTGATAGTGGCGGTCCGCGCAGGGGAGTTTCTTACCTCTCTGGATCTGACGGAGGCGTACCTGCATATTCCCATTCGTCCGTAGCACCAAAGATATCTCCGGTTTGCTCTTCCTATGGGGCATTTCCAGTTTCAGGCGTTGCCTTTTGGCCTGGCGACGGCTCCGCACACCTTCACCAAGGTCATGGTGGTGGTGGCAGCGGCTCTTCGCAAAGAGGGGGTGCTTGTCCATCCGTACCTGGACGACTGGTTGATACGGGCCAAGTCCCGGGAAGAAAGCGCGCTGGCCACAGCCCGAGTGGTGGAGTTGTTGGAAAGTCTGGGCTGGGTGGTCAACCTAGCGAAGAGCAACTTGGTTCCGTCGCAGTCCCTGGAATTTTTAGGGGCCCGTTTCGAAACTCGGAAAGTGATGGTGTTCCTTCCAGATCAGCAGGTTCAGCGTCTCCGCGGGTTAGTTCAGAATTTTTTGTCCACCCCGGCTCCGACAGCGTGGCGATATCTGCAGTTGTTAGACATGATGGCGGCCGC
Organism: Ichthyophis bannanicus; assembly: GCA_033557465.1. Taxonomy (NCBI): domain Eukaryota; kingdom Metazoa; phylum Chordata; class Amphibia; order Gymnophiona; family Ichthyophiidae; genus Ichthyophis; species Ichthyophis bannanicus. Next base: position 666,593,685 of record CM066033.1, read on the forward strand.
GATAGAGCTTGTGCCGTGGGCCCGGGCCCATATGAGGCCCTTGCAAGCGATGTTGCTTCGTCGGTGGTCCCCTCAACGGGACGAATTGTCGCGACGGTTGGTCTGTCCTCTGGAAGTACAGCAGGCACTTCTGTGGTGGTTGCATCCAGGCAGTCTCTCCGCGGGCATGCCGCTGGAGCCGCCGGCGTGGAGACTCCTTACAACGGATGCGAGCCTCTTGGGCTGGGGGGCTCATTGTGACGGCCGGTTTGCCCAGGGGGGCTGTTCGTCGGAGGAGAGGACATGGTCCATCAACCGCTTGGAGATGCGAGCGGTTTTCTTTGCGCTGCGGGAGTTTCAGGGGACTCTGAGTCAGCAGGCGGTGCGAGTGCTGTCCGACAATGCGTCAACAGTGGCGTACATCAATCGTCAAGGCAGCACGGGCAGTGCTGCCCTGGAGGCCGAGGCGGCCCAGCTGTTAGAGTGGGCCGAGGGCCATCTCCGGGCTCTGTCGGCTCAGCATGTCGCAGGCGTAGACAATGTCGAGGCGGACTTTCTCAGTCGCCGGAGGCTGGATCCGGGAGAGTGGCGGCTGCATCCGAGCGTCTTCGAGCTGTTAGTCCGGCGCTAGGGCCTCCTGTGGATGGATCTTATGGCAACCTTCGAGTTGGCTCAGGTACCGCGGTTCTTCAGCCGGCGTCGGGAGCGAATGTCAGAAGATCTTGACGCGTTGGCGCAGCAGTGGCCGTCGGCAGGTCTTCTTTATGTGTTTCCGCCTTGGGCCCTGATAGGTCGAGTAGTGCAGCGCATCGAGCGGCACCGCGGTCTGGTGATTTTGATAGCCCCCGACTGGCCGCGACGGCCTTGGTATGCGGACGTAGTGCGGTTGCTCGTGGACAGCCCGTGGCGTCTTCCGTGTCGGCCGGACCTGTTGCTGCAGGGTCCGTTGCGTATGCCTCAGGTGAGTCGGTTCTCTCTTACGGCTTGGCTCTTGAGAGGGCTAGGCTGAGGGCTTGGGGATACTCGCCCGTGGTTATTTCCACCATGCTGCAGGCGCGTCGGCGTTCCACCTCCTTAGCGTACATTCGAGTCTGGCGCATATTTGAGTCTTGGTGTGCGGGACGTCGCATTCGGCCCTTGGAGGCGTCTGTGCCTCACATCCTGGAGTTCTTGCAGGATGGAGTAGATAAAGGTTAGCGGCTAGTTCCCTCAGGGTGCAGTTGGCGGCCATTTCCTGCTATCGGGGTAAGGTTCGTGGCCGATCCTTGGGGTCCCTGGAGGACGTTCGCAGATTTTTTACGAGCGGTCTTGCTTATTCGGCCTCCTGTGCGTGCCTCGGTCCCGGCGTGGGATTTGAATTTGGTGTTGGAGGCGTTGGTTAGGGCGCCGTTTGAGCCTTTGGGGGAGGCTTCCCTTAAGGATCTTACCTTGAAAACGGTGTTTTTGGTGGCGATTTGCTCGGCGCGTCGCATTTCCGAGTTGCAGGCCTTATCTTGTAGGGAGCCATATCTGTCTTTCTTTCCGCAGAAGGTCGTACTACGTACCGTGCCGGCTTTTCTGCCTAAGGTGGTTTCGGCCTTTCATGTTAATCAGGGAGTTACCCTTCCCGGATTCTCGGCGCAACAGAATAAGGATTCTGGGGGTCGGCTGCGTTTATTGGATGTGCGGCGCGTTCTGTGGAAATACCTTGCCAGGACAGAACCTTTCTGAAAATCTGATCGGTTGTTTGTCGCCTTCGGGGGGCCGCACAAGGGGGAAGCGGCGGCGAAGGCTTCGATTTCCCGTTGGCTGAAGTCGGCTATTGCGTCAGCTTATGTTTTGAAGGGTCGAGTTATCCCGGACGGGCTCCGGGCGCATTCCACGCGGGTGCAAGCGGCGTCTTGAGCGGAAGTCAGTCTGGTTCCCGTGGGGGACATTTGCAGAGCGGCGACCTGGTCGTCGTTGCATTCTTTTGTGAAGCATTATCGATTGGATGTGCAGGCAGCGGGGGATAGTGGCTTCGGGTCCGCGGTTCTTCAGGCTGGGCTCACTTTTCCCTCCCGGTGACTGCACTGCTCTGTTACATCCTCTATGGTTCCGGGACTGGACTAGAGGGACGAAAAGGAAGAGTAAATTAGACTTACCTGCTAATTGTTGTTCCTTACGGAACTCTAGTCCAATCCCGGAGCCCTCCCTGGATATCGTCAGCTCGTTAGCCTGTGCTGGGGGTTCGTTGTGTTTCAAGCATGTCAGTGAAAAAAAAAAAAAAATGAACCGAACGACCTCTAAGGTGCTAAGCGGACGGTAGGGTAAGAAATCCCGACCGGGTTTAGCAAAGTGGAAGGGTACCGGTAAATAAGCCTTGTTGGGGCCTTTCCCTACTGAGCAGCTTGCCCTTCGGCTGTCGGCAGGGGCTCTCCCATGGGCATAGACTGGAGCCATGGGGGAGTCTTGGTCGTGGCTTGGCTGGAGGGTAATAGACCGTTTTGGTCCGTAGTTCCTGTGGGTTTCTATTTTTCCCTTACTGTCTTCTAATTTGTTTATTTGTTGCTCTGCTTAGCTGTGCTTTGTCAATAGGTACTGAGGATAGTGGGCGGTCCTTGCCTAGTTATACCAGAGGTGCTAAAGTGATGTCATTCAGTCTCCAAAGCTGCTGGATGGGATTGACAACTCTATGGTTCCGGGACTGGACTAGAGTTCCGTAAGGAACAACAATTAGCAGGTAAGTCTAATTTACTCTTTTCTGACATGAAGGTCAGTCACCACCTTTTTCTACCAGTCATAAAGGATGATTCACTTGCAATCAAAAGCCCGTTGGTCTGTTTCCACTGGTGAATAGAAAGCATCTTCCCCCAGCACCTCCCTCCCCCCCCCCCCACGGCTCTGTAGTGAGTTTACTACCCTGGGGAGTATTCATATTCTCAATCCCAATGAAGCCTCAACTCAGAGCCCCCTCAGATATGTGCAGCTGCTGCTCTGTAGCTTTGTTGAGATCCTGGCAGGGCTTCAGGCACCTGTTGGGTTTCTCTTCGGTTAATTGGTTTCTGGCTGGAGCCAAAGGGTTAGGCAGAGCTGCTTGGGATGCCTGGAGAAAGAAGGAAATGGAGCCCAGTATTCCTAAGGTGGGATGGGACTAGGAAAGGCAGAAAAAGAGCAACATAAACATAGAAACATGATGGCAGAAAAAGACCATATGGCCTATCTAGTCGGCCCGTCCATATCAACTACAACAGTCCTCTTTTTCCCTTTAGAGATCCTCTGTGTTTCTCCCATGCTTTTTTGAATTCAGATACTGTCCTCGTGTCTACCATCTCCACTGGGAGACTATTCCATGCAGCTACCACTGTTTCCATAAAGAAATATTTCCCCATATTACTCCTGAGTCTATCCCCTTTCACTCTCATGCTATGTCCCCTCATAGCAGAGCTTGCCTTCCATTGAAAGAGACCCTCCTGTGCATTTATACCACAGAGGTATTTAAATGTCTTTATCATATCGCCCCTATCCTGCCTTTCCTCTAAGGTGTACATATTAAGATCTTTAAGTCTGTCTTCATATGCTTCATAACAAAGACCATTAACCATTTTAGTAGCCACCCTCTGCACCGTCTCCAACCTGCTTATATCCTTTTGAAGGTGTGGTCTCCAGAATTGCACACAATACTCCAAATGAGGTCGCACCAAAGACTTATATAGAGGCACTATCACCTTCTATTTTTCTGCTAGCCATTCCTCTTCCTATATACCCAAACATCCTTCTGGCTTTCATAGTCACTTTTCTACCTGTTTAGCTACTTTAAGATGGTCAGACACAATTACGCCCAGGTCCCACTCTTCTTTTGTGGACAGAAGTACCTCACCCCCTACACTGTTCAACTCCTTTGGATTTTTGCAGCCCAAATGCATGACCCTGTATTTTTTAGCATTAAATTTCAGCTGCCAAATTCTAGACCATTCTTCAAGCTTAGCTAGATCTTTTCTCATGTTATCTACTCCTTCCTGGGGGCGGGGGGGTCATTCTGTCCTGCGAATAACTATTTGTCCCCCTGATGTCCCCATCCCTAACCTCCCTGTATGAACAGCGGGTTTGTACAGGGAGGCCCAGACGGGGGCGGGATGGGGCATTTTGAAGGCGGAGCGAGGGTGTGACATGGGTGGCCCTTAACCCTGGACATACAGGGCCAATTCTGAGGTTGGCCCTGTACATCCAGGGCCTTCAGGCTAGATGGGAGACTTATTCCACCTCGAAGGTAGAATAAGTTGCTCTGGATAGTGGGGGACCACGGCGCGGAACACGGGCAGGCAGGTGAGGGGGTTCCCCACAGCTCAGGGGTCGGGCTACGGGGAACAGGTGTTGCTCCAGGGTGGCCAGCAATCATGGCTCGTGAATGGAGCTATAGTGCCATGGCTACGGGATGCCATGGCACTGTGGCTCCATTCATGAGATGGCTCAGTTAGCTGGGTAGTCACCAGGATTACAGCCAGGCAGAATCGGGTCCCGGCCTGCACGTTCAGGCGCTAGACCCGATTCTGATCCCACGGGGGCTGCTGGATCAGAATCGGATCTACTTTTGCACAGCCCACTTCTGCCCGGCCGTACAGAGGACTATGTTCCCTGTAAAATAGTTATCTCCAAGTTATAATGCCCTGTTCAATGTAATTTCAGTTTGTTCAATGTAAACCACACTGATGCAGAATAGCACGGTATATAAGAGAATGTAAATAAATAAATAAATATAAATAAATAAATAAATAGACGTCCTATTGGAAATAGGTCTCCACGTATCTACTCTATTGCAGATAAAGAGAGACAGGGGAAGCAGTGGACTCATTGCCTTTCATGTGTATTGCTCACATGATCATGAGAATCTCCCACATCCCTAATCCTGTGATGGAAAATAACATGTATGCCCATGGACCAGGATCCTGTACTTCAGTGCTAAATAAATTTTTTGGTCATTAATGTTCTACACAGGGAATTCTCTCCCTTCCTGCAAATGCACCAAGAATATAATTAATAGCATGGGCCCAGACCCTATGGAATATACAAGAGGATTTTTTTTTTAACATAAGATGCCACCTCTGTGAGTAGCTGTTTCCCTGCCACCCTCTTCCTTAGGATGTACTAGCTCAGTTACCCAGCATTGCTCAGGAAATGCAATGTCTAATGGCTAACATATTAAAAAGCAGTCAAGCAAAGTCAAATAAACTTTATATAAGTCAATATTCAGCTGTCATGATCAGTATTTTATTTTTAAATGCCAGCTGTGGCAGTTAAAAAACTCCAGTCAGTGGCAGGTGCTAAATATCTGCATAAGGTGAAGGGCAAACCTTCAGTCTCATGACCACAGCAATCATGATTATTGAAATACTAGCCCTCCCACAGCAGTCCTGTAAAAATGCAGGATTGTACATCATGGGCTTGATATTTGAAGGGCATTCACTGTTTACAGCCTAGGAAACCATGTAAACGCCTTAGATGGGGATATTTAATGGCACATACATGAATATCCTCGTCTATGTCCCCTACATGCCCCAATGCTATCTGGTTAGCATTGGGGGCGTTCCGGGATAGAGCGGAGGCGGAGAATAGCACTAACCAGGCTGCAGTGACATAACCTCAGCGGCTTCCTGTCCTGTGTCGATCGCCAGATATTCAATACCTTCGCCACGGCATTCAATATCTGCTTTAGAGGTCGGCGGGGAGGCCTGTACACCTCATCAGCGCACCGCCCTTCCAAACGACGGGCAGCTGAAAATCATGCTCCATCCTTCTAAATATGAAACTTTGCTTTGTATGTATGTGTGTCTGCTCTTCCTACAGGTAAAAGAATGTGCTGATAGTTCTTTGAGTTTCTGTGGCTGTCGGGATCTGTTGTCCTCAGTGTGAGAGAGAAAATATGTATGTTTCTCACAGAGAGGGAGTGTGTGTGTTTCACACAAAGAGAGAGTCTCAGTCTGAAACCTCTAACTGAGAGAATATTGAACATTGGAGAGCAGATTTTATAAGGGGCATGCGGAAAGCTGCACGCTATTTACTTGCAATTGCCTAAGGAACCCAGCTTTGAATGTGCCAAACAACCACTCCAGAGGAGTCTGCTTCCCCTTACTCTAGGTCCATGCCCATGTGCTGCTTCAAAGGGGAGCACGTGAAGGGGCCATACTGGACTTGGTGCTTACCAATGGTGAAAGTGTTTCTGATGTTGTAGTGGGGGATCATTTTGCATCCAGTGATCACCAGATTGTGTGGTTCAGTATTAGGACTAGGGCTGTTAGAATCCATTCAAAGGTGAGGCTCTTAGACTTTAGGAAGACTAACTTTGCGAAGATGGACCAATAACTCAGGGAGTCGTTAGCAGGATGGGAACAGCTGGGGGATGCAGAAAAACAGTGGGCAAAACTGAAAGGGGATATTTTAAGGGCAACCAACCTTTTTGTTAAAATGGTAAATAAAGGCAAAAGGAAAAGGAGTCCGCTATGGCTTTCGAAAGAAGTACCTGAAAAAGTGAAGAATAAGAGGGAGGCCTTCATGAAATACAAGAGATCACAGAGAGAGGAAGACAGGCATCTGTATTTGGAAAACGTTAGTCAGGAAGGCAAAGATTCAAAAGGAGGAGGAAATAGCCAATGCAATAAAATGGGGGGATAAGACGTTTTTCAGATATGTTAGTGAGAAGAGGAAGGGCAAAAGTGGTATTGTCAGACTCAAGGGTTCAGGGGAGGAATATGTAGAAGCTGTAAAGGATAAAGCAGAATTGCTTAACAAATATTTCTGTTCTGTGTTCACAGATGAAGAACCAGGAGAAGGACCTCAGAAAACACCCACAAACAGGAACAGAAGCGAGGGACATCTTGAACAATTTTCAGAAGACTGTGTTCATGAGAAACTAGCTCAACTTAAAGTAGATAAAGTGATGGGACCGGCTGGGATACACCCTAGAATACTGAGGGAACTTGGGAATGTTCTAGCAGCTCCACTGACTGACCTTTTCAATGCCTCGTTGGAGTCGGGAGTGGTGCCAAAGGAGTGGAGAGAGGCTCATGTGGTGCCTTTACACAAAAGCGGAAGTAAGGATGTGGTCGAAAACTACAGGCCAGTTGGTTTAACTTTGGTGGTGAGTAAATTATTGGAAATGCTGCTGAAAGAGAAAATAGTGAGGTTTCTGGAGTCCAGAGGATTACAGGATCCGAGGCAGCATGGATTCACCAGAGGCAGGTCTTGTCAGACAAATCTGATCGATTTCTTTGACTGGGTGACCAGGGAGTTGGACCGAGGGAGAGCCCAAGATGTGGTGTATTTAGATTTCAGTAAAGCCTTTGACACTGTTCCTCACAGGCGACTTATAAACAAACTGAGCACCCTAGGGATGGACCCTAACGTTACTGCTTGGGTTAGAAATTGGTTGGGTGGGAGGCGACAAAGAGTACAGGTAAATGGAGCTCTCTCTGAGGAGAAGGATGTTACCAGTGGTGTGCCCCAGGGATCTGTCCTTGGTCCGATTCTTTTTAACATCTTTGTTAGTGATATAGCGGAAGGGCTGTCGGGTAAGGTTTGCCTCTTTGCGGATGATACCAAAATCTGCAATAGAGTAGACACCCAGGAAGGTGTAGATAACATGAGGAGGGATCTAACTAAGCTTGAAGAATGGTCTAGAATTTGGCAGCTGGGATTTAATGTTAAAAAATGTAAGGTCATGCATTTGGGCTGCAGCAATCCAAGGGAGCAATATAGTATAGGGGGTGAAGTACTTTTGTCCACTAAAGAAGAGCGGGACCTAGGCGTGGTTGTGTCTGATGATCTTAAAGTAGCTAAACAGGTAGAAAAGGCGACGGCAAAAGCTAGAAGGATGCTTGGGTGCATACGGAGAGGAATGGCTAGCAGAAAAAAGGAGGTGATAATGCCTCTGTATAAGTCTTTGGTGCGACCTCATTTGGAGTATAGTGTGCAATTCTGGAGACCGCACCTTCAAAAGGATGTGAACAGGATGGAGTCGGTGCAGAGGGTGGCTACTAAAATGATTAGTGGTCTTCATTATAAAGCATATGAGGACAGACTTAGGGATCTTAATATGTACACCTTAGAGGAAAGGCGGGATAGAGGTGATATGATTGAGATGTTTAATACCTCCGTGGCATAAATGTTCAGGGGGAGAGCCTCTTTCAATTGAAAGCAAGTTCTGCTACGAGGGGACATGGGATGAGGGTGAAGGGAGATAGATTCAGGAGTGATATGCGGAAATATTTCTTTATGAAAAGAGTGGTGGATCCATGGAATAGTCTCCCAGTGGAGGTGGTAGAGACGAGGACAGTAACTGAATTCAAAAAAGCATGGGACAAACACAGAGGATCTCTAAAGGTAAAAAGGGGACTGTTGTAGTTGTTGATATGGAAGGACAGACTAGATAGGCCATGTGGTCTTTTTCTGTCGTCATATTTCTATGTTTCTATGTTTCTCTGTGGCACTACGGCTTTTCTCCGCTTCTTTTCTGGCTTTCCAATCACTTCTGACATTTCCCCCCTCCCCCTCTATCCCTGGTGTCTGGTCTTGCCTATGGGAGCCAAAATCTTAAATCTAGCCCTGCATGCAAAGGACTCACAAGCCTGAATGGGCGCTTAAACATGCCCTTTAGGCAGTTGCTATACTGTAAATGGGTGGATAAATCCCATTGCATGTACTTTCCCTTGCGGTGTGCACAGGGGTGGAGCTTGGGCAGTGCATAGGCGGGGCCTCAATTTATGCATATAAGTTATAGAATACTATAACATGTGCGCAATCTGCAAATCTAGCTGTGGGCCTCTATGTCAGCTCTTGGGCAGGCATAACAGTCATGACTAGGTTAAGGTGCATCAGGACACCCCTATTTAATAAAATAGGCCTCAAATACATGCATGGTAACATGTGTTAACTGCACAGGAGTTTATAAAACCCTCTTGGGCTGGAAAGTGTAGTTATTCACCTGTAACAGGTGTTCTCCAGGGACAGCAGGAATCAGTTCTCACATATGGGTGATGTTGGTGGCAATGGAGCCCGCGTGAATCCACTCCCCAGCTTTCAAAGAAAGCCTTTGGGAGATACATCGTGCATGCGTGGTCACCTTCCCGCTCAAAGCTGTCATCTTGCCTCAGTATAATAACATCAAAAGAATCACAAAAATTCACTTCACTGAAAACTTCAAGCAACTAAACATATATATATATATATTCACTTATGGTAAAAAGATCTTGTCACGTGCTTTTAAAGGTCTCAGACTCAGCGGCACAGTATCGGATTATGAAACTCCAAAAATGCGTATAGCATCAATGACCAATATGCACGTGTTTTCATTATATAAAAATACCATAAGTGAATCTTCATATATTGTTGAGCTTTCAACTACTTAACATTGCAACTACTTGATTGTTCAACAGATCCCAAAGTCCTTCCTTAATAACTTAGCTTTTTCAACTGCTTAGTTGATATGTCCCAATGCTAGCTCTTGGCGCCCGTTTCTTGCGTTTCACTCTGAAACTGAGTTTCTTCAGGGGACTTCGACCTGACCTTCCGGCCTGAAGTACCTTGCCCCAACCACTAGGCCACTCCTCCACTCCTTTGACAAAAGGTTGCAGAACTTGTTTCCTCAAGGGACTTCGACAAAAAGCTTCAGGGCTTCTAGTATGTTGACAAAGAGATGCTGCCGACGGTCTATTTCAGTCGAGATTTAAACTTCATTTCTTCTTCAACACTAGCTCATGGCGCCCGTTTCTTGCATTTCACTCTGAAACTGAGTTTCTTCAGGGGACTTCGACAAAAAGCTGCAGAACTTGTTTCCTCAAGGGACTTCGACAAAAAGCTTCAGGGCTATAAATGAACAAACAAAAAAGTGAACAGAACCCAACACCGAAAACTCCTCATGTCCAGTGCCCCTACCAAAAACAGTAAAAAGAGTGTTTATCATTATTAGACCATATACCTTCTAGTATGTTGACAAAGAGATGCTGCCGACGGTCTATTTCAGTCGAGATTTAAACTTCATTTCTTCTTCAAAAAACGCCGCGCATGCGAATTAGAGGTAAGGATCAGCCTATTATAGCGCCTTAGATGATGACATCATCCCTTCAGCTTGTCAATCACACTGAATGAAAACATCCTCCAGTTTAAGAATCACAAAAAATCTTTAACAGAACTATATACATGCTCCCCACTCAATGGAAATATTCAGACCAGCTGGGACCAAGGTGTTCAAAACAAAAATCTAACGTTGTTCTTTGATTAGGAGCGTTTGTTCATGTGTCTTACCATTAGAGCCTGAAACAATCTGGTCAATAAAAAACATTGTAAATCCTCAAAAACATGAGAATAGTCCAGACAATGTTGAACCAAAGGTGCAGAGATTATTTTATTTTTTACTCTACTCTTATGTTCCATCATGCGTAACTTAAATGCGCGGCGTTTTTTGAAGAAGAAATGAAGTTTAAATCTCGACTGAAATAGACAGTCGGCAGCATCTCTTTGTCAACATACTAGAAGGTACGTATATGGTCTAATAATGATAAACACTCTTTTTACTGTTTTTGGTAGGGGCACTGGACATGAGGAGTTTTCGGTGTTGCCCCAACCACTAGGCCACTCCTCCACATGTGGCTGGAGAAAAGCGGCTCTGGTGGTCAGCCAATACATTGTCCTGGCCCAGCAAGTACACTGCCTGCAGATATATGCCCTTCGCTGCTGCAAATTTCCAGAGGTAGATCTCCTCCCAGCATAGGAAATATGAGCCTGTGCCTCCCTGCTTATTGATGTAGAACATGGCAACCTGGTTGTCCGTCTGGATCTGGACAACCTTCCCCTCGAGATGGTCCCGGAAGACCCGCAGGTCATAATAGACCTCTCTGAGTTCAAGCAAGTTGCACTTTCCTCTGGGGACTAAGGTCCCTGTGACTGGAGTAGGCTTGCCACATCCACAGGTGTGCAAAAGGGGTCACATGGACGGTGGATGCCATGTGCCTGAGGAGATGAAGCATTTGCCAGGCATTCATGGCAGTGTCTGCCTGCACCTGTTGTGCCAGAGTGGTGAGACACTGAGACCGACTGAGTGGGCTGAGTGGAGTCGAGCAACACTCTGATGAACTCCATGTATTGCGTCAGGATGAGCGTGGACTTGGGAAAGTTTACCATGAACCCTCCATGCTGCAGCAGCTACAACGTGTGCTGGATTGTATTGCACACCTCGTCTGGCATGCCGGCCTGCATGAGCCAACCATTCAAGTACAGGAACATGAAGACTCCGAGGAGCCAGAGGTGAGTGGTCACGACCGTCAGACACTTTGTGAACACCCGTGGGGCGGAGGCGAGGCCAAAGGGAAGCACCCTGTATTGGTAGTGATGGCATCCCAGCATAAAATGGAAGTACTGACTGTGCTGTGGGTGAATCAGGATGTGGGTGTATGCATCCTTGAGATCCAATGAGAATAGCCAATCTCCCTGGAGGAGGTAAGGCAGCAAAGTTCCAAGGGATACCATCTTGAACTTCTCCTTGACCAGGAAGTCGTTGAGGTCACGAAGGACCAGGATGGGCCTGAAGCCCCCTGTTTTCTTGGGGACTAGAAAATAGTGGGAGTAGAACCCTCGTCCCTGCAAATGGAGTGGGACAGGCTCGACCGCCCGGTCCTCAAGCAACGACTCGAGCTCTGTCTAGAGTAGCTCCCTGTGCAAGAAGTCCATTGGTAATTCTCCTGTAAAGTGAGGTGGGGGCAGCTGGGCAAAGTGAAGGGGGTATCCCTCCGTGACTATGCACAGCACCCAGGTGTCTGCCATAGTGGCCAGCCATCGGTGCGCGAAATGGACCAGCCGAACTCCCTGTGAATCTTGGGCCTGGTACCTCCTGAGGGAAGAAGGCTATACCCAAGGAGTCAAAAGCTCCGCCCAGGCTGTGGCTGAGCTGCCGATTGAGGCTTGAGAGCCTTAGGCTTATGAGGGCCATGCCCTGGGCCCTTGGCCTGCTGCCCCTGAGGGTGAGTGGGGAAGACCTGGAACTTGGAGTAGTTTCCGTAAGTCTTCTTAGCCCTTGGGTGGAAGGTCTTTTTACCAAAGCCTTCCTCCAGGAAGGGCCTGACACCTTCTTGGACATCTTGGTCCTGGTCATGCACTGCTTCTCCAGCTTGTCAGCATTGTCAGTCATGGGCTTGCTGAAGAGGTTATCTCCCCGGCAAGGGACATCGGCTAGCTTGTCCTGCACCCATTGCTCCAAGTCGGAGGACTGTAGCTAGGCTAGGTGGCAGGCACTAATGCCCACCGTGGCCACATAAGCCACTGACTCAAAGCTGTCGAAGGCTGCTAAGTTTGAAATTTGGAGCATTCCTTGACTGAGGAACCAGAGTTCAAAAGCATTCAAGGGGCTCAACTGACAGACCAGTTGAGAACCTGGTGAGCTCCTTCACCAGGTCTCTCAGGTACATGCCCATGTACAACTGGTAGACCTGAATCTGGGCCGTAAGCATCGAGCCCTCGAAGCACTTTCTCCCAAAGACGTCCATGGTGCGGGCCTCCCTACCGGGGGGCACCGAGGATTGCGTCTTCTGGCTCTTGATCCGATGCACAGCCGACTCTGTCACCATGGAATTATGTAGGAATTGTACTTTCTGGAACCCTGGGCTCTTGCTGACTCGATACTGGGAATTGAATCGATGGTTCACGATTGGCACCGTCACCAGGTTCTCCCACATCTTGAACAGGAGGCGCTCAAGAATGGGGGACACGGGCACCATCAGTGCCTCCTGAGGAGGGGCCTTGTACTGCAGGATATACAGATCCTCAGCACGAGGATCGTCCTCCGGCACCGCCACGAAGGTGAAGGCCTGGAACATTTCCTGTATGAACTCAAGGAAGGCCAAGTCCTCCAGGGCAGACCTCCACTGGTGGTGTGGCAGGGAAAGGTCGGAGGAGACGTCACGATGGAGCATGGTGTCAGGTAACTCCTTGTCTGTCTCCGAATCTGATTCTGACCCCGAGGAGTTGATTGGTGCACCGCGGTCCCCAGACCAACTTGGTGCCAAGGACTCCCAACACCGGTGATCCAATGGCATCATGTTGGTTGTTGAGGGTCTTGACACCGACCAAACAAAGTGCTCAGGATTGGAGGTGCCTCCTCCAGGGATGTCCTCAGCGAGGAGGTTCCTGTGTGGGGCACCGACGACCTGGAGGGACTGGGAATCAGGCCCCGCTGTGCCTTGAGGATAGCTGTAAAGCTACACTCAAGGGCAGTCATGTGAGCCTTGATGCCTGTGGGCTCTGCCGCAGCTCCAGAGCCCAGCGGCGTCGGGCCGGAGTGGACTCTCTGTTTGGGGAGTTCCAGATGGTGATAGAGTCAGGAGTGACTCACTGCTCCTTCGATGCTGGTGTCTTATCCCTGCAGAGCTGCTTCAACAGGCTCTCCTGTCCATTGTCCCCTGAGTCGCACTGAGGGCTCCGAGGCCGAGTCAAAGAGAGCTTAACTCCGACGCTGGATAGGTCCTTGGTGTTGACTTTGAGGGCACAATTGACGTCCATGGGAGGGCATATGATGAGAATTCTGACACCGTGCCCCCTGGCACAGTCCCTCCATGTTTTAGCCAATATGAAGAAGCAAAACAGGCAGGATGACCCGTTGTGGTCTGCCCCGAGGCACTTTATGCAGGTGGAGAGATGGTCTGTGCTGGACATCATGCCATTGCACTTACCACACTGCTTAAAACCACTGGTCGAAGAAAACGGTGGGGAAAACGAGACCTGCGAGGTCAAACTCGGACGTCTCGACTAGGTAGGCTGCAAGAAAAATCCCACGTGCCGAAAAAGCAAAAAGGAAAGGAAAGGATACCTGAGCAAAAACAAGGACGCCTAGGTGAGACTCGGGCACAGAAGGTGATCAAATCGAGTACTCGGTAATGGGAAAGAAAACACGAGTAGGGTAAAATAAACAGCTTTTACTGGGGTGCACAGATAGGATGTCTGCAGGGTTCCACGGAAGAAGACAGACTGAGGCAAGATGGCAGCTTTGAGCAGGAAGGTGACCGCACATGCACAATGTATCTCCCAAAGATTTTCTTTGAAAGCTGGGGAGTGGATCTGAGTGGGCTCTGTCGGCGCTGACATCATCCATATGTGAGGACTGACTTCCTGCTTGTTCCTGGAGAAAGTAGCTTATGACATTTATTTATTTATTTTATTTATTTAGACAGTTTTGTATATCACCTTATCCTTCAATCAAAGTGGTCACAACACAATTGGAGGTTTACATTTAACAGGAGGGGATATGACTCAGAAACGTAAATACTATGTGCTTATAGGTCTAAATGGGAATGGGGAATGGGTAGTTTCCCCTGGATGGAAAGCTATTCCTCTCCCAAGTCTGGTTACATGTTCTTGAATGGTGTTCAGATATATTGTCAGACGCTTGCTACCATAGTCCTTATTAGGCGGTCGGCTAGGGCGTGTGGTGCAAGCTGCCTTGATAAAGAAAACTCTGTAGCCGTGTTTAAGGCAAAATTATAATGATGAGGATTTATTCCCTTTCCCGTGTGGATTTCTGTTTTTCTCATACAGCAAACAAAGGATTAAACAAACTGTTTCTTCACAGCAAAATAACCAAAAAATGCACCTTCTTTCAAAAACAGGTATAACAATGCTCTTGCTTCCTTGATCAACATAAAGAGGTAATCTCATCCGAGATACAGAGCGTGCAATCCATTGGGCTATAATCAAAGTCCTGATTAGTGCTCTCCCATTGCACCTGCTCAGTGTCTAAACTTGTAAGTGAATAACACCTTCCACATCTATCATTCACAGAACTCTCTCTAGAGGCAGCAGCTCTTGGGGCAAGGAACCGTTCTGTATAAGGGAGGTCCTGGGGACCTGTACTGGAGCCTATCTCTCTGAGGCTTCCCCCCTTCTTCCACCAAGGGTTTTCCTTCCAGCAATTAGCCTTTGCTTTTCTAGCCGAACCCATCTCTTGTCCTCTGGAGAAATTAGTGTACTTAGCTTTGTTTCTTGGATAACCAGCTTTCACTCTTTCTTCTCTCAACCAGGCACCTTTACTTGGGCTGTTGCCTGCTTTGCCATGAGAGTTCCTCTCAGCACTTGTCTGGTCTGGGCTGTGGTAAGCTTCAGGAAAGGCTTCCCTTCTGCTGTTCCTTACTGCAGGGACACACCCGATGCTTCCTGGTCCCAGCAAGCTCTCTTGCTTGTGACCTCTGCCCTCCAGCTGCTTACTCATTCTCCTTGGGACGATGCCCCCTCTGGCTTGGGAGACCTGTGCACGAGCACCTCTCAATGCACCTCGATTCACTGCTCCTCCCCTGCCTTCCAATGCACCTCCCCCTACTGGGATTTCCCAGCCACTTTTATCCTCCTGGCTCCTGCACGTTGTACGTGCTTCCTGGCCCAGGTGGACGTGATCAGCTTCCTGGCTTTCTACTGCGTCACAGCCAGTGTAGGGAAAGTTTGTTCTGCTATTTTCTGGAACCTTACAACCTGAAAATGCTTGCTGCCTGGGTGACTGTAAGGTAAGCTCTTCCTTTTCTCCTGTATCCATGGGCTCTGTGCTGGCCACTGTATCACAATATAAAGAGTAAAAAATAAAACGTTCAGGGAAAATATGGTAGATATTTTGAGATCTGTGCAGGGCATGCAAAGCCACTTCAGGTTTTACCTTTAGATTAACCAGCCAGAGCTGAGTGATAAAAGACCTTAGCAGGTAAGCAGCCTTGCCCGAGACTAAGCTGGCATTAAAAGATGGAATGGCTCAAGTGCGTTTCTAGCATTGGGGGGAGCTTGACATTTTCCCTCTCTCTCGGGCCCCTCCCTCTGTGGAGCATTTGGAAGAGTCTAAGGTTATTCAATGGCTCCAAGTAATTAAGGGCAGACCAAACCAATCCTGGATTTCTTCTCTCAACCCCTTTCCTCCCCCACCCCCTCCCCTCACCTTTATCCAACCTTATCCTGGAGGCACATCTAATAACTTGGGCTTTCAGCACTGTCACAATGAATATGCATGAGATAAAAGAGACCCACTGTGTTTCTTTATTATCTCATATTTATATACCAGCAATTCTATTAACATGCCCATAACTGTGTATAACATTGAGTATAAAACCAAGTAATAATGTACACAACAAATATTGAAAACAAGCCCTAAAATAAACACAATATAGATAAAACAGACCACCACCTTGCCAGATTCCAATTTATTACTTATCCACTGCACTGTTACAAAGACTGGCCTAAATTGCCATTATTAAGCCTTTCTCGAACAGGCACAGACATCGGTTAAATGTAAGTCCGTTGGCATCACAATCTCGGTGCCACTCAGAGGAAGCCTGTGTGTCCGCTGTAACGTCACATCAGGGAAGGATGGTGCACATAAAAGACGTTCATGAGCTGTTCTAAGTTCTCCTATTGCTTCATGCTTTCTTTTTCTGTTTGCTTGCAGAGATAGTTAGCTAGGGCCCTATCTTTTTAACTACTTAAAGCTAAAAGTAGCAGCTTAAATTGACTTCTGAAATTAATAGGTCACTAATGCAAAGCTTTCAGTACTGGTTTAATGTAGTCTCTATAAAGAGGCTGGTTAATGTATATACTACTGCATGTCGCTTCAGCTGGAGTATCCTCAGACTGGATTGTAACCGACCAGTCTACAGAACATGTATATAATTCATTCATTAATACCTGGATCAGGATCACTAAATCAGTGTGGCCTAGGAAAAAGCCAAATTACCTCACCAGATAAAGCTGACGTAAGGCGGGTCTAATTATCACCATTATTTAGGACTTCTCATTAACGTCAGCATTAATCGCGCTGAACGGAATATCCAGCAGTACTAACATGGATAGAGCCACTGAATATCCGCGACTGCTGCCCAGTTAGCAATATGTAGCAAAAGCCAACCACAGGTAACCCTAGCCTAACGTTTGCCGCATATTTTGGCCTATTCAGCAAACCCAGATATTCAATGCTGGGGCTGATATGACCCCAGCATTGAATATCTTGGGTTTTTTTTTGAAACTCTGTTTATTAATTCACAACAACACATCACACAACACTTTATATATACACATACATAGCATCCTGGGTGGGGCTGTCTCTTGTCCACCACTCCGGGGCCCGTCAACAGATCATTGCAGTGAGTACACCAATTATCATTATTTATTTATTTATTTCCCCCCCCACCCATTTCTCCCCCCGACCCCCTCCTTCCTCGCAGCCCCTCCCCCTGACATCCCTCATTAGGAACAAAACATTATTGCATTACCCACATATTATCCCATACAACATCGACACATCAGATCCCCCTTATCCACCTACCAAAGCCCAGTCCTAACCCAATTGCAACACTGCATTGCATAAGCGGTCCTAATTTTTGAATATAGGGCTCCCAGACCAGCAAAAAGGAGGCCCACTGTTGGACATTTCCTCTAGCTCCCCTCCTCTCCAAGAGCATCAACTGATGGAAGCTATTACGCCATTCCCAAAAGGTAGGGGCTGTGGACTCCCTCCACCTATGAAGTATGGGGCCCTTACCCACCAGACATGCTTTCCTTAATCGTTCCCACCTCCCTTTCGGGTGGAGTGGTCCAAGTTGATCTAACTCCACAAAAGACCCTGTTCAACAAAACTGCTGCTATATTACACTACTCATATAGTTACAAATCCGCCTCCAGTAAAGGCGAACTTTCTGACACCCCCACCACATATGCCCTAAGTCCGCCAAAGTACAGGAACACTTTGGGCAGCCTCCATCCCAACGTAAGGTGGCTGGGCAGTGCTCTTCTTGGGGAGAAGTATGCTCGAATGATACACTTGAACTGTATCTCTCGCCATCTAGCCCCTTCTACCAGTCCCATAATCCTACCTAGGGCTCTACTAATTGAGCCTGGTGCCACCTCCTGATTCAACTCCTTTGCCCACAAGGCCTCCTCTGTGGAATAGTCTTGCGGAATAGCATACTTATCTAATTGTCTCTTCAAATCTGCAATTGTGGGCAGGGATTCTGCTCCTAGTGCAAAAAACTCTAAGATCTGTGCAGAGCATTCCACCCGTAGCGCACTCTGCGGAAGAGAGGCAATATAGTGGGAGAGCTGAGCATAAGCAAAACCATGTCAGTTATTCAACTCATATTCCCTGCATAGAGTCTCAAATGGTTTACACTTCCCCTGTTGATCCACCACATGTCCAATATTACGTACCCCTAGCCTTTCCCATCTCCGAAGCATGGGCGTATCCGACCACGGGTTAAACTGAACGTTTCCTTGTAGAGGCAGCCAACTCAAGACCTTCGAAGGCTCACCCCAATATCTATTCAGTTGCTGCCACATGCGGCGCGCAGGTAGCACCAACACACTACTAGTCACTCTGCTTGGCAGTATTGGGCTCTCCAAGTGCAACGCCGCAGTCAATGTCTGTGGGGCCACAAAGGCCTCCTCTAGTGCCCTAGGAGTATACACCTCTGTGTTCCCTAACCAGTCTCCGATATGCCACGCCTGGCAAGCCAAAGCATATGTCCGCAGATCTGGGATTCCTATCCCCCCATCTCTCCACCCTCTCAAACGATTTAGTGGGATACGTGCTCTTGCCCCTTTCCATAGAAACCCCCGGATATTCCGATCTATGCGATTTAAGTCTCGCCTCATTAATCACACCGGGAGGGTTTGCATCCAGTAAAGTACTCATGGCAAGATCACCATCCCCAACGCCGCCACTCTACCCGACAAAGACAATGGAAGGGGGGTCCACGCTTGCAGTTGTGCACGAGTTTTAAGGAGAACCCTTTCAAAATCTTTCCTATACAGCTCCCTTGGCTCTCTAGTTAAAAGAATACCTAAATATACAAAGGAGTCATCCGCCCACTTAAGTGGGAAGGTCTCTCCCCAATTTCCCCTGAGCGTTCCCATCACATCTAATGCCTCAGATTTATCCATGTTGATACGAAGCCCTGCAAAGCTTCCAAACCGAGATAATTCCTCTAGCAAGTTAGGCAACGACTGTTGAGGAGACAACAAATGCACCAACATATCATCGGCAAAAGTGGCCATCTTAAACCCATGCTGACCAATGCATACTCATCGTATTTCCTTAGACGTCTCTATATTCCGCACCAAGGGATCTAATGACAGCACAAACAACAGGGGAGAAAGTGGGCACCCCTGTCGCGTACCCCTCTCCAGGCAAAAATCGTCTGACATCACGCCATTGCACAACACTCCCGTTGTGGGCTCCGCATAGAGAAGCTCTACGACATTGCAGAAAGGGGCCTCTAGGCCATACTGTGGCAGAAGGAATTTCAAATACTCCCAATTCACCTGATCAAAAGCCTTCTCCATGTCAAAACTGATCAAAAGCGACTGAAACTTCCGCTCTCAAACCCATTCCAACGACGCCAGTATTTTACGCAAATTCCACACTGCATAACGTCCCTGCACAAACCCCACTTGGGATTCATGTACCAGCTCTCCCAAGACCTGAGCTAGGCGATCTGCCAATATCTTGGCCAGAATCTTTAGATCAAAGTTTAGTAGAGAAATGGGTCTATAGGAAGCAGCCCGCGTGTGATCCTTACCTGGTTTAGGTATCAATATAATGTGTGCATGATTCGCACCCCATGTAAACCCCCCCTGCTCTACCCTTTTATGGTACACCGCCACAAGAGAGGGGGGTAGCAGTTCTCCCAGCAGCTTATAAAATTCTGCCCCGAATCCATCTGGGCCTGGCGCTCTATAACAACTTGCCTTCTGAATGACCTGTTGGACCTCCTCAATAGTTACCGGTTGATCTAACTGTGCTCTCTGGTTCGCCGCCAATCTAGGTAACTGTACTTCATGCACATACTTTTCCATGCTAGTCAAGGACCCCTCCCTCCATGAGTACAACTTTTGATAAAAAGATCGGAACACTTGGGCGATTGCTCGATTTTCCTTATGCAATCTCCCCTGCTCGCCCCGCAGCGCCAACACTGCGAGCACCTCTACTGCCCTGAAGGCAGCATGCCAGCAGTTTCCCAGGCTTATTCCCATAGCGATAAAGCTGATATCGGTAGTACATGAATGGTTTCTTAGCCCTCTGGTGAATCAGTTCATTGAGGGCCATTTGGGTCTCCCACAGTCTCCTCCTATTTGCCACACATGGGCTGTTGGCATGTCGCTGTCTATCTTTGCCCACTTGTTTTTTCCAACCTAAGAATCTGTAATTCAGTTTGTTCAATGTAAACCGCACTGATGCAGAATAGCGCGGTATATAAGAGAATGTAAATAAATAAAATAAATAAGAATCTGTTCCGTTAATAATTTCTGCTTCCGTGTTGCATAGCCAATAATGTCTCCGTGCAAGACCACCTTCGCAGTCTCCCAAAACAGCTCCAGGTTTTCTTGGTGTCGCTCATTGTGAAATGCAAACTCCTGCCACTTCTACTTTAAATAAATATGAAACGCGGCATCTCTATGCAGTTCCACCGGGAATCGCCAGATTCGAGCCTGCGAGGTAACATCATGCTATTCTAACTCCACCCAGACCAAAGCATGATCTGAGATCTCTGTAGGATCAATTTGTGCATCTACTATCCGAGAGAACAACCTTTCCAATACTGAGACATAATCAATCCGAGCACTCGAGCCATGTGCTCGTGACTGATGAGTAAAATCCCTTTCCATCGGGTGTAGCAAGCGCCAGGGATCAACCACCCCCAAACTGCGCTGCAGGCCCTGCAGCGTTCGAGTGGTCTGTGTCCGTGCTCCATCTCCTCCCCCCCTAGTCGTATCCAACTCAATGTCTAAGACTCCATTAAAATCTCCGGCCAGAATCAAGGGGACGTCTGGCATTTGCTCCACTCGAGAGCCCAAGCGGGCATATAGTGCGCGGTCCAACACATTCGGACTGTACAGGTTACCCAGCACGACAGGTTGTCCCTCCAACATCCCATACAGTAGCACATATCTATCATCGGGGTCCACATATTCACGCTCCAAAACAAATCTAATCCATTTGTGTATCAGAATGACCACTCCATCCTTTTTTTCCCTTCGCTGGAGCCCCCCATTCTTGCCCCACCCAGTCCTTCTTCAATTTAAGGTGCTCCTCAGCAGTCTGGTGGGTTTCCTGTAGCATGGCAATATCACAATTTTGCCTGGCTAAGGCTCTTAACAATTTATATCTCTTGATAGGGTTGCCTACCCCGCATACATTCCATGAAATAATCTTCAGGTCACTGGATGAGAATAAGATTCAAACCTCTCGGCAAACAAATTTTTATAGGAAAGGACCTCCCCAGCCTGAGGTCCTCCCCTAGTGTCTCCTAAGTTCCCTATTCCTACTCCAATTGTCCCTGTTTGGCTGCAACTCACCTCCCTCTGCTCCCCACCTTCTAAACCTTCCCCTCCCCCCCCCCCCGTCCCTTCCCCCTCCCATTTCCTTTCATTTCTATCCCACCCAACCTGTTCCTTTAACCCGACCTCTGCTCTTCTATTTGATCACCTAGGATGTGAACGGATCCCCCTCACCCTCACCTATACTTACACCACCCCCAACTTTCCAAATATATTCCCGTCACCAATCTCCCCTCTTCTCTTCATCCCTTCCCCATGACCCGTCCCAACCGGTCCCTCAACCCCTCCCTCTAAAGGAGAGACACCGCCTGCTGCTGCACCGGTCAAATCAATATCTTGGTACTCCTACATAGGGATCATCATTATGCAGTTTTAAAACACAGTTCAATTACCTCTCCCACCACCCCCTCCCAAAATCAGGAGATCCGTTTTCATTTCTTCCTCCGCCTTCTACTCACTCCTGGGAAGCCTATTCTACCTTCCTCCTGTACTCCACTTCAACTGCACACAGGCATAGCTTACTTAAACATAATCAGTCCTGCAAACATCTCCACTCCAGCCTCAGTCCTCATCTGTCTGCTCATCTGCTAGTGCTCTGCCAGTATCCATTCTCAAGGCATCCCGGCTGGTTCTCCTGTAGCTGCTGAACCACTCCGCAGTAGTCCCTCCACATATTGGGATGCCTCTGCCGCCGAATCCAATACTCTGTGCGTTCCCTCATGGGTGATGTGGAGTCTGGCCGGGTACTACACTGTAAATTTGATGTTGGCATCTACAAGTTTCTGACAAATAGTCGCATATGCCCTTCTCCGCTGACTCAAGGCTACTGAATAGTCCTGTGCCACTCGCAGCTTCATGTAATCTTTCACAATAGCCCCCTTTTGTCTAGTCGCCCTCAACACGGCTTCTTTCTGTAGGAACTGCAGGAATTTTGCCAAGACCACACGAGGCCTTCGGTCTCTTGGTTGTTAGGCCCCACTCTGTGTGCGTGTTCTATCATGATCTGGCCGTTTTTTTCACTGCCCCCCAAGATGTAGGCAGCCAGGGATTCCACATGGGATTTCAGGTCCCTATCTAATATACTGTCTGGTATGCACCTGAATCTGTTTTCCAAATCATCCAATTTGGCTTTGTGGGTTTTCAGCACTGCCTGCAGTCTCCCTGAGAGTGTTTCCACATCCTCCTCATTCTGCACCACGCGGGCCTCCACCTCCTGCATCCGATTTCCCAAAGAGCTCAAAGAGCTTTGCAGCGTGTCCATTTTGTTGTTCAGTGCCTCAAATTGAGCCGATAAGGCACCCGCTACCGCCACTGAGATCTCCTCTATGACCGCCAGTGAGACTGGAGGGTTAGGTGCTGGGGGGGACGCCACCATCTTGTGTGGCTCAACTGCCCAGTCTTTTTCTCGTCGGCTTGCTTTCACTATTGCCGCCATGACCTGTGCGCTGCACACCCCTCTCCCCTGTCTTTGCCTGTGCTGTGGTCAACTTTCCAGGGCAGCACGATGGATTAATCACGTTTCTTTTCACCGGCGCGAAGGTAGTGGGTCCAGAGCATGAGCGTTCCACGTCCGCTCGCTCTCACCACATCACGTGATCTCTGAATATCTGGGTTTAATGTTCAGCGTGGCGGCTGAATATCAGGCCCTTTCAAACTAAGTGAACCAACCATCCTGTGTAGAATAACATGATGCAACTGTGCGAGTCGAGGGGGGGCTATGTGCTTATCTATAAAGTCTCTGTTTTCATAAGAATTGACCACTGAATAATTATGCTTAGCCCAAAATACAGTAGGCACTATAGAAGCATTCAGCCTTTTTGCACTCTTATTTTCATCAAAGTCCCTGGTACAAATAGGTGCCAACTGCATAACAGTAACATCCTATTATAAAACTCTTAATGATATCTCAAAGTGGTCTTAGGTCTATATTGGAAGTTAAAGGCAGCAAAACTGATTCCTGAGGAAACACACTTGTTAACAATCAGGTATCAGAGAGAAAAATTATCCAAGATAACACTTGTCCTCTGAAAAGGAACAAAACCAGAACAATATTGGCCTAGCCAGATCCACAGCTCTTCAGCTGTCAGTCATGATAACTATGAGATCCACTATGTGAATACGGCGATCTTATATTCGTCCACTGACCTATCCCTGGAGGAGAAATCACATGCTATCATTTTTTAAGATTTAGAATCTCTCATGCAGTGCCCGCCACCAGGAGTGAACTGAAGGAGCATTTTATGCTCTTTAGTACGTCCTTTGTGCGCCTCCTAAAATATTTTTTATGGCATTCCTATTTTTATTTTGGTTCTGTCTTATTTCCCTTTCAAGAATGTGTTTCCTCTGTTACATCTGAGTCCATTGGGGCCACTGTCCTGCTCAAGCAAATTGTAGGGTTCTAGTTTATCGGGTAAGATGCTCAAGTCAAATAACTCCTATATGATTATAGAATGGAGCAAGTTCTCTGCTGCCTTTCCTTTGCAGTGACCATAATCTTCAACGTGGGCTCTTGAATGAATGCATGCTCCTTACGTACCAAATTTAATAGTTGACACCCAGGGCTGGCCCAACCATTAGGCAAACTAGGTGGTTGCCTAGGGTGGCAACTTCTTTGGGTGGGGACAGCAAAGGGCAGGGCATTCAAAGCTAAACAACAGACCACTAGAGGGTGCATAAGGCTTAAGATCTGCCCAGGACACCAACACCTTGAACCAACTGGAGCCAGCCCTGCTGGCACCATTCAAAATCTGATCTTAGATATTTTGGGCCCGATTTTCAGTTGGGCAGGCTATGCGCCACTACAGTGCATAGCCCTGCCTGCCAACCCTTAACCCCAGATATTCATTGCCGGGGTCATATGTGGCCGTGGCATTAAGTATCTGGGGATTGCCGCAGACACCAGAAGCCGCAGTAGCTAACCGGGCAGCAGCGATATTGCATGCTGCCTGGTTAGTAACAGTCTCCGCCTCCGCTCCACCCCGGAACGCCTCCAACACGTCCCCAACATGCCTCGATGCTAACCGCATAGCATCAGGACAAGTAGCAGGGTTAGAAGGGGATATTCAACAGCACTAACTGTGTAAGTGCCGTTGAATATCCCGATTAAAGGCATTGACACGGTTTACTGGGCTGTAAACCGTGTAAATGCCTTTTGAATATCGGGCCCTTTCTGTCTAACAGAAACTTGGTTATCCTGGGACGCCAACACCTTGATCACATTGATGCTCCTAATACTGTATTGTGATCACATAGATAAGGAACGTACCAATAACCTCCTTAATGAATCATTGTATATAGTTATTGTAATATAGTTTCCAGCAATTAAAATATACTTGAGTTTTGAAGTTTCAATGTACTGTTCCTTGTTATGTTTGCTGTAAATCGCCTCTGATCTTTGGAAGGGGCGGTATATAAAAAATTTTAAATGAATAAAAAATAAATAAATATCTGACCCCAGTTTGTACGATCTTAAGCAATCCTGCCTGCCGGGTGTATAATAGTTTTACTGTAACCACAAACGTAAGCAGGGGGTCGTTTAGCTATTCTTGCAACTGGACAAATCACTGTTCTCTTCATAAAATGTCATACATCGCAAACTTTAAAAAGCCTTACCCTCAGGCCAAAGGACCTCTCGCCATGTGATATCCAGGCTCCACCTGTTTCTCTTTTACCCATCCACAGCTTTACGACTTACTTTCCGCATATTTGCTTGCAACCTCCACATTCATTTTGTTAGGAGATTTTAATGTCCATATAACTGATTCCACCAACCCCATTGCACAGGATTTCCTGACATTTTTCCGAGATGTGGGGCTTGCTCAGTTCACAACCTATGCAATGCAACTCACATCACTGGTCATGCTTTAGACCTCGTTATTGTCTCTGAGGCTAAACCTCTTCAATTAAAACCTGAGTTTGATGCCTGCGCCCTGGCCAGTCCAATGGTCTGCTTGGACTGCCTGATCTTCAGGTGCAAGGTCTTGGCCTGGATCTGGACATCCTCCAGTTGCAAGCCTGACTGCCCCACCTTGTAGTGATAATCTGCCACCACCTCCTCAACCTGAAGCACCCTGAAGAAGGCCAATGAGAAGGCCATGCAAAATGTGCATGCTTCAAAGTTATATTTGCAAGTCTTCTCCACTGCCCACCATAATCACCCTTAACAATTCATGTATAATTCAGCGATGGCTGTTCTCAGTGACATCCCTTGAGTGCAACCACCCTGTCAGGACTCTTCTAATGGAAAACATTCTCCCAGGATTACCTCATCAATGTGTCTTCTGGATAAAAGAAAATCCTGCAATAGCAAATGCTATGGTGGTTTGTGCATTCCTCATTTCTTTACATCTACAATGAATGAACTATAAGAATAAACTATTATGATATAAAAGGCTACAGATCACTGTAATTCCTGTTAAGTTTTGTTTACTTGTTCTATGAAAACCTGTTCTATGTAATGAGTGGTTACTTGTTCTCTGTAAACTGATTTAAAATAGTGCGGTATATAAAACCAAATAAATAAGAAATCGCAAAAGAAGGAAGACGAACAACAACAACTGGAAAAGCTAAAGGAAACTTGTAAAATAGTCAGGAAAGTAAAGATAGAAATGGAAGTAAAAATAGCCAATACAGTAAACATTGGGAGAAGACTTTTTTAGGCATGTTAGTGACAGCAGGAAGTGCAAAGGTAGCACTGTGAAACTCTAGGGTGAAGGGGGCGGGGGAGTATATAGAGAGCTGATAAAGATAATGTGGAATTGCTTAACAAATATTTCTGTTCTGTGTTTACAGATGAAGGGCCAGGAATGGGACCCCAGAAACACAAATAGGAATGGAAGTGAGGTACAACTTGAAATACTCCTTGTTCACAAAAGCAAAAGTAAGGAAGAGGTTGGTAACTGCAGACTGATTAGTCTGATTTCTGTGGTGAGTAAATTAATGGAAATGCTGCTAAAACAGAGGGTGGTGTGGTTTCTGGAATCTAAGGGATGAGAGTATCTGAAGCAGCATTGCCTTACTATAGGTAGGTCTTTTCAGATCAATTGGATCGGGCGGAGAGTGTTAGATATGGTATACTTCAATTTTAGCAAGGACATTGTCGACTTTTAAATAAACTGAGTGCCTTGGGATGGACCCTAAAATGACCAGCTGTGTAAGAAACTGGTTGAGTGGGAGGCAGCAGAGGTTAGTAGTAAATGGAGTTCACTCTGAAAATAGGGGTGATATCAGTGGCAGCCCTGTTGTATCCATGTGGCCCAGGTACTGGCGATGCCTGCAGCATTCCAAAGCTTTCCACTTCCCATTGCCAAAGGTGAGGAGGCACAGGGATCCCTTCTTCCTCTGCTTTGGAATGAGATAAAGCTTCTGCTGTTGAGTTGTGAGTGGGTAGAATATGCTTTATTCATGAAATTATGTTCAATTGCAAGCAACACAAAACAAATTCTCGCAGCAAATTGGACACTCACAAGCACAATTTCTCTCTTCCATCATGCCCATATTATCACAATGAAATTCCACTCTCTCGGCCAATTTTATGCTCCATATCTCAAAGGCCACGCCAATAGGGAAAGCTACAAAAAGGTGATACTCTTTGTGACCCCTATCTCGACACAGTCAACTGGCCACTCAACTACTGACCATCCCCCACTGAAATAAGCTCCAGAACTGTCGCCACCCATTGCAGAGTTGCCTGTCCTCGGTAGACACTGCATCTTCAGACCACAATAGCAATT
This sequence comes from Ichthyophis bannanicus, assembly GCA_033557465.1. Taxonomy (NCBI): domain Eukaryota; kingdom Metazoa; phylum Chordata; class Amphibia; order Gymnophiona; family Ichthyophiidae; genus Ichthyophis; species Ichthyophis bannanicus. The sequence continues at coordinate 666,620,696 of CM066033.1, forward strand.
TTCTACATAGATCTCATAATGCAAATAAAAGGTAATTGTTTTCTCACTCTCACTGTTTATGCTGATAACCAATGTAGCAAAGCTGTACCTGTGGAGATAGCATGGCAGATGAAATTGAGCAACCTAGTAAGGGGACTGCATCACCTGAAGCATCCACATTTTGGCCTCCATAATCCCTTTAACCTTACTGTGCAACTTGTCCATTTTTGCCAGTGGCAACTGCAAACATGTCACACCAGAATCCAGCTTGATCACCAGAAACATACAGTAGCCTTGTGGCTAGGTCTTCTGTTTTCCCCTTAGCGATCAGTACACCCAGCACCCCTGCTATCCTCAGAAAATTCTGCAGCAGTCTGCCACAATCGTTGGAAGATACCTTTCTGTTAGGGCCTACCCTAGGCAGGAGAGTGGGTAGGCAGGGTAGAGCAGTGCAATAACCAGACAAGATCAGGAACCAGATGAAGTAGCAATGGCAGGACTGAGGCAGGAATCAGACATGGAACAGGAACTAGATCCAGTGCGACAGCGACAAGACTGGAGACGCAGCTGGAGAATTTGGTGATGAGCGGGGTAGAAGTGAACACGCCTCTGAGCAGTGGAGGGAAGCTGGAGGACAGTAGACGCAGGTCAGGCCCACTGAAAACTGCTGAACTTGAGGGATGTAGCTGTCTGGGCTTCCTGATATATAGTATCCCATAAGACACACCTGTTGCTGACAAAGCCCGCCCAGCTATTAGGCATGACCAATGTTCCCTCTAATTTTCTGTAGGCTGTGCGCGCATAAAATATCAGCTGTGCAGCTTTTGAAGGAATGTTAAATTTTTGTGTGCCACATAACGACACTCGGAGTTATATACTTTAAAATTTGACTACACGTCGGAATACAGTATGTACACCACATTGATTTTAATCAAATTAAATGAAAATCAACAATTACTAAATGGAGCGGAAAATTTCTAGTAATTACAATCACAACTTTTAAATTTTAAGACGTCTGTGTTGTTTTCTATCAGAATCAGAACCGTAATTTTTGTGCGCTCTGTTGTAAAGTATGTGCACTCGCTCGGCAAGGTGTGTGCGCGCGCACACGCGCACAGCTTAGAGGGAACAGTGGGCATGACTAAACGGTCACTTAAGGCAGCAACGTCTGTGGGGCAACAGAAAGTAGCAGCGTTCAACAGTAGATTCTGACAGCCGCACAAACTCAAAGAGCCATCAGCACATTCTCTTACCTGCAGGAAGATCAGACATGCACATACATACAAAGCAAAGTTTAATATTTAGAAGTATGATGCCCAGTTATGCATTTTTACAGGATTGCTGTTAGAAGGGTAGTATTCAGATAAGTATGATTGTTGAGTTTCATTATAAAAAATCATAGGGAAGGGGCACAAGGCTAGGACACCCAATACCTTGCACTGGCCCAAGGGTCAGCCCTGCTTGCTGTCCAATGGGCTCCTCTTGGGGGAGGGAGGGTTCGCCTTCTGACAGTTGTGGTCTTACTACCTGGACATAGACTCAGTAGCCTCCTTAGCTCAGCTGTAAGTCTGTGGCCTCTGGTCCCTCTGGTTGTGGGTTTAATCCCTGCTATGTTTGACAAAATGTCCCTTCCCATGGGGCCCTAGGACTCAGCTTATATGGGTATTCCTTGGAATTGGGACGGCAGGTTATTGCTGTGGATAATGTCAGCAGGCACTCCTCCAGAGTGCAGCCTTCTTCCATCTATTAGGTAATGTAGGCAGCCCTGGAGGTACTTGGAATCCAATATGTCCTGGACAAGGATTCCCAATTATTTCCCATGGTTACTGGTTACAGAGGTGCCAGATGCCTTATAAGGTTTCAAAAGTACCACATAAAATATTGGATGGATGCAAAGGTTTGCTTAGAGCAGCTCTGAAAAGGCTACTGGGTTTACTTGCTGTTGGATCACAAAGGGTCCTTTGAAACTCTGCTCAATCTTTCCAGTAGATCTTTTACTTGTTAGATGCCTGGTGGAGACCCAGGCGGGCATATTCAGTGTGACAGCTAGGTGCTTTAAAAGTGCTGCCACTTCAAGGAAAGGGAAGGGGAGGCATATTCAGTGGTAGTGGTGGTCAGCATAATTAAAGCGGCTATCAATCGCCACTTTAAATAATGCCCAGATATTCAATGCCAGGACCATATCTGGCCAGCGGCATTGAATACCCGGCTTGCCTGGACAGCAAGTTAACTGTCCCATTGGCAGGGATATTAAGCCTCTGGCTGGATAGCAAAGCTGGCTGAAGTTAGACCAGCTATTTTTTGGCCTAACTTTAGCCACTTAGAGTTAACTGGACAGTGGCTCAATATCATCATTGACCAACTAACTCTCAGTGCTGTCTCCACTCCAGCCCCTGGAATGCCCCACTGTTAAGCAGTTAGCATTAGGGCATTCAGCGACACCAAGAAGGGATATTCAGTGGCCACAAATTTGGCACATATTACTGAATATCCGGCTCAGTGGGAGTAATGTGGTTAGAAGGTCTGCTAACCATGTTATCCCCTTGGATATGCCTCCCTTCAGATATTCAGCAGCGGAACATAGCCAGTTTCCGCCACTCATTATCTGGGTTTCTCTGGACATCAGCAACGCTATCCAGTTAGGGGCGATCACACTGTGTTTCATACAGTATCAGTTCTACTACTCTTCAGTCCTGCCCAAAGCCATACAGGTGAACCATACCATAAGAACTGTGCTGGCGACTAAATAGCAAACATCTGCTTCTTTCCATCACCATTGCTCTTTCATCTTCCCCAGCGCTAATCTAGATGCCATCACCGGCGTTTCGCACCGGCTTCTACAGGGGGTCATATACTCAAACAATGTTTCTTGTACCAGATAAAACAGCACGAGGCAGAGACTGAGGTTGGTAATTTACTTGTTTGTAATCAGGCTCTAGTTTATTGAGGAAGCTATGTCCTTGAGGCTTATTTATAATACCGCTTTGGCGTGGCCCTTAGGCGTCGGCCCCATCCGGAGGCTCGGCACACAACCCAACATCCAAAGCTCCAGCTCCCTCCACTGTGTACCCATTGTGGTTGTACATTGCGCTCCCACCAACAGCAACCACAGATAAACTGCACCAAAACTAAACTGCCCTAAACACAGGGCCCACCTACTTTGTGAGTACGACCTATCATACTTAAGACTGCCTACTACTTAACAGGACTCCAGCTTTCTTTCCAATAGCAAAAGTCTATAAACTTCTAGCCACATAGCGAATGTCAGCACAATATTATATTTAATCTAACCACACTGCTTAATTTGCATATCTCTGTTCATCTGCATAATTAACAACCTCCAGTATCATTGTACAATTCTAGCTGCTGCATTGAAGGTACTGTTACACTGTTACTGTACTATACCTACCACTCTGATTAAATTGCACAGCTTTGTTTAGTTTACATAGCCAGTAACTGATAGTAACATTGTATACTCATAACTGCTGCATTGAAGATACTAATACACCCCACACTGCAAGGCACCCATACACACAGAGCTAAAAATGCTCCCCCCTAGCCTAATCATAGGCATACTATACTTATTCAGTAATACACTAACTAGATCTCTCGCTGAATCAACCAGCCTCAACTCAATTCTGATCATAAGAAGACACGGAAGAAGAGATCACAGCAATATTTACCACTCATCTCCAGAATACCCCCAGAACCCACATCCCCACTTAATCCACATACCACTTCTACACCACACCAAAACCAAGCAACCCCAAGACCCACACAGCCTTAGATGTGCCCTCATAAATGCACGATCGGTCCGCAAAAAATGGCCAGTTATCCCTGCCATCATATCACACCTTAACCTTGACATGCTCCTGGTGACCGAATCGTGGCTCAATAGCTCTGACTCAGTCCTCATCAACCATCTCACCCCCTCTAATTTCACAATCCACACATGTCACAGAACTGACCGCAGAGGTGGTGGCGCATTTATCCTAGTTAAAACTGAATTACACTATCAAACAATATGCTCCAACAGTTCAACTCACCTTGATACTATCTCTATTGCTAACAAATACAACACAATTAACCTAATATACAGATCCCCATCCTCATCTACTGACGATCTTGCAACCATAGTTGAACTAGCATCTAACCCCCAAAATGCACGTAAACCAAATTGGATACTGGGCGATTTCAATCTCCCAGCCCTATATGATACCCACTCCAGTGCCTTACTTGAAGCTCTCAGTAACTTACACTATGAACAGATAGTTGATGCCCCTACTCACCAAAAAGGGAATACGTTAGACCTTATCTTCAGCCCCAGACTAGAGGTAAAGCCCGACCACAACTTCAATATAACCATTTCACCTGTACCATGGTCCGATCATAATCTAATCAGTTTCCAAATGCCATTATACCAAGACAGAGAAAACACTCCTGAACCAACTAAAAATACAATAGTACATGCCAGACGCTTCAGACACTTTGATAGTGAGGAGATCACCAAAAACGTCCTTCCCAACATCAAGATTGCTTCCCCAAATCTTGAAGAAGTACTAGACTCGTGGAATACCAACCTGAGTACCTTTGCTTACATACCTATCCAAACGAAACCACATGTCGTAGGGCAGCAGCCAAATAAGAAGGAATCTGCACCCTGGTATACCGCAGAATTAAAGACCTCCCTATGAGCCCTCAGGAAATTGGAAAGAAAGTGGCGACGCACCCAAGCCACATCAGACCAGACACTCTACAATTCCTACCTGCAAGCCCATTGAAATCTTATATCCTCTAAAATGAAAGAATACCACTCTGAACTGCTAAACCGATCACTGAACAAGCCTCACGACCTGTTCAACATAGTCCCTAATGAAGGAACCATCAGCCTCACAACCAGCCATGATTCTACCTCAAGACTATGCCCACTACCTGATAGCCAAAACCAACAACGTTCGTAATGCCACACTATCCTCCCCCACCACGAACCTGCCCAAACAGCTCTCCATCTTCTCGACACCGTCACAAAGAAACATTGAGAGCATCATCTCCAGCATCAATGCCACTACGGCCCCCAACGACCCTTGTCCAGCTCTCTGGATAAAGTCACTATGCCACGAAGCTAGTCCGATAATAGCCAAAATCATCGACCTCTCCTTCTCCTCTGGGCATTTCCCATCAAGCCTTAAGAAGTCATCCATAAGGCCGCTCTTAAAGAATGCTAAACTTGACGCTCAGAAGGTTGAATCATACCGACCCATATCCAGTATCCCATTCCTAGCAAAGATAATCAAGAAGGAGGTACAACAACAGCTACAGGATCATATTGACTCTAATGCCCCCCTAGACTCAAGCCAACACGGTTTCAGAGAATCCCATGGTGTCGATACTCTCCTCACCACCCTCATTAACACACTCATCACCGGGATTGACTCCACCAAACAAGGATATGCTCTAATTTTCCTTGACATCGCCACAGCATTTGACTCTGTAAACCACGAACAACTTCTAATTTGACTGCATGATAAAGGGATAAGCGACCTAGCATGGCACTGGTGCAAATCTTACTTAACTGACAGATGGCAGCAGATACAAACAAGATCTAAAGACTCCCTACCATTCAAACAACACTACGGAGTGCCCCAGGGTTCATCCCTCTCTGCACTCCTTTTCAATATTTACATGCAACAGATATGCGAAATAATTCAATCATTTAACATCTCCTGTCTGCTTTACGCAGACGATGTATTACTCTTCACTCCGTTCACAACTGAAACCCCAGATTTCACCCAATTGATAAACTGCTTCAATGCCATAACCAACTGGCTCCTATCCCAAAGTCTCAAAATCAACTTCAAGAAGACGGAAGTTCTATTTGTGACAAGGAACCGATCCTTCATACCTCCGAAAACCATAAAGACAAGAGATGCTGAACTTTCAAGCAGACCCTGCATCCGCTATCTAGGTGTGACCATAGACCAACAGCTCAATCTCAAAACTCACATCAACAACATAATCAAACAAGTATACCACAAGATACGAACTCTACGCCACCTCCGACCCCTGCTACAAGCTGAGGATTTCAGAACAGTCTTTCAAGCTTTGGTGATCCCCCACTTTGATTACGCGAATGTAATCCTACATGGCCTTCCCAAAAATATGATAAGCCCATTACAATTAGCGATGAATACAGCTGCAAGATTCCTGAGCGGAGCCTCCAGAGCTGACCACATCACCCCGGTACTTAAAGACCTACATTGGCTGCCAATATATTGTGTCCCCCGCAGCCCCCTCTGGTGGCGGCGTAGTGTTTCCACCGGAGGCTGGGGAGCGCATAAGATTTGGGGTATCAGGGTTGGCCAGTTGCGAGGGTCATAAGGTAGCGGTCCTTCGTGCCAACCTCGTTGCCAACTTCCAAATAAAGTGACTTCACAGCCAAGTGTAGGGAAAAAGGAAAAAGGCTTTTATTTCTCCTTTGCGCAATATGGTTCAAAATATACGGTTCAGAAAGTAACAGGGCTGTAACAATCCTTACATCAGGTTCCACATGTATAAAATGGTCAAAGTAACAACTGTTAATCTCCACAGTAACTCAAAACATAAGGTAACCTGTATTCACTTCATACATTCTTTAACTCCAAACAGATTATAGTTTTCCTACTGTACAATAAACGCATTCCATGGGTTCTTCCGCCTCCTCACCCCCAGATTCCACTGGCAGCCATTCCATGTCCGAGAGCTCTGAATCGGAAGCTTCAATGGGGCTGAGTTCTGGCTTTTTGAAAGCGTGCCAAACCGTGTTCCAATGCTTGTTTGTCAGCTTGGGGCATCGGTTCTTGGCTATAGGATAGAACCCTGGCTGTTCATCTGCTATGATTTTAAAAGCTCTCTTGTCCCAACCTTTAGCATTAACAGTTTTCTTCCTGGGGGAATCATCTGTTATTTTCTGCTTAAAAGTGTCATTATTATACAGATAAAATCTTCTCTTTTGCTTTTCTCCTATGCTGGGTTTAGGCAAACAATCACAGGCAATAACTGTTTTACCTTTGAGCTTTCTGTAGTCTCTTCCAGGAGAGGCTTGAGGCCTAGCCTGATTATCTTCTAATTCTTGCTGGCTCAAGTATTCCCACCGGGTCTCTCTTTCTCTAGAGTGTGGATAAGCTTCTTTGAAGCAGGGCTGCAGCTGATGCCCTCGGCCTTTGCTTCCACTCCCGTGGCAGTTAGCTAGTGGCCGTGCCCTTTCAGCCTTTCCCTGTTCACCAGGCCTCTTAGTTTTCCACCCTTCTCTCTGGTTACTTTTATAAAAATCTTTAAGAGTACCTTTCTCTTCTTGAGTATCCTTTTCAGCTGGATATCTTTCTCTCAGATCGTAGCTTAGCCCCTCTCCCTGGATAGGGCTTTCTCTCCGGCAGAATGGGAGAGCACCTCCTTCCTTGACTGCTCTCTGCAGTGCTGCTACTTGGAGTTGTTTCTGGCCTGTTCTCCGGCCTACTCCTCGGCCTATTCCTTGGTCTGCTCTCTAAGTTGCTTCTTGGCCTTCTCCTTGGCCTGCTCTTCGGCCTCCTGCCCTTTGGTCTCCTCTTTGATCTGCTCTGTCCCTGCTTAAATCGGGACTGACTGATTCTAAGTCCTGCCCATAGAGGGGTGGTTCCTCTGCATCCAGGCTGGCTCTCCTGCTCCCTCTATGTGGACCTTCAGGATATTGCATCTGAAACTTGTTTTTTTCTAACTTTAAAACTTTTTTTCTTTCTGCCAGAGGGTCCGCTGCATCACAATTGTCGACTAACATATAAAGTAACCATCATCACCTTCAAAATCATCAACAAGATGGCCCCCACAGCCTTAATGGACCTCATACACCCCATGACAGCAAACAGAGAAAGGAGAACATGCACTGCAAACACATTATCGATTCCCAGGGAAATCACAAAATGCACAAAGACAACCAGGAACAGAGCATTCAAGCTATATGCCCCTAGTTGCTGGAACGCACTCCCTGCACCCATTAGAGCCATCAAAGACCTAGCCCAATTCAGAAGAGCGCTTAAACATCACCTCTTTCTCCTACACTATTCACAGCCCTCTAACACGTCACCCCTTAACACTCTACCAACCATGAACATGTAAACCTTACCAATGGATGTACATACTGTAAAATTCATTCTGTAGATAGGTCTATATTGTTGTACATAGTTATCATCAGTTGAATTCCAAGTTAATCTACCCTGTTCATTGTAAGTGCTTTATTTTGCACAATCCCTGTTATATGTAAACCGCGCTGATTTTTAAGAGTGCGGTATATAAGAACAACAAATAAATAAATATATACCGCTTAGCTCAGGGGTCTCAAACTCAAATTGCTTTGAGGGCCAAATGAGGACTTGTAAAGTAACCCGCGGGCTGCATAAGACGCGGGGCCTCATTTGCATAAATATTTGCATAATGTTACCATACAAAGCGCAGACGTTAATGATGCACATTTCCCAGAGCTGACATATTCCAGTTAAATTCAAAATAGATATTTTTTCTACCTTTTGTGCATTTTTTTCAGTTGCAATTGTTCCAGACACTTTCTTCTGATTTCTTCGTGTCTTCTGCTAACTCTCCATCGTCTGCTGTCCATTTGTCCTTTCTTCTCTCTTCTAGTTTTTTTCCATTCTCTCTCTACATCTGCTTTAACATACTAATCTTTCTCCTTTTGCTCTTTCCTCATTCCTATTTCATCCACTCAAATTTTACCCCTCCATCCTCAATCACCACTTACTCTCCCAATACCCAGCCAATTGTAGATTTTTCTTCCCTCCCACACAAAATATTTTTCCCCTCTCCATTTCACTCTCCCAGCCCCATCCCATTCTAATCCTCCCCCAACATCAACTCCCTTCTAGTTCCAGCCCCACCCAGCATCCGCTCCCTTCTAGTCTCCGCATCAGCCCATTTCCAGTCCTAGCTTCCCCATCCATTTCCAGTTCTATCCTAGCCCCACCATCAGCCCATTTCCTGTCCTAGCTCCCCCCCACTAAGCCCATTTCCAGTCCTAGCAACCCTCCAGTCCATTACCAGTCCTAAGCCCCCCAACAGCCCACTTCCAGTCCTAACCCTCCCATCACCCCATTTTCATTCTTATCCCCCCCATAGCCCATTACCAGTCCTAACCCACCAATCAGCCCACCTCCAGCCCTAACCCCCATCTGCCCATTTCTAGTCCTAGCCCCCACCATAGCCCATTACCAATCCTACCCAAACCCCCCCCCCCCGCTGCCATTAGCCCACTTCCAGTCCTAACCCCCCATTACCCCATTTCATTCTTAGCCCCTCCGTAGCTCATTACCAGTCCTAACTCCCCCCCATCAGCCCACCTCCAGTCCTTCCTAACCCCCATCAGCCCATTTCCAGTCCTAACCCCCCCCCCCCATCAGCCCAAGTAAATAAAATTTTTAAAAAAAATCCTGGCTTCTGCTGCTGCCACTGTGGCAGCGGCAGAATCAACTGTCAATTTAAAAAAAACAAAACTGGCTTCTGCTGCTGCTGCAGCCGTGGCAGCGGCAGAATCAGATGTCCCGCAGCCCCTTCCCCTCTGCCCGGAAGAGCCCTGAGTCTGCTCCATCAGCGGCGGGCTTTTCAAGCCGCGAAGAGAGTATTTCCCTCTCGCGCGGCTTAAGCGTTTTCAGAGGGCCGCGTGTTTGAGACCCCGGGCTTAGCTGGATAAACAGTCACTCACAGCGGTTTATGCCATAGATGCATCTGTATGTGTAGGGAATTTTTATTTATCTGTCATATTTTTTCTGGGAAATTATTATTTAATCTCCCCGCATTGCAAGACACCTAAGCCAAGGCCTTCCTTGATGCCCTCAAAGCACTAGATTATACTCAAATAATTAACTCCCCCACTCATATCAAGGGAAACACTCTCGACTTGATATTTGCCCCTCAAATAGCCAACTACTCCTCTCACAAGTTTAATCTCTCTCTGAGCCCAGTTCCATGGTCTGACCACAGTTTAATCAGATTCTCGTTGTCTTCCCTTTGTGGACCCAACCACCCCCCCACCCCAGCGGATAACACCATTACTACACGGACACGCTACCTACCTTTCAATGAGCAGGAGATCATTGAGAAAGTACACCCTCTCCTTGAAACTCCCGAACTCAACCTAGACGACATGATAACAGTATGGAACAAGTCCCTCAACGCAGTAAGTAACGTCCCAACTACCAAGAAAAACCACAGGGGTAGGAAAAAAGCACCTTGATATTCACCTGAACTTACAGTGTCCCTCCGCCGGTTGCGTCAACTTGAAAAACGATGGCGAAGATCAAGGACAACCGAGAGCCAGGAAGCCTATAACACCCACCTCGACGTTCATAGAACTGCTGTATCTACCATGATGAAACAATACCACTCAGATATTCTACTGAGAGCCATAAACAAACCACGAGAACTATTCAATCTGGTCAAAAATCTGGCAAAGGAGCCCTCCCCCAACCAATCAAATTTACCTGACCCCCAGGAATATACAGACTACCTTCGCTCGAAGACGAGTCATTACATTGCCCCTGCAAATCACCACCCCCTGGAACATACAACCTCACTACCTCCCGTCTCCTCCCCCCTAAATGAGACAGCAGACAACCACCACATTCTTAACTCCTTCTCCCCCCCAACAGCAAGGGAGATCCAAGATACCATCACATGCATTAACACCACCACGGCCCCAAGTGACCCGTGCCCGGCACAATGGATAAAGGTGCTAAAATCAGACCTCAGCCCTTTCCTCGCCAAACTAATAGGAACATCCTTCACGTCAGGGATATTCCCACAGGACCTGAAACAAACTTCTATAAGACCCCTACTGAAGAACAAAAAACTTGACCCCACAAAGATGGATTCTTACAGGCTTATATCGAGCATCCCGCTCCTAGCTAAAATCATGGAAAAAACAGTCCAACAGCAACTAACCCATCACATCGAAGACAACGCTCCCCTTGATTACTGCCAGCATGGGTTCAGAGAGTCCCATGGTGTCGATACCCTTCTGACTACATTATTCAACTCCCTTACCATCGGGCTTGATAACATCAGGAAAGGCTTTGCCCTTATCTTTCTGGACATCGCAGCCGCCTTTGACTTGGTGGACCACAAGATACTCCTATCTCGCCTCACTGAGAAGGGCATCCATGGCAGTGCTCTAGCATGGTGTGCCTCATACCTGAGCAACAGATGGCAACATGTCCGGTCCGGCTCCTCTTTATCAGACCCTTTCCCACTAGAGAAAGGTGTTCCGCAAGGTTCATCCCTCTCAGCCCTATTATTCAATATCTATATGCAGCCCATCTGCAGCCTTATCCGGTCCTTTAACATCAACTGCCTAGTATATGCTGACGATGTCCTAATGTTCACCCCCAATAGACACAGACCACCCAAACCTTGACCAGCTCTCCTCTTGCTTCAATGCCGTCACAGACTGGCTACACAACCAAATGCTCAGAATAAATCTAAAAAAGACAGAAGTCTTATTCATTGGAAGGGACCAGTCATTCACTCCCCCCTCATCAATCAAGGTGAACAACGCAGAACTCATCTCCAAGACAACAATCAAATACTTAGGCGTAACACTTGATCAGCACCTGGACATGCATGCTCACATAGACAATACCATCAGGACAATCTACCATAAATTACGGACACTACGCCTCATAAAGAACACCCTGGAACCAAATGACTTCAGAACAGTCTTTCAGGCCATAATCATGCCCCACTTCGATTACGCCAACTCCATCCTACTTGGCCTCCCAATGAGCTCGATAAACCCCTTGCAGCTGGTGATGAATACCGCAGCTAGAACCCTCTATGGAGCATCTCGCAGAGATCATATCACCCCCATTCTGAAGAGCCTGCACTGGCTCCCCGTTCAATACAGGATCACATTTAACATCCTAACCATGACCTTCAAAGCAGTCAATGGTATCACCGCAACTACCCTGTCAGATCTGATTCAACCTACACCAGACAACAGATTAAGAAGAGCCACATCCTGCAATACCATCCTCCTTCCAAAAGCCATCACAAAATGCAACAAATCCACTAGAAAGCGTGCCTTTGCTTTGTTTGCCCCCTCATGCTGGAACTCCCTTCCAACAGAAATCCGGACCATAAACAACCTCCCCCAGTTCAGAAAAGCTCTCAAACAGCACCTATTTATACAACACTTTTCTAACTCTGACAGCATCACCTAGACAGTATCACATGACCCTACAGTCTCTCTACCCGATGCCGCCTAACCAATCTCCTACGATAACTCTCCACCTCATCCAACCCCCCCTTAGGGCCTGTATCATAAACTCAGCTATTATGCAATCCCCTCTTGTATATAATGTATAAAGTTCAATTGTTATCCATCTTAAATTCCCCTTTTGTATATTATATATAAAGTTCACCCGTTATCCATGTTTAAATTCCCTGTTTTATGTAAGTTCAATGTACGGTTACTCCACATTGTACCAACTTGTTACTTGTAAACCGCACTGATGCCGAATAGTGCGGTATAGAAAAACATTAAATAAATAAAATAAATAAATAAAATGTCTTTTTTAAAGGCAACTGGCCTGTAGGCACAATAGGTGGGTCATTGCCTACAGAATATTGCCTTGGTTACTTAAATTGCTGGCCCATATTTCATAGGTGGTGCCAATGGCATGATCTCAGCCTGCTATTCTAACAATTAGGCAGCCCCTTGATGCTCTGAGGGGAAACTGAGCAGCTCATGGCTTAGGAACTAAGAGACCAGGGTTCAATTCCCATTAGCACTTTTTGTGGCCTTGGGCAAGTCACTTAACCTTCCATTGCCTCAGAAGAATCCAAGTTATCAATGTCCCTGTTTAATGTACATTACCAACTTTAAGTTACAATGGAAACCGCTTTGATTGAAATGATAAAAGCGGTATAAAAAACCTGTTAAATAAATAAATGGTACGGTGTAGACATGGTACTATGAAATATGGATGACTTATAATTAATATTTGGTGTCTACTATAAGACTTTCATACTGTAAGAGGCCTACTGGACCACAAGGGCCACTGTCTCATCTTACATGGAGGAAGTACACAGAAACCAATTCTCGGGAGTTGTGGCTGTCGGAGTGTGAGGGAGGAGTGCGTGCCCTGTTGAGGGCTCTACAGTGAGCTGGGACTATCTGCCGCGGCTGCGGGTTTACTGCAGGCACTCCTGGGACAGCCGGATACCGGCTGGGACCTCCGGTACCTTAAATTCCCCTCTTTGACCATCTGAAGTGGAGTTGTGGCTGTCAGAGTGTGAGGGAGGAGTGCGTGCCCTGTTGAGGGCTCTACAGTGAGCTGGGACTATCTGCCGCGGCTGCGGGTTTACTGCAGGCACTCCTGGGACAGCCGGATACCAGCTGGGACCTCCGGTACCTTAAATTCCCCTCTTTGACCATCTGAAGTGGAGTTGTGGCTGTCGGAGTGTGAGGGAGGAGTGCGTGCCCTGTTGAGGGCTCTACAGTGAGCTGGGACTATCTGCCGTGGCTGCGGGTTTACTGCAGGCACTCCTGGGACAGCCGGATACCGGCTGGGACCTCCGGTACCTTAAATTCCCCTCTTTGACCATCTGAAGTGGAGTTGTGGCTGTCGGAGTGTGAGGGAGGAGTGCGTGCCCTGTTGAGGGCTCTACAGTGAGCTGGGACTATCTGCCGCGGCTGCGGGTTTACTGCAGGCACTCCTGGGACAGCCGGATACCGGCTGGGACCTCCGGTACCTTAAATTCCCCTCTTTGACCATCTGAAGTGGAGTTGTGGCTGTCGGAGTGTGAGGGAGGAGTGCGTGCCCTGTTGAGGGCTCTACAGTGAGCTGGGACTATCTGCCGCGGCTGCGGGTTTACTGCAGGCACTCCTGGGACAGCCGGATACCGGTGGGGACTTTGCTTGGTATAAAGTGCAACTTTGTTTTCCTCCGCGTCCGTGGAGCGCATCCGTGGGGCGTGTTTGAAGGGGCGTGTCTAAAGGGGCAGGTCCTGCCCCTTGGACGCCCCTTGGACGCTCCATCGACGGAGGTATTGTGTTATGTTGATAGTCGCTGGGCTCAGCTCTGTGATTTATGTTGTACCTTAATACATTTTCCTTTATATTGCTGGGTTTATTATGGGGAAAAGGAAGGCTAAACTGCAGGGCAAGTCCCAGGCGGCCGCCCTTGATGGGGCGAAACCAGCTGGCCCTTTAGATAAACATTTTGCTCCTGTGCCTGTTGCTCAATCTTCCCCGGAGGGGGTGTCCCTGAGCCCGGGGGGAAGATTTTCTTCTCCCCCCTGTCCTGGTGTGGATGGTTTGTGTATGTTAGGGAGTTCGCCTCTGTCGGTTAGTAGGGATAAAGCCGTGATTAAATTGCCTTCTCCTGTTTTGTTGACTGCACTGGATGGCTCCGTAGAGCTACCAGTCCTGGCTTCTGAAACGGAAGTTACCCTGAAAGATTTATGGGGGGCTTTGAAATCTATTGATGCCAAAGTGTCAACAACTTTTGGCTCCTTAACTTCCTTTTCTCAAGATACTGCTTTAGCTATACAGCAACTCGATAAGAAAGTTTCTTCACTTGATAAGGCTGTCGATAAACTGGAGTCTCAAGTGCTCCCACTCCAGTCTATAAATGTAATGGGTATTAAAGATTCTTTGATTTTGCATTCCGAACTGGAGTCACTTGAAAATTCCATGAGGTCATGTAATCTGAGAATTTTAAATTTTCCCTATACTTCTCTGTTGTCATCAAAATCTTATTTGATAAATATGTGAAAGAAGTGCTTGCCTTTCCAGATATAATAGAGGTTAATCAGATTTATTATATTCCTTCTGGTATCAAAAAGCTAAATGTTGTTGACGGAGAACTTGATGAGATTGTCCCCCGTATCGCTAACCTTACTGCCTTCTTAGAGGACTCCTCTGATAACATTACTATGCGATCTACTTTATTGGTCATGTTACCTTCTGTCCAGGTAAAACAACGTATTTTGAAAGCTTTCTTTAAAGTGAAGTCTGTTTTATTTTGCAGACAGAAAGTTAACATCTTTCCAGATGTTTCCCGTAGCACCCAGTTGAGGCGAAGGCAATTCTTGTCTCTTAAGCCTCAGGTTCTAGCTCTGGGTGCTACGTTTTTCTTACGTTTTCCTTGTAAGTGCCTAATTGATTTTAAAGGTGCTTCATTTGTATTTCTTGACGTATCTCATCTGGAACGTTTTTTGACTGATCATCAGGGCTCAGCAGGATTAGATGGCGCTGATAATTGTTCCTCCTGATAAGTGGCAGTTTTGCCTGTTTTCTTGCTTCTAAATAGATTACTATTATTTAGATAACAGCTAGCTCCCTTGATGAGGTCTGCTTTGCTATGTATGTGATGTTGATGCTTTATTTTGTATCCTGTGGTTATTTTTTCCTTTACATATAATGGCAAATTGTCCTGTATTTTATTTGGTTATTGTATATGACTGAAAATCTAATAAAAAAAAAAAAAAAAAAAAAAGAAACCAATTCTCAGCAATATTCACAAAATCTTTATTACAAGATATCCTTTTCTCAGCATAAATTCTTCAAACACAAATTCTCTAACACGGTTACTTACAGATACAAGGTAGCTACTGTATAGGGAAAAGACAGAAGAGAAAGGTTAATGCGTCATTTCAGCACACTGTCACCTCCATGGCAGGGCTGAATAAACTCCCCAGTTTCTCCTTTGTCCTGGTCTGTTTTTTTATACAGTTTTCTGAAAAGCTGGTGTTACTACAAAGATTATTTCTTTTCATGCAGCTGGTTTTAAGTGATACTTTGTTCTATATAATATTGGCATATTTTTACATTTCACCATCTCACCTTCCCAAGGCCAGTGCCTAATTATATCTTACTCCCCGGTTCCCCCTCATGTCTCCTTTTTGTTTCATTTGTATTATCTGGTTTCCTTAACAGATGTACACTAAATCAGCAACATTCTGTATCACTCTACTCCCAGAATTTTCAAATGCTAAGTCAGCAGCTCATTCTTCCCCTGATTCTTCTTTTGGCCTAACAGTGGTCAAGGACCCAAGCAGGCCCGTGGTCTGTATCCAGGCCTGCTTCACAGGCCTAGCTACAGGAGCACTGCCCCAACCTGGGTCCGACTCCCTACAATACCTACCAACTGGGACATCAAGACAGTTTGCAAAAGGTGAAATAGCTGTTGAATTGGTATGCTGGCAAAGGAAAATTAATGGCTCGATGAGCAATGGTGTTTGCTCTGGAGTTCATGTTTAGAGAAACATGGGTATGTTCAGCAAAGATCAACAGTAATCAACCCCAGGCCTGTTGTTGGGCAGAGTAGATAGGCCAGAACGTTACTATCCCGTTGGTACGCCCTATATCGCTGTGCTGCTAAGATCCTATTGGTCCGGTATGTGTTCATTTCAGGACTAGGTTTACTCAGAGTTACATGATAGGGAGGGCATATAGGCTTCTGGAAAAGATAAGTGCTTATAAAGAAGGCACAGGACATGTGGAGTAGAGAAGCAGTAACTCAGTGCTCACCCTGGTTTTTGGCAGAGTTGAACCATCTCCTTTTTTGTGTACCTTTTTCAGCAGTAGGTAAAAATGTGAATCCAATCAAGTATGGAAGGGCTTATCATCTAAATCTGTACTTGAGGCAATCATGGGTTAAGCAACTTGCACAAAGTCACAGAGAATGCTAAGTAGGGTTTTAGGCCCTAGTTATCTTCTGATGTCCACAGAGGGGATCCTGCCAAGGCTGTGCTGTGAAGGGTGACAGACTCTAACTTCACCCACATTTCCACTACAGGTCCCTTGTGGAGGGATTGTGGGACCCTGCGGCTTCCAGCGTCAGAGTCCACACCCACACACATGGAGTTTGTACATAGGGATCTATACTGTGTGTAGTAATTTGACTTGTTCGGCGTTTCAAATAGGTGTATGGATGTTCTAGGGCCCACTGCAGTATTTATAGTGCTGCTTTTTCTGGGTAGGCCCATGAGTTTTGGAAGTTTATGCTGGTATGGTATGGTAGACTTGGCCTTGTAGATCTTAGGTGACTTTTGTTGGCTTTATATTAGTTCCCAATATGCCTGGTACTGGAGAATATTTGTGAGTGACCAGAATCAGATTTTTTGAAAATATATTGAGTTCTGTGGGTGAATGTCCTACTTCTGCTCTGCACCCATTGTCAAGGGAGAGGTTTCTGTGGATGCAAAATATATATTCAAAAAGGAAAAGTGAGAACCATAACACAGTTTAACACAGAATAAAATAAGTTATAATTTGGTCTTATAAACTATGCTGTGGTTCTCACTTTTTCTTTTAGTTCCTTCGTGTGTGAGCATCTTGCATTTCCTTTATTTTTTACGGAATATCTATTTACATTAACACCCTGCTGGTCCATTGTGCAGTTTCAGGAGTTATGTTGGGGTTGCCAAGACCTTCTTGGTGTTTATGTTGGATTGGGAGGTGTTGAGTTGGGGTCACAAAGTCCCTCTTGTTTTTCAGAGGGTAGAAAGTGCTGTGTTGGGGTACCAAGTCACTCTTGTTTTTGTGGAAGTGGGAGATGCTGCATGGGTGCTGTTGAGCCCCTCTTGTTTGGCATATTTAGCAGTATGTTTCCTAGGCTCTGCACTGGTAACATATGAACATAAGAAATGCCATACTGGGTCAGACTAAGGTCCATCAAGCCCAGTATCCTGTTTCCAACAGTGGCCAATCCAGGTCACAAGTACCTGGCAGGTTCCCAAAAAAGGCACACAGGTTCCACAATCCTTGTCTCAGGGCAAGCAGTGGATTTCCCAGGTCCTCTTTAATAATAGTTTACAGACTTTTCTCCAGGAACTTGTCCAAACCTTTTTTAAACCCAGCTACTTTTACTTTTACACCTTTTACTGCATCCTTTGGTAACTAATTCCAGAATTTGATATTGTAGGGCCGTAGGCTAGCTGCGGGAAGCAGTTACATCCCCCTGCAGTTACTGCATTTTAGCGTGGCAAAACAGCTGCCAGTGCAACTAAGGCCACCCACTCAGGTGGTATTAGTTCACTCACGCTATTTGCACTGAGCCATTATGCTAGTTTCTGCCGACAATACAGATGCCTGTGTGTGAGAGTTCTTTCTCTTGCCTCACTCTGCAGTAAAGTATAATTTTGGGAAAGAAATCCTGTAAACCTAACAGTAATGGATAAAAGCATTTTTTTTACTACATATGTATGTTTTTAATTTGTTCTGATATATTCCCTACTTGGTGAAGATCTATCTCTGTTCTACATATGTGTGACTGAGGCTACATGTTCTGTTAGCATGGAGTTTCTATGTAGGGAGGTGTAGTAATCTGGCTTATTCAGTTTTCTGAATAGAAATATGGATGTTCTAGGGCCCTCTGCAATATTTATGGTGCTGCCATTTTAAGAACATAAGATATGCCATACTGGGTCAGACCAAGGTCCATCAAGCCCAGTATCCTGTTTCCAACAGTGGCCAATCCAGGTCACAAGTACCTAGCAGTCTCCCCAAAAGACACAGGTCCCTAAATGCTTGTATTGGGTCAATCAGTGGTATCCTGGGTCCCTTTTAATAATGGTTTATGGACTTTTCCTCCAGGAACTTGTCCAAACCTTTTTTAAACCCAGCTACACTAACAGCTTTTACTACATCCTCCGGTAACAAATTCCAGAGTTTGATTACACGATGAGTGAAAAAATATTTTCTCTTATTAGTCTTAAATATGTTACCCTGTAGCTTCATTGCATGTCTCCTAGTCTTTTTATATTTTGATGATGTAAACAATCAATCTATGTTTACCCTTTCCACTCCATTCATTAATTTATAGACCTCTATCATATCTCCCCTCAGCCATCTCTTTTCCAGGTTGAAGAGCCCCAAACTTCTTAGCCTCTCTTCATAGGAGTATCCTTCCATCCCCTTTACCATTTTGGTGGCTCTTCTCTGTACTTTTTCTAATAACGCTATATCCTTTTTAAAATACGGCGACCAGAATTGCATACATTATTCAAGGTGCGGACGTACCATGGAACGATACAGAGGCATTATAATATCCTTTGTTTTATTTTCCATTCCTTTCCTTATGATACCTAGCGTTTTATTTGCTCTCTTTGCCACTGCTGCACACTGGGCGGAGGGTTTCAACATGTTATCCACGATGACGCCTGAATCTTTTTCCTGGGTAGTGGTTCCCAATGTGGAACCTTGCATCATGTAACCATAGTTTGGGTTGTTCTTTCCTAGGTGCATAACTTTGCACTTGTCCACATTAAATTTCATCTGCCATTTGGATGCCCAGTCTTCCAATTTATCAAGATCCTCTTGCAATTTTCCACAATCCTCTTGGGTTTTAACAACTTTAAATAGTTTTGTGTCATCAGCAGATTTGATAACCTCACTCGTTATTCCCTTTTCCAGGTCATTTATGAATAGGTTAAAAAGCAGCGGGCCCAGCACAGATCCCTGGGGTACTCCACTATTCACCTTTTTCCATTGGGAAAATTGGCCATATAGCCCTTCCTTCTGCTTTCTATCTTTTAACCAGTTCCTGATAGTACACTGCCTCCTATCTCATGACTTTTTAGTTTTGCCAAAAGTCTCTGATGAGGGACCTTGTCAAAGGCTTTCTGAAAGTCCAGATACACTATATCAACCAACTCACCTTTGTCTACCTGTTTATTCACACCTTCAAAAAAACATAACAGATTAGTAAGACAAGATCTTCCTTGTCCAAAGCCATGTTGGCTGTCTCCCATTAGGCCATGACTATCTACATGATGAGTCATTTTGTTCTTTATAATGGTCTCTACCATTTTTCCCAGTACTGACGCCAGGCTCACCGGTGTGTAGTTTCCCGGATCACCCCTGGGTGCGCTCCATGTTGTATGAGTTTTGGAAGTTATTGCTGTTATAGCAGCGGTTCTCAACCTGTGAGTCGCGACCCCCATGGGGGTCGCCACAGGATTTAGCGGGGGTCGCCTCACTCCACCATAAAAAAAAAAAAAATAGCGCACAGGTTGCTGCCGCTGCCGAGTCCACATCTCGGCAGCGGCAAACTCACCGCCTCCCTTGCTCTGCAGCCGCGGCTCCCTGTCTCTTAGGGAACCACAGCTATGCCTGTAAAACCGTTGCGGAGCCTTCCTGTCTCTCCAATCTCAACGGGCTCCATGCAGCATTGTCCCGCATCAAATGGAAGTTGTTTACCACTTCCTTTGGAGGCGGGACAATGCTGCACGGAGCCCATCGAGAGACAGGAAGGCTCCGCAACGGTTTTACAGGCATAGCCGCGGTTCCCTAAGAGACAGGGAGCCGCAGCTGTAGAACAGCAGGGCAGTAGCAGGCAGACAGGGAGAGGGGAGGAGGGGGCAGGGAACCTGCAACGGGGCTGATATGAGGGAGGGAGGGAGGGGGCTGACATGGAGAGATAGATGGATTGAGGGGGCTGACATGGACAGGGGGCTGACATGGAGGGAGGGAAGGCTGACATGGATGGAGGGAGGGGGGCTGACATTGATGGATGGGTGGAGGGAAGGAAGGAGGGAGGGAGGGAGGGGGGCTGACATGGAGGGAGGGGGGCTGACATGGGCAAAGGGAAGAGACAGGGGGACATACTGGACAGACGGGGGGATAAATGCTGGACAGAGGGGAGAGACAGTGCGGGTTAGGATTATAATGGGCAGATGGTGGGTGGGCTAGGACTGGTAATGGGTTGATTAGGAAAGGCTAGGACTGGGAATGGACTGATCAAGGGGAGTTGGAACTGGTAATGTGCTGATAGGGGGGTAGGACTGGTAATGGACTGATGGGGGGCTAGCATTGGAAATGAGCTGATCGGGGAGGTTAGGACTGGAAATGGGCTGCTTAGAGGAGGCTAGGACTGGTAATGGGCTGATGGGGGGGGTAGGACTGGTAATGGGCTGATTAGGGGAGCCTAGCACTGGTAATGGGGTTGAGGAGGGACTAGCACTGGAAATGAGCTGATTAGGGGAGGCTAGCACTGGTAATGGGGTTGAGGAGGGACTAGCACTGGAAATGAGCTGATTAGGGGAGGCTAGCACTGGTAATGGGGTTGAGGAGGGACTAGCACTGGAAATGAGCTGATTAGGGGAGGCTAGCACTGGTAATGGGGTTGAGGGGGGACTAGCACTGGAAATGAGCTGATTAGGGGAGGCTAGCACTGGTAATGGGGTTGAGGAGGGACTAGCACTGGAAATGAGCTGATTAGGGGAGGCTAGGACTAGTAATGAGCTGATGGGGGGTAGGACTGGTGTTGGGCTGATTAGGGGAGGCTAGCACTGGTAATGGGGTTGAGGGGGGACTAGCACTGGAAGCGAGCTGATTGGGGGGCTTTGACTGGGAATGGGCTGCTTGTGGGGAGGGGAGGATAGAGCTGCTGGCCCTGGAAGAAAACTGGGGGCTAAGGCTACAAATGGGCTGATATGAGGGGATGGGAGAATGGAACTGGAAGGGAGTGGATCTGAGAGGGGCTGCCATGGTGTTTGTACTAGAAGGGACTGGTCAGTGGGGAAGGAGGGGGACTGGAAGGGAATGAACACCAGTGGCAGTCATGGGAATGCAAGTTGACATTGGAAGGTACTGAGAGTGAGATTGGAAAGGGGCTGATACTGGGGAGGGTTACTGGGACTGGAAATAGGCTGATGGAAAGAAGTGAAGAAAACGAAAAAAGAGATAAGAAATGGCCGATGGACCATAGACCACAGAAAGAGAGCTAAGAGAAGACAGGAAAGCAGAAGCCTCAAATCGGGACCAGCATGATCAGAGAATAAATTGGTCAGACAACAAAGGTAGAAAAAATAATTTTATTTCATACAGTATTAGTGATTTGACTACAAAATCATCATAATTTTGAAATCAAATATTGTTACTTGTTATTGTGATTAATTATTGTGGTTTAAATAAGTACATTTTATAAATAAAAACATATTGCAAAGGCCTATAATATATTAATAATTCAACAAATGATTACAGCGACAATGTGTTAACGGTAAAGGAAGAGAGACTCAATTTGATTTTATCATTGGGGGTCACCACAAGTTGACCAATGGTAAAAGGGGTCACGGTACAAAAGATGTTGAGAACCACTGTGTTATAGAATAGTAGATTTGCTATATGGGTCCTGTACTCTGGGTTCTTGGTGAGGTCAACTGTATGGTGTTGGTTGGGTGGGGACTGGAATATGTATTGTTTTTGAGATTTGCAGTTTTGCATTCTTTATGTTGCCAGACTGAAATTAAAAATATTTTTAGTTCAGATTCAAGGAAATTTCAAATTTTAAGGGAACTTCTCAGTTTAATTTTGTTTAATAGCCTGATAGCTTCACCACTGCTGAGTTCCTGATTTTTCCAGCTCTAGCACAATCCGATCCAGTGTTTGACTTCATGGCTACCGTGATGAGTTTCTCATTTTATATCTTCCCTCCTCATCAATAATCTGGTTCTAGCTAAATAAATCTGATATGCAGGTACTTATAATGGTTTGATTGGGGGGGGGTCTGTATAAGTGCATTTTCATTAATCAGATTTAGGGGCTTGTTTACAAAGCTGCGGTAGCGGTTCGCGATCGTTATCGGAGCCGCGACCCCATTGATTTCAATGGGGCCGCGGCTCTGATAACGACCGCGAACCGCTACCGTGGCTTTGTAAACAAGCCCCTTAATGTTTTATTATTATTATGTTTGTTTTATTGTAACATCTGTTTTACTAAATTGCATGTGTATGTTTAGAAGCCACCTAGGGTTTTAGATGGGTGCCATATACATCTTAAAATAAAGTATACTAAATTTATGCAAATGATGCTGCAGTGAGACTCTGCACATGGCCCTTCATCACTCTCATGCTGTCCCTGGGGGAAAGTAGACAGGAGGGTGCACTGGGAGACAGAGGAAAACAGAAACCTCAGATTGGGACCTACATGATCAGAGAATAAAATGGTCAGACAACAAAGTTAGAAGAGAATTTTATTTTCAATTTAATGATCGGACTTGACGCTATCTTTGTATTTTATACAGTACATGGAAATGCATCTCTTTCTATTTCTCTGGCATTGCATTGTGTGCAGAATCTGGCTTCTTGGGGTTGCAGTTTAACGTTTATCTGCATATGTTTATTTTTAGGTTATGGTCACTTATTCTGTGCTTGGTGAGGGTCCCTGTTTTGAGTGTGTGACCAAGACCAGGTATTATGTTAACATAGAGTTTGCATGTAGGGATCTGTACTATAGTAATCTGAATTGTTCAGTTTTTCAAATAGGTGTATGGATGTTCCAGGGTCCACTGTAGTATTTACAGTGATGCTTTTTTTGGATGGGCTCCTTATGTGAGTTTTTGAAGTTGGTGCTGATATGGTATAGTATGGTAGATTTGCTCTATAGATACTCAGTGACTTTGTTGTAGGGTTTTGTATTAGTTTACAATGTGCCTGGTACTGGAGAATGTTTGATGCATTTGTTAGTGAGATGGTCAGAATCTGATTTTTTTAATATATTGAGTTCTGTGGGTGAATGTCCTAGTTCTGCTCTACACCTATTGTTGAGAGAGATGGTTCTGTGGATGCAAAATATATATTCAAAAAGAAAAAGCAAGAACCATAATGCAGTTTATAACAACAAAATAAACATGAGTTATAATTTAGTTTTATAAACCATGCTGTGGTTCTCACTCTTTATTTTAGTTCCTTGGGGTGTAAACATCTTGCATTTCCTCCATATAATCTAATTAGCTTTTTGGTTTGGTTCCATCCCTGATAGGAGTTTTGAGAAAGCCCCCCCCTCCCACTACAGGGGGGGGGCACCATCTCATCCCTCACCTCAGGCAAGCAGATTGCCTTGAGCCTCCCCCTGCATGGATGGATGTGAGGGTCATCAGTACAGCAAAATGCCATGTTACAGCATTATTGGCAGGTGAGAGAGCACTCTGACATTAACAGACCGGGAAGCAGCCTGCGAGTACAATATTGCATTGCTGCACCTGGAACAAATGGGAAAATGGTCTCATGTGGGGACCTGCAAGTGGAGCAACAGTATTCATGAAGTAGGCTCATGCTGATAACAAGGTTCAGTTCAGGTGGGCATGATGGAGAGCTGAACTCCAACGCTTTTGTAGACCACAGTGCACCTTTTGTCTATGGTGGAGAGCCAGGGCTTTGTAAACCGCTCTGATGCCTTGGTTAAGGGCAGTATATCAAGATTAAATAAACTATAAACCATCTGGGCATTTAGAAGCCACTGGTTTGGAGTTGAGCAACAAATCCTGAGCACATGTGAGAACATGGCAGTCCCATGGTGTCCTTGCTAAATCAGCACCAAGGATGTGATGTGTGGAGGTGCAGTACAACAGTTCTCAGCTCCATACTTGACAAGTTGACATCAGAGGTTCATCGGTGCTATTGGACCATTAGGGGTGCAGTTCAGCACCTCATTACAAATCAGTGCCAGGGATATATTTATTTATATCTCCAGGAACAAGCAGGAATGTGGTCTTCAAATATGGGTGACATCAGTGCCGACGAAGCCCGCGTGGAAATGCTCCCCAGTGTCCAATAGGAAAGCTTTTGGGAGCATCCCACTGCACCTGCGCGACTGCCTTCCTACCTTCCCAACACCCTCTCTTCAGTTCTTTGTTTTCCGCGGAGCCAGCAGGAAGCCAATCCTGACACTACAGAAAGACTCTCTTTTTGTGGATAGCGCCTCTGCCTTCCCATTGTCACCGGCACCATCGAAGACATTGCCAGTTCCCTCATTCTTTCTTTTCTTCTCTTATTTTACTTTTCCTAACAAAAAAAAACAAAACCCAAGGCATCTCGATGCCCTTTAGGCCTTAAGCCAACCATAGCCTTCCCATCATTGAAAGCATGGAGAAACAAGCTAGTGGTTTCAAGAAATGTTTCAAGTGTGCCAGCTCCATTTCAGCGACTGGCACATATGACTGGTGTCTAAAATGCCTCGGCCTAGATCACAAGCCAAAATAATGTCCCCTCTGTCAAAAGATGACTTGGAGAGGCCTACAGAACTGGGCCTCTAAATTTGGGACACTCTTTATCTTGGACGTGGTATCGTTGAAATCCACTTTGTCAAGGGCTTCATCCTCCTCTCATGAATCCCAGGTATCTTCAAAGTCAAAGCTCAAGTCTGCATCAAAGCAAGACAAAACCTCTAGGGCTTTGCCTCACTCGAGGCATCAAGATCCCTTGGGCAATGCATCGGAAATAGATAGGCCTGACAAACATCCCCTGTGGGAGGCCCTGTCCTTCAAAGCCACAGAGGGGCTCTAGGATGCTCCCGAGGCCTCGAGCTCTGGAGAGCTACTGATGCCATACTCTGGGATGGTAGTGCAAGTTCCCGCAACCGATATCCAAGCATCGGCAACCTCGATGGACCAGCGCATACTGGCCATCGAGCAGAGCTTAGCAGCTCTCCTGGCAGCCTCTGTACCTATCAAGCCCTTGGCTCCAGGCACCGGTACCGACATTGACACCAGTTGCCGGCACAACATCAGGACTGATGCACATGGCGTCATTGCTGCCACCCATTCCCTCGCTAAACCATCACTGATATCAGTTCCCAACCCAAATGGCTCACCGAGCCCGATACCTCAGAACACTGGTACCGACATCGAACTTTGGGTGAACACCGTACGAGTCGGTACTTCGAGTCCTCTGATTCCGATTCCAGCATTTCAGATGGGGAATCGCTCGATTCCCGTGGACCCCGGAATCTTCCTTCAGAGCCTTCTCCATCTCAACAGCGATGCATGTCGCCTCCGGAGGACATGTCCTTCCAGGAATTCATTCAAAACCTAGCTGGGGGTCTCTCCATCATGGTAACATTGGAGAAGGAGCCAAGGATGGAGGAGTTGGAGATTCTCCAATACCCAACAACACCAAAGGAGGCAGCCACTCTGCTGGTGCACTACATCCTTCATGATCTTATGCTCCTTATGTGGGAGACTCCCCTCATGGTCTCCCCTCACAGTCGACGCCTTGATACCATGTGTCGGGTACTGGATTGTCCGGGCTTCCAAGAACTGCAGCTCCCTCACCATTCCATGGTGGTCAAATCGGCGATGCGCAGAATCAAAAACTCGAAGACCCACTCCTCTAACCCTCCAGGTAGATAATCGAGTACCCTCAATGCCTTTGGGAGTCAATGCTTCCAGGCTTCCATGATCTCTGCTAGGATTAACTCCTATATCCTCTACATGGGGATGTTCCTCAAAGAGGTATCCAGGGATCTTGAAGCCTTTGCCCCTCTTCTTCCAGATGATAACAGAGCAGACTACCTTACCCTAATCAATCATAGCCAGAACATATTGGAGTTTATTAATAGAGCCACCTTTGATGCTTTTGAATTCTCTCACTCCCGACATTTCCCCCCTTAACCGTTGTCTTTCTGCTGTTGCCTCCTGGTTCTCCTCCAATTTTCTTCATGTAAACCCCTCTAAGTCTTTTGCCACCTGGTTTACTTTAGGGAGCCCTTCTCCCACGTGTGCTCCCTCTTTTTCTTCACAGCCTATTCCTCTGGTTTCTTCCTTTCGCTATCTGGGTGTGGTTCTTGATTCTTCCCTCTCTTTTAAAGAACATATCTCCTCAGTTGTCCAACGGTCATTCTTTTCTCTTAAGCAGTTACGGGCTGTTCGTCCCTTTCTCTCCCCCTCCGCTCTGGCTACACTTTTACTCTCCCTAGTGATGTCCCGACTCGACTACTGTAACGTTGCTCTAGCTGGTCTCCCACAGTCACAACTTTCCCGTCTTCAGCGTATTCAGAACACTGCAGTCCGTCTTCTAACTCATGCTTCCCGGTACGAACATGTCACTCCTCTTCTTTTACATCAACATTGGTTACCAGTATCCTTTCGTATCCAATATAAAATCCTCACCTTTGTTCACAGGGCACTCCACACAGGTATTCCTCTTTATCTTGCAGACCTGGTTCACTTTCACACTCCTCACCGTTCGCTTCACTCTATCCATGTTAATTGCGTGTTCCTCCCCCCTCCTTCACACGCTCACCTGGAATCCACTTGCTCTTCCGCTTTTTATTTCTTAGGTCTGAGGCTTTGGAATTCGCTTCCCCTTTCCCTTCGATCCGAGACGTCCTTCCAGCTTTTCAAAACAAAACTCAAGACTCATCTGTTTACCCTAGCGTTTGACCTTCCCCCGTAGTCCCTACCCTTCCCTCTGCTTCTTTGTCGATGTAGTATGTTGTCATGTTCTGATTAGCTGTTTCTTGTCTTTTCTTTTTCTTTCTCTTTACTGTTTTTAAATAATGGCGTTCCTTTCTCTTTCCGCAGCTATGTAATTTTTTACAATTGTAAACCACCCAGATACCTATGGTATGGGTGGTATAGCAAATTTTTAATAAACATAAACATAAACATAAAATACAGCTAAATAAACTTAAGCAGGGCCTCAGCAATACGCATCAGGGCACACAGAATTGCATGGCTTCAAGCCTCAGATCTTGAATAGTCGGTTCAAGATAAACTGGGCAACATACCTTGCACAGGAGAAAACCTTTTGGCAAAGACTGGCAAGATAAGGCCTCTCAATTAGAGTCAGAAAATACTACTCTAAAGAGACTGTCTAGAACAACAGCTGACCCTTTTAGAAAAAAGGCAACTGCAAGGACGTCTTTCTACAATAATAATAAGAAATTCTACTCTTCTTATCCTCCTGCCTCTCAGTTCCAGATTCAAGCATCACATAAGAGGCAACAAACTCCTAAGCAGCAGAAGAAGCCACAGTCTGCGCTTGTTTTTTGTCTTTTTCCAGAGAATAGTGCCACCCTGCCCCTGGAAGTCCTCCACGCCCTCCACATAGCAGGCAGACTGTGTCACTACGCCCACAGATGATACCTCATCACCTCAGAGCAGTGGACATTAAACATAGTCCAGGAGGGGTACAGACTTCATCTGCAACTTGGTCCCCCTCTACTTTCACGGGGGAATTTCAAACACAGCCCCCTCTCACTGCTCTCCTACAGGACGAGATATCTTCTCTCCTGACCCAGGATGCCATAGAGAAGGTCCCGCCATCCCAACAGGGAATGGGCTTCTACTCTCTGTACTTTCTCATTCCAAAGAAAACCAGAGGGTACAGGCCCATTCTGGACCTCAAAAACCTCAACAAGTTTCTAGTCCGAGAAAAGTTCAAGATGATCTCCCTCGGTACTCTTCTTCCCTACCTCCAGAGTCAGGACAGCTCTGTTCTCTAGATCTAAAAGAAGTGTATACATGTATCCTCATCTATCCAGGACACAGGAAATATCTATTCTTCACCTTTCAGGGAAGACATTATCAATACAGAGTATGTCCCTTCGGACTCACCTCTGCCCCAAGAGTCTTCACAAAGTGCATGGCAGTCGTAAATGCCTATCTAAGGTCTCTGGTGATATTTATCTCCCTTTACTTAGATGACTAGCTCTTAAAAGCAGACACCTTACAAGAGGTGCAGCTTTCCCTGCATCGTACTTAGGATATGTCATGAACTTCCCGAAATCCCAGCTTGCTCCAATCCAAAAGCTAGAGTTCACCAGAGCCCTCCTGGACACCCAACAGTCCAGGGCGTATCTGCCCCAGCTCCACTGTGCCCATCTAATTGAACTAGCACCCTGGATGCTCCAATGGGACCGTCTGACTGACCGTGAAATGCTGCAGCTCCTCGGGGATAAGGCCTCTACAGTACATGTCATTCTCTATGCTCTATTACATATGTGCACAGCCCAATGGACTCTTGCCTCCAAATGGACACAGGCCTCAGGCCGTCTCTGAACAGGATCCAGGTCACTGCCCCTCTAACCACATCTCTTCAGTGGTGGTGTTCTCCAGAAAATCTGCTTGTAGGGTCACCTTTTCAGATGCCTCCACTTCAATGCACCCTGATGATGGATGCCTCCAAACTGGGTTGGAAAGCACACTTGGGTGACCTGTCTACACAGGGGCTCTGGACAATGCATGAGTCACACCTCCAAATCAATCTTTTGGAACTTTGTGCTATCTCGAATGCCCTCCGAATGTTTCAACACCACCTCAGGTCACAACAGGTCCTAGTCAGGACAAACAATCAGGTTCTATGTGAACAAACAGGGAGGAACAGGTTCATGGCCCCTCTGTGAGGAGACCTTTCACCTCTGGTCCTTTGCCATCTCCCATCAAATACACCTCCGAGCTGTGTACCTCCTGGGGGAGCTCAATATCTTGGCAGACAAGCTGAGTCGGATCCTTCTTCCCCACAAATAGTCTCTCCATCCAGACACAGTGTCCTACATCTTCCAGACCTGGGGAACTCCAGACATAGATCTGTTTGCTACTCTGCAGAATGCCAAGCTTTCTCACTTCTACATAAGGACTCTGACATCCAGCAACCAACAGGTGGATGCCTTTTACCTACACTGGGGTCAGGGTCTGCCCTATGCTTTCCCTCCCATACCCTACATTCCCAAGATACTTTTCAAGCTTCAGTCTGACAAAGGCTTCCTGATTCTCATAGCCCCTCACTGGCTGCAGCAACCATAGTTTCCACAGCTACTATGTCTGACTAAGCCTCTCCGATTGGGATCTGTGCCTGATCTCCTCCCCCAGGATAATGGCTCACTGCTCCATCCCAATCCACAGTCTCTCTGCCTCACAGCTTGGCTGCTAAGAGCATAGCATTGCAGGGCATTGACCTTCCACAAGAGGTTAAGGAAATCCTACTCACTTCCAGAAAGTCCTCAACCAGACATTCATACGCTTTCATGTGACTCAGATATTCCATCTGGTGTTCCCAGAAAAATCTCAATCCTTTTTCTGCTCCAGTGGAGTCACTTCTCCAATATCTCCTCCACCTGTCCTTGATAGGTCTAAAGACCAATTCAGTGAGAGTCCATCTCCTCACATGCACCTCTCACCACCTACTAGATGGACAGCCCATCTCCTCACATCCGCTAGTAGTGGGTTTCATGAGAGGTCTCCTGCTGTCCAAGCTGCTCATCAAGCCACCTCCAGTGACTTGGTACCTCAACATCGTTCTAGCAGCTTCTCAAACCGCCCTTTGAACAATTGGCCACGACCTCCCTGAAGTTCCTGTCTTGGAAGGTATTCTTCCTCATTGCCCTCACTTCAGTTAAACACATTAGTGAGCTTCAAGCTCTGGTGGCGGACCCCCCCCATACTTGGTTCCAACATGACAAGGTCGTCCTTTGGACTCACCCACACTTTATGCCAAAGGTGGTGTCTCCTTTCCATTTAATCTGATCGATTTATCTTCCAGTCTTCTTTCCTAGACTGCATGCATCTCGAGCAGAAGCAACTCTGCACACTCTTGACTGCAAGCATGCGTTGGCTTTTTATCTCCAAAGAACTCAATATCATCGTAAAGCCTTGCAATTGTTCATCTCCTTTGACCCTAGTCATCTGGGTCTACCTATATCTAAACGTACGTTCTCCAGATGGATAATAGACTGCATTTCATTTGCTTATGACAAAACAGGACTCAGCCTGGAAAGACATGTCACTGCTCACAACGTTTGCGCCATGGCCACCTTGATGGTAAATGTACACTCAGTGGCAATTGACAAAATTTGCAAGCCAGCAACTTGGCCTTCCAGCTATACCTTCGCTGCACATTATTGTCTGGACAAGGACTTCCGCCGGGACACCATGTTTGGTCAAGCTGTACTCCAGCACCTCTTTCAGACTTAAATGCAACTCCTACCCTTCATTCCGGACTTTGACGATACCAGAAATCCATGTGGGATCCATGACCTCTTGAGCCTACTCCGAGGCGAACCTCTTCCATCTGGCATCTTGGAGGTAGGTTGTCCCATATGTGAAGACTACATTCCTGCTTGTTCCTGGAGAGCGTAGTTACTCACCTGTAACAGGTGATCGCTGGGAACAGCAGGAATTTAGTCTTCACAACCTGCCCTCCTCCCTTAGGAGTTGTAGGTTTTCATTTACTCTCCTTTCTCAGCTACAAACTCAACTGAAGAAAGGGAGTTGGGAAGGCAGGAAGGCAGTCGTGCAAGCACAGTGGGATGCTCCCAAAAGCTTTCCTATTGGACACTGGGGAGTGTTTCTGCATGAGCTCCATTGGTATTGACATCACCCATATATGAACTACTTCTCCACTGCCATTTCCTCTGCACCTAACCAGACGCGTCACCTCTACTCAGTCCTTCAATCTCTTACCTCTCTTCAGTCCGGCATCACTCCTTCCCCTTCCCCTTCTCTTCCCTCACCCACTCCCTCTCAGTTGGCATCCTATTTCAATTCGAAGATACTTGATCTCAGGCAATCCTTGCCCCACTGTCCTCCTCCTATCTCTAGCTCCCCTCCTTGCTCCCCCCCCTCCCACCTCTCAGCTGTCTCATGTCTGGCACTCATTTCACCCGATCACTTCCTCCGAACTTATTGCAACACTCTCTTCCTCCAAGAAAACTTCTTGTCCACTAGACCCCATTCCTTCTTCTTGGTTGCCCACCTCCTCCCTGGCTCTCATCCCACTGGCGCTTACTTTAATCAACACCAGTCTCTCTTCAGGTGTCTTCCCCCAGCCCTGGAAACACGCTTTGGTTTGCCCGATCCTCAAAAAGCCGTCACTTGATCCCACGATCCCTGCTCATTATCGCCCAGTCTCCAACCTCCCCTTCCTCTCCAAAATCCTTGAAAAGGTTGTATTCTCTCAATTGTCTTCTTTTCTTAACTCTACGCACTTTCTCCACCCCCGCCAATCTGGTTTCCGCCCCAGCCACAGTGTTGAAACGGTTCTATTAGGCTTCTTGAATGAACTCCACACAGCCCATGACCGCGGTGATCTTTCGGTGGCAGTTTCTCTCAAACTCTCTGCCGCTTTTGATCTCGTCAACCACTCTCTTCTCTAGGCCCGACTACGGGAAGTGGGTCTCTGTAGCACTGTCCTTCACTGGTTCCACTCTTTCCTTTTTTCCAGAACCTACTCCATCCTCCCTTCATCCACTTCCCTTTCCGCTTCCGAGCCCTTTCCCCTTCCTTGCGGTGTCCCCCAGGGTTCCGTCCTGGCCCCCCTTCTTTTTAATATTTTTCTCACCCCTCTAGCCTTACTGGTTCAACAACACGGGATCTCAGCTTATTACTATGACGACGATCTGGTTCTGCATCACACCTCCCCTCTTTCCCCTGATCTCTCCCCTCTTAACTCCTGCCTTACGGCCGTCGCTGACTGGCTCACCACCCACTGTCTTCATCTCAACCTCACAAAAACCCTTGCCATCTGGTTTTCTCGTGGTAATACCTCTCCCCAGATCTCCCCCTCTTTTTCTGGTTCACCTGTCCCTCTAGTCTCCTCTTTTCGCTATCTGGGCGTCTTCTTTGATTCAAACCTATCTTTTCGAGATCACCTTGCTCACGTTTCTAAAACTTCATTTTTCTTCCTCCGTCAGATTCGCGCCATCAGGCCCTTCCTCACTGCACAGGCACTTACGACCCTTCTCCTATCCCTGGTCATGTCCCGTGTTGACTTTTGCAACTCGGTTCTAGCTGGTCTCCCTATCACGCAACTTCACCGCCTCCAGCGCATCCAAAACACTGCCGCCCGACTCATTTTTCACTTCTCCCCACGCGATCACATTACACCTCTACTCATCCATCTTCACTGGCTTCCCATCAAATTCCGCATCCACTACAAAATCTTGACACGTCTCTATCGTGTCCTCTACATCCACTCTCCTCAGTACCTGGCTGATCTCGTTCACTCCACTCCCCAGCTCGCTCCTTGCGTTCTCTCCATCTCAACCGCTTACATCTCCCTTCACCAGTCTGTGCTTGCCTCCAATCCACTCATTCCTCTGCCTTCTTCTTCATCAGCCCCGCCCTATGGAACTCCTTACCCTCCTCTATCCGGCTTGAGCACAAATACACCACCTTCAGAAACAGTCTCAAAACCCATCTCTTTGCCCTTGCCTTTGATCTCCCTGCTCCCCCTGTGTAACCCTACCCCCCTTCTCTCTTTCTCCTCCTTAGTGTCCTGTCGCATGAATCTGCTAGGTTTGCTTTCCTGTCAAATATTGTAATTTCGTTTCCTCTTCTCTACCTTTATGGTTCTCTAATTTGAGTTATGTAAAACGCTTTGATGTCTATTGGGTTAGCGGTATATAAAGTCAATAAACATAAACATAAACATAAACATGAAGACTACATTTCTGCTGTTCCCAATGATCACCTATTACAGGTGAGTAACTATGCTTTATTTTTATTTATTTAACTTTATTTATATACTGCCTTTCACAGGGTCAAGGCAGTTTACATAGAACCAATGCAAAAATACATTATAACACCGTCAAACTATATACAACATGCAATTATGAACTCTGGAGTTCTTAACTATATACACTTCTAAACTATGTACAGCAGCAGTAATAGTCATCTGGCTATTGTACTGGCACCATCCGGCAACATTCCTGTGCACCAAATGTAATTTGATATGATCAGCACTGGTGAGGAGGAGGATGTGTCTGGAGCCCATACCAGAAAAGGGTGCCATTTTGGTCAAGAAGAGACCACATTGCCCTACCTCTGCAGTCCAGAGGCTCATAGTCTCAAAGTTGGTGCGTGCAAAAAGCAGCCAGCAGTGAAGGTATGCTCTCTGCACTGGAGCTTGGTTCGTTCAGGGAGCATGCTTGCATAGTTTATAGCCTCATGCCGTTGTGGTGATTTCTGTCTAGGTCAAGGCATGGTCATTGCTGGGGGAAGAGTAGAGTGCCCTGCACTAGTAAGCCACCAGTAACATACCCAAAGGCATCTTCTGTCATATGGCGGTTCTTGAGGCAGAGGCGAGATCTCTTTAGTGAAAGTCCCATTCTCTTTGGCTTCGTAAAGGGGTCGGCACCTGGTCTCCATTGAGAGAAGCACAGAACAGCACTCACAGAGCAGGATTCACCTAGAAACATTCAACAAGCCCAGCAGACTGGGAGATCGCCCGGGCGGGAGTCTGCCTATTCTTGCCCATCCACCACATAGACGCACAGTGGAGGCGGGGTCCGTCTTCTCTTCAGGCAGCACTGCTTGGTGGCGATGTTTCTTCTGATCTTGTTAAAGGAGAAAGGAACACAACAAGGGAGGAAACAAAGGTAACCAGAGAAATTTCAGGAAAGGCAAATAAAGGGAGAGTAAGAAAGAAAGAAAGAAAATGTAGGAGAAGAGGAGGATCCACCCTCATGACCAGGTGGATAGAACAGACTAGAGCAGGAAGGGGTATGTACCATGGTGGGGGGTACTGGCACGTGCCCCGAAAGGTCTTTCTATTCCTTTCTGGGTTCTAGGGAGAGCTCTCCATCAATGATGCCACCAGTGTGTGGCTGACTCATCCTGCTTATCCATGGAAAAGTCTGCTCTCCACAGTGTCTCTCCCCCCCCCAGTCAGTTTCCCCATAAAATTACAATAAAAACATACATACAATCACATACATGTAACAAACAAAACAAAATACAACAAGTAAATGAAATGCTGTGAATGTAAGAGCATACCCACTAGCATTGACCTCACCATTATATAAGCCTCTGTAATTACCTCCATGGTTAGCATGCTTCTTTGACATTGCACTGAAACAGCATCGAGCCCCATGTAAAAAGCCCACTCTACCTGAGCAGCACATGCCTGGACTGCATTGCTACTAACATGGCCTTGACAATGTGCACTGTGTGCGTTTGGCACAGGTAACGCAGGTGCAACTACCACTAGCGCAAGGGGTGGTGGCAGTTGCTCCCCATGGCAGCTTTACCACTCCAATTCATGCTAAATTCAGGGGAATAGCTGTCCCCATCTCACTACATGTAGAACAGTAACCCGTCCTAGTAATGCATCCCAAACCCGCATGGAGCTTAGTAAAAATGCCTCTTAGGGGCATTTTTTTTAAATTTATATTTTACCATTTCACAATACAAGAAGTAAACAAAACAAAACAAAAAAAAAAGCAAAAATACAGGAAATCATCAATATTGTACAAGTCCCTACATTTAACAACCTATCATAATCACATCCAGGAGGTGGTAATTAAAGATAATACATACATAAACCTACTAACAGCCCAGTAAATCCTCAAAGACAACCCAAAGGTAAATATAAAATAAGGGTAAATATAGAAGAAATCCCAGAACAAACTAACCCTTCCCTTTCAAAAAATCTAACAAATTTTCTACCTCCCCAAATATATATTGCTTCCCTTGATAAAGTATATGACAATTACATGGGAATTTCAAGAAAAATTTAGCCCCAAGAGCCACCACACGTGGATGAACCTCCAAAAAGGCTTTCCGATGTCCTTGTGTGGCTCTTGAGACATCAGGAAAAATTTGAATAGATTGTCCGCAAAATTTCTCAAACTTTTTCTTAAAATAAGCACTAAAAATTTTTGCCTACCCAAATCAGAAACCAATGAAACCAATAAGGTAGCACGAGTAGGTATCTCATCCTGGGATGATTCCAAAAGCAGATAGATTTAACGAAGGCGAAGATCCTATTTCCCCCTGTACATCCTCCCCTCTAACATTATCTCTACTTGAACCCCCGAAGAAAGGTAATATATACTTGATATAACCACTGAATCAACATCCACTAAAAGCAACACTTCTTTCAAATATTTTTTAAGAGCATAACAGGATCTAAGTAATGTGTCCGGGGAAAATTTAAGAAATGCAGATTCTTAGCCCGCAAGGAGTTTTCCAAAATTTCGTCTTGACAACGCAATAAGGAAACATCTCTCACCAATATACCTAAAAAAAACCCTTGCTTAGAAGAATCTTGCGTTTCATAAGAATCAACTCTTTTTTCTAAGGAAATCAATCTGGCCTCCTGATCAGAAAGTTTATTAACAGTTTCTTTTGAAAAAGTCGAGAACTTTTGCAGGGAAGTACCAAAAACCACCTCCATCCGAGAAAGCATGGTCCAGACATCCTTCAGGGAAACATCCTCCGGAGGAGCCGGAACTTCAGTAACACCAGAAAATACTACCGCCGACGGAAGTGGGGAGGGGGGGGCAATACAGAAATTGAGGAGTGTAATCGTAAAAAAAGTTGACGACAAAACAGGCTTCCCAGCTACAAGCTGATCATCCCCAAACAGCAAATGGAATCCAGATATACTTCCTTTGGATAAATGCATCGAGGACTGCACAATCTCATGAGGGGACAAAACGGAGGAAGGAGTACTCACAGTAGAAACTTCTGCCGGCATATTGTCCACTGAATGAACAACAGTTGGTAGTCCTCCAGTATGTACATGGGCATCCATCGGACCTGTAACTTTTACAGCCTTCGTCTGGGCCAGAAAATAATGCTTCTTCCGTTTCCCCATCAGCGGTTACTCTCACCGCCTTGTACGCCGAAGGGTCGCCAAAGGGGTGTGTCCTGCCCCTTTGGTCACGCCCATTCGGGCACGCACCACGGGCACGCGCCCGCTACCGCGTCCCACATAGGGGGCAGAATGATATAGTCCCAGCAAAAACAGCGTCCCCAATCAGAGGAGCTGCAGCAGGTCACCGGGCAGTCAGGTAAATGCAGTCACGTTCAAATAATCAGGAAACAAACACCTCGGTATCCCGCGTAGGGGGCAGGATGATATAGCCCCAGCAAAAACAGCATTCCCAATCAGAGGAGCTGCAGCAGGTCACCGGGCAGTCAGGTAAATGCAGTCACGTTCAAATAATCAGGAAACAAACACCTCCCTCTTAGGGGCATGTTTACTAAAGGTTAATGCACATTAAGAGCAGCCATTTCTATGGGTCCATGCGGCACTTAATGCACATTAATCTTTAGTAAACATGCCCCCCCCCCATAGTGTCTTAGATCATTTAGGCAATGGATATACCATTAGTCTTCTATGGACCAGCAGCAGAACCATGGGATTGTCTTTGTTATTATCCTCTCTGTAATGTTATCATCAATATTTTATAAATTAGTTTTCCCTTTTTATTGCAATCATATTATTTATGTATTTGTATTTGGCTCACACCTTTCCAGTAGCAGGTCAAGATGAATTACCTTCAGGTACAGTAGTTATTTTCCCTGTCCCCAGAGGGTTTACAATCTAAGTTTGTACCTGAGGCAATGGAGGGTTATGTGGTTTGCCGAAGACCACAAGAAGCATCAGTAGGATTTGAACCCTGGTCTTTCCAGTTCTAGGCTGCTACCTGAACCATTAGGCTACTCCTCCATGCCATTGTGTATTACTTTGGCAAAATATGTAAAGTTCTCATGCCAATAACGTTATCTGAATCTAAGTCTGACTATGAATCATCCATTTTACTCCTAAAATCTACCACATGTGTAATCCTGAAATCCCGACTGGTTAGGCGTGCATCCATGAGAAGGTTGGGAAACACAGTTGTAAGGAGCTGCACTTCCAGGTTCTTTAAGATAGGAAGAGACACAAGTCTGTTAGAAGCCAAGAGAGAAAACATAGGCCTGGCTTATTCAGGTTGGCTTGCCACTAATGTCCCGGAGCTACCTGATAAAACCTAGACCTGAGCCAGCCTTTACTCTGGGTTACCTTGTACCTGTGACTAAGTCAAGGAGTGGCCAGGTTAGACTTGAATCCTGAGGCTGGTGGAGAGAGCCAGAGACTGTAGTGCTGTGTTGTGCTGCCATGCTATTTCCTGCTCTCACGAGGTATCTTTTCCACTGGAGCAGCTAGCACATATCCATCATCCTATTTGACAGACTTGTTTTCCCTAAAACAAGATAAATGTAGAAAACAGGAAGGGGCAGCGGAATAGCCAGGAATAATTTTTTGGTGGGGCCTGAAATTAACATGAGTAAGCACAAAGCAGTGTGCATGTTGACACTTCCTTCAGTTCTCCTCTCATTTAACTGTAATTTTGTTGCCTGATGCCAAAATGGAGGGGCCATGGCTCACCCAGGCCCACCATTGGCTACATCTCTGAGAATGGGGCTTTCCTGGGATGGTGGCCTGAATATCATCCCATCTTCTCTCGGAGAGGAACTGATGCAGACGCTTGTATACTAGAGGATAAACAAAAAGTGGAACTTTATGATTCCCTAAATTCAAGAGATGGCACTGCGCCCTGTAAAGATGCTCGGCAGTGCTAACTCTCCCAGGACTGAACTCTCTGTTAGTAGGAGGTCTTCTTTTTGTACCAGTCCTTTTCTTTCTGGCTCCTTTCTGACATGCACTGCTAAGGGGAAGGTTGTGTTTTGGTGGCAGTTGCGGGAGGGGGGAGAAATATTTTGATTGAAATGCACAACTCTGTGCTTTCATCAACAGTACAGTGGGGCAACGTCTGCCCAAGTTAATAGTACAGAACAGAACACAGTATTCCCAGGGCTTTCTTTCAAAGCAGCTATAATAACTGACCTTCTCTTCCTCAGTTTTCCGTAAACCCAATGGATCTTCCGACATTCCCCCCTGCAACTCACATCCCCAACAAACCCATTCCCAGCAGACGGGTACTCACTTCACCCACCTGCCCTGCCCTCCCACAGCTGACAAGCAGACCCTCCCCCCAGAGGTATGATCCAGCCAGATTCAGATAACTTTATCGGCATGACAATTTTACAGAGATAGTACTTAAGGTAACAAAGGAAGGAGAACAAGACAGAGCAAAATGCACCGCCATCTGCGCAGTGTTTCAGCAGTGTGGGCGTAGAATGCCGCAAGGAACCTAACGCTAGCATAAACAATGCGCAAATGCCCGCGCTAACTGCAACGCACGACGCATTTAAATGGATGGTAATGAAGCAGCTACGCAGAGAAGTGCGCGACACATCAGCAGGCTGAGCTCAAAGCGAGATTTTAACGCAGAGGAGGCATTAAGGGTTAGTTCATAGGTCTGCGGTCTGTGCTGGTGACCAATCTTTGTTGGTTTCTTCAGCGTACAGCACCTGCAATGTTTTCTGGCTTTGTTGAAGAGAGTGCTGAAAAATCTGGCAGGGGAAGCGCGCTGGAACAATATCATGAGCATGTGCAGGACTGCTATCTGCAGCATCAACAGCAATAATATTCTTGGCAGACAGCGTTCCAGCACATGCTCATTAGTGCCAAGCCTTGTTTTTTTGCGTGTGTGTGTGTGTGGAGGATAACGGTGCGGCTAAGGCAGACCTCTGTGCGCATGTGCCTGCTTGCTTTCCTTAACACAGACGTTTTGTGCACAGCTCATTTGCATGCTATTTGCTTACAGCATCACTGAGCAAAGCTGCTGTGCTAAACTTACTTAGGGAACCCTGTGTTGGAGCGCTAGTGCTGGGCTCTTAACGCAGGGCTTCTGCATCGAGAACATAATTACAGTGTACAGAGAGTACAATGGTAAAAACAAGTCCCAGATTCTGTTTCTAGTCTGTATTGTCCCTGGTCAGGTTACATCTCTTGCCAGGTGGCAGGAGAAGACATATTTTGCTGCTACAACTGCTGTTTCTCCTCTTTCCCCCAGGATTATAGAGTTTTTCCTGCTCATTCTTTTGTGGGACGTCTTCGATTTTTCTCTGTTGGTTTTGGGAAATGTGTATCTCTGGTATCTTTGCATTTTGCACAGTGTAGGAGGAAATGCGTCTCCGTTTCTACAGTATAGTTTATCTTAAAACGTGATATACCATCCTTCATTGCATCCAGGCGGTGTACGACAAAAACAATCAAAATTAGAAAAGAGAAAGGAACGGCATAAAACTAATAAGACAGGATAGAAAGGCAAAAACAAGAGGGGTTGGGGTAAAGGGGTGTGTGTGTGTGTGTGTGTGTGTGTGTGCAGAATCTTGAGAAGTTTAGGGGAGAGGCCTTATACAGAGTGAACTGATAGGGGTTTTAAGAAACTTGAGAGATAGAAGAGGGAAGGCCAAATGCAAGTTGAAATAAGTGAGTTTTAAGAGACACCTCACACTTGGGGGAAGGAAGATTCGAGGCGAAGTTCTGTCGGGAGGGAGCTCCAAAGGTGGGGGCCTAGAAAGGAGAATGGAGAGTGCCGCATGCTTGTGAGGGGGAGGGAGATGGTGGCGATGTGCATGAATCGACCTGCGGATCTGGGTTGGTACTACAGAATAAGATGAGAGGACAAATAAACAGGAAGGTTTTGTGGATGATGTTGAGTAGCTTATATTGAATGCGGTGGAACAAGGGGAGCCAATAGGTTTAATAAGAAGCGGATTAATATGGTCATATGTGGTGTGTCGCGTCCACCCCTTGGTATAGGCGGTTGCCTAGTGGGAATGGACGGACCACATATTTATTTTATCCTTTTTAAGTGCTGCGGTCTCTGTTCCCTTGTAGTTGTGGCAAAGACGGAGTCAGCAAGGAATTGGGTTAACAATAAGTTTTATTGTTATTGTTGCACAAGTGTCTATCTACTATCCCAATAAACAGAAATAAAGGATTCTTCTCCAAACCAAAGTGTCTTTAACTGATACAGCATTATTCACCTGTTAGACATACAGGCATGTTTCTTTCAAAGCACTTTCTTCAAGCTTCTTTCTGTTATAAAACATTCACTGCTTTTTCCTCCAGCAACAAATGCTTTCTTAAAACAAACCATAAAACAGTAATGTTCTTTTCTTCCCCGGTTGCCTAATTGGCCTGGCTTTTACACTTCGTCAGCTCTCTGCCTCTTCCCGTGTAAAATCCCACCAGCACAATCTCAGGCTTCTTCCAGCACTTACTATTAGCATAACATTTTACAGCTTTTACCCTCTCTGGCAAAATGCACAATCTGTTTCCATATCAGAACCCTCGCTTCCAATAACAGTTTCTTCAATCTGCATGGGCTCTCCCTCTGAGTCTGATATGCCTTGTTCAATTACAGGCTTCTCCTGAGCAGGCTTCCACTGCTCTAATAAAGCTTTAATCTGTTTCCAACGGGACTCTTGTTTACTCTGAGGTATGGGGGAGGAACTTAGGACACCAGTATCCTTTAGCACTGACTTAATGGATTCAAAAGGGCTCACCTTTTTCCTGGCCTTCCTTACCCTTTCTGGTAGGCTTACAGGCAACCTCTTGTCCCCAGACTGCTTCCTCTGCTCTCTGCCGTTAAGCTTCTCAACAGGGTCTGACTCTGACTCCTGTCTCCAGAGCTTCCAATCAGCAACTTGCTTCCTGTCAGCTGTGCTTCTCTCTGAACTGGAGCTATACACACGCTGCCTGCAATCAGAGTGTCTGTGCAGCCTTTCAAATGGAGCTTTGTTCCTGCTTAATTTCCCACCTTTTACAACAGCTTCAGAGGGAAGACTCCTGAGAAGAATTCCTCTGGCCTTTGTACCAAGTTTCCAGCCTTTTCTCCTGAGGACTATTCCTTCTTCTCTCTTCCTCACATTTCCGTTCTCGGTTCCTCTCACAGGTTCCCTCAGACTTCCTTTCACAGCTCCTCTCAGAACTCCTTTCACCGTCCCTTCTAGAATGTTTTTCAGCGTGTCCCTTTCTAACTGTTTCCTCCTGCCTAAATGTTTGGGGCTGTCCTATGGGCTTTGGCTCCGCCCCCTGCCTCTCACGTCAGCTCCCCTAGTTGCCATGGAGCTGAGGTGTGGCTCTCTCTCCTGCTTTCTGTGCACAGAGTTTTTTTCATAAGTTGAAGGTTTAACCCTTTCCCTTCCTGCACTGCTCTTGGCTACAGGGGAAAAAGAGTGGTTTCTCCTCCTTTCACTAGCGTTTAACCCAGCTGCGCCATGACAGGTGGTGTGGTGGAGAAGATGGATAGCAGTATTTTGCATAGACTGAAAGTGTTTGAGTTGGTAGTGGGGGAGTCCAGAATAAATTAAATTGCAATGATATTGTACTGAGACGGCTATGTGCCACTATGGCGCATAGCCATCGCTGCCGACCTCTAACCCCAGATATTCAATGCCAGGGTGATATGCAGCTCCGGCATTGAATATCTGGGGCCTCTGACACCACAGGAACTAACTGGGTAGCAGCGATATTGCACTGCTACCCGGTTAGCTCCCATGGGTAAATCTAGGCCAGCTTTTGCTTCACCTAGTTTTATCCACAGGTTTGCTGACCGGGTAGTGGTGCAATATCACCACTACCCTGTTAGCAACTGTTGCCGCCATTGACGTGCCTCAGAGTGTCCACAACATCCCCCGATGCTAAGTGATTAGCATTGGAGCATATAGCAGCTTTAGTTGGGGATATTCAGTGCCGTTGAATATCTATTCAGCGGCATTTACACAGTTTACAGGTCAATAAACCGTGTAAATGCCTTTAGAATATCGGGCCCGAAATTACTAGGGTAGGAAGAAGAGTGACGATGGAAGAAGAAGGAAGGAGAGATTAAACTGGACGTATCTGACAAAGGGTATAGAAGGTCCGCTTTACAACAGCACTAATGTGGGTGTGAAATCAAGAGTGACCCCAAGATATTTGAGGGAGGAAACCATAGGGATAGAAAATCCGTTAAGAAACGGTGAGACAGAAGGTGAAGAAGAAGAAGAAGAAGAGCCTGTGAGCCAGATTGCAGATGTTTTAGATGGATTGAGTTTCAGAGGATTAGAGTGGAGCCAGGATGCTATCATTGCCAAGCAGGAATTGATGGAAGTGAGATCCGGAGAACACAGGTGAGTACGGAATAGCAGCAGGTTGTCATCTGCATAAAAATATGTAGACACCCTGCTGCTGGATAAGGGTGGCAAGGGCGCAAGAAAAATATTGAAGAGGAAGGGGGCTGGGACAGACCCTTGTGGGGGACCCCACAGGAAAGAGGGGAAGCGCCCTAGAAGGAAACATAGCATGAGCAACAAGAGAGAAAAGAGTGGAACCAATGTAACACAGTGGCACTCAAACCCGCAAAGGAGAGATGTGATAGAAGAAAAGAGTGATCAACAAGGTCAAAGGTCAAGAAAGACAGCCAAGGAAATGTCACCCTCATCCAAAGAAGTGTGCGCTTCGTTAAGCACAGACAGGACAATTGTTTCAGTGCCATGATCAGCCCTGAAACCTGATTGACACAGATGTAGAAAGTTGGTTTGATCAAGATGGTGAGACAATTGAAGGAATACCAGTGTTTCCAGAAGTTCACAGTATTTCTCCAGTGTTGTATTGCAAGTAGAGTCTGGCTTCTTTGGGTTTCTAGTTTAGTTTTTGTCTGCATTTTCTGTTTCTAATCAGTCAAGATAATACATCTCTGTATTCCAGATAAATAAATAAATGTTTTAGTCAAGATAAAGAGATCCCTTGGGTGAATTATCTCCTCTCTAGGTGTCTATTTGCCTTCCCCCTGGCGAGGATATTATGGGTGTGTGTAGGTGTGTGAGTAACACAGTCACTTTTTTGCTCTTAACTATATTATATGGTAATAAAGATGTATTGCAATGCTATATTATTCAGACTCTTTCTTTCCTATTTGTGAAACATCCTACAGTCCCTTCCAGTGAAAGAACAGGAAAAGAGGGTGCCTGGATAAGAAAAGGAAGAGTGTGAACCGGGGCCCACTATACTCAAAAATCATTGTCTTGATGTGCATCATAAGCGGAAGTAAACTCTGTCCACATCCCACCTGTATCTCCATTGCTGTGATAGAATTAACACCTCATACTGCCCCTGCCTCCACCCCCTTTCCCCCAAAAGGTCTCAGTATCTCTACTCTTCCTCTCTGCACTATGCTGCAATTAGGACTCTTGTCTGAGGAGGTTTCAGTGCCCCTAAAAATTCTCTCCAGAGATCATTTGCTACAGTGTATGCTGATAGATCAATGTATGGTGCTTCCCTCCCTTTCCCCAACTTAAGGAGTCAGAGCAGAGATGTAGCTGGTCCTAAGCCCTCTGTTCCCCTTCCTTACAGTAGTCAGTTTGGAGAAGAGACACATTTCTTCCCAGTGTCATATTAAGAGCCCTGAGGCCCCTAGACACCAAGATTTTTTTTTTTTTTGGGGGGGGGAGGGGTTCTCACATAGTGAGAGCCATGTGGGCAGTATGCATATGATGTAGATATAAACAACCTTGTACTATGCATCATCCAGCGGGGTCAGGGCTTCTGCAAGCAGAAGACAAACACATAAGAGAAGAGCAGTGTAACTTCCCCTGAGGCAGC
The DNA here is from genome assembly GCA_033557465.1 of Ichthyophis bannanicus. NCBI lineage: Eukaryota > Metazoa > Chordata > Amphibia > Gymnophiona > Ichthyophiidae > Ichthyophis > Ichthyophis bannanicus. The sequence goes on from CM066033.1 coordinate 666,664,685, forward strand.
CATGAGGTTTTACATAGTGATCAGCTTGCTAAGAGAAGACAAAGGTTTCAGTAGGCACCCTTCCCCCCCCCTCCAGGCCTGAGCACAATACCCCCTTGCCCAGAAATCAGCAGACCAGAGCATACCGGTTTGGACAGGTCACCCAGGCACCTTCCCCAGGGGCTGCTGATTGGTGGACAGGAAATACCTGAGACGAATGAGATTGTAGAATGAGTTTAAAATTGTACTGTATATAAGACAGTGTGGGACGTCCTTTGGGGCTCAGATTTTTGTGGAGGGTACCGGCTCTCTGTCTGAACCCGTGTGCACATTAAAAGATCCTGTTTGCATTCCAGTCTGTCTGTGTGTTTCCTTCTGTGGGTGAGTGAGAGAATGAGAACATTTTCAGCTGCTTGGCTGCAACATTTGGCACCCCAGGTGGGACCCTTTTAAATTAAACAAAAAGCCTCTCTCATCACACCCATGGTGGGAAGACTTCTGCTCTTGCAGCATCGGGCCTCCACCGGTCAGGGACCGGCCCCTCCAGGTGATTAACGGTCCTTGGCGCCCCGGGCCCCTTTGTGCTCCAGAAGGACACCTTGACTTGTCTGGTCAGTCGGTCCCTGCGGCTGACCCCCCGATTGAAAACCGGCTGGATAGACTGGCATCCAAACTCTCTCTGATCAGAGGTCTGGTGAGTACTACTGCCTTACTGTCTTACTGTTTGGGTAGTTCTGTATTCTGTATCTGGAAATTCTGGTAAATCTGGTAAATTCTGTGAACCTGTAGCGGCATGATCACCCGCAACGAGCAGTCCGAGTAAGGGCCCCAGAATCCCTGAAACCATTGCTCGTCCAGTCTGTATTGGGTACTGTTTTGGGTAGTTCTGTATTTCTGTATCTGGAAATTCTGGTGAAATCTGGTAAATCTGGTAAAATCTGGTAAAGGAATGGGGGGAGGCGCTTGCGAGCGCCAGTAAATGACTGCAGTATAAATTCAACTCTGTCACCTCGGGTCCCTTAAAAGTATTTAAAGCGCTGCCAAAGCTATTAAAATGCCTAAAATATTAGCACTTGACCCCCTTAAGTGGGCTTCTTTTGTGTTGCCATGTGCTTCTAGTGCTGGGGGCTTCCTTTGTGTTGCCATGTGCTTCTAGTGTTGGGGGCTTCTTTTGTGCTGCCATGTGCTTCTAGTGTTGGGGGCTTCTTTTGTGCTGCCATGTGCTTGTGCTGCCATGTGCTTCTAGTGTTGGGGGCTTCTCTTGTGCTGCCATGTGCTTCTAGTGTTGGGGGCTTCTCTTGTGCTGCCATGTGCTTGTGCTGCCATGTGCTTCTAGTGTTGGGGCTTCTTTTGTGCTAGCGATCCTGGAGCTCCATCTAGTGGACATTAGAAAAATAGCTAGCTATATTTCTCATATTACTATTATCCTCATGGTAAAAGTTAAATCCTATGCTACAGCTAGAGAGAGTGTGTGTAATGTGTATTTCTAACAGCTGCTACTGAGGAAAGAGAGTGTATGAGTATTTGCTGCTGAGACGTTTCTGTTTTCCCTCTTTCTTTTTCCCTTTGTGGTCCTGTGTGTTTTGCGCAACCAAACTTTGCCTGTTACCTGGATTATATTGTATATTGTATTCCCAGAAGTGAGATTAGAAAATTTACACTGAACATTGCTTTCCTTGAATTGAGATTAGAAGATTTACACTGTAAATTGTGATTTGTAAATTGTGATTAGAGCATGGGGTGCGGAGGCTAAATTGTAGTGAAGGAGCATCCGGACCAGTTTCCCTATATAGATTCATGGCTGGTCCATATAGTTAATGTGCTGTTATGTAGAAACTGTTAGAGTGTCTCTGTAAATGTTAGAGTGTCTCTGTGTTTAGTTGTGACATTAGGGAAAGATTAGGGAAAGAAAGCTTTTGTCCAGACATTAGGTCTTTATATTTCAGGATTGATTTTGATACTCTATCAGTAAAAGGTGAAGTTATTAACAAATCGCCCCTGTGTCCCCAAACAGTGAAAAACACCAGTTTAATGCATATCCAGTTTCATTGATATGTTTCATGCATGATCAGTGGTCAGGGAACCAGGTTTTTTGGTCATGCCTCTCAGCGGTGGGTGGGGGGTGGTTGGAACTGCTGAGATGGTTTGCATAACTACAGAAAGATACTAGGAATGAAACCATTGAAATTGTTTGCATAGCTATAGAAAGATACTGGAAGATCAGGGAGGAGTTTCTTCTTCTAGCAGATGAATGGAGGCTCATTAGAGAGGACAAAAGGACAAATCACCTAGGAGTCTTTCTCCTAGCAAACAAATGGAAACCCATTAAAGAGGACAAAAAAACCCCCAATTCACCTAGCCTCACCTAGCCTCCAAACAATCCTTTTGTCATCAATTTTAATTGTAGAGTTTAAGCTTCTAGAACCATGGGGGGTGCCTCCTTTGAGCATCCTCAGATGTCTGACCAGCATCTTGATTGTGTAAGGGTGGGATCAAACAAAGGCTGGTCAAATTACTATTAGCAAAGATGTATGGGGTGGGGAATATCTGTAAGGCAAAGCTCATGTGTAAGAGCTAGCCTGCAAACCATTTGTTACAGCCTATAAAAAGAGAGAGAAAAATCCTTATAAGATTATGAAGAAATAAAGACTTTTTTACTTTTTTAAGGTCCCTGTTTTTCCCAAGATGTTGTTAAAGCGTGTTACTTTTCAGAACTACCCAGGGGGGAGGGTTTAGTGAAATTTATCAAGAAAACCTCCTTATTCCAATCAGATAGGCTGCTAGCTGCTATACTTAAAAGACTAATAGTCTTGTGTTTAAATGTTTTAATCTACAGTAAATATTGTTTTTCTTTCATTGCTGGCTGTTCATTGCCAAGTGCCCCTGGATGCTAGATCAAACAAACAAGGCATGAAACTAAGGAAACTGTTTCTGTTTTCCTTTGACCTTCAAAGTAGAGGTTAAGAGCTCTGAATAAAAAGGGTAATCCAGCTTGAATTTTTATCTCTGGTACATATATTTGGTTTTGACTGCATATACAAAATTAAAAGTTAAAAGGGATTTTATATACTGTGGCAAGCACCTCACAGAGGGTTTTCAGATCAGTTTGATGCCAGTCTCAGGTATTGTTAGGTTTTAAATTAAATGTGAAAAAGAATATTCTGCTTTAAAAATATACAAGGAGAAGTGTTTGCATTCCAGATATCCCCCAACCTTTTCATGCAAAAGTATCAGTTTCATGATTTGAATGCCTGTTTTCTGAACTGTAAGATTTAAGGCAGCTCAGTGCTGATGACTGCTGAAGAGGATAGTAACACCATAGGTGCCAATTACACCAGAAAATATGGAAATATTTGTAAAATTATTTAACTTGAGTTGATTGGACAAAACCAAATTTTGCTTGTCAGCAATGATCCAGGAGAGGTTTGAGAAAAAGAATGAGAGAAAAGAAACAATACTAAATTTTTAAACAATTGTTTGATATTCTTAGCAGCCTTGCCAAATAAGGATACATTAGTATGGTATAAAAACATGAAAGGGACCTATGTATGTGATTGGTGGAATGATGCAGGTGATGGGGGAGTGTTGTGAGGGATGAAGTGGGATATTAAGAAGAAGGACTTTGATGGACATTAAAATGATGAAGGTAATTTGAAGTGATGTATCTGGCTAATGAATATGTAAACAAAACAAAAAAAAAAAAGGAGATGAGCACTTTATTCAACTATGCCGTCTCCAGAATCTTCAATTTAGGAATTCATTTAAGCCCCAACACATACTTGTAGGGATGGACAGATAAAGGGATACCAGAATCCCCAATATGTAATTGAAGATGGATGAATTTCTTGATATAAAATGTGTTTAAAAGTTTGACTTTTCACCTACTTCCTTTTAAATAGAATAGGATGTCATGATCATGGGTTCTGTGTAACTGTCTTTAAAATAGATGGAATAGTGTTAACGCAAGCAAAAAGAACATAGGCTATGAACTGTGCAACCATAGTTCATTGTACAGTCAACTGGAAGTCCCTGCTGACACAACATAATTTTTGCAACTTTTGCAATTATAAATTTCATCTAATATATTGTAATCAGATCTTACTCTGTAAAAAGAACTTTGGCGACACCTTGTGTTATTTCATGGTTATAATAAATGACTGTTACTTCCTCTTTTTCTCTAATAAAAGGGAGCTTTTAGGAGGAGAACTTTGAATTCAACAAGCCTGGAATTATGCCTGTTCATAGTCCACTTGTTGTCTTCCCTCTGAGCTCAAAGAAAGTAACACTTGTGTGTGTGATTGTGTTCTGTATTACGCTCTGTCTGTTTCTCACTGCTTGATGGACCAGAGACCTAAAGAGCCGTGGTATTGTGGTATTGTGGTTAGATCATGGAGTTTTCTTCAGTTTGTGCCGTGACTCGGATCTCTGTGTTCCTTCAGCAGGTGGAAACAGCAGACAAGTCTCAAGGACACAGGCAGTGGTTGCTGTGAGTATACTGAAGTATTGACAGATATCTGTGTGCATATTGTGATTGTAATGTAAAGCCGGTAAGGTTAATTAGAGATCTCAGTTAGATAAGTGGAGCGAGAAGGCTCGTGATATAGGGCAGAGAAAGGAAGCCCTAATTGTGAAATGAGGCGCAAATTTTGGTGAAGCGCCCTTATGTTAATATTCGATGACTGCCAGTAACCACAGTTTGCCGTTCCCCCTTGGTGGAACATTTCGGTGGAGCAAATTGAAGTTAGTTACAGTATGAAATGGCTTTTGAAGCAAATTTCATACCAGTCATGAATGGTTTTGTGGCAGTTTAAGGCTGAAAAGTGCAGCAAGCCACTGACTCTGTGTTTTGAGAAATTTAAAAATCCAGTGTTTAGGATGGATAGTGTAAATATAAAAGAAACGGAAGCTTACAGGGAAAAACTTAAGTCATTGCTTTATGAAAAAAATAGAAGTTTTGAAGGACTAATTTTCATGTCATAACTTTAGTATGAAGTTTGTTTTATCTAATTTAGTGGTTAGGAAAGTGTGCTGTGCATTGTACATTTTGATATTTACTGCAGTAATAATGTAGAGATTTCTGGCACAGATAACAGTTTGGCATGACTGCAATATTAGCAGGAAAGAAAGTCTTGAGCAACTGTGGTAAGCCTTATTGGGGAAGTTAAAAAAAACCTCTAAATGTGATTAACTATTTCTCTTACTTGTGTATGTATAGTAAATAAGTTTTGTTTTTTAGGTCTGGATCTGAACCTATTTTGGGTTATGAGAATTTATTTACTGATTCCATTCTATGTGTAATACTGCAAATGCTGAAAAATATTATTAGAAACATTACTCCTTGGTGTTTATGTCTCTGGATGCTTTGGGAAAAAAATGATTGATGATATATTTTCCAACTTGTATTTCTAGTTATAATTGATGTGAATGAATGGGAAGATCTTCCATGCTTTGATATATTTAGATATTTGATAAAATTGTGTGATGTGATAAAGGTTAAGAAAAGGGAAAAAAGTGAATGATGCAACTATATTCAAACAAGTGAATTAAGTAATTAAAACAGTATGGCGAATATATTGTCATGATGCGGTCACTAATAAAGTTAGTTTTAAGAAAAGAAATCCTGTTTTAGAAGAACTAGATGTGCAGTTACCTCCTGGCACAGCTAGAGGGAGCAGGAACAGAGACACTGATCCTAAAGAACCTAATCTCACTGATGACCTGCAGCTGACAGAGAACCAGGAAGTCAGCAGCCACGGATCTCTTTATAAACCAGAGCAGAATGCTTCTGGTCAAAAATGGCAGGAGAAGAGGAGATGGCAGCAGTTGCAAAGAGAGCAATGGAGGAATAAGCAGTGGAAACAACAGCAGGAGCTGAGGAAGGAAGAGAAAGAGGAAGAAGGAACTGGAGTTAGAGGTGAAACAGCAGTAAAGTCTGGAAGCTATCAAGGACACAAGCCTGATTGCTGTAAAAGAAGCCAAGCTGGAAGCTGGAACAGAAATAGACCTTACAAGGTGGGAAGCCATAAAACCCAAACTAAACCTGTTGTGCAAGGGGAGTTTGGTGGAAGTTACTCCAAGGTAAGAGGCCCTGCCACGCCTAGTTCCTATACTCTACCTGTTTGTGATATAGAGAGAAGAAAGCAAAGAACCAGAGAGGGAGGTTCTGAGAAAGGCTTATCTCTAGAAGATCACTACCCAGTTTTACCTACTCGGAGGGAGAAGCAGTTGTACAAACAACTGAAGTTTTTACCCAGGGAGCCAAGGTATGAGACAGTAAAGTTTAACTGTAATGATTGCACTGCTAGAAGCCATCCTAAAAGAAAGATTCCTCATAAAAGAAGCCAGAGTAAAGACTGGTTCAACCGTTTACTGCCAGCTTTGAGAGCCCCTGCTTATGTGGAGCAAAACTCCCAAGCTGAAGATTGCCATACTGGAATAGACAGGGATAGTGAAAGCACATTGGATCTGTATGGGGCAGATGATTTAATGGAAGTGGATTTTCCAAGCACTATTCCCTTACCTTTACCTGAAGACATGGAGTGTAATTGGTGCACTGCCGGTGCTCAAAACTGTGCATGTTACAAAGAAGAATAAATGCAATATATTTTGATTGTTTAACTATTCTGAATATTACTTTGAAGAAGCCTGCTTTGAACTGTGAAGTAACAGTTGATTAGCCAATGAACTTTGGTACCTTTTGAAACCAAGGACTGTTTCTATTATCAAATTGTCTCTTATTTTGAACCTTGCTTTTGAACGGGGAATAAAAGCCTTTATTACCCTGCACTCGGACTTTTCATTCATTCATAGCGCTACCTAGTGGCGCACCTTCTTTGTGTCCGCGACACCGTGTGACAATATGTATAATGTTGAAAGTTTAACTATGATAGTGTATGAGTAAATGTCTGAAGAAAAAATGCTGATATTCTCTTAGTCTCTTTTAAACTAATCTGCAGGAGTCGATTGGAGGAGTGATCTTAAATTCTCATGTCTTGTATGTTTTAGTTATTATGGAAAGACCTCTGCAGAATTGATGTTGTTAATTGCAAGTGTGATCCAATATGCTTACCTCTTCTATTGCTGCTGTTTGTGTTTTTGCTCAGAAATTTCCCATTGGACTTAAGCCACTGGGCTGGTAGCAGTAGTCTTTGCAATCCAAATTACTGAGTTTCTAATACTTTAACATGTCTCTCATTATGTTTTTGCGTCTTCTACACTTGGAAAAAAAAAAAACAGCTTCCTTTCAGCTCTAGATTGCTACTGTTTGACCTTACACTGTACTGATGGTTCTGCTTTGTACAATGAGTAAGGAAAACTGATGCAATTATAAGAGTTGATTCTGTGCAGAGTCGGCAGCTTTGCTATTTGCTAATGCTCAACTAGCTGGAGTGTTCGGTCTTCCTAGAGCTCTTGAGTTATCTGCTCACTTGATTAATACTGATTTTGTCTCAGGCTTCTTGCATGAGGAGCCCTATGTACTGATATTCTACTACTATGCTGTTTTGTTCTGAAAAGAAGTGGTAATTAACAGTTTTAATTGGTTCAAATTTGGTGTTAAAAAGTTTTATAGTTGATGAATGTACACACCCTTATATAAATGTTCCTTCCTTTGTGAGCTTAGATGTCTATGTGAATTAGAATGGAATGGAGAAGTAGTCTAATGACTAGAGTACTAGCACTCCTTGTGACCTTGGATAAGTCACTTAACCCCCATTGTCTTACAAAGAAAATTTTCAAGTTATCAATGTTCCTGTTTAATGTGCTGTACCAAGTTTTAGTTGCAATGTGAACTGCTGTGATTAGTGGGGAAAGTAGTATTAAAAAAATAAATAAATAAAAAAAAACCAAAGAAAAGTGCAAACATAGATAAACCAGGTCAGTTGGGTGTGGCTGGGAGGTTATATGCTGAGGTGAACAGATGGGATTTAAGTAGGGGCCTGAAATTGGTGTAGTTATCTTCCAGATGGAGTAGAGTGGGAAGAGAGTTCCACAGAGCTGGACCAAGGAAGAAAAAAGCAGAATGACGGGTAGACTGTAAGTGTGCACGAGATGGTGGGGGGAAGTGAAGTTGATTAATGTGAAGAGAATGAAGACTACGTGTAGGGATGTGGAAGTGGAGAAGACCAGTGAGGTATTGGGGTGTTTGTGTGTGCAGGACGTGGTGATAATGTTTAAAGTAATGTGAGTTGAATCATCACCTAAGATAAGACAGCCTTCCTAATAATCATTGACAAACAATTGAAATGAGTTTAGATTATTTGTCATAAACTGCTAGTTATGTTTTAATGTTGTTACCCCTTGAATAAACCAGATTGACTATATCTTGTATATTGTTAAGGCTGGAGAATACATCACAAATATAATTAGTGATATGAATATGTACAATTGTGTTCCTGACAGGAAAAAGCAATGTGTCTATCAGGCCACATGCTAACATTTGATTGGGCAAGTAGACAGAATAAGTTTAGGAATGTAGATGAAAATAATGAGTATGTTACAGACTAGCTATGTAATAGTTTAGTGCTAGCTATGGATGTATTGTAATTAACAATAGATAATATAATTCTGTTCAACAATTTAAGACTGTCATTAGGGATGAATAATTGTGCTTGTTTGCAATTGCGTGGAATCAAGAGAGATGCTGTAGTGGAGAACTGGATTTTTACAAATTATATATTGTATGCACTGAATCCTATGGGCCGAAGAAGAACACTACTGTGAATGAAATGCTACTGGATATGGAGACTCCTGATAAAGATCAACGATTCCAGAGGAACTACTCATGTATGTGCAGCAGTGAAGCCTGGGTGGATGGTCACTGAAAAAGATTGATCTAAGATGTGCATAGCACAGCCCATGGTGAGAAAGGATGCTGCTGAAGAATATGGAGTGATGACTGGTGTCACGATATGAGGGACTGATCTCTGAATTATTGCTAGATCTACGAGAAGCAGTTGGCCACTGCTGGATGAGGTAGTGCTTACAAGAATAATTGGTAAAGTCTTGCTCTCTGTACACATTTTTTATTGAGGCTAAGCAAAGATAAACAATGTTACATGATTTTGTATAAGGATTTCTTCCAATGAACAAGATGGAGCTCACCTATGGACCAGATGTGCCTAGGACTTTGAAAGAACATCTGCAAAATGAAGCCTACTGTAGAAGATTATTCCGGAATTGGACATGTTTCAGCTACTGTTCTTTTATAATGATTCTTTCTAGAATCACAGGGAGGACTGTAGAGATGGACAGATAAAGGGATACCAGAATCCCCAATATGTAATTGAAGATGGATGAATTTCTTGATACAAAATGTGTTTAGAAGTTTGACTTTTCACCTACTTCCTTTTAAATAGAATAGGATGTCATGATCATGGGTTCTGTGTAACTGTCTTTAAAATAGATGGAATAGTGTTAACGCAAGCAAAAAGAACATAGGCTATGAACTGTGCAACCATAGTTCATTGTACAGTCAACTGGAAGTCCCTGCTGACACAACATAATTTTTGCAACTTTTGCAATTATAAATTTCATCTAATATATTGTAATCAGATCTTACTCTGTAAAAAGAACTTTGGCGACACCTTGTGTTATTTCATGGCTATAATAAATGACTGTTACTTCCTCTTTTTCTCTAATAAAAGGGAGCTTTTAGGAGGAGAACTTTGAATTCAACAAGCCTGGAATTATGCCTGTTCATAGTCCACTTGTTGTCTTCCCTCTGAGCTCAAAGAAAGTAACACTTGTGTGTGTGATTGTGTTCTGTATTACTCTCTGTCTGTTTCTCACTGCTTGATGGACCAGAGACCTAAAGAATCGTGGTATTGTGGTATTGTGGTTAGATCATGGAGTTTTCTTCAATACTCAACAATTAGAAATAGACATCTGGAGACAGGCTGGGTGCACCTTCCACCCTGATGAGCTTTGGAAAACCCACACTGGCCATGTGGTACTTCCAGATGCTTTTTGCCTCATTTTGCCCCTGTATGTCCTGGCCAGGCACGCATGGGCAAAAGAGGGATGATTTGATGACAAATTCTCACAAAAATTGGTATAATTCTAAAAAACCTTGCCAGAAATCGCAGAATATGTGTGTGCAACTTGTCTGATCTATAAACATGTAAAGATCAGTCAAGGGCATAATGGAATATTTCTTACCTGCAAAGGAATCTCCAGTGGAGACAGAGAGACAAAGAGTTTATCAAACTGAGAGACATAGTTGACACCATATGAGATAGTTATGATCTTAAGTAAATATGGATGAAATTAAGTTTATATCATTGTGAAATCTAATCCAGCATATTTAGTTTTTTTTTTCATTCAATATTAGTGCTGCTTTTCTGAATAAGGCCTGGAGCCATGTCACCAATTGCAATCCAGAGAGTCCAGCAGAGGAAATTGGCCAGAGTCCAGATGGAACAGACCATCCCAAGAACTCAGAACCACCCACCGCTGAAATGTGTGAAGGAGTCCCTATCTGGATCAGTGTGTCACATTGAAAAAGGGCCAAGATATCTGCCTATGAGAATGAGAGGTTCAAATTTTGAGAGAAACAGAACTTAAACTTCAGAAAAAGGTGAAGCACACTGCGAGGTCCTGGGGAACTGCTGAGAGGCAGGACCACATTGTCTGAGAATGGGAGGACTATTGGACTGACTGGGGGTTTTTGGGGGCTTTTGTGAATGATTGTATTGTTATCCTTTTAATATTGTTTTCTTAGAAAGTAACTGAAATCTACAAGCCATTTCAGCTTCAGCAATTGCAATACCCACACCAGCTCAAGTTTTGCTGTACTATTCGCAGAGCTTTCTTTATCACATTATTAAGCACTGCTGCTTTTGATACACTTTCATGTTATGTGTTTTCAATATTATTGAGTTGCTGCAAGAAAATGATGTTACAATCACTGTTCCCTCTAAGCTGTGCGCGTGTGCGCGCGCACATACCTCGCCGAGCGAGCGCACATACTTTACAACAGAGCGCACAAAAATTATGGCTCTAATTCTGATAGAAAACAACACAGACGTCTTAAAATTTAAAAGTTATGATTGTAATTACTAGAAATTTCCCGCTTCATTTAGTAATCGTCTATTTTAATTTAATTTGATTAAAATCAATGTGGTGTACATACTGTATTCTGACGTGTAGTCAAATTTTAAAGTATATAACTCCGAGTGTCGTTATGTGGCGCACAAAAATTTAACCTTCCTTCAAAAGCTGCACACAGCTGATATTTTATGCGCACACAGCCTACAGAAAATTAGAGGGAACATTGGTTACAATGTATGTTGTCTCTAGGGACCAGTACCAGAAGCTGCTTTTCTGATGCCCCCTATCTGTCTCAAATGGTTGTTGTCCATTGCCCTTAATGGGATTACCTTTGCCCCATTCACAAGAAAAGAAAAAGAAAAATTGGAGAATGAAGGGAAATTGGCTGGCTGATAGGTATGTCTAGTATGGCTGCAACCTTGCCTGAGGCTGTAATACATTATGATGGCACGGAAAAAAAAACATGTGGGCTAAGAAAATGAGTACCCAGAGCCCAGCACAACAAGAGTAAAGCCAGGGGGAACCATACTCTGAACAGAAGTGCGCAGAAAATGGACCCAGCTAAGAAAAGACATGCCAGGCCTGAACAGATTGAACAGGCCTGAGCAAGTTGGGCAAGCCTGGACAAGTTAAACAGGCCAAACAAAGCTGGTGATACAAAGTGCTCATGAGCCCTGAAGACTACAGTGCCAGTGATTAATGAAACAAAGGGGATGGCAGGGTGTAGCCAGAATGACTCAACACTAGCAAGAATAAAAGCCATTAATATGTTAATAAGGGTGGATCCCAGGGAAAGAGCCTTTGCCCCAAAGGAAAGAGGCCTCTGCAGGCCCTACAACCTTTTACAGACAGTACAGCAACTTTTGCACACGGAACAAAGCTTTTGTGCAGGAGTTGCTACAGAGGGTATAGGGTATGTGTTGTTTTAAACTTCCTGATGCAAGTGTTTCCATTGAACACTCTATCCAAGATCTACGTGATCTAGTTAATCATATTACTGACCCGCCCATGGGTCCTGGGTGGTTTATGAAGTGGTTCAGTTGGCTAGGGGGACTAAAAATCTTAGTGGTAGGAGTTCTTTTTATTTTACTGCTATGTGCCATTCTGCCATGTTGTATTCCCATTCTTTACTGCTTCATTACCACCACCCTTGATACTCTGGTAGAACACAAGGCGGCTACCACTGTCATGGCCCTGACCCAATACACTCCTCTGTGGCTTGCCTCCAGTAATACTGCCCTCTACCGCCCCTAGCGGTTGAGGTCTCACTTAAAAAGGGGGGAGTGAGGCAGCCATGAGGTTTTACATAGTGATCAGCTTGCTAAGAGAAGACAAAGGTTTCAGTAGGCACCCTTCCCCCTCCCTCCAGGCCTGAGCACAATACCCCCTTGCCAATGTTCCCTCTAAGTTTCTGTAGGCTGTGTGCACATAAAATATCAGCTGTGCAGCTTTTGAAGGAAGGTTAAATTTTTGTGCGCCACATAACGACACTCGGAGTTATATACTTTAAAATTTGACTACACGTCAGAATACAGTATATACACCACATTGATTGCACTAGAAAATATTGCAGAACTTGTGAAAACTGTTAATACACAACAACTTTTAATTTTTAAGACGTCTGTGTTGTTTTCTATCAGAATCAGAACCGTAATTTTTGTGCGCTCTGTTGTAAAGTATGTGCGCTCACTCGGCAAGGTGTGTGCGCGCGCACACGCGCACAGCTTAGAGGGAACAGTGCCCCTTGCCCAGAAATCAGCAGACCAGAGCATACCGGTTTGGGCAGGTCACCCAGGCACCTCCCCCAGGTCACCCAGACACCTTCCCCAGGGGCTGCTGATTGGTGGACAGGAAATACCTGAGACGAATGAGATTGTAGAATGAGTTTAAAATTGTACTGTATATAAGACAGTTTGGGACATCCTTCGGGGCTCAGATTTTTGTGGAGGGTACCGGCTCTCTGTCTGAACCTGTGTGCACATTAAAAGATCCTGTTTGCATTCCATCCTGTCTGTGTGCTTCCTTCTGTGGGTGAGTGAGAGAATGAGAACATTTTCAGCTGCTTGGCTGCAGCACCCCCATTATTCTTCCTGCTTTCAGTAACACACCCTTTATAACAGTCAGCCTGTGGGGGTGGGAGCCTCCCTAATGTTGAGGGCCCCTAGGCCCATGCCTACTGTACTACTGTGAAATCCAGTGCTGTCAGTTCACACAACCATTAGAATATTTCGAAGGTTAAATTTGTGGTATCCCAGCATCTTTCTAAGTTCTTCCTGCCATATTATTTCTTTATTAGAAGTGCTATCATGCTAATGAATAATTAAGGTCTGTATTTTAAAACCTCATGGTTGCTAATACCTCCTGCACTATGAGAGCTTGTGTTCGTTCCCAGAACCAAGCCAAAGATACACCAGGGGAATCTGAGCACTTGTGTTCCCTGCAGAAGAGAGCCAGACTGCCTGAGAACTGCAGAGTCCAAATAGAGCAGGAAGAGAGGACAAGAAAAACCCAAATGTCTTTGTCTGGACTCATAAGATCTCTCAGATCAAAATTGCTGTATTACTTCTGTGCAATGATTATGGAGGTGGAGGTTTACCTAATTTCTTTCTATGTACCTTTTTGGCCTCTGAGCTGGTTACCTCAGGAAGAAACTGGTGGCTGTTAATTTGTAATTGACTCTGAACTCTCATGTTTCCAGATTTGCAAAGACCCATCCAGCTATTATGCATACACCGGAGAACATGGCTTGCAATAAGTGAAACACTCTGAATGCAAAAGCACACCCGCTTTTATTGACTAATGTTCCCACAAAGCGGCACAGGAGTCCTCTGCCTGTGCGGCTGCTGGTAGGGGGAAAATGCTGCTCTTCGTGACTAAAAAAGGCATTGCAGCGCCTCTCCCTAGCAGCAGCACACTCAGAGGACTCCCTGGCAACTTGCTGGGAATGTTGGTGTTGACTTCACCATTATATCATCCTCTGCAATCATCTTCTTCTGCTTTCTCTCCTGACACCTACATTTGGACTAAAAACAGCCTTAGAATTTAGATCATTTATACATTTTTTTAAGAAACTGGAGTTTCAGATAGCACAACCTATGTCTTATGTACACTCAGGCTGGCCCAACCTCTAGGCAAACCAGGCAACTTCCTAAAGCAGCAGCTTCTGGGGGGCAGCAAAGAGCAGGGCATTGAAAGCTAAACAATAGATTCTGACAGCTAGGAGGGGCATAAAGCTTAAGGTTTGCTTAGGGTGCCAACAAAGGAACCAGCTCTGCTTACACCCCCAATTATGTAGTGCTATAGCCTGCCTTCTGAGATCAGTGGAAGAGATACGAGGCCCTCAAATCTCCAAAATCAATTCTGACTCAACCTCACCTTGTTCAAAAGATTTACCTCTCAAATCACAGTGGTCTCATGGCTGAAGATGGGAGGACGGGACACCACACTCCATTACACTTACAGTAAATGGAACTTGGACCTTATTAATCATGATTCATGATTATTAGTAGTAGTATTATAAAGCGTTAACTAAGCATACGTAGTGCTGTACAGACACAAAAGAAGACCGCCCCTGCTCAAAGAGTTTACAGTCTAGATTACCTTTTTATTTGATGCATCTCCAAAAAGGCAAATTGTTGCAAAACCCATGAATTACTGTTTAGGTGACTTCACTTCACATTCGTATAGGGCCCAATTCCATTCTGGATGTCCCAGCCCTCTGTGCGCCCTGTCGGAACCAGACACACAGAGTGAGGCGGGATTCTGATCCCTCAGGGCACGTCTAGTCCCGTGGGATCAGCATCATGTCCAGGCCTGTACGTGCAAGCTGGGACCCCGATTCCAGTCGGCCTGCACATACAAGCCTTGCCTGACTAACTCAGTCAGGGCTCCCGAATGGAGCTGCAGCGCCATGGTATCCGGTTGCCATGGCACTGTGGCTTCATTCAGGAGCCGCAATCCCTGGCCGTCGGACAGAAATCTTCATTTCCCGCAGCTCGACCCCCAATCTGGCCTCCCAAGGCCAGGGTTGGGCTGCGGGGAATCTCCTCTGCCCCCTCCCATCTTTGCTGTGCTCCAGGATTCAGAGGTGGAATAAGTTTCCCATTCAGGCCACCGACCCCAGATGTATAGGGCCAACATTGGAATCAGCCTTGTACATCCAGGACCACCGACTGCCCACTGCCTGCCCTAACTCTGCCCCTTTCCTACCCCGTCTAACTTCCTCATACAATGTGCAGGAAAGTTAATCGGGAGTCGACAGAGGTGCTGAATAGTGAGGATGGACGTCCCAACGGGATGTCCATTCCCAGTATTCACGCCTTGGAATGACCCTTATAGCTATCAACTCGCACAATTTCAAAAGGCTACTTTAACAGGGCTGACATTAGGGGATGACAAACGAGGCAATTGCCCTGTGCCCCCATGCCAAAGGAGACCCCAATTCTGTCTCAAGCTGAAGAAGAAATAGACTGCAAGTGGGCTTTCGGGTCCCCTCACTAGTTTCTGACCCTGCATTTTAGACCAGTCCTGATTTTCATCTTAAATCCCCAATACATTCCGGATTCTACTTACCAAAAGCAATGATTTCGGTCCCATAATGCATCAGGACAGGGCTGTGATAAATCCAGCAGTGGCCTAAAATGTCCCTACTGGAACTGGGTAAGCTGGCAGCTATACACCCAGACATCCCTTTCTTCCCCTTAGAATTTAATTCTAGTTCTGTGTGAGATAGGGGATGCAGAGCGTTCACTTTTTATATTCCTACCTGGGGGCTCTGCAAATTTGTCCAAGATTTTGGGGTACTAGTTGAAAAAAAAAGACTTCAGGGATCTTTGAGGCCTATATCCCTCATGTCTATTGGATTATCAGGAGGGGATGTAGAACAGGGAAAGGTCTAGTTCTCTTACTTTCTGTAGGTTGGTCGATCAGTTCCAAACCACCCTTTAACTACTGTGATGTCGTGGCAAGCCTGGCAATGGATGAAGCTCTGGATCAGCACTGTGGCTGAGATCACTTTCTGGGAAAAACTGACACATGTGTTTGAGGAACAGAAAAACACCTGCTATCTCCTAGTCTGGTTTGTTTGCTGCTATTAGCACAAGGAGGCCCTTATGAGATTGCACTGATGGCCCTAGCAGGCTCCTGTACAAATCAAAGGAAGACTGAAAATTCACATCTCACAAACATCTCGTACTAGAATTCTTCCAAATTCTTTGAAAAGTTACTTTTATTAAAATTCGTTGTCACTACCAGGTTTCTTCAAGATGTCTAAGCACATGTGGCATCTCTGATTTACGGAACCAGAGCGTTTGGTGCTGTGTGAAGTGATGATGCTTTATAAGTTGCAACATCTTTTGCAGATCAGAAATGGAAAGAGATTGCTGGAGGAAATCTTCCAAGCCTGGGGAGGAAACGTTTGTGCTGGCTGCTGACCCCAGACCTTTCTGCTCAGTCACCTTTTGGGGAAACTTCTGAAGAGGTTGAAGAGGGGAACAAGAGTGGGGCCTTGTCGTTCCTGTAGGATCTGGAGCCCTTCCTCAGTTAGACGTATACAGGTCAATATTCAGCCATGGTAGTCTTGTGTTTTGAAAGCGACTCTCCGCTGCGGTTGAAACTGAAACCAGATGGTCAAACTATCTGGTATCTAGTGCTGAATATCCAGTTTCACTGCTGGCCATATTTGTGATTTGGATAGTGGTGATACTCAGACACTAACCGGATAGCAAATTGACATAAAGTTAGGACAGCTATTGACCTGTCCTAAATTTGTGCGGGCACTAATCCGGTGGGTGGGCTGAAAATCATCTCTAACTGGATTAGTGCTGGGACCACCCTCACCCTGTCCACAGAACATCCTGGCACTGTCCAGACAGTGCCACGGTGGTCAGAGGGGATAGTCAGCAGCAGTCAGGGCCGGCCCAAGGGTTTCTGCATCACAGGCAGGCGCCTCTGTGCCGCCCCCGGCATCGATTTCACCTCAGAGGGGGAGCAGCATGGAGGGACCCTACCTGGAGCAGCAGCACAATTACCTCGTCAGTGCTGCAATGGATCTTAAAGTACCCGCGTGCATTTGTTCATGCATGGCCTGCTGCTCCTGCCCCTCTCCAATGCAACTTGTCGGAGGCGGCAAGAGCGGCAGACCATGACTGCGTGCCTGCCACAGCACTAAAGCAGCGGCAGAGATTGCCATGCCACCCTAGGTGACTGCCTAGTTTGCCTAGTGGGTGGGCCAGCCCTGAGCACAGTCCCATTAGTGCTGCTGAATATCCTTCACAGCAGGGTTTATCTAGTTAGCATGGCCTGCTAACTAGATAAACCCTTTTGAATATCGGCCCAATAGGTTTTACACTCACTGTTCAGAAAGCCCCATCCATGTTTATTCTAGGAGTAGTATGTGCTGAACTAGTGATCGATACCTTTCCCTAGTGATCTTCTCCTAAAGACTTTGTTCACAAGATGCTTAAATCCCTCTTGATCCAAGTTTCCACGTCTCTGCTTGGCAGTAGGAAAACTGATCAAAGCTGGCAGCGAACAGTTCATGCAAAGAGTTGGCTACAGCTGCTGCACCCTTGACCCTTCTCTGTTGCAACCCAAATGTAGATTCTGCAGCCAAGTGCCCAGAATTCTGTGGCCAAATTATTTAAATTCTGCACCATGTCTGCAATGCAAGGCGCACCCATGTTTTGCCATCCAAACAATAAAAACTCATTGCAGGAGGAAGGAAAATGTTTCTATCATTAGATCACATACCAAAAATCATATTAAGGCAACTACTAAACTATTTATATCCTCCCTCCCTTATGTATCTTAATTTAATTTTGGTAAGTGTAACCTAAGCCTCCCAGTGTCTTACCATACCTTGGCTTTCCTTTCTCTTTCTCTTTTTAATTATATTTATATTGTAAACCAAATAGATTTGACTAGATAAATAATGTAAAAATATGTAACAATGCGACACCTCTCCATATTAACCTTAATATGTGGTAGTCATGTATTATTCAAATGCATCCCCTATTACTTGCTCAAACTGAATGTTGGTTTCAGTATCTATATTTTAAACACACATATTAAGCAATGCTTAATTTCAAATCAGAGTTTCTTCCGTTATCCATTTTGGCCGTTTTTGCTTTTTCACCTTTTGTAGAGACTTCTCACTTTCTTCCAACACAACCTTCTTGATGTCATTCCATAACTCTTCTGGAGCTCTGTCATTTGTATGTAAAGCAGCAAATTGATTTTGCAGGCAGTCTTTAAATTCTAGTGGTATATTCTCAAGGTCATATTTTGCTGCATTCATGAGTGGTTTGCTCTTTTTCAACTTTAGCTTGAGTTTGCCAGAAACGCAGAGAAGCTAAAGCCAGAGGAGAAAAAAGACAATCACAGAACTCAACAGAGATTTCCAACATGCAGCAAGACAGGACAAGGAAAAGTACGACAACGACGCATGCAAAGAAATAGAAGCAGAAACTACCACTACTATTCAACATCTATAAAGCGCAACCATACGCAGCGCTGTCCAGGCATATAAGAGTGACGGTCCCTGCTCGTGAGAGCTTACAATCTAATCAAGACGAAAAATGCACAGAGCAAAATTCTAGTGAGGGCAAAAACCAGGTTGGTTATCTCCCAATTCTACTAATAGTACTAGTGTGCATTCCCATTTAAACACTACATTACATTTCATCGGGCATCGGGTTACAATACAATACATTACATTTAGGGTTACAATACAGACAAGCTGGGCATCATGGGCTACATTACAACATGGATAGGACATGGTAAAGTAGGGTAAGAAGAGGGTAAAACAGGGTGGATGTTATATTGTAGCGGGCTATGCTAAGCTACAGGTAGTGCAGCAGCAGGTTAAATGCTTACCTTGTAGAGGTGAAACCAGGGTCTTTCGGTTGCGCTCCACGAAGCGACTGCAAGGGCGGCGGCAGTTTCGCCATCGTGCCGCGCCTAAGGGCCATGCCAAAGGGCCCTCAGGCGCAGGCATGCCTGCCGGCTGCTTCTTTAAAGTCTCTTCAGCGCCTCGACTGGGCCTTGGCGGGTGGAGCAGGAGGGGTGAGCAGCTCCCACTTCCACCCCCAATGCTCGATCAGCCGCATGGAGGTGAGGTTAGGGAGAAGAAACTATTAGAGGAAGAACAAGATTGGCTTTCCTAAAGCTACGAGAGTTAAAGAAAAAGTTCCAGTCTTGAATTGGAATGTTACAAGATGCTCAAGGTTCTATGTTGAATGATGCTGAGAAGATCAAGAAAAGGTGGAAAGAATATACAAAGTTTTTATATGATTAAGATCAAGTGGACCAACAGCCATTTCAACCTGTACCTTATGATCGGGAACCATTAGTGATGAAAGAAGAAGTTGAAGCAGCATTGAAAGCCTTATCAAAGAACAAAGCACCAGGCATTGATAGTATTCCATTTCCCAAAGAAGTATTACAGCAATCTGATGCAGCTGTTACCGTACAGCTGCCAAGAAATATGGAAGACAACATCATGGCCAACTGACTGGAAAAGATCTGTGTTTATACCAATACTAAAGAAAGGTGATCCAACTGACTGTGGAAATTATCACACAATCGCTCTGATCCCACATGCCAGCAAGATTCTACTGAAGATTATTCAAAAGAGACTACAACCAAACCTGGAAGAAGAACTACCTGAAGTGCAAGCAGGGTTCAGGAAAGGGCGAGGAACGAGAAACATCATTGCGGATGTGAGATGGATCCTTGAAAAGACTAAAGAATACCAAAAGGATATTTATTTGTGCTTTATCGACTATAGCAAAGCTTTTGACTGTGTAAACCATGAAAAACTCTGGGCCACATTAAGAAGCATGGGTATACCAGAACACCTGATCGTTCTCTTGCACAATCTGTACATTGATCAAGAAATAACAGTTCAAACTGAACAAGGAGAAACAGAATGGTTTAAAATAAGCAAAGGTGTAAGATAAGGCTGCATACTTTACCCCTACCTGTTTAATTTATATGCAGAACAAATCATCAGAGAAGCAGGATTGTATGAAGACAACAGAGGTGTAAAGATTGGTGGAAGACTCATCAACAAACTTTGCTATACTGATGATACCACATTACTGGCTGAAAGTGAAGATGATCTGAAACATTTGCTTCTCACAATCAAAGAACATGGTCTCAAAATGGGCCTGCACCTTAATGTAAAGAAGACAAAGATCATGACAACTGGCATAATCAACAGGTTCATCGTTGAAGGAGAAGAAATTGTGAACAACTTTAACCTACTTGGATCAACTATCAATAAGGAAGCAACAAGCAGTCAAGAAATCAGACGATGCATTGCTCGGCAGAATGGCTATAAGAACATAAGATATGCCATACTGGGTCAGACCAAGGTCCATCAAGCCCAGTATTCTGTTTCCAATAGTGGCCAATCTAGGTCATATGTACCTAGCAGTTTCCCCAAGAGACCTAGACAAGATTCTCAAGAGCAGAGATGTCTCTCTCCATACAAAGATTTGACTTGTTCAAGCCATGGTATTTTCAATAACGTCATATGGATGCAAAAGTTGGACAGTGAAGAAGATAGACAGGAAGAAAATTGATGCCTTTGAATTATGGTGCTGGCGGCGAATACTGTGTATACCATGGACTGCCTGAAGAACAAACCAGTCAGTACTAGAGAAGATCAAACCTAAGCTTTCTTTAGAAGCTCAGATGACAAGACTTTGACTTTCATACTTTAGACACATCATGCGAAGAGAGAGATCATTAGAGAAAGACATCATGCTTGGCAAGGTAGAAGGTCAACGCAAAAGAGGAAGGCCAGCAATGAGATGGATCGATACAATAACAGCAGCTACGGGTACCAGTCTGTCAGAAATGAGCCGCCTGACTGAAGACCGAACACAATTTAGGATAGCTATCCAGAGGGTCGCCATGAGTCGACTCCGACTCGATGGCACTTAACAACAACAATTTCAAATCCTGTATGTTTTTATATCAATTTCTTTCAGGCACTTCTGTGCACTAATGTTCTCAGTTTCTTTATTAACAGAGATAGTTGGAGCAGAACTTTTGCGTAGAAATGGCTGTTTATGCACCAGACAGCATTCCAGCACTTGCGCATGAGTGACAGGTTTTTTTGTGTACAGGATATAAGTCCTGCTAACGCAACCTATACGCACATGGGTGCTCTCCTTTAACGCAGACTCTTGTGCACAACATATTTGCATTCCATTTGTTTACAGCATCAGAGAGCAAAACGACTGTGTTCAACATCAGAGAGCAACACGTTTGTAGTGAGTTTTAGCGCAGGACTCTAAGGGGTATGTTATTAATGGGACCTACAGTAGTTACAAATAGGGAGTGGAGGAGAAGCCTAGTAACCGAGATCTGGGCTGAATTCCCACTAACACTCCTTGTGACTGTGGGTAAGTCACTTAACTCCCCATTGTCTCGGAAGAAAGACCTGACACTCTACTTCCGGTCACACTGCCAAGAAAACCCCAAGAGCTGCTGGGCTGCAAGGAGTCAACACTGACTCAAGGGCACCCATTACATATTTTTAGTTACAAATAGCATGCCTTAACCGTTATCCCAGCTTAGTAAATATAGCCGCTAGAAATGCACCTTAGACAACTAACGAACTTGGTGCCCCCCTTCACCCAGTCATCTTCAGTAGCTCACTCTTTTTGAGCTTTCTGGACGCCCAGTAATGATACCAGGGCCAACCTCCCCCCCTCCTCCTCCTCCGTGCTTGCGCCCTGTGCAGCCACACTGCTGGCAGAGCCCTTGCTACAGCCCTGCTCATGATGCAGGGTTTGCGTACCAACCTCTGAGGGCAATGACAAAAGCCAGGATCTGTGCACAGCCACACTTTGATGGTTTTATTTATTTATTTATACTGAACGTCTCCAAACTTATGCCTAGCATGCAATTTGCAAATCTAGTCTCCGCATAGAATCTGAAGGAAACCAGATCATTGTGGACAGTTTTACTGATCTGAATGATGGTTACGGACATGCCAAATGAGCGGCACTTAGCAGGCGGGAGTTGAGTCTGTGGCTCGGTTGCTACATGCTGCCTCTGCACCCACGTGGCCAGTAAATGCTCGGCACTTTTCGGTGCGATTAGGGGATCGGTACTATCGTATTTTCTCCTGCCCTCCTCCTAGGTCTCTGATCTCACTGGCACCCTCCAACAGGCAGGACTCAGTCAGCTCATGCCTCCCCCGAAATAAAGAGGAGAGGCCGCTTTTACTCGGCTATGTCAGGAGAATAGAGCCCCAAGCTGCCGCAGAACAAATGATCCCTTTCTCTTCCACACAATAAAGTAATTATCGTTAACAGGACGCGACCATCTCGTCAGCGGGGACCCGGGCTTTCCCCTTTAGCACATCTTCTCTTCAGAACATGATACCGCTGCTTTCTTTGGCGGTCGCGATGGTGGGGCGAGTTTTGTGTTTCGTTCTCCCTCCCTCCCTACCCCCTACCGAGCATTGCCCAGGACGCCCGCGGCCGCCGGCTAAAAGCCTCGGACAGCACCTCCCCCCTCCCCCGGCTGCAATGGTGCGCTCCGGCCCCGATGATGTCACCTTCCAGCTGTTGCGGGAGAGATTATTTCGGGGGAGCTCTCCGATGGGCAGGCGGAGCCCGGGCGCGGGGAGAGCGGCTCGCGCGGCGAGAGGGCGGGGCTTTGCGCTCAGCCCGCTTTAAGAGCGCCGCGGTCCTTCTGTGCCCGACGTGCGCGGGCGCGATGGGGCAGGTGCCGAAGGAGCCCCCACGCTCTGCGCGGCCCTAGGCCGGGGCCAGCAGCCGGTAAGGCGGTCTTCCTTCCAGCTTTCTCGCGCGTGCTGCCGGTGTTGCGGGGCTTGCGCCGTAGCTCGTTCCTAATGCAGTCGTGTGCATGCTGACCGCTATGTAAATACTGCACGGCCGCCCATAGGCTCTAGTAAGTGATCTGGTGTAGTGCTGCGATCGGCTCCATGTGACTGTCACTCTAGAGTTGGTTACGCGCGTGTAGCGCTACTACTAGCCGGTGCATTCCGTGTGTGCATAGTCTGAGATCATGTAACGGGAATAGCTTCTATGGTGGCTGTCGCTCTAGGATAACTCTGTGCCCTGTTTATCTGCTTCGGGGCAGTAACTAGTAAGGCATATGTGACCTCCTGTCTTAGGGTGCAGCTGGAGAAACGGAGGGTTTCCAGTGAGCCCCATGTCACCGGGACACATGGAGTCTGTGCTCCCCTCCCTCTTTCTGTTCGTGAGCTTATGGCTCCCCTTACTGTTAGAGGACTCTTGAGCTACAACTTCTCCAATGCTATAGCAGTGGGGCTAAAACGAGGATGCACTGAGCCGATCTCTGGTAAAAAGCTTCTTGACCCGTCTAGCGCGGCCGCATGACGTGCCTGTGTTGTATCAAGTCCCTCCTGTTGCACAGTGAGAACTCCTTGTCCTGGTAGGAAAGAAACAGCAGTAGGGAACCCACTGTCCATTCGAAGTAATGTTGCGATTTCAACTGATTCAGCGGCTGTGTGGGCTGGTAAGAGGCAGCCATCGTTCCCTCCTCCCACCCACCCCTGTTTCATCTTCTCCAGTACTGTGACTCGTGAAGTAGTCACATCTCTCCCACACAAGCCCCCTCTGTTCTCTTCCAAGCTGCCTGACCTCACATCTTGGATAAGGGCAGATCAGGCTCCATATTCCAGTGCAGGAGTCAGAAGCTAGAAAGAGACCAGCTCTTGTTCTTTTCTTGCAGGGTTGTAACAAAGTTCAGAAAATTTCTGCAGAACAGAGGAAGCAGTCCTGGCCTAACCCATGTCCTCTTGCTAGGTAGCCCGCCCCCCCCCCCCCCCCCAATAACCCTAGTTCGTTTTTGCTGCCTTTTAAACGTTTTTACCTATTGTGCTTCCTTGCTGGTGCACTGAAGAGACATGTCAATGACTTGCATCCCAGAGGTGTCTGCATGTGGTAGTGATGCCTTTGTATGTGATGGAACAGAGAGAGGCCCAAATATATTCCAAATCTATGCACCTTGCCCGTCTATGGGGGAGGGGGCTAGAGTGGTCTTGGGTGAAGAGACAACGTAGTTATTTTCAGCTCAGTTGCTTCTGCAGTAGCAGACTAAAACATAGTACTTGCAAATAAAACCTTAGTAATGGCAACAAAAAAAAAATTGTACACTTGTGAACTGTGCTGGATGCATGGATTTCTATAGTGGATGGTCTTCCCGCCCTGGATTGGAGAATTATAGGGTCAGCTGCTGAAGGAATTTGGAAACTGTGTGCTTGAGGAGAAATTTGGTTTATGCAGCTCTTTCCTGCCCGGGGTTAATTCTCCAGCACAGATCTGAAATCCTCTGCCCCTCCCAATACAAACCCACATCTAAATCCTGAGTGCTTAGTTCTGAGCCTCTTCTGCCTCAATTGTTATGTGATATACGATGGGATCTATGCCTGAGAACCTTCCCCCCTCCCCCCCCCCCAACCCTGTCAAATTTCAAGGAAGATGGTTGTGGGAGCTGTTGTGCCCCTTGAAAAGCTGTTTTCCCCTCAGGGTTACATGGAACTGTGAGCACTTGCACATACACAGCTGTGTATGTAGACTGACACCACACCAAAATACACTGAGATACCGTTAGTGACACGTTCATGTACACAATGCTTCAGTTGCACATACATATCGCTGCTTCTCTGTACTTCCCTGAGAGCTTGGCTTATTCTTCTGGGTCGCTGGTAATACATGGTGAACAAGCCTGGTATTCATACCCAGGGGCAGGAGGTCAGGCCAGCTCAGACTCTGGGGAGGAATAAATCAGTTGCCCTAGGAATAAAGGGTGTGGCGGGGAGTCCGTGGAGCCATGTGTGGGAATTGTCAGGAAGCTTAAAATGGGGAGGAGAGAAGCTATAGAAATTGGAGGGTGTTGAATTGGCTGGCGTTTAGCTTGTCCGGACCCAGAGTGGTATCGCTTCTGTTGCGGCTATACTTGGGATTCCCACACATCTCTCATCGGACACATTATGTGCAACCTCTTCCATGGCTACTGCCAGCTGAAGTGCATTACCACTAAAATATGATAGTGCCCTTTACGCTGCTTTTAATTGAAAAATTAGATGGTAATCGGGGTGAGGTGGGGGACCTGGGCTGGATGTGATCTAGTACTCTGTGTACATAGTATGGACGTCTAGAAAGAAACATTGCTCTTCTGCCCCACTTAGCTCTAGAGACTTTCCAGGAGTGCAGGTCCTTCTCAGTACTTCCTCCCTGCACTCAGAGTGAAAGAAAAAAGCCAGATGTTCTCGCATGTGCTGTTTGTTGCAGAGTGGGAGCCAGATGTTGGGGGAGGGAGATGAGGAGACATGCTCTGGCCCTTGAGATGCAATTGTCAGATTTTCCACTGCAGCTGACTGGGTTGTTCAGGAAGATTCCTTGCAGAGGAGGGGGAGTGTGGCTTTTCTTTCACTGTCTGAATCTGTGTAATGGTGCTAAGTACTCTGAGCCTATTTGCAGCATTCCAAGGCTTTCACACTATTTTTAACCCATTCCTGCTTCTTCAGCCATTGGTATAATAGTTGCCAGGTCCAGCCAGGACCTGGTATGCAGTTTGCCCACAAGGTGATGCTACCAAAGGCTGGGAATCTCCCCCCCCTCCCCCCTCTTCCCAACTTGCTCACCAGAAGCCTTGGGCACAGCAATTAAACTCTGGACTGCCAGAGCACCAACTTTGAATAAGTAATGCCACAATTCATATTCAGTCCCTTTAAATCATGGGTTCACAACCCCATCCTTGGGACACTCCTAGCCAGTCAAGTTCTCAGGATCACTGCAATGAATTCGTTTTGCACTGCCTCCATTGTATGCCAGTCCCTATCACGCATATTTATTGTGGTGGTCCAGAAACCTGACTGGCTAGGTGGGTCCCAAGAACGGGGTTGTAAACCACTGCTTTAACTGTGGGCTAGTGAGTGACCTCTGAACCACATTTAGCTGTGTGAACACATGCAGTGTGCAAGTTGGACCACCTTGTCTCTTCCCTCCCTAGCGTTTTATAAGTAGGTTGCAGGGGAGAGGCCGGAACCCTTCTCTCTCTATTTAAGGAGCAGATGTGGCAGGTGTGCTGATGCAGAGGTGTGTGGCTGGATGCCCTCTGACTCAAATGGGTATCATGTTACTACTCCAGGGCTAAGTGGGGCTGAAGTTTCCCACGCCATGGCAGCACTGTAAGCGGGGTATTTCAAAAGCCTTCTGGCAGCAGGCTGTTGATGGTAGTGTGGCCAAATATTGCTATCCTGCAGCAGCAGCTGAAGATGGATGAAGCGCTTCCAACATATATTACCATAATATGTATTGCATTGTGCTGTCCCCAGGCCATTGGCTGCCTGGAATTACTGGAACTTGCTCATATCTCTGTATTTGTCATCCACAGGATAATCCTGCACCTGATTTAATATGACTACAGCTTGCCGCCAGCCACCTCCGGTCATTTGCTCTACCAGTGCCGTGGGCACATGCAAAGCCTGCACCTCACTCTTTCTCTCCTGTCTTTCATTCACCAGATTTCTGCAAGGTGACTGAATGGAGACCGAGGTGTGAGAGGTCCTTCACACCCCCTCAACCTTGCGCCACCATGGAATCTGACCTTTCACCTTTCATCTTGACCTCTGACCCCCAGCACTTTAACATGCAGTCTGTGGAGACGGGAGGAGAGGAGGTCCTGCAAAGCCACTGCAGTCTGGAGCTGGAGCGCCACTATGACCTCGTTCCCTCCATCGCCTGTGCAGTCTGCTGCTTCTTTGGCATAATCTATTGCTTCTTTGGTGAGTGACCTATGTGTTGGGGGAGGGGGAGCTGTGGGACTTGGAGGTTGATCTTGGACTTCAAAAGGCTTAGTATCCTAATCGGGGACTTCAGCCTTCGCTGGGAGACTGGCTTGTTTCCGAAAGCTAGCTTTCAGAATTTATTTTTCCTGTCTTTACATGGTGCCAGTATTAGTTTTCTGGCTTCTGTCGTCGGGCTTCCATTATATTTGCCTGTATGGAATCTCTTCTGTTAACTCTTTCAGTGGGGAAGATAGTATTATGTATCTGTCAGTCACTTTGGTTTAGATCCAAAAGATTTATTGGCCTAATGCTTGATTTGGCAACTCCCCATACAATAAAGAGTATGTGGTGTGGTGGAGAAATGAGACAGGATTCCTGGGTCCTGGGATGGTCGGTATTACCTGTGGCAATATTGCTAGCTTGCTGAGCATTGCATGGAACACTTATTTTGTTAGTACCTGGCTCACGCCTTTCCAGTGGTAGTTCAAGACACGTCATTCAGGTAAGTAGGTATTTCTCTGTCCCTCAAATAGCTTACAGTCAAAGTTTCTACTAGTTTCCTTTTTTGGAAGTCTATCCCTGTCAGCTTTGGGGAAAAAATGTGCTTATATTTTGGAGCAGCTAATCCTTTTGAACAGCGTCTAGGTTGTTTGCTTTGTCTGTCTATATGGCTCTGCAGCTCTCTGTACTTCTGAGAATCCCTACGCCCCTTTCCTCAGGTTTGGCTGCTCTGCTCTATAGGTTTTGTAGCTCGTGACTGCCAGCTCTGGGTCTTTGAGCACTCCTGCTGTTCAGAAGACTCCTTCACCGGGTCCGAGTCACTTTGTGTTTAGCACTCTCGTCTGTCCTATCCTGCCTGGGGAAGGGGAGAGGCCGTTTTACTCCCCTGTGCCCTAGTGTGTTCTGGTTATAAAACAGCTTGGAAGCTGCAGAGGCGCTGGAGTAAGTGGCACGCACCACTCCGTATCTCAGGAGACCGAATCGCAAACCACTGGCTATTCCAGCACATGCATTCAGCTACATGCAGCCAAAACAGAACTGCAGAGGCGGGGATTGTATAGCTTCTCTCCAGTACCTAGCAGAAGGAAGTTGTATGAAGAAGCTTGCTGAAGTACAGATTTCACAGAATATGCCCGCCCCTGAGTCGTTCTAGTGTCTGATGGTATACAAGCCTGCATAATGAGCACTGCACAGCAGCAGGTGCTCTCCCGCGCAGGCAACGGTAAACACCACCTGCTGGCACAAAATGGGCTTAATCAACTGCCATGGCACACAAAAGCCTATGCCTAATCAGCATGCCTGGCAGGACTACTTGCCAAAGCTAAGTCACACCGGAGGTATACTAAAAACTGTATTCAGGAGGCGCCATTGCTGTTAGAAGTCTAGTGGAGACCAAATGGAATGCCCCAGTGCATATCCTGGGTACAGCAATATCTTTACAGATATTGCCCCTTCCCCCCTCCAGTTTTTCTCTTTAGCATCATGCTGTTTCATTTGGCACATGTTTAATCACTTGTAAATCTAAGCGCTTACAATTTATTAGCACCTTACTATAGCCATCTTGCAGGGGTATTTTGTTTAAAAATGTTCCTTATTTGGCAGTTCAGTATTGGTCTGAATTGCCCAAATATCGGAAATGTTTTCAACCTTCTATGAAATTGAGGAAAAGTTACATGGTTTAATGGATTTCTTTTTTTCTTTACTGTAAACTGTGCAGAACCACTACTTAGTATTTCATGATTGTGGTATGCAAAATTGCATTAGAAATGTTAATAGCTTGGTCTAAACATGCACTTTCCCTGCATCCAATGGGCATGTCACTAACTAGAGTTCTTCGGCCATCTGATTCTTTTCTGTCCCACTGCTAGCTGTAAAGAGCTGCCTCAAGAATAGAGGCCATGAGGGCTCCTGCTGTTGCCATCTTGTGATCAGGAACACACTGGTACCAATGTTTGGTTTATGCTGGACAGCATGTCCACAAGGACGTGCACTTCTAGCATAGCAAAGATTGCACTGTAGGGGTTCAAGCCTGTAAAGTATTTGGCCAATCAGGAACTGCTTTTTATGAACAAAGCAGTTAATGGAAGAAGCCCTGCTTCCATAACAACATGTTCATTGCTTTGTGCATAGCTGTACAGATCCGTCACAGAAACAAGGTCCAATCTTACAGCTTCTCTGCCAGTGTTCTCTAATAATCACCAAATGAACCAGGGTAGACTTGAGGAAAAGCCCATTGGATTCCTGTTTTAAGAATATTTATTTATGAACTTGTTTGAACTGAAAACAGTCGGCTATTAAGAATGTAGACTGAACCCAATATGGCAGTTAAGGCCCATAAAGCCCAGTATCTTTTTCCCAACAATTGCCAGTTTCATGGTACTGATTCCCAGGGATAAGCAGTAATTCTCTTAGACTACATTAGGTTTAAGGATTTTTCCTTAAGGAATTTGTCGATCTCTTTTTAAACCTAGCTACACTACCTGCTTTTATCTGTTAGCAGTGAGCTCCAGAACACAGAGAAATATTTTCTCATATTTCTATGCTGTAGTCTATAGTCCATCTAGTTGAATAACACTTCCATTCTTTTTGTTCTACTCCTAACTGCATTCCCATAATGCAAATCCCGTATGTGCCACCCAGTTTCATGCTGGTGCTCAACATGCACTAGTTTGGCACACGTCTTCACCGTGTTATGCCTCAGATCATCTGTAACGTGCAAGTGAAGAGGAGGAGCACAGCGCATGACATCTCTATATTTACGCTAGTCACTGGCCCACTGCCATGTAAATATACTACATGGTCTTTCTGTAACCAGTCCCAGGGCAGTCATGAGTCATCAGTCAATCTCTATTTAAACCTAGTGGGTTTACTGTATTTAAATGAGATCCAGTCTTGCTCATGGGAACTAACTGGTCTCCTCGCCTCCATCTCTCCAGTACCTTGTGGGTAATCACATTCAGTAGCTATCAGGGCAGTGCTATACCATCAGGCTTACAGGGCACTGCTCATGTCTGTCTACCTGAGTGTTAACTGTTCTAATGTTCCGTGATCTTCTGGAATGTCTTGTATATGAATGAGCAGGGAGAATCGTAAGGAATACGGTTAGTCAGTATGGCACTTCGCTCTGTATTCTTTGCCAGGCATCATAGAATCCAGACCATTCCAGTAATTGTCCACTACATTAGTGCAGATTCAGTGCCCAGATGGAGTTGGGGAAAATATTCAAGAAAGTAGCCACTAGCCCAGCTGTAGGAGGTGGGGCATACTCTTGCTTTTCCGTACTCATCTCAACAGTCTCTTCTCCTGGAAAGGCTACCCTTCATATTTCCACTAACTATGCTTCTGATGACCTGTAGACTTGGAGCACATCAGGCTGTAGTGGCATGCATCAAATTTGGTACCTGACTGGCCATGCCAGGCCACAACATTTTGGACTTGCTCAAAACCTTTCCACCCTTAGGAGGTAGATGTGTGAAAGCAGTATCTCCTATTCCTGCATAGTTAAAGGCTTCACCTACCCTGTATTCCTGACATGTGAAAAATGAGGCTCCAGTGTCTCTAGTCTTGCTGCCCCTTCAGTGTGGGGAAAAGATGATGGAGGTGGAGAGACTGACAAAATACTAGGGTTTCAGATTGCATGCTGCATGTCGGAGACAGGGTCCACATGCCAGGATCCTGTGAATGCTGTCCCCTTATAGTAACACAGTACATGTCGGCAGATAGACCAGCATGGTCCATCCAGTCTGACCAGCAAGGTGGTTATGTTTATTTTGATTTTATCCTGTTGCTATAAAGGGATCCACTGTCTGTCCCATACCATTTTGAATTCTGTCACTGAATTTGCCCCCACCACTTCCATCTGGAGGGCATTCCAAGCATCCATCACCCTTTCAGTGAAAGTAGTATTTCTTGATGTTGCCTCTGTTTACTCCCTTGCAGCTTCTTGCTATGCCCTCTAGTTTGACAGCTTCCCTGTCTTTGAAAAAGGTTGGTGTGTTCATTAATATACTCTAAGTATTTATTTAAAGGTCTGTATCATATCTCCCCTGTCCCTTCTCCCCTCTAGTGTATACATATTTGTCTTCAAGTCTCTTCTGATACATCTTATAGCACAGGCTCCAAATCATTTTGGTCGCCTTCCTCTGAACCGTTTCCAGTCTTTATATCCTTTGCGAGATATGGTCTCCAAAAGTGAACACAATATTCCAAGTGAGGCCTCACCAGCAACTTCTACAGTGGCATTAGTACCTCTTCCTTTCTGCTGGTAATTCCTCTATGCAACCCAGCATCCTTCCTTCTGGCTTTGGCCACCGCCTTGTCACACTGTTTCGCCACCTTGAGATCCTCTGAAACAATAATTCCATGGTCATCGTCCTGGTCCGTGCACACCAGCCTCTCACCCCCTATCACATACAGTTCCCTTGGATTTCTGCATTCCAAGTGCATGACACTGCACGTACATTAATGCTTGGCAGTTAAGACTACTTATTCCAGTTTTTGTAGATCTTTCCTTGTATTCTGCACTCCCACAGAGTCTATTCTGTTGCAAATTTTCATGTCACCTGCAAAATATTTTTTTTCCCATTTCAGTATTTCAGCAATATTTATCTGCATTTATATCCCGCTTTTCACCGGGTCAAAGCGGTTGGGGGATACATTTAACACGAGGGGATATGAGACACATACACTAATACTTACAGGGAACATGGGCAATGGAGGGTTAAGTGGCTTGCCCAAGACCACAAGGAGCACTTGTGGGACTAGAAACCCCAGTCCTTCCGGCCCAAGGTTGCTGTCCTCTAGTGGGATTTGAACCACCGACCTTCCGGCCTGTAGTACCTTGCCCCAACCACTAGGCCACTCCTCCTCCTCAATATTGCTCACAAATACATAGAACAGAATCAACCCCTAAGGCACACCCCTAATCCATTTTCTTTTCATCAGTGAGTTCTGTTTACCATCACCTTCTGTCTGTCAAAACCAATTTCTGATCCAGTTCACCACCTTGAGACCTATCCCAGGTTCAGCTTATTGATGAGCCTCCTATGAGGAACAGTATTAAAGGCTTTGCTAAAATCTAGAGATCACATCCATTATATTCCCTTTATCTAGTTCTCTGGTCACCTAGTCAAAGAACTCAGATTTGTGTGGCATGATCATCCATGTTGCCTGTGATCATGCAGCCTATTTGTTTTGAGAGTCCACTATTCTCTTTCAGGAGTGCCTACATTACTTTTTCACCCAATATGATCACTTCCCCTTCATGGCTACCTTTGCAATATCAATCAAGTCTCTCTGTTTCTTTGGTTTGAGTTTGAGGCCTGTAGACTACACCAGTATGGATGACAGTGCCATCTCCTCTTTCCAACACGATCCACAGCGCTGCTTCTTTTCCCCACATCCTCTGCATTTGAGCAGCTTCAATACTGCTTTTGACATAGGGCTACTCCTCCTCCTCTTCTACCCTCTCTATCTCTTCTAAATAGATTAAAGCCAGCTATAGCTATATCCCATTCATGCGACTCATTAAAACATGTTTCTGTATTGGCCACTATGTCCAAGTCCATTTCCACCATTAGGGCTTCTAGATCAGGACCTTTGACTAGGCTTTGAGCATTTATTTATTTTATTTAACAATTTTTTAAAATATACTGCCTTATTGAATCAAAGCAGTTTACAATACAATTCACACTCTTACAGATAACTTATGGAACTCAGGGAGGGGTGTCATGCAGGGGGATGCTCTGAAGCATAACTTATTTACAACAGAACCTATGTACATACGGTATGTGGTGGAAGTCCGGCTGTTATGGTGTCAGGTGACCAATCGGTGGATAACACTCTAAGTAATGAATTCATGAAAGTGCTCTTTGAATACATATGTTTTTAACTGCTTGTGGAATGCTACTGGGTCTTTGGCTCTTAAATCTTCTGGAAGTGAGTTCCATAATTGTGGTGTATGAGACTGCTCTTGAGATTGAGGATTTACTTTTACTAAATTTGCTTGGAACTATGAGGAGGTCTTTATTGATGTTTCTCCTTGGTCTGTTATCCGGTGTAAAAGATATTGGTGTTTTCAAATATGTGGAAGATTCATCTTGGATGGATTTAAAAATTGTGTGGATGGCTTTATATTTTATTCTGCTCTCTATTGGAGCCAATGAAGATGCATTAGTATTGGAGAAATATGTTCTTTGGTACTTGAGAGATTACTCTGGCTGCTGCGTTTTGAGCTAGTTGAAGTCTGCGGATTGTTTTCTTTGGGAGACCGATTTAAGATGGTGTTGCAGAAGTCAAAGTGCAGGAAGATCATAGCTTGTAGGGTTGTTCTGAAGTCACTTGGAGAGAGGAGAGGTCTTAGATGCTGTATCATCTTTAGCTTGTTGAAGATTGCCCTTATTACATTACTGATGTGCTTATTAAAATTGAGCTGGTGATCCAGTGTAATTCCTAGGTATCTTACCTCTTCGACTTTGATACTTGTTTTATACTCCACCAGAATCAATAACCTTTAATGAGAGTGGTCTTTTGTTATAATTCGTATTTCTGTTTGAGGTTTATTTGGAAATTATGGTCTGCCAACCATGTTGTGATATTTAGACATTCCTTGATTCTTTGAAAACATGGTGGTTTAGTATTGAATTGGGTGTACAACATAATGTCATTGGCGTATAGGTGATAAGAGTATGTCGTGATCCTTAATTATGCTGTAGATCAGTTGGATGTATAAGTTGAAAAGGAGTGATGGTGTTGATCCTTGGGATATACCTGTGTGTGTGTGTTTTTTTTTTTTGTTTTTTTTTTTTTGGATAAAATGGCTTAGACATGTTGCCCATTTTTATTTGAATGCTACGATTTGAGTTTTCTAATCCTGGTTCAAATCGTACCTATCTGTCTGTGTAAGGTAGTCATGCGTTCTTGAGTCGTAGGTTGCAGATATATCTAAAAAAATTAATATGAAACCACCATTGGGTTTTTCAATCCCTTTTAAGAGCTTGTCTGTTAGGGCCATTAATAGGGTTTCCACTCCATGTCCTGTTCTGAACCCGTGCTGTTGAGTGGAGCGAAGATGTCTACATGGTTTTGAAGTTGTATCGGAGCAGCCTTTTCAAGGACTTTTTGTCATGAATGGTAAGCTTGAAATGGGTCTGTATGAACTTGGTTTGGATTTGTTTAGGTTCTTACCTTTTAAATATAGGACCAATTGACACACTTTTTATTTCTTCTGGGATGTATCCTTGTTCTAAAGAGGAGTTAATTAGATTCAGCATATATGGGGAAAGATGGTCATGAGTCAAACGTATCCATGTTGCCGGGCAAGGGTCTAATACAGTGGTTCTCAGACCCTTTTGCTGCAAGGCCCACATTTTAAAATTCAAATATTTTTGCAACCCACGTGTTAAAGTTGTTAAACTAATAAAGTGTTTATATTTTTACTATAAATATAAACTTTATAAAGTGGTGGTATCTTTCTCTAAATGTTTAACTGCGTATTGATTGGTACACAAGTTCTTTTCATTTACCTTTATTAAAGATGGCACTGTTTCCGGTTGGATAGCATGTCTATTCTGGCTGGAATTTGTGACAAACACACTTGATCATCCTCCACGTTCATTCTTGACAGATATTTGGTTTTCATGGCAGTCAATGCAGAAAATTAAATCTCGCACAAATAAGTTGTTGAAAAAGGTAGAATAACTTTCATTGCCAGGGCTGACAATGAATATTCCAGCAAAACAGTGCACCAAAAGGAAGAGATCCACAGCAGGGTCGTTTAAATTTGATTTGTAATGTGCGATCGCTAGACAGCTCCGCTAATTCTTCTTGTGCACGACAGGTTAATTCAGAGAATGCACACTGAAAAGGATTACAAATCCAGTCGTAAACTTCAGTGTCTTCATGTGTGAAGTATTTGTCGAAATATTAAACAAGAGATGTCAGGTGCTCTTTGATTACACCAGTGACCCCTTTCAACATCTCACCATTAACTTCATTGCTCTCTATAAATTGACAAAAGTCAAATATGTCTTGTGAATTGTTCTCGAGTTGCATGCGCCAAAGTCGTAACTTCCTCTTAAAGGCTGCAACTTTGTCGTATGTCTTGAATATACTGGCATCTTTACCCTGCAGTGATATGTTCAAACTGTTCAAAAGGCTAAAAATGTCAGCAAGGTAGGCCAGCATGGCAAGCCACTCAGTATCGGCAACCTTAGCTGCCAGGTCAAGATTGTGCTTGGTCAAAAACTGCAACAATTCTAAACGAAGCTCAAACACCCTTGCAAAAACTTTTCCTCGGGACAGCCAACGCACAGCCGAGTGCAATAGGAGATGCTTGTGTTCTACATCTGACTCAATACAAAGTTGAGCAAATCATCTGTTCACTGTTCTAGTTCTAATGAAGTTTACAATCTGTACACAGTCTTCGAGTACAGATCCCAGAGTTTCATTCAACTTCTTTGAAGCCAATGCCTCACGATGGATCATGCAATGGGTGCCTACAATCCCGGGTGACACTGCTTTATGCAAGTTACAACACCACTGTTGCGGCCAGTCATTGTGGCAGCGCTGTTGGTGCAAACACAGATGCGATTCGTCCACTGCAGTCCAAAAGTTGTGAAAAAATCGTTTAAAACATGAAATATTTAATCGGCCGTCGTTCTCGCTGGCAGTGACTTGCAAAAAAAATTCCTCTTGTATACCATTTTGCCAACAATAGCGAACATAAACAAGCAGCTGTGACTCGCCGGCGATCTCAGTTGACTCATCTCTAATTGAATAGCAAACTTAGTAGATTGTAATCGTTCAGTTAGCTGCGTGACAATGTCTTCGGACATTTCAGATATTCTTCTGCGGATAGTATCATTTTGAGATAGGAATGCTTTTCAGTTTTGTAGCATATTCTGAGCCGAACAATACATCAAATTTCAACAGCAGCTGGCATAAGAATATCTCCAGTCGTGTGCGATTTCTTTGATTTTGCAATTCTCTGGGCAATCAAGTACAATGTGTTAAGAGCTTTTACATTGAGAGTGACTCTTGTTTTTAATACTGTCTTCTGTTTACTATATTCCTCAGCTTTACGTTCAAAAAAAATCTTTGGTTTTATTCTGTAAATTTGGATGTCTTGTAGTTGACACATTTTCGTCAGCTTCATTGCCTCATTAGAGATTATTTTCAAACAAATAACACACTGGCAGATTTTGGTCATTTGCTGATGGAATGAAACCATATTTAATATACTCCACATATTTTCAAACATATTTAGTTTTCTTACAAGTATCAACTTTAACATTGTCTCGATCACAATCACTTTTGCTGCCACTACTATCAATTTGTTTGCGTGAAGTCAAAGGCTTACATTTCACAAATCGATCCATTGCCTGCCTCAAATGGCGCCGGGTCTCGCTCGCACGCTGCTCAGACGCATGGCTGGCTGCCTGCCTCAAATGGCACTGGCCAGATCTTGATCTCATGCTGCGCTTACGCTAATTGAGCTCCTGTTGGGCGGGGGGCAGCTCGTGCACAACTTGAGTTCTGATTGGTTGGTGAGACTGAGTGATGAATCTTATCTGACGAGCGTAAGACCGGAAGTGACGTGACTGACATCACATAACCAGAAATGACAACTCGCTGGCACGGCGACTCATGGTCTTAAAAACAAAAAAACAAAAAACAAAACAAAAAAAAAACCAACAAAAAAAAGCTTTCCATTAAAAATCCCAAGATTTGATCAGAAACACCAAGATCTCGTGAAAGCCCAAGAGTGGTCTGACTTCAGTGCAGGCCACAATACTCCCTGTCACGGCCCACGGGTTGAAAACCATTGGTCTAATACTGAGGTGGTGTTAAGTGCCATCGAGTTGGAGTCTACTCATGGCGACCCTCTGGATAGCTGTCCTAAATTGTGTTCAGTCTTGTCAGGCAGCTCATTGTTAACAGACTGGTACCTGTAGCTGCTGTTATTGTATTGATCCATCTCATTGCTGGCCTTCCTCTTTTGTGTTGACCTTCTATCTTGCCAAGCATGATGTCTTTCTCTAATGATCTCTCTCTCCGCATGATATGTCCAAAGTATGAAAGTTGAAGTCTTGTCTGAGCTTCTAAAGAAAGCTTAGATTTGATCTTTTCTAGTACCGACTAGTTTGTTCTTCAGGCAATCCATGGTATACACAGTATTCGCTGCCGGCATCAATTTTCTTCCTGTATCTTTTTCACTGTCCAGCTTTCACATCCATATAATGTTGTTGAAAATACCATGGCTTGAACAAGTTGAATCTTCGTATGGAGAGAGACATCTCTGCTCTTGAGAATCTTATCTAAGTCTTTCATAGACACATTGCTCTTGGCAGAATGGCTGATTTCTTGACTGCTGGTTGCTTCTTTATTGATAGTTGATCCAAGTAGATTAAAGTTGTTCACAATTTCAATTTCTTCTCCTTCAACGATGAACCTGTTGATTATGCCAGTTGTCATGATCTGCCTTCTTTACATTAAGGTGCAGGCCCATTTTGAGGCTATGTTCTTTGATTGTGAGAAGCAGATGTTTCAGATCATCTTCACTTTCAGCCAGTAATGTGGTATCATCAGCATAGTCTTCCACCAATCTTCACACCTGTCTTCATACAATCCTGCTTCTCTGATTTGTTCTGCATATAAATTAAACAGGTAGGGGGAAAGTATGCAGCCTTGTCTTACACCTTTTTGCATTCTGTTTCTCCTTGTTCAGTTCGAACTGTTGCTGCTTGATCAATGTACAGATTGTGCAAGAGTACTATCAGGTGTTCTGGTATACCCATGCTGCTTAATGTGGCCCAGAGTTTCTCATGGTTTACACAGTCAAGACTTGCTATAGTCAATAAAGCACAAATAGATATCCTTTGGTACTGTATTTTAGTCTTTTCAAGGATCCATCTCACATCCACAATGATGTCTCTCGTTCCTAGCCCTTTCCTGAACCCTGCTTGCACTTCAGGTAGTTCTTGTTCCAGGTATGGTTGTAGTCTCTTTTGAATAATCTTCAGTAGAATCTTGCTGGCATGTGGGATCAGAGCGATTGCGATAATTTCCACAATCAGTTGGATCACCTTTCTTTAGTATTGGTATAAACACAGATCTTTTCCAGTCAGTTGGCCATGATGTTGTCTTCCATATTTCTTGGCAGAGCCTTCTAAGTACAGTAACAGCTGCATCAGATTGCTGTAATACTTCTATGGGAATGCTATCAATGCCTGGTGCTTTGTTCTTTGATAAGGCTTTCAATGCTGCTTCAACTTCCTTTCATCACCAATGGTTCCCGATCATAAGGTACAGGTTGAAACGGCTGTTGGTCCACTTGATCTTTATCATATAAAAACTATATTCCTTCCACCTTTTCTTGATCTTCTCAGCATCATTTAACATAGAACCTTGAGCATCTTGTAACATTCCAATTCGAGGCTGGAACTTTTTCTTTAACTCTCGTAGCTTTAGGAAAGCCAATCTTGTTCCTCTAATAGTTTCTGCTTCTATTTCCTTGCATGCGTCTTTGTAGTACTTTTCCTTGTCCTGTCTTGCTGCACGTTGGAAATCTGAGTTCTGTTTTTTTTTTCTTTCTCCTCTGGCTTTAGCTTCTCTGCATTTTTGGGCAATTTTCAGAGTTTCTTCTGTCATCCATTTTGGCCGTTTTTGCTTTTTCACCTTTTGTAGAGACTTCTTGCTTTCTTCCAACACAGCCTTCTTGATGTCATTCCATAACTCTTCTGGAGCGCTGTCATTTGTATCTAAAGCAGCAAATCGATTTTGCAGGCAGTCTTTAAATTCCCGTGGCATATTCTCAAGGCCATATTTTGCTCAACATTTAGCTTGAGTTTGCATACTAGTAGTTGATCTGTACCACAGTCAGATCCAGGTTTTGTCTTTGTTTTATAGAACTTTTCCATCATTGACTTCCACAGATGTAGTCAATTTGATTTTTATACAATCCATTTGGTGAAGTCCATGTGTACAGTCACCGCTTGTGTTGCTGGAAGAAGGTGTTTGAGATGAATAGATCGTTGGTCTTGCAGAATTCTATCAGTCTTTCTCCAGCTTCATTTCTGTTGCCAAGTCCATATTTTCCAACTACTTTGCCGCCTTCTTTGTTGCCAGCTTTTGCATTCCAGTCACCCATGACTGTCAGGATATCCTGTTTGCATGTTCTGTCAATATCAGTTTATTGTTTGTTTGTTTACCAGATTCTTGATATACCACCCCCCATTACATCGGGGCGGTTTACAATATAAAATCATCACATTAGGAAAAAGGAAAAAACTACAATAACATACAGGACAGAAAAGGAAAGGTAGAAATAGTGAAGGGACAAAGGAGAAAATAGGGGAGGTCAAAGGGAGGTGTCAAAGGCAGAGGAAAAGAAGTGGGTCTTGAGAAGGGAGCAAAATTTAGGGTAGGATTCTTCGAGACGGAGGGCAAGGGGGAGGGAATTCCAGAGGGAAGGGCCTAGATAAAAGAAGGCTGATTTCCGGGTGGACTGAAGGTGAGCTTGAGAGGGGGCCGGGAGGTGCAGGCGGTTAATGTGAACGGACCTGAGGCTACGTGAAGGTGTGTGAAAAACCAGTAAATTTGACAGATACTGTGGTTTGCGGAGATAGAGTGCTTGTACTTGTTCATAGAACTCTTCAATTTCATTCTTTTCTGCAGCTGTTGTTGGGGCATATACTTGAATTATAGTTGTGTTGATAGACATTCCTCGTAGGCGAATAGAGATTAAGCGTTCGCTGACTGCATTGTATTTCATTAAAGTTCTTGCAAGTTTCTTCTTTATTATAAATGCAACACCATTTCTTCTTTGTCTTTCATTTCCAGCATAGTATGCCATGTGATCTGAGGTAGATGTGTTTAATGATTTGATTGTCAATTAGTTGACTTCCGGTTAGTAGTGTGAAGTTTTTCCATGTCTGGTTTATGGAAGGAATAGAATATTTTGGCTGGTAATTGCTTCTTGCTTCTAGTCCCACTTTAGCTTTGTAGTATACTGACATGGTGTCAGCATCTGGTGTAATTGTGGAGTTGTCTTTGTGACTGGAGATTATGTACTCATTGCTTTCCAGCATCTGACTGGCTTGCCTGGAGTTCTATATGCCTCTTCCCACTTGCTATTGGTGTGTGGGTTGTTAATGTCGCTGTTTCCAATGTTATGCTTTTTCTGGGAGTGATGTTGGAAACAGCCACACCATGGCTCTGGTGGATTGAGTATAAATATATAGGTGCTAAATTGCATGTCTGACATGTGCTGGTCCCATTCCAGCAGTGTTTTTCCTGCATTGACTTGCTAAGCCATTGAAGTGGCAGGCCATATGTAGGCTATGCATTTCAGGCAGTTAGTAACTTGAAGCATGGACAGCACTTTTGGCTGCTTGTCCTTTGCGCTGACAGGCATTGCACATGCTCAGCGTAGTCTTTTTTTTTCCCCCCCCCCCCCCCCCCCCCCCCCCCCCCCCCCCCCATGGTACTGTGGCTTAAGCTGTTAAATGCCCTAAAAAAAGGAGCTCAAGTGCACAACAACCTTCCTAATTCCCTCCTCCCCTCCCCCAACCATTTTATCTAAATTGCTGCTAGTCTCTTACCACAGGCCCTCTGCTCAAGCCTCCTTTTTGGCTTCAGATTGGCAGCACTGATACAGAGGTATTAAAGGACTGGCACTTTGCCTAGAATGCTTGACCCCCCCCCCCCCCGTGAGATTTTGATTACAATCAAAAATCATATCTCCCATAGCAACCCTATGAGGGGTATGCATAAAGTAACATCAGATTTTATATATATTTTATTTTTGTTTTAGTGGCATGTGGTATACTGATTTTTGGCTGAAATAGCACGCAAAACAGCTTACAAAAATGAAAGGGAGATTGGAAACAAAATCATCAGGTTAGAGGAAAAAGAGGAGGGAATTCTGAGCAACTGTCACGCTATACAACGAAAAATAGAGAAACGGGAGGAAAGGTGTGAACCCACTGCTAGTGACGAGTAGCTACCCGTTCTACTGAAGGCCTTATGAGCCAATTCTTAAAAGCTAACTTAAATATTTAGCAGTGCTATCGAACCATAAATCGAAGGGGAAGGGAATTCCACAAGTGTCCCAAAAGCTAAATGCTACTGTGTTTGAGCCTAAATAGTGAAGGAGAGGATCTAGCTTAGAGGATTCTAAAGCCAGATGTTTGGCAGTAGGGAGTAGTCCAACTGAGAAGCACATGGGAATACCAGTGTAATAGATTCTGTGGGTGAGGGTCAGAACTTTGCTAGTCTATAGGAGACTGGTGGCCCAGAGTTCCTTAAGGAATGGGTGAGACGCTATCAGATGGCTTAGCTATGTACTTAAGCCTCGCTGCAGTGCTCTGGATGAGTTGTAACAGTGTTAATGCCATAGAGGGAAGGCCAGCCAGTAGGGAATTACAGTAATTGAGTTGGCTAAAATTCTCCTGCTGCCCCTTGCTGCTGTTCACCACATGTGTATCTTACTGTACTCTAGTCCCAGTTTCCTAATTTTTTAGGGACCATCCTTTGCAGGGGTATATGTACAGCGCTGTGTGTACCTTGTAGCGCCACACAGATTTAGTAGTAATGATCCATTCATCTGCAGAAACAGCTTTTGCAAGTTCTGTGTGGAAACTGCTCACCTTCCCTGCCAATGAAAGCGTGTGCTGGCGGCTTGGGGGTTGTCACTATTTATCACTGTTGCTCGTCTAGTCAGAGCAACAGTCTAGTTGGCTTAAGGGTAAGGCAGCCCTGCAGATGCAGTAAACTGACCTCCTATGTTTTGCACAGTAGAGAATAAAACATTTATTGTCTTTAGTTCATACCTTTTTCAGTAGTACCTCTAAGGTGAGTTAGTAGGGAACAGTAAGTATTTGTAGCTGAGGCAGTGAAGGGTCGGGTGACTTGTCCAGTTTCACAAGGAGCAGCAACAGGAATCAAACCTTCTCAGCTATGCTCCTCCTCCACTTGGTGTGGCACTGCATGTAGCCTGGTTTCCAGGTCGGTTCTAATCTCATGAATTTGTGGTCCCTTCTGTAGCCAAGAGTCTGACAGATGGGATGTTCTACTAGTTATATCTGGGGGGAGGGGGTGTCGCTGAAGACCAAGAATTGTTCTTGAGTCCTGGGAGACAGCAGATCTGCCACAAGGCTTTTTCCATGGGCATTTAGTTAATTCAGAGGGCCCGATAGTAGGAGTCTGCAAATTGACATCATAAAGCATGGTGAGCAGTGGAATAAGGGTCCGTGAGTTCTAGGCAATACTGCTTTTCCTTGGACTAACTTGATGCATCCTCCTTCCACATTAAAACCTCTCCATGATATCGGTGAAGCAGCAGCGCAGTTACTGTGGGTTTAAATAGTACAAACTCATCAGGTCTTACAGCTCAATGAAAAGTGGTGAGGCTAGTGACTCTTTATAGTTCAAAAGGTCCAATATTTGATCACAACTTCATTTTCCTTTCCCATGTGCCCCTGGAATCTCCTCTCCAGTATTTTAGTGCTTGCCATAGGGGATTCTCCCTTGACAACCCAAAGTGAAATACTTAGTTCTGCTGCGTACCTATTGCTGGTAGTTTGCGGATAGAGAAGTGAAGGTTTTGGGACAGGGCATTTACCATTCTTAAGCTAATGGCTTCTTGCATGCCTGTGGCAGCTACAATCCTTAGCACTTCACTGGAAATATCTAGATAAAAGATCAAAATTGCCTATCTGCCACATACTATCATACCCCCATCTTTTAGTCGGGAGCGAGGCTGATAGGAGTGGAAGTGCAATGGGATCCTACAGTGCTACTGTGTGTAGCTCTTCCTCTAAGACAGGACCATAGCTCCAATTTAGCACAGAAGCTGCTAGTGCTGCCTAGTAAACAGACGACCCCCCCCCCCCCCAAGTGTTGCCTCCAAAGCACAGGGCCTCGATCGGTTGCCCTGATGCATTCCATCTTGCCAAAGACTGCCAAGGAGACAGCTTGATTTTTGATATTGTAGATCAAAATGTAATAGCTTTTATTGGAGGCGAGAGATCTACACGGGGCTTCTAGGAGCAATCATGTTGCACCCATCCTGAAGCACCTCCATTGGCTCCCTATACATGGCAGACTTTCAAAACCCTACTGCTGACTTTCAAGGCATCAATGGGCTCCACATCACTAGCAGAGCTTATCCAAACCATGTCCCCCAATAGGTCCAGAAGATCTGCAGCAGTCAACACACTGGTAATCCCAAAGGAAATAACCCAATGCACCCATGCAACAGCAAAAAGGGCTTCCAGCATCTGGGTGCACAGAATCTGAAACACCCTACCACCCAGCATCCGGGCAATCCCTGACCTAGCCCAGTTTAGGAAGGCATTGAAGCACCACCTCTTTCTCAAATACTACCCGGAAGACAGCACTCCAATAGCCCCCCCATCTAGTACAGCCACAGCAACATACCCCGCAGCCATCCATGACTACAGTTGATTTTGACACGACATAACGTGTCGCCTAGATGTAAAGTTACCCCAGTTTTATCCAAGTTGTAGTACCTGTTCTTTGTAAACACAGATCAGCTTGCTGCACTGTACTAGTCATTCTGTTTCATGTAAACCACATTGATGTTGAATAGCGCGGTATAAAAGACTGTAAATAAAAATAAATAAACTGGCCCAGGAGCCTTTTCTTGTAGAGTCTACAACTTTCCTGCTGTTAGGATTTGTTATAATATTTAGGAGCTTCCAAATAGCTTTGTCAGGGACATGTGATTGTAGATTTCAGGAAGTGAAAAAAATTGATCAAATTGGAGGGGATTGTGTACTGTTAGAGGACATTGAGTTTCAGGATTAGTTTTATTTCCTAAAAGAGAAAAAATACTGTAGAATCTCTATGGATATAAATTCCATGTAAAAAAGGGAAGACTGTGTCGGGGGGGGGGGGGGGGGTGAGTACTAATTGCCTGGCCAGAATGAACAGATGGGATGATATGCTAAAAAATCAGGTAAGCTAACAGTTACAATAAGGTGATGGACAACTTTCAATTACCCTGGTATCAACTGAGTCAGTGTCTTTGCAGGACATGATTGGGAGTTTCTAGATGAAATAACTGCTGTTTTTTTTGGAGCAGCTGACTCATGAACTGACAAAGCTATTTTGGACCTAGCCTTTAGTGGAACACAGGATCAGGAGCAAGAGAAGGGTGTTGAGGCCACTTGACAATAGTGATAATAGCATGATACTTGATTTAATGGAGAGAGGACTGCAAGGAAATTCGCAGTACTACCTATTAGTCTCCTTTTTGAGAGTTATCTTAAAATGAAAAATATATTTAAAAGAAAATTAAAAGGAGCAGCTGCAAAGATTACAAATTTACATCAAGCATGGGTGTCTTTAAAATAAAAAAATAGTATCTTGGAAGCCCAGACCAGATGTATTCCACACTTTAAAAGTGGAAGGAAGGCCAAAAAATTGGCAGCTTTGGTTTAAAGGTGAGCTCAGAGGCTAAGCATCTTTCATGAAATGAAAAAAGCCAAATGACAAACAGGAAAACATAACCACTGGCAAGTTAGATGCAAGGCATTGATAAGGTAGGCAAAGAAGT
Source organism: Ichthyophis bannanicus (assembly GCA_033557465.1). Classification (NCBI taxonomy): domain Eukaryota; kingdom Metazoa; phylum Chordata; class Amphibia; order Gymnophiona; family Ichthyophiidae; genus Ichthyophis; species Ichthyophis bannanicus. Next base: position 666,709,096 of record CM066033.1, read on the forward strand.
CTTGAAAAACTTGTTGTGGAAGCAGCAATGCATAACAAATGTTTAAGTACATTTTATAGCAAAAATAAAGCCCTGTAAGAATCAGTTGTACCATTAGATGAGGGGTAAAGGGGTGGGGGGAATGCTAAGGGAGGACAAGGCAATAGAGACTGAATGCTATGCTTTGCTTTGGTCTTTACTGAAGATGTAGTGAAGTTAACCATGCCTGAAATGGTATTTAGAGGTAATGTATCTGAAGAAACTGAGAAATAGCAATAAAGCTGGAAGATGTATTATAACTACTTGATAAACTGAAGAGTAGCAAATCACTTGGAGCAGATGGTATACATCTAAGGGTGTTGAAAGAAACTGAAATATGAGATTGTGGACCTATTAGTAATCTGAATTATCACTGAAATCATTTTTAGTACCTGAAGATTGGAGAATGGACAACTAAACCCAGTTTTTAAAAAGGGTGATCTGGGAAACTGCAGACCGATGAGACAGACATCAGTACTGGGCAAAAATGATAGAAACCATTATAAAGAATAAAATTACTGAATATTTAGCCAGCAAGGATTTAGCCAAGAAAAGTCTTGCTGGTTGATTATTTTTATTTATTTTTTTGAAGGTGTGAAGAAACAAAGGTGAGCTTATCTGGATTTTCAGAAAGCCTTTAAGGTCCCTTCAGACTATTGGCAAAATGTAAAAAGTCATGGGCTAGGAGGCAATGTACTACTGTGGATCAGGAACTGGTTAAGATAGGAAACAGAGTAGGGCTAAATGGAGAATTTTTTTCTCAATAGAGAAATAGTGGAGTACCCCCTACCCCCCCCCCCCCACCCCAAGGATCTCTGCTGAACCTGCTGCTTTTTAATATCTTCGTAAATGACCTGGGAATGGGAATAATGAAGGGATTAAATTTGCAGATGAGATGAGCTTTTTCAAGATATTAAAACAAGAGGATTGTGAAAAATTACAAGAGGAACTTGATTGGGACAACTGGGCATCCAAATGGCAGATGGAATTTAATTGTGGACAAGTACTAAGTTATGCATCTAGAGAACAACCCAAACTATGGTTACATGATGCAAGGCTCCACATTAGGAACCACCACCCCAGAAAAGGATTTAGGTGTTAAATACATTAAAACCCTCGGCCCAGTGTGCAGCGGTGGCCAAGTGAGCAAATAGCATGCTAGGAATCACAAGGAAAGGAATAGAGACTAAAACAAAGGATATTATAATGCCTCTATCGTTCCATGGTGAGACCACACCTTGAATATTGTGTGCAATTCTGGTCGCCATATCTTAAAGATATAGCAGACTTAGAAAAGGCACAGAGAAGCCACCAAAATGGTAAAGGGGATGGAAGGATACCCCTATGAGGAGAGGCTAAAAAGGTTAGGGCTTGCCAACTTGGAAAAGGCAGCTGTAGTGAAGAGGTCTGTAAATTAATGGAGTAGAATGGGTGAACATAGATCAGTGTGTGTTGTGGGGGGGGGGGGGGTTTGTTTTGTTTTTTTACTCCTTCAAAAAGTAGACTAGGACACAATGAAGCTACAATATACAAATATTTAGGACTAAGAAAATATCTTTTTGTCAAACGAGTAATCAAACTTTAGAATTACTGGAGGATGTAGTGAAAGCTGTTAGTGTAGCTGGGTTTAAAAAAAATTGGACAAGCTCTTTTGAGGAAAAATCAAACCATTAGAGGACCAGGGAAATCCACTGCTTACCCTGTGATAAACATTGTGTAATCTGTACCTTTTTGGGAACCTGACAGGTTCTTGTGACCTGGATTGGCCACTGTTGGAACTGGGCTTGATGGACCTTAATCTGACCCAGTATCGCATTGCTTATGGACTGTCCCCACCCGATTCTACCTTCCCGGGGCTCTGGTGCAGGGGAGCACAATGGAACACAGCAATCTCTAGTCACTCTGTCTTGTTTTGCAGGTTACCGCTGCTTCAAGGCCATCATGTTCCTCTCGGGCCTGCTCTCTGGCTCTGCTGTCATCTTCCTGCTCTGCTACAAGGAGCGGATTCTGGACACACAGCTGAGCCTGGAGGTCAGTGCGGGTATTGCCCTGGGTATCGGTCTGCTCTGTGGCCTGGTCACCATGCTTGTGCGCAGTGTGGGGCTCTTCATGACCGGCCTGCTGCTGGGGCTTCTGGTGGCCAGCGCTGCTCTGTTGGCCATGGAACAGTTCTATCACCCACCTACAGTGTGGGTGCCCATTGGCTTCCTCATGGGCCTGGCCATGCTCTTTGCTGTGCTGACTTTGCAGTGGCAGAAGCTCTTCACAGTCATCTCCACGGCCACCTTCGGAGCTGCTATCATGATGATCTGTGTGGACTACTTCATAGAGCTGCTGGTATTAGCCCACTACATGTACGACAGAATCCGTGTGGCCAAGTCAGAACCACTGTGCTGGTACAGCTGGGTGATCCTGGGAGTGTGGCCAGTGCTCAGCATTCTGGGAATTGTGGTTCAGTGGAGGATAACTGCAGAAGGTTTCTCACATACAGATGGTAAGAAACATGGTGGGACCCCCTCCCCCCCCCCCCACCCCCAAATATGATTCTTAAACCTATTGTCCCTAGGTGTTCTTACCCTCCCAGTGCTTGTTGATCTAGCCCTGTACAGAAGTGGACTTGGAGGGGGGATGCAGAAAGGATCCTGAGACTAATCTCCAGTATGCTGTTGCCATGGGGTGAGGCATTTCCCTTTGGGTTCGGAGGGGATTTACAGCAGTTGATCTGGGCTCCTTTATCTCATTGCCCCAGGAGGAAAGAAATTATTCTTGCACTTTGCTAGGAGTCAGAAGTGCAGAAAATGGGTACTTTGCTCTCTGGGAGAGCTTGGAGAAGAGGGAGACTGTCTCTGGTATCGCTAGCTAGGCTTGGAGGTGCTCTAGCTAATGGTCTGTAGAGCGTTTAAGCAAAAAACTATTGCTGGGGTTGGATGTGAAAATAAAACTGAAGGAGGAAAGGATCCCAGCTAGCTGCAAACATAAGGCTTAGGGATCCCTAGTGTGTGTGTGGATATAGATAGATAGATAGATTAGATTCAGTGCTAGTACCTTTTTGGCATGTGTTTAAAATGCAAAACTGTTTTGTTTTTTTCAAACTAATTTTAGCCTTGGAGAAGATGCTTGCAGCTGGCACTGGGACAGACAGATGTAATGCACCTTGAATATAGATTGAGTGAGAAATCAAGGGGGCACTGCCTGGTTTATTTTTCTTTTGGTACTTCTAAGAGCTGAGCATGATATGTTGCTTCCCTCCCCCCCCTCCATTTACCACATTCACAGTAATACTGAGTCACCGGCAGAAGAGATTACAGCTGCTGCGAATCCGCCAGCAAGAGGTGAAGAAGCGGCAGAGCTCGACGGCACAGGACGGCTCATACCGGCGCAAGGCTAATCCCACCAAGAGATACACTGGAGACATACTGGCACCGGTGAGGAGAGGGATGCGGGGGGAGAAGTGCACTAGTGAGCTTCAGGGCAGGAGTAATGCATGGGCAAACCAGGCACATATGAAGGGGTGTGCGGACGTGACCACGTCTGGCAGAGTAGCGCTGCCAGCCAGCACGTTTAATCTTTAATGGAAGCCAGTGCCTAGCAGACCTCCAGACAAGTGTTATCTCAATTTACCACTAGTTTGCCAGCCTAGCAGTTAGAGGTGCTCTACTCTGCCCCCCCCATCTGCCCCTTAATATGGCTACACTCTCCCCAGACCACCTAAAGCCACATCTTCCCTCATTTTCTGTTCCTACTTCCTTCAACTCTTTCCTGACATCCAGAGAAGCTGCAGGGGCTGGTTCTGAGTGACAGGTTGAGCACACTCGGGTGGCTTAGTGTCCCCTTTTGGTCCTGGATGCTGCAGGGAAGTGATACTTGTCAGCATTTGGAGTTCATTATACAATCTTTCAAAATGTGAGTTCAATGCATGTACTCCCAGGGGCTTAAAGGTCTAAGTTGGCTCACTCTCCACTACCTTGGGTACGGCTTGCAAAAGTGCACAGCAAGCATCAGCAAGAGGCAGGATTTGAACCCTGGCTGCCCTGCTTCTGGCCACTGCTGTGGTAGATTACTTCAAGAGCTGAATGAGGGGGAAGGGCAGCTGTAAAACGTTTTTCACCTTTGTCCTCCTGACTCTCTCCAATCCCAGCCCATTGCCACCCTGGTCCCCACAAAAAATGATTGGTGCCAACACACCTCCCTGGTACCACTCATAAGGGGGCAGGGCTGGTGCTACTATTAGGTTAACTTGCTGGTTGCCTAGAGCACTGACAGCTGCTGCTGTCCTCACATGGGGCAGTGCTTAACTCAACTTGCCAGCCCTGTCCCCCCTCCAGACTTAAGTGGAAGTTGCAGTGGGGGGGGGGGGGGGGGTAGAAATCACAGGGCAGCATTAGTGAGTTGCCCTGCATATCCTGAGCCATTACCACCACTGCAGGCCCTGGAGAGGGTGGGGGAGGGGCCGGTCTAGTGTGCCTCCAATCCTTGACTGGCTCTGGGCAGGAGGATGGCCACATGTTGCAGAGACAGATGATCTCAGAAAATGGTGCAACCTGCAAGATGCCATGCAGGGTCAGCTTGCCAAATAAGGGCATAATTGCCTTATGGTAGACTGACACGTGTGACAACCTCTTCCCCCTCCCCCTCCCCTGCAATGCATCCTAGGTCAGTGTGGGGTCAGCAGACAGTACATCCTGAGCTACTGTGCAGAGTTGGTCAATGTGGAATCGGGTGCCCCATTTCCCAAGATGGTGGTGTGGAGGCAAGAGACTAGGCATTGCATTTGCCTCCCAACTAGAGGTACTGGTGGGGTCTGAATCAGAGCTTTGGGGCACCAGGGCCGCTTTTATTTATATTTTTTCCATGGGATTTGGGAAGCAGGAAGTATCAGGGCCTCTGTCATTGATTTCTGGGTTTGCTTGCTTGAGGCAGCTGAAGTGAAGTGGCACTTTTTTCTGTACACCCATTTCCTTTATGCTCCAATCTCTTCCCATGGTCTTCAGTACCATGTTTGTGGATGACTGTCAGATTTACCTCTATGCAGGCATTGCTCCAGGAATCCAGGCCTTAGTGTCAGCCTGCTTGCACGACCTTGCTGCCTGGTTGTCCCACTGCTGTCTAAAGCTCTATCTTGGCTATGTTCAGTTTCTCCCCCGCCTCCCTTCTCGTTTCTGTAGCCAAGGCATCCTCACTGTCTTCTCAGCTTGCAACCTTGGTCATCTTAGACCTCTGCACATTCAACACGGGCTGCAGAATGCCTTTCATTTCGGGGGGGGGGTGGCAAGCTCCACCCCTAGCCCCCATAAACGTCCCCTCCTGTTCTGCCTATGGGAATCCCATCGCAGTCGCAGCAGACTCCCATCTGAGGCAGTAGCTTGCTATAACGCTGTACTCTGCGCTCTGGATGCTCCTGCTCTGCTCATGCCACATCCTGTGAGACATACTGTACCTCAGCCATACCTGCCTCACACTGCTATCTGCATTCCTGGGCCCATTCAGCTGAGCACATTTGCGGATTTTCTACACTTCAAATTCATGCTAGTCTCTTTCCAGTCAGCCATTGTCCAAACAAGACTGTCCACCTGACTAACTCTCTTGCCTCTGACCCCTGCTATCTCTTTACAGCTCTCAACCCTCTCCTCAAAGTGCCTCTGACTCCTCCTTCCCTTTCTGCCCAAATCCTGGCTATTTCCATGACAAAATCCACAAGATCAGCTACTTCCCCTCCTCCTCTTCAATCCAACTCCCCCCCCCCCCCCCGCTACCCTTTCTTCCTTTTCTATGATCTGAAGAGGAAAGCACTCACTACCTGCTCCTCATCCATCTCCTAAGCTCCATCTCTCTTTCTCAACCTATCACGCTCCACTGCAGCCTTCAAGCATGCTGTGGTCACACCTCTCCTCAAACCCTCAGTACATCCTAATTATCAACTCATCTCCCTGCTCCCCTTAGTTTCTAAACCACTTGAACATGCAGTTCACTGTCGCTGCCTCAGCTTTCTCTCCTTTCAAGCCCTCCTGGATTCTTTACAATCTGGCTTTCATTTTTATATTCTACTGAAATAGCTGTTGCCAAAGGCTCCAGTGACTTGTTCCTGGCTAAATCTAAGGGCCTTTACTTGATCCTCATCTTTCTTGACCTTTCTGCTGCTTTTGATACTGACCACAACCTTCTCCTTGATAACTTGTCTTTGCTTGGTTTTAAGGGCTCTGTGCTATCCTGGTTCCTTGTATCTCTCCCATCGCTCTTTCAGTGTTCTGGTGGCGGCTCCTCTTCTGCTATCCTGTTCTCAGTTGGTCCGCTCCTTTTTCTCTCTCTAAATCCAGTCCCTTGGTGTGCTCATCACTTCCCATGGCTTTCAGTACCATCTTTATGCCGATGACTCCCAGATCTACCTCTCTACACCTGAAATCTCTCTGACAATCCAGACCCAGATCTCTGCCTGCCTTTCTGACATTGCTGCCTGGATGTCTTGCTGCTGCTTGAAATTGAACATGGCCAATACTGAGCTGCTTATTTTTCCCCCTAAACCCTCTTCTTCCCTTCCTCAGTCTCTGGATAACTCTCTACTTTCTGTCTCCTCGGCTTTCAACCTTGGTCATCTTTGACTCCTCTTTCTCCACACATAGCTGAAACCTGCCCTTAGTTGGCTATTTCTTTCTCTATAACATGAACAACATGAAAGTGGCGGCAGCAGGGCAACAGCAGACAACCAAAATGTGCCCTGTGCAGCTGCAGTGCTCGCACAGGGCTAGGTATGGTCCTGACTACTACTGAGCATTTATATAGCGCTACAAGGCATATGCAGCGCTGCACAGATACATGTAAGGACGGTCCCTGCTCATTGGAGCTTACAATCTAGTCAAGACACAATATAACAGCAAAGGACAAGGAAACCACTAGGGAAGGGAAGGAGAACATATAGGAGACTGAGCAGATGGGGATGGACTAACAGCCTCGGAGGTGAGTGCTTAGCATGGACTTGGAAAGGGGCAGGGATGAAGCCTTACCTGACACCTCCCATCAACACAGCAACACATTTCTCTTTGCATGTTTTGTATATAAGCCTGCCCTGTGCCCAAAGCCATACATCCTGGCCAGAATCCTCCATGACAAACATCCATGTGCCTTTTTAAGGGGGCAGGTCAGCTTTGCATTACTATTGTGACTTATTCCTTGCAGGTTTCCCCGCTGACTCATCTCTCTCCCCTTCAATCTGTTCAATACTCTGCTGCGCGGCTAATCTTCTGCCAGCCTTGTGATGCTCATATTACTCCTCTTCTCAAATCACTTCAGTGGCTCCGCATCCAGTTCAAACTTCTCCTGCTGACATATAAATGCATTCACTCTGCAGCTCCTCTCTACCTTTCCTCTCATCTCTCCCTACACCCCTCAAACGCCACACCTCTGGCCAATCACTATCTGTGCCCTTCTCTTCTATTGCTAACTCCAGACTTCGCTCCTTTCACTTTGCTGCTCCTTATGCCTGGAACAAACTACCTGAGTCTGTACGTCAGGCGCCTTCTCTGGCCCTTTTCAAATCCAGGCTGAAAACTCACCTCTTTTGTCTTTAGGAATTTGACTCACCTGGTCTCCTTTGTTTCCTTACCAATCCCCCTAGATGTATCCTGTGTCTACAGCTACTATGTTAGTTTTGACTTGATTGTAAGCTCTAAGTAGGGACAGGCTTACATGTCTGTGCAGCGCTGCGTACATCTTATAGTGCTATACAAATGATCAGTACTAGTAGCCTGGTTGCAGGAGATCAGATCCCTGCAGGAAGGCTGCTGCAGTCAGTGAAGACTCCTGTTTGCCCAATGCAATCTGATCTGCTGTGGGTGGACAGGTGCTTTTACCACAGTCACGGTAGCACCAGTCTCCCACAGGCAGACAGGCATCTGCTACGATGAGCTGCTCTCTGCTGCTGGGCAAGATTTGGTGGGGCCAGGGCCCATGTGACCTACCCTGTTCTGATGCCTATGATTCAACAGATATAGTTGTGGTCAACATTAGCACCCTTGCATTTTAGGTATGTTGAAATATGATACACAGTTGGAAAACTTCTTATTATAATATGATCAAGGGTATGCAACAAAGTCTGCAACTTAAAGACATAATTTCTGAGAAAAAGAAAATGACCTGGGCAGGATTAATGGCACATTTCACTAATATTTGGTTGCCCAAATCTTGGCAGGGATGACAGCCTCCAAATGTTTCTTGTAGCCATCTATAAGTTTCTTACATCTGTCTGCTGGTAGTTTCTCCCACTCTTCAACTGTGATTTGTTCCAGCTCATGAATGTTTCCAGGATTCGCTTTACCAGTAGCAGATTTCAGCTCTTTCCAAAGGGTCTCAATTTGGACTGAGATCAGGATTCATTGCTAGCCAGTTTAAAAACAGTCCATTTTTTCCTTTTTTAACTATTCTTTTGTACTTTTGGTTATGTTTTGGATCATTTTGTCCTGCTGGAGGACCTATGACCTTCGACCCAGACCTTTCTGACACTGGGTAGCACATTTCACTCCAAAATACCTTGGTAGTCCTCTGACTTAATGATTACTTTTCTGACTTAGATTCCTTTAATACATTCCAGTCCTCCCGTTCTTGAGGCAGCAAAACAGAACCACAACATTATGGAACCGCCACCATATTTAACCATAGGAAGGGTGGGGTTTTTGCCCTTACAAGCTTCATGTCTTCACTGTACATGAGCTCTTTAGCAATGCAGACCAGTGATTGGTTTCAACTGTCTACAGAACTTTCCCAGAAGGGTTGTGGTTTCCCAAGGTGTTTGGGTATATCAGACATGCCTTTGTCTATCTTTGAGCAGTGGAATCCTCCTTGGCCTTTGCCCATGAAGTCCTCCTTTGTTTAGTGCATGCCATATGGTGTGGGCTGAAACCACCACTCCAGATTTGCTCTAGGTCAGTTCAGCTCTTTGGATGTTCTACATGGTGGTTTTCCAACAGTTCGCACTAACCTCTGAAGCCTTCTTGGGATTAATTTTTCTCTTACCACGTCCTGGGAAGTTCTTGACAATTTCATGAGCAGAAGACTTCTTAGACACACAAATCCCAAGGTCCTTGAAGATGGCCTTGTACCCCTTTGAAGTTTGTTTGATAATGGCTTTTTGGACGGTCTCAGGCAGCTCTTGTCTCTATCATTGTGAAAATAGAACAGGGTGCAAATGTGGCCATTTTAAACATTAGTCGTCATTCATTGGTTGATTCAGGTCATGTGAGTACTGATCACAGGTGCATCTAATTTTACTGTAATGGAAATGTGGTTCTTCTGTTCGGAATAATTTGAATTGTTTGAGTGCCAATGTGTTCAGTGCCAAACTGGCAATGTCCTCGTTTTTATATCAATTCCTTTTTTTTTTAAATTGATCTTGTGTGTGTTTCTTTTTATGTCAAATGTGTGCATACATAACTCCTAAAGTGGCCAATGACATGATTTGGATTATTTGACATTAAGGGGTTGAACTGCAAGGGTGCCAGTGTTGCTACAACTATAGCTAAAACATTTCTTCCTCTACAATACCAGCAAAATTAGTCGTTCCCTTTCTAAACAGTACTACCAGAATCCTTATCTCCCCCCCCCCCCCCCTCTTTATCACTTCCTGTCTAGACCACCAACTTGCTCCTCACTGGTTTCCCAATGAATCATCTCCCTTTTCAGTCTGTCGAAACTCAGCTGCATCTTGGTCAGTCAGTGTCACTAGACTTGCGCAACTCCTCTGAAGTCATTTCATTGGATCCCTGTTTCTGCAAACGGTTCAAACCTCTGTTCACAAGAGCATTCATTCTGTAGCTCCTCATTACCCCTCCTCTCTCCCTATACCCCTTCTCATCAAGCAAGTCACTTATGCATATCTTCTGCTGCTGCCCCCAGATTCTCTTCTTCCACCTTGCCGAGCCATATAGCTGAAAGGAACCTGATATACCACTCGAGTAGTCTGGTGCAATTCACATTTGCTAAACGTCATCTTTTGAGGGGTGTGGGGGTTTTTTCATCCTGACCCTCTTATTCACCTAGTCTTAATCATATGCCTTTTTAATCAATATTTTTTCTTAATTACCCTAGTCCCCTGCTTTGTGGGGCAGGAACTCCTGTGTATATATGCAGTGTTTAGGCCTAGTACCCAAGATGCACCTCTGCATCAGCTGTCATAAAGATCCAGTGTAAAAAGTAAAACTGCTAAAGTTTCAGTGCTTTTTACACAGCAAGAGGAATTAAGCGTTCACTTGTTTGCATATAACTAGCATGCCCCTCCTCCCCCCCCCCTGCTGTACTTCTGCTGGGATTTTTCCTGTGTGGTCTTGCTCCCTAATGCTTTAGTACAGGAACATCTCGCACAAACACATGATGCAGCTGCCACATTGCCCTGTAGAACTTTTCCCCCTTTGGTGGTCTGGAAAGACACATGGCAGCCAGTGGTCCTTTTTGCAGGAGAAGGATAGTTTGTGTTTTACAGGTACTAATGCACTGCACATTTGGACGTAATGGAAGAGTGAAATGTTCCTCGAGCACAGGATTCCTATAAAGTTGTATGGGTGAGGGGCATGGTCACTCAAGAGCCTGGCTTGATGTAGCCTTTGCAGGTGTTCCCAGGGGCCTGGCATGTTTAGGGCAGGGACAGAGTTTAATGTGCACCTCTCTTTTTAACATCAGTACAGCCACTTTTGTAGGTGGTGTAATTTGAGTATTTGGGGCTGGATCTGAGATTCGGACACCTACATAGTAAATGACGACAGCAGATTAAGACCAGTGTAGTCCATCTAGTCTGCCAGCAATATGACAGGAGTAGGTGCACCCCTTCCCATGTCTTTGTTTAGTGGTGCACCCCTCCCCATATCCTTGTTTCTTTGTTTAGGGGTGAACCCACCGCTCCTCCTCCCATTGCTCCATGTAGGACACCCCTATTTGTTGAGAAATTAAATGGTTCAGTTTATTTTGCTTTCATCCTGTTGCTGTAAAGGGATCCACTGGGTCTGTCCCATGCCATCTTGAATTCCGTCACCGTGTTTGCTCTCACCACTTTCATTGGGAGGGCATTCCAAGCATCCACAACCCTCTTAGTGAAAAAGTATTTCCTGACATTGCCTTTCAATTTACCACCTTGCAGCTTCATGTTATGCCCTCTAGTATTATAGCTTCCCCGTCTTTGGAAGAGGTTTGTTCATTATTTCTCTAAGTATTTAAAGGTCTGAATCATATCTCCCCTGTTCCTCCTCTCCTCCAGAGTGTACAGATTTAGGTCTTCAAGTCTCTCCTCATAAAGCTTCTGACGCAGGCTCCAAATCATTTGTCGCCTTCCTCTGAATAGCTTCCATTCTTTTTACATCCTTTGCAAGATATGGTCTCCAAAACTGAACACAGTATTCCAAGTGAGGCCTCACCAGAGACTTATACAGTGGCACTAGTACCTCTTCCTTTCTGCTGGTAATTCCCCTTTGAATGCAGCCCAACATCCTCCTGGCTTTTGCCACTGCCTTGTCACACTGTTTTGCCACCTTGAGATCTACAGAAATCACACCGAGGTCTGTCTTCTGCTCTGTGCACACCAACCTCTCGCCCCCTATCGTGTACATTTCTTTTGGATTTATGCTACCCAAGTGCATGACCCTGCACTTCTTCACATTAAATCTCAATTGGCAAACATCAGACCATTCCTCCAGCTTTTGCAGATCCCCCTCATGTTCAGCACTCCCTCAGGAGAGTCCACTCTGCAAAGTTTCGTGTCATCTGCAAAAAGACAGACAGACTTTTCCATTCAGATCTTCAGCAATATCACTCACAAATACATTGAACAGCACCGGGCCCAGGACCGAACCCTGCGGCACCCCACTAATCACCTTCCTTTCATCCGAGTGAGCTCCATTTACCATCACCTTCTGTCGTTGGTCAGTCAACCAATTTCTGATCCAGTTTACCATCTTGGAACCCATCCCCAAACTACTGAGTTTGATAAGCCTCCTATGAGGGACAGTATCAAAGGCTTTGCTGAAATCCAGGTAGATGACATCCATCGCGTGTCCTTGATCCAGTTCTCTGGTCACCAAGTCAAAGAACTCAATCAGATTTGTCTGGCAAGATCGCCCCTCGGTAAAACCATGTTGCCTCGGATCCTCTAATCCTCTGGTTTTGAGAGAGTTCACTATTCGCTCTTTCAGGAGCGTCTCCATTACCTTTCCTGCCACCGAGGTAAGGCTCATGGGCCTGTAGCTTGTCACTTCTTCCCTGTCACCACTTTTGTGTGGACATACGACATCAGCCATTCTCCAGTCCTGAGGAACCTCTCCTGTTTCCAAGGATCTGTTGAAAACATCGTTTAACGGCCCTGCAGGAACCTCTCTGAGCTCTCTCAATATCCTGGGATGTACCCCATCCGGTCCCATGGCCTTGTCCACTTTCAGTTTTGCAAGTTGTTCTAACACCTCATCCTCTCCGAATGGTGTGGTATCTACCTCATTCCCATTTTTATATTTGGGAGTCACAGGTGGTCCTTCTCCAGGATTTTCTTTAGTAAAAACAGAGCAGAAGTATTTGTTTAGCAATTTTGCTTTATCAATGTCACTTTCCATGAGTCAGTTCCCAGCATTTCTGAGCCCTGCAATTCCACCTCTGATCTTCTTCCTTTCCCGAAATATACCTGTGCTGCCTTCATAAAATACAATGCATTAAAACAAGATCTTGGCTTGGAGAGAAATCCTGATCAATACTCATCTCAAAACTCGCTTCATAAAATATTAACTGTATAGTTATATAAACTGACCATCTTAAGGAGGACTTACTTCACCAAACAGTGTTTAGTTGTACATAGCACTTGAAAAATGTTGACCTAGGCATCATGTGTCTAAATTTATCCTCAGAGGTTGATGGAGCAAACCTGCACTATGCTATAATGCAGCAGGTCGCTCAAGGTTTCCCATACTACTCTACTCACAATCTAGTGACTATTATCGTATGAACATCTGCAGTAAAACATGGCATTAAAGAGGAGGACTTGGCTAACACCAAGGCTAAGCAGTTGTCTAAAGAAGCATCTTATAAGCGTGGCACAGTGGTTACAGTATGAGTAGTCCTGCAAGCCGTGCTGGGCAGGGCGTGACCACCCACAGCAAAGATGTCACATTTTAAGTATGATGTCCAGTTAGGCATATTTATGGGACTGTTGTGGGAGGTGGGGTGTCTTTGAGCTTGATTTTAAAGTTTACTTATCCAAATCCTGGGGGGTAAAAACATAAGGTTCACTTAGGGTGTTGGTACTCGGCCCTGCTAAAGGACAGCTGTTAGCATGCTCACTGCACTAAATAGGAAACCGCTCCCAGTTCTAAACAAACCCCCCCTCTGTTGAAACTCAACACAGTAGGTGGGTGGCACTTCACTTCAGAGGATGAAAGATTCCCCCCCCCCTATAGTTGGATGAGAGCAGCAATGCCCACTTCTACCTCCATCTTGGAAAATGACAATTTCTGACTCCTTGCAGAGGGAGGGAGTGGGGCAGGTGTCTGGCTGGAGTCCCACATTCCTTTCTTTGTAAATCGCCTCCTTACTGTCAGTGAGTCAATCCACACTCATGCATGGACACAGAGGAAGATGTGATTATTCAGTGTTGCAGAGGGCTGCATGTCACTGTGGCAATATGCACTTTCTCACACAGGAACTAGCATCTCCTTTACCACACCGGCATTTAACTCTTTACTCTGCGGCCGTTGCTGCTGTTGGGTTGGCATTTTACTTACTCACTCACGACTGATCCCTTTTTGTTTGCAGAGTTATATCCAGAGTTTGCGGGAGCGGCAGATGGGCACCGGCACCTCCCTCAGCAGCCTCAGCACCAACATCCAGAGTATTATCGACCTAGATTATGACTGCAGCTCCACCGTGCCCCTCACGGCCACGGCACCCACCCTCCGTGCCTGACTGGTGTGCGGTCTGCTCCTCTAATGCAGGATGAGAAGCGGCGGGTTGCTGCTCATGCAGACAGGTTGGGACGTCTCGCCCACTTGTGCCTTTCAACAGCCTGCAGGGATTGCTGATGCCACTTGCTTTGTGACTGCTGTGGGGATTTTAACAGCAGGCAGACGGCTTCCAGTCCTGCAGGAAGATAGAAGATGAAGACTGCATTGCTGTGATAAGCTGCCACCACCTGATTTGTGGGTCTACTGTGTCCTGGCTTTAAGGTTCACCTTGTACTGTTGCAGGGGCTAGTGGCAAAGCTCAGGATGTTCTTTCGGACATGTTTTATGATAGGTGGGTAGATTGTGTCCCCCTACTTGACCTTTTTTAAGGTCTGTGCCAGTGACTCAGACTTCAGCTCAGATTCTCAATTTTGAGTCTAAGGTTTCTGGGGGTTTTCTGTTTTCTGGTTTAAATTTTTGCTTTGTACCATTGCTGCATGGTGAAAACGGACATCAGTTTTGACTGTTCTGTCCAAAATAATGCCCCCTTGGTGGTTCAGTCCACCTGAAGATAGCAGGATCCAAACATAACCTGCCCATTTGCTTATTTGTAACTGAAAAACTAGGCAGCTGCACTCTAGTAGTCCTAGTGCAGTCACCTACTGGTATCTTGAACATCCTTGTGGTGTAACATGGCCCCCTTAACACATACAGGTCCGTCCCTAGGAGAGACTGCTCCCTTTCCTAATGCAACATCCTGTACAGGACGCCACCTCTGCCCTTGGGTACCTACAGCCTTGAATGAGATGTGGTGTGAGAAGGCTTTCAGTGTAGGAGTGTGCCTGTTTGTTCAGATTTGAACTTCATACCTTCTGTGCCCTTGAAAGTTGCTTAACCCTACTGTGCCTCAGTTTTTACTGAACTGCATTTGGATATGAATAACAAAGTGCACATATCTTCCCCCAAACAGTGAAGACATTTGCCCTGGATATTTGAGTAAGCTGTAGTCTTCATGGTTCAAATCCCAGCAGGCTCAGTGTAACCTTGCCCCTTCCTAGGTAGAGGACATGGTCATTGTTTATGCTTAGGCTATAGGATCTGTACAAGAACTATAGCCTTATTCACGAAGGTCATCCTGGTCAGGTAGGGGGAATTCTTCTTGCTTTCCTTGGCTGCAGGTCTTCTCTCATTGCACCTCTGGAGTGGCTGCATGCCTCTCCCTGAAGTATTATATTCCCAAGTGGGTTAGGTAGAGGCCTCTTCCCCCCCCCCCCCCCTTTCTTTCCTTTCCCTTTTTAATGAAACATATAGAATAACTAATGAAGGATAACAGCTGCCCCTTGGGTTTTCAGCATGCTCCAATGCAAAAGCAGGGGTAAGGGAGGATAGCTCCCTCTGCTGGACAGTAGGTGCCTAACATTTGCTAAGAGCACTTTCTGAGTAAAATTTCAAATGTTACTTTGTTCATTCTTATCCCTATCCTAATTACTAAACTGTGCTGTTTTGTCTAATCCATAACCAGAACTGGTGCTCTTTAAATGCCTGCCAAGATGATTTGTATTTTATTACTGATACAGGGTCTGAAGATCTATAAAGAGTTGTTTTGTAAAATAGGTTATTTATGTACAAATGATCCCCCTGATGGATGAGTGGGGTCTTGGCTCTGAAGTGAAATCAACTTATTGCCTGATGGGATGTCTGTATAAAAATGTGACAATAAAAACGAGTTTGGTTGCTGTCTTGTCCCTGGTCCATTCCAGAGTCAATGGTGTGCTCTTCTGATGGTCTACCTCCCCTACGGGCTTGTGCAAGCAGTTTCTTTGTGTGGCTATAATGCAGTGGGCTCCTAGCAAAGGAACAAAAGCTGGTCTGATATGACTCAAACTGAGTAACAACTCCCTCCTCCAAAAAGGCAGTGTACTTAACCTTTTTTATTTCTGTGCTTGTTCCTCACAATTAATGTCTGACCTGGGAGGTAAGCAGATACAAACTGAGAAGAGGTTTCTTTTTTCATTGGGGGCAGGAGGGAGTGGGGGAGGGAGTTCTTTCAGCAAAAAGCAGTCCTAGTTTCTAGCTACAGTTGTAGAAATGAATTCAGAAGGAGATGTTGCTAAAGCCTGCTCAGGTGATGGCTACCTTCTGTAGCCATTTCTGAAGTGGGTATTGGTCTGTTTGAGATTGTATTGCATAATGTGGGTTTAGGCCCAGGTGAAGAGAATGAGTGGTCCCCTTGCTCCCCCCCCCCCCCCCCCAAAAGCAGGCACTTGCCTGTACATTCAGAGGTTTGATGTAGCTCAGTGGTTCCCACCCCAGCCCTACTGTTGAACATGTCTCTGGGCTTTCATTGTGACCTATGCCAAGTAGTGGTGGTCACCAGTCAGCATGTGGCCTGTGAGCCAGTGAACATTCATAGGCCGTTGTCCTCTCCTTGGTAAGCTTCCTGTTAGACTGGGAACCCATGCTGAGTATGGGGGTGTGTAAGCACACACTGCACCCTGACACAGGGACCCGCTGCTTTCTGCTTTAGATGAGGGGAAGGAGGCTGGAGATCTTCCAGTTTGATTTCATCATCAGCTGGGGTCATGGGCATTTTCAGTTGTTTAAAATGGGGTTATATAGGATAAAAGCACTGGTGTAGATGCCATTGGTAGTATTGTATGGATGCAATTGCCATGTTCAATAGTAGGGCTTGGGAGGGAGTACATTTATTTTATACTTTGTAAACGTGACCCAAAGCAATGCTGAATGGGGTTGGTGGTGGTTTGTGTTTTTTTTTTAAAATGTTTTATGTATAATATATATTTTTATAATGCCCTTCCTGTGCAATTGGGGTAGCTTAGATATCCAATCGCTGAGCCATTAGCCATAAAAACAAAATTCTAGATTTATACAGCATTCTTTTAATTTAGAAAAAAATACAAGCCATGGAAGTATAAAAAGAGCAGCAGCAAGTAAAAATTAGCCATTCGTTGCCTAAGAATACTCGACCAGCTTTGTAGCAAAGATGACAGGTAAGGGAGGGGGAGGGGACTTGTTTCTCCCCTCCCCCAAAGCAGCATTTGCTCAGTCTAGAAAGACTCTCTTTCCTGTTTTTGGGTAGCTTTAAAAAAACTATTTGAGAACAATTTATTGATTTGGGAAAGAAAGGGGACCAAAATTGGCATCTAATCTGCTCTATTCATAAAAATATAGCAGATGTAAACATAGCTTCCGTTTTTTGTTTTGGGGGAGGAAGGAATGTTGCAGTTGGGCTCAGTATAGACCAGTATCGTGCTACATTATTTAAAAGCTGGTTCTCAATAGTGCTGCTAGCTCAGTAAAGATGGCTAATTGCCTTGCTATCCTCCCTCCATTTACTAAATGAAGTAGATCAGTTTTTTGTGCTGGCCTTGAGCTTTCAAAAGGGAGAAAACAGGAAAAACTAAAAGGAGTAAATAGCTGCATCGGTTAAGAGATCACATGAAGCCTGGACATGTATTGGATATCATCTTGGAAGCCCAAGCCAGGTGTATTCCATATATTAAAAGCTGGTAGGAAAGCCAAAGACTCACCACCATGGCTTAAAGGGGAGATGAGAGGTTGTTATAGCCAAACCTTTCCTAAAAAGGAATAGGAAGGAAGACAATGGGGAAACAGCATAAGCAGTGGCTTCTGGACAGGGTTGGGACCCTAAATGGGGTGTTAGAAACATGGCTGTTTCCCCCCTTCTCTCTGGACTTTGGCCCATGCCAAGTAGTGGCAGTCCCCAGTCAGCATGTGGCCTGTGGGCATTCATAGGTCCTTACCCCCTCCTGGGTAAGCTGTTGCTTTCCTGCTTTAGATGAGGGGTGGCTGGGAAGGAGGCTGGAGATCTGCTATTTTGATCCTATCATTATCTGGGGTCATGTGAATTTCAATTGTTTAAATGCAGGTCATATAGTTTGTAAAGCACTGATGTAAAGAATTTGAAAAGAAGCTTGCCATGCAAGCAGAAACTCATAATAAACTCAAAGTAAAAGGCCAGAGAGGGAGTTGGTTGGACCATTTACACAATAGAGTGTGGGTTGTTTTTTTTTATTTTTAATACCTTTTAGAGGACAAGGCCATAATGATGATGCTGCTGCTAAATAAATTCTTTTCTCTGCTCTTTACTGAAGAAGATAGATGGGAGCTACTGTTCAGGCATGTTTAGCATGGGTATCAGGGAACTTGGAAGATGTAATAGGGGCTTTGCTATTCTTTAGTTTGTAAAGTGACCTAACTGGGATGGTATCCAGCCCAAGGTGCTGAAAGAACTCAAATGAAATTGCAGACCTCCTGTTTATAAACTAGCATCAAAACACTATAGTACATGGAGAACTAGCAGGTTCCCAAAAGATAGACTGATTCATGCTGTTTATCCCAGGGGTAAGCAGTGGAATCTCCCAAGTCGCTTTAATGGTATATGAACTTTTCCTCTGGGACAGGGGTTCTCAACCCTGTCCTTGGAACAATGAATATGGAAAAGAGAAATTTTGTATACAATGGAGGTAGTACATGTAAATCTTTGTTATGCATATTCATTGTGATTGTCAAGATAATCTTGACTGGCTAGGAGGGTCCTGAGGACTGGGTTGAAATTCTCTGCTCTAGGAACTTGCCCAAACCTCTCTTTAAACCCACCTTCACTAAGAGCTCTTATTATAGCTGCTGGCAATGAATTCCAGAGTTTGAGTAGGAGCTGAATGAAAAAATATTTTCTCAAATACGTCTTAAATGTGTGACATTGCTTGTCCACTAGCCTTCCTACCTTTTTGAAGGCGTAGACAGTCAATCTAGTTTACTTATTCCACCTCATTCATTTTATAGACCTCTATCGTATCTCCCCTCAGCCTCTTTTCCAAGCTGAAGATCCCAAACCTTTTAAGTGTTTCCTCATAGGGGGATCCAGCCATCCATCCCCTTTACTGTTTTGGTTGCTCTTGCTCCTTTTCTAACTTTGTCATATCATTTTTTTTTATTAGGGTGACCAGAATTGCACCCAATATTCAAGATGTCACAGCATGAAGTGATAGAGGCAATATAATATTCTAATAACTCAAGGAAACGTAAATCCTGGGAGAGGAGGTAGTGCCCTGTTGTGGATTGGGAACTGGTTACACTTTTCAATGGAGAAAGCTGACTAAAAGAGCGCCCATAAGATCTGTACTGGCCTGCTGCTGCTTTTTAACATTTTTAAATGACCTGTAAATAGGAACAAGGAGTGAGGTGATCAGATAGTACCATTATTCAAAGTTAAATAGTTGAGAAATTGCAAGAGGCTCTTTGGGAGGGTAGGTGTCCAAATGGTAGATGAGATTTGACAAGTGAAAGTTATGCACTTAGGATAAAACAACCCAAATTTATACTTACATGATGTAAAGTTCCACATGAAGACTCGCCACCCAGGAACGATCTTGGTGTTGGCATGGCTAATATGTTGAAATCCTCTGTTCAGTGTGCAGCAATGGCCAAGGAAGCTAAGAGGCTGCCATGAATTAAAAGAAAAGGCAATGTGTGCCTTCAAGTCAACTCCTGGCACCCCTGCAGCTCCTGGGTTTTCTTGGCTGTGTGTCTGGAAGTAGATTGCCAGGCTTTTCTTCCAAAGCAATGGTGGGTTTAAGTGACTTGCCCATGGCCACAAGGAGTGCTAGTGGGAATTGAATGCTGGTCTCTTGGTTACCAAGCCAGTGCTCTAACACTAGGCTACTCCTCCAGTCCTGGAGACTAAAACAAAGGCTATTGTAATGCCTCTGCATTGCTCCATGATGTAACTGCACCTTGAGTATTGCACGCAGTGGTGGTCTCCACATCTCTGCACCTTTTCTAATTTATTTTTTAGAAGGATAAACCCCTATGAGGAAAGGCCTAAGGTTAGGGCTCTTCAGCTTGGAAAAGAGACAGAGGAGGGGAGCTATGATAGAGCTCTTTAGAAAGAGTTTATGTGGATCAGTTTAAACTACAAATACTAGGTAGGACATGCAATGAAGCTACAAAGTAGGACATTTAAGACTAATTGAAGAACTTTCTTTTCACTCAGTGCATGACATGAATAAGTACTGGCATACATTGCCAAAGGATGTAGCAAAAGCTATTAGTATAGCTAGGTTTTAAAATGTATTGGACAAGTTCCATAAAACATTATTAAAGTGGACTAAGGGAAATCCGCTGCTTCTTCCTAGGATGCACAGCCTGGAATCCTGCCAGGTACTGGTGATGTGCATTGGCCACCGCTGGAAACAGGATGCTGGGGTTGATGGTCCTTTGGTCTAACCCACTATGGCAAATCTTATGTTATCAATTGAGAAACTGTGTCCCCTGCATATGATACTGAGCTCCTTTTACTTCCTTGAGCAAGATCTTCTCTTGTGCAGTAAAAATGTTTAACAGCACAGAAGGCTCTCCTACAACAACTTGTACACACTGCTTTTCCTAAATGTCTTTTGTCTCTCCTCCTCTACTTGGCTAACATTTCCCCATGCTGTCACTTCAGGTACATACCAATGATGCTATTGTCTTGACATGGTCCCTCTATGATTGGAGGCCTGACTACTTATTGTAGAACCAGTCAATTGTTAATAGTACTACTGCACTAATAGTCTTACAGTTCTAACAATTGTGTTATCTTGCCTATAAAGCCGCCCCCCATATAGGTTACAGTCCTTGTTATGACATAATGGACAGAACAATGACAAGACTTGGTCTTACTCCTGCATATCATCCTGCTCACAATCATATCAGCACTACTGACAAACTCTCTGGGTCTAAAACAAAACATAAAAACGCCAATAATCTGCACCCACAGACTCGCACCTAACATCAACCAAATGCTTCAGTTTCATCTCTGCCAACATAGTTGGACATGCTCCCTAGCTAAGATCACTCATTCCACTGCAGCCATGCATATACCTCCTCTGAGCTCTAACACCCCTTTGATGTGCCCTAATTAATGTACATTCTGCCAGAAACAAGGTCCCTTTATTAGTTGATCTGCTATCAGAATATGACCTACACATCTTTTGTCTCACTAAGACTTTGTTCTATAAAACAGATACTGTCCTCATCAACCAGCTGAGGCAGAGGAGTTTGCATCATAGCAAGAAGTGACTTAGAACACAACACTACCGCCTCCAACTGAGGAATAGACATTCCCAAAGCATCCAATGGTTCCATATTGCTGTGCTTAGCATATAGAGCCCCGCAAGGCAATGCACTGGATCTATCCACACTACTAGAAACAGCCTGCTCTCCTCCAACCAGTCATCACCCTCTCAACCTCCTTGAAGACTTGAACTTATCCTCAAACCCCCCTCCCCATAAACAGACCACCTCCTTCCTGGAAGCTATGGAAGCCCTCCACTTAACCCAGATCCTCACCTCTCCAACTCACAATAAAGGAAACACCCTTGATCTGATCGTCATGCCCCAAACTCTCATAGCTGATGGCAGCCAAACATTACACTCAATCCTACCAGCACCTTGGTCAGATCACGCATCGATCCTCTTCTCCATTACACGTTCAAACCACAGATAGAAATCACCAGTAACACCTCTGACAATTCCAAGATTCAGACAGATTGACAATGACCTCTTTCTCAAATTAGTCATCCCTCAACTAGAACTTTTCAAACATGAGAATGCTGACCTTGACTCACAGATAGAAGGATGGAATAAGATCATGGCATCTGCAGCTCAAGTACCATCTAAATCTACTTTGACCAAATCAACAGAGCTCTATGGTTCTCAAAGTCTTTCCTGGCACAAAAAAGGAACTATGGCATCTGGAATGCTATTGGAGATGATCAAGAGACTCTATCATCCATGCCACCTATATAGAAAAATAACATGCATATTGCGAAGAAACATTAAGATGGAAGAGAGGGGAGTAACAGAGAGACGCTGAAAGGAGTTAGAGCTGAGATCTGCTCGAGGACTGCTGCTGCTGGTTCGTCGGTGTGTGCAGGAGACTGTGCCTCCAAGGACTGGGCAGGCGTGCTCGGGGCACCCTCCTCTCTGGCGGGGTCCTTTTGCCTTATTTAATTTCCTATCTCTCTGACTGCGGAGCGTGTCTCAAAGGGGCGTGATCTAAGGGGGTTGCTAGGCCCCTTGAGCGCCCCTTTGGCGCCACTGCGGTGTTTGCGGGGTATTATTTTGCCTTGTAGTGAGCTATGGGGAAGCGGAAGGGAAAGGGGGCGAATAAAGGTCCAGAGGCTGGCGGCAATGGTGACAAGCCAACCGGTCCTCTTGACAAACATTTTGCCCCTGCCCCGCTTGCGCAGTCCTCTCCAGATGGGGTCTCCCTGAGTTCTGGTGGGAGAACCCCTCCTCCCTTACCGTTGCCGCTTCAAATGCAGTGTTTGCCTGATGAGTCCTCAGAAACAGCAAGTATAACTAAAATTAACGTTAAAGTTCCTTTGCCGGTCCAACTCCCTGTCTCTGACAGTTTGTTGGAACCTGTTTCTAAATCCTCTGATGAAGAGATTACTTTAAAAGATATATGGGGTGCTCTCCAATCCATTGATAAGAAAGTGTCTGTAACGTTAGATGCTTTGTGTGTATTTTCTCAGGAAGCTGCCGTTGCTTTTCGGCAGCTCGATGAGAAAGTAACCTTAAGTGAAAAAGCTGTCGGTAAGGTGAACTCCCAGGTAAATTTACTTTCAGCGGCTAGTGCTGCTGCAGTAAAGGATTCACTGATATTATATTCTAAGTTGGAAGCCTTGGAGAATTCCTCCCGAGCTTACAATCTTCGTTTCCTAAATTTCCCCCACTCGTCACTGTTGTCTGCTAGAATTCTCCTTGATAAATATTTCAAGGAAATTTTGAAGTTTACAGACTCTGTTAATGTTTCTCATGTTTATTACCTTATGTCTAGTACCAAACGTATTAACACTGTCGAGGGCGGTATGGATGAGATTATTCCCCCTATGGCTGACTTGACTGCTTTCCTTGAGGACTCTTTGGATATAATTTCTACTAGATCCACATTAATGGTCATATTACCTTCTATAGATTGTAAGCAGCGCATTTTGCGTGCATTTTTCAAAGTTAAAATGGCCAAATTCTGTGGGCAGAGTATAAACATTTTCCCTGATGTTTCTCGCAAGACGCAACTGCGTAGACGTCAGTTCCTACAGCTGAAACCTAGGGTCTTAGCGTTGGGAGCAACGTTTTTTTTACGTTTTCCTTGTAAATGTATGGTAAATTATGAGGGTGATTCTTTTGTTTTTGTGGATGTCTCGCACTTAGAGAAATTTATTGTTGATCGTGCAAGTAAACGGTAAGGGTTTGATCTGGGTATGTATTGATCCTTTTTAGTTTATGGGCCTCTACAGGCCTTGTTTTCTGTAATTCAATATTTCTTCGTAATATTATCTCTGTATATCTCTCTTGATGTGGACTAAATCTGTCATAATGTGTTTTATGATGTGGTACTGTATTCTTGTTGATTTGCTTTATTTTTCTGTGATATTGTATTTCACTGAAAATCAAATTAAAAAAAAAAAAAAAGAAAAAAAAAAGATGGAAGAGAGAATACTAAGAAAACATCATCATGTGTTCATTAAACAAACCCAGAGAACTTTTCTCTATTGCAAAGTCTCTCCTGAATGAACCAATCAGATGTCTCAAGACGAAATATCCCCACAGAACATAGCTGACCACATTCACTCTAAATACCATTCAAACCCAGTCTCCCTCCCCCACCCCCCCGAACTCATCTAGAAAATTCAATTGACAGTATCGCCTCTCAGGCCCCATGGTCGGAATTTGATTCCCCATCTCTTGAAAATGTCAAGGCCACCATCAAAAATCTCAATGCAACTACTTCAGCTCTGGATCCCTGCCCAGTTACTTGAATCAAAAGCGCCAGAGAACACCTCAGACCCTACATGGACCATAGCACAAACATCCCTATCCACAGGGATAATGCCTACCTCACTGAAGAGAAGCTCAATTTGTCCAATCCTAAAAGGAAACAAACTCAACAGTACTTCATCGACTCTTATTAAAGATAATAGAGAAACTGGTAAAAAAACAACTCCGGAATTTCATTGATGACCATGCTCACCTTGATCCTTTCCAACACAGATTTAAACAAAACCATGGAGTTGAAACGCTGCTCACATCCCTACTAAACTCGGTCCTCATCTACACCCAAATAGCCACCCAAGGCTATCTCCTAATTTTCCTTGACATATCTTCTGCCTTTGATTCCTTACCACATCACCAACTCCTAGAAAGGCTACATGACATCGGCCTCAGAAATAGCAGCAGAACCAGTTCAGGGTGGTATCTAGAACACAGGATCCAATAACTAAGAATTGGAGACAAAGCCTCCCACCCATTCCTCCAACAACAAGGAGTGCCTCAAGGCTCAAGCCTATCAGGTCTCTTATTCCACATTTTCTTCCAACCCATATGCCAGATCTTCCAGGAACATAGGATACAGTACCAGCTTTATGTGGATGACATAATGTTCTTCACCATATTCAATATTTCAGCACCAGACTTCAGCAATATCAGCAAATGTTTTGCCAAGGTAAGGCAGTGGCTCAAATAGCACAATCTTATCATTAACCAAAGACAGAGGCCCTTCACATATTCTCCAATGAATCTTACTTCCCTCCATATACATTAGAACTTGAAGACTTCACCATCAACGTGAAAAGTGAAATCAAGTACCTAGGTATAATCCTTGATCAGAAACTCAACTTCCAAGACCAAATAAGAAGAACAATTTATTTAATTTAGCTGTGTTTATAATCCTGCTTTTCACTGGGTCACAGTGGTTGGGGGATACATTTAACATGAGGGGATATGAGAAACATACACTAATACTTACAGGGAACATGGGCAATTAAGTGGCTTGCCCAAGACCACAAGGAGCACCTGTGGGACTAGAAACCCCAGTCTTTCTGGCCCAAGGTTGCTGTCCTCTAGTGGGATTTGAACCACTGACTTTCTGGCCTGTGGTACCTTGCCCCAACTACTAGGCCACTCCTCCCTCTATGCAATCCCCCATTAAGTTCAGATTCATTCCAAACCATTTGCCAAGCCTTAACCACTCGCACCATTAACTACTGTAACATTAAATATCATGACCTCCCTAAACAAACCCTACACCCTCTCCAAATGGCACAAAATACCATAGCATGTATAATCCATAGAGCCCGCAGCCAAGCTTACATCAGCCCTGTCCTAAAACACCTACACTGACTACCTATCCATGTCAGAATAAGATATAAGGCACTCACCTTGATTCACAAAGTCTTACACAACGAATCGGCAACCTGTCTTCACACTCTTCTCTCCAGACCTGCAAGTGAAAGACTGCAGAGACCTAGCTCCATCAATCTCCTTAACGTCGCAGTCCAAAACCCAAAAAGCAAACAATCCACATGTAGTCATTGCCCCTATTGCAAGGAACACCCTCCCACCTGAACTGAGAGGACACACTGACCAATCAGAGTTCAAAACCTTCCTTTTCCACGAATATTTTAGCACAACCACAACACAGCACCTCCAGTCAAGTGTGACTTAAACGATTGCTACTATCCATATCAAATGTCACAGTCCCATACAATCCAGTGTACCTAGAACACCCCCACTGATCTCTTGCATTATGTATCTCCCCACCACAATTTTGTACATAATTACTGTAAATCTTGTTCATAGTTATATATCTCACCAAATGTTTATTTATACTTGAGTTCTTGTTTTTTGTACAACAATTGCACCCCTGTACTGTTACCTGTTTTATTATCTGTAAACCACCTTGAATAGTAGAAAGACAGTATATAAATACATTTAAAGAAATAAATAAAAATAAATAAATATAGAAGAGAGGTCAGACAGTCAGTACCAACCTCTGGAGAAGTCTGTATGTCAGGCACCTTCTCTAGCCTTTTTCAAATCCAGGCTGAAAACTTGCCTCTTTGCTGCCACCTTCAGATCTTGGCTCACCTGGTCTCCTTTGTGTTTCCTTACCATTCCCCCTAGATCAGTGGTTTCTCCAGGACCAAGCAGGAAGTCAGTCCTCACATATGGGTGACGTCGGCGCCGACGGAGCCCTCGCGGAGCAATTTTCCCCAGCTTTCAAAGAAAGCCTTTGGGAATTGCAGCGCGCATGCGCGGTCTCCTTCCCGCCCAAGGGTGCCATCTTACCCTTGGAATCCTTCTGCCCTACCTCCAGCAGGGAGATTGGCTATGCTCCTTGGATCTAAAGGATGCCTACACGCACATCCTCATCCACCCAAGCCACCGCCAATACCTAAGGTTTGTGGTGGCAGGAAATCATTACCAGTACAGAGTACTGCCCTTTGGCCTGTCCTCCGCACCGCGAGTCTTCACAAAATGTCTCGCGGTGGTGGCGGCCCATCTCTGGCTTCACGGCCTCTATGTCTTTCCGTACCTCGACGACTGGCTCATCAGAGCAGCGTCCGCTCCGGAGGTCACCAACGCCACGCACCGCACGGTGACCTTTCTGCAGTACTTGGGCTTTGTCATAAACTTCGCAAAGTCCACTTTGCTCCCCTCACAGGATCTCGAGTTCATCGGCGCAAGACTGCACACTCCTCAGGCGCGAGCTTTCCTGCCTCTCGACAGGGCTCAACGGCTCATGGACCTAGCCGACCGTTTTCGCAGCCAGTCCCTGATCTCCGCCAGGCGCTTCCTGAGACTGCTCGGCCATATGGCTTCCACCGTCCATGTGACCCCCAATGCCCGCCTGAATATGCGGCCTGCTCAATGGTGCCTTCGCAAGCAGTGGCAGCAAGCCACCGGCGGTCTAGCCGACTTAGTGCGCATCTCCGAGCCGCTGGCCTCTTCTCTCCAGTGGTGGCTTCATCGGCCGAACCTGGTACTCGGCATGCCTTTTCAGTCACCTCAGCCGGCTCAAGTGCTGACGACAGATGCGTCCCTCCTGGGTTGGGGAGCACATTGCCAAGGGGCATGTACTCAGGGTCCTTGGACCGCGTGGGAGTCTGCTCAACAGATCAACTTCCTGGAGCTCAGAGCAATTCGTCTGGCGCTCAGGGCTTTCTCCCACCTGACTTCTCACCAGTCCGTCCTTGTCCAGACGGACAATCAAGTGGCCATGTTCTACGTGAACAAACAGGGGGGCACGGGCTCCTTCCTTCTCTGCCGCGAGGCTCAGAAGCTCTGCTCTTGGGCCGTCAGTCACGGCATCCTTCTCAAGGCAGTTTATCTCCCAGGCCAAGAAAATTGCCTGGCGGACAAACTCAGCAGGATCCTCCAGCCGCACGAGTGGCGCCTGGATCCCTTGGTAGTTCAGAAGCTCTTTCTAAAGTGGGGCCTCCCCACGATGGATCTCTTTGCCAGTCCTCTCAACCGGCAACTTCCTCGCTTCTGCTCTCGTCAGCCACATCCCCTTCGAGTTGCGGCGGATGCTTTTCTACTCTCATGGTCGGAGGGCTTTCTGTATGCTTTTCCTCCCATTCCGCTAGTCTCTCGAACTCTTTTCAAGGTTCTCCGAGACAAAGCTTCCATGATCCTGATCGCTCCTCGCTGGCCCAGACAGCCGTGGTTTCCACTCCTGCTGCAATTAGCGGTGGAGGATCCATTCCCTCTGGGGTTTCAACCGGATCTCCTCACTCAGGATCAGGGGTCTCTGCTACACCCCAATCTCAGATCTCTCAATCTAATGGCCTGGCTGCTGAGAGGGTAGTCCTTGCTCCCCTTCTCCTGCCGGCAGAGGTGGAAGAGGTCGTCCTAGCTTCTCGGTGACCTTCTACCCGCAAATGCTACGCCCTTAAATGGCGTCGCTTTTCCGTTTGGTGTACCCAACAGTCTCAGGATCCCTTCTCCTGCTCGGTGTCGGTGATCTTGCAGTACTTGCTCTACCTCTCTAATCTGGGACTTAAGTCCAACTCCGTCAAAGTTCACCTCAGTGCTCTTTCAGCACATCATGTGCCGGTGGACGGCAGACCTCTTTCCAGCGACCCTCTCGTAGCGAGGTTTCTCCGAGGTCTCCTTCTACTTAAACCACCTCTGCGCCCGCCAGCGCCTGACTGGGATCTGAATGTGGTTTTACAGCGGATCACCTGTCCGCCTTTTGAACCTATGGCTACCTGTTCTCTCCGTTTTCTTTCTTGGAAAACATTGTTCCTGATAGCCCTCACTTCCGCTAGACGCGTAAGTGAATTGCAGGCCCTCGTGTCTGATCCCCCTTACACTCGGTTCTACAAAAATAGGGTAGTCCTACGGACTCACCCAAAATTTCTTCCAAAAGTGGTCTCCCCTTTTCACATCAATCAGGAGGTGGTACTTCCGACCTTCTTTCCCAGGCCACACTCCAGCCGAGCTGAAATGGTCCTGCATACCCTGGACTGTAGAAGGGCATTGAACTTCTACCTTGACCGTACGCGGGAGCACCGTAAAGCTGCTCAGCTTTTTGTGTCTTTTGACCCCAATAAATTGGGGCTCCCGGTCTCCAAGCGTACTCTGTCCATCTGGATTGCTGACTGTATCGCTTGGGCTTATGGGGCAGCCGGACTCTCGTTAGAAAGTCGAGTCACGGCTCATTGTGTTCGGGCGAAGGCTACGTCAGTGGCTTACCTCCGCTCTGTTCCGCTGGCAGACATCTGCCGGGCCGCTACTTGGTCTTCGAGCCAGACTTTTGCGGTCCATTACTGTCTCGAGAGGGAGTCCCACAGGGACAGTGCTTTCGGACAGGCAGTCCTCCGAAATCTCGAGGTTTGAGCAACTCCTACCCTCCATCCCGGATGTGGGCTACCGGTGGGTAATAATTCAGTGAAGATTCCTTCCTTCTGTGCCGCTGAGCTAGAGGGAGCTCATTTTTGTGCTTAGGGTCTCCGGTAGCCTTAAGCTTGGGAGTCCCATATGTGAGGACTGACTTCCTGCTTGGTCCTGGAGAAAGCGTAGTTACTCACCTGTAACAGGTGTTCTCCAGGAGCAGCAGGAATCAGTCCTCACAACCCTCCCTCCTCCCCTTGGAGTTGCAATCATTTGCTTAAGTTTTTTTGCAAATTTTTATGCTGTCTTTTAGCTATGTCATCAGACTGGCTAAGATGGCACCCTTGGGCGGGAAGGAGACCGCGCATGCGCGCTGCAATTCCCAAAGGCTTTCTTTGAAAGCTGGGGAAAATTGCTCCGCGAGGGCTCCGTCGGCGCCGACGTCACCCATATGTGAGGACTGATTCCTGCTGCTCCTGGAGAACACCTGTTACAGGTGAGTAACTACGCTTTCCAACCCAGTCCTCGGGTACCCCCAGACCAGTCAGGTTTTCAGGGTATCCACAATGAATATGCATGAGATAGATAGATCTGCATACAATGGAAGCAGTGCATGCAGATCTATCTCATGCATATTCACTGTGGATACCCTGGAAACCTGACTGGTCTGCGGGTACCTGAGGACTGGGTTGAGAGCCACTGCCCTAGCTGTATCCCATGTCTACAGCTACTGTGTTCTGTTCTTGAGTAGACTGTAAGCTCTGAAGAGCAGGGGCCGTCTTTTACATGTACATGGACAGCGCTGTGTATGTCTTGTAGTGCTATTCAATTACTCAGTAGTAGTAGTACAAAGCTGTCGCTTTCATCATCTACCAGTAGGTGGTGCAGTTTTGTTATCCTTTGGTTAAGGGAGTCCAGTGATACTTTGTTAAATTAGTTATAAAGTTACTAGTTCCAAAGAGTTGCTTTTATTAGAGATGTGAATGTGTGTGCTTATTTTTCTGTGCAGCCAACTGAGAATACCCTGAAATTCCCTTTTGTATAAAATCTCCTGGCACCTGATTTTGAGTTCTCCATATAAATGCTTTAATTTTTTTTTAAATGAAAAAAAGCTTGTTAAATCTAGAAGGACCCTCTAAATTCGCCACTTTCATATACAGAACGTTAATAAAAAAACAGTATTTTTTTAAAAAAATGATTTTTATTCTAAATTAAATTCTTTATCTCAGTGAGAGAATTCAGCTCAAGGAACTATAACTAGTTCTTCGGTAATATAACATTTACAGCAATGTGTTTATGTAAACACTTGCATAGAATAAACAGGAAAATATACTTCTAGTATACAGAATGTTTGTGTACCAGGTCTTCTATTGCCCTGCTCAAGGCAATAGCTTTGTGCAGAGCAGTGTGAACCTTTCCAGCCTTGACTATGAGCTGACTTTGTCAGGCCTGTGTGGGTGCGAAACATGCGTGCTCATAGTATACAAGTGGACCAGATCAAACTGCTACACAATGCGATTCTTGTTTCAGATATCAGAGCTCATACAAAATACTGCCTCTACTGACAAGATAAATAGCGTGCTCACGATAGAATATTTCCTAACCCTACACAGGGTTTGTAACCTGGGGAAAAGGAAAGGGGCAGGGTTGTGCTTCAGGTCTGGGTGGGGGGTGTTTAATAGGATCCCAAGCACGGGTGCTTCCTGGTCTACTGAATGTGAACACGGACAGATAGTGAAAACACAATTGTAACTTATGGATATGTGATATTCAGTGGTACATGTAGGTTCTCATTATTTCCCTTACAGAATTACCCTGGCCCCTGCTTGTTCCGTTGGCCTTGAACAAGGACTGTCTCTTATGTGTATATGTAGAGCGCTATATGAGTATGCCTAGTATGGTTTATGGTTTATTAGGATGTAATGTACCGCCTTAGCGCTATAGAAATAAGCAGTAGTAATAGTAGTCGGCATCTCAACCCAGGAGGTTCTTGGTGTCACTGTGGATAACGTTAAGCTCACCGCGTGCAGTGGCAATTAGAGATGCATCTTTTAGGTTACATCTGAGTTGTTAGTGCTGCTTTAAATGTAGTGCACACTAAAGTGATTTAACATGGGTTAGCCTATGATTTAGGGGCATATTTCATAAACAGTGTTAAGGCTTGGTGCGGTGTTTACCATGTGTTAAGCTGACACCGCAGGGCAGTGCAATAAAGGTCCCGTGCTGAATGTCAGTGTGGGAAGAAACAGTGACTAGAGGGGGCGTGTGGGCATTGACGGCAAATGGCTGTCACTTGCACACACTGATCATGATTGCTGTCGCTGGAATGGGTGTACCGCCGCCTCAGTTACATGTGCTGGCTGGTCAGCGAGGTGAGGTGTCTCTCCCCATGGTAACTGCGGGGCACAGGCTGGGCACGCTACCTCCTGTGATCATTTTGGGGTCTTATGTGCTATTTTAATGCATTAAAGGGTATATTTACTAAAAGATGTCAAGTCAGTTAGTGCACATTAATGTGTTCCAGTTCATTTCACCATTTTATTTCCAAAGTCAGAAATTGGGGGCGGGGGGGGGGGGGGGGGAAATGAAAATTGTTGTCCTGTGCACATCCCTAGTGCTAACTTATTCCTACCATTCTCTTTTTGGATGTTTGGGGAGAAGGAATGGAAAATATTACAATGTCTCTACAGTGAGCCATGGTGTGGGTGTACCTTGAGCGTGGTTGAGTGGGTGCAATTCTGGTCACCCCATATCAAAAAAAGATAGAACTTGAAAGGTACCGGGAAGGGCCATTAGCTGTCCTCCACCGGAAGGCCAAAGAGACTAGGGCTAGTGGTATGGATAGAACTGAATAAGCCCCCTGTTGCACTATATTTTCCAAGATAGTGGGGATAAGTGTGTAAATCAAGAGTTTTTGTGTAATCTATGCACAGGGCCAGGGTTTTGTTGTTGGGTGAGAGGCTCTATTAGTGGGGTGAGATGTTAAGGTAGGAGAGTAGGAGCTTCAGCATGTTTGGGGGTATCAGTTTTAGGTGGCATGGCTGGGTATGTATGGAAGTGACCAAGGAGAGAGTGGTGGGGTGTACAGTGAGGGCATAGGGGAGACCTATTCGGAGAAGGGCTTCTGGTGTGGTAGCACAGTGGAGGCAGGTGAGGTAGATCTGCAGTGGAGGGTGCAGGGAACGCTCTTCCCTTTCCCCTTCTCTCCAGGCAAATAAAGAGTTTCTAAAGTCTGGAGCAGAGAAGTAGATGAGTGTGGCACACTGCACTTATCTCCTACAGTGTTACCAAGCCATGCCAGCTCCCCATCCTATCTTTCAGTCTTCCCACATGGCTGTGCGGCATGTAAAGCACCTTAAATACTGCCTTGGGGCCATCTCTGGTGTGAGCCATACGATCTCCCAGCTCTTACTGTGAGACTTTGAACTACAGCAGAAGGACAGGAGGCAGTTAAGCACCTTATCTGCTCCCCAGCCGCTGGGGGAAGTTTGAAGGAGGCGTGCTGGATGTAGGGTGGTGTGAAAACTCTGCGAAGGGTAAATGCAGCCGCCCTCCAATACTGTCCCTGCTGCGTCAGCTCTTTTTTTTTCCCTTTGTCCAGCAGCAGCAGCAGCAAGTGCCCCCTTCCCCCCGCCTCCCCTTTGCTGGGTTTGCCAACTGGTAGCTATGTTCCTGATTAGGGCTCTTCTGCTTGGAGATGTGATGCAGGCTTATAAAATCAGAAGTGTTGTGGAAGAGGTAAAAAGGGTACATAATGATTTCCTTTCCCACAGTACAAGGGGGCACGCCATGAAACTCAGAGCTAGCACCTTTGATTCCACCTTGGAATTCACTGTTGGAA
This sequence comes from Ichthyophis bannanicus, assembly GCA_033557465.1. Lineage (NCBI taxonomy): Eukaryota > Metazoa > Chordata > Amphibia > Gymnophiona > Ichthyophiidae > Ichthyophis > Ichthyophis bannanicus. The sequence goes on from CM066033.1 coordinate 666,741,559, forward strand.
ACTGGTTAAAGCATCCGGCAGGGCTTGGCTTAATCAGGGGTTTAGACCAGCTCCTCTTGGAAAAGATTATAAATCATTATTGGCTATGAAGACTGGGAGAAGCCATTGCTTAGCTCTCAGCATGAGCATCAAGGACTGGAGCTACTCTAACTATGGTTACACAATGCAAGGTTCCATATTAGGAACCACCGCTCAGGAAAAAGATTTAGGCGTCATTGTGGAGAACATGTTAAAACCCTCGGCCCAGTGTGCAGCGGCGGCCAAGAGAGCAAATATAATGCTAGGTATCATAAGGAAAGGAATGGAAAATAAAACAAAAGATATTATAATGCCTCTGTATTGTTGCATGGTACGACCGCACCTTGAATATTATGTGCAATTCTGGTCGCTGTATCTTTCAAAGGATATAGCATATAGCCGTATCTTTCAAAAGATATTAGAAAAGGTACAGAGAAGCGCCACCAAAATGGTAAAGGGGATGGAAGGATACCCCTATGAGTAGAGGCTAAAAAGGTTAGGGCTCTTCAACCTGGAAATGAGATGGCTGAGGGGAGATATGATAGAGGTCTATAAATTAATGAATGGAGTGGAAAGGGTAAATGTAGCTTGATTATTTATGCTATCAAAATATAGAAAGATTAGAGGACATGCAATGAAGCCACAGTGTAACCCATTTAAGACTAGTAAGAGAAAACAGTTTTTCATTCAACACGTAATCAAACTTTGGAGTTCATTACTGGAGGATGTAGTAAAAGCTGTTAGTGTAGCTGGGTTTAAAAAAGGCGTGGACAAGTTCCTGGAGGAAAGGTCCATGAACCATTATTAAAAAGGGACCCAGGATATCAATGCTTGACCCAATACAAGCATTGTGGAACCTGTGTCCCTTGGGGAAACTGCTAGGTACATATGACCTAGATTGGCCACTGTTGGAAAAAGGATACTAGACTTGATGGACCTTGGTCTGACCCAGTATGGCATATCTTATATTCTTATATACTCTGGGATCCTGCCAGGTGTTTGTGACCTGGACTAGCTACTGCCCTTGATGGACCTTTTGGCCTGACCCAGTAGGGCGCCTCTTATATTCTATAATAACATGGTTCCTTGCCTTGCTCTCTCTCTATCTTTTGCTTCAGGTCCTGCTCAGCTGTGTCCTGGGATCTGCTGAGAATGGCTGACGCAAGAGGCTAGACGCTTCCTGTCAGTCTCCCTGCACCTTGCTGTACTCGGCAGGATCTCCTAGAGGTACAGAGCTGTGCCTTTGGCCCTCTCTCATTACTGCTCCTTGATAGCCCTGTGGAGCACTTGGTGGGGGTGGAGGTAGAGGTAGTTACTCATACTGTTTTAGGGTGTGATATCTTAAGCTCTTTTCTCCATAGACACAGAACAAGAAAACAGTCTGGGTAAAGCAGGTCTAAAAGAGACCCAGGGGAAAACCTAGGGCCTGTAGAATATATTTAGAACTAGGGGTTGCTGGACTTTAGTGTGATAGTGATTCCCCGCTTCCTGCTAGCCCTCTCCCAAGCACCCATCCTTACTGATATAGTCCCCAGTTTCTGTCACTTCCCTGCTGCTCAGACTGGTACATTTACGATGTTGGTAGCCACTTCGGGGGAGAGGGTAATGGAAATGCCAGTGCCACTTGCAAGGCACTAGGCAAGAAGGACACTGATGCGCCCAACTGATGCCCCCCCCTCCAGGGCATCAAGGAGACAAGAGGAATCAGAGACTTGCAGGTTCCCTTCTAGTCAATGTTTTGGCAGTGCATCCAGCGCTCCGACTTGCTAAGGGGGTAGCCCCGCTCTGTGCGCAGCTGTCTGTTCACCCGCCAGTATTTGTCTCCCTTGAAGAAGTACGTCTTGCCGTTTGTCCAGGTCAGGGCTGCATCCAGGCCAGAAGGGACCCCGGTGAAGAGGCCGGAGATTTTCTTGGGGTATGAGCTGAAGTCTGTCCATCCGAGTTCATCCCACTGCCAGTAGCCGTCTCCCTGAAAGCAAGAACAAGCTGAGTTAGTGAGGGTGTGAAAGGAAACCTGCGCTCTTAAAACTGAACAAAATATATCTTTTAGGATGAGTCTGGTCATTACAGGCAAATGGTCTATAAATGTAACATACTATTACCCCAAGGGATCGTTTTCACACTTTTATTAAACAAAGCGGTAAAAAGAGTCCTGCAAGGTTTTCCCTCTGTATGATTCTGGGTGGTATGAACTAATGGTGCCCCACTTTGCAGGCTCAGCGGGAAACTGTCAAAGCTATTTACGAGAGTATGAAATTAATTTTACGCACAGTAAGCAGCAGCTGCCCTCCCTCTGCATGCAAAGGCTCCATAACGCAGACTTTCAGTACTATAACGCAGACTTTCAGCTGTACTGACAGAAGAGTTTGCAAGGAGGGAGAAGGAGTATTTAACCAGAGGTAGGAAAGAACACACGCACATTCCTTGTTTTTGACTCTTGCAAAATACCTACAGAAAAAGCAGGTGCCCGTGTCTGCAAGTAGTAGCTGCAGGAAGCGTTCACTTTGAAACATGAGACATAATCTGCAGACAGAACATACTCCGTAGACTTTGCTCCACAATGCACCCCTTAGTTTGATGAGTCCTCTTCCACTTTAGATTCAGGGTGTTGAGCAAAAATCATGCATGAAACAAAGTCTGACTAGGCTGCTGGCATTAACCTTTAAAAAGGAGATATAGCAGCTTTTAAACTAGATAATAGCCAACAGTCGCCCAAGAGCGCATGGTTCAGAAGAATGTATCCTTGAAGGATACTACCAAAAGCAGAGAGGTTCCAAAAAAGAGTAAAGTAGCCCAAATGCCCTCGAGTATGGAGCAAACAGAGCTTAAAGATTCCAAATTACCCATGCCTACCAATAGCCTGATTAATATGAATAAAATACAGTCTCTAAAATGCTTGTATGCAAATGCTAGAAGTCTAAAAAATAAGATGGGAGAGTTAGAATATATAGCACTAAATGAGAGGTTAGATATGATTGGAATCTCAGAGACATGGTGGAAGGAGGACAACCAGTGGGACACTGTGATACCTGGGTACAAACTATATCGTAATGACAGAGCTGATCAAATTGGTGGGTTGCGCTCTATGTTAGAGCTCCATGTTAACTTCCCGTTTCATGTAAACGACGGCCAATCTCTGGTCAAGTGTTCTATTGTTTTGATGTAAACCGCTCTGATGACAAATAGCGCGGTATATAAGAAATGTTAAATAAATAAATAAATAAAATAAATTGAGTCAGAAAGGAATAAAGTTTTGCAGGATACAAAATATGCTGTAGAATCTCTATGGATTGAAATTCCATGTAAGAAGGGGAAGGTGATGGCAGTGGGGGTGTACTATCGACCGCCTGGCCAGAATGAACAAATGCATGATGAAATTATGCTGCCCTGGAAGTGGAGGAGGTGAAAGCATCCCTGGAAAGGGAAGAACCAGAGCTCAAGTACCCCAAAGTTGCAGAATCAGTGACCACAAGGAAACGAAGGGTAGTGGTGGTTGGAGACTCTCTTCTGAGGGGTACTGAGGCGTCCATCTGCCGACCAGACTTGATGTCCAGAGAGGTATGCTGTCTGCCTGGTGCCAATATCCAAGATGTTACGGAGAGATTGCCGAGACTCATCAAGCCCACTATTACCCAATGTTGCTAATCCATGTTGGAACAAATGATACTGCCAGGTATACCTCGGAACGTATCAAAAGTGACTTCATGGCTCTGGGACAGAGGGTGAAGCAGTTAGGTGCACAGGTGGTGTTCTCTTCAATCCTCCCTGTTGAGGGTAAAGGCCAAGGCAGAGAGGCTCGCATCCTGGAGATGAATGCATGGCTGCGTGGATGGTGTCATCGAGAGCATTTTGGTTTCTTAGACCATGGGATGCTGTTCCAAGGGTTGCAGAGCAGAGATGGCATCCATCTGTCCAAGAAAGGTCAACGCGTCTTCAGTAGTAGACTGGCTAATCTACTGAAGAGGGCTTTAAACTAGATTCGTTGGGGATGGGTGAAGAAAGCCCCCAGGTAAGTGAAAGCCCCCAGGTAGGTGATACATTAAATAACTTTATGGAAATGGGTAACAGGGGTAACATATGGAAAGCAGTGTGTATAAATGCCCGTAGCATGGGAAATAAGATCCCTGATGTTGAAGCTTTGGTGGGAGTGGCTGACTTGGATTTAGTGGCAGTTACAGAAACATGGTTCACAGAAAACCATGATTGGGATGTAACTATACCTGGCTATACTTTATTCAGAAAGGACAGAGTAGGAAGTAGGGGAGGAGCAGTGGCACTGTATGTAAAAACTACTATTAAAGCTTTGGAATTACAGAGCTTAAAAGGGAGAGGGGAGGCATTGTGGGTTAAACTAGAAAGAGGGAAAGAGAAATCTATTTACATTGGTGTGATATACAGACCTCCCTCACAAGAGGAAGAGGTGGACAGAGAGTTAATTGAAGACATGCGCAGCATTGCTAGGAAAGGGGAAGTGCTACTGATAGGAGATTTCAATATGCCAGATGTTGATTGGCACATTCCTGCTGCAATATCATCTAGAAGTAAAGAGATCCTGGATTCTCTACAGGGAGAACTATTCAGGCAATTGGTAACTGACCCCACACGTGAAGGGGCCATACTGGACTTTGTGCTTACCAATGGTGAAAGTGTTTCTGATGTTGTAGTGGGAGATCATTTTGCATCCAGTGATCACCAGATGGTGTGGTTCAGTATTAGGACTAGGGCTGTTAGAATCCATTCAAAGGCGAGGATCTTAGACTTTAGGAAGACTAACTTTGCGAAGATGGGCCAATACCTCAGGGAGTCGTTAGTGGGATGGGAACAGCTGAGGGATGTAGAAAAACAGTGGGAAAAACTGAAAGGGGATATTTTAAGGGCAACCAACCTTTTTGTTAAAATGGTAAATAAAGGTAAAAGGAAAAGGAGACCGCTATGGTTTTCGAAAGAAGTAGCTGAAAAAGTGAAGAAAAAGAGGGAGGCCTTCATGAAATACAAGAGATCACAGAGAGAGGAAGACAGGCATCTGTATTTGGAAAAACTTAGAGAAGTTAGCAAAGTAGTCAAGAAGGCAAAGATTCAAAAGGAGGAAGAAATAGCCAATGCAATAAAATGGGGGGATAAGACATTTTTCAGATATGTTAGTGAGAAGAGGAAGGGCAAAAGTGGTATTGTCACTCAAGGGTGCAGGGGAGGAATATGTAGAAGCTGATAAGGATAAAGCGGAATTGCTTAACAAATATTTTTGTTCTGTGTTCACAGATGAAGAACCAGGAGCAGGACCTCAGAAAACACCCACAAATAGGAACAGAAGCGAGGGACATCTTGAACAATTTTCAAAAGACTGTGTTCGTGAGAAACTATCTCAACTTAAAGTAGACAAAGCGATGGGACCGGATGGGATACACCCGAGAATACTGAGGGAACTTGGGGACGTTCTAGCAACTCCACTGAATGACCTTTTCAATGCCTCGTTGGAGTCGGGAGTGGTGCCAAAGGACTGGAGAGAGGCTCATGTGGTGCCTTTACACAAAAGCGGATGTAAGGATGTGGTTGAAAACTACAGGCTGGTTAGTTTAACTTCGGTGGTGAGTAAATTATTGGAAACGCTGCTGAAAGAGAAAATAGTGAGGTTTCTGGAGTCCAGCGGATTACAGGATCCAAGGCAGCATGGATTCACCAGAGGCAGGTCTTGTCAGACAAATCTGATTGATTTCTTTGACTGGGCGACTTATAAACAAACTGAGCACCCTAGGGATGGACCCTAAAGTTACTGCTTGGGTTAGAAATTGGTTGGGTGGGAGGCGACAAAGAGTACAAGTAAATGGAGCTCACTCTGAGGAGAAGGATATTATCAGTGGTGTGCCCCAGGGATCTGTCCTTGGTCCGATTCTTTTTAACATCTTTGTTAGTGATATAGCGGAAGGGCTTTCAGGTAAGGTTTGCCTCTTTGCGTATGATACCAAAATCTGCAATAGAGTAGACACCCAGGAAGGGGTAGATAACATGAGGAGGGATCTAGCTAAGCTTGAAGAATGGTCTAGAATTTGGCAGCTGGGATTTAATGTTAAAAAATGTAAGGTCATGCATTTGGGCTGCAGCAATCCAAGGGAGCAATATAGTATAGGGGGTGAAGTACTTTTGTCCACTAAAGAGCGGGACCTAGGCGTGGTTGTGTCTGATGATCTTAAAGTAGCTAAACAGGTAGAAAAGGTGACGGCAAAAGCTAGAAGGATGCTTGGGTGCATACGGAGAGGAATGGCTAGCAGAAAAAAGGAGGTGATAATGCCTCTGTAAGTCTTTGGTGCGACCTCATTTGGAGTATAGTGTGCAATTCTGGAGACCGCACCTTCTAAAGGATGTGAACAGGATGGAGTCGGTGCAGAGGGTGGCTACTAAAATGATTAGTGGGCTTCATTATAAAGCATATGAGGACAAATGGAAGGATCTTAATATGTACACCTTAGAGGAAGGGCGGGATAGAGGTGATATGATTGAGATGTTTAAATACCTCCGTGGCATAAATGTTCAGGGAGAGAGCCTCTTTCAATTGAAAGCAAGTTCTGCTACGAGGGGACATGGGATGAGGGTGAAGGGAGATAGATTCAGGAGTGATATGCGGAAATATTTCTTTACGGAAAGAGTAGTGGATCCGTGGAATAGTCTCCCAGTGGAGGTGGTAGAGATGAGGACAGTAACTGAATTCAAAAAAGCATGGGACAAACACAGAGGATCTCTAAAGGTAAAAAGGGGACTGTTGTAGTTGTTATGGAAGGACAGACTAGATAGGCCATGTGGTCTTTTTCTGTCGTCATATTTCTATGTTTCTATGAAATGCTCAAAGAAATCAAGGAAGCTAACAAAAGTTACAGCACAGTAATAATAATGGGTGATTTCAATTACCCCGGTATCGACTGGGTCAGTGTCACGGCAGGACATGCTAGGGAGATAAAGTTCCTAGATGAAATAAATGACTGCTTCTTGGAGCAGCTGGTTCAGGAACCAACCAGAGGGGAAGCCTAACTGGACCTAGTCCTTAGTTGAACACCAGATCTGGTGCAAGAGATAAGGGTGTTGGGGCCACTTGGCAATAGTGATCATAGCATGATCGCGTTTGATTTAATTAGTGGAGGAGGGATAGTAAGGAAATCCACAGTACTACCTTTTAACTTTCGAAAGGGACACTATAATAAAATGAGGAAAATAGTTAAGAAAAAACTAAAAGGAGCAGTTGCAAAGGTTAAAGACTTACATCAAGCTTGGGTGTTGTTGAAAAATACTATCTTGGAATCCAAGACCAACTGTATTCCACGCTTTAAGAAAAGTGGAAGGAAGCCCAACATACTGCCAGCATGGTTTAAAGGTGAGATCAGAGAGGCTGTTGTTGCCAAAAAAGCATCTTTCAGGAAATGGAAAAAAAAGCCAAACGACGAAACCTGGAAACAGCACAAGCGCTGGCAAGTTAAATGCAAGGCATTGATAAGGCAGGCAAAGAAAGAATTTGAGAAGAAACTTGCTGCGGAAGCAAAAACGTGTAATAAAGACTTTTTCAAGTACATTCGCAGTAAAAAACCTTTGAGAGAGTCAGTTGGACCATTAGATAATAGAGGGGTAAAAGGGGCAGTAAGAAGGGACAAGGCTATAGTGGAGAGACTGAATGAATTCTTTGCTTCGGTCTTTACTGAGGAAGATGTAGGGATGTTACCCATGACTGAAGTGGTATTTAAAGGTGATACTGCAGAAGAATTGAAAGAAATATTGATAGACCGGGAAGATGTATTACAACTATTTGATAAACTGAAGAGTAGCAAATCACCTGGACTGGATGGCATACATCCAAGGGTGCTGAAAGAACTTAAATATGAGATTGCAGACCTGCTATTAGTAATCTGTGAACTATCATTAAAATCATCTGTAATACCTGAAGATTGGAGGATCGCCAATTTTTAAAAAGGGTTCCAGGGGTGATCCGGGAAACTACAGACCAGTGAGCCCGATGTCAGTACCAGGAAAATGGTAGAAACCATCATACAGAACAAAATTACTCAGCATGTAGATAGTCATGGCCTAATGGGAGACAGCCAACATGGCTTTAGACAAGGAAGATTTTGTGTTACTAATCTGTTATGTTTTTTTGAAGGTATGAATAAACAGGTAGACAAAGGTGAGTCGGTTGATATAGTGTATCTAGACTTTCAGAAAGCCTTTGACAAGATCCCTCATCATGCAAAACTAAAAAGTCATGGGATAGGAGGCAGTGTACTATTGTGGATCAGGAACTGGTTAAAAGATAGAAAGCAGAGGGTAGGGCTAAATGGCCAATTTTCCCAATGGAAAAAGGTGAATAGTGGAGTACCCCAGGGATCTGTGCTGAGTCTGCTGCTTTTTGACATATTCATAAATGACCTGGAAAAGGGAATAACGAGTGAGGTTATCAAATTTGCAGATGACACAAAACTATTTAAAGTTGTTAAATCCCAAGAGGATTGTTGAAATTTGCAAGAGAATCTTGATAAATTGGAAGACTGGGCATCCAAATGGCAGATGACATTTAATGTGAACAAGTGCAAAGTTATGCACCTAGGGAAGAACAACCCAAACTATGGTTACACAGTGCAAGGTTCCACATTAGGAACCACCACCCAGGAAAAAGATTTAGGCGTCATCGTCGATAACATGTTAAAACCCTCCGCCCAGTGTGCAGCGGTGGCCAAGAGAGCAAATAGAATGCTTGGTATCATAAGGAAAGGAATGGAAAATAAAACAAAGGATATTATAATGCCTCTGTATTGTTCCATGGTACATCCGCACCTTGAATATTGTGTGCAATTCAGGTCGCCGTATCTTAAAAAGGATATATCATTATTAGAAAAGGTATAGAGAAGAGCCACCAAAATGGTAAAGGGGATGGAAGGCTACTCCTATGAAGAGAGGCTAAAAAGGTTAGGGCTCTTCAACCTGGAAAAGAGATGGCTGAGGGGAGATATGATAGAGGTCTATAAATTAATGAACGGAGTGGAATGGGTAAACGTAGATCGATTGTTTACGTTATCTGAATATAGAAAGACTAGGGGACATGCAATGAAGCTACAGGGTAAACTATTTAAGACAAATAAGAGAAAATATTTTTTTCACTCAACATGTAATCAAACTCTGGAATTTGTTACCGGAGGATGTAGTAAAGGCTGTTAGTGTAGCTGGGTTTAAAAAAGGTTTGGACAAGTTCCTGGAGGAAAGGTCCATAAACCATTATTAAGAAGGGACCCAGGATATCAATGTTTGACCCAGTACAACCATTGTGGAGCCTGTGTCTTTTGAGGAAACTGCTAGGTACGTATGACCTAGATTGGCCACTGCTGGAAACAGGATACTGGGCTTGATGGACCTTGGTCTGACCCAGTATGGCATATCTTATGTTCTTATGTTCTTAAGCCGTAGGGATATACATGACCAAAACACGTTTAGTTTGTTCTTGGAAATTTGGTGAATTTTCAAGCTTTTGTTTGTTTCATATGTTTGATCTGGTGCAATTTTTGATGCACATTACAACTCTTTAATGTGAACAAAGTGATTGTGCATACATTCATAGTGATTTTACATGTACTAATATTTGTAAGGCATGCTAACAAATGCGTATCCCTAGAGCGCTGGAGAGATATGCTCTTTGAAGGACTACACTGAAATTCCAAATAGGTTCCTGGTGCCTTATACTGTATGTTGCTCATTTTGTTTTGCTGCTTAGTATCTAGACCGATGGGCCAGGTGCACACAGCAGGACAGATGGAATAAGTGATCACGCGCTCCACAGATATTCACTAGCTGCAGAAACAGCATTGTCCAGCAGGGGGCTCCCAAGCACAAAGCAGAGCAGCAGAAACTGTCCAAAATACCTTCAGCCCCATAAACCTGCATGGGCACCTTCTCTTATTTCCTCAAATGTTCAGCATCTACCCGGCTCTGAGAGCTTCTTAGGGGTATGTTTACTAAAGGGCATTAAGGGAGCAAGTATGCTGTTAATGCCTGTTATTGGCACCCTTGTGCCCTTAACGCTGCGAAAAAGCTGCACTAACGAGCGTTAAAGGCTCCTGCAGCGTTAAGGGAATAGTAAGCAGAGAGTGGGTGTTAACAGCGGGTGCTTCCTGTTGCATTAGCGCCCTTGATGCTGGGAAACCTAATGCCAAGTAAAACCTCGCGGAAAGGGTGTATTTTGAGGAGAGAGAGAGCCTATTTAAACATCTGCAATTTGATCCACAGACAGGTGAGCACAAGATAGTGATAATAGTGCTCCATTAGCAGCAACAGCATACTGCCCAAATATGAAAGGGCACTATGTTGATGGTGCAAATGGGGAAAAGGGTGTGGCACGTGGGTCATGCAGTGGGGGTTGCTGGTGCGCAAGGTAGATCAGGCAGCTGCCCAGGTTGCACATCTGTGATGTCCACCATGATGCCACAGTGACAGTGGAGGCACACAAACATGCTGCTGCTGTGAAACGGTGATGCGCAACATGTGTTGGTCCAAGGGTCCCTGGCACCCTAGGCAGAGACCCCGGTTGCCTCACCCTGCTGCCTCTGGAGGAAGAGGCCAGTAGCGCCAGCAGCTGTAGCTCTGCAAGGGGCTGCCAAAAACAGCTGCCCAGGGAAATATCACCGCTGTGGCTGTCCGCCTCCTCCTGAGACATATCTGCAGCTGGCGGGAATGGGGTTATGCTGGTGGCAGATGTTTGGGGGGGCAGCATGGCCACCCATGTGTGCCCCCCTCATCCAGAATTGGCACCCTCGGTGCACACCTAAGTCATATGATGGATGGGACAGCATGGTGTGAGGGTGTTGGCAGCAGGTTCAGTGTCCGCCGGAAGCAGCATACAGAGCCATGGAGACAAACAGACCAGACAACACATCTCCCTCCAACACCCACCAAACACATCTTGTCAGACAGGTATAGCACAGGGCATGCAGAGATCACAGCAGGCAAAGGAAGACCCCTACAAATGCCTGCATTCACCCTGTCAATGACCACAGTTCTACACAGGGACTGCTACATCCATATGGCAGTTCTGTGGTGCAACACACAAAGCCAGTGTGTATCTGAGTGGAGGGTCACAGGTTCAATACCTGGCTCTGGATCATGTCTTGCATGTCCCTGTTGGTAAACTTTAACCTATAGTGCCGATACAGCACCAGCATGTGCAACCCCCAGCGAATTGACCAGCAAGGGTCCAAACACCCATCAGCCACACAGACAGGCTCCACTGTCCACAGCTGGATGGAAAGACAGACTGATAGCACCGGCACACTGAGTGGGTACACACAATGGGCATGAATGTCAGAGCATGCTACTAGCACCTGCACAATGAGCACATGTTAACAATGCCTGAGCTAATATGGAGACCAAGTGGCAGGCAGGAATGCCAACCACACAGCACGGCGATGTGTGTGTGTATGTCTCTCCAGAGTTCTGTGGCCTTCTGCACTGCACTGTGCCCCACATTGCCTAGGCTGTTCACAGCATTAGGCTGGCAGTGTGCATGAGGAGGAGCAGAGGATTGTGGGTATGGCCTGAAACAGAGCAGTTTGCCAGGGATGTGTCTGCATTGGAGGTCAGGTCAATGGCTGAGACTCTGTGGTGCCCATCTGCCATGTGCATGGCCTGGGTAGCCACAACCGTTCACGCTACGAGAGCACTCTCACTCTGACCAAGCTGTGACCATGGCATGGCTATGTATCCACATAGTGCTATTATAGCATCCAGCTCCAGTGATGTGAGTGCTCTCTCTGTCCTGGGAGCTCAAATGCTGGATGACCATGCTGTTTGTCCTAAGCCAGGGTGTACATGGTTGTTCTGTGCCCATGCACTGTGTGCTAACAAGTCACAGGTGGTATGTGCATGGCTGAAACAACCCTGTGGTGGGCAGTAGATGTAGTCTTACTGTGGTGGATTGGTATTGCCAGATGGTTAGGACAGCAGTTGTTCCTGGCCTGCTAACTGTAGTCATGACAGGGCCAACAGGATGGTAGCAGCAGCCCCATGCAAGTCTAGAAGTCCCCACTGCATTTGGCATCAGCTGCTGCAATACTGGACACTGACATGCACTGTTCTAGGAAGGTCCCTGTCCAACAGGGGCAGGACATAAGGCCCAGACATGACAAGCAGTGATGTGGATCTACAACACAGCCAACAGAGACCATCTCTAACAGTGCAAGCTCTGGGGACCAGGCTCTGGGCACCCATCCTCACCCTCAGGGTGACCACTGAAACTGCTCAGTAGCATGGTTTGTAGCTGTTCTGTGCTTGTTGCAAACACTGTCACTGCATCTTACTGAGCTGATGTGATGGATCAGTGCATTCTCCATTTGGTGATCAACTGCAGACTGTTGTTCTGTGTATGCAGTGCCTCATGGGTGCTGGAGGGGCTAACCTATACCAGCACACACAGCAGACAGTTTAGATAATGACTTGCAGTCTCTTTGAATCCAGACATTACTGTACAGAGAGGTATGTGGGTGTAGCCGGCTGGTTAGTGCAATGCCTCCATAAACAGGGGACAAGGGTTTGATTCCCACTTGTTCATTTTGGGCCTTTGTGTTACTCAGGTCATTTCCCCACCTGTAACAGTCCAGGCTCTGCTGTGACTTGCAGAAACACATCCTTCTACTTTGTTATGCGTTCTGGCCACACTTTGGGTCAGCAAACATGCTATTCCCCATCATAGTCTTCTGAGAGCATGGTTTCATTGGCTCTGCTACAGCCCATTAGAGGGGCTCAGACATGTTCACTCAGCAGCTATCAGGCACCTGCTTGGAGGAGAGATGTCATGTCATGGCAATGGCCAGGGGACCAAAATACCAGGGTTTGAGGCCCACTAGTACTCTTTATGTGACTTTTCGGAATGTGTTATTGCTACATTTTATGTCTGCCACAACCCTCATGGACCGACAACACCTCCTTGTGACCTTGAGCAGGTCACTTAACTTACCAGTGGCTCAGCTGGCTGCAGGTCCATACAGTCCCTGTTTATCATCTGACATTAACAATTCATCGGTAAGATGTACTCCGGCATGACTGCACTGATACAGCGGTATACTAACAGGCAGTTACATGCATACAGCTGTAACCTACATGTGAGCCATGAGTAATATATGACATCATGACTGTAACTGTACAGCTTTGGCTCCATCACATCTCTGCAGTACATCCTACACCTCAGATAGCCACTTGCAGGAATCACCTCATGTCCGTACATGCCCCATTTGCTCAGTTTGGATGACACCTGCCCAGTTGTTAGCTGGACATTTGTCTGGGGTGTTGTATAGTGGTTGTGTGGCTGGGACAGGTGTGAGATCCACATGGCTGGTATCAAGCCTTCCATATGGCACTGACACATTTTCCCACACAGTACAAATACATTGGGATTGGCATCTATGGCATATCGGTGCTGCCAGCCCATACCACCTTCTCCTCTGCCGCCATCCTTCCTTCAGCCCATCCATCTGCTTTTGTCAGCTGTGTGCAGTCATGTCTTCTCGTGCAAGCTGCTACACTATGGCCTCTACAGATACTCTTTCCAGCATTTCAGTTCTTCACACACGCCTCTCTTGTGCCTGATATGCATGTCACCACTCCTGCTCTGTACTCCTTTCACTGCACACATCCTGCCACTTCTGACTCTGCTGGGGGACAAGGTTTCCATATCCTATGCCACACACTGACATTGCGTCGTTTTACATTGGCACCCCCCAGTGCATTGGTACAGCTGCCTCCCATATGCTCATCCAAATTACTGGCTGCCATGTAGGGTCCCCATGGATCTGGCAGGTCCATCAGCTCCCACCTGTCCTTCCATCTATCACCTTTACATTGACGTTCCTTGGTGCTCCCTTAGTCAGCGTTAGGATGACAGCCCGATGTCCTGTTAATGTATGTTAAATAGCCCATTGCGCCCTAAACACCAGAATGCCTCCTACCTGCCCAGTGCCCTTTATGCATGTAAAACTCCTTATTGCTGCCGTAACATCTGTTACCTTAACGCTCTTTAATAAACATATCCCTTAGTGTCTTACCTTAAACAGGAAAATCTTCTGGTTCACTGGCCAATAGAGGGCAGCACTGAGATTGGGGGGCACACGAGTCAAAAGTTTGGGGTAGCCAAAGTTCAGTTTGAAGTTTGTGTAGCGCCACACTTTGTCGCCTGTAGTGGGTCAGAGCAAAGATAGGTTAGAGTTCTCCCCCTCCAGCATGTTTGCAGAGAGCACAGGGGATGATCTCCGTCCTCCCTGCATTTTGTTCTCTTCCTGCAGTGAATCTTCACTGCCCTGTGTAGTGCCCTTGTTTTCCTGACACTAGACAGTGGTAGTAACACATATAGAAACTGTCATACCAATAAAGTTTCTTGATCCGGCAAGACAAGATGCAGCTGCATGGAAAATGGAATTTGGAGGTGATGCTATCAAGGGTGGAAATGAGACCACCATACTCAGTCTCTTCTAGTTACTACTAACGGCAATGTGATTAAGATATCGTTATCAAAAATGCAAATATATAATGTTAAGTTTTAAAAAGAGTAAGCAGAAAACCTTTATTTTAAGGAGGTCTGTGCACTGGTTCTTGTGCACAAATATCCACCCCAAACTAAGCTGCCACATCATTCATTTCAAGGAGGTAAATTTCAAGCTGGACCTGGATTTCTGATAACCCCTCACCCGATGCATTCTGCTACCTGCACCACTAACTTCAGTAGATGTAAGGACTAGACATACCACAATCCATTGGAAGCTAAGTTTAAAAAAAAAAAAACCTGAACTGGCCAAGAGTCTCTCTTTTTGAACCGGTTTCCTGGCAGTTCTACTCAAATAGAACTATTAAGGTGGAAAAATACAGAAGAAAAAGCATCGTACTGATTTGCCATCCTCTCCCCTTTATAAAGCTGAGAGCCCTATAAATATTACAGAGAATAAGTCCCATCGGGAGCAGCCTCACCCTTGAAGAAATAGGTCTTCTTGGTGCGTGGGGAATAAACTGCAGCGTCAAGATTACCCGGGAGCCCCTTCCACAGGGACTTAATCTTCATCAGAGGGTTGATTCCAAAGTCAGTGATGCTCCAGACATAGTCACCCTTAAAGGCGTAGGTTTTATCATGGGGACCTGGGACGGGGAGACACCCAACACAGCACAAGTGAGAAAGCTGTTGTAGAGAGAGAGGCCATAGATAAAAAAAAAAAAAAAAGATACAGTAGAAGAAAAAAGAAAAGAAATGATACAGAAATCAGAGGAAGACAGGAAAAGAAGTTTCAAAAGAGATATAATGAGGTGGCAGAAAATAAGAGAAGAAGCAGAGAATGAGGATAAAAGTCAATCTACAGGCAAAAAGATTGAAAAACTATTTTGGTAAGGATTTCTGTTCTATCTGGGCTGGGTCAAGGATGGGGGCCAACCTCGTGGTTACTGGAGTAAATAAGATATTTTACTGAAATGATCAAGGCTGGGGGTTAGTGGACTGAAAAGATCCCGCTTAAAATTTATCTCCCTTTGGCGGAGCCAATATTGAGAGCAGCTGCAGTCAGGACTTGAAATGAGGAGGAAAAATCCTTCTTCCCGCTTTATCCTGCAGGAAGTAGCCAGCGGCATCTCTGCCTGGAGCACTGGGCTGTATGAGCCCAAAGAAACAGCACAGTAGCAACACCGTAGAGGTAACAGGAGAGCCTAGGAGAAGTCTGGATCAGGAAGGCATGCATTACCCCTTAAACTAGGGGTCTCCTGCTCTGTTTCCTTAACTTTCCTTCCAGCTGACGCCTGGCTCCCCTCTGCCCTTGCAGAACAGATCTGTACCTCTCCTTCCTGCATGCTGATTCCCAACTTGGTTCCCTAGGCTGTGCACTCACTCCTGGGGCTCTGGAGCTATATCTGACGGGCAGATCAGTGGGGCAGGAAAGGTACATGATTCCCATGTCTAGGGCTGCTGCATGTCTGGCTGTCCTACTCAGCACGCCATCTCAAGGGATCAAGCTTGAGGACGGGGATACTGCATTCAGCTATGGCCCTGCAGCTGCTGACGTCTGAGCTGCCAGAGCGTAGGGTATACAGGGGACAGAGTAGTTGTCATGGACTCTGGGCATGGGAAACCCTCTGCCCTGGAATCGGTCAGCACTATTAGAAGTGCAGAAGGGGTTTGGGAGGCAAGAAGAAAAGACTCTGAGAAAGCAGAATAAAAGGTGATCCAAACTGAGAGGCAAGCTCGGCCGAAGGGACTCCAGCCTGTTCACACAGGAAGAAGGATGAGGGTGGGTGAGCTGAGGCAGCAGGAGAGGGAAGCTGAGTTAGGAGGGCTGAGGTGGAACCTGTTGAGGAGTGGAAGGATGGGGAAAGGACTTAGAGGGAAGTAGAGCAGGGCAGTCAAGCGAAGTGGGAGAGAAAATAAGAAATATCACACTGGGTCAGATCAAAAAATCCATCAGTCCCAGCGTCCTTTTTATGACACTGACGAATCCCAGTCACAAATATCTGGCAGGATCCAAAGAATAGGTCCAGTCTTTCCTGTTCATATCCAGGAAGAAGCAGTAGAAGTGTGCATCCATTGTAAAAGGGAATGGCAACAACATTTCCCATGTCACTTCATGTGAAAAATCTGATATTTGGATTTTGTTTCCCGTGTTGTGTCAATAGTGTGCACGATTGCTCAGTAATGTACCCTATTCCCCAATGTTCAATTGGGCACACTATTGAGCAATAGCGCTCACTACACCCCTAGAAATGAAAAAAAGCTTAAAAATTACCTAAGCAAAATGAAAAAAAAAAAAACATTTAACATGGGGAACTAAACAAAACAAAACTTTGCCTGTACATCCTTAATAAGCAGTGGCTTTCTCAAGTTTACTTGGCTAAAAATGGTTTATGAACGCCTAAATCCTTTTCCTGAGTGGTGGCTTCTAATGTGTAACCTTGCATCATGTAACCATAGTTTGGGTTGTTCTTTCCTAGGTGCATAACTTTGCACTTGTCCACATTAAATTTCATCTGCCATTTGGATGCCCAGTCTCCCAGTTGCTCAATGTCCTCTTGCAATTTTTCAGTATCCTCTTGGAAATGTATTTATGACTCACCTATCATATCATCTCTAAGTGAGGTACAACAAAACATTCATAAAACTTATGACAGTACAAACATCCCCTTTCTAAAGCTTTCACCACATCCTCTGGTGACAAATTTCACTGAGCGAAGACATATTTTCTTCAATTTATTGTAAAAGTGCCACCTATTAGCTTTATGGAGTGGCCCATAGTCTAGCGCTTCTCTGCCCTCCCTTGGAGGCACATCTGGGCAGTCAGGTGTATCTGTGAGCGTATGTGCGTGCGTGCGTGAGAGAGTGTGTGTTTTGATTATATACTATTTAATTTTTTAGATTACTGGCTTATGGAGTTTTCTTTGTCATGTTCGGTCGTCCCTTGATCGTCCAGAAAGCAGCATATGAAGTACAGATTAGATTAGAAAAGATCCAGTTTAGCACCTGGCCAAGGTGAAATATTGAAAGTACATTTTTACAGAGCTACTTTGTGCTCCTTCAACCTCCATAGGGCACTTTATGGTAAAGAAAATGCAAAATAGTAGTGACTGGTAGTAGAATGGGTCCCTGATGAAAGACGGCTGGGAAGGAATATGAAAAGAGGATGCGCAGGATGGTAACATAGTGACATAGTAAATGACGGCAGATAAAGACCAGTAGGGCCCATCTAGTCTGCCCGGTAAGATGGCCGGAGTAAGATGGCAGGAGTAGGGGCTGGTTATGAAGCTTCTGACACTCTCTCCTACAGATGAGGTTCATAAATTAACTGAGATATACATATTATCTTTTAAAAATAATTATAATTGCAACATTCAGCCAAATAATCAATGCCTAACTGTAGATGGATAAATGATCTATTTAAAGTTGAGTATAACGAAACTCCAAGCCCATGATGACATGGGAGGCTCGGGAAATTTATTTGCAGGTTTGCCAAAGGCCAAGCGTAAAAACGGGTTTCTTTCTTAGGCCTAATAGGAGAGGCCAGACACAGGGACTGCTCACAGATGTTCCCGAGGGGGCTTCCCATCTCTGTGCCATGGAGTATGGATTGAGTAGAGGAATTGGCTATAGAGCTCTCACCCAATATGATGGCATCCAGGTCATCCAGGCAGGGGTTCGGGACCTTGCTGGTGGGCCCTGCAGGTACTGGTTGGGTTGTCAGGGGCTCGGTGGGAATCTCCTCAGCTTCTGTAGGGGCAATTCTTTTACCTTAAAGTGAAAACCAGGTTTATTGTAAATTATATTCACTGAGTTAGAAATAACATTTGGCTAAAATGGGTTGGGATTCTGGGAACTGTAGTTCTGTTCTCTCCCCCCTCCCCCGTGAATTTTCAGAAGGCATCCTTGTGTTGGTTAGCGAGAGTTGATTTTCCAGTAGTACAGGCATTGTAGCATCACCTTTTTCCCCTTGTTTGACCTCTCACCTCTCATTAACATAGGAAATCAGCTCTTCTCTTTGAGCGAGTTCCTCTTCCATTTCAATCTCTGAGCGTTTATGGAATCCGTCACTGAGTGTAACATGCTGGTTGCTATCACTTCCTCCACTGCACCCCAAACCTTTAGTCTTTTCACAAGATTTGGAGTACTACATTTTCTCAGTCTCTCAGGCTTTACAGTATTCGGGTTGTCTCATTAAACTGGTATTAGTTTATCCTGCAGGGAGGCAGAAGGTACTTACCATACAATTTCTGAATCCCAGTAATGTCATCGAAATGCAGCCGGAAGTTGGGCTTATAGCCAGCATAGAAAGGAGCCATGAGGGCGCTGGCATACTGAGAGTGCCCCAGGCCCAGGGCGTGGCCGATCTCATGTGCAGCAATGATGCGTAAGTTCACCCCGCGGTAGGATCCCTCTGTCCAGAACTCATCTTCGTCAAAGTGTACGGCCCCCTCCTCGGGGATATCCGCGTGAGCCAGGACTTTACCTATTGCCCGGGGGAGATAAATAAAAAGACAGAATAAGGAAAAGCCCAAGAGAGGCAGAGAGAGCGAGAGAGGTGGAGAGGAATATGGCAGGAGAAACAGAGAAGAGAAAGAGCCTCTCGGAGGCAGAGAGAGAGTGAGTGGATGACAAGAAGGGAAACTACTTTCCGTGACTCCCTCATCAACTCTCTACTGTCAGAGCTCACAGCATCTGGCCTGAACGACTCCTTCCCCCAATAGGAGTAATTTTAGAAAACCGTTTCCATGTGCAAAGCCTGTGTTATACCCAGAAAATAGCTTTTATAACATTGGTTGACCACATACACGTTAATGTAAAAAGTAGGTGCACAGAAAGAGTGCGCTGCCTTTACGTAATCTGAGTGAACAGGAGGCAGAATCAGAAGGTGCACACACAGTTTATAAAATATGCGTGGATTCCATGCACACATTTGCACTTTTTTCAGAGCAGGTGTAGATGTGTGCGTGTGAATTTACATGTTGTTGGAGCTGATTCTGCCTATGCTGTCTTTATAAAATAGGCTTCAAATAGGTACCTTCGGAGGCTTCTCACCTAAGTGTCCTCAGTGTCTTGTTATAAAATCACTTCCCAATCTGTGGAATGAGTTTCTATCAGTCTGCCTCCTTGTGGTTGATATCTCCTATGAATAGCTGTATAGGGCTCCTGCCAGATCTCAATTCCTTTCATAAAAGATGAATTTTTACCTGGGGTTCCTCTCCCCCCCACCTCATATATATAAGTGTGATGAGTTTTGGCAGATCTCAGCCTTTCTGAAAATTATTATTTCTTGTATTAAAGTAAATAATATTAAGATTTTGTGTCTTGGCCTTTCTTGGCCAGGGGCTATTTACACAGGACCTTACCAGGCCCATCAAAGGGACGGGAGCAGCCCACAGCCCGCTGATGGAAGGAGATGCGGATATCAGCTCGTCCATAGGAAATCTCCCGAAAGGTGAGTGGCGACACATCGCTCCAGTACTTGAAAGCTGATTGGATGGCGGTTCGCACCTCACTGGTCGTCATGTCTTTAGTGTAGCTGTAGATCCTATATGTTAAATTCGTCTTGCGCCAACGACCTATCAAAATATATTAAAAACGTGTCTCTATTTTATATAATATTAGGCATCTGTGTGTGTGTGTGTTTTTATTGGGAAAACACATGGACCTTGGAAATGTGCTTCCTCTGAGATTAGAAAAGCCATAGTCAGCTCCATTAGTGCTGCTTTATCTCTGAGTCTAGAGGAGGACTGTGGTTTATTTTGCTTTTCCCCTTGTCTCTCTTCCAGCCACTGAATGTCCTTACAGATTCAGCTGTGGTTAACAAGCCCTTAGCCTGAAGCGCAGAACCACAGCCTATTCCAGACATATTTCACTACTCTCCCAAAGGCTCTACAATAGACCATTTAGCCCGAGGAGACTGTAGTCTCTACTCGGATGCCTGTTTGAGGAAACGCATCCTCAGTCAGGACAGGAGTATGCATAAGCACCCTCCAAACTCTTAAAGCAAACACTCTGCCCTAGTGCTGAAAGAATAGTTTGGCTGTTTGAAGTGGCTTCAGAGTAGAGTTGTCTGCGTACTGCTCTCTGATCTTCTTACCTAGCAGTAGGTATCTCAAGGTCTTTGTGTTGAATGGATCTTCAATGCCGCAACGTGGCATCCTCATATGTTCCAGAGTAGCTTCATCTAAGACTCCTGTGACAGGCAGCTGTGAAACAGTCTGGAAAACTCTATGAAAGGAGAAGACACAAGAGGGACTTCTTTGCATACAAGTGCGAGCTTTCAAGATGACTTTTCTCCTGGCTTCCCCCACCCCTTTTCTCCTGAAATATCCCAGCTTACCGCAGGGCCTCCTGCACGTCATGGTCCTGGAAGTCATCCGTCACCTTCTCCAGCGGCTTTTGCAGGTATCCAAACTGCAGCAGGTAGCTCTGAGGGGGAAAGTGAAGACACGCTCAAGGTGTCACAAAGTGACTTCAGATCCATGTGCCCTGCCTTCGCTCTTTACTTTCTTTTTTAAATGGTGATATATGAGTGTAGCACCTGAACCTCCCTGTAGGTGGACAGTAGGCTGTGTAAGCACTGTCCTGAGCCAGGGCTTCCCCCCCACACCCAAACCATAAAGCCCTACCAGAACTTGGAAGCAGAGGCCCATCAGGAGCCAAACTGCAGTGCAGATCCTCTCTGACTGAACACGTCACACGATCAAAGGAATGAAACCACAGGCAGCTAATAAATGTCTGTCAGGCAACCAAGCAAATCCATGGCATGTGACACAGGCCGAGCCACTCTCGTTTCTCCCCCATTGCAATTTACAACTAGGGCCTTGTTGTTTCAATGCCTCTAAGAACACTGGGACTGCAAGTCCCTCGATGCAATGGTCAAAACCTGGCCTAGTTCAGTCTGGTGACCCTGCTTTTATCCGCTAAAAGCCAGACTCTTACCAGTTAAAGCCCCCAATGCCAGATCTTCAGGTGAACATTTACCTCTAGACCCATCTTGATTTTATAATAGCCTCCTCTAAGCATTCTGGGATTTGTAGTTCTGATTTCATAGAGAGGAAAATAGGAATCGGAAGGCAAGCAGAGGAAGAGAAGGGTTGTAGAAAGGCAGGGTTGCTTCAGGGGTGCCCCTCGTTGCTTGCTACTTGCATTTAGCTGCTGGAACTCTCAGCTGCCAGTGAGGATGGAGAAGGAATGTGTGGCCAGCGGCCAGGGACTCACCAGAGCTTCCTGCTGGGCTGCTGGTTGAGCAGTGGGAACAGCACTGCAGAGTACACTTAGGACCAGGAGCGACAACAGCAGCAGTTGTGAGCAACTCATTCTTCCAACTGACTTCGGGATCCAATCACACAAAAAAACAAAAGAAACAAAACCTCTGCAAAGAGCCAACGTCCAACAATGTCAGAGGATATCCCAAGCTTGCTTCATCTGAAGCCCAAGAAGAATAAAAGCCAAGACTGCATCCCCTTCTCTTCCCCCTCCCACCTTTTCTCACTGCTTTCGGGCTCACTGGTGCTCTTTGCTTGCTCACTTTTCCTTTTAAACATATAAAGCACCAGCAGCTGACATGACTCATGCAGACTTGTGTCAAACTCCCACATCATCCCAACTCAGAGCCCCCTCCTGTCCCGGAGGCAGGCAAACCATGTATTTAACCCTGCTGCTTCCAAAAACTCCTTGCTCTTGCTTTGCAAAATGGTTTTGAAAGAAAGGGGTGCTCTATTGCTAGTGTCCTTTCTCCATGCCCCCACCCTCTTGCAGTGATTTGTGGGGGTGTGGAGAGGGTAGGAGACACACTGCAGTCTGGTCTGCATTCCTTTCCACTTGGTCTCTAAGAGTCACTGGCTTCCTGGTGCCCATAGCTCCCATCTTAAAATAGTTTCCAAACATCCTCAAAGTCAACGCACATCAGCTTGTCCCTTTCATAATGTCACATTTTTGGGTTATAAGGGTAGATACTACTTTTTTAATCTCCAAAGGGGGGGTTTTTTTTTCATTTTGTGTGACTGGAACCCCTTTTCTGGCTCAGTCATGCACCCCTCATTAATGAGTCAGTGCTAGCCATCATGAGAGTCCTCACATGTGCGCAAACCTTGTTACACAATTGCTCATTTACGCTACATGTTGTCATTCAAACAAAAGAAGCAAGATTCACAGGCTGACTCAGGTTCGGTCCAACTTTATTTTGAGATCCCTTAGTAAAGAACTCATCACTCAGCAGTGTGCTTGGGAGGAAGTCGGCTGTCTCACTGTGAAAGACCGCAGAGAACAAGAAAAGGACATATTTGTCTCTATCAGTATCCATTCAGTACTGGGATAGTAGGGGGCGCTGCAGGCAGAAATGAGGTACGGGGCCAGAACTATATGTGGGGGTCTCAGTACTGGAATGATGGGAGGTGCTGTAGGGCAGAAATGAGGTACATTGACAGCGCTATCTTTCTGTGTAGGGTATCTCAGGGAGGTGCTGCAGGACAGGACTGAGGTGCAGCGGCAGAGCTGTATGTGTTGGTCTCAGTACTTGAATAGCAGGAAGTACTGCAGGGCAGGAATAAGGTAAATTGACAGAGGCTACTCACCCAAACAGACGACTATATCACTATTGTAAATAACTACTGGTAATTAACTATGTTATGTTCCATGTTTTATAACCTGTGCATAGTTTCAAAAATATGTTATATGTAACTCAACATGTATATAGTTAAAATATTGTTCCATGTAAAGTATACGGAAATATACTAATTTTTGTTCAATGTAAACCACCCCTGATCTCTGGAAGGGGCGGTATAGAAGAAACTGTTAAATAAATAAATAAAATAAATAAGAGGTGTGTGTGTAGAGTATCTCAATAGTGGAATAGCAGAAGGTGCTGCAGGGCAGGCTTGAGTGAAACGTAAACTTGAAGCATAAGGGGGAGGAGTGGCCTAGTGGTTAGGACAAGGTACTTCAGGCCGGAGGGCCGGGGGTTCAAGTCCCACCTGGGGACAGCAATCTCAGGCCGGAGGGACTGGGATTTCTAGTCCTGTAGGCACTCCTTGTGGTCTTGGGTAAGCCACTTAACCCTCCATTGCCCATGTTCCCTGTAAGTATTAGCGTATGTGTCATATCCCCTCATGTTAAATGTATCTCCCAATTGACCGCTTTGACCCAGTGAAAAGCGGGATATAAATACAGCTAAATAAAATAAATTAGTGTGAATGAAGTGTTACAGAGTGCGGTCTTTGCTGTCACGCCATGTTCCTTTATCTTTGGGGTCAGGATCTCTGCAGGGAGGTAGCTGGCAGTCTCTTCCGCTTGCACTTTTTGCTGAGACGCCAGAGAATGCAAACCTCAGAGTGATAAGGAAAGGAAGCGCTTTTGATTCATGTACATCTGGAGGGTGAGAGACAGCATTATATGCTCATTGTTCTTTCCATAAAGTTCCACTTTTCATCCCACTTCCTGCTTCTAATCATTATTTTTCTCATTCTCGTCTTTCTCCCCCCCCCCATACTTTCACAGTCCTAGGAAACCAATAACCATCAACCAACCTGGGTGCAGAGAAATATCACAGGGAAGAAGAAACATTTTGACCTCTCCTGCACATGATAAGCCCAACTGGTACCTGGAAACAATGTGAAGATTTATTGATATTCTCCTGCTCTTTAATGAATTCCTTTTGCTGGGAACATTGGTCTGATCCTTGCATGAGATCTGAACCAACATGCTTGTACATGAATGCAGAGTAATCTCTATCTAACTGTACAAAGCCACACATGATATTATTTATCAGAACAAAGAAATGTGGAAGCTGTGTCCTGACCTGAAGAAGGTTTTACCTTCGAAAGCTAGTCTACAAATGTATTAAGTCAGTCCAGTAAAAATGTATCACCTAATTTTCCTTTTTATTTATCAGAACAAATGATCAAACTCACATTTTCACAAGAGCAAGTCTTCATAAAGCCAAAGTGCTGCATAGGGTGGTGGGAGATACATTTCTGCTGTGGGCCATAGTGTAATAGGGCTCTCTCCCTCCTCCTCCTTTACCTGTCAAGGCCTCCCCTCACGATTCACTCCCTCCAGGTCATCTCCCTCCTCTTCTCACTCTCTCCCTCTCTTTCCTCACTCTCGCCTCTTCTCCAGCATTGCACTCACCCTATTTCGCTGGTCCAGGACTGGCAAAAGGCTTCAGACAGTGGCAATAGGAGAAAATCAGCTGGCTCTGTGAGTTGCTGCAGCAAGACCTGTGAGCATGTGTCATTACCCCTTCTCCCCAGCACCCCAGGAGCTTCCTCTTACCAAGGAAACCTCTGCAAGAGGTGAAGCTGCTGCAGAGTCTGTGTGCACATGTTGCCCGTAGGCCTCATTGACTTTCTCGTATTGCCATTGCATGAATACCGCTGATGGGACTGGGACAAGGCCATAATTCCTTCAGCTCTGTGCTGGAAGCAGGCCCACAGTACTCCTTCTGGTGTGAGTGCCCCAGAACACTGGGCAAGGTTCTGCGGGGAGTATGGAGCGATCCTATAGCTGTGTAACCCTGTTGCACTCCTTATTTCTACTGCCACGCTCCTCAGTAGTGCCACAGGTGTTAGGTTCTCTTTCACCATTGTTGTTGATGTCTGTCCCCCTTTGCTATTCTGCACAGTTAATGCCTCCAGCCCTCTTTCTCCTTCCCAGCAAGAACACTGAGGACATCGCTGAAGAAGAAGCAGTTTTAAAATAAACATTATTGTAGACACTCTGCAAGGTCAACAGCTTGTAGAAACCAGCCAAGTACTACCCAAAGGGACTGCTACTACTGGAGAGAGTTCTGCACTTGTAAGTATTTACTTTTGGGAAATTCTCTAAATAATGGGGAAAAGAGAATTCTTTGGATTAAAATCTGATTAATCGGTGTACTTTAGAATCCAGTGTGTTAGCTCAGCCAAGGCCTAGTATCAGCAGATAGCTTTAATTTAAATCAAATCAGAGTATAGCTTAGCATAAAAGGAGCAGTAGGAATAAATTGTTTCTAGAAACCTTTACAAAGAAGTCTTCCAAGTAGGGAGCAAGAGACCTGTAAAATTGTTTCAAACAGGTGTTAAAGACAAGTGACAGATCAAAGTGGCAATTTGAAAGGCTCCCTCCATCAAAGCAAGGGCTGTGTGAATCACTCAGAAAATTGTTAACAGATTACCTTAGAAGCACAGGTCTGGGACCTGTGGAGCAAGCCAGCCTTTACTAAGTGTTAATTCCCTCCCTCCAACCCTGGCTCTCATCCATCCCAGGCATACTCTTAGCTTTATAGGCTCTTAGACCTATTAAAGAGGGAGGGGTATCCAAATTCATTTTCAGGTGCAGCTCGTTATCCTCACCAGGAATAGATTAAGCTTGAGGTAAACAAAGTCCCTTAAACTTATTTGATATCAGTTCAAGTATCCCTAGTAACTTCAAACAAACTTAAATAGCTAAACAAAACCTTAAAATTAAAATGCAGACAGCAGTCCAGCAGAGAGATGGAGGCTATTCAGTCTTTTGCACTGAGTGTCACATGTACGATTTTCTGCCAGTTGGTGAGGAATCATACATGTGCACTCAGTGCAAGGAGCTCTTTGCCCTCAGAGAACGAGTGTGATCTTTGGAGGCTAGAGTAGCAGACTTTGAAGACATAAGGAAGACAGAGAGGTATATAGATGAGACCTACAGGGATGTAGTACTAAGGTTCCACCTCCAGTCTGGCAGCCTCTCAGTTGCCATGGAGAAGAGAGGTCACATGAAAAGAGAGCATCACCTTGGTGAGGCAGGAAATGATACTGTAGCTAGGATCTGTCTACCAGGAGATGTAAAACCCTCTCACACCGAGAAGGTTTCTCTAGGACTATGTGCCCATGAGGGACGGATTAGATCAGCTGTTATAGCTGCCAATTCAATCACTAGACATGTAGATAGCTGGGTGGCTGGTGGATGTGAGGATCACCTGGTAACATGCCTGACTGGTGTGAAGTTAGCCAACCTCACATGTCATCAAGACAAGGTTTTAGATAGTGCAGGGGAAGAGTCTGCTTTGTTGGTCTCAATGACATAGGAAAATGGGGGAGGGAGGTTCTGGAGGCCAAAGTTAGGCTTTTAGGTAGAAAGTTAAAATCCACAACTTCCAGGGTGGTGTTCTCCGAAATGCTTCCCATTCCACATGCAGGATCCAAAAGGCAGGCAGAGCTCCGGAGTCTCAATGTGTGGATGAGGCAATGGTGAAAGAAGGTGGTTTCAGATTTGTTAGGAACTGGGCAACATTCTAGGGAAAGGAGGGACTTTTCCAAAGGGATGGGCTCCAGCTTACCCAGGATGGAACCAGGCTGCTGGCATTAACCTTAAAAAAAGATAGAGCAGCTTTTAAACTAGATAATAGGGGAAAACCAACAGTTGCCCAGGTGTGCATGGTTCAGAAGGATGTGTCCTTGAAGGATTCTGGCAAAAGAGGGAAGTTAGGATGTCCTAACAGAGAGGTTCCCATAAAGATAAAAGTAACTCAGATGGCCTTAAGTACAGAGCTGAAAGATTCCAAATTACCCCTATCAACTGATAACCAGATAAACATGAATAAAATAAAACCTCTAAAATGCCTGTATGCA
The DNA here is from genome assembly GCA_033557465.1 of Ichthyophis bannanicus. Lineage (NCBI taxonomy): Eukaryota > Metazoa > Chordata > Amphibia > Gymnophiona > Ichthyophiidae > Ichthyophis > Ichthyophis bannanicus. Next base: position 666,768,658 of record CM066033.1, read on the forward strand.
AATGCTAGAAGTCTAAAAAATAAGATGGGAGAGCTAGAATATATAGAACTAAATGAAAGATTAAATATAATTGGCATCTCAGAGACCTGGTGGAAGGAGGACAACCAATGAGAAACTGTGATATGTGGGTACAATTTATATCTCAATGATAGAGTAGATCAAATTGGTGGAGGGGTTGCGCTCTATGTTAGAGAGGGCATTGAGTCACATAGGATTAAAGTTTTGCAGGAAACAAAATACACTGTAGAATTTCTATGGATAGAAATTCCATGTAAAAAGGGAAAGGCGATAGCAGAGGGGGTTTACTACCGACTATCTGGCCAAAAAGAACATATGGATGATGAAATGTTGAAAGAAATCATGGAAGCTAACAATAGTTACAACACAGTAATAATGGGTGATTTCAATTACCCCAGTTTCAACTGGGTCAATGTAACAGCAGGACATGCTAGGGAGATAAAGTTTCTAGATGAAATAAATGACTGTTTCCTCATGAACTAACAAGAGGGGAAGCTATTTTGTACCTGGTCCTTAGTGGGATGCAGGATCTGGTGCAAGAGATAAGAGTGTTGGGGCCACTTGGCAACAGTGATCATAGCATGATCACATTTGATTTAATGATGGAAGAAGGATAGCAAGGAAATCCACAGTACTACCATTTAACTTTCAAAAGGGAGACTATGATAAAATAAGAAAAATAGTTAAGAGGAAACTAAAAAAAGCAGCTGCAAAGGTTACAGATTTACATCGAGCATGGGCGTTGTTTAAAAGTACTATCTTGGAAGCCCAGAACAGTTATATTCCGTGCTTTAAGAAAAGTGTAAGGAAGTCCAAAAAACTGCCAGCATGGTTTAAAGGCGAGATCAGAGAGGTTGTTACTGCCAAAAAAGCATCTTTCAAGAAATAGAAAAAGGAGGCCAGTGACAAAAATGGGAAACAACATAAGCATTGGCAGGTTAGATGCAAGGCATTGATAAGGCAGGCAAAAAGAGGATTTGAAAAAGCTTGCCATGGAAGCAGAAACCCATAATAAAACCTTTTTCAAGTATATTCATAACAAAAAACCTGTGAGAGAGTCAGCTGGACCACTGGATGATAGAGGAGTAACAGGGACGCTAAGTGAGGACAAGGCCATAGCGGAGAGACTGAATGAATTCTTTGCTTCTGTCCTTACTGTAAAAGATGTAGGGAAGTTACCCATGCCTGAAATGGTATATAAAGGTCATGTATCGTAAGAAATGAAAGAAATATCGATAAGCCGGGAAGATGTATTACAACTATTTCATAAATTGAAGAGTAGCTTCAGATGGTATACATCCAAGGATGTTGGAAGAACTGAAACATGAGATTACAGACCTACTATTAGTAATCTGTGAACTATCATTGAGATCATCTGTAGCACCTGAAGATTGGAGAGTGGCCAATGTAACTCCAATTTTTAAAAAGGGTTGATTCTGGAAACTACAGACCGGTGAGCCTGACGTCATTACTGGGTAAAATGGTAGAACCATCATAAAGAATACTAATCATGTAGATAGTCATGGTTTAATAGGACAAAGCAAACATGGATTTAGCCAAGGAAAATCTTGTCTTACCAATCTATTATATTTTTTTGAAGGTGTGAATACACAGGTAGACAAAGGTGAGCCGGTTGGTATAGTGTATCTGGATTTTCAGAAAGTCTTTGACAAGGTCCTGCAAGAGAGACTCTTCTCGAAATGTAAAAGTCATGGGCTTGGAGCAGTGCACTATTGTGGATCAGGAACTGGTTAAAAGATAGAAAGCGGAGAGTAGGGCTAAATGGCCAATTTTCTCAATGGAGTACCGCAGGGATCTGTGCTGAACCCACTGCTTTTTATCATATTCATAAATGACCTGGAAATGAGAATAAGTAGTGAGGTGATCAAATTTGCAAATGCCACTAAATTATTCAAAGTTGTTAAAACACAAGAGGATTGTGAAAAATTGCAAGAGGACCTTGATAAATTGGAAGACTGGATGTCCAAATGGCAGATGAAATTTAATGTGGACAAGTGCAAATTTATGCACCTAGGAAAGAACAGTCCCCCCTACGGTTACTCGATTCAAGGTACCACCTTAGAAACCACCACCACCACCCAGGAAAAAGATTTAGGCATCATCGTGAATAATACGTTGAAACCCTCTGCCCAGTGTGCAGCAGCAGCCAAGAAAGCAAATAGAATGCTAGGAATCATAAGGAAAGGAATGGAAAATAAAACAAAGGATATTATAATGCCTCTGTATCATTCCATGGTGCACCTTGAATATTGTGTGCAGTTCTGCTCGCCGTATCTTAAAAAGGATATAGCAGAATTAGAAGAGGTACAGAGAAGAGCCACCAAAATGGTAAAGGGGATGGAAGGATACCCCTATGAGGAGAGACTTAAAAGGTTAAGGCTCTTCAACTTGGAAAAGAGACGGCTGAATGGGGATATGATAGAGATGTATAAATTAATGAATGAGAGAATGGGTAAATGTAGATTGGCTGTTTATGCCATCAAAACATAGAAAGACTAGGGGACACGCAATGAAAGAGTAGTTACTCACCTGTAACGGGTGTTCTCCAGGAGCAGCAGGAATCAGTCCTCACATATGGGTGACGTCGGCGCTGACGGAGCCCCCATGTGGAGCATTTCCCCAGCTTTCACAGAAAGCCTTTGGGACTGCCAGCACGCATGCACGGTCCCCTTCCCGCCAAAGGGTGCCATCTTGCTCAGTCTGATGACATAGCTAAAAGACAGCAAAAAACAAAATAAATCATATGACTGCAACTCCAAGGGGAGGAGGGAGGGTTGTGAGGACTGATTCCTGCTGCTACTGGAGAACAGCTGCTACAGGTGAGTAACTACTCTTTCTCCAGGACCAAGCAGGAAGTTAGTCCTCACATATGGGACTCCCCAGCTTAAGGCTACCGGGGACCCAAAGCTGAAAAAATATGCTCCCTCTAGAGCAGTGGTTCTTAACCAGTCCTCCTTGAACCCCTAGGCCAGTCGGGTGTTCAGGATAGCCCTAATGAATATGCATGAGATATATATGCATTAGAGATATCCTGCCAACCTGACTGGTTTGTGGCCCTCTAGGGCTGGATTTGGAGACCCCTGCCTTACACCTCTGTCATTTAAGATTGTGAGTGGGCAAGGTGCAGATATCCTAGACATCAAAAGGGTAGATAGAATGTGTCCCATGCCTCCTCAATTCTCACCACCACCAAAAAGTTGCTTAATAGACAATATTTTGGTGGTGGTGGTGAGAAGCAAAGAGGCATGTGACAAATTCTATCTAACCTTTTTGATGTCTTGGAGATCTGCACCTTGCCCACTCACATTCTTAAATGACAGAGATGTAAGGCAGGGGTCCCCAAATCCAGCCCTAGAGGGCCACAAACCAGTCATGTTGGCAGGATATCTCTAATGCATATATATCTCATGCATATTCATTAGGGCTATCCTGAACACCCGACTGGCCTAGGGGTTCAAGGAGGACTTGGTAAGAACCACTGCTCTAGAGCCTCAGCATGTATGAAAAGAATCTTCTCTGAGAACGCCCCCGAACGGTAGCCCAACACCAGGGCCGGAGGGTAGGAGTTGCCTATACCTCAAAGAGATTAAGGAGTACCGCCTATCCGAAAGCACTGTCCCTGCGGGACTCTCTCTCGAAGCAGTAGTGGGCCGCAAAAGTCTGGCTTGAAGACCAAGTAGCGGCCCTGCAGATGTCTACCAATGGAACAGAGCGGAGATGAGTCACTAATGCAGCCTTCGCCCTGACACGGTGAGCCGTGACGCGACCCTGCAACAAGAGGCCGGCTGCCCTGTACGCCCAGGCGATACAGTCTGCTACCCAAATGGACAGGGTATGCTTGGAGACAGGTAACCCCAACTTATTAGGGTCAAAAGAGACGAAGAGCTAAACAGCCCTTCGGTGTCCCTGCGTACGGTCAAGGTAGAGTGGAGGAGTGGCCTAGTGGTTGGGGCAAGGTACTTCAGGCCGGAAGGTCGGGGTTCAAATTCCACTAGAGGACAGCAACCTTGGGCCGGAAGGACTGGGGTTTCTAGTCCCACGGGTGCTCCTTGTGGTCTTGGGCAAGCCACTTAACCCTCCATAGCCCATGTTCCCTGTAAAATAGTTATCTCCAAGTTATAATGCCCTGTTCAATGTAATTTCAGTTTGTTCAATGTAAATCGCACTGATGCAGAATAGCGTGGTATATAAGAGAATATAAATAAATAGAAGGACAACGCCCTCCTACAGTCCAGGGTATGCAAGACCATCTCAGCCTGGCTGGCATGCGGCCTGGGAAAGAAAGTTGGAAGAACCACCTCCTGGTTGAGGTGGAACGAGGAGACAACCTTAGGAAGGAACTTAGGGTGAGTCCGTAAGACTACTCTATTCCTATAGAACCTAGTGTATGGTGCATCTGACACCAAGGCTTGAAGCTCGCTCACTTGCCTTGCTGAGAGGTAAGAGCTACCAAAAACAACACTTTCCAGGAGAGAAAACGCAAAGGACAAGTAGCCATAGGCTCAAATGGTGGGCAAGTAAGGTGTTGCAAGACCACATTTAAATCCCATTCAGGGGCAGGTGGACAAACTGGAGGCTTAAGCAAAAGGAGGCCTCTGAGGAAGCGAGCCACTAAAGGGTGGCTTGAGAGAGACTGACCCTCCACCGGTGAATGGTGCGCTGAGAGAGCACTGAGATGGACCCTAACCGAGTTGGATTTGAGGCCTAGGTTGGACAGGTGAAGCAAATATTGCAGCACCACTGGTACCAGGCATGAGAGAAGATCCTCCTTGTGTTGAGCACACCAGGTGGAGAATCTACACCACTTAAGGGCATAAGACTTCCGAGTGGACTGCCTCCTAGAGGCCAAGACCATGTCCTTCACTTCCCTAGGCAGCAGTAAGGGTGCTAGAACTACCCTTTCAGCAGCCAGGCCATCGATTGAGGGACTGGAGGTTGGGGTGTAAGAGAGATCCCTGCTCCTGAGACAGGAGATCGGGTTGCATCCCCAGAGGAAGAGGAGTGTCCACCGCTAGTTGCAAAAGAAGTGGAAACCAGGGTTGCCTTGGCCACCTGGGGGCCACCAGGATCACCGAGGCCTTGTCCCGGATCACTTTGAACAGTGTCTTGGACACTAGAGGCATGGGAGGAAACACATATAGGAGGCCTGTAGACCATGGAATGAGAAAGGCATCCGCTGCTACTCTGAGAGGATGCGGTTGCCTGGAGCAGAAACTGGGCAGTTGACGGTTCAATGGACTGGCAAAGAGATCTATGGTGGGAAGACCCCATCTTAGGGAGATCTGTTGAACCACCAGAGGATTCAAACTGCCATTTGTGTGGCTGCAGAATCCTGCTCAATCTGTCTGCCAGGTAATTCTTTTGTCCAGGGAGATAGACCGCCCTGAGTATGCCATGATTGCTGCCCAGGAGCACAGGTCCTGTGCCTCCTGACAGAGAGGTCGGGACCCTGTGCCCCCCCTGCTTGTTCACATAGAACATGGCAACTTGATTGTACGTCTGCACTAGGACGGACCGGAGAGAGAGGACAGGCCAGCAAGTCCGGAGGGCTAGGCAGATTGCTCTGAGCTCTATCTAGGAAATTGATCTGCTGTGCGGACTCCCAAGGGGACCAGAGGCCCTGGGTTCATGCTCCTTGGCAATGTGTACCCCAACCTTGGAGAGAAGCATCGGTTGTCAGCACTTGAGAATGCTGAGGGGCTTGAAAAGGCACCCCTTTTAGCAGATTTAGAAGATGAAGCCACCACTGTAGAGAAGAAGCTAGTAGCTTGGACACCCTCACTTTGTCTGTCAGGTTTCCTGTGGCCTGCAGCCACTGAGTTCTGAGGCCCCACTGAGCTGGCCTCATGTGTAGACGGGCATTTGGAGTTACATGGACCGTGGATGCCATGTGGCCTAAGAGCCTCAGGAATTATTTGGTGGAGACCAGAGAATTGCTGTGGAATTGGCTGACCAAGTCCATCAGTCTGTGGGCCCTGTCCACTGGCAAAAAAGCTTTTGCTTGAAGGGTGTCCAGTCTTGCTCCTATGAACTCCATGTTCTGTGAGGGGTGCAAAGCAGACTTTGCGAAGTTTATGACAAACCCCAGATGCTGGAGAAGAGCGACAGTGCGGAGGGTGGCTTGATTGGCCTCCTGTGGAGACTGACCCCTGATGAGCAAGTCATCCAGGTATGGAAAGACAAAGAGTTCTTGAACCCTGAGATAGGCCGCCACCACCGACAGGCATTTGGTGAAAACCCTGGGGGCGGAGGTTAGGCCAAAAGGGAGTACCCTGTACTGGTAATGGTTTTCTCCCACTACAAATCGGAGATATTGTCTGTGGTCTGGATGAATAAGGATGTGAGTATAAGCATCCTTTAGGTCTAAGGAGCATAGCCAATCTCCCTGCTGGAGGTAGGGCAGCAGGATTCCAAGGGTAAGCATCTTGAATTTTTCCCTCTCCAGGAACTTGTTGAGATTCCGCAAGTCTAGGATGGGCCTGAGGCCTCCTGTTCTTTTTGATACTAGAAAGTACCTGGAATAGAAGCCTTGACCTCTCAGGTGGTGAGGCACCGGTTCCACCGCCTGTTCCTTCAGAAGACTTGCTAACTCCTGCAGGAGTAAGTCCCTGTGCAGAGGGAGTCTTGGAGGCTCCCCTGGAAAGTAGGAGGGAGGTACCTGGTGGAAGTGGAGGAGATAGCCCCTCTGGACTATGCTTAGCACCCAGGTATCCCTTGTTACGGCTGACCACCTGTGGGCATACAGGGTCAGTCGGCCTCCTGTGCTGGGAGGGACCAGCTGAGGAAGAGAGGCTATGCCACTGGAGTCAAAACCCCGCTCCCTGCTGTGCAGGAGCCAGAGCTGGTGGTTTGGGGGTTTTCTGCCTACGGGGCCCATGTCCCTGCCCCTTGGCCTGCTGACCCTGCTGGGGAGCTGTGGAGGCCTGAAAATGAGGGTATGATTTGTAGGCAGATGACTTCCTCGGGTAAAAGGTCTTTTTTCCTGAGCTCTTCTTCTTCTGAGAAGAGGCAGAGGTTTTCCTGGACAGCCTTGTCTGGGTGAGAGTCTTGGACTCGAGTTCCGCAGCCTTTTCAGCCATGGGCTTGCCAAAGAGGTTTTCACCGCGGCAGGGGACATCGACCAACTTGTCCTGCACCCATGGCTCGAGGTCCGATGACTGTAGCCAAGCCTGACGGCATGCACCGATGCCGGCTGAGGCTACACGGGCCGAAGCCTCGAAGCCATCATAGGCTGCTCGAGAGATAAACTTCAAGCACTCTCGGATCCCCGATGACAGGGCCTTGAACCTCTGTAAAGGTTCCTCGGAAAGACCAGCAGAAAACCCAGCAACCTCCTTTGCCAGGTCTTGAAGGTACATGCCCATGTACAGCTGGCAGGTCTGGACATGGCAAGCAAGCATAGAGCCCTGGAAGCACTTTCTACCGAGGGCATCCAGGTTCCAGGCCTCCCGGCCGGGAGGCACCGAGGAGTGCATCTTCTGACTCTTCAGACAATGCATGGCCGATTCCACAACCATGGAGTAGTGCGGTAGCTGTGCCTTTTGGAACCCGGGGCTCTTGCGGACTCGATAGATGGAATCAACCTGCTTGCTCAGAACCGGCGTTGAGGCCGGCGCCTCCCACATGCGGAAGAGCAACTGTTCCAGCATCGGAGGAACCGGGACAGTAAAGGCCTCCTTGGGAGGAGAGTAATACTGCAGGGCCTCGAGCTCCTCAGCTCGAGGCTCCTCCTCGGGATCTGCGGGGAAGGCCAAGGCCTTGGCCATGTCCCGCACGAAATCCGAGAACCGGGTGTCCTCCGGGGGGACCGTCTCCGAGGTTCGGACTCCGGTGAGTCCGAAGGGACACACCAGGTCTGAAAGGTGTCCAGGGACTCCTCATCCTCCGTTTTCCAGCCCGACTCCTTGGAGGAGGAATCGAGCGGTTCCGGTCAGGCAGGCACTGATGCCATCCGCCCCGATGCCGAGGGTACCGGCGTTGACGACCTCGGTCCTGAACGGGAGGCCGAGGGAGAGCTTGGCCGAAGATTGGCTCGAGAGCACATGGACTCGAGGATCGGCTTGGCCTCCGGGGTCGACTTGGATGTCGATGTCCCCGTGGTTGGGGCAGATGCACCAGTGAGACCGGTGATCAGTGCCTGCTGATGTTCCATGAAGGCAGCCAAGCTGCTCTCCAAGGCCGTCAACCTGAGTCTGAGCTCAGGAGACTCAGCAGCCCCCGACTCAGGCCCCGACGTCGGCTCCCCCGGAAAAAGAGTCCATGAGGACTACAGCACTCACATGACTCGGGGACTCCGGCTCCACGCGAGGTTGTTTTGCAGGCCTCTCAGACTCCGAAGACCCGGGACGGCGGTCGGGGCTATGCAACCTGGCCCTCGAGGAGCCAAGTGCGTCCACCGACGCCGCCCTCGCAGGTTTCTTCTTCCTGCGATGCTCCCGCGAGGGAGACCCCCTCTCAGAGGATCCCCGGAGATGCTTGGGATCGGAATCCTGAGACGTCGAGGTCTCTGACGAAGTCTGGGCCCAGCCGGACATGGAGTCAGAGAAGATTCTTTCCTTCTGGTGCTGCTGATTCCTTAATGCCTTCGAGGACATTTTCCCACACGGACCACAGATCATCGGGTCATGATCGGGTCCGAGGCAGCGGAGGCAGCAGTCATGTATGTTGGTGAGAGACATAAGTTTCTTACAACGATCACACTTTTTAAACCCGCTGGCAGCCATCGGGGAAAAAAGGGCCCCTGCGAGGTCAAAAGACAGGGCTGCCAGTGAAAAATAGAAAAATGGCGCGAACGCTAGTCACGAAGGACAAAAACTGAAAAAAGAAGTTCGGGCTCGATACCGGTGTACCGGTCCAAGTCGGGAAGGGGAAACCAGCGTCGAACCGAGAAAACACGAAAAATCAACTTTTTTCATGGGTGAACATGAACCACGTCCGTCGGGCTCCGCGGAAAAAAGAAGACTGAGCAAGATGGCACACTTGGGCGGGAAGGGGACCACGCATGCGTGCTGGCAGTCCCAAAGGCTTTCTGTGAAAGCTGGGGAAATGCTCCGCATGGGGGCTCCGTCGGCGCCGACGTCACCCATATGTGAGGACTGACTTCCTGCTTGGTCCTGGAGAAACTACAATATAATCTATTTAAGAATAATAAGAGAAAATATTTTTTCTCAGTGTGTAATCAAACTCTGGAATTCGTTACCAGAGGGTGTCGTAAAAGCTGTTTTTGTAGCTGGATTTAAAAAAGGTTTTGACAAGTTCCTGGAGGAAAGGTCCATAAACCATTATTAAAAAGAACCTGGGAAACCCACCGCTTACCTCAGAATGCTCATTGTGGAACCTGTGTACCTTTTTGGGAACCTGCCAGACACTTGCAACTTGGATTGACCACTTTGGAAACAGGATACTGGGCTTGATGGACCTTGGTCTGACCCAGTATGGCTTTTCTTATGTGAAGGCTCATCTTAGACAGGTCATGGAGAGAGGAATTGAAACACAGAGGTTGGGACATGCACTGTTCCCTATGCATCTTACCAAGGCTCTACCAAACATAGGGCCTCTTATAAAATATGTGCAAGGATGTGGAGGACTACATGTGTATTGCTGCACATTGGGAAACAGAGCATCCTGCTGCCCCCCAATTGTTCATGGAAGCAGCTTTTTAAAATTTCTGCTCCTGACAGCATCTATCCCCTTAGCCCTCGGACAACCCCCTGACATCATCAGATGTTCTCTCTACCTCCAAACCCTCCAAATGATCAGATGTTACCACACCCTTCCGATATCATCTGACTTTCACTTCATTTCTCCCAACATCAAGACCTCACAATCACCCCCTACCAACATTAAGACCGCCCAAAAGACACCCCTCCCCCAGCAGACAACTCCCAGATCCCACCCCTGACTTTTACTGGGAGTCCTTGGTGGTCTAGGGGGAGTAGGAGCAATCTCTAGACACACTTGCTCATTGTGACTCTGGGTTCAGAAGGGCATTCTTGACTCCCTAGCGGTAATCTTGCAGTACTATTGCCAGGGGTCAAAGATGTCATTTGGAACCCAGAGCTGCAATGAGCAGGAGTGATCCTCCTAGACCACCAGGGAGCTCCAGAAAGAGCAAGGGATGGGAACGGAGACTGGGAGGGCCAATTATGGGGGGGGGGGTGTCTTGATGTCAAGGAGTGGGGGGGAACATCTGATGATCAGCCTTGTACCTACCCCTTCAAGCTGGTACTTGTATGTACCTTGAGGCAGGAGTAAAGGGCTTCATCCAAGATTTTAATGGCTGCATATATTCCCCTTGTAATATGGGGAATACATGTTTAGATTTTCAAACCATGCCCCCTTGAAATATGGACGTGGTGTAGATTTCCAAGTGAAAACAGAGGCTTTCTCAAACTGCCATTTGGACAGGTAGCTAATCTGCATATGCTAATGTTGCTATTTATGTGTGCAAATGCTGCTAAAATAAGGGCAAAATACATTACATAATGTAGACGTCAACTAGAGCATAAAATCATTTAGGAGCATATGAAATAAATCAGTTTCACTTTCACAGTATTACATTAAAAGCAGGAACAATTATAGATGTCATGGTATTTAATTACAGTCACATCATTTAAGGTCGGGTACTATAAATTGGCCATTCACTAGACCAGGGGTCTGCAACCTTTAAGACATAAAGAGCCACTTGGACCCGATTCCGAAGGGAAAAAAAAAACCTGGGAGCCGCAAAACCATTGCGACATTTAAAACAAATCTAACACTGCATATATTGTTTCTTACCTTAATGCTATATACGACCCCCTACTTTTCCTGTTAAAATATAGGTGTTTGGCCTATACTCGCCGTATAAGACTACCCCTCTTCCTTCGCACACCAAAAAAAATACGCCAGAAAATATCACAACAACAAGTAACAATATTTGATTTCAAAATTATGATGATTTTGTAGTCAAATCACTAATATGAAATAAAATTATTTTTTCTACCTATGTTGTCTGACCAATTTATTCTTTGATCAAGCTGGTCCCGATCTGAGGCTTCTGCTTTCCTGTCTTCTCTTAGCTCTCTTTCTGTGGTCTATGGTCCATCTGCCATTTCTTATCTCTTCTTTCGTTTTCTTCACTTCTTTCCATCAGCCTATTTCCAGTCCCAGTAACCCTCCCCAATATCAGCCCCTTTCCAGTCCTCACTCCCAGTACCTTCCAATGTCAACTTGCATTCCCATGATTGCCACTGGTGTCCATTTCCTTCCAGTCCCCCTCCTTCCCCACTGACCAGTCCCTTCTAGTACAAATACCATGACAGCCCCTCTCAGATCCAGTTCCATTCTCCCATCCCCTCATATCAGCCCATTTGTAGCCTTAGCCCCCAGTTATCTTCCAGGGCCAGCAGCTCTATCCTCCCCTCCCCACCATCAGCCCATGCCCAGTCAAAGCCCCCCAATCAGCTCGCTTCCAGTGCTAACCCCCCCTCAACCCCATTACCAGTGCTAGCCTCCCCTAATCAGCCCAATACCAGTCCTACCCCCCATCAGCTCATTACCAGTCCTAGCCTCCCCTAATCAGCTCATTTCCAGTGCTAGTCCCCTCAACCCCATTACCAGTGCTCCCTCCCTCCATGTCAGCCCGCCTCCCCAATCCCTCCATGTCAGCCCCCCCTCCCTCCATCCATATCAGCTCCCTCTCTCCATGTCAGCCCCCTCCATCCCTCCATGTCAGCCCCCCTCCCTCCATCCATATCAGCTCCCTCCCTCCATGTCAGCCCCCTCCATCCCTCCATGTCAGCCCCCCTCCCTCCATCCATATCAGCTCCCTCCCTCCATGTCAGCCTCCTCCATCCCTCCATGTCAGCCCCCCTCCCTTCATCAATATCAGCTCCCTCCCTCCATGTCAGCCCCCTCCATCCCTCCATGTCAGCCCCCCTCCCTACATCCATATCAGCTCCATCCCTACATGTAAGCCCCCTCCATCACTCCATGTCAGCCCCCTCCCTCCATCCATATCAGCTCCCTCCCTCCATGTCAGCCCCCTCCATCCCTCCATGTCAGCCCCCCTCCCTCCATCCATATCAGCTCCCTCCCTCCATGTCAGCCCCCCTCCCTCCATCCATATCAGCCCCCTCAATCCCTCCATGTCAGCCCCCTTCCCTCCATCCATATCAGCTCCCTCCCTCCATGTCAGCCCCCCTCCCTCCATCCATCCATATCAGCTCCCTCCCTCCATGTCAGCCCCCTCCATCCCTCCATGTCAGCCCCCCTCCATCCATATCAGCTCCCTCCCTCCATCCATATCAGCTCCCTCCCTCCATGTCAGCCCCCTCCATCCCTCCATGTCAGCCCCCCTCCCTCCATCCATATCAGCTCCCTCCCTCCATGTCAGCCCCCTCCCTCCATCCATCCATATCAGCTCCCTCCCTCCATGTCAGCCCCCCTCCCTCCATGTCAGCCCCTCCATCCCTCCATGTCAGCCCCCCTCCATCCATATCAGCTCCCTCCCTCCATGTCAGCCCCCCTCCCTCCATCCATCCATATCAGCTCCCTCCCTCCATGTCAGCCCCCTCCATCCCTCCATGTCAGCCCCCCTCCCTCCATCCATATCAGCTCACTCCCTCCATGTCAGCCCCCCTCCCTCCATCCTTATCAGCTCCCTCCCTCCATGTCTGCCCCCTCCCTCCCTCCATGTCAGCCCCCCTCCCTCCATCCATCCATATCTGCTCCCTCCCTCCATGTCAGCCCCCCTCCCTCCATCCATCCATATCAGCTCCCTCCCTCCATGTCAGCCCCCCTCCCTCCATCCATCCATATCAGCTCCCTCCCTCCATGTCAGCCCCCCTCCCTCCATCCATATCAGCTCCCTCCCTCCATGTCAGCCTCCCTCCCTCCATCCATCCATATCTGCTCCCTCCCTCCATGTCAGCCCCCCTCCCTCCATGTCAGCTCCCTCCCTTCTTCTGCAGCCGCGGCTCCCTGCCTCTTAGGGAACCGCGGCTGTGCTTTTAAAATCATCTCGGAGCCCTTCCTGTCTTGACGGGCTCCGTGCAGCATTGTCCCGCCTCCAAAACTTCCTTTAGAGGCGGGACAATGCTGCACGGAGCCCGTCAAGACAGGAAGGGCTCCGAGATGATTTTAAAAGCACAGCCGCGGTTCCCTAAGAGGCAGGGAGCCGCGGCTGCAGAAGAAGGGAGGGAGCTGACATGGAGGGAGCCCATAACGCCACGTTTAAGTACATCTTTACAACACTATTGCCTGTCACCGGGCGGGCAGTGTGCTCCGGAGCCGCGGCAAAGGTGAGAAAGAGCCGCATGCGGCTCCGGAGCCGCGGGTTGCCGACCCCTGCACTAGACCAGTATTTCTCAAGCCAGTCCTGCTGTACCCCTCAGCCAGTCTGGTTTTCAAGATACCCACAATGAATATGCATGAGAGATTTGCATGCACTGCCTCCATCACATGTAAATCTCTTTCATGCATATTCATTGTGGATAACCTAAAAACAGACTGGCTGAGGGGTACACCCAGGGCCGGATTTACCTATACGCCAACTACGCCGTGGCGTAGGGCCCACAGCTGGCAAGGGCCCACAATAGGGTTGCCAACCGGCCTTTGAAAAGCCGGTTTTTTGCTCTGGCCGCAAGATCGGGAGCAGCCAGAGCAAAAAACCGGCTTTTCTCCCAACTCCAGAAGTCTTTGCGGCAGCAGCACCGGCACCGCCAGCATGAATGCGATCGCGACGCCGATCCGATCCCCCGTGGCACAGTGCAGCCGCTGCTTCTGCTTTTCACAGAGCAGCGGCTGCAATAAAGTTAATTTGAGGGAAGACAACCTGCGAGGAGCCCACCCCCTATAACATCACTTCCTTCCTCGTGCTCTGCGCTGTAGAAGGACGTCCAGACTTGAATCCTTCCTCGTGCGCTGCGCAGTAGAAGGAAGGACATCCAGAGGGCTCCTCGCAGGTTGTCTCTTGTCTTTAATTTGCAAAGTAAGTTTATTACAGCCCCTGCTTTGTAAAAAGCAGAAGCAGCGGCTTCAGCAGGGGGAGAGTGAACCGCACTGACTGAGGGGGAGGGGGAGCAAGCGGTTGCCTTTAATAATCTTACTTGATTTTTACATGTTGTAAACCTATTCCAGTGTGTGGGTTTTTTGCTTGTCATGGCCGCCGGGGCATTGAAATCATGAAGGGCCAGGTGAGGAAAGCAATTTCATGGTTCATGCCAGTGGCAGTCCTGTGTTCTGATCCTTTGGTGAGCCAGACACTTTTTGTTTAAGTTGAGATAATGACCGGTGTAAGTTTTCAGGTCTGTCAAATTAGTCATTGGAGTGAAAGTGGAGGCTCATTCCACTCTCGGTTTTTGGCGTCGATTGTCGTGGAGATAAGTGAGCATTGCAGGTGATTCTTTCTTTGCGCCAAGGTACAGGGCTTCCATTAACTGCCATCAAATGCATTAAGCTGGAAGTCAAAGCCCTCGGCTTTCTGCTTGCTGCTAGTCTAGGCCAGAAGACAATCAAACCATAAGGGTCATTTTCTGCATGAGCTAACCTTTTCCTCTGTTATGGTTTGAAGCCTTTGTTGACAATGAGATGCTCAGTGGGAACATTAAATTAACACTTCATATTCGTGGCTGTAAATTTCCTGGCAGGCTGAGAAAAAGTCGGGGAAAACAAACACTCCATCATGCGCGCTTCATTTAGCTTCTAAATGGGGACCCTCTCACCTGCAGAGAGAAGAGGTCAGACCAAACAGGGATAATTTTAATCAGACTCTCAGCCTAGTCCTTGCTTGTAGTGGATTTTGTTACGTTCTCTGCGTAAAGGCAAGAGGGAGATGAAAGCAAGCAAATAGAAAATAACTACTATGTGAAATACTTAGAGAGGCCTCGTTGAGGAAGCCAGGGGGAGGAGAGGATAGTATATTGATTACTATGGGAGAGTAACATGCTGAATATTGTTAACTCTACACAGGATGAAAACAAAGGTTTTAACCAAAGGCTAAAAATTTGCAGATCAGTTTTCAAAAGGATTTATGCTGGCGACCATATGAATCCTCGTATCTGTATATTTGCAAAAAGCTGTATGTATAGCATGAGCTGAATATTTGCCATGCTGTCCTTATAACTTAGGGAAAGAGGGAGGGCAGAGCAAGGGGTAGGGCTAAAAATGATCCATGTAGTGGCAATACTTGGCTGCTTTATGGATAGCTCATGCATCTATTTTAGAATGTAGAAACTGTCCATATAGTGACTGAAAATGGCCACTACTCAAATAATGACTGGTGGTCAGCAGTGAATATGGATTCAAATTTCAATGTGTGCCTTTTGAGTCAATGCTGACTCCTGGCAACCCAGAAGCTCCTGGGTTTTCTTGGCAGCATGACCAGAAGTAGATTGCCAGGCCTTTCTTCTGAGGCAATGGAGGGTTAAAGTGACTTGCCCAAGGCCACAAGGAGTGCTAGTGGGAATTGAACCCTGGTTGCTTGGTTACCAAGCCAGTGTTCTAACCACTAGGCTACTCCTCCACCCCTGAGTCCAGCATCTGCCAATCGTAATGATTGTTGTTGGATTATTGGGGCACTTGTTTTATGTTTCCGCCACCACTGAGATGTCCCCAGGCTGGAATAGCATTCAAGGGACACCTATCTGGAAGGCCCTGCAGACATCCATATCAGGCACATACACATTTGTGAAAATATGCCGGAACTTGGACCTTCCAGTCTTGTTTTCAGACATTCTGGCTTGGTCGCCCCCATATCACTTGGACGTCAATGCAGATGTCCCGAGTGATCGTTAGAGTTTTACTTCACAATATGCCCAGTACTGGTGAGGGTTTATATTGCTGTTACTAAGATGACATCAGAATCAGAAATTAGTTTTTGTATGTTGAGTTAGCAGAAGACACGAAGAAACCAGAAGAAAGTGGCTGGAGCAATTGCAGCTGAAAAAAAATGCACAAAAGGTAGAAAAATATCTCTTTATTTTGAATTTATTAATTGGAATAGGTCAGCTCTGGTAAATGTGCATCATTAACGTCTGCGCTTTGTTTAGTACAAGAGCAAATTAATGTATAGTTTTATTTCTACAGTGTTGTACATTCCAAGTTTGGCTTTTGGGATTCCCAGTTTAATTATGACGTCAGGGCCAACAGCGCGCAGCTGATCCGGCGTGCTCATTTTTATCTTTTCTGGGGGCCCACAATTTTTGTTGGCGTAGGGCCTCACTCAAGGTAAATCCGGCCCTGGGTACACCAGGACTGGCTTGACAAGTAGTGCACTAGACTAGAGGTCACAGTAAGACTGAGAATAAGTCTTTACGGGTCATTGACTCTCGGTTTTGAGTAGGAGCACTGACCAGATCCCAGAGGCTGCTGTCCGTGCTTCTTCTCATAGTTAGACTTCAAGCAGATTAGTGCAGTTTTCAGTAAAATGCTTTCAGTAATCGGAGTTCACGGACTTGCTTTGGATTTTTATGCAGAGGTCAGTGAATCCTCTCAGTTTAAATACAGTCTGAAAGGAATCCGATTTCACCTTATCCCACTAGAGGACAGCAACCTTGGGCCGGAAGGACTGGGGTTTCTAGTCCCACCAGTGCTCCTGGTGGTCTTGGGCAAGCCACTTAACCCTCCACAGCCCATGTTCCCTGTAAAATAGTTATCTCCAAGTTATAATGCCCTGTTCAATGTAATTTCAGTTTGTTCAATGTAAACCGCACTGATGCAGAATAGTGTGGTATATAAGAGAAATAAATAAAATTAAAAAAAATCTAAACTGACTGACATAGCAAAGATTCTGACACTCAGGCTGCAGGGGCCACAAGACCTGGTTTCTGGTCATCTTCGTGGAGCTTGGCTGTTGCTGGATCGTGTTGGACCTGAAGGTCCCACACCAGCAGTCACAAACTTCAGCAGCATAGTATATGGTAAATGGAGACTGTATACCTCTCACTGGCTAAGAGAGAGTCACAAAAGTTTCCATAAAAGTCCTCTACTTGCAAAACAATAACTTAACTACAGTTGGCTAAACAGTCACCTAGAACTTACCAGGCAGGTATAAAGCTGATCTTTAGTATTTTGAAAAGTAGAATCAGCAGATCAAAGGCATCAAGGAAAGTGGCATATAAATGTAACAGATAGACAGATGACCAGGAGCAGTTTCCTGTGTTCTGATCAGTTCCCTATCTGCAGACACAAACCAAATAAAACATTTTTTATCTCTGCAGTTCTAGTGATTGATTTAGATAGGGCATTTCTCTCTCTGCCAGCCACAGCCTAGTAGCTGATTAGCTTTTTCAGTGCAAGGCAGTTAGGTGGTCATTTTACAAGCTCTATTTGTGCTTTGGGTGTCTGCAAATGGGCACAGAGACATCCAAATCATGAAGATGTCCCTGGAGCCATTTCACAAACAATGTCTAAAGACATCCCCAGCGCAGGAATGTTCCATTAGACAAGAGGTGTGGTGAAGGCGTGTCCCAGGGTGCGGCGATGTCCCAGGGTTCCTGCTCAATTTCAGAAATGTCAGGGACATTTATGACCTCGGCCAAGTTTAGACCTGCTCTAGGCTCAATAGGCATGGGGAAAGTGCTTGTTTGGGCCATAAAACATCCAGAAGGTGTAGAGAAGATGGTACCTCCATCATCCCCAGTACTCTCCACAAGCACAATGATATTTGTTGGGTAATTGGGAAACTTGACGGATGTTTGAACCACCGCTGACTGTCTCTGAAACATCCCCAATATGGGATACTATTCCGGGGACGTCTATGTAGACATCTCTGTGGACGTCCATATTGGGCATGTCCATGTTTGTGAAATCATGCCCAAACTTGGATGAGTCTGTCTTTTTTTCCAATGTGTTGGTGTGGATGTCATTTCTAAACTGTGCCTTTTAGCAGGCTATGGCAGGAAGATGCATATTTAATATACTCTCATAACTGCTGGTTTTGGTTCTGCAAATAATGTATTGCATTTAGTACAGTGGCTTTCAACCCTATCCTGTATACCCCCTACCCAGTCTGGTTTTCAGAATATCCGCAAAGAATATGCATGAGACAGATATGCATGCAGACCTCTCTCATGCATATTCATTATGGATATCCTGAAAACCTGACTAACTAGGGGGTACACGAGGGTGTTAGCTTATAAAATCAGGTACAGGTGTCCCCTTTATAAAATATGTGTAAAGTACATGCCTGAAAATGCACTTTAATTAGGTGCAAGTTTATAAAAATCACTCTCCACATGTTATAATCTGATAAGTTTATAAACACAATCAGGCCAATATTAAACTTGTGGCAGTCAGCATTTTTTTTTTAAATGCTGACCACCAAAGGTAAAAATATCAGGATATTCAGGGCTAGTATTTAGATAGAGGTTGGTGCTGAATATCCCAACACTGCAGCAAGAGGCTGGCACTATCTGGATGATAGCGATTTTGAGTTGCTATCCAGATTAGTTTATCCAGATAGCACCAAGGGCGGATTTTATTCTATCCTAAGTTATCTGGATAGTTATACAGATAGTGGTGCTGAAAATCACGACTGTCTGATTAACTCATATCTCCGCCCCGATTCTGTCCCTGGACCGAGGCCAGGGCCGGCCCGTCCATTGAGCAAGAATGTTTTTTGCACAGGGCCCCGCGTTTCAGGGGGCCCCGCGCAAAAAACATTCTTCATCATCTCAAGTTTTTAAAAAAACAAAACAAAACAGCTGCTTCTGCCGCGGCAGCATCAAGAGTGCCGCCGCAGGGCCCCCCCTGCCCGGCAGAGCCTCCCTGCATCGTAGGCTAGCGTTGAATCCCCGAACGCGGGCTTCTTTCAGAGCCACGAGAGTTTCCTTTCTCGCGGCTCTGTTAATCCCGCCGGGGATTTCATCAGCGAACAACTGTCAGTTGTCAGCCACTCTCCAACAAGGCTGTACAGAAAACTCCTTCCACTTCAACTGGTCTTACCAATCCTTCTGGCAGTGACTTATGGGAAGCAGACCAAAAGCATACTGAGCATGCTTCACTGCTGAGGTCCTCCTGCTGCTGTTTCATCTTTTCAGCCATTGTCACAAGTGGTGACAAATGTCCATCTTCCCCATTATAAACAGAATCACTTACCCTTGGAAGCAGTTCTGAATTCTTTGCTGGTTTAGAGGGGTTGTTTTCTCATCCTGGGCAAGATGAAGTGGTCCTCTTTTCAAAAGATTATGGGGTGTGCTCTTAGTGATTTCCAAAGGTTTCATTCACCTTTGTTGTGAAGTCTTCTAAGCGGTGCTTAGGTTTTCCATTACTTACTGGTGCAAAGGTTTCCTTAGAAGGGTCTGGATAATAACTATTTTACTGGAAGATTGTGTCTCTCATAGCTGCTTGCTTTTCCTCTCCTTCACAGACCTTTCTTAGCAGTTGAGAAAATCCCAGATGAGGATCATTCTAGAAGGTCTTCCAGTACGAGCTTCATTATCAGAAACTTATCATGAACATCTCCCTCCGACCTCTTGTTCTCCATTTCAGTGTTCCAGTTTGTTCTGTTTTCTACATTTCTGAAGTAATTTCTATAGACGATGGAGGTGATCAGAGAGTTCATCTCCTTACTGATGATAACAAGATTGAAACTGGAAAATACAGATGTTCTCTTGTCAGTAAATCAGTGGTTTTCTCTAACATGTCCTGAGGAACACCAGCTGGCTGGGTTTCAGGATATTCGCAATGAATATGCATGATATAGTTTACCCCTGAAATAGTTTACCCCTGTTATCCAAGTTTTTTGCCCCGTTATCTGTAAACTCATACGTGTTAACTGTACTGAGCATTTTTGTTCCATGTAAACCGCGCTGATGCCGAATAGTGCGGTATAGAAGAGACTGTAAATAAATAAAGATTTGCATGCACTGCCTTCACTACATACATTTATTTATTTATTTATTTAGAGAGACAGTTTTGTATACCACCTTATCCTTCAATCAAAGCGGTCACAACACAATTGGGGGATACATTTAACACGCGGGGATATGAGACACATACACTAATACTTACAGGGAACATGGGCAATGGAGGGTTAAGTGGCTTGCCCAAGACCACAAGGAGCACCTGTGGGACTAGAAACCCCAGCCCAAGGTTGCTGTCCTCTAGTGGGACATACATACACATTTTTCTCATGCATATTACTGTGGACATCCTGAAAAACTGATTGGTGACTGGCTGCTAGCCTCCCCCCCCCAGAACAAGTGTGAAAAGCACTGCTCTGTAATTCTAAGTGCATGGTTCAAAGAGTCCAGGATAGAAATACTGAGATGGGCTAACTTCAAGGAACAAAGTACATTTCCAGTTAGATCCATTATGCTTTTAGATATCTTCCTTGCTACATGTCCATATTTGGGTTATTTGACTTCCCCATGTCTCATAATCATCTTTCCCCGATTGGCATTAGTTTGGTGTCTAAGAAAACCTTGAAATTCCTCTAGCATGCAAATTCAGAGACTATCTCATAACTTGTCCAACAGTATGGATAAAGGTTCCAGCATTGTTGTTAGTAGATGACGATGCAGATGTAGCATCCATGAAGCATAAATTTTCAAAGACCCTTCCCTCTTGACTTAGGGAATGTCCTAGCTAGGACAGAGGCGACTTGTGGAAGGGGGGGGGGGAGGTGCACGGCCATGTGCAGAATATTACTATAGTGCCAGGGTCAGGTCTGGGCCTTTCCCCCACCCAGTACTTACCTAGTCTCAGAGCCTCTGCTTCACTCAAGAACTCCCTCAGTCCCCGAGTCCCAGATCTTCCTCTGTCTTTGTCATCTGCCTCCTCCACAGTACAGCCCAGGAGAGGAGGAGGCAGCTAGTGCTAGTAACTTCTGCTTCTTTTCATCGCAGTGTTCACTGGCATTTCTTCCTTCCATGTTTGAATTATGCATACTCAGTAATGCTACAGAGAAGCACGTGGATCGGACACTTCATTTAGAAGGAAGCACTGACAGACACTGAAGTGCCAGGAGCACAGCAACAGAGGGCATGGGACACCTGGCCGAGCGGGATGGCGTGGAAGGTGCGCCCCTGCTCATGCATAACGCCAACCCTGAGTTTGGATGGGAAATATATGCTGCAGATGAGAAACTTCATGCTTGGCTCTTTCTTCTATGTCGACGGTCCACTTCTCTTCCTCCCCCAGTGAGATTTCAGAAGAAATCCTTGCATTGATCATCAAGTGGTGGCTTTCCAGTAGTACAGACCCTGTAGCATCACTTTTTCCTTGTCTTTGGTCTCTCACAATACAAGAAGTCAGCTCTTTCAGAATGTTCCTCTTCAGTTTCAATCTCTGGCCACTTAGTGCAGTGGCTCTCAACCTAGACCTTGGAGCACATGCACCCAAGTCAGACTTTCAGAATACCCATAGCGAATATGAATGAGAGGGACTGGTATACAATAAAGGTAGTGTATGCGCATTTATCTCATGCATATTCATTAAGGGAATCCTGAAAATCTGACTGGCTAGGTGTGCCAATGAGTGGCATAAATCTCTAAACATAACTTGCTGGTTTATACCAATTTCATCCATTGTACAGTGCACATTGACCATCTAGTCTTGGTACTAAGTTATGTATATATCTCTCAAGTTTTACAGCAGAGTATTCAGGTTGTTGTACTGGGAATTCTCATAAGAACATAAAGATTTGCTATTCTGGATCAGACCAAAGTCCATCAAGCCCAGTATCCTGTTTCCAGCAGTGGTCAATCTAGGTCACGAGTATCTGGCAGAATCCCAAAAACCAGACTAATTCCATGCTGCTTATCCCAAACCAGTAGATTTGCTCCAGTCCACTTTAATAATGGTTTATGGACTTCTCCTCACATATGGCTGTAGCATGGGAGGTGTGGAACCCTCATATATGGCTTTGGTACTGGAGTGCACTTTGCAGGAGTTGGTAATATGCACACTTTTCAACTGAGTAAGCAGATTGTTAAGTAAGAGAGGAGTCATCGAGGACAGCCAGCTCTTGTTCTTACAGTGAATGTCTCTGACAGCAGAAGTTTGTCAAAGGCTTTCTCATTAAATCAGTAGTTTCTGTAACTCAGCTCATCTTTCTGAGAACACAGACGTTGCTTCTGCCAAGCATTCAGCTGTACAGTGAGAACACTGAGAGACCCGCGCCCCTGGGGAGTCACAGAAAGCAAATTTCTCATCTGCTGTTGCTGCAAGTCTGTGCTAAGCAAAAAAAAAAAAAACCAGAAAAGACTGAAAATGTCCACTGGGCTTTGCTCAGGCACTTAGAAACCACACCAAATTCCTTAGTCACTCTGAAAGCAGCCTCCGGAAGGAGAGGAAGATTACAAGGAAACTCAGAAATACAAAAGAAAACAACCCAATCTGTGGGATTGTAATCCACAGATTTCTGAATCCAGATACTAGAACTCCTACTTAAAGCAGCACATGTAACCCTTCAGCAATTGAAATTGGTTGATTCTTGGAGAACCTGCCTGTGGCCTGAATTTGGTTCTCTCTACAGGAGACTCATACTCATCT
Organism: Ichthyophis bannanicus; assembly: GCA_033557465.1. NCBI lineage: Eukaryota > Metazoa > Chordata > Amphibia > Gymnophiona > Ichthyophiidae > Ichthyophis > Ichthyophis bannanicus. The sequence goes on from CM066033.1 coordinate 666,791,176, forward strand.
TTTGTCCCATGGCAGAAGTTGCAGTGTTAAAGTACTTGGACTCCAGGGGTTTGCAGAAATAAGTATCCTTATGGGGGGTTGATCCCCTACTGGCACTGAGGAGCATTGACAGGTTCAGTCTTATCAGAGATTTTCCTTCTAGAATACCCTTCCAATGACATGGCTGACTGGGATCCTTCTCTGACAATGCAACTTGGGCTATGTCAGTGGCTATGTGGAAGAACTAATCTCCCGTTGGATTGAGGGTGGTAGCGTGGTGTACTGGTCTTGCCCTGCCTGTGCCATAGAGGAAGAGTGAGGGAACAACATAGAGGAAACAGAATGGCTGTATATCTTATTAAGAGATTCAAGTGCCCAATTTAGCTATGCAGAGACTCAGAGACAGAGTTGCAGCTATGCATATAAACATGGACTCACCTCATCTATGACTGCGCCTCAGACATCAATCAATCACTTAGTAAATGATTGCTCAAGATGAGATGCAAACAATGTAAAACAATGAGTTCAATATTCAAAGTATTTAGCTGGTTACCAAGACCGCCTTGGAAATGTGTGCTTTATTTTGAGGCAGTCTGTGCGTGGATCTGGGCAGTCCCTGTGCCTATCCAGTTACTGACGATGTTCAGCTGCTAACCAGATTGACAAACTGCATAAAGTCAATGACTATCCTCACTTTATGCAGTTTTTGCTATCTGGTTAGTGGTAGAATATCACCATTAACCGGATAGCAAAAGTGCAGGTGATGAAACCAGATATTCAGTGCAGATGCCAGATAGGCTTTGGTGCTGAATATCTGGTTTTAGTTTCAGTGGCACTGGCCAGGAGCTTTAAAACGCTGACCACTGCCTCTGGATATCGATCCCAATATAAATGAATCGGAAAATGAGACCCCAGGTTGGAAGACACTCAATGGGCTACTGGGGATGAGCTGAAGACTCCTCAGAGTGAAGCCAGCATTTATGATGTCATTGGAACAAAGCCCTCGGGACGTCTGACTGCTGATGTAGCTGTGCATGAAATGAGAGTCAGAAGCTGCAAAGATGTCTAACTTATTGGGACATGGAACGTACGAAGCATGAACCAAGGGAAGTTGGAGGTGGTCAAGAATGAAACAGAATGTGTACAACTTGATTTGTTGGGTGTCAGGGAACTGAAATGGACTGGCATCGGGCAATTTGCAATGATGATCACATGGTCTACTATACTGGAAATGAAAGACAAAGAAGAAATGGTGTTGCATTTATTATTAAGAAGAAACTTGCAAGAACTGTAATGAAATACAATGCAATCAGTGAACAGTTAATTTCTATTTGTCTACGAGGAATGCCCATCAACATAATTATTAATCAGGTATATGCCCCAACAACAGCTGCAGAAGAGGACAAAGTTGATTAGTTCTATGAACAAGTACAAGCTGAAATTGACAGAACATTCAAACAAGATATCCTGATAGTTATGGTTGACTGGAATGCAAACGTTGGCAACAACGAAGAAGGCAAAGTGGTTGTAAATTATGGACAGCAACAGAAATGAAGATGGAGAAAGAATTCTGAAAAGCTAACAATCTATTCACCTCAAACACCTTCTTCCAGCAGCACAAGCGGTGACTATATGCATGGACTTCACCCAATGGATTGTACAAAAATCAAATTGACTACATCTGTGGAAGTCAATGATGGAAAAGTTCAATAATATAAATAAAGACAAAACCTGGAGCTGACTGTGGTACAGATCAGTAGCTACTAGCATGCAAACAAACTAAAGCTGAAAAAGAAAAAGCCACTCATGAATGTAGTAAAATGTGATCTTGATAACCACCAGAATTAAAGACTGCCTGCAAAATCGATTAGCTGCTTTGGATACAAATGACAGAGCACTAGAAGAGTTATGGGATGGCATCAAGAAAGTTGTACTCAAAGAAAGTGAGAAGTCCCTAAATAAGGTGAAAAAGCAGAAACGTTAAACATGGATGATCTGAAAACTGCCCAGAAACACAAAGAAGCTAAAACCAGAGGAGAAAGAGAGGTAATTACAGAATTTAACAGAGATTTCTAATGTGCTGTAAGACAAGACAAGGAGTAGTACAACGACACATGCAAGGAAATAGAATCAGAAACTATTAGAGGAAGAACAAGACTGGCATTCCTAAAGTTACGAGAGTTAAAGAGAAAATTCCAGCTTCAAATTGGAATGCTAAAAGATGCTCAAGGATCCATGTTGAATGATGCTGAGAAGATCAAGAAAAGGTAGAAAGAATATACAAAGTCATGTACCATAAAGATCAAGTGGATCAACAGCTGTTTCAACCTGCACCTTATGATCAGGAACCATTGGTGATGAAAGAAGTCGAAGCAATATTGAAAGCATTACCAAAAAACAAAGCACTTTGCATTGATGGTTTTCTCATTGAAGTATTACAGCAATCAGATGCAACTGTTACCAAATTTACAAGGATCTGCCAGGAAACTCAGAAGATAAAATCATGACCAACTGACTGGAAAAGATCTGTGTTTATACCAATACTGAAGAAAGGTGATCCGACTGACTGTGGAAATTATCCCATATACCAGCAAGACTCTACTCAAGATCATTCAGCAGAGACTACAACTATATCTGGAATGAGAACTGTCTGAAATGTAAGCAGGATTCAGAAAAGGATGAGGAATGAAAGACATCATTGCGGATTTGAGATGGATCCTTGAAAAGACAAAAGAATACCAAAAGGATATCTAAATGTGTTTTATTGACTACAGCAAGGCCTTTGACTATGTAAATCATGAGAAACTCTGGGCCACATTAAGCATGGGTGTACCAGAACACCCGATAGTTCTCTTGCAGAACCTTTATATTGATCAAGAAGCAACAGTTCGAACAAAACAAAGGTAAACAGAATGGTTTAAAATCAGCAAAGGTGTGTGACAAGGCTGCATACTTTCCCCCTACCTGTTTAATTTATAAGCAGAACAAATCATCAGAGAAGCAGGACTAAATGAAGAAAACCAAAGTGTGAAGATTGTTGGAAGACTCATCAACAACCTTTGCTATGCTTATGATACCACAATACTGTCTGAAAGTGAAGACAATCTGAAACATTTGCTTCTCAAGATCAAAGAACATAGTTTTAAATTGGGCCTGCACCTTAACATGAAGATGACAAAGATCCTGACAACTGGCAAAATCAATAAGGTCATCATTGATGCAGAGGAAACAGAAATAGCGGACAACTTTAACCTGCTTGGATCAATAATCAATAAAGAAATGATAAGCAGGCAGGACATCCAATGATGCGTTGCTCTCGGCAGAATTGCTCTGGAGGATTTAGACAATATTTTCAAGAACAGAGATGTACTGTATCTCTTCACACAAAGATTCGACTTGTCCAAGCTATGGTATTTTTGATATTGTCATATGAATGCAAAAATTGGAGAGTGAAAAAGATTTGCAAGAAGAAAATCGATGCCTTCAAATTAAGATGCTGGTAAAGAATACCGCCTGAAGAACAAACCAGTCGGACTTTCCTACTTTGGACACACATGTGAAGAGAGAGGTCATTAGAGAAAGACATCATGTTTGTCAAGAGTGAAGATCAACACAAAAGAGCAAGGCTAGCAGTCCAATGGATTGATACAATAATAGCAGCTATGGATGTCACTCAATCAATAATTAGCCTCCTGACTGAAGATCAAACACAGTTTAGGACAACTATCTAGAGGGTCGCCATAAGTTGGCACCAACTTGAAGGAATTTAACAAGGACCTATATTCACACAAAGGTATCATGGCAGAAGAGAGGCCTTGACACATTTCATTTGAATCTAGGAGCTAGCCATATACTTAGGAGCCAGTGGTTGAGATCTTTCACCTTCTCATTCCTGTTGTCCCTATAGAAATTGAAGAATGAGGTGGGGGAAGAAGGGGGAGAGATCCCGTCCAAGGTCTACCACAGCTCCTTTAGGGCCTGAGGCTGATTTTCCATTCTCAGTTTAAGGCAGTGGTTCTCAACCTTTTTTGTACCGTGATCCCTTTTACCATTGGTCAACTTGTGGTGACCCCCAATGATAAAATCAAATGTGTCTCTCTTCCTTTACCATTAACGCATTGTCGCTGTAATCATTTGTTGAATTATTAATATATTATAGGCCTTTGCAATATGCTTTTATTTATAAAATGTACTTATTTAAACAACAATAATTAATCACAATAACAAGTAACAATATTTGATTTCAAAATTATTATGATTTTGTAGTCAAATCACTAATATGAAATAAAATTATTTTTTCTACCTTTGTTTCTGACCAATTTATTCTCTGATCATGCTGGTCCTGATCTGAGGCTTCTGCTTTCCTGTCTTCTCTTAGCTCTCTTTCTGTGGTCTATGGTCCATCTGCCATTTCTTATCTTTTCTTTCGTTTTCTTCACTTCTTTCCATCAGCCTATTTCCAGTCCCAGTAACCCTCCCCAGTATCAGCCCCTTTCCAGTCCTCACTCCCAGTACCTTCCAATGTCAACTTGCATTCCCATGACTGCCACTGGTGTCCATTCCCTTCCAGTCCCCTTCCTTCCCCACTGACCAGTCCCTTCTAGTACATATACCATGGCAGCCCCTCTCAGATCCACTCCCTTCCAGTTCCATTCTCCCATCCCCTCATATCAGCCCATTTGTAGCCTTAGCCCCCAGTTTTCTTCCAGGGCCAGCAGCTCTATCCTCCCCTCCCCACAATCAGCCCATTCCCAGTCAAAGCCCCCCAATCAGTTCACTTCTAATGCTAATCCCCCCTCAACCCCATTACCAGTGCTAGGCTCCCCTAATCAGCCCATTACCAGTCCTACCCCCTATCAGCCCATTACCTGTCCCAACCCCCCTTGATCAGTCCATTCCCAGTCCTAGCCTTCCCTAATCAACCCATTACCAGTCCTAGCCCCCCCCCCATCTGCCCATTACCAGTGCTAGCTCCCCATCAGCCCATTATAATCCTAACCCGCACTGTCTCTTGCCTCTGTCCAGCATTTATCCCGTCTGTCCAGTATGTCCTTCTCTCTCCCCTTTGTCCATGCCAGCCCCCCTCCCTCCCTCCATCCATGTCAGCCCCCTCCCTCCATCCATCCATATCAGCCCCTTCCCCCATCCCTCCCTCCCTCCATCCATGTCAGCCCCCTCCATCCCTCCATATCAGCTCCCGCCCTCCGTCCGTCAGCCCCCCTCTGTCCATGTCAGCCCCCTCCATCCAGATCAGCTCCCTCCCTCCATGTCAGCCTCCCTCTGTCCATGTCAGCCTCCCTCCCTCCGTCCATATCAGCCCCCTCCCCCCATCCATCCATAACAGCTCGCTCCCTACATGTCAGAGCCGCCTTCCTCCATGTCATGCCCCCTCTGTCCTTGTCAGCCCCCCTCCATCCATTTCAGCTCCCTCCCTCCATGTCAGCCCCCCTCCCTCCATATCAGCTCCCTCCCTCCATGTCAGACCCCTCTGTCCATGTCAGCCCCCCCTCCCCCCTCCCATATCAGCCCCCCTCCCTCCATCCATCCATATCAGCTCCCTCCCTCCATGTCAGCCCCTCCTCCCTCCATGTCAGCACCCCTCCCTCCATCCATCCATCCATATCAGCCCCCCCCTGTCGATGTCAGCCGTGTTGCAGGTTCCCTGTCCCCTCATCACCTCTCCTGGAAGGTTCCTTTGGAGGCGGGACAATGCTGCACGGAGCCCGTCGAGAGACAGGGAGGCTCCGCAACGATTTTACAGGCACAGCTGCGGTTCCTTAAGAGGCAGGGAGCCGTGGCAGCATCAGAAGGAAGGGGGTGAGTTTGCCGCTGCCGAGAAGCAGACTCGGCAGCAGCAGCAACTTGTGCGCATTTTAAATTTTTATTTTTTTTTACTTGGCGGAGACGAGGCGACCCCCGCTAAATCCTGTGGCGATCCCCGTGGGAGTTGCAACCCACAGGTTGAGAACCGCTGGTTTAAGGGAAAAGAAAGCTTAGTAAATCAGGTCCTTAATGCAGCACTGCAGAGTACTAGCAGAAATGCATATCCTTACTCCCATCAGTTTCTCTGTGTCCCCACATTGTCCTCAAAAAGTCTCTCTTTCTTTCATATCCTCAAACCCTGTTATCACACATTCTCCTTCTCTTAGCTCCTATTATCTCTATCATGATCAGAGGTGGCTCAAGATAATCTGCTGCCTGAGGCGAGAAAAGAGCTGATGCCTCTCCTCCCCTGCCTGGCAGTGTAGGGTTGCCAACTGGCTCGAGATGCGCGTGACAGGCTTGATCCAGTCCTGGGTTTACCCCATTTCATGCAAAGACATGTAGCCTTGCAAAAGAGAAATCAGAACTACATATCCCTGCATGCAATGAGGAACCCAGGACTGAATCAAGCTTGTCAGGCGCATCTCGGGCCAGTTGGTAACCTAAACCGGCAACCAAAATGGAAGGGCCTTCTTTAGTCAAGGAATGGGGAGTCCCTTCACTCAGGACATCAATCGGTGGCTACTCCAAGAATAAAGAAATCACTATGTTGCCAGGTTATATAATATTTCTTTTTAACTTTGCAATGATGTTTATATTAAACAAAAACTGGAGCAATTTAATTATGTAGCCTGAAAATCTAATATAAACATTAACTCCTCATGCTACAGCTACACACTGGATAGCATGACATTTAATGTAAATATATCTTCTGCAAAAGAGAAAGGAGATGCAAAGTGATCATACGCCTAGGAACAAAAACAAAAAGCAAGAACCACAAAGCAGTTTAAAACACCAAAATAAAATTCCTCTGACTTTATTTTGGTGTTTTAAACTGTGATAGATGTTCAAAAAGAAAAAACAAGAACCCTATTTTGCATCCAAAGAAACCTCTCTCCCAACAACGGGTGCAGAGCAGAAATAGGACATATCCCACAGAACTCAACATACCACAAATAATTTCTGATTCTGATGTCACCTCAGTAATAGCAATATAAACCCTCATAAGCAATGGGCATATTTTGAAGTACTACTAAACCTTACAAAATTAATCAGGACCTATAGAAAAAAATTACCATACCACAATAGCATCAACTTCCAAAATTCATACAAGGGGCCTATCCAGAAAAAAGCAGCACGGTAAATACTTCAGTGGGCCCTAGAACATCCATATACCTAACCAGAAAACCAAACAAGCCAGATGAATACCAATCTCTACATAGAAAATCCATATTAACAGAACACATAGCCTCAGTCACACATGCAGAACACAGATAGATCCTCACCAAGTATAGAATATATAACCATAAACTGAAAATAGACAGGGTGGGGGCAGGGGGCGGGTGGTAGTGTCAAATCCATGTAGGCGGTTTGCAGACACAGTTAGTCCCGCTGAATATCCCTGGATGCCACTAAACTCTCCAATGCTAGCCGACTAGCATCAGGGCCTTCTAGGGGTGGAGCAGAGGCAACACCCAGAGGTAACAGGCGAGCAGCGATATTCAGCCACTACCCGGTTATCTCAAAGAAGCAAAGGTTAGGCTCCTGAAAGGCTCGCCTAAATTTCGCTGCTTTAGCTAACTGGCCAGCGGCTGAATATCCCTGCTAACTGTTAGCTAACGCGCTATTCAGCCAACCCGGGTATTCAGTGGGCAGATATGGCTTCGGCATTGACTATCCAGGTTCAAAGTTCACTGGCGACAGCTAGCCACTTTCTCAGCATTAGCCACTGCCGCTGAATATCCTCCTCCTGACATATGTAGACATAAATTAAACTGAAACCCCAAGAAGCCCGAATCTGCATCAGTGGCGTACCAGGACTGACATTTTGGTGAGGCTCGGGAATAACATGGATGGGCACAAAGCAGTGCAAATGCTGTCTCTGCTTCCAGTTATCCTCTCATTTGACTATTCTACTGCTGCTGCTGACTGGGTGGGCCTGATGCCATGGCCCACCCAGGCCCATCCTTGGCTACACCCCTGCATGCAGTACAGCACCAAGGAAATAGAAAGAGATGCATATGCCCCTGTACTGTGCAAAACATAAAGACAGAACATGTAAAATTCCTAACTGACATATCCCAATTACTAAACTGAAAATAAAATTCTATGCTGACATTTCTTTCGCTAATCATGTTGATCTCAGTCTCTGGTTTCTGCTTTCTTTTGTATTCTTTTAACTCGCTTTCCAGGGTTGCCAGTCCATCTGCCATGTATATCCCCTCGTGTTTTTTTAACTTTCTTACCTCTCTGGTATTGCTCTTTCCCTTTCAGCTTTCTTCCATTTATTTTTTTCTCCAGTCTCCCCCACATGCCCAGCAACAGCCCTCTCTCCCTCTGCAGTCTCCCCCCCCCCCCACATGTCCAGCATCGGTCCCCTCTCTCCCTCTCAGGTCTCCCACTCCCCCCCCACTTGTCCAGCATTGGCCCCCTCTCCCTCTCTCCAGTCTCCCCCCCACATGTCCAGCATCGGCTCTCTCTCCCAGTCTACCACCTCCCCACATATCCAGCATTGGCCCTGTCTCCCTCTCTCCAGTCTCCCCCCCAAAATGTCCAGCATTGACGCTCTCTCCCCCTCTCCCCTTCCCACATATTCACCATTGGCTCTCTCTACCCCTCTCCGGTCTCCCCCCCACATGTCAAACATCGGCCCTCTCTCCCCCTCTACAGTCTCCCCCCGCCCATGTCAGGCATCAGCCCTCTCTCACCCTCTCCAGTCTCCCTTCACAGGTCCAGCATCGTTCCTCTTTCCCTTTCCAGTCTCCTCTCCACATGTACAGCATCGACACTCTCTCCCCCTCCATATATCCAGCATCGGCTCTCTGTCCTCCTCTCCACCCCCACATATCCAGCATGGGTCGTCTCTCTCTCTCTCCAGTCCCTCCCCCGCATGTCTAGCATCAAAACACTCTCTCCCCCTCTCCAGTCTCCCCGCCACATATCCATCATTGGCCCTCTCTCCCTCACTCCAGTCCCCCACCCCCCAAATGTCCAGTATCAATCCTCTCTCTCTCTCCAGTCTCCCCCCACCCCACATATCCACCATTGGCTTTCTCTCCCCTCCCCTCCCCCCCACATATACAGCATCGGTTCTCTCTGGTCTCCTTTCCACATGTCTAGCATCAACACTCTCTCCCCCCCCTCTCTAGTCTCCCCCCACATGTCCAGCATCAGTCCTGTCTCCCTCTGTCCAATCTTCCCCCGACAAGTTCAGCATCAGCCCTCTCTCCCCCTCTTCAGTCTCCTCCCCCACGAATCCAGCATCAGCCCTCTCTCCCTCCCCCCCTCCCCAGTCTCCCCCCACATGTCCAGCATCAGCCCTCTCTCCCTCTCTCCAGAATTCCCCCACATGTCCAGCATCGGCCCTCTCTCCCCCTCTCCAGTCTCCTCCCCCCAACATATCCAGCATCAACCCTCTCTCCCGCTCTCCAGTCCCAGCCCTCACATGTCCAGCATCAGTCCTCCTCCCTCTCCAGTCTCCCCTCCCCACATTTTCTCCATCGGCTCTCTCAACTCCTCTCCGGTCTCCCCCTCACATGTCCAGCATCGACACTCTCTCCCTCTCTAGTCCCCACCCCCCCATATGTCAAACATCAGCCTCTCTCTTGCCCTCTCCAGTCTCCCCTCGCCCATGTCCAGCATCAGCCCTCTCTTACCTTTTTCAGTCTCCCTTCATAGGTCAAGCATCATTCCTCTTTCCCTTTCCAGTCTCCCCCCCCCACGTCCAGCATTGACACTCTCTCCCCTTTTCCAGTCTCCAGCCCTCACATGTCCATCATCCCTCTCTTCCTGTCTTCCCCCCACCTATCCAGAATCGTCCCTGTCTCCCCCTCTCCAGTCTGCCCCCCACATGTACCACATTGGTCCTCTCTCCCTTTGTCCAGTCTTTCCCCCCCACATGTCCAGCATCAGTGCTCTCTCCCTCTCTCCAGTCTTTTCACCCCAGTGTGCTCTGAAGGCTCTGCCAGTCCCACCCACCTCTGATGCATTTTGCGTCAAAGGGGTGCGGGACCAGCAAGGACATCCGAGCGTGCTGGAGGTGTAAAGACCGCACACTTTTGTTTTTTTAAACTGACAGCCTGTTGCCTTGCAGCCGCTTCTCACTGAGTCTGAATCAGCAGCAGCAGCAGGAGGGGGGGGGGGGGCTGCCACCACCACTGCCACAGACCTGGGCAAAACAGCGGTAGTGGTGGCAGCAGGTGGTTTTTCTCCCAACAATTTTACTTTTGAATGAAAGCAGAGTGATGCGGTGGCGCTGGGATGTTTCGGGTGCATTTTTTTGCCACTCCCAAAACTTTGCCGCTCACTCTGCCTAATGGTAGAGCCACCCCTGATCATCATCCATTCTCTCCCTTTTTCCTTCTCTCTCATCTCTCCACCCTGCCATCATCACCCAGTCTCCCCTCTCTCATCTCCCCACCTTGCCTGAAGTCTCTCTCTTCTGTCCCTCTCTTCCCCATCAGCTTCACTCCCCCAGTCCATCATCTCCCTCCTCCCAATCAACTTCTCTGTTTAGCTAGCCCCCTTTCACCCTCCAATGAACACCCCAGCTAACCATCCACCCCATCAGCCTCCCATATGACCAGACCCCCCAGCTAGCCCTCACCACCCAAGAACTCAATAGCTAGCAACTTTTCCTTTCACTGACCCAGCTAGCCAGCCAGTCACCCCCCCCCCCCAGCTTCTCCAACTATCCAGCCACTCCTCCCAGCCAGCGCTGTTGACTGCACCCCTCACTTTGGAGTCTGCTAAAGGCTGTCACTGTTGCAGAACAGGAGCTTTCATCCTCTCCAAGTGGCTCTCAGTGAGTTTGAGCTGCAGGATGCAGGAACTTAAGTGCTGGTCACATCCAACTTGAGACTGTGAAATCAGTGGGGGAGTTGCTGTACTGCACAGCTCAAACTCACTGAAAGCCATTCAGTGCAAAGGAGAGGAAAGTTCCTGTTTTTTGCAGCAGCAGTGGTGGCTAGGATGACCTGCCTGCTTTTGGACCAGCCAGTCTAGTTTTGCAGCCGTTTATACAGTGTCTGTTTACAAGCTGAAATCAGACACTGTATTGTCTAATCAAGCCTTTCATCAAGTCTCACTATTGCTGGCGCCCACCTCAAAGCTTCAAGTGCGTGCATGCATGCAGCGTGTCTGCCCATGCGGCAACAGGAGTTGTGAATCAAAGGGGACTGGACATGGAACAGCGCAAGTTGTGTAAGGCATTGTGGAAACAGGCAGCAGCGACAGTGATCGTGATTCAGAAGGGGACCCCCAGCCTTCCAGCTAACTAGGTGATTTGGAGAGAGACATCCCAGCCCCACAAGAAAGAGCAACCCTAGCAGTGGCAGCAAGAAGAAAAATAGGCTGATAAAAATCCCATCTGCTATAGGGAATTTTCTAGTCACCATGGCAAGTTGCCAGCTGAGATATGTTGAACCCTTGGCATAAGAGAAACATTGTAAAACAGGCAATTATCCTAAAACAAAGGAAAATAAGGCCATTATGACAGTAAATCAAGCATGACTTCAACAAATCATGGAACTATAATACATTTGGCCCTGGAAAAGAAAACATAAAAGCACCCAAATAAAATTACATAAAATAAACAAGCATTTGGGAGGGGAGGGGGGTATTCATAAGCACTTACCCAGTTCGCAGACCTGTGAGCTGTGTAGATGCCGGTTGGCGGGATAGTGAGCAGCAGTAGTGCTGCTGGGTATCTGTGGGTGCTGCCACTACGCGGTTAGCATCGGGGTGTTCAAGGATGAAGTACAGGCAGCACCTGTCAACTGGGCAATGGCGATATTGCGCCGCTGCCCGGCTAGCTTCTGCGGCAGCTTGGATATGGACCCGGCATTGAATATCAGAGGTTAGCAGCACTAGCTGCGACCGCTGAAAATCACCGCCTTAAAACGTAGAAATCAAATACGTTAAAACACAGGGGGGGGGGGCATACTCAAACGTATTCATGTGCTTTGCATATCTGCAAACCACGTCAATCCTGCTCGGTGGGATATTGAGCAGCACATACCCAGTTTGTGCCACTAAATATTGCCACATAGCCTAGTTCAATGTCAAGATGCTAATTTCATAGCACTGGGACATTCTGGGAGTGCAACAGGAGCGGCAACAAATGTTAGCTGGTCAGTGGCGGTTAAAGATAGGACAGAAAATAAGCTGTTCTAGCTTTAACTGGTTTAGCTATCCGGCCAGTGATTGAATATCGTTGTTGACCAGATAGCTAAAACGCTATCTGGCGAAACCAAATATTGCATGCTGCTGGCCAGATGTGGCCCGGCACAGAATATCTGGACATATCCTAAAGCGGCAACAGCCAGTTGCTTTAACTGCACCGTCCACGCCACTGCGGAATAAACCAGCAAGACATAGTTAGATCAAAGTCTGAAAGCAATCTCAACCAAAACATAACCGTCTTTCAAAAGAGAGCAGGCAGTTTCCTTTGGCAAGCCATTCCACTTTATTTCACATTTATTAACTGTCTTCCCGAATGGTTTAAAGTGGTGAACAATGGATTATAATAAATTAACAGAATAAGTCACAGACAAAGACAAGGACACATGAAAGAAAATAACTTTAATCATGTTCCAACCAATTTCATTTCCACTTCCTTTTTCAATGATGAAAGATCAGAGGGTGAGGTGGGGGGGGGGGGGGCCGTCTATCTCCTGTGATGATTTCCAGGGGGAAGGGGCCTGCATGGTTCCGATACCTCTATGGGAGCCATATGGGTTGAGTGAGCTCCTGGCACTCCCTTTACAAATTGCCCCCCCCCCCCCAGTCCTTTTTTACTTCAGACCAGGTGTATAAATTTGTAAGTGAGGATTTATGCACTATTGGGGGCAGTTCTGAAACACATACAAAGGGTCCAATTACACTTCCATCACAAGTGTGAGAAGGCTGCAACATATGATGGAGGGATTTCCACTGGCGGCAGTCAGCACACTCGAAGCAACTGGCCGTCGCTGCTTGAACTTTGGCCTGGATATTCAATGCAAGGGCCATATCTGACCCCTGCATTGAATATCCAGGTTACCTGGACTGCAATTTGGCAATCCAGTCAGCGGCGATATTCAGCTTCTGGACAGATTGCGAAACTGGCTAAAGTCCATTCAGCTGCTTCCGCTGATCAGTTAATCCATGTGCCACCCCACGCTGCCCTGCAACACCTAGATGCTAAGTTAGTGCTGCTGAATATCCCCATGAGTAGCATTTACACGGCCTGCAAATTGCATAAATGCCTTTGAATATTCCCTCCTCCAAAGTGATTAAGCACAAAACCAACTATTGCAACAGGGTAATGAAGATACTAATAATATTGCAGAAACTAGAGACCTGATGTTCAAAACTGTCTATTAAACCAAACACAGATAACTGGACAACGAGCTCGCAGGCCCGAAGCCAAGAGATATAACAAGACCAACACGGCATATACTGCAAATATTTTACATTTTCACCCCCCTTTTGACCCCCTCCCCCACAGCCCACTCTACTTCAGGCCATAAGAACAATAACCAGTCACCCCAGGGTGTAGGTGCTCTTACATACTCCCAAGGTTTGTTAATCGCCTGGCCCAAGAACCTAGCCACCCACTCACAGAGGGTCCCCCCTCCAAACTGCCCCCCCCCCAGGATGTCAAACCAGATTCCCCCCCCTTCCCAAGCCAACCAACTGATCACAACACACACCTCTTCCTGGCCACCAACCCCTACGATTGTCTGCCCCCACTCCCCAATAGACCTGACTGGACCATCCAACCAGCTCCTATAGGTCATTCAACACCAGACTTTGACTCTGTGGAGGCAGTTGTTGAATATTATTGTCCCACACAACATGAAATCTTGGGACCCTCTGCCAAGATGCCTTTTTTTTTAGGTGCTGTCAAGTCAGTGCTGACTCCTGGCAACCCAGTAGCCAATAAAACAACTATATTATATAGGGTATCCCTCTAATGAAATTAATCAAAGCTAGTGTATCAGAATCCACAAGGTGCAATTGGAAACCTCTTATTAATATGCCAGTTATTGTTTAACCACTGGTCTCAGCCTATAGCGTGCACTGCTCAGGATACATATCGCAAGAGCTACGTGCTACAATAACATCAATGACCAGGTATAATTTTTAGAGTATGGCTTGGAAAATGTCATGTACCAAATTTTGGGATTCTCAAAGAAAACCAGACTTATCTTAAATATTGATCCAGTTTCAGTTTTTGCCAATATTGCAGTTGCCCCAACGCCACCACTTCGGTATCCGATGTATGTTTCGTTGCTTCTTCAGGGGGCTTGCAAACAAAAATTGGCTCTGAACTGGGATGTCTCTGATTCAGGCTTGTGCGGATAACGGTATACTTGATACGGCTGCCTAGCCCTCTCAAAAGACGCCGTTATCCGCACAAGCCTGAATCAGAGACATCCCAGTTCAGAGCCAATTTTTGTTTGCAAGCCCCCTGAAGAAGCAACGAAACGTACATCGGATACCGAAGTGGTGGCGTTGGGGCAACTGCAATATTGGCAAAAACTGAATCAATATTTAAGATAAGTCTGGTTTTCTTTGAGAATCCCAAAATTTGGTACATGACATTTTCCAAGCCATACTCTAAAAATTATACCTGGTCATTGATGTTATTGTAGCACGTAGCTCTTGCGATATGTATCCTGAGCAGTGCACGCTATAGGCTGAGACCAGTGGTTAAACAATAACTGGCATATTAATAAGAGGTTTCCAATTGCACCTTGTGGATTCTGATACACTAGCTTTGATTAATTTCATTAGAGGGATACCCTATATAATATAGTTGTTTTATAACTACCCTCTGTAAACAGACCAAACACTTTTCAGTGTGTTAACCCAGTAGCCAAGGCAATGGAGGGTAAAGTGACTTGCCCAAGGTTACAAGGAGTGCTGGTGGGACTTAAACCCTGATCTCTTGGGTATTAGGTAGGTACTCTAACCACTAGGCTACTCCTCCATTTCTTAGCCCAGAGCTTATTGAGCTGCAGGTGCTGGTGCAACACATTCTGCCACTGCCAGCAACTTGGTGGCTCCATTACCTTCCAACCCATCAAGATAATTCACATAGCTAATGTCCAAGCCAATGTCAGCCAACACCATCTACCCTGCCCAGTGACCATGATCCCCTCCATCACATGGAGTAGGGCTGACTTTGGGACCAATGGCCACAACTCCTGGAAAACTCTCTTCATGAACGAATGCACTTCCCTCCAATAGCCCTGCACAATCGGGCAAAACCAAAATAAATGTGCCAAATGGACCCCTCCTCACCACCCTTAGGGAAACATGTCTACCCTGAATAATCCATCCGCAACAATCGGCCCAGCAAGAGGTAGGCCCTCCATATCACCAAATACTACAGATCTGGCAAGGAGACCATAGCTATGAACCTAGGGACTTTTCCAATGAGTTTCCAGAGCATCTTACCCATCAATGCCATGACCAACTCAGCAGTCCAAATCTCAGCGAGGCGGTGGCATGTAGTCTTGGAAACAGTATCTGCAAAAGAACTCTGCACTATGGACAGCATGAGCCAACCCGATTCTTCCGTAAGAAAGAAATCTTCCAAATCAGTACAAAAGTCACTAGACATGTTCCCCTTCTCTAATCCTCAAACATAACTACCGATTTGGCAGTAAGAAAAAAAGGTCAGTGCCCCCCAATCAAAACTAGACACAGAGCTCTTCAAAGGGCAGCAGCTCTCCATGTTCCATCAAAAGCTGATCCAACTATTGCAGACCCAGCTGCTGGCAAGCCCTAAAGCATGATTTTGTATGGATTGAAGGGGAAGGAGGTGGCTCACAGGGAGACCAGCGAGGAGTATGTTGCAGTAATCGAGGCGAGAGGAGATTAAGGAGTGGACAAGCGTTTTGGTAGTGTGTTCAGAGAGGAAGGTTCGGATTTTGCTGATGTTGTAGAGAAAGAAGCGGCAGGTCTTCGCTACAAGCTGGATATGAGCGGAGAAGGAGAGAGAGGTGTCAAAGATAACCCCTAGATTGCAGGCAGAGGGAACAGGAAGGATAGTAGATCCATCCACATGGATTGAGAGAGGGGGAAGTGGGGGGGAGGAGTTGGGTGGAAAGACAAGGAGTTCAGTTTTGGCCACGTTCAGTTTCAATTGGCGATAGGACATCCAGACAGCGATGTCTGAAAGACAGGCAGAGATCTTGGACTGGGTAGCTGGAGAAATATCAGGTGTAGAGAGGTAGATCTGGGAATCATCGGCATAGAGATGGTACTGAAAGCCATGGGAGGAGATAGGCGCGCCAAGGCCTTGGGTATAGAGAGAGAAGAGGAGGGGCCCCCAAGACAGATCCTTGGGGTACACCTACATGGAGCGGGGTAGGGGAGGAGGAGAAGCCACCAGAGCGTACACTGAATGAGCGATGGGAGAGGTAGGAGGAGAACTAGGATAGTATGGAGTCCTTGAAGCCAAGCAAGGAGAGGGTGGTGAGGAGAAGGTCGTGGTCAACGGTGTCAAAGGCAGCAGAAAGGTCAAAAAGGATGAGGATAGAATAGAGGCCCTTTGATTTAGCCAGGAACAGGTCATTGTTGACTTTTATGAGTGCCGTTTCAGTGGAGTGTAGGGGACGGAAGCCGGATTGTAGTGGGTCCAGGAGGGCCTGGGCGGTGAGGAAGTCGAGGCAGTGACGGTGGAACTCCCATTGCTCCCCCAGCTGGAGAGGAAACAGTTTATAGAGCTAAAAATACATCTTTTCCTGTAATCATTTCAGTATTTTTTTAAAATTAAAATTGCTCACAAAAATCTGTGTCTGCATTAGTCACCCCTGGAGATTTGACAAAAACAAAAGTAAGCAGCCTCCGGATTGTTCTCTCTTGAATTAATCACGACTTTGGTCGTAGAAGGCTGTTGCCAGAGCAGCAGGGAACAGGAAGTTGTTCCAGGAACAGACAGTAAAGGTTAACAGCCCTTGGCTGGCTTCTCTCACATCTGGAGCAAGTCCATTGCTTCCAGAAACTGAAAGGGGATCTGCTGAGGCAGAGCTGCTCATCCTGCTTACACATCAACCACTGCTTCCATGGAGACCAGGAATTTGAGATTGTCCTGCATGCAGCGATCCAGTCAGCAACGTCACTTTCCTCCTGGCAGAACTCCAAACAGCACGTCATGGAACAGCTGGAATCCGCACCCAGAATCTGCACCTGGAATCTTCTGCAGGTATTCCAAGGTAATACACATAAAATGATTCAAAGGTACTCCCACTAGCTCACATGACATGCTCCAGGTAACAGGGTATATCATTATTGATGGCTTTTAGGTTTCTTTTTCAAATGTCTTGCCATCCCGTCTACCACCTTTCTCACTTCCCTGCACATTGGTAGGCCCGATGCAAGGATATTAGAGGCTTGATGGACCTTCGTCTGACTCAGTATGGCATTTCTTATGTCCTTATAGAAACACAGAAACATGATGACAAAAAAACCCCACATGGCCTATCTAGTCTGCCCTTCCATATCAACCACTACAGTAGTCCCCTTTTTCCTTCAGTGTTTGTCCCATGCTTCTTTGAATTCAGATACTGTCCTCATCTCTACCACCTCCACTGGGAGATTATTCCACGGATCCACCACTCTTTCCATAAAGAAATATTTCCACATATTACTCCTGAGTCTATCCCCTTTCACTCTCATCCTATGTCCCCTCGTAGCAGAGCTTGCTTTCAATCAAAAGAGGCTCTGCTCCTGTGCATTTATGCCATGGAGGTATTTAAACGTCTCAATCATATCACCTCTATCCTGCCTTTCCTCTAAAGAAGGGGTGGCCAACTCCGGTCCTAGTGCATCACGATCCAGCTTGGTTTTCAGGATGTCCCTAATGAATATTCATGAGGTATATTTGCATCCATTGCCTCCCACTGTATGCAAATATATCTCATGAATATTCATTAGGGATGATGGTGCACTAGGACCAGAGTTGGCCACCCCTACTCTAAAGTATATATATTAAGATCCTTCAATCTGTCCTCATATGCTTTATAACAAAGACCACTAACCATTTTAATAGCCATCCTCTGCACGAACTCCAACCTGTTTATGTTAGGGTTGAGTTTTCCACCCTTGTGGGTCAGAAGGCATAGAATGCACTGAATAGTCAAACAGGTGCCTGGGATGTTTAGAGTTAAGGTAGGGAAAGAGGTGAGAGTGGGTTAAAATGCCTGCTGGGATCTATAAGCGGAGAGGAGGAAATGCTTGCTGGGATATGGGGGATAAAAGGTGCTTGCTGGGGGTCTCCCATGTCTCATGCACACAACAGGGGTTACGGGCAAGGCTAGCCAAGGGTTTCTGCTGCCCTAGGCAGACGTTCCAGCCATTCTGCACCCCTCCTTCCAAGCTGCACCGCTGCCCCCCCTGCTGTCGCCAATTCCATCTGCGGGGTCGGTGGAGAGGAGAAGGCTCGGCTAGGTGCAGCAGCAGTGGCCCTGGTGTTGGGCCAGTATCAGACAGATGGAACAGGTCCCTTGCTCTTCAAACTGAGGGTACTCTCTTATTATAACATAATTACGTAAGAAATGCCATACTGGGTCATCAAGCCTAGTATCCTGTTTCCAACAGTGGCAAATCCAGGTCACAAGTACCTGGCAGGTTCCCAAAAAGGCACAAAGGCTCCACAGTGTTTGTCCCGGGATAAGCAGTGGATTTCCCAGGTCCTCTTTAATAATGGTTTATGGACCTTTCCTCCAGGAACTTCTCCAAACCTTTTTTAAACCCAGCTACACTAACAGCTTTTACTACATTCTCTGGTAATGAATTCCAGAGTTTGATTATGCATTGAGTAAAATCATGTTTTCTCTTATTAATCTTAAATGGGTTATATTGTAGCTTCATTGTGTGTCCCCTAGTCTTTCTTTGTTTTGATGGTGTAAACAACTGATCTGCATTTACCTGTTCCACTTCCTTTATTAATTTATAGATGTCTACCGTATCCCTTCTCAGCCATCTCTTTTCCAAGTTCAGGAGTCCTAACCTTTTAAACCTCTTCTCATAGGTGTATCCTCCTTCCATCTCCGTTACCATTTTTGTTGCTCTTCTCTGTACCTTTTCTAATTCTGCTATATCCTTTTTAAGATATGGCAAGCAGAATTGCACACAATATTCAAGGTGCGGTCGCAGCATGGAACGATAAAGAGGCATTATAATATCCTTGTTTTATTCTCCATTCCTTTCCTTATGATACCTAGCATTCTATTTGCTTTCTTGGCTGTTGCTGCACTCTGGGCAAAGGGTTTCATCATATTATCCACGATGACATCTAAATCTTTTTTCTGGGTGGTAGTTTCTAAGGTGGTACTGTGGTAGGCTATGGCCTAGTATGGCCTGCTACTATGAAAGGCCTGTAAGTTAGGCCTGGATCCTAACTCCCATTATAGCTAGAAAAGAACCAAAAATCTGTGAAAAATGAGAAAATTGTTTTAAACTGTTTTAAACGGCTTAATAAGAAGTTTTTATGAATTCATAAGTCTTTCATTATTCTCTTGTGTGTGAAAGAAAAGAAATGTTTCGATACATGCATTCCTGGAGCTAGGGATAACCTTGCAGTAGAGAAGTAACAAAATCAAGAACTGCACCATTGTTAGAGCAATCCTAAGGGAGGGGGCTGGTTGCTAGGCTCCAGAAGGATTTTTAATTGGATAGGTACAGGGAATGTGAAACCAATGAGAAGTATGCATGTATCGAGCTAGAACCAATAGAAAGTTCTCATGTATCAAACTGAAAAAGAGGTATAAATGGTTATGTCTCTGTAAAAACTTTTGCTGTTCCTTTTGAAGCTTTGACTGACTGGGCCTGTGCACAATAAACTGGCTTGGACCCTGTCAATTGACTCCTGGATTTATTCATTGATTGCACTTTGCTACAGCATATTCTTGGTGCGTTGGCCGGGAAGTGCGAGCAGTAAATGGTATTCAAGTGAATAATCCACGAAATTCACCTTGAGGTTTGGCCCGGTTGGAACCGTGTCTGTCCGACCGCGGGGGAAACCTCAGGCGCCGCCGGCCCCTTTGTGCTGGAGAGGGTTCCGCCTGCCTTGGCGGGCCATCGGGTCCAGCTGGCCAACACCTCCGACCCAGGGGAGTCCAGGTTCCAACTCAGGAGCTGGTGTGGTATCGGGGATCGGATCCGGTGAGTAGACATTTTTGTGATTCGATAGTCAGAAAGAACAGCCTGGGACAACGTCTTGCGTGCGCAGGACTGATTTGGTATATTTGGTATAGACTAACTGGGAAATCTCGCATGAGTGTGTGCGAGACAAGGGAGCCTGATCACCTCCCATAAGGGCGGTCCTAGTAAGCTCCACGTAAGAGAAAGCGGAAGCCGAAGCCATCGACCCTTCTTGTTTGAACTAGTCAGTTAGTCAGAAAACCTGGGCACTTGAAATATGATTTCCTGTTGAAATATGCTTGCTTGTGTGAGTGAGAGGTCTTGAAATACAGACCAAGTGAGAGCGGACTCCTAAGTAGCGCAGTTCCTGGCCGGGCGACCACGCCCAGGTCGCGAAAAGGAGGAAGCGAGTGGTGTTTGTCCCCCCCAGTGTTCTGTGGGCTGTACGGACCCCTTACCTACAGCCATACTACCTATCCTTATTGTTCGTTGTCTTGTACGTCATTACGTGTACCTAGAGTACGTAGCGTACGTAGTTAGTAGAGTACGTAAGTAGTGTACGTAGGTACGTTCAGATTATGGGAGGGGCGGAGTCCACGCAAACTCCATTGGAATGCATGATCAAGAATTTCCGTAAAGGATTTTCGGGTGATTATGGTATGAAAATGACTCTGTCCAGATTAAAGATGTTATGTGAAAGGGAGTGGCCCGCGCTAGCTGCTTCATGGCCCCGTGGGGGCACCTTCGAGTTCATCAGCTTCGAGTTCATCACCTTCGAGTTCATCAGCTTCGAGTTCATCAGCTTATACAAAGAGTGTATCCTGACCAGTTCCCCTATATAGATTCCTGGTTAAGTGTGTGTGAACAGCAGCCCTCATGGATGAAGCGCTGTTATGAGGAGCGCTGTAAAATATTTGTAGCTACTACTAGGGGAACCAGAAAAGTTAAGGAGGAGAAGCCGCCTGTGTATTCTGCTCCAGAGTCCCCAGATATCCTGGCTAGGTTACCCCAGTACCCACAGAAGTTAGTTTCCCCAGCACCACGGCCTGAAGTGGAACCAGATGAGGAGCCCCAGAAAATACCGCTGCAGCAGCCTAAGAAGCACCCTACCCCGAGTGATAGTCCCGAGTCAGGCCCAAGCACGTTGGGGGGACTCGAGTCCTCTGACGAGACAGAAAGCGGGGGCTCTCCTGCCAGTTCAGGGTCACCCACCAAGGAGACTTGTGCCCAGGAGCCTTATGATTTAAGAAGCGTAACTCCCAAGAAGAAGAAGGAGAAGGCAAGGCACCTAATGCCATTACGCCAAGTGCCTGGAATACCTGTTTTAAATGATCAGGGCCAGATGGCGCCAGGACCAACCAGCTTAGTTTATGTACCCCTTTCCACCAAAGAGTTATTAAACTGGAAAACGCATTATGCATCCTATACAGCCAAGCCTCAGGAATTAACAGAATTAATGTCTAGCATTATGCAAACCCATCAGCCTACCTGGGCCGATTGTCGCCAGCTCCTGTCCACCCTCTTTATTACTGAGGAGCGAGGGTGAATCGGGCAAGCAGCCCTCCGTTGGTTAGAAGAAAACCCTGTAGAGGGGGGAGGAATAAACCCCCCGCAAGCAGCTGTTGCAGAATATCCCAATGAAGATCCCAAGGTGGGACCCGAATGATGAAAGGGGGGCAGCGGCCCTAACCAGATTTCGCCAGGCCTTATTGCAGGGCCTGAAGAAGGGAGGCCAGAGGGCCATGAATATCGGGAAAGTATCGGAAGTTCTCCAGGGTCCAGATGAGAGCCCAGCGGCCTTTTATGAGCGTTTGTCTGAAGCTTATAGATTGTATACCCCATATGATCCCGCCGCTCAGGAAAATTTACGCATGGTAAATGCGGCCTTTGTTAGTCAGTCCCAGAGAGACATAAAGCGAAAATTGCAGAAATTGGATGGATTTGCGGGCATGAATACAGCACAGTTATTGGAAGTCGCTCAGAAAGTATTTGTGAATCGTGAAAATGAACGAGACAGAGAAAGTGAATGAAAGATGAAGAAGAAGGCAGATCTTCTTGCTGCTGCTATAACCGAACGACGTGGAGGAGGTTTTCCTAATCAAAGGACCAGAGGACGTGGAAGAGGCCGCGGAAACTAAAGGCCTCAATTGGGTGCAAATCATTGCGCCTACTGCAAGGAAGAAGGACATTGGAGAAATGAATGCCCGCATCTGGACTCCACCCCCGCAAGGGGAGGAGGGAGTCCCTGGAGGCCAGGAGGACGATTTCAAAGGAGGGGAGGAATGAACCGAACACAGTTCCAGCAAGAAAGGGAGGAAGCCATTGAGGGAGTGGCAGTAGCAATGGGCTATGACCTGGATGACATAGATGAAGACTAGGCCAGACCGAGCTCCAAGTTCACCCTGGGTCCCCAGGAGCCTATGGTCAGTTTAAAGATAGCGGACCAATACATGGAATTTATGGTAGATACAGGAGCAGAACATTCAGTAGTAGCCAAGCCAGTAGCTTCTCTTTCCTCACGATCTGTCACTATTGTTGGAGCCACTGGAAATAAAGCCACAAAGTCATTCCTACAGAACCGCATGTGTGAACTAGGGGGACAGAAAATAACGCACCAGTTCTTGTATATGCCTGAGTGCCCTATTCCACTACTGGGCCAAGACACGCTTGCTAAGCTCCAGGCACAAATATCTTTTGCTGAAGGGGGAGAAATGAAAATGACTGTGAACCCAAAGCCTGCTGGATTGATGGTGCTGACTGTTCCCCGAGAAGAAGAGTGGCGGTTCTATAGTGCACCTCCAATAAAGTCAACTAGTCCCTGTATACCTACCAACCTTATAGCCCCACCTGAAGTATGGGCAGAAGATAATCCACCTGGCCTAGCGAAGAACATAGCCCCTATCATTGTCACCCTCAAGCCAGGAGTGGAACCAGTGCATGTGAAGCAGTATCCTCTCCCTCAACCAACCATTGAAGGAATCCACTGCCATTTGATGAAACTGCTGAAGTATGGACTTCTCAAGGAATGCCAGTCACCTTGGAACACCCCCCTTCTCCCAGTTAAGAAACCTGGGACAGGGGATTACCGCCCAGTACAAGACCTAAGGCGAGTGAATGATGCAGTTGAAATTATACACCCCGTAGTACCAAACCCTTATACTCTCTTGGGACTGATCCCCGCTGAGGCTACTCATTTCACCGTCCTGGACCTGAAAGATGCCTTTTTCTGTGTACGCCTAGCCCCCACCAGTCAACTTTTATTCGCTTTTGAATGGCAAGACCCCACAACAGGAAGGCGGGGCCAGCTCACCTGGACCAGATTACCCCAAGGATTCAAGAATTCACCTACTCTCTTCAGTGCTGCCCTGAACCAAGATCTCTCAAGTTATCCCGTGGACCCAGGAAAGAGGGTTCTTCTTCAGTATGTAGATGACTTGCTCATAGCCACCAACTCAGAAAGTGAATGCCTACAAGCCACCAGTGAACTCTTGTACCTTCTCAAAGAGGCTGGATACAAAGTCTCAAGAGCCAAAGCACAACTATGCCAAACTGAAGTCAAGTATCTAGGATTCCAGTTGTCCAGTGGGATCCGACGTCTGGGACCAGAACGCAAAGAAGCTGTATGCAGTATCCCTACTCCAACCACTAGGAGGCAAGTAAGAGTCTTCCTGGGGGCTGCGGGGTACTGTCGCATATGGATCCCCAACTTCGCGCTGATTGCAAAACCACTGTACCAAGTCACCAAAGGAATGGAAAAATCTCCACTAGAATGGGGACCTGAACAAGATGCAGCATTCCAGACTCTAAAGAATGCCCTGATGTCATCTCCAGCTTTAGGTCTTCCAGATGTTCAGAAGCCTTTCCATCTTTTTGTCCATGAGTCACAAGGAAATGCATTGGGAGTATTGACTCAATCTCTTGGATCTTGGCAACGACCAGTAGCCTATCTGTCAAAACAATTGGATGTAGTTGCAAAAGGATGGCCCCCTTGTTTGAGAGCTGTTGCAGCAACAGCCCTCCTAGTGGGCGAAGCAGATAAACTCACACTGGGACAAACTCTTCAAGTCACCGTGCCACACTCTGTTCTGACTCTCATGGAACACAAAGGAAACTTCTGGCTAACCAATGCACGAATGTTGAAATATCAGAGCATGCTGTGCGAAAACCCCCGGATACAGTTGAAAGTCAGTCAAGCTCTGAACCCTGCTACGTTGTTTCCAATTGGTCCTGGGCCCCCTGATCATAATTGCTTAGAAACCATGGACACTGTATTTTCAAGTCGCCCTGATTTGACCGATGTCCCTCTAGAGGACCCTGAACGGACTTTCTTTGTGCAGTTTGGTCATCAATGGACATCGTTGTGCTGGATATGCAGTGGTGACCCTTGATCTGGTAGTTGAGTCCTCAGCCCTGAAATTAGGAGAAGGACTCCGCATAAATGTGTACACAGATTCCAAATATGCTTTCACTACTTTACATGCACATGGAGCCTTGTATAAAGAGCGAGGGTTGATCACCTCAGGGGGAAAGGCCATTAGGTATGGGCCCGAGATATTGATGTTATTAGATGCTGTGTGGGCCCCCAAACAAGTAGCAGTCATGCACTGCCAAAGTCATCAGGCAGGAGCAGGAGAAGTCACCCGAGGGAATAGATTTGCAGATGCCACAGCCCGGAAGGCAGCCACAACAGGACAAGTTAGGACCCAAGATACTGTAATGCAAGCAGCTCTATTCCCTGTGCCCCTCAGTTCCTGGCACCCCGATACACTACAAGAGAGTTAGACTATTATTGTGAAAAGGAGGGAGGAGTCTTGACAGAACAAGGTTGGATAGTGTTGCCACCCCCAGAAGGTAGTCCACCTCCAGGTCCTACAGTCATCCCTGAAGCATTAGGGCCAGCCTTTGTTCAAGCTTTTCACCAAGCCACACACTATGGAAAAACAGCTATGGAAAAAGCTCTGAGACCCCATTTCTGTATTTCACTGCTAGGATCCCTGACCGCCTCAGTGGCACAGCAATGTTTGATATGTGCCAAAAATAATGCTAAGCAAGGTCCCATTCTACCCCCAAGAGTTCAGTCAGTAGGGGTGACCCCAATGAATGATATACAGGTAGACTTTGCTGAAATGCCCCGTGCAAATGGATATCACTATATGTTAGTGTTAATCTGTACATTTTCGGGATGGGTGGAAGCCTACCCCACCCAAACTGAGAAAGCCCGAGAAGTCACTAGGGTATTGCTTCATGAGATCATTCCCCGATTCGGAATACCATCAACTATAGGGTCAGATAATGGTCCATCATTTGTATCCCAAGTGACCCAACAGTTAGCTCGAGCTCTGCAAATGCAATGGAAGTTACACACTGCTTACAGAACCCAGAGCTCAGGAAAAGTAGAACGTATGAATAGAACCTTGAAAACTCAGTTATCCAAGCTTTGCCAAGAAACACACCTGAAGTGGCTCCAAGTTCTCCCTATAGCCCTTCTTAGGATACGTTCAGCTCCCACCAGATCCCTAGGAGTCTCCCCTTTTGAGATTTTGTATGGGCGACCTCCACCCATAGTGCAGGGAATAAAGGGAGACATGAGACAGATAGGATCTGAAATAATTAGACAAGAACTATTAGCTTTAGGTTCTGTCTTGCAGAATCTCCAAACGTGGGTGCAAGATCGACTACCCATCAACCTGACCGAGCCCCTGCATCCCTTCAAGCCAGGAACGTCCGTGTGGGTGAAAGAGTGGAGAAAGACCCTGCTGGCGCCGCATTGGAAGCGACCATACGTCGTCATCCTGTCAACCCCCACTGCAGTGAAATTTGCAGAATTTGAACCCTGGATCCACCACAGTCGAGTGAAGCCGGCAGCTACTCCTGATCCTGACCAATGGACGTCAGTGAATGACCCTGAGACTCCATTGCGACTCACATTAAGAAGACAGCCGGCGTTATAGAGAATCTTCAGAATCTACCTTCATCACGTGAGAGTGACCATCACAGCAGAAACAGAAGAAAACTCAACAAGTTCATCCTACCCAACTTTCCAGTTAACCTCCAAGAACTGTAATCACAATGTTCTTCCACTATTGCCTTGTGGGAGTGGTGATCCTGGGAATCCTGGAAAAGACTTTTGCCCTACCCCCTTGTGCAGCCTGCATAACCACCACCCGAACAGGACAAAAGATTACTCAGACTTTGCTCTATCACTCCTACTATACTTGCACTGGAACAGTCAGCCGGTGTATTTATAATGGCACCAAACTGAATATTTGCACAAAGGGGAAAAGTAAGACTTGTTATAACCCCCGACAAAACCCTTCATATTATACATTTGAGATACGTTGGAATGATGAAGATGGAGCCATCCTGAATGCGACAAAACCTCTTGCAAACCCCACAAAACCTATTATCTTGAACTTTGATGCTTGTGATGCAATTAACAGAAATGCTTACCACAGATGTGGGTCATGGGAGCGAGCATACTACCATGATGATAAATATATGTGTCCAGAAGGAGCCTACTGATGGGGACGGTGTACAGGAAAACGTTCTACAGCCATGACTTACACCACTACATCTAAACATGATTACTTTTGCCCAAAATGGGACTGCGTATATTTTGCTACATGGAAGAATGCACCTATGGGACGAGATGGTGATCACCGCAAAGGCAGCTTGACAAAGATCAGATTACCAGAGCCCAAGAAATGCAAGAAAGGTGCCTGTAATCCTCTGCAACTCCTCATAGTCAACTCCAGCCAATGGAAGCAAGGATATAAGTTTGGGTTGCGTATAGCAGGAGGAGATATAGATCCTGGGACTATTTTATATCTGCAATTAAACACCATGTATCCTCGACCTATCGTATACATCACTCCTTCTACGAGGCCATGAAAGCAGAGTTTGAAATTCCTCCTGCCTCCCAGAACTTGTTCCTTGAGCTAGCGGGAGCAGGTGCATCTAGTCTCCGCGTTTCAGACTGTTTATTTTGTGGAGGAACTACGATGGGAGACCAATGGCCTTGGGAGGCACAAGAACTGAACTATTCTGTTCCATATAATCAGACTAATATACAGAATACCACGAGTGAATGGGTATTGGCCCACTCTATTGTGGGTAACTTATGTTTTTCTCGCTATGGACCATTGTTTAATATGGAAGTGGGGCAGCTGGTCTGTCTCAATCAGAAGTTCTACAATAGTACCACTAAGAAGACGTCTTGGTGGTCAGGAGTCAACGCTACTGAACCTTCCAATCCTCTAGTTCAGTTTCCCAAACTTGCCAATATCTGGACTAACTTAGCAGCATATAATTCCTGGCAAGCACCACCTGGACTGGACTGTACTGGATTTGCAGAACCCGAGCATATGCTAGGCTCCCTCACCATTGGGGAGGCGCATGTGTATTGGGAACCATACGACCTTCCTTTTTCCTACGTCCCAGGGAGAACAACTGGGATATCCTATGTACAGAAGTCGACAGTTGAAGGAGGCCTTGAAGATAGGCCAATGGGATAAATGGGATGTGACATCTGAAGAATGGCCACCTGAGAGAATTATCTCATACTATGGACCTGCTACTTGGGAGCAGGATGGGACATGGGGATATCGTACTCCTGTTTATATGATTAATCGAATAATACGTTTGCAAGCTGTTGTTGAAATAATAACTAATGAAACTAGTAAAGCACTAACTCTTCTGGCAAAGCAAAGTACGCAAATGCGCACAGCCATTTATCAAAATCGTTTAGCTTTATATTATTTGTTAGCAGCTGAAGGTGGGGTATGTGGAAAGTTAAACTTAAGTAATTGTTGTTTACAGATTGATAATAATGGGCATGTAGTTGAAGATCTAGCCACCCAGATGAGAGAGCAGACATTTGTGCCGGTCCAGACCTGGCACAGTTTGAAGATGGATGGGTGGTTTGGTTCATTATTCTCATGGATTGGTGGTCTAAAAGCCCTTATGTTTATTGTATTATTCATATTAGCCATGTGCTTATTGCTCCCTTGTCTCCTACCCCTTTGCTTACGCATGATAACTTCAGCAATTGATAACACTATAGAGCGGAAGGCAGCTGCAAAGGTATTAGCTATGTGGCAATATTACCCTATACCCCACGATGATGCTATTACACCAGTCTAATGTGTTAGATGACTAATGAGTGATTTAATTCTCACCCTTTCTCACTTGCGAGTGAGAATAATCAAAGGGGGGAATGTGGTAGGCTATGGCCTAGCATGGCCTGCTAGTTAGGCCTGGATCCTAACTCCCATTATAGTTAGAAAAGAACCAAAAATCTGTGAAAAATGAGAAAATTGTTTTAAACTGCTTAATAAGTTGTTATGAATTCATAAGTCTTTCATTATTCTCTTGTGTGTGAAAGAAAAGAAATGTTTCAATACATGCATTCCTGGAGCTAGGGATAACCTTGCAGTAGAGAAGTAACAAAATCAAGAACTGCACCATTGTTAGAGCAATCCTAAGGGAGGGGGCTGGTTGCTAGGCTCCGGAGGGATTTCTAATTGGATAGGTGCAGGGAACGTGAAACCAATGAGAAGTATGCATGTATCGGGCTAGAACCAATAGAAAGTTCTCATGTATCAAACTGAAAAAGAGGTATAAATGGTTATGTCTCTGTAAAAACCTTTGCTCAGTTCCTTTTGAAGCTTTGACTGACTGGGCCTGTGCACAATAAACTGGCTTGGACCCTGTCAATTGACTCCTGGATTTATTTATTGATTGCACTTTGCTACAGCAGTACCTTGCATCATAGCTTGGCTTATTCCTTCTTAGGTACTGTCAGCTCCCCTGCTACTGGCCGAAGGCTTTATAGTAGGGGTGACCGCTGTTTTGCTTCTGAGTGTCCTTTATACTGTCTAGCAGCAAGGGTTGCTGGGATATGTAGTTTCTTAGGTTTCACTCTCACAAAAATGTGTTGTGGCACAAGGGTCTTTTGGAACAGATAAATTTATTATTATTGTCGGGTTTTTCCCCTCACAGAGGTTCTCAGGCAAATAAGTAAAGCAATATAATTCTTTTCCAGAATAAACAGAAAAACAGGAGCAAATGAAAAGCATCAAATAAAAGTGGAAAAACTGTTTCTTCACAGCAGCACAAAACTTCCAAACAACTTTGTAATTCTTCTTACCAAAGCTTGTTTATCTTAGGAGCAGTCTTTCTACATTATACATGGAACAGTCTCTTTTATAGGAATCAGGTGAGTCAGGAATATCAGCTACGTCATTAAACATCTCCTTGCTTGCATTCTCACGGCTCTGTTTAGGAGAACCTCTTGGCTGCAATCCTGGAATAGCTATTTGCAGCTGCTCTAAGAAGACTCCACTCTCACTGACCGTGACTTCTTCTAGTTCAGGAAATGGGTTAGAACGTAAGCTCTTCCTTATGGTTGTCACATTAGCTTTAAACCATTTGTCAAAAGAGTATCTGCTAGGTGCTTTCACAGCCGTGCTACCCTGGCACCTATTAGCACTTGCTCTTAACTGTTTCACAACGTCTTCCACAAAACTCTGGCTTGGCAGTAACCCTGACGTACCTTTTCTGCTGACCTTGCTTTGTCTGTGCTCGGAGCTCTCTTCCTTTCTACAGGCAACTGGCTTTGCCCTGTCTTCAGGAAGCTCCCACAACGGCTTAGGTTTAGCTTCAAGGTAACCAGTAATGGACCCACCAGAATCCTTCTTGCCTGGGGCTGGGTTCCAAGACTCCCTCAGTTGCTGCCTTCCTTGCTGAAGTGGAATAGAGAATTGCAGAGGCTCCTCTCTGCCCTCTTGTCTGTCCTGATTCTCAGTGCTGCTCTGAAAGACTAGCCCTGAAGCTGGTTTAAAACGGCTTCCTTGTTCAGGCACGCCCTTCTGACTATCCAGGTGCACCTCGTTAGGGCTGCTTCCAGCTCTTACGTCATGAATCTGACTGAGCTGCATTCTCTCTGAAAGCTTCCTGCTGTCATGGAAACCTGGCTTGCTCTGGCTTTTAAAGGTGCAGTGCTCGCTCTTTTCCCCTTCTGTCTGCTCAGGAATGCTTTCGGTACCACATATTCCCCCCCTTAAGATATTACAGGCTGGGTAAACAACGTCATCACAGCATGTAATCCTGCATAGGCTCTTGATGTCTCCCTTGTTCTCCTGGTATCTCTGGGAAGATGTGGCTAGCTGGGAGAGTGCTACTCTTTCATGCCATGGGCTCAACAAATTCACGTAGTAAACTTGCCTACGGCCTCTCCTATTCTGAATTGCATAGGACACTGGGCCTATCTGTTCTACCACACGAAAGGGTCCTTTCCATTGTCTTTCAAACTTAGGGACCGGTCCGGGCACCCTAACAATGACTTTCTCGCCTATTGCCAATTGGCGAGGCTTGGCATTATGGTCGTAATATTCCTTTTGTTTCAACTGACTGGCTTTTAGGTTATTCTCAGCGACTTGGGAGGTTCGTGCTAGACGACCTCTTAAGTCCCTTAAAAACTGGGGTACAGCAATTTCCTCAGCTCCCGGTTCTATCCACTGTTCCTGGAGGATATCGAGGATACCTCTCGGCGAGCGTCCATACATCAGTTCGTATGGAGAGGTTCCTAGGGATGATTGCTTCCTCTCCCTGCATGCATACAGTACAAAGGGAAGGAGAGTGTCCCACTCGTTCATTTGACCCCCCAACCCCCTTCTCAGCATATTCTTCAACGTTTGGTTGAATCGCTCAACCAACCGTTGGTTTGCGGGTGGTAGGCTGCAGTCTTAGCATGTCGGATGCGAAAGGCATCCCACACCCTCGCTAGGTAATGCGACATGAAGTTACTGCCGCGATCGGTCAAAACTTCTTTCGGGAACCCCACCTCACAGAACAATTTTACTAGTTTTGCCGCCACTGTATGGGCGGAAATGCTGCGTAAGGGAACCGCCCAGGGGAATCGCGTTGCGTGATCTACCGTGTCCAATATGTATTGGTAGCCGCACGGTGTCTTAATCATGGGACCCACTATGTCTACCGCTATCCTATGTATGGGCACCGTTATTACTGGTAGCGGTATCAACGGTACCTCCTTTGGTTTCACTGGGGAAACCCTCTGGCAGGATGGACAGGCCTCATAGAATTTAGTTGTTTCTTTAAATACGCCTGGCCAATAGAATCGGGCTAACACCTGATCTAAGGTTCCTTGGGTACCTTTGTGCGCTCCTAAGGGATGATCGTGGGCCAATCTTAGTACCAGGGTTCTAAAGGTAGTTGGTATGACCAGCTGCTTACGGATGTTACCCGAAGCTGGGTCTAAACTTTCCCTGAATAAAATTCCCTCATCCAGGAGAAACCTTGACAAGGTATCCCTACCTTCGTGGGCATATTTAAACGCTTGAGCAAGGGCTGGATCAGCCTGTTGCTCTTTGGGAAATGAGGGGAACCTGTCCATTAGCTCCGCGGGGACTCAAGGTAACTCCAACCCTTCTCGGATCTCTGCTCTACTCTGAGATCGCGTCTGGCGTTCCCTACGTTTTTCTCCCTTACTTTTCTTGTTCTCTTTCCTTGGGGCATTGATAAGGTCTTCGTGAGAAGGTAAATCAACTTGCCCTGCGGTGGAAGATTCTCCTTCATCTTCCGCGGCCTTGGTCTGGTTCCTTGTAGAAACCATCCCCTCTTTAATCTGTACCTGTTGTTGCAAGCCTTTTTTAAAGTATGGCCAGTCCTGGCCTAACACTACTTCATGGGGCAGGTGTGGAACTATGGCTAGTGAGATCTCCTTAGCTATTCCGCATCCTTTTACTAGGAGTTTGTGAATAGGATAGGAAGATGTTGCGCCATGGACACAGCGGATTTTTACAGTATCACTGGGTAGATCAGGTAGGGTTCTACCGTGGGCTCTTATCCTTTCCCAGAGGCCACGCGAAAGCATACTCTGATCAGAACCAGAGTCTAGTAGGGCCTTGGCACTTACCCCTTGGACAGTCACGGCTATGAGGAATCCCTCCTTAACCTGTCCTGGGCTAGTGGTCACCAGCGCTACCTTCGCTCTGCAGCTACGCTGTAAATGGTCACTACTGCCACATTTAAAGCATACTCTATCTGCATATCTGGCTTTACATTCAGGTAAACACAATGCAGTTACTTTCATAGCATTTTCCTTCTTTTCTGAGCTTGCCCCGGTTGGTCTCCCAGAAGTCATGCTTTTACCCTGAGCATTCCTCTCTGCTTCCAGGAACCGCTCAGCGAGCATGATCGCTTCCTGTGAGTCTTTACAACCTTGCAAGGTTAGAAAAGTTCGGACATTTTCAGGGACAGCGTTCATATACTGTTCTAACAATATGGTATCCAATATTGTTTCAATACCTTTGCCCTCAGGCTCTAACCACTTGTTAAGCAAAGCTTTTAACCGATAGTGTAGGGCTCTAGGCGTCTCACCAATCATAAGTTTAGCATCTCTAAACCAATGATGGTATGCAGAAGACGTAAGACCAACTCTATCTTTAATCGCTTTTTTAACTTCATCGTAGTTATTTGACAAATTAGGTGGTATACAGTTTGATAAGCAGTTAATGCTTCTCCTGTGAGACACATTGCCAGCCTGACTGCCCATTGGTCTTTTGGCCAATGCATCAGGTAAGCAACTCGCTCAAAAGTCTCTAAATAATCATCCAGATTATCAGACTGACAACTTCCCAAAGTTCCATGCCTCTTTAGACCAAAGTCCCGAAGCATGAGCTTGGCTTAAGTGTTCAAAACCTGTTGAAGATGAAGCAGGCTCGGGCTCCTTCTTCATGGATTGGATCCATGCCTCCAGCATCTGTATGAGCGGTCGCTGCTGTGCTTCCATGCGTGCTGTAGCGTCTCTTAGAGCCTCCATGGCCAGCTCGCGTTGGCGCTCAAACTGGGCTGACATCCACGTCAAGACTTCTTTGACTTCCCATTGTCATGCTGAAAAGACAAAACACAAGACACAACCACCAAGTGCGGTATCACAAGACAGGAGGTACTTCTACCTTTCACCCACTTGCTGCGCTGATACCAAACCAAGTATCCCCAGGTAACTCTGCTATGTACAAATTACCTGATACTTGTGGTGCATCAAGCCTTTGTGTATGCGGTGGTATCTCCAGTATCAGACACGTCTTCTTCTTCTGTAGAAGCAGTCTTGCTTGAAGATTCATTTTTTTTTTTTCCCAAAAATTTTATTTTTCAAAACTTTTTCTTGCCCTTTAATTCTTCTGCGCATGCGCCTTTGCCTTGATCCGTAGCAACTACGCCAATCTGTCAGCTCCCCTGCTACTGGCCGAAGGCTTTATAGTAGGGGTGACCGCTGTTTTGCTTCCGAGTGTCCTTTATACTATCTAGCAGCAAGGGTTGCTGGGATATGTAGTTTCTTAGGTTTCACTCTCACAAAAATGTGTTGTGGCACAAGGGTCTTTTGGAACAGATAAATTTATTATTGTTGGGTTTTTCCCCTCACAGAGGTTCTCAGGCAAATAAGCAAAGCAATATAATTATTTTCCAGAATAAACAGAAAAACAGGAGCAAATGAAAAGCATCAAATAAAAGTGGAAAAACTGTTTCTTCACAGCAGCACAAAACTTCCAAACAACTTTGTAATTCTTCTTACCAAAGCTTGTTTATCTTAGGAGCAGTCTTTCTACATTATACATGGAACAGTCTCTTTTATAGGAATCAGGTGAGTCAGGAATATCAGCTACGTCATTAAACATCTCCTTGCTTGCATTCTCACGGCTCTGTTTAGGAGAACTTCTTGGCTGCAATCCTGGAATAGCTATTTGCAGCTGCTCTAAGAAGACTCCACTCTCACTGACCGTGACTTCTTCTAGTTCAGGAAATGGGTTAGAACAAAAGCTCTTCCTTATGGTTGTCACATTAGCTTTAAACCATTTGTCAAAAGAGTATCTGCTAGGTGCTTTCACAGCCGTGCTACCCTGGCACCTATTAGCACTTGCTCTTAACTGTTTCACAACGTCTTCCACAAAACTCTGGCTTGGCAGTAACCCTGACGTACCTTTTCTGCTGACCTTGCTTTGTCTGTGCTCGGAGCTCTCTTCCTTTCTACAGGCAACTGGCTTTGCCCTGTCTTCAGGAAGCTCCCACAATGGCTTAGGTTTAGCTTCAAGGTAACCAGTAATGGACCCACCAGAATCCTTCTTGCCTGGGGCTGGGTTCCAAGACTCCCTCAGTTGCTGCCTTCCTTGCTGAAGTGGAATAGAGAATTGCAGAGGCTCCTCTCTGCCCTCTTGTCTGTCCTGATTCTCAGTGCTTCTCTGAAAGACTAGCCCTGAAGCTGGTTTAAAACGGCTTCCTTGTTCAGGCACGCCCTTCTGACTATCCAGGTGCACCTCGTTAGGGCTGCTTCCAGCTCTTACGTCATGAATCTGACTGAGCTGCATTCTCTCTGAAAGCTTCCTGCTGTCATGGAAACCTGGCTTGCTCTGGCTTTTAAAGGTGCAGTGCTCGCTCTTTTCCCCTTCTGTCTGCTCAGGAATGCTTTCGGTACCACAGTACATAACTTTACACTTGTTCACATTAAATTTCATCTGTCATTTGGATGTCCAGTCTTCCAATGTATCAAGGTCTTCTTGCAATTTTTCACAATCCTCTTGTGTTTTAACAACTGTAAATAATTTTGTGTCATCTGCAAATTTGATCACTTCACTCGTTATTCCTTTTTCCAGGTCATTTATGAATATGTTAAAAAGCAGCGGGCCCAGCACAGATCCCTGGGGTACTCCACTATTCACTTTTCTCCATTGAGAAAATTGGCTATTTAGACCTACTCTCTGCTTTCTATCTTTTAACCAGTTCCTGATCCACAATACTCCACTGCCTCCAATCTCATGATTTTTCAATTTCATCAAGAGTCTCTCATGAAGGACCTTGTCAAAGGCTTTCTGAAAATCGAGATACACTATGGGCCTAATTCTGAGAGGTGACTTGTGGGGCTGCACATCCCAGTGGGACGTGCAGGCCCGCAAGCCATCCCGACCATATTCCCCCTCTGACTCTCCCCACATGGTCAGAGCAACAGTACGGGGAGAGCTGGCGGGGGGTGGGAAGGGGCAGAGTGAGGGCGGGCCAAGGCAGCAGGATGTACAGGTCATGGGGATAGATAGGTCCCTGCTGCCCAACCTTTAGTCGGACGGTGGGGAAACAGAGGGTCAGTGCGAGAGTCAGGCGGGCCTGTGGAGAGGACATCCCTGTGGGTCGTCTGTGGCACACCGGACTATCTTGGGGTCACTGTTCCCTCTAAGCTGTGCGCGTGTGCGCGCGCACACACCTTGCGAGCGAGTGCACATGCTTTACAACAGAGCGTACAAAAATTACGGCTCTGATTCTGATAGAAAACAACACAGACGTCTTAAAATGTAAAAGTTATGATTGTAATTACTAGAAATTTTCCGCTTCATTTAGTAATCATCTATTTTCATTTAATTTGATTAAAATCAATGTGGTGTACATACTGTATTCTGACGTGTAGTCAAATTTTAACGTATATAACTCCGAGTGTCGTTATGTGGCGCACAAAAATTTAACCTTCCTTCAAAAGCTGCACACAGCTGATATTTTATGCGCACACAGCCTACAGAAAATTAGAGGGAACATTGCTTGGGGTCCAATCCTGCACCCGCGGGAATGTCTGGTTCCCACGGTGCAGAATCGGCTCCAAACGGGTCTGTCTTGCTTGGGGCTGTCCAGATAGCCTGGACATGCCTCTTAGGAATTCAGGCTCCTCATCAACCGGCTAGAGTAGTTACTCACCTGTAACAGGTGTTGTCCAGGAGCAGTAGGAATCAGTCCTCACTTATGGGTGACGTCGGCGCCGACGGAGCCCTCGCGGAGCAATTTCCCCAGCTTTCGAAGAAAGCCTTTGGGATTGCAGCGCGCATGCGCGGTCCCCTTCCCGCCCAAGGGTGCCATCTTGCTCAGTCGAAAGACATAGCGGAAGACAGCAAAATCAGAAGAATGACTGCAACTCCAAGGGGAGGAGGGAGGGTAGTGAGGACTGATTCCTGCTGCTCCTGGAGAACACCTGTTACAGGTGAGTAACTACTCTTTCTCCAGGACCAAGCAGGAAGTCAGTCCTCACTTATGGGACTCCCTAGCTTAAGGCTACCGGAGACCTCAAGCCGAAAGGAGCTCCCTCCAGCTCAACAGCACAGAAGGAAGGAATCTTCTCTGAATACTAATCCGGCCGGTAGCCCAACACCAGGGCCGGAGGGAAGGAGTTGCCTAAACCTCAAAGAGATTGGGGAGGACTGCCTGTCCGAAAGCACTATCCCTGCGGGACTCCCTCTCCAGGCAGTAATGAGCCGCAAAAGTCTGGCTGGAAGACCAAGTAGCGGCCCGGCAGATATCTGCCAAAGGAACAGAGCGGAGGTGGGCTACAGACGCAGCCTTCACCCTGACACGGTGCGCCGTGACTCGACTCTCCAAGGAGAGACCGGCTGCCCCATACGCCCAGGCGATACAGTCAGCTACCCAGATGGACAAAGTACGCTTAGAGACAGGTACCCCCAAGCGATTGGGGTCAAAAGAGACGAAAAGCTGGGCAGCTTTCCTATGCTCACGCGTACGGTCAAGGTAGAAGGACAAGGCTCTTCGACAGTCCAGGGTATGCAGAACAGTCTCAGCTCGGCTGGTGTGCGGCCTGGGAAAGAAGGTCGGAAGAACCACCTCTTGATTGATGTGAAAAGAGGAAACCACCTTCGGAAGGAACTTAGGGTGCGTCCGTAAGACAACCCTATTCTTGTAGAACCTAGTGTAAGGGGGCTCCGACACTAGGGCCTGTAGTTCACCAACGCGCCTAGCGGAGGTAAGGGCTACCAAGAAGAGAGTTTTCCATGACAGGAAACGAAGGGGGCAGGTAGCCATGGGTTCGAAAGGCGGGCAAGTAAGCCTTTGCAGAACCACATTGAGATCCCAGTCAGGAGCCGGAGGGCGCAACGGGGGCTTAAGCAGAAGCAGGCCCCTGAGGAAACGTGCCACCAAGGGGTGCGAGGAAAGAGGCTGGCCCTCCACCGGCGAATGATGTGCAGAGAGAGCACTGAGGTGGACTCTGGCAGAGTTGGGGGTTTGAGGCTCAGATCGGAGAGGTGAAGCAAGTATTGCAGTACCACCGATACTAGGCAGACGAAGGGGTCCTCAGAGCGCTGAGAACACCAGACCGAGAAGCGACGCCATTTAAGGGCGTAAGATTTCCGGGTGGAAGGTCGCCGAGATGCCAGGACGACCGCTTCCACCTCTGGAGGGAGCGAGAGCGGAGCTAGGACTACCCTCTCAGCAGCCAGGCCATCAGGTGAATGGCCCGGAGGTTGGGGTGCAGGAGAGTGCCCTGATCTTGGGTCAGAAGATCGGGCTGAAACCCCAGAGGAAGAGGGGTGTCCACCGCTAACTGCAGGAGTAGAGGAAACCATGGTTGCCTCGGCCATCGGGGCGCTATCAGGATCAGGTAGGCCCCGTCCCAGACAACCTTGAACAGCGTCCGGGACACCAGTGGCGTGGGAGGAAAGGCATACAGTAGGCCCGTGGACCACGAAATGAGGAAAGCATCTGGAGCCACTCTGAGGGGATGCGGGTGCCGAGAGCAGAACCGGGGAAGCTGTCGGTTCAGGGGACTGGCAAAGAGGTCCACGGTGGGGAAGCCCCACCGGCGGAAGATTTGCTGAGCAATGCCGGGGTTCAACCTCCATTCGTGGGGCTGCAAGACCCGGCTCAGCCTGTCGGCCAGGCAATTTTCCTGCCCGGGCAGGTAAACCGCCTTGAGAAGGACGTCGTGGTCGACTGCCCAGGAGCACAGTCTCCGGGCCTCCTGACATAGCAGGAGGGAGCCCGTGCCCCCCCTGTTTGTCCGTCTGCACCAATACAGACTGACGGGAGGTGAGGTGAGAGAAGATCCGCAGAGCTAGGCGGATCTTCCATAGCTCCAGGAAGTTGATCTGTTGAGCCGCCTCCCAAGGAGTCCAAAGGCCTTGAGTGCGTGCTCCCTGACAATGCGCTCCCCATCTCAGGAGAGAGGCATCTGTCGTCAGCACCTGGGAAGGAGCGGGAGGCTGAAAAGGCATGCCGAGTACCAGGTTGGGCAGGTGAAGCCACCATTGCAGAGAGGCGACCAGGCGGTCGGAGATCTGCATTAGGTCCGCCAGACTCCCTGTGGCCTGATGCAATTGAGTGCGAAGACACCACTGAACAGGCCTCATATGTAGACGGGCGTTCAGGGTGACATGGACCGTGGAGGCCATATGGCCGAGCAGCTGCAGGAACCGTCTGGCCGGGACCAGAGATGCGCTGTGGAACCTGCCGGCCAGAGCGATGAGCCTGTCGGCTCGCTCCCGAGGCAGGAAGGCACGAGCCTGCAGAGTGTCGAGCCGTGCCACTATGAACTCGAGATCCTGAGAGGGGCGCAACGTGGACTTCCCGAAGTTTATGACGAAGCCCAAGTGCTGAAGCAGAGCCACCGTGCATTGCGTGGCCTGAGCGACCTCTAGGGCCGACTGCGCCCAGACGAGCCAGTCGTCCAGGTAGGGAAAGACGAAAAGGCCTTGAAGTCTCAGGAAGGCCGCCACCACTGCCAGGCATTTTGTGAACACCCTGGGGGCGGAGCACAAGCCAAAGGGCAGCACGCGGTACTGATAATGCTTCCCTGCCACCACAAATCTTAGATATTGTCGGTGGTCCGGATGAATAAGGATATGAGTATAGGCATCCTTTAGATCCAAGGAGCATAGCCAATCTCCCTGCTGGAGGTAGGGCAGCAAGATTCCAAGGGTAAGCATCTTGAACTTTTCCCGCTGCAGGAACTTGTTGAGGTTGCATAGGTCCAGTATGGGTCTGAGGCCTCCTGTCCTCTTTGGGACCAGGAAGTACCTCGAGTAGAACCCTTGACCCCACAGGTGTTGGGGCACTGGCTCCACCGCCTGCTCCCCCAGCAGCCTCTGCAGCTTCTGCAGGAGTAAGTCCCTGTGCAGAGGGGGCCTTGGAGGCTCCCCTGGGAAGTAGGGAGGGGGCACCTGGTGAAAATGTAAGAGGTAGCCCCTTTGAACCACCTGCAGCACCCAGGCATCGGATGTTATGGCTGACCACCTGTGAGCGAAATGGGTCAGCCTGCCTCCCGTGCTGAGCGAGGGGAGCGGGGGGAAGGCTATGCTGGCATAGTCAAAAACCCCCCGCCCTGCTGAGTGGGGGGCTGTGTAGTGGGCTTGGGAGCCCACGGCCTACGGGGGCCATTGCCCTGCCCCTTAGCCGGCGGACCCTGATTGGGAACCGCAGACGCTTGGTATTGAAGGTGGGGTTGCTTATAGGCAAGCAGCTTCTTCGGGTAAAAAGGCTTTTTCCCTGAACTCTTCCTCTTCTGAGGAAGAATGGAGGTCTTCCGGGACAGGCGAGTCCTAGTGAGAGTCTCGGACTCGAGTTCCGCCGCCTTCTCAGCCATGGGCTTGCCAAAGAGGTTTTCACCTCTACATGGGACGTTGACTAACTTGTCCTGTACCCATGACTCGAGGTCGGATGACTGAAGCCAGGCCTGCCGACGGGCACCAATGCCGGCTCCGGCTACTCGGGCCGATGCCTCGAAGCCATCATAGGCCGCCCGAGAAATGAACTTCGAGCACTCTCGAATATTATCGGACAAGGCCTGGAACCTCAGCAACGGTTCCTCGGAGAGACCCGCCGAGAAACCGGCGAGCTCTTTTGCCAGGTCTCGGAGGAACATGCCCATGTACAGCTGGTATGTTTGGACTCGGCAGGCAAGCATGGAGCCCTGGAAGCACTTCCTACCGAGGGCATCCAGGTTCCGGGCCTCCTTACCCGGAGGCACCGAGGAATGCATCTTTTGACTCTTAATCCGATGCATGGCCGATTCCACAACCATGGAGTGGTGGGGTAATTGCGCCTTTTGAAATCCGGGGCTCTTGCGGACTCGATACATCGAATCGACCCGCTTGCTCAACACCGGCATCGAGGCCGGGCTTTCCCAGATGCGGAAGAGCAGCCGCTCCAGCATCTGAGGAACCGGCACAGTAAAGGCCTCCTTCGGGGGGGAGTCATACTGGAGTGCCTCGAGTTCTTCGGCACGAGGCTCCTCCTTGGGATCCGCGGGGAAAGCCAAAGCCTTGGCCATATCCCGCACGAAATCGGAGAAGCGCGTATCCTCCGGAGGGGATCGCCTTCGAGGCTCCGACTCAGGCGAGTCGGAGGGGACGCACCGAGTCTGAAAAGAACCGGGCGACTCGTCCCCTTCCGTGTCCCAGCCCAACGCCTCCGAGGAGTCGTCGAGGAGCTCCGTGCGGGCGAGGGTTCGTCCCGACGCCGAAGCCGGCGTCGACGACCTCGGTCCCGAACGGGAGGCCGAGGGAGACCTCGACCGAGGATCGACTCGAGCATGCATCGACTCGAGGATCGACTCGGCCGCCGGGGTCGACTTGGGCGTCGACGTCCCGGTGGTCTGGGCAGATGCACTGGCGAGGCCGGTCATCAAAGCCCGCTGCTGGTCCAAGAAGGCAGTGATACTGCGCTCCAAGGTCATCAATCTGAGGACAAACTCAGAAGACCCGGCAGCCTCCGACTCGGGCCCGACATCGGTTCCGGAGGGGAGTCCAGGAGGACTATAGTACTCACGTGTCCAGGCGGCTCCACCTCGAGGCGAGGAAGTTTAGAAGGCCTCTCCGCCTCCGAGGACTCGGGGCGGCTGGAGGGGCTGTGCGACCTGGCCCTCGAGGGACCAGGTGCGTCCTCCGACGACGCCCGCGCGAGTTTCTTCTGCCGACGATGTTCCCGGCCAGGGGACCCCCATTCAGAGGAACTCTGACGGTGCTCGTGGCCGGAGTCATGAGACGTCGAGGCCTCCGACGAGGTCCGGGCCTGACCGGACGGGGTCAGAGAAGATTCGGTCCCTTTGTGACTGCCGACTCCTCAAAGACTTAGAGGACATTTTGCTGCACGGACCACAACTCATAGGGTCATGGTTGGGTCCGAGGCAACGGAGGCAGCAGTCATGTGTGTCGGTAAGAGACATCAGTTTGGAACAGCGATCACATTTTTTAAACCCGCTGGCAGACATCGGGGGAAAGAGGGCCCCCGCAAGGTCGAAAGACCGTGCCACTAGGGGTAAAGAAACAAGTGGCGGGAACGCCAGTTAGAAGTACAAAAGAACACAAAAAAAAAAGAATGTGAACGGACTCGATAGGGTATCGAGGCCGGGCGGGAAAGAGACACGCGAACCGAGAAAAACAACAAAGAATTAATCCACTTTTTCAGCGGCGGTAACAAACAACGTCTGTAGGGCTCCGCGGAAAAGACTGAGCAAGATGGCACCCTTGGGCGGGAAGGGGACCGCGCATGCGCACTGCAATCCCAAAGGCTTTCTTCGAAAGCTGGGGAAATTGCTCCGCGAGGGTTCCGTCGGCGCCGACGTCACCCATAAGTGAGGACTGACTTCCTGCTTGCTCCTGGAGAACACCTTTGTCTACCTTCAAAAAAATATAACAGATAAGTAAGAAAAGACTTTCCGTGGCTAAATCCATGTTGGCTTTCTCCCATTAAACCTGAACTATCTACATTGGGAATTTTAGATTGGGAATTCCCTTAATCCAGGAAATCCTCTCTCAGATAATCCTTCTATTGAAAATACTGCTGTTCCCAATCTAGATTCCTTCTACCCATGCTCCACTTAGTACATCAAAAAAAATCATAAACAGGCTCAACACCACCATTTCTCGAACCGATCCATGCCCCACACTTTGGATCAAGTCAGCCAGATCTGACCTAAGTGCATTCATTACCAGAATTGTACACCTTTCCTTTACCATGGGTCTGGTACCATCATCATTGAAGATGTCCACTGTCAGACCACTACTAAAAAATGACAAACTGGACCCATTTGACGTAAACCTCTATAGGCCCATATCTAACCTCCCATTCCTGGCTAAGATAACTGAGAAGATAGTCCAGCAACAAATCCAAGATCACATTGACTCCTAAACTCCCCTTGATCAACAGCAGCATGGGTTCTGTCAACAACACGGTGTCAAAACCCTCCTGGCCACCCTCCTGGACAGTCTCATTATGGGAATGAACAAAGCGAAGAAGGATTCATCCTAATATTCCTGGATATTGCATCGACCTTTGACACAGTCAGTCACAATCTCCTACTTGCTTGCCTACAACAGAAAGGTATACAGAATTTAGCCCTAGATTGGTGCAGATCCTACTTAACAGATCTCCAACAACTGGTGTGCTTAGGCGCTCAGTCTTCAACCCCATACCAGCAGACGCAAGAAGTTCCACAGGGTTCATTATCTGCCTTGCTCTTCAATATCTACACCCAGCCAATCTGCTCGATAATCCAATCATGCAGCAAACTATACCACATCTATACCAACAATTTACTATTACACCCCATTCTCCATCGATGATCCCAATTATACCAAGATCACATCTTTCTACCTTGATACAAAGCCCCCCGGAAAACAGAATAATAAGAAGAATGAACCTCAATACCATCTTAGTACCCGACGCAAGCAGAAAATCAAAACAGATAACAAGTAAAAGTGCTTTCTCCTATGTTGGAATGATACAATGGAGCAATCTTCCAGTCCAGCTTAGGGAGACTAAAGACCTCCAAGCTTTTCGAAAGGACCTGAGAACATACTTATTTACACAGTACTATTATAACCTAGACCATCCTGTCGAAAAAACCACGCAATCCCAGACTGACCACCCAACCTAATACCCTACCTATAAAACCTTAGCCTTACCCTACTTCAGCTAAGGCAATAGATTTCTCACTCCTTGCACATATGTAGCATATACCTCTGTACCTTATGGAGCCCCGATGCGGTGACTCGAGCTGTAAATAGTTACTATGTTCAGCCACAGTTGTGTAAATAGCTCCATGTTCAACTAAGTCCAACTGTTTTTTGTAATGTTATAATGTTCAGAACGTTCAATGTATGGTTCCTTGTTGTTACTTTTGCTCAAATGTAAAGCGTCCCTGATCTCTGGAAGGGGCTGTATATAAGTTTCCAAATAAATAAATAAAGATTACGGAATGTTTTAATGCAGTGTCAGACTGGCTCTGTACACACACCCCGAGAGTGACTGCAGGAAGACTGAAGTGCTGTTTATCACAAAGGACCCGATCTTCATCCCTCCATCTCCTCTGTGGGTAAAAGATGCAGAACTGATGACAAAGCAAGAAGTGCGTTACCCAGGAGTCACCCTGGATCAACGACTGATTATGGAAACACACAAAGAATATTACCAAGGCTGTATATTTATTTATTTATTTATTTAACAGGTTTTTTATACCGCCTTTTCCTTAAATCAAAGCGGTTACAAAGACATACAAAAGCTAAACATAGGCATGGGAAGTGAAAGGTGGGATACATAACATGGTGAACTATTACAAAAAACACAATGTAGAGAGGTTACAATTAATATGAGTTGGTATATCACAAAATAAGGACCCTGCGTCACCTATGTCTACTGCTGGAGGCTGCCGACATCTGCACCATATTCCAGGCACTTATCCTTCCACACTTTGACTATGTAAATATCATTCTCCATGGTCTACCAGGCTACACACTTCATCCTCTGCAAATGGCCTTAAACACTGTGGCACGAACCCTGTATGGAGTCTCCAGATTTGAACATGTTACGCCCATCCTAAGTCAATTGCATTGTCTCCCAATAGCAAGCTGCCTAAATTACAAAGCTCTATTGATGACATTTAAAGTACTACATAACCTCTCTGGAGGCTCCCTTG
Organism: Ichthyophis bannanicus; assembly: GCA_033557465.1. Taxonomy (NCBI): domain Eukaryota; kingdom Metazoa; phylum Chordata; class Amphibia; order Gymnophiona; family Ichthyophiidae; genus Ichthyophis; species Ichthyophis bannanicus. The sequence goes on from CM066033.1 coordinate 666,835,031, forward strand.
CGGGAATCATACAATGGACACCGAACAACAGAATGAGAAGAACAAACATGACAAACACACTCACCACCCTTTCAGCAATAAGAAAGAGTTCTCAAGCTGCTAAGAACCGAGCCTTCTCAATATACGCACCAACTCTTTGGAATACCCTCCCTGCCCTGATCCGATTCATCTCCAACCTATCAACCTTCAGGAATACAATAAAGACTCATTGTTTCACCTATACTATGACAATATTCCATAGCTACGATAAAGATTTTGCCTGCTGACAGCCCTCGCTCTGCCCACCTTAACTGTTTACGAACCCCATACTTGTAACTTGTAATTTAGTTCTCCCTGTATTACCCAAGTTTACATCCCTGTTCAATGTAAGATGCTTATTGTTTATTGTGCAATGTTAGACGTTTATTGTAGTGTTCTTTGATGCCTGTTCAATGTAAAACACTTATTCTGTTCTGTATAAACCGCACTGATTTTGAAATACTGAAGTATATAAAATCAAATCACATAAATAAATAAAATGTTCAGTAATTTTAGTCTTTATAATGGTTTCTACCATTTTGTCTGGTACAGACATCAGGCTCACTGGTCTGTAGTTTCCTGGATCATCCCTAGAACCATTTTTAAAAACTGGCATTAAATTGTCCATCTCCAATCTTCCGGTCCTACAGATGATGTTAATGATGGTTCACGGATTACTAATAGTAGGTCTGTAATTTCATATTTCAGTTCTTTCAACACCCTCAGATGTATACCATCCAGTCCAGGTGATTTGCTACTCTTTCATTTATCAAATAGTTGTAATACATCTTACTGGTGTATCGATATTTCTTTCAATTCTTCCGATACATCATTTTTATATACCATTTCAGGCACAGGTAACTTCCAAACATCTTCTTCAGTAAAGACCGAAGCAAGGAATTCATTCAGTCTCTCTGCTATGGCCTTGTCCTCACTTAGCGCCCCTTTTATCCCTATCATCCAATGGGCCAACTGACACTCTCACAGGCTTTTTTTTGCTACAAATGTACTTGAAAATGTTTTTATTATGCGTTTTTGCTTCCATGGCAAGCTTTTTTTCAAATTCTCTTTGCCTGCCTTACCATTGCCTTGCATCTAACTTGTGCCAATGCTTGTTATTTCCCGTTTTCATCATTTGACTCAGTTTTCCATTTCCTGAAAGATGCTTTTTTGGCAACAGCCGCCTCTCTGACCACGCCTTTAAACCATGCTGGGAGTTTTTTGGCCTTCCTTCCATTTCTCTTAAAGCTGGATTACATTTGTTCTGGGCTTCCAAGATAGTACTTTTAAACAACGCCCATGCTTGATGTAAATCTTTAACCTTTGCAGTTGCTCCTTTCAGTTTTTTTCTTAACTATTTTCCTCATTTTATCATAGTCTCCCTTTTGAATGTTAAAAGGTAGTACTGTGCTGGGGGGCAGAGCCTGGACACGGACAAAGATGGCTGCACAGGGGATTCCTCCCTGAGAATCATTGTTTGAATCAATTACTCTCTCCATCTCGAGACCCCTTTTGAGTGTTGCTGGCTTTTCTTTAGTATACTTACATGGCAAATTTTAAACTGGCACATCTGGAATACTCCCCGGGAGGGACACAGAGTGCTAAACATTCTAAGCATGAACCATCATCCCCACACAAAATGGCAGCTGCAGAAGAGTAGGATGATAATCTTAAAGAGCTGCTCACTGAAATTTGGATGGTTTGTGAACTTGTGACAGCAGTGAAACCCTTAGTACAGTGTGATCTGAAATTGAGGACTTTAAAACTCAGTTAACTACACTTACTTCACACCTGAATGTGCTTGACTGCATGGTTAATGGCCATGAAGAAAAACTTCTTCAGCTGCCTTAGAATACTATATGCATAGCGGATTTAGAAGCACAGCTGGAAGTCATGAATAATTGGATGCGCCGCAATAACATGCATATTCTAGGAATACCAGAGTGCGCTGAAGGCAATGATCTCATAGCCTTCCTGGAAGATTTACTGCTTAAGCTTCTAATCTCAATGCAATGTGACCTATGGAGATTGAAAGAGCACACCATGCTCCATCTCACCGAGCACAGCAGACCAAATATCCATGGCCATTTGTGCTAAAGATACTGCGCTATCCGCATGTTATTCAGTCGTGCCAAAGCTGCTAGGAAAAACATGCTGCTACTTTATGAAGGGCACAAGATCCAAATCTTTCCAGATCTACATAAGGTAACTAAGATCGGTGGAAGCATTTTTTGGCCTTGAGGCCTACATTACAACGTCTTCAGGCCCAGTATGAATTATATTATCCAGCACGAATTTGTGTAACGCTGAATAATCACACAAAAACATTTGAAGATCTGGAGCAGTTTCGAGCATTTTTGTCAGATTATGAAGATTCCATTATGCATTGAATATACTACTCTGTGACAGGATCTTTTCAGTGACTGTTTGACGGTATGGTCTAAAGGTGACTGTACTGTATAGTTTTGTCCCTTTGTTCCATATTGCTATACTTGAGGCCACAGACATATCTTTCTTTTGTGTGTGTGTGCGTGTGTGGTGCTTACTCTAAATAATACAATGTGTCCGAATCATATGATATTTAAGCCGACTTCAGAACGTAGCTTCTTTACTGTTGCAGTCTTGTTTACTCTGCTTTTATGTGGGGTTCATATTGGGTTGTTCACTTGGTTTTCTTTGGGGAATAGTGCTATGCTTCAAGAAGGGAACGAAGAGGAGGGGAAGGAAAGGGGGCTATATTTCATATTTTAGATCTCTGAGATGGAAAAAAATCTATTTTGTGAAGCTCTAAAGAGCACTTTGTAATCTAAGATGGGGAGAGGTTTGCTCTTATTTCTTTTTATGCTAAAATCCCTTGGGCTTCACTGTTTGGTCTGACTGGCTCACTACATAGTAACAGTTTGTTCTTGGTTTAATTTTTGGGCTTTCCCGGTGTTCACTATTACTGTGTTAGTATATGGTCCTCCTCACTCCCTAGCACAGAGCCAATCAGGGGCCTAAAGGACACACTTTAAATTTAAAGCGCTATAGGGCATGCCCATGCCTGAGGGCCTCGGCAGAGGGCCCTTTGGCATGGTCCTTAGGCGGGGACTGTCATAATCACTGCAGACCACCAGGGACCCTCACAGCCAGCCAAACAATGCATTGCCAAGAAGGGACCCTAAAACTCCAACAGGTTAACCAGAATCCCCGCCTGCCAATACCTCTCTGGTAAGCTAGCAACACTAAGCTAAACATGATACCACACATTCTCATACACCACATGGTGATAACTCTCGCTCTGTTCGTCCTCATAACATCCGATCAGGTGCTTGATATGCAGGGTAACACCATTCCAATCACCAAATCTCCTGCACTTCACAACATAGAATACCGCTCTCAAACACAACACGCAGACTCATTCAAATCAGCACAGCTCAACTCCAGCCCTCAACCACCGGACTCAAACAACAAGATTACCCACTCAAATATTCACTCATTAATGCCTGCTCAGTTTGTAACAAAATTCAAACCCTGGTAGATAATATACAACTTACAGGCACTGACATAATGTGTATCACTGAAAGTTGGATCACTAGCGCTGTTTTCCCTCAACCAGCTGCCTACAACCCACTACATGCTGTTCAACCATCCCAGAACAAACAGAAGAGGGGAAGGCATTCTAATTATGGCAAAGAAACACTTGAACCTCTCCATGATTAGCTCGCAATCCTTACAAAACAACAGACTACTTAACTATTTCCAACGGTGAACACACTAGGGGCCCAATTCTGTGCCACGAATAGCAGGGATAGATGTCCCAATGGGACGTCCATCCCCACTATTCGTACCTTCCCCCGCCGCTTCCAACCTCCTCGCCGGTTGTGCGGGGAAGTTAAATGGGGCGGGGAAGGGGCAGAGTCTGGACGGTCGCCGGCCCTGGACGTACAGGGCCGATTCTAATGTCAGCCCTGTATGTCCAGGGCTGGCGACATGTGCGGGGAAGTTATTCCACCTCCAAGGTGGAATAACTTTCCTGGACGTGTTTTGTTTGCAATGTCAGTGCACGGATGGGGGGGCGGGGGGGTCAGAGGACATTCCCCGCAGCCCAAACCTGGCCTTAGGAGGCTAGATCAAGGGTCGGGCTGCGGGGAATAAGCTTTTTTCTCTGGTGGCCGGCATTGCGGCTCTTCAATGCAGCCACGGTGCCATGGCAACATGACGCCATGGCTCCATTGAAGAGCCTGGACTGAGCTAGCTGAGTACAGTCCTGTACATGCAGGCCAGACTGAATCACAGTCCCGGTCTGCACATACAGGACTGTTTGCAATTCTGATCCCGCGGGGCTAGACGTTCCCCGTGGGATCAGAATCGCGATCCCCTCTGTATGTCCAGTTCAGACCAGACATATAAAGGGGATCTACGTCTGGAACGGAATGAGCCCTTATATGTCTAAAATATAGTAAACCCACCGCCAACACAGATGAACTCTCAGGTATACTAGATGAGGCATGCACGCACACAGCATCCAAAAAAACCCACTTCATCCTTATGGGTGACCGTAACCTCCCAGCCACAACAACTAAGCAAGTCAATGCATTCTTGAATGCCATGGAATCTCTACAACTGAGCCAGATAATTGATGCACCTACTCACTGCAAAGGTTCCCTCCTTGACCTCGTATTTATACCTGACACACTACAGAAAACGGATCTAAACATTCAAATTGACCCCGTGCCTTGGTTCGATCATGCTATGATATCTCTCACACTGCCAAACAATATTCTTCTACCAAATATACCCCAACAACAGCAACATAGATGGTGATTCAAGGCATTCAACCCACAACCTTTCCTAGATGAGGTCTCTTCACTTTTATATACTGACATACCCGACCTAGACAGTTTCATCAGCTCATGGAACTTGGTAATTAATGACACAGAGGTATTCAGTGAATGACAATCAACAAACCACCCTAAATCTACACATCCTCCTTCGTTCTCTGGGAATCTTTCCCAGCTCAGACGAAAGCTCAGAATGTTAGAAAGAAAATGGAAACACTCACAAGATGCAACTATTAAGCTACAACTCTGTGCCAATCAGACTGAATACAACATTCTATGCAACAAATGCCGAAAGGAGTATTACACGAGCATTCTCACGAAATCCCTCAACTGTCCCAGGGAGCTGTTCTCAATCATGTCCCAACTGACCAGTGACCCCAGCTCAGCAGGTGTAACAAACACAAAAATGCAACTTGACCCACAGGTTATGGCTGACTTTCTCTCCAACAGGCACAGCCCAACAACTGCATAGCACTATGACCTACCGCAACAACAGGATAACGCAGCTCAGAACCATTTATGGCACACGTTCAGCCTAATATCTAAGAAAGAACTCTCAGATATCATCAACAGTATCAATACTACAACATCCCCACTGGATCCATGTCCAGTGACATAGGTAAAATTTTTTGTAATGAGTTCGCTCATACTAAAGATAGTCCACACCTCCCTCTCCCAAGGATACTTACCCGAGCTCTCAAAAAGCCTCAATTCACCCTACACTAAAGAAACCTTCATTAGACACAACACACCCCAGCTCATATAGACCAATCGCTAGCAGCCCATTCCTGGCTAAAATAATCGAGAAAACTATACAACAACAACTCCAAGACCATGTTGATTCTCATGCTCCATTGGACCCACAATAGCATGGCTTCTGCCACCAGCACAGCGTTTATTTATTTATTTATTTATTACAATTTCTTATATACCGCGCTATTTAGCATCAGTGCGGTTTACATTATAACTTAACGACCATAACAACAAGCTGTCAGGTTTACATCGAACAGGAGTATAAACTTGGAAAACAGGGTTAACTATATACATAATCTATTTACATTGGAAGGATAGATAAAAGTCAGATAATGCATGTAGGTCCCAGGCTTCATGGATGTCTTCAACCGGTTCATCATAGGCCTGGACAAGCCTCACCAAGGATTTGTGATGGTCTTCCTGGACATCAGCATGGTGTTCGACTCAGTATCACATCACATCACACCATGCTAGACAGACTCAGAAACATAAGTCTGATCAACAGCACCTTAAAATGGTTTATATCCTATCTATCTCTCAGACAGAACCATGCAAATAAAAGTTGGACCCAGCAACTCCAAACCATTTAACTTAACACAAGGTAGTCCTCAAGGTTCTGCCCTGTCTGGCTTACCATTTAACATCTACATACAGCCCATTTGTAACCTATTAAGAAAATGGAACATGCACTTTCACCTCTATGCAGATGATATCATGTTCTATATGCCATGCAATACCCTCAATCCGGACTTCACAATCATATTTGATGTCTTCTCCACTGTCACAGACCTTCTTGCTGATCTTAATCTTGCAGAGAACAAAACCAAAACTGAAGTATTATTAATATTCAGAGACCAAAATTTCAAACCACCAGATAAGCTCACACTACATAACGTGGAAATTACTATAAAAAAGGAAATCAAGTACCTTGGTATAACAATTGACAGCAACCTCAACATCAAGAATGCAGCTAATGCAGCATAATGGAGACTCTTTAAACCTCTATACCCGCTTCTACAAGACAACAATTTCAGATCTGTTTTACAAGCCGTCATGATACCCCACCTTGACTACGGCAACATCCTCTATCAAGGGCTGTCAAAACAGGCACTTTACCCACTCCAGCTAATACAAAACACTGCCGCCAGAATCCTAACAGGCAGACCAAGTCGGCAACACATAACTCCAATCCTTAGAAGTCTGCACTGGCTCCCAATTGCCCAATGGATTAAACACAAATCCATAACTACCACCTACAAAATCCTTCATAACCTCTCCGCTCCTTGTCTCAAGGATCAAATCACAACAAGACCAAGAAGATTATCAAACCAGAATCTTCTGGCCATCCCTCCTCTCAAGACCAAATGTACACAACAGACAAGTAACAGGACCTTCTCACTGTATGCCCCCATGATTTGGAACTCTCTGCCCGAAACCATCAGATCTGCTCAATCCACCCAAGACATGAAGAAACTACTAAAAACAAACCTCTTCATCGAACATTTTGGGCCTAATGACATTACATAAGTGCATATACAATAACCACCTAAAACCCGTTGACTCAAGCATAACCCACATATTTAACTCCAAGTTGTTTACCCTTGTTCGATGTAAAACAAATCTCTTGAGATTATGTGCTTTTGTTCATTGTAAACCACCTTGGTACAAAGGTGGTATAAAAAAACCCTGTTAAATAAAAAAATAAATAATAGGTGATAATTCTAGACATACATTACTTAACATTGGCATCTTTATTTTGGATGAATGGTATTATATTTGGGTATTTAATCGTATGTATGTCTTTGTTTTGAGGTATATAGCTATTCCTGGGCCGTTCCTGTTTCATAGAATTCCTATCTATAGTTGACATGGCTGGCACCTTAAATTTTTTTCCCTGAATGTCAAGCGACTGAATAACCCTATAAAATGGAAAGAAATTTTACTATATTGCAAAAAGGCCAAAGCTGATATTGTTTATCTCCAAGAAATGCACCTCTCTCTGTCAGAATCTAAGAAGCTAAGTGGTAATCCTTTTGATTTACTCATTAGTTCACCAGCTCTCCATAAGAGAAATGGTGTTAAAATTTTGGCCCGCCGGTCGCTAATGTTAACATCTCTGCATTTATGGACGGATAGTGAAGGCCGGTGGGCCAAAACGCAAGTTCAATTTGGCACAGAGACTATTACTTTGATGGCGATATATGTTCCAAATACTGACTCCCCAGGCTTTTTCCATTCTATAATGAGAGAGCTAACAGACACGAATATGGCTCGTATAATACTAAGAGGCGATTTTAATCTTGTGTTGGATCCGATACTAGATTGACAGTCTAAGTGCTGCAACGACCCTCCTGAGCCCTGTCAGTCTTACAAACATTCATGGGAAATGGGGGTCTGATCGACCCTTGGAGATTACAACATCTAACAGTGAAAGACTTTGTTTTTTTCATTACCACACAAAACTCATTCGAGAATAGATTTTTACCTCGCCTCCAAGACCATCTTACTTTGGCTGGTCTCTTCAGAGATCCAGGAAACTGCACTTTCAGATCATGAGGTGATTTCTCTCATTTTACAACCGACTTCACGAGATTCTGTTCCCCCACCCTGGTGCTTTCTGCAACAATTGCTCTCAGATGAAGCTTTCCTAGACTCCTTAAAAACTTCTATCAAGTTGTTTTTTGATGCCAACAAACCTGCTGATACAACTATCTGGGCCTGGTGGGAGGCCTTTAAGGCCACCCTCAGCTCCACTATAACAAGTTATTTGATAAAAGTGGCTCATCTGAAGAAACAAACTCTGGAGCATCTTTCCCAACAAATTTGGGCTGGCGAACGAATGGTGGTGAAGAATACAGAACCTATGATCTTGCTCCATCTTCAAAAACTTAGATATTCCTAATACTCTTTTGCAAATTTTGGTGTCATCTGCAAAAAGACAGACTTTTCCATTCAGCCCTTCGGCAATATCACTCACGAATATATTGAACAGTACTGGTCCCAGGACCAAACCCTGGGGCACACCCCTAATCACCTTCCTTTCATCCGAGTGAGTTCTGTTTACCATCACCTTCTGCTGTCTGTCAGTCAACCAATTTCTGATCCAGTTCACCATCTTGGAACCCATCCCCAAGCTGTTGAGTTTATTGATAAGCTTCCTATGAGGAACAGTATCAATATCAAAGGCTTTGCTGAAATCAAGGTAGATCACATCCATCGCATGCCCTTGATCTAGTTCTCTGGTCACCCAGTCAAAGAACTCAATCAGATTTGTTTGGCAAGATCATCCTTTGATAAAACCATGCAACTTGTTGGTTTCGAGGAAATCCATTATTCGCTCTTTCAGGAGCGCCTCCATTACTTTTTCCACCACCGAGGTAAGGCTTACTGGCCTGAAGTTTGTCACCTCTTCCCTATTACCACTTTTGTGGAGAGGTACCACATCATTCCTTCTCCAGTCCTGTGGAACGTCTCCTGTCTCCAAGGATCTATTAAAAACATTCTTTAAAGGCACTGCAAGAACCTCTCTGGACTCTTTCAATATCCTGGGATGTATCTCATCTGGTCCCATAGACTTGTCCACTTTCAGTTATGCAAGCTGTTCTAACACATCATCTTTTGTGAATGGTGTGGTATCTACTCCATTCCCATTTGTGTATTTGCCAATCACAGGTGGTCCTTCTCCAGGATTTTCTCTAGTGAAAACAGAGCAGAAGTATTTGTTTAGTATTTTTGCTTTTTCAATGTCACTTTCCACAAATCTGTTCCCAGCACTTTTGAGTCCTGTAATTCCACCTCTGATTTTCCTCCTCTCCCAAATATACCTGAAAAAGGTTTTGTCACCACACTTTACATCTTTAGCCATCTGTTCTTCTGCCTTTGATTTTGCTATCCTTATTTCTCTTTTTGTCTCTTTTAGTTTGATTTTGTATTCTTTTCTGTGTTCCTCTGTTTGCGAGCTTCTGAATTTTGTGAAAGCTGTGTTTTTTACCTTTATTTGTGCAGCCTCTTCTTTGGAGAACCAAATAGGTTTCCTTTTCCTCTTGTTTTTATTTACTTTCCTTACATATGTATCTGTGGCATCTTTTATTGCCTCCTTTAGTTTAGCCCATTACAATTCCACTTCCCTTATCCCTTCCCACCCTACCAACTCCTCCTTCAGGTACTTGGCCATTTTACAGAAGTCAGTATTTTTGAAGTCTAGGACTTTGAGCTTGCTGTGATTGGATTCCACCATGGCTTTTATCTCAAACCACACTGTGTAATGACCACTGCTGCTCACATGGGCACCCACCTGGATATTTGACACGCCATCTCCATTGTTGAGCATTAAATCCAGCACGGAGCTCTCCTTGGTCGGTTCCATCACCATTTGTCTAAGTAATGCATTTTGGAAGGCATCCAAAAATTGTTTTACTTCTTTCCCGATTTGCATAAGGAATGCTCCAATCCACATTGGGTAGATTAAAGTCACCTAATATGATCACTTCCCCCTTCATGGCTATCTTTGCAATATCAACAATTAATTCTCTATCCATTTCTTCGGTTTGAGTTGGAGGCCTGTAAACCACACCAATATGGATGATAGTGCCATCTCCTTTCTCCAACACAATCCAGAGTGCTGCTTCGTTTCCCCATGTCCCCTGCATTTCAGCAGCTTTAATATTGCTTTTGACATGCAGGGTTGCTTCTCCTCCTTTTCTACCCTCTCTATCTCTTCTAAATAGATTATAGCCAGCTATGGCTATATCCCATTCATGTGACTTGTTAAACCATGTTTCTGTAATGGCCACAATGTCCAAGTCCATTTCCACCATTAGGGCTTCCAGATCAGGAACTTTGTTGGCTAGGCTTTGAGCATTTGTACTCACTGCTTTCCAGCATTTGTTGAATGGCTTGTCTGCCTTTTGCATGGATTTTGTTCTACACACCCCTTCCCGTTTGCCATTGATGTGTTGTTCAAAAGTGTGGCTGTTTCCAATGCTGTTTTGCTTTTGCTGGGAGTGATGTACTGAACTTGTCCTTCTCCATCCATCATCCCCTTTCCTTAGTTTAAACAACCAAAATGATGACCATTCCCAAAGTCAGCTATAAGCTACGTATGATCCCAATTATCCTTCCATAGATTTTTTATTGACAGCTCGAGAGACTCCTAATTGATTTTCTCTGGAAGAACAAAACACCAAGGATTGCAACTTGTAAACTGAAATTATCTAAAATTAAAGGAGGAGTGTGGTTTCCCGATTTATATTCGTACCATTGTGCTTTTTTATTTAAACAGGGTTTAAGGTGGACTTGGAAGGTATCAGACTCGGATGATCTTTCTTGGTTTCGGTTGGTAAAACCTCTGGTACATCCTATCTGAACTCATCTTTCAATTGAGATGTCTCATGTGTCTATAAAAAGCATACTGGGTCCAATTATTGTTACTCAGGAATCCTTCCATCTCCAGGCAAAACCTTTAGGAACAGATAATTTGCCAATGCTGTTTCTGCCTATCTGGTTCAACCCCCTGTTTCGGATATAGAACAAACTGATAAATTGGTGTCTCTGGCAAGGTAAGAATGTGTGAAGAATAGGGCAGTTGGTCTCTTCCAACTCTTCTAGGCCCTTTGATGAGGTAAGCAGGGAACTCAACCTCCCAGCTATATGGTATTTTCAACGGTTGCAGTTATACCACTGTATCCGAAAAGCAGGTTTCCTTTCTCCTCAGTCCAATGTTGCCCAGTTCCTAACAATTCCAAAATCCTCTTCTTTGCACCATTGTCTCATCCACGGATAAGACTGCAGAGCTCTCCCTGACTTTCAGGTCCTGCATGTGGAACGGGAAGCATTTCAGAGAATGTTACCCTGGAAATTCTGGATTTCAACTTTCTATCTAAAAGCCTAAATTTGGCCTCCAGAATCTCCCTCCCACACTTTCCTATGTTATTGGTACCAACATGTATCAAGACAGCAGACTCCTCCCCAGCACTATCTAAAACCTTGTCTAGGTAGCGTGTGAGGTCCACTACTTTCGCACCAGGCAGGCATGTTACCAAGTGATCCTCATATCACCCAGCTATCTACATGCCTAAAGAGCGAATTGCCAAATATAACGGCCGTCCTAACCCTTCCCTCATGGACACAGGGCCCTGGAGAAAGCTCAATTGGTGGCAAGAGCATTTTACATCGCCTGGTGGACAGGTCCTAGCTACAGGCCCACTTCCTGCCACACCAAGGTGATACTCTCCTTTCACATGACCTCTCTCCTCCTTGGCAACTGAGAGGCTACCAGACTGGAGGTGGGACTTCAGTACTACTTCTCTGTAGGTCTCATCTTTGTATCTCTCTGTCTTCCTTATGTCCTCCAAGTTTACTACTCTAGCCTCCAGAGATCGGACTCATTCCCTGAGGGCAAAGAGCTCCTTGTACCTAGTATACATGTAAGATGCCTCACTAACTGGGAGAAAATCGTACATGTGATACTCAATGCAAAAGACTGGATAGCCTCCATCTTGCTGCTGTACTGCTGTCTGCATCTTAGTTTTAAGTATTTTTTAGCTATTTAAGTTGTTTGAAGTTACTAGAGATGTTGATGTTAAGTGCCGTCGAGTCGGAGTCGACTCAAGGCGACCCTCTGGATAGCTATCCTAAATTGTGTTCGGTCTTCAGTCAGGCGGCTCATTGTTGACAGACTGGTACCCGTAGCTGCTGTTATTGTATCGATCCATCTCATTGCTGGCTTTCCTCTTTTGCGTTGACCTTCTATCTTGCCAAGCACAATGTCTTTCTCTAATGATCTCTCTCTTCGCATGATGTGTCCAAAGTATGAAAGTCGAAGTCTTGTCATCTGAGCTTCTAAAGAAAGCTTAGGTTTGATCTCCTCTAGTACCGACTGGTTTGTTCTTCGGGCAGTCCATGGTATACACAGTATTCGCCGCCAGCACCATAATTCAAAGGCATCAATTTTCTTCCTATCTGTCTTTTTCACTGTCCAGCTTTCACATCCATATGATGTTATTGAAAATACCATGGCTTGAACAAGTCGAATCTTTGTATGGGGAGAGACATCTAGAGATACTTGTACTGATACAACTACACCAACTAAGTTTAAGAGACTTTGTTCACCTCAAGATTAATTAATTTCACAACCTTAATTAATCTATTCCTGGCGAGGATAACTAGCTGAACCTGAAAAGTGAATTTGACCACCTCTCTCCCTTTAATAGGTCTAAGAGTCTATAAAGCTAAGATTATGCCTGGGGTGGGTGAGAGGGAAAGAACACTTAGTAAAGGCTGGCTTGCTACACAGGTCCCAGACCTGTGCTTCTAAGGTAATCTGCTAACAATTTCCTGGGTAATTTACACAGCCCTTGTTTTGATAGAGGGAACCTTTCAAATTGCCCCTTTGATCTGTCACTTGGCTTTAACACCTATTTAAAAAAATTTCACAGGTCTCTTGCCCCTTAACTGGAAGGCCTCTCTGTAAAGGTCTCTAGAAACAATGTCTTTCTTTCTACTCAAAGAATATTACCCTATTCTTCTTTTTATGCTAAGCTAAGCTATACTCTGATTTGATTTAAATTGCAGTAGCAGTCCTTTTTGGTAGTTCAAGATACTGCTAGGGAAGTCCTGCTATGATGCATTTGACATGGAAACATTCTTTTAAGATCAGCCCTGCTCTACGCGGAAACTACATTTTAGGAGAATCCGGCATCTGGGTCACACATGCAGAACGCAAAGCAAATCTCTCCAAATACAAAAGAGACCTCAAATTAAAAACAGAAACTTGCAAAGAAAAACTTAAATGGAAACCTTGACACATCAGGCTCTGGGTGTTATTTACTCCTGGTTAGTATGCACTAGCACTGTTAGTGCCTGTCCTTTTCTTGTTATGGTGCCCTGCGGCAGATAATACATGATAATGGTGTTAGAGCACACCATTAGTAAATGACCCCCTCTGTAAGCATTGCAACACTAGAAAAGCATAAACAGAAATGTATTTCTTTCTATACTGAGCAAAATACAAATGTACATTTTCAAAGCAAGCATATTTCAATCACAAAAACTGAAAATAAAATGCTTTTTTCCTGCCTTTTTTGTCTGACCATTTTATTTCTCTCATCGGATTGGTCCCTATTTCTCTCATCCACTTTCCTCGTCATTCTTCTCCTAACTCCTTTTTCTGTTTCTTGTTTCCAGTTTCCATGACTTCTCTCTCTTCCCTACATCTGTTTCTGACATTGATCATTCACTTTCATCTTTTTTCTCTATTTCTCTCTTCTCTATCCACTAATAGTTTTGATTTATTCATGTTGATGCATTAATATTTGATATTCTGCCTTTTTATAAAAATATCAATAGGGGTACTACTGCTAGTGATCACGAGACTAGCACAAGGTGTTCCCAGCACCATTTTGAAGACTGCTGGAGCAAGGGCAGGAGTGGAGGGGGACTGCTTCATCACCACTAGGACATCCATGGAGCAACCAGGTAGGACCACGGGTGACTGATCAGGTGGGAGGAGGTTCTGCCTGGGCCTCTGGTGGAAGGGTTGTCCATTTCAGTGGTTGGTGGGCCCCTCTGCAGGGCTTCCATGGCTGGAGTGCTTCTGCCCTGGAGGTCCTGAAAGGGATATCATGGGGGGGGGAGGGGGAGGATGGATCACAAGAGAGTGCCTGATTAGGGGGGATATTGCATGGGAGGTGTCAAGGTTTGGCAGCCTGCATGGCACAGCTGCAATTACCTCCACCTTTCAAATGGAGATAATTGCAGCTGCACTATCAGCAGTAATGACAGCGAGTGCACGGCAATGTCATGTGCCCTAGCTGTCGCCAGCCACCATGCTCATTTTTGGTCCCAATCCTGCCCTGTATCTGCAAGTGCAGACAGTGCAGAGTTTACTGTGCGCTGTCTGTACTTGCTGCGTGGTAGCAGTACTGTGGGGGCTTAGCACATGCTGAACCCTGTGGTAACTGCTTACTGCACTTTAGCAAAAGGGCCCCTTACTGTGGACAAAAGGAAGAACAGCCCAGGCTATAGCTATATGATGCAGCATTCCATATTAAGAGTCACCACCTAAGAAAAAGATCTAGGTGTTATCGTGGATAATATGTTGAAATCCTCTGCTCAGGGTATAGCAGCAGCCAAGAAAGCAAATAGAAAGCTAGGGATGATAAGGAAAAACTGAGAATAAACCAGAAAATATTATAAGGCCTCTTTATCACTCCGTGGTGTGATTGCATCTTGGGTATTGCGTACGATTCTTGTCTCTGCATTTAAAAAAAAAAATCGAGAGGAATCAGAAAACATACAGAGAACAGGAACCAAAATGATAATGGGGATGGAACAACTGCTGTATAAGGAAAGGCTAAAGAGATTAGGGTGTTCAGCTTGGAGCATGGCATGGCCTGCCGCTTTTGATCCCCTCTGACAGGAAGTTGTGTCGGGGGGGGGGGGTGTCAGAAGCGGCAGGCCATGTGTGCCAAAGCACATGGCCTGTCGCGGGGCTGCTGCCACTGTGCTGAACCGATCCCCAACCTTGCCACCGGAATCCATGGCAGCGGGGGGAGGGGATGGTGGCATGGCTCAGCACAGGGGGGGGGGGGTTGGGCACTGTGGCTAGACGCAAGGGGGGGTGGCAGGGCCGGGGCTTCTGCCTAGGGCGGCAGAAACCCTTGAGCTGGCCCTGCTAGTAAGCAATGCATTAAGACAAATCAGAGAAATAAATTAATACTCAATGCATAATTAAACTCTGGGATTCATTGTTGGAGGATGTGGTAAAAGCAGTTGGCCTAGATGGGTTTAAGAAAGGTTTTGACAAGCTCCTTGAAAAAAAGTTTATAAACCGTTAAGGCAGACTTGGGGAAAAGTCACTGCTCATCCCTGGGGATACGCAGCATAGAATCTATCCTTTTTTGGTATCATGGCAGGCATTTGTAACCTGGATTGGGCACTGTTGGAAACAGGATGCTGAGCTTGATAGGCCCTAGGCCCAGTATGGCAGTTCTTAAGTTCCTCATCTCTTCTGTATCCTCTTGTCTCTCTTCCATCTCTTTCTCAAGTCCCCTCTCTCCCTTTCCCCGTGACCCCTTTATTTCTCCTCTCCTTCCTTTGTACCTCTTTTGTCTTCCTCTCTCCCCCCCCCTATTTTCTATGCCTTTCTTTGTGTTTCTTCCCTCGGCCTCCATGTATCTCTCGCTTAAACCTTTGTGTGTTTTCTCAGTTCTCTACTCTTTGCACCTGTGTGCCTCTCTCTCTCTCCTTTTCCCCGTACCCTTTTTTCTCACCCCCGCTTCCTCTCCCCTCTTCCCCTAACATGTGCACACTTTGGGCCCTGTTTACTAAGCATTTTCCCATAGACACAAAATGGGGGAAGACCTTTTAGTAAACAGGGCCCTTTGTGTCACTCTCTCTTCTTCCCCTGTGCCCTCTTGTTTGTTTCCGCTCCGCCTACTCTTTGCGCCCTCTGTGTCTGTCTCCCCTCCCAACCTTTCTGTCTTCTCTATCACCTCCTTCCCCTACCCTTTGCTCCCTCTGTGTCTCTCTCCCCTCTTTTTCTGAACCCTGCTTTCTCTTAACCCTTTTTCTGTCCCTATTCCTTTCTCAAGGCCTGTCTCCACAAACTCTGGGACACCTTTCTGTCAGGGGACAGAGCTGCTGGAACTGCAGTGGCACACAAGTGATCAGAAATGCATGTTAACCTAAGGCATGGGCACTTATGCCCACCCTATGACTTGTGTAAATGCCCGTACCTATATTTTTCAAGAACACACATAAATGATAGTATTTTATAATTTATGCGTGCAACTTTGTATTCCGTCCACATTCCACCCAAACCTTGCCTCTGTGCGCACCCACAGTATAAGTATACATGATTAGCCTGACATGCAATACTTACAGAATCATCACGGCATCACATAGGCACATAAATGGCCACTTACAGGCGCATATGGCTAAAATACCTAGATTTGCACACATTGTTCATGCATAAATCTAGATGGCTTGGTGTCTAAGTAAAACCAGGCTTACTGGGGACTAAGTGAGAGTTTAAACTGCTCGGTCAGACCAAAGGTCCATCATGCCCAGTATCTTGTTTCCAGCAGTGGTCAATCCAGATCACAAGTTCCTGTCAGGTTTGATCCCAAAGGTAGACAGATTCCATGTTGCTTATCTCAAGGGTAAGCAGTGAATTTCACTGAACTTGCCTTGATAAGGGAGGAGTGAGCTAGTGGTTGGGGCAATGGCCTCAGTCTGGAGGGACCTGTGTTCAAGTCCCACTGGAGGACAGCAGCCTCAGGCTGGAGGGACTGGGGTTTCATTCCCACCGATGCTCCCTGTGGCCGTGGGCAAGTCACTTAACCATCCATTACTTCAGGAACAACCTTAGATTGTGAGCCCTTTGGGGACAGGAAATATGTACAGTACCTGAATGTAGCTGCTACCTGCTATAGGCAGTATATTAGTATAATAACGGTTTATGGACTTTTCCTCCAGGAATATCTCCAAACTTTTTTTAAGCCCAGCTACATTAATAAATTGTACCACAACCTCCAGCAATGAATCCCAGAGTTTAATTATGCACCGAGTAAAACAAATATTTTCTCTCATTTGTTTTAAATGTACTTCTTAGTAGCTTCCTTGCATGTCCCTTAGCCTTTATACTTTTTCAAAAAGTAAACAACTTATTTGCGTTTACCCATTCAACTCCACTCGGGCTTTTATAGACCTAAATAATGCCTCACAGAACCTTTTTTCACTGTATTATCTGAAGTCCCATAAATGCTAACTTTCCTAAAAAGATTTTTTTGTCAGGCACCTTTCTCAAGATTCCAGCTTATGTTAAGTTAGTTCTGCCTAAGGTCCATTTTACTCTGTTTAATTATACAGATCTAATAAGAAAGAAATGTTCAATTGTCACTTCACCATATCGATGCCTTATAACACTCTAAGCCGACACAAAGTCGTGTTTCAAACCTTTATCATACCCTCTCTCAGCAACTCTTCTCTAAGCTGAGCAGTCGTAATCTCTTTAGCCTTTCCTCACAGGGGTGTTCTTCCTTCTCCTTTATCATTGTGATCGCCCTTCTCAGCACCTTTTCTAATTCTGCAATATCTTTTTTGAGATGCAGTGACAAGAATTGCATGCAATATTCACCGTGGAGCAATACAGAGGCGTTATGATTATTCTTTGTTTTATTCTCTATTCCTTTTCTAATAATTCCTGGCATTTTTTGGCTGCTGAGTCCAACAAAGGGCACAACACCACGTGCGAAAGCAGTCCAACAAAGAGACGTGGATGGCAAGTAGAGGGACGTATAATACCTTTATTGACCAACAGCAGCCATTGGCCCAACACAGGCCGTGTTTCGGAAATCCCTTCTTCAGGGGCTAAAATGGCTAAAACAAATCATAAATAAATCAAGCAACAAAATAAATTAAAAACGGCAGCACATAAGATATCTGATTTGAAATTTTTTGTTATTAAAAAACTTAAACTTAATTGGCGCGGTGGCAACGTTGATAATACTCTGCTGCGATACGAACAACATTATATTTTTAATCTGCATAGTCTGCATCCAGAGGGTCTCAATATGGAAAGTGATCTTTCAGTCTTTCTTTAATATGATTACTACCTGCCCACTCATCTTTTATTTATTTATTTATTTATTTATTTTTTAATTATTTATTTGTTATTATTTATTTTCTACCCGCATAGTCTGCATCCAGAGGGTCCTAATATGGAAAGTGATCTTTTAGTCTTCTTTTAATATGATCACTACTTGTCCACGTATCCTTTATTTATTTATTATTATTTTTTAATTGTATTATTTTTTCAATATTGTTTTAATTATTTATTCGTATATTTTAATACCTTGCTGGCCTTTTCAACAATGGATCTGTCATCCTTGGATGTCACCTATTGCTTCCCACAATAATTACTGGCCCTCCGGTGATGATTTATTTATTTATATGGAAAAAGTTTGTAAAATTATCTAATATTTATTTTGTTGCCTACATCTTCGGTTTTCTTTTAACCTGTTTTATTATTTCTTATTTTAGAATATTTTTATAATGCTGCGGATGCTCATTCAAGTTCTCATGAATGGATTTGCTTTATATGTATCAACTTTTGTGGAATTTGTTAGTTCAGGGTCACTCTGCATATGCAGAATTGGTGATTTAGATACTTTTATTTTTTTACTTTTGGTCATCTGATGACTTAGAATCTACTTTTATCTAATAAAGCTTTTAATTCTCCCTGTTTTTACAGAGGTACACTTATCGGTTTGTTTTCCTCATACTCCTTCATTTGCATAATTAAGACGTCATCAGCTCCGTTTTTATTTTATCTCCACACCGCGCAGCTGCGGGCGTTTCACTTTGCAAAACGGTTATTGACTTTGGCGCACTTGCTGCGGTCTGCGGCTCTTCCTGCCGGTTGTGATTTCACACAATATTAGTAGTCCCCTTTTTTCGCCTTTGGTTAATTTATCACTGTACTCTGAGCCAGTTCATCACATCCTTTGGATTTATTTGGTGACAATTTTTTGGTACAATGTTCAACAAGATTACTCGGCTCTTTTTCTTTTACTCAGCTGGGCATAGCTTTGTGACGTCCAGCTGCGGGCGTTTCACTTTACAAAACGTCTATTGATTTTGGCGCACTTGCTGCAGCCTGCGGCTCGTCCTGCCGGTTGTATGTGATTTTATATAGCATTAGAGTTTTATTTTTTATATTTTTATATAGTACTAGTTTCCTTTTCGTCCTTGGTTCATTGTCTTTATATTTTTACTGCTACATTCTGAGCCAGTTTACACCCTTCGGGTTTACTTGGTGACATGTATTTGGTATAATGCTTCGCAAGATTATTTGGCTCTTTTTCTTCAATTTAGCTGGGCACGGCTGTGTGACGTCCAGTGTTTTTAGAAGCCTTTCCATTGTCATTTTGGGGCTCTTTAATTCACGAAGTTTTGCTAGGACTTTCATTCATGATTTAAAGCACATATATAGCCAGTCTAGAGAGTATTTTCTGCTACATATGTGATTGTCTTACTTGTGCACCGGCATGTAAAGTCCTTCAGTTATTTATATTCCGGTTTCTCGGATGTTCACTCTCATTTGTTTGTCACATACTTTTTAGATTGCAAAGTGATATGGCACATTCACTGATTCACTTCTCTTTTAATGTTGGTTTTCAGTCATCACGACACATGGTTATATAATGTGTTTCACACCTGCTTGTTATCTTGTTGGCAATTGTTTATACACATTTTATGTTTTTCACTCTCTTAGGGGTTTGCTTACACAATAATACTTTGTTCAATCTTTTAATGGATTTCACAATAAGTTTATACATTCGTCTTGGAATTTTACTCCTGACGTGTGTTTTTTCTTTTTCACCTGGGTTCTTTTAAGTATTACACTGTTTAGTCATCGTGCTTCATATCTATAGTTCATTAATTCATTTATATCCCTTAGATTACATAATCATACAATTAGGAAGAATAGCCGTGGTCAGGTAACAGTTTTACTTCATTTCATTTTTTCTATATTTTTTCTTTATTCTCTCACATATTTTATATTTTTAATTTATATTTATATGTACATGAGTTATCTTCATCTCTCTTAAATTATGAATCACTCAAAATGTAAGTACTATCATTTATATCTTTAATTAATTTGTATTAAGATTAATAATTGTTTATTTGTCACATTTTTTATAATGTATTTAGTTATACATATGTGCATATACATTTTTGTAAATTTCATTTTTGTTAACTTCCAAGGAATCTCCTTACATTTATGTTCAGCCTTTTATTGTTTGTTTTTTAGCATATTTTTGAAGACACAAATTGTTACATTCCTGTTAGGTTACACAATTTGTTGACTCAGGTATGTGTAACCTATATGGTCTTTTTGGAGATATTATTTATTGTCTTATTTATTAGTTTAATTGATTCTTTTATTATGTTTATGTTTATTTTTATTTATTATTTTTATTTGTATTTTTATATGGTTTTAATGTATATTTATGCGATATTTATTTATTTATTACATTTTTTTGTTAGCCGTACTTATTCGTTCCATCAACTTGAAATGGTGACTCATATATAGACATAACATTTTTTTATTATACATTCAATTTGTCCGCGTTTGGAGCCAGTTTGTTTTAATTGTTTTTAATTTATTTTGTTGCTTGATTTATTTATGATTTGTTTTAGCCATTTTAGCCCCTGAAGAAGGGATTTCCGAAACACGGCCTGTGTTGGGCCAATGGCTGTTGTTGGTCAATAAAGGTATTATACGTCCCTCTACTTGCCATCCACGTCTCTTTGTTGGACATTTTTTAGCTGCTGCCACACACCAAGAGAGAGAGATGCGGGACCCATGGGGAGGGTATAAAGAAAGAGAGATGCTGTACTATTCGGGGGCAGGGAGTAGGAAGAAGATACCATTAACCCCCAAACTATTGGAAGGGATACTTTTCTTTTTTTAAGAGGGGCAGAGGGAGTCCCCCCCTCCACAAGCATCCTGGCCCGATGAGTGATTGGAAACCTCTAATGTGGCCTCAGCCCATAAGGTCTGCAGATCCTTATTATCATGGGCATAGTTTGGAGGGAGTGAGGGAGGCATTCACCCCCTAAATGAGTTGCCCCAACAATGGTTGTGGCACTTGTCTGTCCACAGGGATCCGATCTCCCACAGGCAGCTAGAAGGGGACTGTGCCACAATCGTGACCATCCCCATCTCTCCTGCGCGTGGGAGATCGGATCCCCATGGGCAGGCAAGCTTTGCAGCCATCATCGCAGCAACTCATTTGGAAGGAGGGACAACGCCTGCAGGCAGAAGAGAAGGGGATTGTGGCAAAGTTCCCTTCTCTTCTGCCTGTGGAAGATCGAATCACCATAGGCAGAAGCTTCACAGCTATCATCACGGCAACTTAATTGGGGGGCAATGCCGGCGAGCAGAAGAGAAGGTGATTCTGGCAAAGTCCCCTTCTCTTCTGCCCATGGGAGACTGGATCCTCCATAGACAGAAGAGAAGGGGCAGCTCAGAGACAAACAGTGTGCCTGTGGGGATCCAATCCCCCGTGGGCCGAAGAGGGAAGCCCGGTAGCCTGCAGCACAATAGGCTGTGTGGGGGTGGGAGGAGTTCAAGTGAGGTAGAGAAGGTAGGGACAACTAAAAGGGGCAGGGGGCCTATTTAAAAAGGAGGATGGGAGGATTTTAGGGCAGGGGATGGGAGTGCCAGGGCCGTTCCATCCCGTCCACTAAACGAGCTAGGCCGCCACCTAGAGCGGTCGGCCTGGGTGGATGACAGCCACCACCCCCCCAGCTGCCACTGATTGTGTTTGGGGGGGAGGCAGGTAGCATTTCCAAAAGCGGCAGCAAAAGCCATCATTTTTGGAAATACTGCCACTGTCCGTTTCCCCCTCTCTAGACGGAATTGGCAGAAGCTAGGGAGGGGGGGCGGTGATGGCAGCAACTGGAGAGGTGGTGGTGTCAGTGGAGGGGGGTGGCAGAAATCCTTGGGCTGGCCCTGAGGAGTGCTAGGGGGAGGTTGGTGAAATGGGGAGAGTCTGGAAGGGTAACAGAGGGGAGCCAGCAGGGGAGAGGTTAGAGGGGGAGGGAAGAGTGTAAGTGTTGCCAAAAGGTGCATTCCCTTCTCCCAGAACACACATAAGCACCCCGTCCCTGTCCCCACACCAAACACACAGACATCCCATCTCTGCATGACAGAATGCACTCACACATGCACCCTACTACCACACAACACACATGCACACACAAACACCTCGCCTCCACACCATACGCACATAGGCACCTTGCTTTCGCTCCACACAGACACCTCACCTCTGCACCAAACACACACACAAATATACACTCCACCTCTGCATGACAGACAGACAGACAGACAGGCACCCCACCTCTGCACATCAGACACACACACACACACACATGGGTATCTCACCTTCATACCACCTACACAAATACAGGCACCCCATCTCTGCATCACACACACAGATTCCCCATGCCCCACCCACACAAAGGCACCTACCACATCTCCTCCCCTGCACAGACAGGTATACCACAGTTGCACCATACACACATACAGACACCTAATATCTGAAGCTATAATTGTTATCTGTTTTTCTTCTAAAGATGTCATGCGGTTTAGGAACTCTGGCACTGGTCTCATGAGACTTGAGAATATGAGACAAGTATGAGAGACAATGAGGGGCGGGTGCGAGGAGTTCACAAGATTTTGGCCTGGCTCCTAAAACCACACAAAATTTGTCGAGTCCTGCAATAGAGGCACAGCACTTTTGGAATTTCTGCACCAGCTATAGGCTGCATAGCTGCACAAATAAAGTCCAGTCACCTTGTGCACCTTTCTGCTGGCTGCTGCTAACATGAGGCACAGTTCTCTTTGATCCCACATGCAGGCAGTCCCAGTGATTCTTCGATTCTTCTTCAGAGATGGACTGCGGGGAGAGACAGCACTGCACCTAACCAGCAACCTCTGAGCAAGTGACACCGAGATCAATGGAGGGGGAAGACTATGGAGAGAGGCTGCGCTGCCTCTATGTGGGATCAAAGAGGCCTGTGCATCTCATGCTACTGCTCAGCAAAGGTGAGGTAAAGTGTTGCCTGCCTCTATTTCTTGTGTTATACTGCATGAAAGGCTGGCTTTTTGCGGTTTCAGCTTAAATTTTACCTACATATTTCTACTTTGAGTTTATTATAATTTATTCTGTACTTGGGGAGGGTCTAACTGTGTTTTGCCTGTGTGACTGAGACCAAGTGTTCTGTTAGCATGGAGTTTTACTCGGGCAGTTTCTCCAAATGGACCAAGGGAAGTTAGAGGTGGTAAAGAATGAATTGGGAAAGCATACAATTCAGTCTGTTGGGTGTCAGTGAAGTGAAATGGATTGGCATCAGGCACTTTGCATCTGATGAACACATGGTCTACTATGCTGGAATGAAAGAAAAAGAAAAAATGGTGTTGCATTAAGAAAAAACTTGCAAAAACTGTAATGAAATACAATGCAATCAGTGAATACTTCATTTTTATTCGTCTACAAGGAATGCCCATCAACACAACTGTAATTCAAGTTATGCCCCAGCAAAAGCTGTAGAAGAGGATGAAGTTCATGAGTTCTATGAACAAGCACAAGCTGAAATTGACAGAATATGCAAACAGAATATCTTGATAGTCATGGGTGACTGGAACACAAAAGCTGGCAACAAAGAAGGCGGCAAAGTGGTTGGAAAATATTAACTTGGCAACAGAAATGAAGCTGGAGAAAGACTGATAGAATTCTGCAAGAACAATTTATTTATCTCAAATACCTTCTTCCAGCAACATAAGCGGCAAATGTACATATGGACTTCACCCAGTGGATTGTACAAAAATCAAATTGACTACATTTATGGAAGTTAATGATGGAAAAGCTCTATAACATCAACAAAGAAAAAACCTGGAGCCGACTGTGGTACAGATCACCAACTACTAGTATGCAAACTCAAGCTAAAGTTGAAAAAGAGCAAGCCACTCATGAATGCAGCAAAATATGACCTTGAGAATATCCCACTGGAATTTAAAGACTGCCTGCAAAATCGATTTGCTCCTTTAGATACAAATGACAGAACTCCAGAAGAGTTAAGGGATGACATCAAGAAGGTTGTGTTGGAAGAAAGTGAGAAAGCTCTACAAAAGGTGAAAAAGCAAAAATGGCTGAAATGGGTGACCGAAGAAACTCTGAAAATTGCCCAGAAATGCATAGAAGGTTAAGCCAGGAGAAAGCGAGGCAATCGCAGAACTCAACAGAGATTTCCAATATGCAGCAAGACAAGACAAGACAAGGAGAAGTACTACAATGACACACGCAAGGAAATAGAAACAGTAACTATTACAGGAAGAACAAGATCGGCTTTTCTAAAGCTATAACAGTTAAAGAAAAAATTCCATCCTCAAATTGGAATGTTACAAGATGTTCAAGGATCCATGCTGATTGATACTGAGAAAATCAACAAAAGGTGGAAAGAATATAGAGTTATTATAGGATAAAGATCAGGTGGACCAATAGCCGTTTCAAACTGTACCTTATGATCCGGAACCATTGGTGATAAAAGTCAAAGCAGCATTGAAAGCCTTATAAAAGAACAATGCATCAGGCATTGATGGCATTCCCATTGAAGTATTACAGCAATTTATGCAGCTGTTACCAGACTTACAAGACTCTGCCAGGAAATTTGCAAGACAACATCATGGCCAACTGACTGGAAAAGATCTGTGTTTATACCAATACTAAAGAAAGGTGATCCAACTGACTGTGGAAATTATCACACAATAGCTCTGATCCCAGATGCCAGAAAGATTCTACTGAAGATTATTCAAAAGAGACTACAACCATACCTGGAACAAGAACTACCTGAAGTGCAAGCAGGATTCAGGAAAGGGTGAGGAACTAGAGACATCACCGCAGATGTGAGCTGGATACTTGAAAAGACTAAAGAATACCAAAAGGATATCCATATGTGTTTCATTGACTACAGCAAGGATTTTGACTATGTAAACCATGAGAAACTCTGGGCCACATTAAGGAGCATTAGTATAACAGAACACCTGATTTTTCTCTTGCACAAACTTTACATTGATCAAGAAGCAACAGTTCAAATGGAACAAGGAGAAACAGAATAGTTTAAAATCAGCAAAGGTGCATGACAAGATTGCATACTTCCCCCCTACCTGTTTAATTTATATGCAGAACAAATCATCAGAGAAGCAAGACTGTATGAAGACAACAGGTGTGAAGATTGGTAGGAGACTCAACAACCTTCGCTATGCCGATGACACCACATTAATGGCTGAAAGTGAAGGCAATCTGAAATATTTGATTCTCAAGATCAAGGGACATAGTCTTAAATGGGCCTGCACCTTAATGTAAAGAAGACAAAGATCCTGACAACTGGCAAAATCAATAAGTTCACCGTTGATGGAGAAGAAATTGAAATAGTAGACAACTTTAACCTACACGGATCAACTATCAATAAAGAAACAACAAGCATTCAAGAAATCAGATGCATTGATCTTGGCAGAATGGCTATGAAGAACCTAGGCAAGATTCTCTAGAGCAGAGATGTCTCTTTCCATACAAAGATTAAACTCGTTGAAGCCATGATATTTTCAATAATGTTGTAGGGATGCAAATGTTGGACAGTGAAAAAGACAGACAGGAAGAAAACTGATGCCTTTGAATTATGGCGCTGGCAATGAATACTGTGTATACCATGGACTGCCCGAAGAACAAACCAATCAGTACTAGAAGAGATCAAACCTAAGCTTTCTTTAGAAGCTCAGATGACAAGACTTTGACTTTCATAGTTTGGACACATCATGCGAAGAGAGAGATCATTAGAGAAAACATCATGCTTGGCAAGGTAGAAGGTCAGCGCTAAAGAGAAAGGCCAGCAATGAGATGGATCGATACAATAACAGAAGCTATGGATGCCATTCTGTCAACAATGAGCTGCCTGATTGAAGGCCGAACACAATTTAGGACAACTATCCAGATGGTTGCCATGAGTTGACACCAACTTGATGGCACTTAACAACAACATGATCATATATTTTGTCTACATCTATTGCAGTGAACAGCTTATAGACTGTAAGTAAACAAGTTATTGGTCTATAATTGTTGGGAGTATTACTTGGGTCTCCTTTTGGAAGGAGAAATGTTTTTCCTGTAGTAAGCCATTGTGGTGTTAAGTCTAGCTGCATAAACAATTGATTTTTGCAATTCACCAGGTCTGGGTTAGTGATGTCAACTGTTTGAGCTAAAAGTTTGTTACTCCATCTGGGCCAGGGCTCTTCCAATTTGGGGCTCGTTTTAACCTGCTTGCCAGCTCTTTTGTTGTTACTGCAGGCCATTTCATAGGCATGATGTTTGCTTTTTCTAAATGCTCCTGTATGCAGGGTAACCATTCTGCTTCTTGATTGTGCTTTATAGGGTCCTTGTATAGTTTTTGCCAGAAGCTTTCTGTTTCGGCTTTGGTTGGTGGTGCTTTTAGTATCTTAATGCTCTTTCCCAATTCCCTGTAAATTTGTTTTGGGTTCTCTCTAAATAGCTTATTTTGATCTCTTTCTTTTCGGTTTTCTTCATATCTTTGCAGTTTTTGCTGCTATTTTCAATTTATTGTTGGAACATACAAATTTCAGGTATTCTGTTAATGCAGCATGCTTCAAGCTTGATATCTTGGATCTTCCTTAATATCTTTGATGATCTTAATTCTTTTAGATACTGTGGCGGTCGCGCCCCTACCAAGCGGTGGCCTAGTAGGGACGGGAAGCCATCTTGAATTCCTCTTTACCAAGGATTGTAGTTGTGTATAGAGATAAATGAATCAAGTGGTTGTTTCAAAGCACACAGGAATTTTATTAGCTTCCGTGGCAAGCGGATAACAAATCTTTCAAGCAGTTGTACACTCAAGTCAAAGAAAATAAAGGATAATCTTCTCCCATTAAAGCAAAGCTTTCAACCAGTGTTGTATTAGAATTATTTACACAGGCTCTTTTCTTTTCCCTTTATGATGCTTCTCAATTCGGTAATCATAAAGCACATGTATTTACAATTCCTAACTTCTCACTGCTCTCAGGCTTTCATTACTTAGCCACAATGCACATATCACAGTCCATCTCAGAACAAGCTGAAGTCAGGTCACTTTCTTTACCTTCTACCTCCATGCTTTCTGCTGAGCTGTATCTTGGCAAAGTTTGAAAACGCTCGGGCACTTTATGCTTAATGTTCTTTAACAGGTTAAACAGCCTATTCCACTGAATGGCCCCTTCTCCTCTAGGTAGGACTTCAACGGGCTTCTCCTGGTCAGTTTCTCCTGAAAACCCCCTTCTTCCTAATCCGGGTTTTCCTAGGCCTAAACCTCTCTTCAGAGTCAGAGCAAGAAACACAGGGTTTTGGCTTTACTGCTTTCTTTCTCCTACCTTGGAGTCTTGTTGCAGCACCTTCCTGGCTGAGGCTTCTGTGGCTTGTGACTCTCTCTGCCTCTGAGCTAGACAGGGAATCAGGGTCAGACCTCCACTTCCCTTCCTGGGGCTTTTACTGCCTGCAGACAGACCCTTCATTAGAGGAGTCTAAGCACTCTTGCCTTAGCCTTCTCAAAGCCAACCTTTTCTCTCTCTCCCTCTTGCCAGTCTGTTTGGTCCTCTGCCTGGAACCTTCTCTGTAGCTCCCTTGGCTGCAGTGCTGGCTGCTCTTGTCTCTGCTGCTGCTCTCTTTGTGGCTGCTCCTGCCTTGGCTGCGTTTCCCTTGGCTGCTTCTCTCTTGGCTGCTTCTTGCTTGGCTGCTCCTCCCAACTTTGTTTGTTTTCTCAAACTTAAACGTTGAGCAGGGCACCTCCCTCTCTGACTCCACCCACTTGTACCTCCTACTCTTACCTGGGGTTGTCATGGAGTCTGGGAGTGGCTTAACCCTAGCTCTACCCTCTTGGTTTCTCTCAGGGATTTTGCTGTGGTGTATGTGTTCTGGTGCACCCATCCCCCGAAAAGAAGAAAAAGTTCTTCTTTCTCTTTTATTTCCATGCTGAGCTGCACTCTCCTTACTACAATACCCATATATCAGGGATACCTCTGCACGCAATGAGTGTATTTTTCCTAAGTTGCACTTTTTTCAAAGAGGAACTGTTATTGTTTTTTTTTCTTCTGGCCCTGCATTTTAGCTGGTATTATTCTTGCAGTAATAATTTTAGCTGCACTGTACTGTATTCAGTTTATTTTAGCGATGTCAATAAATGGTCCCTTTATACTGGATATGGCCTTGTTCATCTTTATAATCATACTTTTAACCTTAGGTGTTAAATTTAACTTAGGTGATCTTTCCCTTGCCTGAAACCCAGCATATTCATGGTTTAATGGGAGAAAGCCAACATGGTTTTAGCCAAGGAAAGTCTTGTCTTATTAAATCGGTTATATTTTTTTGAAGATGTGAATAAACAGGTAGACAAAGACGAGCTGATCGATACAGTGTACCATATCAGGATTTTCAGAAAGCCTTTGACAAGGTCCCTCATGAGAGACTCTTGGCAAAATTAAAAAGTCATGGGATTGCAGGCAGTGTACTATTGTAGATCAGGAACTGGTTAAAAGGTAGAAAGCAGAGAATAGGGTTACAAGGCCAATTTTCACAACGGAGAAAAGTAAATAGTGGAGTACCCCAGGGATCTGTGCTGGACCCGCTCCTTTTTAACATATTTATAAATGACCTGGAAATGGGAATAACCAATGAGGTGATCAGATTTGGAAATGACACAAAATTATTCAAAGTTATTAAAACACAAGAGGATTGTGAAAAATTGCAAGAGGACCTTAATAAATTGGAAGACTGGGCGTCCAAATGGCAGATGAAATTTAAGTGAAAAGTTATGCACCTAGGAAAGAACAACCCAAAGTACAGTTATACAATACAAAGTTCCACATTAGGAACCACCACCCATGAAAAAAAGATTTAGGCGTCATCGTGGATAATATGTTGAAACCCTCCGCCCAGTGTGCAGAAGGAGCTAAGAAAGCAAATAGAATGCTAGTAATCATGAGGAATGGAGAATATAACAAAGCATATTATTATGCCTCTGTATCGTTCCATGGTGCAACCATACCTTGAATAGTGTGTGCAATTCTGGTTGCCATATCTTAAAAAGGATATAGTAAATTAGAACAGGTATAGAGAAGAGTGACCAAAATATTAAAGGGGATGGAAGGATACCCATATGAGGAAAGGCTTAAGAGGTTTTAGTGCTGTCAAGTCAGTGCTGACACCTGGCAACCCAACTGCCTCTGGGTTTTCTTGGCAATGTATGACCAGAAGTAGATTGCCAGGCCTTTTCTTCTGAGGCAATGGAGGGTAAAGTGACTTACCCAAGGTCACAAGGAGTGCCAGTACTAAGCAGTCGCTCTAACCACTAGGCTACTCCTCCACTCCTAAAGGATTAGGGCTCTTCAACTTGAAAAAGAGATGGCTGAGGAGAGATATGCTAGAGATCTATAAATTAATGAATGGAGTAAAATCGGTTAATGTCGACAGGTTGTTTATACCATCAAAAAGCAGAAAGTCTAGGGAACACGCAATGAAGCTACAACGTAACCCATTAAAGAGTAATAAGAGGTAATATGTTTTCACTCAGCGCATAATCAAACTCTGGAATTCATTACTGGAGGATGCAGTAAAAGCTGTTAGTGTAGTTGGGTTTAAAAAAAGCATTGGACAAGTTCCTGAAGGAAATTTCCATAAACCATTATTAAAGAGGACCTGGGAAATCCACTAATTACCCCAGAACAAGCATTGTGGAACCTGTGTACCTTTTTGCCAGGTACTTTTGACCTGGATTGGCCACTTTTGGAAACAGGATACTGGGCTTGATAGACCTTGATCTGACCCAGTATGGTATATCTTATGTTCTTATTATGGTATGGTAGATTTGCATTATAGGTCTTCAGTGACTTTTGTAGGGTTTTGTGAATATGCCTGGTACTGAATAGGCTGTTAATGAGATGACACCGGAATCAGATTTTTTTTCTTGTATGTTGGGTTCTATGGTGAAATGCTCTAGTTCTGCTGTGCACCTACTTTTGGAGGAGGGGGTTTCAGTGGCTACAAAATAGATGTTCAAAAAAAAAAAAAGAGAGAGCCATAACAGAGTCTCTAATGTCAAAATGAAATTAATTATAATTTATTTTGGTGTTAGAAATTGTGCTGTGGTTCTCTTTTAATTCTTATCCCTTGGTGTGTTTCTTGGGCCTAGTTTGTGAAACACCCTTCCACTCTATCTCCATTTGGAAATGTCCTATCCTAAATCAAATCACTTTTAAAGATGTACCTTTTTTAACTAGCCCTTGACTTAGCCCCTTCAGTAGTGCAGGACCCACCCTGCCCCATTCCACTCCTCTGATCCTGCTCTATGCTACTCTCAGCCCCCTCCTCTTCCCTCATGTGTCTTGTCCTAAGTCTTGTGGATAATGCCTCCTCTCCTATTTTATTGGAGTTCCTTTTCTGATTTTCTGATGTTTTTCTTGTAGACCACTGTACTGTTTGAAGGATGATATAACAAATTTGAATAAATCATAAACCACCTTGCATCTCCTTTGTTTTTTGCAGAATATATATTTACAGGGGGTCAGTAGTTTAATAACTAAACAGCTATAATCTTTGCTGCGTTTTAATTATAAAGCCTGGGAATATGTTGTATTCCCTTTTTTTTGGCAAAGCCACTGAATGAGAGCCTCTGCTCCCTCCAAGTATCTTGGGGGCAGCAGCTCATCCCTCATCTGTTTATTATACTGGCTTCCTATCCATCTACTATTTTTTTTTAAAGATAACTAAAATGAATATGCATTCAAATGATATGCAAATATGTTGCCCCCACCCTTTGCCCCCAACTGAACCATTAAACTATGCCCAGGCTGATTATCCTAATTGTAGATGAGGTCCTAGGAACCTGAACGTTGATGGGGCAGATGGATGAACATTTGTCTAGGGCGCTGAATACCTCTGTACTGCTCTTCCCCCGAGTTGCATCACTGATGCATGACTGGCAGCTGTGCAGATGAAAGGTGACTGTGTGTATCCGAGGTCAGCAGCTGCCTGACATGATAAGGCTCAAAAGGGAATGTTTTCATCAAGTGATAGCTAGAATATTTGCACTCCAAAATTAGACAAAAATTGTTTGGCATGCAGGTTTAATAGCCCCCAGGACGTGATGAACAATAGCCAGTTCACAAGACATCCCAAAATAGCTGTTGGATCTAATCTTGAAAATTCTTTCCCAATTCAAAGCAACTTTCAGTTCCCTTTTTTAAAATCATGGTCCATGAAGTCATTACTTGGTATATCTTCAACACAGAAACACAGTAAATGATGGCAGACACAGACTGAAATGGCCCATCCAGTCTGTTTAGCAAGATGTTTAGATGGTTATTTGAGAAGTATCCCTGCCTGTGACTAGCAGCATCAGATGTGTAGATTGGCATTTTAGAAAGGGGCTATTTCCATGTGCTGATGTGCACTAAGTTTAGTATTCCAAGAGGTATGGAAGGGAGTGGTTAGGACAGGCTTACAAGATAGATACAAGGGAAATCTAAGTTTTTATTTATTTAACAGGTTTTATATACTGCTTTATCATTTCAATCAAAGCAGTTTACTTTGAAACTTTAACTTGGTAATGTACATTAAACAGGGACATTGAAAACTTGGATTTTTCTGAGGCAATGGAGGGTTAAATGACTTGCCCAAGGCCAC
The DNA here is from genome assembly GCA_033557465.1 of Ichthyophis bannanicus. Classification (NCBI taxonomy): domain Eukaryota; kingdom Metazoa; phylum Chordata; class Amphibia; order Gymnophiona; family Ichthyophiidae; genus Ichthyophis; species Ichthyophis bannanicus. Next base: position 666,866,919 of record CM066033.1, read on the forward strand.
AAGGAGTGCTAGTAGGAATTGAACCTTAGTCTCTGGGTTCCCAAGACAGTGTCCTTAACCATTAGGCTACTCCTCCACTCAAGTTGATGAGAAAGAATCTGGATGTTGGCATTTAAACCTGCCACAAGGCACAAATAAGTGCCTGCTTAAAGGGACAGGTGTAAAAGCCAAAGTCAGGCCCCCATCCCTCTGGGTCCCCTGAAATCATTTCATTGCCCTGATCACCATCCTGAATCATCTGATCTCCCCCCACCCAAGCTCCCCTGAGGATCCCTTGCAATAAACACCACCCCTCGCCCCCCCGATCCTGCCCCCAGCCTTACCAGTGCCCCTGGTGTCTAGAGGGAATAAGAGCGATTCTGAGTGGCCTCTGATCTCCCTGGTTCGGGGCTCAAAATGGTACCTGTGACCCCTAGTGGCAATTTCATGATATTACCATTAGGGGCCAGGGTGCAAATAAGGGGTCACAGGCACCATTTTGCACCTGGGACCAGGAAGGGCAGGAGTGACCAGAAATCACTTTTGCTTCCACTAGACACCAGGGACTCCAGGACTCCAAAAAAGCTGGGAATGGGATCAAAGAGGGAGGAGAGTAGAAGAGTCTTGCAAAAGGGTAGGGGGTCCTCAAGAGGGTTACTTAGTCTTCATGCCAGGGGCAGGTGGAGGGAGTGGATGGCTGGTGAGGGATTAGATGATGGAGTGGGTATAAGGGGGGATAGGATGAAGGGGGGGGGGGAAAAATCAGATGCCTGGGAGGAGGCCATATGGAGTTGATATAAGAGGGTTTGATGCCTAGGGGTGATCAAGGTGGAGAATAGTGTTGCAGGATCAGGGTATACGTGTAGATAGGGAGCAAAGATATTAACCCTTTCATGGCTGTTGTTGCCATATGATAACCTTCACATTTTCCCCAAAATTTTTCACCGGATTCTATATTTACAAAAAATCCACACACTGTGTATGAAATGTGATGTGCTTGACATCTGAAAAAACCTGTTATTTAAACTATCACACTCAGCAGTACATGAAACTGATGCCAAGACTGCTTTTAATTTTCAGCCATTCAGGACCACAGTTGCCATATGGCAACAGTAAAGCACAGTTACTTACCTGTAACAGGTGATCTCTGGGAACAGCAGGAATTAGTCTTCACATATGGGTATCGTCGGTACCGACGGAGCCTGCGCGGGAACGCTCCCCAGCATCCAAAAGGAAAGCTTTTGGGAGCATTCCACAGCGCCTGCACACTGCCTTCCCACCTTTCCCAACCGTCTCTCTCCAGTTCGAGTTTTAAAGCTGAGACAAGAGAGAGAGAGGAGAGGAAAGGAAAGATAGAGAGATACAACTCCTAGGGGAGGTGGGAGGGTTGTGAAGACTAATTCCTGCTGATCCCAGAGATCACCTGTTACAGGTAAGTAACTGTGCTATCTCCAGGAACAAGCAGGAATGAGTCTTCACATATGGGGACTCCCCAGCTAGAGATGCTTGGGAGATTACCCAGATTGTGAGTCCCTGGAGGGCTCCATCTCCACCTATGAATCTCAGGCATCCAGTGAGGGATGGAGGGCAGGAGTTGATTAGGTATGGAAAGGTGTTTGAGAACAGCCTGACCAAACAAGGCATCCCGGCAGGAATCCTTGTCCAAGCAGTAATGGGCTGTGAAGGTATGAACCGAGGCCCAGGTGGCTGCTCGACAGATTTGGTCGATGGACACAGAGTTTAGATGAGCCATAGAGGCTGCCATGGCCCTCACATTGTGAGCTGTGACATGGCCTTCCAGAGAAAGATTCCTACTCTGGTAGGCGAAGGAAATACACTGAGCAATCCAATTGGACAGAGCTCTCTTAGAGACTGAAAGTCCTAAATGGGAAGGATCAAAAGCAACAAAAAGTTGAGAGGACTTTCTATGTTGCCGTGTTCTTTGTAAATTGAAAGCAAGTGCTCTTTTGCAATCCAGGGTATGAAGACTCCTCTCTGCACTTGATGCATGAGGTCCTGGAAAGAAGATAGGTAAATATACCTCCTCGTTCAGATGAAAAGGTGAGACCACTTTAGGCATAAAGTGTGGATTAGTTCTGAGAACTACCTTGTCATGATGGAACCTTGTATAAGGAAGATTAGCCACTAGAGCTTGCAACTCACTGATACAGCGAGCTGAGGTGAGTGCAATGAGAAAAATAACCTTCCAGGAAAGGAATTTCAAGGAGGTAGTGGCTAAGGGTTCAAAGGGTGGCTTCATAAGCTGGTCAAGAACCAGATTTAAGTCCCATGCCACTGGAGGTGGTCTAATGGGAGGTTTAGTTAAAAGAAGGCCTCTCATGAATCTTGCTATAAGAGGATGAGAGGAAATGGGTTGTCCATTAAGAGGCTTCAGGGATGCTGCAATAGCACTCAAATGGACCCTGATTGAATTTGTTTTAAGGCCTGCATGGGATAAATGCAGCAAATAGTCCAGTAACGAATTCAAAGGTACTGCAGAAGGGTTAAGACCATTTTCTGCACACCAAATGGAAAATCTTTTCCATTTAAAAGCATAAGAGCGTCTGGTGGAAGGCTTTCTGGAAGCATGAAGGATATCCTTCACTTGCTGAGAAAGGTGTAAATCTTGAAGGTCTAGGCCTTCAGCAACCAGGCTTTGAGATGAAGAGACTGAGGATTTGGATGCCACGGGAGAGGAGATCTGGAGCAGACCCCAGGTGCAGGGAGGGAGCTTGAGAGAGAGATGCAGAAGTAGAGGGTACCACACTTGGCGTGGCCAATGTGGTGCTATGAGGATCATAGACCCCTTGTCTCTCTGAAGCTTGAACAGAGTCTTGGGGATTAGGTGGAAAGGCATAGAGGAAGTCTTGCCCCCAGTGAAGGAGGAAGGCATCCCTGGCCTGAACTCCCTGACATGGAATCCTGGAACAAAACCGGGGAAGTTTGGCATTCCACGGACTTGCAAACAGGTCTATGTCTGGGATACCCCAAATCCGAAAAATTCTGGTTATCTGGTCCCCATGGAGGGACCATTCGTGTGGAAGCAGAACTCGACTGAGTCTGTCTGCCCAAGAGTTTTGAACCCCTGGAAGATATACTGCCATGAGATGGATTTGATGCTCTCTGGCGAAGGCCCACAATCTCAGAGCTTCGTTGCAAAGCGACAGAGAGCCAGTTCCCCCCTGCTTGTTCACGTAGAACATAGCTACCTGGTTGTCCGTGTGGATGAGGACTGTCTTGTAGCTGAGCAGGGTGTGAAATACTCAGAGCCAAGAAGATTGCTCTGAGCTCTAAGAGGTTGATATGAAGAGATGTCTCCTGTGGAGACCAGATGCCTTGAGTGGAGAGATCTTGAAGATAAGCTCCCCAACCCCTTGGAGAGGCATCTGTTGTAAGGGTTGCTTGGGGTAACACCTGTTGAAAGGGGGACCCCAACAACAGATTTTGAGTGGACTTCCACCAGTGGAGGGACCAAAAGAGGCAACTGGAGGTTGCTACTTTGTCTGACAGGCAACCTGATGCCTGGGTCCATTGGGAGGATAGAGTCCACTGAGCTGCCCTCATGTGAAGGCGAGCATAAGGAACCACATGCACTGTGGATGCCATGTGGCCTAAGAGTTGCAACATCTCTCGAGCAGTTAAATGGGATTTTAACTGAATCTTGGAGGCTAACTGCACCAGGCGTAGGCAACGGGCCTGGGGAAGATAGGGCCTTGCAGTTGTGGTATCCAGTAAGGCCCCTATGAACTCTAGAGACTGAGTAGGGGTGAGATGGGATTTTGGAATTATGATTACCAGTCCCAGATACTGAAGAACACACCTTGTGCAGGCCAGGGAAGTCTGGGTCTCTGATTGGGATGGAGCTCGGATGAGCCAGTCGTCCAGATATGGGAATGCGAATATCCCCAGAGTGCATAGAAATGCAGCTACTACTGCCATGCATTTGGTGAACACTCTTGGAGCAGAGGCCAGACCGAAAGGAAGCACTCTGTATTGGTAGTGCTTTCCATGGTGAAGGAACCTTCTGTGTGTTAGATGGATGAGGACATGGGTGTACGCATCCTTGAGGTCTAGAGAACAAAGCCAGTCCTGACTCTGGAGGTATGGAAGGAGGAGTACCAAGAGAAATCATCTTGAATTTCTCCTTGCATTGAAACTTGTTCAACTCTCTGAGATCTAGGATGGGTCTGTAGCCCCCTGTTTTCTTTGGGATGAGAAAATAGGGGGAGTAGAACCCTGAGCCCTGTTGAAGCAGGGGTACTTCTTCTATTGCCCCTTGGGCAAGAAGGGTAGCAATCTCTTGACCTAGAAGGTCGAGAAGAGAAGTTGGAGAGTTGAACTGTTTCACCATGGTGTGAGGAGGAAGGTTTAAGAAATGTAGCTTGTATCCCTCCCTTATAATGGAGAGGGTCCATTTCTCTGCTGTGATTTGTTCCCATCTGGGAGCAAAGTGAGCTAACCTTCCTGGGATGGTGAGAGGCTCTGGATGTTCTAGAGCCAGAAATGCTAAGTTCTCTAGTGGAAAGTCAAAAGCCCTGAGGAGGCTGAGGCTGTTGGGCCGTAGCAGTCCTCGCAGCCTGAGGCTTGGCCTGTTTTGGTTGTTGCTGCCTCTTTGTAGCAAAACGACCCTGAGAAGAGGCCTGACCATAACCAGAAGAAAATTTCCCTTTTTTTGGGAAAGATCCTTTCTTGAATAACCTCTTCTTGAAAGGAGTAGTAGTAGACTTCGAAAGTCTATCTAAAGCAGAATTTTCAGCATCCATCTGGGTGGCTTTTGCTTGCCAATCTTTGCCAAACAGGTTTTCCCCTGTACAGGGAAGGTTGCCCAGACCATCCTGCACCCAGGATTCCAAATCAGAGGCTTGTAACCAAGCTACTCTGCGTGCGCCTATGGCAATAGCCAAAGCTCTACTGGCACCCTCAAAGGAGTCAAAGGCTGCACGATTGGAAAACTTAGATACATCCTGTGCATGTTTAAGCCAGGTAATATATTCTTCTCTCTTATCTTCTGACATAAAAGGAGATAAGGTGTGTAGATGGTCTGTAACCTCTTTTAGAAACATCCCCATATAGAGTCTATAGGAGTTGATTCTGGCTACAAGCATACTGGCCTGGAAGATTTTCCTGCCAAAAGCATCTAAAGGTTCTGCATTCTCTTCCTGGAGGAGCAGAGGAGTGTCTTTTTGTGCTCTTGATTTTTTTCATAGCAGACTCTACCACAATAGAGTGGTGAGGAAGCTGAGTCTTATGAAATCCAGGACAAGGAGGAACACGATACATGGTGTCCAACCTACGAGAAAAGGGAGAGGTGGTAAGAGGAGTTTCCCATATACCTAACATGTGGTCATAAAGAATCTCATGTATAGGTAAAATGGCTGCCTCTTTAGGAGCCTTAGGATATTGAAGAATATCCAATTTTTTGGCTCTGGGCTCAGTTTCAGAGTCTACTGCAATGGACAGGCTTCTGGCCACCTCCCTGATGAAGTCCTGGAAAGACAAGTCCTCAGGAGGAGACATTCTCCTTTTTGGAGAAGAGGGTTCCTGAAGACGGATCTCCGATGCTTCGATGGAAACCTCTGATGCATCAGAGTCATCGAAGTATCGACTGTCTGGATGCTCTCGTAGAGCCCGATACGAGTACCAAGGGGTATCAACATCGGGAGTCATTGGTACCAGATCGGTACTAATAGGCATCACTGGATACCGTATCGCTGCTTTCGGTGCTGATGCCGATGCAAGCGGTACTGGTATCGGAACCGAAGCTGGATCCGGAACCGGAATCGGTATCGACAACGGGGTTTGTTGTTGTACCGTGGGCGTCGCAGCTTGTATGAAGGCCATAATGGCACACTGCATGGTCAGAATGTTCTGATCCATCGACGCCACCAATGTCTGGATGTCGGTACCGGGAACTGCCGGTACCCCAGAACATTGTAACAGGTGATCGGTCGAGGCTGTGCCATCGATGTCAACCTGTGACCCCATAGATAATGCTTTGGAAGCCGGAGCCTCCCGCCGGGGTAATTTTGCCGGTGTGGATTCCTCAATGGTAATGTCGGGAACATCTCGATACTTAGAGGGAGATGTACCCTTTGAGGACCGACCGGACTTAAGTTTTGTTACCTGAGATCCATGGGATGAAGCAGCAGCCCTGGAAGACGTCGATGCCACCGAAGCTGCATCGGAGGGAAACAGGGTACTGAGCTTGGCTACCCGATTCTGTAACCCTCTTTTAGACATCATGGAGCAGGACTCACAATCCGCGATGGAATGGTCAGGACCTAAACATTTTAGACACCAATCATGGGTGTCTGTGACAGAAGTAGTGCCACTGCACTTTGTGCACTTTTTAAACCCGGAGGCGGGCTTTTCCATGAGGAAATAGACTGTAGGCCTAGGGCCACAGAAGAAAATGCACTGAGGCAAAAAGAAGTTTTGTTTTTTTTAAAGAAAGAAAAAAGACCGGCGGTACCGGTCTTCGAGAAGGCAGACACGCGACTAAAGAAAATAAGAATAAGAAAACAAGAAAATAGAAATTCTTCAGCGGTGACAGGAAACACGACCTACTGGCTCCGCGGAAAAGAAGAACTGGAGAGAGACGGTTGGGAAAGGCGGGAAGGCAGCACGCAGGCGCTGTGGAATGCTCCCAAAAGCTTTCCTTTTGGACGCTGGGGAGCATTCCCGCGCAGGCTCCGTCGGAACCGACGATACCCATATGTGAAGACTCATTCCTGCTTGTTCCTGGAGATACATTGTTTCTTAGAAATAAAAAATTCTTTCAAAAAAAAAAACAAAACGTTATATTTTGCATCATTTAGCTCAAATCTTAATAAAAAAAAAACAGAAAGAAAAATTTCAGTTACAAAACAATTATGTGGACGCAAAAGGGTTAACAGTTTGCTTCCAAGCACACGGAGGCTACTGTAACAGTTTTATTTACAGTTTTTTTCAAAAATTGCAGCTCCCACTAGACATGGGGAGACACTGTTGTGCAGTCCTGTAGTCTTCACTATGTTAGGCAAACCCTCCTCTAAAATATTGTGGGAATTTTCCACGTCTCAAAATGGACGTTTATCTAAAAATCTGCCTTCACATATTTTAGCTATGCTCCATGCAGGTTACTCCTTGTCCCTTTTTGGAAGCACAGTATAATCACTTGACTGCTGTTTTAGGCCAAGCTGTTGCTCGGTGTAGATTATCCCAGTGCGTTGTTGCCATCCTCCTGCCCTTAAGGGATCCTTTGTATATATCCCACGCCCTTTTGAATTCCATTTTTGTCGCCACCACTTCCTTTGGGAGTCCATTCTGTGCATTCACTACCCTTTTAATGAAAAAATATTTCCTTATGTTGTTTCTAAGTCTACCTTCTTGGAACTTCATATTATGACTCCTATTTGTGCTGCTTCCTTTCTTTTGGAAAAAGTTAACTTTTTTCCAGGCATATTTCTGGTTGGCTTAATTCATTTGTTCCTGCATAGATGTTGATGGATTTGGGGTTACTGAATCCAGGATTTAGCACAACTTGCCTTTGATATTCAGCACCATCTTTCCTGAGAATAGGCTCTTCTCATCTAGTGCACATACCCTGAAATCTTTTCATTCAGGTATTTGCCATTTGAGTCCAATTTCTTGTTTCTGTCTTTAATATATTTTGGGAATTTCAGGACAGGATAATGTATAGTTATGTCTTACCTGATAATTGTCATTCCTTGAGTCCTGCTAGACCAGGAGGGAGTATATCCTCCCTTCAGTAGAGGGAGACAGAGAAATTCCTGCCCCTTCACTATATAAGCCAGTGCAACAAGTGGCCTACTAGTACTCCATAACAAGCCATCCAGGATGGGAGGAATCCAGTGTGGCCATCAGGACTGCTGCAACAAAGGCGGCTTGCTTTTTGGCCATCAGGTCCAGTCTATAGTGCAACTAAAAAGAATGGAGAGATGCCTTTGTCACTGTTCTACAGATATCTTCTGACACAGCTGACCTATGCCCTTGCCCAGGAGGCTGCCTGAGCCCTGGTTGTGTGCACTTAAGAATTTCAGAGTTTTGCATCTGTGTACGCCATATGCCATCTTGATAGTCACTTTAGCCAGATGGTAAGAGAGACTACCAAAATGGCTTCATTTCTTTGGAGGACTGCTGAAAAGGAAAATAAGCCTGTTGGTTTTCTGGAAAGGTTCAGTCATCTTCAGAAATCTGTGTGCTCATTCGCATGCCTTGTGGGAGTGGGCAACTCAATTGTCTGCTTGAGATGAAAGGGTGATACCACCTTTGGTATGAAGGATGGCGCTGAACACAAAGTCAGCCTATTCCTAGCCATGATTAGATATGGCTCTCTACAGATGAGTGCTTCCTAGACCTTAGCTGATGCAATAGCTAGCAGAAACATGGCCACGGGGATGCTACTTTGGCAAGCTCAAAAGAAGGCTCTCCTAGAACACTGAGTACCAAATTCAAGTTTCATAGTGGTACCACCCATCTGAATGCTTGGCCCCCATAGAAAATGTACCACCTGTCTATGTGTTAACAGAGAAATGCCCACTAAAGTTTCCCTAGAACAAGCTATGTGGGCACACTGTACTCTAATAGAGTTAAATGCCAGGCCCCCTCTCAAGCCCAGTCTGCACAAAGCCCTCCACAGGAAAAAAGTGTTTCTCCCTGCACCAGGCATAAAAAATCCTCCAGATTCTGATATATGCCAAGGAGGTAGACCTTCTAGATTTCAACAGGGAATTAGAAAAGATAGAAAGAAACGCCACCAAAATGGTAAACAGGATGGAAGGATAACCCTATGAGGAAAGGCTTAAAAGGTTAGGGCTTTTCAACTTGGAAAAGACAGCTGAAGGGAGATATAATATAAATCTATAAATTACTGAATGGAATGGGTAAAAGTAGATCAGTTGTTTATGCCATTAAGAAGTAGAAAGACTAGGGAACATGCAATGAAGCTACAATGTTACCCATTTAAAACTAATAAAGAGAAAATAGTTTTTCACTCAACGCGTAGTCAAACTCTGGAATTCGTTACTGGAGGATGTAGCAAAAGCTGTTAGTGAAGCTGGGTTTAAAAAGGTTTGAAAAGTTCCTGGAGGAAAGGTCCATAAACCATTATATTAAAGGGGACTGAGGAAATCCACTGCTTGCCCGGGAAAAGCATTGTGGAACTTATGTGCCTTTTTTTGGAACCTGCCAGGTACTTGTGACCTGGATTGGCCAATGTTGGAAACAAGATACTGGGCTTGATCAACCTTGATCTGACCCAGTATGGAATTTCTTATGTTTTTAACCACCAGGGATGAGAACCCCAATTTCCTTAGCCTTGCCCTTCAGAACATAAGCAAATGTAGATAAGGGTCTTCCATCTCTATTGGCCCCTGTCACAGTATCCCTCTAGACTATGTGAAAACCTCATTCAACTCTTCACCAATATTGCCAGATATAATAATACTAAATATCACAGCACAGCCTCAGAAATTTCTGAGGCTGTGCTGTGATATTTAGTATTATTATATCTGGCAATATTGGTGAAGAGTTGAATGAGGTTTTCACATAGTCTATAGCATTCATTCACAGAGACCGACCCCCTTTTTTGCACAGTATCCCTCTGACATGTGGAAGCTAAACTGGCTCCCCTATTGCTAGTCTCTTCAGGTTCCCAGACCAGGGGAGCCTGGACCAATCCTGGGCTACCATGATTACATGTTCTATGTAGGCAGAGAAATGCTGTATTACCCAATGTATGAAAGTCCAAGAGAGAAAACATACAGCAACTTGTAGTGAAACCATAGGATTGTCAGGGCATCTATCTCTTGGATCCTTTCTTCTTCCATCTGAAGAAGAAGCAGTTGAGTGCCTTGGCATTCTGAGTTGCCACCATGACCTATGAGGTCTCTCCACCATAATTTATGACAAAGGCCTGTCAACTGAGTTTGCACTCTGATCTCCAGCCAATGATAGCTTAGGAAGTCCACCTGCACACTGGTGGTGCCTGAAATATGGCATGCAGGGTAGGCCCTAGGCATGTCCAGCACTTGGCTCTGCTCTCACCAAAGCCCCACTTTCCATGCCATAAACAAGAGGGAACTAACCAATGGGAGTTGGTGAAAGGGGGAGCTGGTGTAAGGCCAGCAGTAGATTTAGAGATCCATGTAACTCAGATCAGAAAAAGCCTTTCTATTTGCCTGCCTGTGTGGTTTTCAGTGCTCCTGCTTTGGTAAGTTTTTCCTTTGCACCTCCTTCCAACTGGGTTGTTGAGTCCTCTTAGGCTCAGAGAGAACAATCCGCTCCAGCTATTGCAAAACAAAAACAGCCTCCACAGCTCTCGGGATGTTGTAACCACTCCCCTCCCCCCCCCCCAACACATCTCTTCCCCTACGTGAGAAATAGCCTGTGTAGTGCACCTGGGGAGGGGGACAGTAGGGCAATCAGTTAGCAAGGAATTTCTCATGCTTTCTCCTGTCCAGCTATCCCCCCCCCATGCATCTCTCTCATATTATAGCAATCCCTGATATTCAAAGTGTTGCTATCTGAATTTTCAATATAACAGCTCACAGCCAATCATACAAAAATTTCCTTCTCCGGAATAATTATTCAATATAATGAAATTTATCAAAGTGTGCCCGAAGAAAATTTTGAAACAAGTATAAATGTGCGACATTCCACTGTTTCTGAAACACTTGAAGGATGTCCGGAAGCTAGTTGGTGTGGCATCTGCTATTTCAGAAAGCCTTCCGGTCTCTTGTGCTCTGCGTGTTAACATGTTGTGCAGTGTCTACACATTTAGAAAACAAGAAGGAAAAGAAAGGTAAAAAGCCTAAGAAGACCCATATGCTAGAGGAGAAAATGGAAGTCATGAAAAGAATGGAAAAAGGTGAAAGGCTTAAAGGACATTAGTTTGGCTATACACATATCCCCATCCAGAGTTCATATGATATTTCAAATGCATCAGACAATTAGAACAAATTTTAAAAGAGCGATTGGTTCAGGTAAACTTCATTGGATTATGAAAACTCATCACAGAAGGTATTGCATGAGAAATTGCACATAGAAGGCCTGGAAAGTTGCAATAACACCCTAGTCCATGGGCTGCAGAATAGACATTGTTTTTGGAGGAAGAAAAACAGTTGGATGTTGTCACAGTAATCAACACCACTTGAGGAATGTCCTGGGGCATTGCCTATAATAAGTAGAGCCTTGTTTGCAAGGTTCTCCCACTGCATGTAATCTTTTATGAATGGTTGACAAGCAGTGTTTCACATAGACGTAGATTCCATAACATGTATGTCCAGCCTGCGGACACGTCTAAATTGAAAATGAGTTTGAACCTAATTCTGCATCTGTGGGTCTAGACATGCATGCGGGTCCAGAATCCGGGTGACAGACGTGTCTGGTGTGGCATGGGTAAAGTGCTATTCAGCCAAATATCGGACACAGGTAAATGTTTTAAAAACATTACCACGCCCACTGTATTCTGAAAAGTTGTACATTTCGGATCCTGCCAGTCTCAGCGATGTATCCACGGACACCATGCCTCCTCGGTAAAACATGCATCTCCTAAGCTGCTCTTCACACAGACAGTAGTTTGTTGATGCAAAAAAATGAGAAATGACTGCTGCTGCAACCTAGACCATGTATCAGTCCTCTTAAGGCCCTGAAAAGTGCTAGGTAATCCCAATGCAACCTAATATGGTATAAGAGAATGTAAATACGAACATGTATATCAGGACATACTTTGCATCAAATGGTGCTTGGCATCTCATAAAACAGCCCCTGTCTTGGCCATCTCTACAAACATGCTTTAAACTGCTAAGATGGATCCTTATCAAGTGCACAAAATCCAAAACTAATATTGCAGTTCCCCAAAGGATGTATAATATTGCTGGGCATACATTTGTTGCTCTTTTTGCACCTATGGCCTATAAGTGCACTCATTCTGCTGCTCCACACTACCTTTCCTCTCTTCTCTCTCCCTACACTCTACACCCCTCCACGGGAACTCTGCTCTTCTAGCAGATCTCTTCTATCTGTGCCCTTCTCTTCTATTGCTAACTCCAGACTTCGCTCCTTTCACCTTGCTGCTCCCTATGCCTGGAACAAACTATCTGAGTTCTGTATGTCAGGCTTCTTCTCTAATCCAGGATGAATACTCATCTCTTCATTGCCGCTTTTGGATCCAATCTGCCTAATCTCTCTTGTGTTTCCTTACCATCCCCCCGAGATGTATCCTGTCTACAGTTGCTGTGCTGTCTTGACTAGACTGTAAGCTCTGCTAAGCAAGGACCATCTTTTACATGTGTCTGTGCAGCGCTGCGTATGCCTTGTAGCACTATACAAATGATCAGTAGTAGTAGTGTGGCCTTCTGGCTTTGGCATCTGGATTCCCACACATCTGGGTACTGGCATTTCTCATGGCAGCTACATCTGTGCAAATGTGGAGTATGTCGTTCTGTATACATCTGCTATCTGTGGGGCAATCCTGTCTGCCTTGTGGCACTGCTCCCCAAGTCAGGCCTGTGTGGGTAGCCAGCCTCCAGCTATATCACCACTCTCATAGCCTGCATAGTTCCTGGACTGGGGAAGGACGTAGGCCTCATGACACAATCTGGGGGATGTAGGCACAACATCAGTCATGTCCTCCAGTGCCTGGCATAGCTGATGTATGGCTGCCCTATCACACTGGCACCTAGTAACACTGTAGTCAGCCATATGGTCTAGGTACCAGTCAGCCATCCATGGCCTCCCTGAATTGCAGATCAGCACACCAGTTCCTTCCGTGCTAGCCCCAAACCACACACTCTCACTTGCAATCACAAAAGACATCATTCTGCCAAACTGAACCTATCACTAACAGCTGCTATGCCATAATGGCATGACACCCCAAGGACTACACGTAGGATCTCCCTTTCTCACTCCAACCCGATTTGTTTCCAGACTCACTCACATACTATTCTTACATCAACAGCTCCAGTTTTCAGGACACAGGATTTGTTGGAGTTCCCTAGATTAGCTGTTTTAGCACAAACAGCACATTTCAGCATAGCCTGAATAAACACTATTGCTCTTCTTTATATTTCTGTAGGGGCTTTTATTAATGTTTCTTTATCTTATCATATTCCCTCAGCTCTGCTTTCTGTTCTTTATAACTGCATCTTGTGTTTTTTCAGACTGCAGTCCCACCAGTTCAGCACATACTTATCACAACCCTTCTTCAATATAGAAAGGATTGAAGAGCACAGCAGAATATCTTCTAAGTCCTGGCCTTATTCCACGTTTCAGCAAGAATGGGGGACATCTGCAGGGATATCACAGAAAGTACACAGGCCTTTCCTGCTATGTACATCTCCACAGCTGACTACACCTCCATTCCGCCCCTTCTGGGCATGTTCTGAGATTCTCATGTTAGAGAAATAAACATCCATGGGCCCTAGGTACTGGAATGCACAGACATTTTCGGAAGATAATCACCACCGGCACATGCACAAACCCTTATTCAGCTTTAAGAATGACCTCCATAGTCGGCAAACACTTCCTTAATCACATAGGCTTTTCTGTTAGACTTCCACACCATGGGCAAGGTACTCTTCATCATCCCCTTAAGGGACCAGAGGTTTTCAGAATGATACACTAACGATGGCTTAAGTTTTACGTTAACAAAACACAAATAACCACCTAAGGGCCAACTAAACCGTATACAAAAAATACCCTTAGTAAATAGACTTCCAAAGTCAATTATTCTTATCAAAAAACTTTTTTTAAATTCAACTAACTCAGTAATAATGAAAGGCAAATAAGATCTCAGAATGGCTCAAACCCTACATTTAGGGGTATGTTTACTAAACTGTGGTAATGTCACTCGCTTTAGGTTCCACGGGAAAGGTACAGATGCCCATATAAAGGTGTGGGCAGGGCATCATGGCAAGCCGTGTCAGGTAACGTGTGTTTAAGGCACGTTATAAGGCACCTTATTAGGCACAGTACAAGGCACGTGCCTTGTACTGTACCTAATAAAGTGCCTTGTAACATGCCTTGTACTGTGCCTAATTAGGAACCTTATAACGCCTTATAAGAATTGTTGGCAACTGCGGCTGGGAACGTTAAGGCACGCTATGTAACGTTACCGCACGTTAACTTTACATAACGTGCCTTAACGTAGCCACTGCTACGTTACCACAGTTTAGTAAACATGCCCCTCAGTGAAATTCCTCACTATAGGGAATAGCCGACGCTCACATCACAGGTCAAAATGTCTAATTTTTGAGCCATCCTGAGGTCTACTTGCCTTTCATTATTACTGAGTTAGTTGAATTAAAAAACGGTTTTTTGATAAGAATAATTGACTTTGGAAGTCCAGTTACTATGGATATTTTTTGTATATGGTTAAGTTTTACGTTACCATTACAATTGCCACAGAGAGGCAATGTTGTTATTGTTGTTGAGTGTTGTCAAGTCAGTGTCGACTCATGGCGACCCTCTGGATAGTTAACCTAAACTTTGTTTGGTCTTCAGCCAAGAGGCTCATTGTTGATAGAGTAGTATCCATTGCTACTGTTATTGTATCGATCCATCTCATTGCTGGCCTCTCTCTTTTACGGTGACCTCCTTCTACCTTCCCAAGCATTATGTCTTTCTCCAATGATCTCTCACTTTCATACTTTGGACACATCATGTGAAGACAAAGTCTTGTCATCTGAGTTTCTAAGGAAAGCTTAGGTTTGATCTCCTCTAGTGCTAACTGGTTTGTTCTTCAGGCAGTCCACGATATACACAGCATTAGTCGCCAGCACCATAATTCAAAGTCATCAATTTTCTTCCTGTCTATCTTTTTCTCTGTCCAACGTTCGCATCCATATGATGTTATTGAACATACCATGGCCTGGACAAATCAAATCTTTGTATGGAGAGAGACATCTCTGCTCTCAAGAATCTTGTCTAGGTCCTTCATAGCTATTCCACCAAGAGCAAGATCGTCAGATTTCTTGACTACTAGTCCCTTCTTTATTTATTGTTGATCCAAGGAAGTTAAAGTTGTCAACTATTTCAATTTCTTCTCCATCCGTGATAAACTTATTGATTTTGCCAGTTGTCAGGATCTTTGTCCTCTTAAAGTTAAGGTGCAGGCCCATTTTAAGACTATGTTTCAGATCGTCTTCACTTTCAGCCAGTAATGTGGTATCAGCATAGCGAAGGTTATTGATGAGTCTTCCACCAATCTTCACACCTCAGTTGTCTTCATACAGTCCTGCTTCTCTGATGATTTGCTCTGCATATAAATTAAATTAAAGAGTACGGGGGAAAGTATGCAGGCTTGTAGTACACCTTTGCTGATTTAAAACCATTGTTTCTCCTTGTGACGTTCAAACTGTTGCTTCTTGATAAATGTAAAGATTGTGCAAGAGAATGATCAGGTGTTCTGATATACCCATGCTTCTTAATGTGGCCCAGAGTTTCTCATGGCTTACACAGTCAAAAGCCTTGCTGTAGTCAATAAAACACATTTGGATATTCTTTTGGAATTCTTTTGTCTTTTCAAGGATCCATCTCACATTTGTGATGGTGTCTCTCGTTTATCGCCCTTTCCTGAATCCTGCTTGCACTTCAGGCAGTTCTCGTTCCAGATATGTTTGCAGTCTCTGCTGAATGGTCTTGAGTAGAATCTTGCTGGCATGTGGGATCAGTGCTATTGTGCGATAATTTCCACTTTCATTCAGGTCACCTTTCTTCAGTTTCGGTATAAACACAGATCTTTGCCAGTCACTTAGCCATGAATTTGTCTTCCAAATTTCCTGGCAGAGCCTTGTAAGAATGGTAAGAACTTCATCTGATTGCTGTAATACTTCAATGGGAATTCCATCAATGCCTAGTGCTTTGTTCTTTGATGAAGCTTTAAAATGCTGCTTCGACTTCGTCTTTCATCACCAATGGTTCCCGATCATAAGGTACAGGTTGAAATGACTGTTCGTCCACTTGATCTTTATGGTATAAATGACTCCGTATCTTCTTTCCACCTTTTCTTGAGCTTCTCAGCATCATTCAACATAGATCCTTCAGCATCTTGTAGCATTCTAGTTTGAGGCTGGAATTTTTTCGTTAACTCTCGTAGCTTTAGAAAAGCTGATCTTGTTCTTCCTCTAATAGTTTCTGATTCTATTTCCTTGCATGTGTCATTGTAGTACTTCTCCTTGTCTTGTCTTGCTGCACATTGGAAATCTCTGTTGAGTTCCATGATTGCCTCTCTTTCTCCTCTGACTTTAGCTTCTCTGGTTTCTGGACAATTTTCAGAGTTTCTTCAATCATCCATTTTGGTCATTTTTGCTTTTTCACCTTATGTAGAGAATTCTTGTTTTCTTCCAATACGACCTTCTTGATGTCATCCCATAACTCTTCAGGAACTCTGTCATTTATATCTAAACCAGCAAATCAATTTTTCAGGCAGCCTTTAAATTCTAATGGCATATTCTCAAGATCATATTTTGCAATATTCATGAGTGGCTTGCTCTTTTTCAACTTTAGCCTGAGTTTGCATACTAGTAGTTGGTGATCTGTACCACAGTCAGCTCCAGGTTTTGCCTTTGTTGATGTTATCGAGGTTTTCCATCAATGTCTTCCATAGATGTAGTCAATTTGATTTCTGTACAATCCACTGGGTGAAGACAAGGTGTACAGTGCTTGCATTGCTGGAAGAAGGTGTTTGAGATGAATAGATTATTGGTCTTGCAGAATTCTGTCTGTCTTTCTCTAGCTTCGTTTCTGTTGCCAAGTCCATATTTTCCAATCACTTTGCCTTCTTCTTTGTTGCCAACTTTTTGTGTTCCAGGCACCCATGACTATCAGGATATCCTGTTTATTTCAGCTTATACTTGTTCATAGAACTCAATGTCCTCCTCTTCTGCAGTTGTTGTTGGGGCATATATAGTTGTGTTGATAGGCTTTCCTCATAGACGAATAGAAATGAAACATTCACTGACTATATTGTATTTCATTACAGTTCTTGAAAGTTTCTTCTTAATTATAAATCCAACACCATTTCTTCTTTGTCTTTCATTTCTAGCATAATATTAGCCACCTTCTTTTCCACCAAGATCTCTAGTTTACAACAGAATTTTCCCCCAGCTCCATCCTCTCCAGTCTCAGACCCTACATCCTCTTGCATGCCTCCAACACCTACATTGAAACATATCTTGGGCACGTTCAACCCTATTTCCCCTGCCTCCCTGTCCAAGGCCTTTGCCACTTCTCGAAAGACTACTTGTAATTGGACCCCCTTCCCACATCCTGGCTTTCTGATAACTCCCTGGCGCCCAAACCAATTATTGTCTCTGTAATTAACAATAGCCTTGCTACTGGTATCTTTCCCCATGCATGGAAAGAAGCCCATATTCGTCCCCATCTTAAAAAGCCTTCCTTAGACAAGTTTGTCCTATTTGCTGTCCAGTCTTGAACCTATCATTCCTCTCTAAACTGTTTGAGAAGCTCATCTCTCAACAACTAGCCACCCAACTTGAACTCTCCAATGCTTTGCACCCCTATCAGTCTGTACTTCGTACTGTCACTCCACTAATACTATTCTCTCTCTTCTCAGTGAAGTTCACCGGATCGCGGGGATGTCACAATCGCTGTTTCACTTGAGCTATCTTCAGCATTTGACCTCATCAATCACAATCTTCTCTCTTGGTTGTACGACCTTGGGTCTTGTGGGACAGTTCTTCAATGGTTCACTTCTTTTCTATCACACAATTCTTTTTGTGTCACCAAGGGCATGTCTTTTTCCTCCTCTCACCCACTTTTGTGTGCTGTTCCTCAGGGCTCTGTACTAGCACCTGTTCTTTTCAATATTTTTATCTCACCCCTAGCTCTTATGATCCAACAGCTTGGCATTTCAACATACTTTTTATGCAGACAACATTCTTCTTCTATTTCACACAGACCCATCTCTGTCGGATTTCCCCCCTTGAATACGTGTCTCACTTATGTTGCGGCCTGGTTGTCTGCTAATCATCTTCTACTTAAATTCTTCAAAAACTACCACAACCTGGCTCACTGGTCCTACTACCCCCTCCTTCTGTTTCCCCTTTTCTCGATGCGTCACCTATTTGTCTCACGTAATTTTTCACTACCTTGGAGTCACATTGGATTCTTCACTTTCTTTCCATGAACCCATCACCCAAATCATTCAGCACACATTTTTCTTTTTTCGTTGTATCAGAGCAGTCCGTTCCCTTCTGACCACTCTTGTTGTCTCTCTCATTCTATCTAGACTTGACTATTGCAATGTAGCACTTGCCAGCCTCCCTCAATACTCTTTAAAAGCACCTTCAACTTATTGAGCACACTGCTGCCAGATTAATTTTCACGCATTTTCATCCAGGTCCATAAACACTGGTTCCCCAGATTACTTAGCATCCTCCCTTATTCCACTTGCCACACAACGCTCTCTCCATGCAATTCATATGAACCATCTTCTCCCACCCTCTCCCTCTCTGGCCCATCTTCAATCTACCTGCCATTCAGCATTTTATTTCCTCTGACACTCCCTTTGGAAAAATCTTCCTCCACATCTCCGGTTAGAGTCTTCTTTTACAAAGTTCAAAGCCCAACTTAAAACCCACCTTTTCTGCAGTTTTTGACCTCCCACCAACTCCCTCTCTTGACTTCCTTATGTTTCCTACCCACCCCCCTCCTCATCTCTCAGCGCCCTCCTCCAGCCCTGTCTTGTCATGTCTCATTTTCCCATCTGTTCTATACATACTGGCGTTCTTCTCATTTTCTACTTCAGTTTTTATTGTATTCTATTGTTAACCACTTTGCTGTACCCATATTAAGCGGTATGTCAAATTGTAAATAAATGAAATGTCAGCCTATTTGTTGATGCTTTATGCCTGGGCACTTTCTTTTCATCACCAGAAATGAAGGTACGAGAAGACACTCATTCCCAAAATAAACCAGTCTCATCTACATTGAAAATTTGTTTGGCAGTGAAGCAGTCTCCTTCGATAATTTCTTGAAGATGCAACAGGAAAACTGCTGCCGCCTCACTATCTGCTGTAGCTGCTTCACCAGTGATTTTTAGGTTATGAAGCATTGTATGGTTCCTGAAGTGCTCAAACTATCCAGAGCTAGCCTTAAAAGGCAAGTTCCTCACTGCATCATCTCCCTCCTCCACACCCTTTTTCTTAAAGTCTTCAAACATGGCAATTGCTCAGTGCTGAACTATCGTCGTGCCTAAAGGAATGCGTATGGGCCTTTCTAGGCCTCTTACCTTCTTTCTTTTCCATCTTATTTTCTAAATTCAAAGATACTGTACAACACGTTAGCATGTTAGGGAAGCTGGCTTCCCTGAAGTTGATAAAGAAAATGTAGAGGGGCTTTTACTGTATAGTCACAGGGAGAAGAGTTAACAATGGAAAAACTCATTCAGCTGAATGTCCATCTATTGTCAGAGGAAGAGGTAGAAAAGAAAGAACTGAAAAACTTGCCCATACTGGACAGTATTTGTAAAACTTTAAAAGTTTTTGAGTGAGCGAACAGAATGATTTCAGTTACGTATTAGTGAGCATGATAGTGACATGACAAGAAGCAATCGCTGTCAAAAACACAATTGAAACAGTTGTCTCATGTTACAAGGAGATCGATGAACATAAATTAGGAGAAGGAACAGAGAGGTCTATTTTGATTTTTTTTTCATCAAAACTACATCCACCACCTTTCCAGACTCATCACAGCCTTCTACTTCAGGAGTCTCCCTCCCTCAAAAAAGATTTGCCTCATGACCCTATTGTCCTCCTACTTCAACCAGCATCGATGATGCATACCATAATCCCCATTACCTCCTGTGCTCAATTCATAACTATTGTCTTGTTCTCCCCTCTGCTGCTCAGGCTCACCTTAAACGTACCCGCTCCTCTGCCTTTTTCTTCCTGGGCCCCTCTCTCTGGAATTCCCTCCCACTAACCCTCCGTTCTGAACCCTCTTTTGCTTGGTTCAAGGTAGCCTTGAAAACACATCTCCCCACCACCACCTCCCAATTATCTCCCTCCGTCTCTCTCCTCATCTGTTTACCCTCTCCACTTCTCTATCAGAAATTGGCATTCTTTTCTTTTTCTTTCCTTAAGCAGTCAGTTTGTACTGTTCACTGCTGTTATGCTCTGGCCCAAACGATATATCAAATAATTGAATAAAGATAAAGACAGACTGCCAAGCCCCCTTCCTCCACCATAAAGCAAAGCAAGGTTGCTCTACTTCACTCATGAGTACCCAATAGAAGTACCAAAAGTTTCCTTGGTTACTTCATTTAGCATTTGATTGTTATATGGATACGTTTCACTGTTTTAGGGATGTTTGGGAAGACTGGTTGGGGGTTTTGGATAGGCTGGAAATGCATTCTTAATTTCCTCATTTGAAATAATGGTAAATAAGCTTTCGGTATCCAAATGATTTTCTGGAATGGATTAGATTTGGATAGAGGGATTGTTGTACAACCAAAAACAAAAAAGAAAGCCCATTCCCCCCCCCCCCGTCTCCCCACTGCAAAAATTCCTGAGGCAGGGAAATTCCCAGTAGCTCCCTTAGCTTCCTGCAGAGTCCCTAGTTTCTCACACACCCCTCCCCCACTCCTCTCTCACCTTCTTAGTAAGCAGGAAATCCAACCACAGAGGAGTTAATAAAAATGTTGGCTTTCTATGAGGGTTGGCCTAACCAGTAGACAGTCACTTAGGGTGGCAGCAAAGAGCAAGGTGGGTGGGGGGGTGCATAAGGCTTAAGGTTTGCCTTGAACCAACTCTGGCGCCAGCCCTCTTTTCTATCACATTATAAACTATAAATGTTTACAGCCTGGTCACCCTCTGATCACCCATCCATCTCTCCCTCCCCTCCCCACTCTCTTTCCCCTAAGACGGTCAATGGAATGCTTTTGTAATTCACTTCTACAATGTAGTACTGTCGTCTTTTGCTCATACTGTCCTGACCTGAAGAAAAAGGTTTTATCCTTTGAAAGTTAGACTAAAAATGTATTAAATTAGTACAATAAAAGGTATCATCTTATTTTCCTTTTTTTGTTTTTATTTAACTATCTTGATTACAGAGTTGCCAAGTTACCCAGTTCCAGGAGCGAGATTTTTAAGGCAGTCCTGGTCTGTTGAGAAGCTCACTCTGATGCCTTATGGCAACTGCAGCACTGATTCCAATGGGTAGCATCAGGAGCTACAAATACCAAACTGCATTACAATGCAAATTTAAAATCAGAAGTGGCAAAAAATCTCATTCCTAGAACTGGGTAACTTGGCAATTCTGTGATTAGTTAATTTTTCTAGATTTGTGGTTTGGCTTTTAAAAATGAAAGAGTAGAAGACTGGGAGTGAGAAAGGAAAAGGTTCTGCTCAAAAATGATGTGCAGCTGTCTCCAACACCACCACTGGAACAGATCAGAACAATCTACCATTAATTTATCTGAGTTTGTTTCTTTTGTGTACAAAAAAAGAAACTGATTGATAGAAAGCATCATCAGGGGCACATGTGTATCTCCCACTCATCAGGGCCGGACCAACCACTAGACAAACTAGGTAGTTGCCTAGGACAGTAACTTCTTTGGGGCAAGAAAGATAAGCGCATTCAAAGCTAAACACGATATTTTGACACGTTCAAGGTCTGCCTAGAGCCCGATTCCTAGAACCAACTCTAGGGCCAGCCCTACCCACTATTAGCCTGTTAAATCTCATACCAGCTGCTATCGCTTGGTTTTCTCATAATTCTGTTTGCTTTCCACCTTATATGATGCAGCACTACTGTTATATCGCATATATGTACTACTACTGGAGGAGAAGCCTAATGGTTAGAGTAGTGGGTTGATGACCAGAGATGGGGACGCAAGACTCATCCAGGATGTCATCCTCAGATCTCACTCCTAATGATCTTGAGCAAGTCAGGTAACCCTCCATAGCCTCGGGTACAAAATTACATTGTGAGATCTCAAAGGATAGGAAAATATCTTACTGTACCTGAATGTAACTCTCCTTGAACTTCTGAGAAAAGGCATGAACTAAATCCACTACTGTAAAAACAAGAGGCAACAAGAGAACAAGCAGCTCCAGATTTCAAGACTGGCTCATCCAATCCTAGTTTTACCCTACTGCATATATGTGGACTAAACTTGGAGCCACCTCATGCATTGGGCTAAAATTGCCTGCAAGTTCTCTCAATCAGTTCTGAATCAATATACCTTTTGCCCTCATCAATTTAATTTTCTGCAGCTTTTGGCCAAAAGAATCCCAGTCTCAAGGTTTGACCCTGATAATTTCCAGATATGGTTATAAGATTCTGGAGTAACATAAGAAAAAAAATATTTCTTCACAGAACAATGGAACAACCTCCAGTGCAGGAAAACAGAACAAAATCAGTATAGTTATTCTGTGTGTGTCCTTGCCTCTCTTTCCAATGCATAATGGCGTTCTTGACTAAATCGAAATTACACTTACCTGGTAATTGTAGTTCCTTGAGTCACTACAGTTTAGTCCTCCACCTCTGGGTAGTGCACCTCCTCCTGCAGCTTGGAGACTGGACATGTCAAACTTGTGACATCACTGGATGTAGCCTGCTGGAATCTCCCATCAGCCCTAGTAAACTATTGACAAAGCAGACTCAAAAGAGCAACAAACAAGCAGCTAACATAATAACAATCTTAAAATTCCCTTAAAAGGTACAACGGGTAACTTTTCAAACCACTAACCTCCTCTTTCAAAGGAAAGAGTAAGGATCATTTTATGTTTTGGAGTTTTGTTTTGTTTTGTTTTTTCTTCTCCCCCCTCCCCCTGCCGAATCAGAGATCCTGAAGAGGAAGCACCGACAGGTCGAAGAGGAGAGAATCAGAACGACTGAAAGTCTCATGAAAGCCACTCTCACCTGTAGACCTTGCATCTCACTCCCTTGAACTTGCCTTGATAAGCAAATTACTCCCTGGGCGGGAATGAGGACTAAACTGTCGTGACTCAAGGAACTACAATTACCAGGTAAGTGTAATTTTGATTTCCTTATCGTCCCTCCAGTTTAGTCCTCCACCTCTGGGATGTAACAGAGCAGTACTAACGGGAGGGACCCTTCCAGCCGGCACACAACACCACCAACCCGAAACAGGTATCATTTGCTGCTAGCACATCCAAGCGGTAGAGCTTGCTGAAAGTATGAAGAGAGGACCAAATGGCCACTCTACAAATCTCCACCGGCAGAACCAGACTGTGTTCCGCCCAGGAAGCTGCTTGTGCTCTAGTGGAGTGAGCTCGCAAACCCACCAGCGCTGGATGACCCTGCAAAATATAGGCTGACACAATAGCCTCCTTAATCCATCGGGAAATGAAGGCTTTTGTGGCCGCCTCCCCTTTCCTTGGACCTCTGAACACCACGAAAAGATGGTCCGATTTGCAGTAAGATTCGGAGATCGCCAAGTATCTTCGCAGTACCCTCTTTATGTCCAAGCGCCGTAAACCTCACTCAGCCCCGTGAGCCGCTCCTGACTGTAAGACTGGTAACGATACCGTTTGATTCAAATGGAATGGCGATGACACCTTTGGTAAAAAGGATGGGACCGGCTGAAGAATCACCTTCTCACTTGAAAAACACAAAGTCAAATCCTTGACGGACGCTTGGATTAACGGCTCAAAAGGCTCCTTCACCAGTGCCCCCAAAACCAAGTTTAGGTCCCACGGCGGAACCGTAATCCTACGAGAAGGTCGAATCCTGGTAACCGCTCTAAGGAAACACACCACATCAACATGAGCCCCTAGGGACACTCCTTGGACTTTACCTCTATAACATGATAGGGCCACCAACTGAACCTTCAAAGAACTGGCTGCCAGCCCCTTCTCGAATCCGTTCTGCTGGAAACTTAACACCAAAGGCACGGATGCTGTAGCGGTGCGGACCTGGTGCCTCGAGCACCAATCTTCAAACATGCGCCAGATGCGCACATAAGCCAACGATGTTGACCGTTTTACGCGCCTGAAGCAATGTTGCAATGACCGATCTGGAGTAACCTTTCTTCCTTAACCTTGCCCTTTCAATGGCCAGGCCGTAAGCGAGAACCGATCCGCCTGGGGCATTTGCAACAGACCCTGAATCAACAGTCCCCCCCCCCCCCCGACGTCGGCAATCTCCAAGGCACCCCGTCGAGCAACCTCATGAGATTGGCGTACCACAGGCGCCTTGGCCAGTCCAGAGCCACTAACAGTACTCGACCCTGATACGCTGAACTACACGCCTGATGAGTGCCCACGGCGGGAAGACAGAGGAGACCTATCGACAGCCAAGGCTGTATCAGGGCGTTGATTCCTTCTGACATGGTCTCCCGTCACCTGCTGAAGAACCGGCTCGATTTCGCCGAACGGAATATCGCCATCAGGTTCATGACTGGCGTTCCCTACCGAACTATTTGCGCGAACACGTCCGGATGCAACTCCCATTCCCTGGCATCCACGCGGATTCTGCTGAGAAAATCCGCCATCACATTGTCATTTCCCGCAATGTGGGCCACCAAGATTGCTTGCAAACGTGTCTCTACCCAAGAAAACAGCCTCTTTGCCTCCGTTTCCTTGGCCACACTTCCTGTACCACCCTGCCGATTTATGTAGGCCACCGTCGTGGCATTATCAGACAGCACACGTACCACTCGCCCTGCCACCGCAGTTTCGAACCTTTGCAGGGCCAGGGACACTGCTCTCAGCTCCAGACGATTGATGGACCATCCACTCTCTTCCGTCGACCACGCGCCTTGTGCGAAGGCCTCCCTGCAATGCGCTCCCCACCCTGTCAGACATGCATCCATTAGTAGTGGGATCCATTCCGGCTGCTCCAGGGGCATACCCGCTCGCAGGGACATGGGCAACAGCCACCACCGAAGGGACTGTCTGACCCAAAGAGGGTAAGGGAGACGTCTGCTCAAGGAGTCAGACTGGTTTGACCACCGGCAAAGCAACAACCGCTGCAACAGTCTCATGAAATCTGGCCCACAGAACTACCACTAACGTCGCCACCATTGTTCCCAACACCCGAAGGTAACTCCACGCAGTGGGCGCTGGGACGGACCTGAATTCGCGCACCAGCTTTTGAAGTGCTTGGGCTCTCCGCTCTGTCAGAAACACCGCCCCTTTCTGAGTGTCGAACTGTACTCCCAGATACTCGAGAACTTGAGACGGAACCAGATGGCTTTTGACTGGATTGACCACCCAGCCAAATCCCTGCAGAAAGTGTACCATCTTCTCTGTAGCCCGCTCACTCTCGGCTTTGGACTTTGCCCGAATCAACCAATTGTCTAGGTATGGGTGAACTAAGACCCCTTCCTTGCCCTGCTGCTACCACTACCAAGATTTTGGTGAAAACCTGCGGAGCTGTCACGAGACCGGAGGGCAATGCTTGAAATTGATAATGTCACCACGGGAGCGCAAAACATAAGAACTTTTGATGAGCCGCTCTGATGGGGACATGTAGATACGCCTCCATAAGATTGAGGGACGTCAAGATACTCTCCCTGACGTACCACTACAATGACGGACTGCAGCGTTTCCATTCTGAAATGCGGCATGCGAAGACAGCGATTTACCCCTTTGAGATCCAGGATTGGTCGAAGGGATCAGTCTTTCTTTGGCACCATGAAATAAATGGAGTATTGTCCCACGCCGTATTCCGCAATCGGCACCGGTACAATGGCTCCCAACTGCAATAGCCGGTCTAGGGTCTGTCGAACTGCTAGGGTCTTTGATTGACCCCTTCAGGGTGACATCACGAAGGAGTCCAGCACAGACTTCGCCAAATCCAGTGCATAACCTTCTCGAATGATCTCCAGTACCCACTGGTCGGACGTTATTTGGGTCCAGGCAGAGAGAAAACCCCGAAGCCTTCCACCTATTGGTCGACTTTCTGCCGGGACCCGCCTCCTTTCATTGTGGCTTCTGAGCGGCACCAGCAGACGCTTTTGCAAATCCTCTACTGGCTCCACGAAACCCCTGGACCCAAGAAGCAAATCTTCCTCTTTGGAAACCACCCAAACGAGCAGTATGAAATCTCCTGAAACCTCTAAACTGACTCCGAAAGGCCGGAGAGAATGTTCCTTGCTTAGCCTTGTCCTCCGGAAGCCTACCACCATTGGACTCTCCTAACTCTTTAACCAGCTTGTCAAGATCCTCTCCAAACAGCTTTCCTTTAAACGGGAGCTTACTAAGTCGCGACTTGGATGATCCGTCGGCCGAACAATTCCTGAGCCACAAGGATCTCCGGGCAGCCACCAGCGAAGCCATGCTGTTTGCCAACGCTCTGATCAGGTCGTAGTGCACATCCGCCAAATAATCTGACCTGATTCCAAACGCTCTAGTTCCCTTATACTTTCCTGCTCCAACTGGACGGACTGCCGCAAGTGTTGAGACCACCTAAGGCAGGCCCTCGCCACCCAAGCTCCACAGATGGAAGCCTGCAAGGACAGCGCATCCGCTTCGAAGGATTGTTTTAACAACCCATCCACCTTCCTATCCTGCGCATCCTTTAAAGCTGCGCTACCTTCCACTGGTATAGTGGTCTTTTTTGTAACCGCAGATACTGCTGCATCAATTCACGGCGAGCGGAAATTCTCTTTGTCCTTATCCGCCAAGGGATAGAGGCGGTTCATGATCCAACCCTTCTGAGGCCAGCCTCTGGCTGGTCCCACGCGTCATGGATCATCCGCTCTACCACATGGTGGACGGGGAAACACTACTTATGCTTGACGCACTGCCTGAATGATAGCGAACTTCAGCATCTGAAGGGATTCCGTAATAAGTGCCGTCAGCTCATCCTTCCGAAACACTCAAATGATTTTTGCCTGATCCTCAGGCTCCGGTATTTTCCCTTCTTCCAATTCTTCTATATGTCTGCATCAATTTCCAACACTGTCTCCTCCGCCTCGATCCATCCCAAATCAGCTGGAGACTGGTTAGGAGGGCGGGGCTTCTTTGGGGGACTCAGGGACAAGCTCCCCCCATCCCCAGCTGCTGCATAGCCGAGGAAAGAGGTAAGGGCTCAGAAACTCTACCCTGACGCCTCAAGCAGAACGCCTGATGCATTAACAAGACGAAGTCAGGACAAAAATCCCAAATGCGGCTCAGGACCTAGTCCGGGGGATGCCCCAAGGGAGCCTGCTGATGATTCTGGGCCAGGGATAGTCAAGGTACTCAAACCCGCTTCCCCCTCTATCCCAGAGGATGCCCCTTGGGGCACAGGGACTGCTGCACTCTCCATCTGCTGTTCCATGCTAACCGACACAGCAGCACAGCCCTGACAGATGCTGGTATCCTCGACCGTACCTCTGTGGGTGCCACAGACCACGCACTGCGGGCATGCTGACATGTGCTGAGATGCCCCCAATGCCTGGTAAGACAGAAACAGCCGACAATCAGGCAGTGTCCCCAGCAATACTTTTTTTTTTTTTAAACAAAAGTACTCTCAACCCAACCTGCTTAACCAGAGAAATTCCTTAAAAGACCCCGGGATTCCCCGGATCTAAAAACTAGTCAGAAAAAGATAAATGCATGGAAAAGTAAAGGAAAATAAATCAAAGTGAAACAACCCCCCGTAGAAACTCAAAATAAATGAAAGAAATTAAATCGGGGCCCTGCCGCGGCTTCCTAAGCAAACCGTCACACTAAATAGCCACGCAGTGAAAACCTCGTGTTCAAAATGGCCGCGGCCCAGTCAGGTAAAATTTTGGTGCCGAAAAAGGGATCGCTAGCCCAGTGCTCGAGGACAGCGCTATCCCCCTCACCGCACCGCCAGGCCAATAATTAAAAAGGATCTTACGGCACAATGAAGTACCCTGCAAGCCGCGACATCGCTCAGCACTCCTGCAAGTGACGTCCGCAGCGAGGGCTTCTGTTGAATGAAAACACACTCCCCTGTAGAGACACGGAGCTCCGACACTCCATGGAAGCCTGTGTAAGTTGTGCCGTCTGAGGAGCTCTACCCATGCCTTCTAGGGAGAGAGATCCAAAAGAAGCAAGTGGTCTTGGCCCGGCAGAGGAAACGTAAATCCCCTTAACTGTCCTCCTTGCTTTTCGTGTCTTTTTTTTTTTTTGGAAAGAATTTAAAGGGACCAAACCAGAATTTTATAGTATGTAAAATTTAAAAGTCAAATTTTAAATAAACTAAACCCCTAACTAAAGTGCTCCTTATTAGTTCCTCTAGTGAGCCCAGCACCTAGGCTCACTACGTCCTCCTGATGCATGGAGACTGGACACACTGGGGCTGATGGGAGATTCCAGCAGGCTACATCCAGTGATGTCACGAGTTTGACATGTCCAGTCTCCAAGCTGCAGGAGGAGGTGCACTACCCAGAGGTGGAGGACTAAACTGGAGGGACGATAAGGAATTGCGGTTGTGTTATCTTATTTTTAACCTTTTATTGTAAACTGCTTTGACTGTTTGCAGAATGGTGGTATATCAAACTTAAAAACAAAACAAAACAAAACATGAAGAGCCTCAGAGGTGAGGCAGTGAAACGAAAGCCATAGATCAAGTAGGATCTGTGGTACTGTAGCAGGAAGGCAGAAATAGAGACTGGATGAGTCTGGATTCCCCATCTGCTGTCAGACTGTGTCTAATTGCACTATAGAAAGTACAGACTTGCTGCATAACAAGGCAGCTTAGCACCACCTGGTGGCTATTTACTGACCCTAGGCTTTTTATGGAAGGAAGCAGCATGTCTGTATAGCTTAAAGTTCATTTAATGATGAGAATGGTGAGGGGATGTTATTTCACTGTAGCAATAACAAAAATAAAAATGCACTTCACCTATAGTGGAGCACAGAGTGACAATCCTGAAAGTCACAGAGATGTGTTCAGATGATATGAATGTTTTTATTTTTACAATATTTTCACTTAAAACACCGTAAAGAGCTGTTTGACAACATACTCATGGATAACAGAGTTATCTGTAAAAAAACAAAACAAAAAACAAACAAACACCACACATTAAATAAAATCATAGGTTTTCTTGTCAGTAAACCAATAATTATGGTTTCTGTGCCATATACACAAAACAGGTGCAAGAAAGAAAAGGAGAAACACAGAATGGATTTATAGGAGCTGCCCTTACACTAGACTAAACATGATAGGAGAGGGCAAGGTTACCAACCAACTCCAGATTAAACACAACAGCAATGATGGCTTTCTATTTTAGATACTCCTAGGCATTGTCACTGCCTCTCCCTTCTCTAAGAAAATGGGACATGCTTCACAGTGGTCCGTGGCAGTGAAAACAGCCTTAGACAGCAAAGAACTTCTCCAGCCCCATACAGATAGCTAGGGCCTGCAAAATTCTTAATGAGCATCTGACAGGACAGACAAAGGGTTCTTATCTTCCAAATTTTGCTGCCCTAAGCATATGCATAAATTTAAACCCGTTTGAGAAGAATCATCAGGGCAGTGCTGTGCAGGCCCGAGTGCGATTCCCAGGTCAGGTCTTCTGCTCCCAGGGTCAGTGAGGGCTGGAAATGCTGTAGAAGCAACACTCACAGCCTATGGGATGGTTGAACGGGGTCTCAGCTACTGCTCAAGAGCAACACTTACTGCAGTCTATGGCCCCTGGTCAAAGACCATCATTGCCGTGATTGAGCTGGAGGGTTATAAGATAAGGAGAAAAAACACTAACTAGTTGAAAATGAAAGCTCATAGCACCATAGCCAGTTTTAACTGAGCATGAAGCCCACTGAAGGAAAGTGGCAGTCCCTCCAAAACAGTATGCATGATATTCTGAAAACCACACAGCTGTATCTGTGATGTGGCATTTAAGTGCAATAAATAATAATTTGCATATACTGGGGACCTAGTGCATGCAATTGTATCAAAGGCCTACACATTGCTGGTCACCAGCACAGATTGGGAAACCACTGCAGTGGGGGAGGGGGGGGGGGGGGTTACCAACAAGCTCCAGATTTTCAAGACTGGCTGATCCAGTCCTGGTTTTACTCTACTGCACAGGTAGACTAGAGCTGGAGCCCACTACATGCAGTGGGCTAAACTCTGCCTGCAAGTTCTCTCTCTCAATTCTGAATCAATATACTTTTTTGCCTTCAATTTAATTTTCTGCAGCTTTTGGTTGTAAACAAATCCAGAGAAAATCATGCAGGCAAAATCTAGTGCAAAAATCACTATGGGACTTCTACCCATCCTTACACAGTGCATGTTGGGGTAAAAATCACAATAGCACTTTTGGCACAAACTGAAAGTCAAATGTTTCAAGCTTCTTTTCCCTCACCGATGCAAAAGGTTTATTTTATGAACAATTTGTCCAAGTAGAACACCTGTTTTACACGCAGAAAAGGCCTTCCATTACACTGTGGGGTGGTATATGCATGTACCAGTGCATGTTCCACATGTAGGCATTCCTGAGGACATAGCTGCAATGCGTGTGTGCATTTTATGAGATACACGGGTACAGACAGCACATACACACACACACCCATTTATACCTTTTTAGAACAGAGGCTACTTCTGGGTACTTGTTTATAAAAGTACATAGGTACCTTTCTAAAATAGAATTACCCCCAAAATGGGAAAAAAATCACTTTACTATACCTGCTATTTTCCTGTATTATTCCTGTAGATTATTTCCCTTTTAAAAGCTTCAGAAAACCAAATGGGGCAAGATAACCCTTTTCAGCATGGAGGTAGTGGAGAAGAGGACTATATCCAGTGACATACTGGAGGAGGGGGAGGGGATGTAGGCCATAGTCCCTGGGTGCTGACCTGAGGGGGAGCATTGAAGACAGGATTAACTATGCTGCCCAACTATCCCCCTCCCCCCTTCAAATGGCCAGGCTAGCATCAGCAGCAGCACAAATAGGAAAGAAACGGGTGCCACCGAGCTTTTGTGTTCCTATGCTCTCCAAAAGCTCTACTGCATCCCACCCCCTCTAATGTCACTTCCTGGTGCTAGGAGGGTGGATGCAGATGGACTTTGGAGAGTACAGGAGCATGAAGGCTCTGCAGCATTTGTTTCTTTTCCATTGATGCTGCTTCTGCCTGCGCCACTTTCTCTGCCCTTGGCCAAGCCAGTTCAAAGGGGTCGTGGCAGGAAGGGAGGGAGGTTGGAGGATAAATTCTGGGAAAGGGGGGGGGACATAGGAAGGAAAGGGACAGGACGGTGGAAATGCTGGACTACATAAGAGAGGGGCCTAATGAAAAGAGGAGAGAGAGTGGACTATGGGGGGAGGGTGTGTGAAGGAAGAGTACAATATGTTGGACCACGGCGGGGGGGGGGGGGGGGAGGGGAGAGGAAAGAGAATAGGAAGATGCTGAACTATGGGAAAGAGTGGGCTAAGGTTGGAGAGGGAAAAGAATGGGGAGATGGATGTGGACAAATGTAAAACATTGACTCCAGGGTGCTGGAGAGCCATGGTATGCCACCGACTATATCTGAATTCATGAAAGCCTGGGGCAAGCACAGAGGATGGGACTGTACAGATTAGCAGTTGGTATGGTTGGGTAGACTGGCTAGACCAGATGGTCTTTATCTGCTGCCATTTTCTACATTTCTATTAAACAATCAAACAAACTTGCATGTTCTTTGTACATGTCCCTAAAGCTTAAATCTGGCCCTGCCAAAGGAAGCATGGGGACCAGAACTATTTGCCCCAAACACCCCTCCCCCACTGACCGAGGCATTTTATGTTAGGAACACAGCACAAAAGCATCTCAGAGGAATCTGCTGGGAACTCACCCAAGAAATGACGCTAAATAGTTCAAAGAGAGCACGACAGAATCATGGAAAGATAACCCGAGCAACAATGAAAATCCATGGCCAGAAGCAAGAGGGACACAGGCTGTGATATCTTGTATTAGACCAAGTTGAAGACTTGTCCAGAATGGCAGCTATCATGCTTTGCCTTTGAAGCTATGAAAGTAGCACTGAATGTCACCTAATGTCATCTGTATGTAGAAAGTCTTCTGCAGGTCCAATGAAAGACATCACAGCTTGCAGACTTGCCCAACTTTAATGGTGATGGATGGTTGTAAACCTTATGACGATTCACCTTGTCACTCACTCAGATCTGCAGCACATTGTGACAAAGTGAGCAATAGGATCACAGAAGGGCCTTCTTAGTTGTTTAGCTGGGGTAGGGAGGGGGTCTGGGTCCTAATCAGAAGCCATTTTCAGCCTGAAAGTTTGTACTATGAATACCCTTACAGGAAACAGGCCAAGAAAGGAATCCTTCAAATTCTTACATCAGGTATAATCCAATTAAAGAGAATAGAAAGAACGCTAGCAAAGGTGAGCCCCCACACCTGGGTCTTACTACTGTAATTGTTAGGAAGTCACATTTGAAAACAAACCTAGATCACATCATACTCTGTCAGTACACACAACAGCAGCAGGAAATTAAAAAAAAAGTGTCTGCTCCAATATGCACTAATTATATTCTATTATTAATAGCAGACAAGGGTGACCCAATAACTCAAGAGTGGTTAATCCCCTCTTGTGATTGTCATTTCCCCCAGTGCAATATTCATTTAACGCAAAATGTCCATAAGTTCATTAGTCAATAACTATAGCCAAGGATCCCCCCAGTTCAAACCCTACCCAGCACTAGGACGATGTTACGGTAATTTTACTTGCTACAGGAAGATTATTGCTGGAACAAAAAAAAATATGACATAGGAAAATCAGAAATATTAAATACAAAAAAAAGTTAATTTTTTATGCACTTTAGATTTTCCTATGTCATATTTTTTGGCTTAGCAATAATCCCTTTGAAGTATGGATAACTACTGAAATAAAATCTATGGAGACAGGGTTTGGAACTGAGGACCTTGGCTATAGAGAGTGACCGATGAACATACAGACATTTTGAGTTAAATGAATTTTGTATTGGGGGAAAGTGATTACGAGGATGGTAACCACACTGAGTTGTTGGTCCATCTCTGAATGACTACCCTCTATTGTAGTATAAACAAACTGTGTGTATTATAGCATGGACACTAATTGTATACATATACTATTTCCTAATACTTTCTTCTATTTTTTGTTTAGCTACGTTGGCCTCTGATCTGCTCATGTCACACTGTAGGAACACTGGAAATCTGGAATACAGACAGAAGAGGGTAAAAGGAGATTTTTGTCTCCAAAAATAACCCCTAAACCGAAAAAAAAAGTGGAAGAAAGACCTGTGACAAGTTGGGTTGTTCAAACACATCGATGACAGTTAAAAATCAGGCAGTATCCCCCCCCTCACAAAACTAAAATGGAAGTACAAAGAAATACAGAAAAGTTTCTGTTCTCTGCTACAAATAGACAGTTCTCAAAATGCCACGAGAAGCCATGGCCCTTACTTCCAAGTTTGTACTGGGCTTCCCCAGATACTCCCCATCCCTCACAAGTCAAGCTCCAAATCCTCCAGCTCCTCTTCCAGGGCCTTCCTCCGCTCTAGCTTCTCCAGCTGCTCTTTCGATGGCGTACCGATCTCACCACAGTCAATTTTCTGTTGCAATTCTTCCACCTGCCGCAGTTTCTTCCGTAGGTTTTTAATCTTCCTGGCTTTCTCTGATGTGAAGGAATTGAGCTCAGCCTCTGTATGCGAGCACAGTGCATTCTCACGGGGCTCACCACTGCTGCAGCTACTTGTGATTGAGCTTTTCTCCAGGGCTTTGCCAAGCTGCTCCATCTCATTTCTCTCCTGCTGCTGTTTCCTTTTTTCTTTGCGCTTCAGGTTTCTCTTGGCCGTTTTGGACAGTGCAGCCTCACCATACGCTTTTGAAGTGTCTTTCACTGGAGCAGCATCTTCAGGGTTTAGGCCTGGGGGCAGGTCCGGTTTACTTTTGAAAAACTTCACGTATTTGTTCTCATACCTGCATGGAAGAAAACCCATCAGCAGTCTTGCAGGCACAGACCATCTAGCCTGACTGTCAAAAGGATACCCTGCTTTGGCTTCAGTGGTCAGTTCCTGCACAGCAGTTCCATTCTTCCTTTGTCCCAGTGGTGGGGGAGGTAGAAGGAACAGGCAGTCATAGCCTCTTCACTTTTTACCAAAGGTGAATGAGTGTGGCATTGGCAATAAGAGGAGGGAGTTGAATTGGAGGCACACACATGAGGCTCCCTTTGCCTTCCCCAACCCTTAATCCTAGCAGCTTTCTCCCCCTCTCTTCCCTGACCAGGACCTGAGGTCCGCCTGCAGATAAGTAACATTCCTGAGCCTCAGAGCATATGCTGTTCCCTGGAGTGCAGCTGAATCTTGAAGGCTGCACCCAAAATATCTGTAACTTGCAGGAGACCTGCGCAAAGAAAAGAATCACCTTGAAGTCCGGTCACAAGGGAACCTGCTATGCAGGCTATGACTTCTCTTTGGTACTCTATTAATGGGGGAGCAGCACCCTTTGCAATCATATAAGGGGTGTGATTCTACCCCCAATATGGACCCTCTCCCTCACCAAGTTCCACAAAGTGTTTCAGCACTCTTTGCTCAGTCCCTCACCCAGATCTGCAGCATGCCATTGCCAGTGACTACAAATAGTCTCTCAATCCCAAATAACTGGGAAGAGAAGCTGCAAAGGGCAGGAGAAAACTGGTATACTACAACTCCCAATAATCTGAGAAATGCATTAGTACTGCAGTACTCAGGCTGCAGAAAAGATTCACATTCAGTGCAATTTTTCTAACACAGAGAAACTCAAAAGCTATTTGAGGGGGGTACAATAGAGCAGGTGTTAAATAAACAGCCTACATGAAACAGCACAGGATTCTGAGAGACAAATTGGTCCCAGAGAAAATCAGCTTCTTCACAAGCTGTAATAGGTTTCACTAGGCTAACAGAAGCATATCCAGAGATGATCATCACCTTTGGATAATTATTTTTTTTCCACTCGGAGAATGGCTTATTACATCTTACAAAGATTATATGTAATACAAATGTATTTAAGATTTAGAATAATCCCCTAATAAAGGCCCCAGTCCCCCTCCAGATTAGCAGGAGATACATACATAGGAACTTCTTCCTGGGGAACATATCCTTCTTTCACCTTTCTCTGCTTCCGCCAGGTCCCATCAGGTCGCTGTGTTGCTGCAATGTACTTTCCTGCAATATTATAACCATTCCGCTTTGTAATGGATCTTTTTTTTCTTTTTTTTTTTAAAAGAAGTAAAACACAATTTTAAGTCACTCCAAGGATCTCACACAGAAAGGAGAGTTGGGGGGGGGGGGGGGAGGGAAGGTAGAGAAGAGAGGAAAGGGAGCAAGAGCAGTTTAATCATTAGGCCAATTAAGGGGTTGCCTAGGGTGGAAAAGAGCAGCTGTAGTCTATGCAAAACAATAGGTTTCACAGCCATACAAATTCAAAGCACCTGTAACACCTACTTTTATTCAGAGAAGATGGGCAGTTCTCAAAACAGCTCATTTATCTGGGCTGGTATCAACCACCTGACTACATTGCTTTTAGAAACTGGCATAGAAAACTAAGTTGTATGTCCAATTATGCGTCTCTACCAAACTGTTTTAGGAGGTGTGGTGTGGGGAACGATTATGATTACTACATTTAATTATCAAAACCTCAGCAGAGAGTTTAGGGGCTTGAAAGTTAATAAGGGAGGAAAAGCTGAAGGCTTGCCAAGGAGATCTAATAACCTTACACCAGCCCTAGGAGGAAGATTTCTACAGTAGAAATCGGAACGGGGTTCGGAGACTCGATTTCCCCCCTTCCCCATACACAAAACATCATTGAAAGAGAAGCATCAAGCATCGCCCATCCCCGAGAAACTCCTCCATCCCACGCAGAGAAGCGCCACTCGCGAGTTAACCGACCCACCCACAAAATTCCCAGGGCTAGTACCGGGGACCGATTTTCTATCTCTGCTCCCAGCGGCCGCTCACCGGACTCGTCGGTCACATAGGGAGTGGACATCTTGTACGGAGGAGCACTTCCGGCGCGCGCGCTCTACGCCGGAAGAGAGAGGAAGGGGCGTGGCTCCGAAGGTGATGATGGAGGGGCGTGGCCTGGAGGAACGATAAGGGAGGGAGGGAGCGGCAGGAGTTGCGGTTAACGCTATGAGTGCTGGGGGAGTGGGTCCGAGAGGAAAGGGTCTAGTGAGGTACGTGCTAGCCGGGAGCGCTTTATTCAGAGCTGCTTACCGAGACAAACCGGCAGCTTGGTGGTGAGGTGAACAGAGTAGCGTGTTAGAGGCAGAGCTAGAAACAGGATAGATGTTTACGGAGTTGAGACGTAAGTTAAAATTGGTTTTATAGGGGCAGAGCTGGATTTACGATTTTGGCAAGATCAGACAGTGGATCCCAGAGTGCGGAAGCAGACGGATGCGTTGGAGACCTCAAAGACTGGAGAGCCAAAAGACGAACAAATAAGGGCCATAGTGCCCACAGTGGGGCCTTTTTGAAGCCGCACATGCACCTTGCCCTGCTAAGTAGATTACTCCATTTTGGCCTGGGTATTTATCAACTTCAAAAACTGGGACCCTAGCCTAGGCACTTGACTGTCTTGTCTATGCCTAAATCTAGGCATGATAAGGGGTCTGTATGCTCCCAGGGGCTCATGACCTAAGCTGTTGCAATGCCGATGGAGGTGGGATTGGAATCTGGGTCTATAGCAGAGCTGCCAAGTGACCCAGTTCCAGAGAGAGACTGTAGCCAGTTCTGGTTTTGAACTTCCATCCTAAAGTAATGTAATATTAATTCCATGATATATCAGGATGGGTTTGCTACAAATTCAGAACTGGAATAGATCTCCTTCCTGGAACTGGGCATCTTGAAAGTTCTGCTCCCCAGCTCTTGAGCCCTCTGTCTTCCTCCCCTCCCCCACCAAAAGATGATGGCCTTGTAATAAAATGGGATCTCAATGTTATCTCTGCAGCAGTTATATTAGTACATCCGAGTCCAGCTTGAGCCCTCCTGGGTAAAAAGATTAACGTCCCCTAGTGAATGGCTGAGAACTATTCCCAAGTTCGGAAAGGAAATAACTTCCTCCCCTTTATCTGGGACTTCACCTGTACTCTGCCCGGCTGCCATAGGAATTGCTGGGCTTATTTCCTCTTTGTAGCAATAACTAGGGGAGAATATTAATGGGAGGGAACTTTGTGTCTAGTCTGAGTTGCTGCTTCTCTTCCTGTTTGGACTATACAGTCGTACATTTTTCTGACAGCTTCAGCCTGCGGTTCATGCAAAGATTCCAAGGTTTCACTTATTTTTCTTTCCCCACAGTAAGGTATTTATTTAACTCTATACCGCCTTTCTAAAAGTCAAGGCGGTTCACAATAAATGACCACTGAACATTTCCTAGAGTACATTATAACTTTTGCATATAACTGAAGGTGTAATAGGAACATGATTTTTATAATATACAAGAATGTACATTTTCATACCATTGTGAGTTTTGGATTTTACATGTAATTAACAGTGGTTACAGGGTATATTCATGGAAAGCAGAGGATGGAACAACTTTTTACATGATTTATAGCCTAGTGGTTAGAGCAACAGCCTAACACCTAGCAGATTGGGGTTCAGTTCCCACTGGCTCTCCTTGTGACCTTGGGCAAGTCACTTTACCCTCCATTGTCTCAGAAGAAAAGGCCTGGCAATCTACTTCTGGTCATACCTTGCCAAGAAAATCCAGGGGCTACTGGGTCCCCAGGAGTCAGCATCGATTACATGTCTTATGTTGTAGGTTAGAATTATAATCACAGAAAGAGGTAGTAGTTTGTTTGAAAAAGTTTTATGGTTCATGTGCGCGCTGGTTGTAGTAGTCGATTGGGGGTCTGAGTTCATGTGAACATGACTTGCTGGCCTTGAAGGATGTGATAAGGAAGCTTATCATAGCTCAGGAAGGAGCTATAGAAAAGGTGAAGTGACTCTGAACAAGCAACCTGTCAGTTCTGGTAGAAATAAGAAAACAGAATTTTCCCATAAAAGACTACCAGTCCCAGAATGCACCAGGTTTCCAACAGCCATTAGAGGAGCTGAAGTGGGGAAACGTGTGTTCAATCAGGAGGGCTATGAGGTAATCCCTAAGCACTCATCTCAAAGGGCAGGGCCTGATTCAGCACAGCTGCGCTGTATTAGGGAGGAGCACTCATCTAAGCAGAATAAGAGTAGAGTTTATTCTACAGATGACCATCTTCATGATCACCTTGGATATCCAGAGAATTGTTC
Organism: Ichthyophis bannanicus; assembly: GCA_033557465.1. Lineage (NCBI taxonomy): Eukaryota > Metazoa > Chordata > Amphibia > Gymnophiona > Ichthyophiidae > Ichthyophis > Ichthyophis bannanicus. The sequence goes on from CM066033.1 coordinate 666,905,048, forward strand.
TCAGTATCCTGAGAATCAGCTTGAGTTTGATCATCAGTTTCATCTGAAGGATCATCAGAAGCAGAAGCCAAACCGGACGGACAGAGAGGGAAAGAGACCCTTTGGAAGAAGGAAGAGAAAAGCCTTTGAGAGGTCTAGAAGAGTCCAAAGCAGTACGTATACTGGGAGGTATTCCAAGGGCCAGCATACACCATTGGACTGGGGAAAGCCAGAGGAATGGTGCTGCAGAGCTAGGAATCACCAGAGGCTACCTGTGAGGGAGACGGCTGCAAGTGGAAGGGACCCTAAGACCTGTGCCAGAAGGTATGTGAAGAGAGATCCAGTGTCCAGGGATCTGGATTGGAAGGCTGGACATAAGAACTGGACTACATACTGGCCAGGCTATATAGAGAGGAACTCTAGCAGCAATGGAAGCTCAGGTATGAACACTGATCTATGCCCTAGCTATAACCTTGAAAGACAGCAGGGAAACAAGTATTCTCCTGAAAATGCTCCATTGAGAGATTCATCTGTGCCAATCCATGATATTGAACCCATGCTTGTTGAACAAGGGGGAATAATAACAGATGAGGATCCTGTTTATATGGACTGCTCTCTATCTAAACTCCGTTGGTAACTTTCTGTTATAAAGTACAGCAACCATCACAAAGAAATACAAATTTGTTCTTTAATCTACTCAGAAAAGCTCCTGAAGCAGGATTTGACCCACACAGTGGAAGGCAAGCCAGCTAAGGGGTTTCAGCTGGTAACTGCTAGCAATTAAGCCTTACCTAATTGCTTGTGAGCTAGGAGAGAATCACTTCTGTATCTATGTGGGAAGTAATCAGAAGTTAACCTGAAAAGAACAGTTTATTTCTTGCTTTGTGGCTTTTCATTTGTTGTTTTCCTGATTTTAACTTTGTTTTTCCAAGTTAACACTGAAAGCAAGTAACCTAATTTATGTGCTACCAAGCATATCTGTGTTTGGAGAAATAACCCCATAAATAAATATCTTATTGGCTTTACCCAAGAGCACAACTAAATTATTGTCAGCAGCTGTGTCTGGTGTGAATGAACTACATTGCCCACAATACCTTGCAAATCATATAGATATATGCACTTGCCAAGAGTGTGAAGATTTTCACCCAGGCAGCCGTCTGACAAGGAGTGGCGAGGGTTCTTGCTCCTGTTGTGAATCTGTGCCAAAGCATTCAGTGAACAGGTGGGTCTTCAGTCTTTTCTGCAAGTCAGCAAGATCATCGGTGGTCCTTCTGTGCAGGAAGTGAGTTCCAGATGGCTAGTGCATAGAGTAGGCAGAGTTGCATGTCGTCTGGGGACTCTTAACTCTTTGGGATGGTGTAATGAACAGATTTCCGTATGGTGTGCCTTCTTATCCTGTCACAGCTTGTGATATTAGTGGAAATAGGCATTCTGCTGACTGCTTGTGAAGAACCTTAAAGGTAGCGAGTATCGCCTTGTACTTGATTCTGGCATGAATGGGGAGCCAGTGTAATTGTTTCAATGTGGAAGTAATGTGTGCATGCCATTAGGCGCCAAAGATGAAGGTAGCATGATTTAGTCCACTCAATTACCTAGAAAATTAAGGTCAACAAATAAGTTGGTGATGCCTCATACCAGAAGTTCAAGAAAATGTTGACAACTTGGCTTTTCAAGAAATCTTCTGTGGCTTTCATCTGATATTAGGTTTTGGTTTTGGTTCTTACTGGGTACTTCCCACCTATTGTATTCTGTTTAATTGGTTTATGGGTGACTCTGTTGTGCTGTACCAAAGTACTTACCCAGTTCCTTATTGGATCTTTATTTTGCTTGTATTTGAGGTTGTCTTCCATGTTCTGCTAACTATGGATTTGATTGTGAACCGCTATGATGCTGTTTATTGTGCTAATAGCAGTATACCAAATGTTGCACATAAATATTTCCCATGGTGTAGTAGTTGACCCTTATGTCTTTTCTCCAGAACATTTTTGGATGTACCGTGCTATTAAAAATAGGCACCCTGTTTTAGAATTACCCACCAAATGGGAGCATGCACTTCAGTATATCTGGCCCTGCCCTATGCTTGCATGATTCTTGTAAATTCTTTCCCCTTTTTAAAAGTTGCTGGAAACAAAATGTTGGTGCAAAAAAACTCTCTTTTTTGGCATTAAATGAGCAAACCAACATGCAAGCTCTTTGTTCTTGTGCCTAAAGCTTAAATCTGCTCTCTGCTAGCATTTATCTCCAATATCCGTCCCCTACTGACAGGGATTTTATGTCAAGAACACAGCGCAAAGCATCTTAGAAAAGAGCATGAGTGCTGGGAGCTGCTAACTCAGAGACTGAAGCAGAACAGTTCAAAGGAACAATAGCTGTCAGAAGAGGATAATAGGTTAATAAAAATGCTAACACATTTCCTGACGAGCTTAACCATTAGGCAGATTAAGTGATTGCCCAAGGCAGCAGCTTGCTTATTGATACTGCAGTTCCTCAAAAATTGATGAGTGCAGGTTACAATAAACAATTCACTAAAATGTGCCTCTAGAGAGCAGCCTTGGTCAAAGCAAGAGAGTAGATCCTGGCACCACACAAACTCCAAGAACAAGAACTGTAAGTGCAGAAGTGACACTAGGGTGGGCGACTGGGTGTTGTGTTTTTGAGTGCTCCTGGTGCTGCTCTGTGAGGAGGGGAGTCACACAGCTGCATTTTTCCTCAGTGCCCCAGGCATCACAGTGATTGGTTTTGGCACTGCATCAGCATGTAATCGCATTTACACAACAAATTATTGGTCAACTTTTAGAGTGATATTTCCAATATCAAAAAAACACTCCAACATAACAAGACTGGTATTAAAACTTTTTTAAAACAACAAACAAGAGAGAGAGAGTCACTTCCTCATATCACACAATCTCTCCGTAACCTGATACCAGCCTATAAGGGGGTCTCAGAACTCTTGGGCTATGATATGAATTACATCAATCTCTGTAAGTCAATTGCCCCTTTGCATCAATGACCACCCTATGGCGAATCTATACAGGTGAGCAGTGTACAGTGTGCAGAACGAACATAACAGCGAACTTAGCTTCAACACTGTTTCGGTCTGTCACAGTCAATCTGATGCCCTGACGCCCCACTCAAGTGCCCATTGAGCGTTTCACTCTACATTTTGTCAGGGGATATATTTGCTCCCAAAGCTACAAGAAAGCAAAACAAAAACATTAAAACCTCCTCCCCTCACATAACCAACCAATCTATAAAACATCCATGTGCTACTTACCAAATCACATTACTTCACCTTACTTGGTGTCAACTTAGATCAACATGGCCGGACAACTTCAACAACGCCGCGTACGCGGACTAATCTGCTACTTATTTAAAGGTCCAGCCTTACAATGGCGTCAAGCCGGATCCAATAGGATCCATGTAAACATCACTTACGTAAACATTCCAACTACTACCCTAAAACCAACCCGATCAACATCAGCAGTACTACCTCTAGTCACAAGCTGACACACTCATTTAAAAACCACCCGAACATACACCAATACAAGCAATTCTATGCTTCTTTAAGCAAACCCATAGATAAACATACCCGTCCCAACTGTCCCCTCTCCACCACCACTTCTTTCTCAACTTTTGATACAATCAAAAACAAACATTCCAATCAATTTGCGTGTTCAAGCCATCCGGGATCACTGTGCGTAAGCGAAAAATCCATCGCTGTTCACAGAGCAGCAACAACTGCTCCCTTGTCTTCCCTCCTCTACCTGTCGACACTTCATCCAAACAGAAACACCTCAAATCCATAAAGGAATGACCAAAATCCAAGCAGTGCTGTACTATGGGTGCCTCCTTAACTTTACAATGAATCCTGCTTTTATGTTCTACTATTCGCTTCCGGAACTGCCGGTTGGTCTTCCCTATATAAAGTAACTAACTGACAAGGCCTTGTATACCATAAACTACAAACTCTGAATCACAAGACGTCTGTCTTTTCAATTTAAAATCCCTCCCGTGATATACAAAGTGTGTAGTATCCCAGGTAACCCCACAATTACCGCATCTACGATGCCCCCCTGGTTCTCCTACTCCCAACAAAGGGCGCAATACTGAGGGACTCAACCATTCCTGTAGGTTCCGATGTCTCTGCCAGACACATCTAACCTGCTTATTCTCTAAACCTGGAATAACCCGCAACACATTTCCATGTTTCTTAACAATTTGCTGTATATGCAGGCTAAGGGGGAATACTTCGTGATTAAGTTAACATACTCAGAATCCTCCTCACTAGCCACCCCGGTGTTTCTGTGTGCATTTAAAAGCAACGCTCTGTTATTGTAAAGCGCCCTTCTATAGGCTTGTTTCACCACCCCCACTGGATATCCCCTCTCCACAAAATTAGCCCTCAGAATTCTTGATTGCTGTTTAAAATCTGATATGTCTGAACAATTTTTTTGAAATCGTATAAATTGCGAAAAAGGTACCCCATTGTGCAATCAGACTGCATGGGCACTACGATAGTGGAGGAAAGTATTTTTATCAGTGGGCTTATGATGCACCGTTGTTACCCAATTACCCAACCCTTTACGCACCACTAAATCTAAATATACTATCTCATCATAATCATATACACTAGTGAAATGAATATTAGGATCACACTCATTAAGCCATGCTAAAAAATCATGAAATGACTCAGTTGTACCGTTCCAGATCATAAATACGTCGTCTATAAATCTACACCACAGTTTGACTTGGGAAGTGTATGGGGAAGAACTCAGCCATTTCTCTTCAAACAGACTCATAAATAAGTTAGCTACTGACAGAGCAAACGTGGCCCCCATCGCCACCCCTGAAATCTGGTGGTATAGCACCTCCTCAAACACAAAAAATGTTTGAAAAATCGCCAACTGTGTCAACTTCAAAAGAAACAGAATCATGGCCTCAGACAAATCTCCTCTACGATATAAACTAACCTTCACTGCTTCATAAGCTGCGGATTGTGGGATACTAGTGTAGAGGGAGGTTACGTCAAGGGTTACAAGTAAAATATCAACTAAGCCAGACCATTCGGAATGGCTCTCCAAAATCCCTAAAAAATGTGTGGTATCCTTTATGTAAGAAGGTATATCAACTAACAATGGGCGCAAAAAGCATCTACAAATATTGACAATGGTTCTAGTAAGGTGCCCCTAGTAGATACTATAGGTCTACCAGGTGGTTGCTCTAACCACTAGGCTATAAATCATGTATATCACGGGAGGGATTTTAAATTGAAAAGACAGACGTCTTGTGATTCAGAGTTTGTAGTTTATGGTATACAAGGCCTTGTCAGTTACTTTATATAGGGAAGACCAACCGGCAGTTCCGGAAGCACATAGTAGAACATAAAAGCAGGATTCATTGTAAAGTTAAGGAGGCATCCATAGAACAGCACTGCTTGGATTTTGGTCATTCCTTTATGGATTTGAGGTGTTTCTGTTTGGATGGTGTTTCGACAGGTAGAGGAGGTAAGACAAGGGAGCAGTTGTTGCTGCTCTGTGAACAGCGATGGATTTTTCGCGTACGCACAGTGATCCCAGATGGCTTGAATACGCAAATTGATTGGAATGTTTGTTTTTGATTGTATCAAAAGTTGAGAAAGATGTGGTGGTGGAGAGAGGGGATCAGTTGGGACGGGTGTGTTTATCTATGGGTTTGCTTAAAGAAGCATAGAATTGCTTGTATTGGTGTATGTTCGGGTGGTTTTTAAATGAGTGTGTCAGCTTGTGACTAGAGGTAGTACTGCTGATGTTGATCGGGTTGGTTTTAGGGCAGTAGTTGGAATGTTTATGTAAGTGATGTTTACATGGATCCTATTGGATCCGGCTTGACGCCATTGTAAGGCTGGACCTTTAAATAAGTAGCAGATTAGTCCGCATGCGCAGGGTTGTTGAAGTTGTCCGGCCATGTTGATCTAAGTTGACACCAAGTAAGGTGGAGTAATGTGATTTGGTAAGTAGCACATGGATTTTTTATAGATTGGTTGGTTATGTGAGGGGAGAAGCTTTTAATATTTTGGTTTTGCTTTCTTGTAGCTTTTTTTATCAAATATACCCCCTGACGAAACGTAGAGTGAAACGCTCAATGGGCACTTGAGTGGGGCATCGGGGCATCAGATTGACTGTGACAGATCGAAACAGTGTTGAAGCTAAGTTCGCTGTTATGTTCGTTCTGCACACTGTACACTGCTCACCTGTATAGATTCGCCATAGGGTGGTCATTGATGCAAAGGGGCAATTGACTTACAGAGATTGATGTAATTCATATCATAGCCCAAGAGTTCTGAGACCCCCTTATAGGCTGGTATCAGGTTACGGAGAGATTGTGAGATATGAGGAAGTGACTCTCTCTCTTGTTTGTTGTTTTAAAAGTTTTAATACCAGTCTTGTTATGTTGGAGTGTCTTTTTGATATTGGATCACATTTACACAGGGAAACAGCTTTTGGAAATTGCCCTCATTATGGATTTACATACAAGAAAACCAACTTTTTTACAGGATTGTTCTTGAAGGGGTGATGTGTTTAGTGAGCATGATTGTTGAGTTTAATTCTCAAAATCTGAGGGCAGATGTAGGGAATAGAAACAAAGAAAACATTGGCATGAGTGGACTGCTTTGGTCTATCCCATCAGCTCATTTGCACTTGCCTGCTGTCTTGTGACAAGTCTTACGGGTTTTATTGTCATGCCCCTCACTCTACTGCTAAGCTTGCCTATATGTCTATCCTTTGTACATTTGAAGTCTGACTGTGTGTTTGGATCGTATGGAATCTGTTGGAAATCTGTTCAAAGCATTCATCATCCCCTTAGTGGGGGAAAAAAGTATTTTCTCACATTGTTTTTGTGTTTCCCATCTTTAAGTATCACATGATCACTCTTTCTTGCCTTTTTTCCCCCATTCTACAGAAAACTCTACCTTCTAGTATTTTTGAAGTTCTAATTGAGACAAGGCATAAGGCTGAAGGTCCGTCTAGGCCACCTAATACCGAGGCGTCGGTCATAGAAATATTCCCTCAGGTCAGAACCAGCAAACTCCAGTTATTAACACATGATAAATATTCATTGACACTCGAACACGCTAGGACTTTTGTTGCCTTCTAGGTGCCCTTTATGGTAAGTGAAAGAATGCCATCTGTGTCTGATGATATGTCTGTGCAGTTTTCCGTTGTGCATGTGCAGCAATTTACATGCCTCACTTTCCTGCTACAGAAAATTATGTGCATGCCAGGAAACGTTACCCACATATGATTAGAACACGGATGGACAATGGCAGTAGAATTGGGGCACAGGAGTAGGCATGTCATGGCTGGCAGGGGTCCTTAGGTGCCACTAGCAGAAAGAATGTAAAAGCTGCTGACTAGAGTGGTGGGGTTTACCGGGTTTCCTGGGCTCTGCTGGCTGAAGTGCCGCAGGACAGAGTAGAGGAGCCATATTGGGGGGGGGGGGGGGGGAGGGAGGGGGGGGGTAGTGAGAGAATGCCATAGGCATAGTATCTTATCAGACTTATTAGCGAGATAAAAGGACATTGGCGTTGATCTGTAATATTGTGGTTTAGATATGATTTAGAGAATCGCTTTTAGCAAGAAAGAGGATGAGCTGGAGTAGGCCTTGGAATTTGGAGTTCTGCAGGGATCTTTGTCGTCCACCACATTGCTTAATATTTATGTGGCCCTCATGTGATGTGGAATTTAAATTTTATGCTGCTGATGTTTTATTTCTCACTTATAAATATCGAGTCCATCCTTTTGGCATAATTTTGTATTGTTCACAGGGTTCAGACATGGTGAACTGCCAATAGTTTAGTCTTGAATAAACGGGTAGATAAAGGTGAGCTGGTTGATGTGGAACCTCATGCAGAAAGGGGCACGTCTGGCCTGTCTGGGCATCCAAAATCTGGATGGGCCGGATTTGCACCCGATTCTGATCCCAGGGGAGCTAGATGGCCCTGCGGGATCAGAATCGGGTGCAACTCCCAGCTCGTACACGAAAGCCAACAAGACTACAACAAAGAGGGCTCTCTCACTAGCAGCACCTGCCATCTGGAACTTACTGCCAGAGAAAATAAGGACAACCAAGGACAGTAAGGACTTCAGGAAACATCTAAAAACTTTCCTGTTCTCTAAACACTTCAGAGAGGACACCCAGTACACCCCCTCATGACACATGCCTATACAAAACTGCACCTATGGACATCTATGTAAATAAGTTATGCTCCTGAGCATCTCCCACATGTTACCCCCAACCTAGGTTTACTACCGGAGTTCCTTGTACTAGTTTTGAGTTATACTGTAAAACGCTTTGATTTCAAGATAAGGTAGTATAAAAACCTTGTTAAATAAATAAAGGGCTTGGACTGGCAGGACATGCCCCGATCCGGGCCCTTTGGATGCCCCGCTCCCTCCCCATCTACCCTGCCAAGGCTCCTGTATGGAACCTGGTGCCATGGCATCCTGTTGCCATGCTCACCCCCAGACCCAGAATAGCTTGCTTTCCCCACCGCCTGACCCCCGAAGGGCCCTGCCGAGGCTGGGGTCGGGCTGCAAGAAATCTCCAGTACCCTCCCTACCTTTTGGGGGGGGGGGGGGGTCTGCTGCTGCAGATTGCCGCACTCGGGCTGACTTATTCTACCCCCGAGATGGAATAAGTCACTTGTTCATTTCATCCAGCATGGATGTACAGGGCTGTGACCAATATCAGCCCTTTATGTCTGGGTCCTGCCTCCAGCCTGCCCTATCTCCTCCCCCTGCCCATCCCCTCCTGCCACCGTCCAGAGCTCCCCGCACAGTGGTCCTGAACATGCGGGGAGCTCTGGACTGGGAATTAGGTCCCATCGAATAGCGGGAGTTGGACGACCACCCCATTCGTCAGACTATGGGTGGCATGCAGAGTCCTGAATAGCACAGTTAATCAGGATTTTTAGAAAACCTTTGACGAGGTCCCTCATGAGAGATTCTTAAGGAAATTGAAAAGTCGTGGAATAGGAGGCAGTGTACTATTCTGGATTCGGAACTGGCTAACAGAGAACAGGGCTAAATGGTCAACTTTCTCAATGGATAAAGGTGAATAGAGTATCTCGGATCTGTGCTGGACCCACTGCTTTTTAACATATTCCCATTTCCAAGTCATTTATGAATAACAAGAGAGGCAATCAAATTTGTCTGAAACAAAATTATTCAAAGTTGTTAAAACACAAGAGGATTGTGAAAAATTGCAAAAGGACCTTGAGAAATTGGGAGACTTGCCCATATTCAATTTCATCTGCCATTTGGGTGCCAAGTGCAAAATTCTTTGCACTTAGGGAAGAACAACCAACTACAGCTACATGATGCAAGGTTCCACATTAGGAACCATCACCAGAAAAAGGATCAGAGTGTCATGGATAACACGTTGAAACCCTCTGCCCAGTGTGCAGCAGCAGCCAAGAAAGCAAACGGAATGCTGGGAATCATAAAAAAAAAAAAAAGGAGGAAAAAACCCAAGGATATTATATTGCCTCAGTATGGCTCTATGGTGCAACAGTACCGCCAATGTTGTATGCAATTCTGGTCACCATATCTTACAAAGGAAACTGCTAGGTACGTATGACCTAGATTGGCCACTGTTGGAAACAGGATACTGGGCTTGATGGACCTTGGTCTGACCCAGTATGGCATATCTTATGTTCTTATAGCAGAATTGACAAAGGTACAGACGAGAGCGACTAAAACTATAGAGGATGGAAGGATACCCCTTTGGGGAAAGACTTAAAAAGTTAGGGGCAAGGCCAGATACTCCATTTTGTGGTGCCAAAAAAAAAGATTGTTCTTTCCGGCCCATTCTGGACTTCAAGGGGATCAACGAGCACTTGCACATCCTGTGTTTTCGGATAGAAACCTTGCGCTCCATGGTTCAAGCAGTGAACCAAGGGGAGTTCTTGGCTTCTCTGGGTCTAGCTGAGGCATATTTTCATATCCTGATCCGGTTTGATCAGCAAAGTATATGGTTTTTGCCGTGCTTGGTTTCACTACCAGTTCACTGCCCTCCCTGTCAGGTTATCCACCACCCTGAGGACATTTCCAAGGTCATGGTGGTGGCAGCTGCAGTGCCAAGGGATCTGTGTCCATCCCTATCAGGATGAGTGGCCCATTGAGCCTATTCCCTTTTGGAGGCACCTTGAGTGGTGTCCCGAGTAGTGTCCTTTCTTTTTGGAAAGCCTCAGGTGGGTGATCAATCAGGGAAAGACACTGTTGGATTGCCTGGCATTTTTTGGTGAGCAGGGGACTTCCAGAGTCTGGGATTATCTTGAACTCCTCAGATTGATGGTGGCGACTGTAGAGATGTGCCATGGGCACATCCTCACATGCGACTGCTCCAGCAGTCTCTGCTGGCTCAGTGGTTCCTGAGTTCTTAGGAGTTCGAGTGCAGGCTCCCATTCCCATTGATGGTGAAGGCCATCCTGCAGTGGTAGCATCAGCAGCTTGTCATCTGAGGAAGGATGTGCCGCTGGATGATTCTCCTGGATTGTCCTGATGACTGATGTCAGTCTCTTGGGCTGGGGAGCCCATTGTCGAGACCTTATGACCCAGGGCCATTGGAACCGCAGGGAAGCAGTGTGGTCCATCAACTACCTTGAGGCGAGGGCCATCAGGTTAGCTCTTTTGCATTTCCAGCCTTGCTTAAGGGCTGGGCAGTTTGAGTGTTTGTTTTCAGGCAACAATGTCATAGCGGTGGCTTATGCCAGTCGGTAAGGTGGCATGAGGAGTGCTGGGGTTGCTCTGGAGATGGCTCTCCTGTTTACCTGAGCAGAGAAGAACCTCCTAGCCTTGTTGGCTCCAGCACATTGCCAGGGTGGACAGTGTGGAAGAGGACTTCCTCAGCCAGCACTCTCTGGATCCCGGAGAGTGGGAGTTGAGTCAGGAGATGCTTCAGTTGATTCTGTGTCGCTGGGGTCACCCTGAAATGGATCTGGTAGTGACCTGCCAGTGCCAATGTTTGCTGCTGCTTTGGCTGCCACACAGAGATTGGGGTGCAAGGGCATTGATGTCCTGACCCAGCCTTGGCTGAGTCAGCACCTGCTGTACGTGCTTCCTCCATGGTTCCTAGTGGGGTGCATGTTTCAGCGTATTAAACACCATCCAAGCAGGATTGTTCTGGTAGCCTCGTATTGGCTGAGGAGAGCATGGTTTTAGAGACCTGATGCGGCTCCTGCAGGCGCCTCCTTTTTGGTTGCCTTGATCTTGGGGCCTATTGTGGCAGGGACCGATCTTCCGGGAGGGCCTGGTTCACGTCTCACTTACAGCTTGGCTCTTGGAAGGAGACAACTAGCATGTAAGGGCTACTCCAGTGGTGGTCTCTACTCTGCTTGGAACCCAGAGGAGGTATACCAAGCTAGCATATGTGCGGATCTGGTGCCTCTTTGAGCGATGGGTGCAGCGCTTGGCAGTTGGCTCCTGAGGCAGCCAAAGTGCCCTCTGTGTTGGCCTTTTTACAGGACAGCCTGGAGAAGGGCCCTTCCTTTAGCTCCCTGAAAGTTTAGGTGCCAGCTTTGGCCTGTTTCCATGGTCCGATGAGTGGTAAGTCTCTTGCCTTGCACCCGGATGGGTGTGTCTCTTTCTCCAGGTGGTTCGGCGTCTGCGTCCTCCCCTCCGGTCTGATCCCTTCCTGGGATCTGTATCTGCTGCTCAAGGCCCTGATGGCAGCGGTGCCATTTGAGCCATTGAAGTGCACTAACTTCACGTATTTGACACTCGAGACAGTCTTCTTGGTCATGATTTGTGCTGCAAGATGGATTTCTGAGCTGCAGGCTCTGTCTTGCTGAGATCCTTATCTGCCTTTTCTAAGGAGGCAGTTTCCATTCATCATGTGCCTTCCTGCTTGCCTAAGGCAATTTCTCCCCTTCATGCGAACCAGGTGGTCTTTCAGCCCTCCTCTAAGGAGCAGTGTCAGGGTCAGGATAAGGATCTTCACTTTGCAGATGTTCAGAGGCTGCTTTCTGGTACGTGGAGATCATGAATTCCCTTTGTACATCTGACCATCTTTTTGTGTTTGCTGGTCGAGTGATGCGGTGGCCAAGTCTGCTTTAGAGTGCAAGATTAAGGAGGCCGTTACCTCAGCATATCTGTTGCAGAATTGGCTGATTCTAGATGGTTTGTTTATGCTTTCCTGTATGTAGTTCTCTACTATTGCTTAATCCTTGTTGCCCACGATTTAAGGTTGTTTCTCAGTCACCCAGGAAAAAGATTTAGGCAACGTCGTGGATAACATGTTGAAACCCTCCACCCAGTGTGCAGCGGCGGCAAAGAGAGCAAATAGAATGCTAGGAATCATAAGGAAAGGAATGGAGAATAAAACAAAGAATATTATAAAGCCTCTGTATCGTTCCATGGTGCGACTGCACCTTGAATATTGTGTGTAATTCTGGTCGTTGTATCTTAAGAAGTATATAGCATTATTGGAAAAAGTACAGAGAAGAGTCACCAAAATGGTAAAGGGAATGGAAGGATACCCCTATGAGGAGAGGCTAAAAAGGTTGGGGCTCTTCAACCTGGAAAAGAGATGGCTGAGGGGAGATATGATCGAGGTCTATAAATTAATGAATGGAGTGGAACGGGTAAACTTAGATCGATTGTCTATGCCATCAAAATATAGAAAGACTAGGGGATATGCCATGAAGCTACAGGGTAACCTATTTAAGACTAATAAGAGAAAATCGTTTTTCACTCAATGTGTAATCAAACTCTTGAATTCGTTACCAGAGGATGTAGTAAAAGCTGTTAGTGTAGATTTATTTTATTTATTTATTTATTCATTCTTATATACTGCGCTATTCAGGGTCAGTGCGGTTTACATACAACAATAACATTTGCATTACATCAGAACAATGATATCAATGCTTACATTGTAACAGGAAAATAAACTTGGACTGAATGTGGTAAGAGGTAACTAACATGCCAATAACAGAGTTATTGTGAACTATTTACAGATAGGTTTGGACAAGTTCCTGGAGAAAAGGTCAATAAACCTTTATTAAAGGAAACCCGGCAAATCCACTGCTTGCCCCAATACAAGCAATGTGGAACCTGTGTCCTTTGGGGAAACTGCTAGGTACTTGTGACATGAATTAGCCACTGTTGGAAACATGATACTGGGCTTAATGGACCTTGGTCTAACCCAGTATGGTATATCTTATGTTCCATATGCTTTGGGACGAATAATGAAGGGACATGGTGGATAGAGGCATGGGAATGATGTCATTGAAACCTAGGCTTTTGATTGCTTCTTTGTCTTCACCAGTCTGCTGGTGGGGGAACACAACCCACTTGTCTGGACTGGTTTAGCCGGACTCGAAGAAAGGACATTAACTGGTAAGTAAAATGTCATCTTGGACAAGTTACTGGAGGAAAAGTCCATAAACATTTTTAAAGTTGACTGGGGAAATCCACTGTATCTCTGGGATAAGCAGCATGGAATCTGCCTATAAAGTTTTACAGTATTTGCTTTCTTCTTTTTTTTTTAGTTGGATGTTTTTTCATTTTTTATTTCCTTTATCACTTTCTTATCTGGGTTTTTTTAAACTGGTTTTAGGTTTTAGCCACTTTTTTCTCCCTTCTCCCCCCCTTACCGTTGTTTTTTTTTATCATTCTTTTTTATTCACTGGTTTTCCTCCCCTTTTTATTTGCCGGTTTCATAATTTGTGTGTTTCTTGGTCTTTTTTTGTATGGATTTTATTTCTTTTGTTTTATACAGCTCCCCCCCCCCCCCACCCCTTTCTTCTTCCCTCCCCAAGTTTTAGTTTCTATTTTAAGTTGTATTGTTTATTTACTATTAAATTTTGATATTCATCAAGAAGTGTACCTATGTCCTCTTCACTTATGTTCAGGCCCTAGTTTTGGTACAGTGAGTTGTGCTTTTTTTCGTCCTCATCTATTTGTGACCTCCTCCAGAATTTAGACATTTGTCTTAGGTTAGCCTGCCACCTAGCTCTCCCTCTTTTAATTAATTTTTGTTATTAATTGGTATTACCTTTTTGTTATGTTTTTAATATAGCCCTTGACTTTTTTATTTGTGTCTGCTCATGGTTTTTATGTATTTTAAGCCATTGCTCCGGAGTGACTATGTAGATCCTTCACTTCCCACGGGCCGTTTGTCTAAATTATAGTTCCTCTGTATTTTTACACTCCTGCTTATTTGATCGCATTATTCTTTTTAGCTTCACAACATTATGTTGTCTGGTATTCTTCAGGTTTCTTCCATTTTCATGTCCTGTAATATTTGTATTTCATCTATGGGCTCTCCGTCCTGTGCGGTTTGTTATGCCATTCCTTTATTTATTTTTTAACTTTTATATTTATAGAATTTTTCAATAAATGGAAAGAATGTTATATAATATTTTTACAGACAGACTCGCATCAAAAAGAGCCCCCATAATTTTAAGAAGAGAGAACCCCAGAGGTTTAAATTAACCCCTTTTAAATAACCAAGGAATGAAAGAAAAAGATATATCCAAAAATTAAACTCACCTTTATCCTATAGAAAACCTTCTAATTGAGTAAAACCCAACTCTTACCCTTGTAAATGCCTTATACTAGAATTGGGGTATTTCTGGAAGAGGGAGGCCCCTAGAGCCAAAAGCTTAAGCTCCAAAAGGGCCTTCCTTCCTTTGTATCACCCATGAAACATTCAGAAATGTTTGTATAGTTTGACCAAAAAGATTGTCATCCTTCTTTGCAAAATACAAACATAGGACCTGTTCGTTATCTGACTCTATTATAAAAGTAACAAGGAAGGTTGCCCAAGTAGGAATATCCTCCTCAGACGTCTCCAGGAAAGCCGATAGATCTAAACTAGGCACATTCAACTGACCAAGTTCTTGTTCTGTAGCTGTCGTGCCCCGATTCACTCTATAACGCCTTGAGGAATATAATAAATTTTAGATAATTTTATTGGGTCAGGCAGCTGCAGAACATCCTTAAGATATTTAGAAAAAAGTATCAGAGATAGGAAATGGGTACAAGGGAAATTCAAGAAACGTAGATTCTTTGACCATAATATATTTTCAAGATTCTCATTCTGATGATGAAGAACCAATGACTCTTGCACAGAGGAGGTGAGAGGTGCCTGGAGATTAGAGACAATCACATTTAGTGCAGCAGTTGTCAATACTAGAAATTTGTCTCATAATTAGCCAGAGTACCCACCACCTCCTTAGACAAAATCGATATTTTGAGACCGTGATGACTGCAGAGAGTTTGGTCCTTGTCACTACTTGCCAAATGTCTTCAAGTGAGGAGGCTGAATCTGTTCCTGAATTGGCACAAACTCGAAAGACTTAGGGGCATGATATAGTCAAGGAAGAGTCCAGTCTCAAAAGGATTCTGGTGGGGGGTTGACCCAGACAGAACCCTACTCTCCTTTTCAGGAGTAAGGGCTGTCTGAGAAAAGTCACTTCCTAGGTTGTAGAGGTAATATAGAAGAGGAGGAGGAAGATGAAGTACTCACAGACGGTATCTTCCCCTCAGCCACTAAAGGCATGCAAGCCTTTGAAGAATCCACCAACGTGAGATGAACATCCATAGGATCCACTATTTTAGCAGCCTTTGTGGATGATGAAGTTGAGACCTTCTTCTTGTACTTCCCCATTCCCAGGGACAAAGACCTCTTCCAAACTACTACTTGCTCCAAAGGGGCAGCATCTGCCTCTTCGGACACATGGCCACATCCTGCGGTGGGGCTAAGATTTTAAAGCCCTTGAAGATCACATGACCCTTCTACATGGAAACACAGGTCTGAGAATCCAATATTTATTTGACAAGCTTATATACTGCTTTTCCAAAGATCAAGGTGGTTTACATTAAACATAACAGAACTTTCCAGAGAACAAGGTTAATGTAACACAATGAATGTAATAAAACCGAACAAATTTACTTATAACATGTGAACAGTAAACAATATGTAGGGACTTAAGTGGGCTTATAAGAGAAGGAACGGAGAAGGGAAGGAATGGAGATTGCAAGGTTGGGATTACAGGGAGGGGTAAATGGTGACTGGCATTTAAATCTTCAGAGTATAGTTCTTGGTTCATGATGGTGGTCTGTGGTTAAGTTATGTTTCCAAAATGCTCTTTAAACAGGTAGGTTTTAAGGAGCTTCCAGAAGTCTACAAGGTCGTAGTGGCTATAAGGTTAGCAGGCAGTTTGTTCCATATGCTAGATGCATAAAGGGAGAATGTGCAGGAACATGTGGTTCGGTTTAACTTTGTAAAGTCTGAAGAAAGGGCAAGTAGATGTTGTATAGGGGCTCTTCTGTGACTATTAGGTGGTTTTCTTATTAAAGATTGTGGGTATTGAGAGGATAGTTTGTGATAGGTTTTGAACATTGTCATTATAGTTTTGTATTTTATGCGGCTCATCAGCAGAAGCCAATGTAGCCCTTTAAGAATAGGTGTGAGATGGCAAGACCTAGGATCTTTGACGAGTATTCTTGCAGTTGCATGCTGTGCAAGTTGAAATGGGTGTAGGGAGCTTTTTGGAATCCCCTCGAAGATTGCATTGCCGAAGTCAAGGTGGGGGAGGATCATAGTCTAGAAGACCGATCAGGAATCATGAGTCTCAAGAAGTGGGCGCAGCTGTTGGAGGGTTCTTATATATGATTTTTGTTTTTATGAGCTTGTAGGTTGAGGTGATTATCAATGGTTACTCCAAGGTATCTGATTTCAAGTTTGACTGTGAGGACTGCATTATCAACTCTCAACAAAGTAGGAGGGGAGAATGATTGGTCTCTGGTTATGAAGATTACTTCTGTTTTGCTATAATTTATGGTTAGAGAGTGCTCAGTGAGCTGTTGTGCTATTGCATTGAAACAGTTGATTATTGTTGTGAGGTTCATATTAACAGTAGAAAAAGGAGTATATGTCATGTCATCCACATAAAGATGAAAGAAAACACCATAAGAACGTTATAACAAGGGATAACAGCAATAGACCAAGAAGAAGCAATAACAACAACATAATCGGCACATCTGCAGGATATTACAAAACCAAACAAACAACTTCAAAAAGGGCACCATCACTACTGGCATCCACACTATGGAACTCCCTCCCAACGAGCCTGAGGGAATTAGATGACCTTACAGACTTCCGCAAAGACCTCAAAACATTCTTATTTATAGAAACATATGAGCATTCAGGCAGCATCCCCTACCTAAACAGATACACTACTTCCTCCGCCAACTAAGCACGCACTCATCCCATCCATACACACAAGTTTATCATACCAAGTTATTAAACACTCTCCCGTTAAATGTTAACCCTCAATTGTACTACCTAAATACTGTGAAGTGTACTGTCCAAATGTTTACACGTACCCTAATGTTAAATGTAACCCTCCAATTGTGATGTGACATGACCACCTTGATTGAAGGATAAGGTGGCATACAAATCTATCTAAATAAATAAATAAATAAGAACGTATGAAGTCACAGATAGGCTGAATGTAGATGTTAAATAAGAGGACTGATAAAGTTGAGCTCTGAGGTATGTGTCAGAATTGTTGGGTCCTGATTGTACAAATTCCTGGCATCCAGATAGGTAGGAATGCAGCCAGTTTAGAGCTAGATCCTGGATTCCAGTGCATTGTAAACGCTGTAGTAGAGTAATATGACATACCATGTCGAATGCCACAGCAATACCTAAGAATATAAGGACAAAACCTTTAGTTGATTTTTCTATGCCCTCTATCAGCTTATCAAAAAGAGAGATTAATAGTGTTTCAACTCCATGGCCAGGCCGGAAACCATGTTGCTGCAGATCAAGCGGTGCATTGGAGTTAATATGATCTTGTAACTGAAGTTGGACAACTTTCTCCATTATTTTTGCCAGAAAAGAGAGGCTTGAAATTGGCCTGTATGAGCTTGGTTCTGATAGATCTAGCTTGGGTTCTTACATATTGGGCGTATGGATGCAGTTTTTAGTCTGGAGGGCATATATCCTTGAGAAAATGAAAGTCGTAACATCTTGCTTATTATTGGGGCTAACTTGGCTCTTGCCATTTTAAACCAGGTAACTGGGCAGACAAGTGGGGATTGAGTGGTGTTAAGGTTTCTAATAATGTTTTCAAGATTTTCAGAGGAGATGGGGTTGAATGCTTGCAGAAGATTGCCAGTAAAGATCTTGATGACATCTTTGGGTGTATAAGGAAGGGAATTAAGCTGTTTGGAATGGAAGTACTTAGCCAGGGTTTGTGGTTCAGGAATGGTTGGAGAAACTGTTTGTTCTCTCTTACCAAAGATCTTACAATATTGTAGAGTTCTCTGGGTTTGTTGATAGGTTTCATTATTATTTTAGTATGATATTCTTTTTGCCTTATTAGTCTCCATTTGGTACAAGTATAGTGTGTGTGTAAGTACGCATTTTTGATTTGTTTAGTCATGAGCATATCTCCATTTTCTTTCAAGTTTTCTGAGTCTGGCTTTCATGTTTTTAAGATCTTTATTGTACCATGCCATATGATTCCTATGGTGGATGCCAGAAGGGTGGGGAGGGTGAGCAGAGGCAGTTGCACTGATGGCAGCAAACCAAGTGTTTGCAAATAAATCTAGATTGTTCAAGTTGCTCCCCATTAGTGGGATAACAGTGTCCAGGTAGGAGGTCTTGCCAAATTGTTTATGACAGCGGTAGTTTGAGCTGTTAGCAGTTTTGGTATATGATGGCATCATATGAGGGAGTTGAAAAGAGATGATATAGTGGTCAGCCCATGGTACTTGTGTAGTTTGAGTGTTAGAGAAGATGGAACTCTCAAAGAACTGAGAAGGGATGGAGATTACATCCAGGCATTACCTTTATTATGCCTGGGACAATGTACTATTTGAGTATAGCTTACATACTCCATTGCATCGGTAAAAGCTTTGGCTTGCTTCTGTGGGCCGTAGGATAGGTTTAGATCACCCAAGAGAGGGCAATTAGGGTTTGTGTGGGTACAGATCAATTCAAGAAGAACTGCAGGATCATTGCAATTTGCAGTAGGCGATCTGCATGTGAGGTATAGTGGAATGGATATATTATTGCCATCATCAATAACATAGTAAATGACGGCAGATAAAGACCAGCATGGTCCATTCAGTCTGCCAACAATACGGCAAGCGTAGGTGCATCTGTCGCTCTGTGCAGGCCACCCCTCCCCATGTCTTTGTTTAAGGGTGGACCCACCACTCCATGTAGGACACCCCTATTTGTTGAGAAGTTAGATGGTTCAGTTTATTTTGTTTTTATCCTGTTGCTGTAAAGGGATCCGCTGTGCTTGTCCCATGCTGTTTTGAATTCCGTCACCGTGTTTTCCCCCACCACTTCCATCAGGAGAGCATTCCAAGCATCCACCACTCTTACAGTGAAAACATATTTCCTGACATTGCCTTTCAATTTTCCACCTTGCAGCTTCATGTTATGCCCTCTAGTTTTGCAGATTCCCCGTCTCTGGAAGAGGTTTGTTCATTGTTCCTCTTTAAGTATTTAAAGGTCTGAATCATATCTCCCCTATTCCTCCTCTCCTCCAAAGTGTACATATATAAAATGTCATCTATGCTTGTTGTGAGCAACGTGTTAAACAATAGGCTCTTTTTTTGCAAGTATGACTACGCCACCACCTCTCTGGCTGACTCGTGGGCAGTTGAACATGTTATAATTTGGATTTGTTAGTTGATTAACAAGGACAGTGTCTCCGAGAGCCATGATTCAGTCACGCACATGACATCCAAGTCATGGTCTGTTAGTCAAATAGGATTTGGATCTTGTTTCTTGTAGAGTGTGCTTTGAGAAGGCATCTCAGGGGATTATGGTTATTATCTGTTCTAACAGGTTGCGCTAGGGTGGTCGAGTCTATGAGAGAGATTTGGATTAGCAGGGAGTGGGCTCTGCTTCTTATCCTTTGAGGTGAACATCTTAATTCCTGGATGCCAAATTTGACGAATAATAGGGATAAAGCTGAAGGAGGCTGTAGGGCATGAGATCTGATTTAAGGTGGATAGTATTGTAGTAATGTAGTAGAGGGTGTGGAGGGCAGCTGTGTTTAAGATCTTTGCAGTTTTTATCCAAGGAATAGATAGTAGTATCCCACAAAACTTACTCTACTAAGGTAGGGAAGAGAGATCTACATAATGTATTGTTGAGCAGAATGAAGGATAGTTTGTATTTTTAGATTAGCAGCGCAGGGTTTCATAGAGGATCCTGGGCTGGTAGATGTAGCATATTTGACAGTGGAATATTTGAGTGAGTGCAGTAGTAATAATTCTACCTAGTTGATTCTCATACATGTGATAGCATTTACAGAGCATAGTTTATGACAAGTTAGCAATCCTCTAGTTAATTCTATATATACGCGTACAAGCTTTGCTAGTGTATGCAATTGGTGTGGGACTAAAGGGAAGTCTCACCATTGTTTTTGTTCCTCTATAACTAGTGTTTGAATGCAAGTACTACAATTAATTAACAACTGTTACTTAAACTTACAGGTAATTGTAGTCTAGGTCCGTTCCGGTTAATGCATGCTTGAGCTCCACTCCTTTGACCTACTTTCATTCACACACCGTATTGACAGAGGTGCTGGTGATCCTGTAGAATTTGTATGGATGATTGACTTATGGTGATCACCCTGTTCTGTGAAAGCACAGTTACTTACCTGTAACAGGTGATCTCTGGGAACAGCAGGAATTAGTCCTCACATATGGGTAAGTCGGAACCGACGGAGCCCGCGCGGGAAAGCTCCCCAGCTTTTCAGATGAAAAGCCTTTGGGGCTTCCCACAGCGCATGCACGCTGCCTTCCCGCCTTCCTTACCAGCTCTCTTCAGTTCGAGTTTAAAGCTGAGACAATAGAGAGAGGAAAGGAAGGTAGATAGATAGAAGATACAACTCCTAGGGGAGGTGGGTGGGTTGTGAGGACTAATTCCTGCTGTTCCCAGAGATCACCTGTTACAGGTAAGTAACTGTGCTATCTCCAGGAACAAGCAGGAATAAGTCCTCACATATGGGGACTCCCTAGCTAAGATGCCTGGGAGATCGCCCTCCAAGGGTAAACCATCTTCGTATGGATCTCAGGCATCCATTCAGGGAAGGTGGGCAGGAGTTGCTTAAGTATGGAACAGGTGTTGGAGGACAGCCTGACCAAACAAGGCATCCCGGCGGGAGTCCTTGTCCAAACAGTAATGGGCTGTGAAGGTATGAACCGAGGCCCAAGTGGCTGCTCGACAGATCTGATCTATGGATACAGAGTGAAGATGAGCCATAGAAGTAGCCATGGCTCTCACATTGTGAGCTGTGACATGGCCTTCCAGAGAAATGTTCTTACTCTGGTAAGCAAAAGAAATACACTGAGCAATCCAATTGGAAAGTGTACGTTTGGTGACTGGAAGTCCCAAATGAGAAGGATCAAAAGCCACAAAAAGTTGGGAAGACTTTCGATGTGGCTGAGTCCTGTTGAGGTAAAAGGCGAGAGCTCTTTTACAGTCAAGAGTATGAAGGTTCCTCTCTGCACTGGATGCATGAGGAGCCGGGAAAAAAACAGGTAGATATACCTCTTGATTAAGATGAAAAGGCGAGACCACTTTGGGCATAAAGTGGGGATTCGTCCTAAGGACCACCTTATCATGATGAAATCTGGTATAAGGTGGATTAGCCACCAAAGCCTGCAGTTCACTGATGCGGCGAGCCGAAGTGACTGCAATAAGGAAAAGAACCTTCCAGGAAAGAAATTTCAGGGAGGTAGAAACCAAAGGTTCAAAAAGGTGGCTGCATAAGCTGACCCAGAACTAGGTTTAAGTCCCATGCCACCGGAGGTGGGCGGATGGGAGGCTTAGTTAGGGTCAGGCCTCTCATGAATCTGGCAATAAGAGGATGAGAGGAGACAGGTTGTCCATTTATAGGTTTCAAAGATGCTGCAATAGCACTTAAATGGACTCGTACTGAATTCGTCTTGAGGCCTGCATTGGAAAGATGCAGGAGATAGTCTAATAGAGAATGCAAAGGAAGTGCTAGAGGGTCAAGACCCTGTTGAGCACACCAAATGGAAAAAACGTTTCCATTTAAAAGCATAGGAATGCCTGGTAGAGGGTTTCCTAGAAGCATAAAGTATATCTTTCACTGGTTGAGAAAGACTATAATCATGCAGGCTTAAGCCTTCAGTAACCAAGCCTGGAGATGTAGGGACTTGGGGTTTGGATGCCACAAAGTCCCCTTCTCCTGAGACAGAAGGTCTGGCGCAGCTCCCAGGTCCAGGGAGGAGTCCTGGGAGAGCTGTAGAAGTAGAGGGAACCACACTTGGCGTGGCCAGCGTGGAGCTAAGAGGATCATGGATCCGTGATCCCTCTGTAGTTTGAACAGAGTCTTGGGAATCAAAGGAATGGGTGGAAAAGCATACAGGAATTCCTGACCCCAATGCAGGAGAAAGGCATCGTTAGCCTGAGCTCCCTGACACGGAATCCTGGAACAGAACCGGGGAAGTTTGGCATTCCACGGACTTGCAAAGAGGTCTATGTCCGGGGTCCCCCATTCCTGGAAGATTCTGTGTATTTGGTCCATATGCAGGGACCACTCGTGTGGAAACAGAACTCTACTGAGTCTGTCTGCCCGAGAGTTTTGAACTCCTGGAAGATACACTGCCAGAAGATGAATTTGATGCTCTCTGGCGAAGGCCCATAATCTGAGAGCTTCGTTGCAAAGCGACAGAGAGCCCGTCCCTCCTTGTTTGTTGACATAAAACATGGCTACCTGATTGTCTGTCTGGACTAGGACAGTCAGGTTGACAAGGAGGGTGTGGAAGACTGTGAGGGCAAGGAAGATTGCTCGCAGTTCCAAAAGGTTGATGTGAAGGGTGGTCTCCTGGGGAGACCAGGTGCCCTGAGTGGAGAGGTGTTGGAGATGAGCTCCCCACCCTGTTTGGGAGGCATCTGTTGTGAGGGTTGCTTGGGGCAACGAAGGTTGGAAGGGGGTCCCCAACAACAGATTTTTGGAGGATGTCCACCACTGGAGAGACCAAAACAGACGTTTTGAGGTGAGTACTTGGTCTGAGAGCAGTCCCGATGCTTGAGACCACTGGGTGGCCAAAGTCCATTGAGCTGCCCTCATATGAAGACGAGCGTAGGGCACCACATGGACCGTGGAGGCCATGTGGCCCAGAAGTTGCAGCATTTCTCTGGCTGACAAGTGACTTCTGGACTGAGCCTGGGAGGCCAAGTTGATTAGCCGTTGGCCTCGGACCAGAGGGAGGGTAGGCCCTTGCAGTGGTGGAGTCCAAGTGGGCCCCTATGAATTCCAGGGACTGAGTAGGGATGAGTTGGGACTTGGGAATGTTTACCACAAGTCCCAGATATTGAAGAATACGCCTTGTGCGGTCCAAGGAAATCTGGGCTTCTGACTGAGATGGAGCTCGGATGAGCCAGTCGTCCAGATATGGGAAGACGAAGATTCCCATGCCTCTTAGAAATGCGGCTACGACTGCCATGCATTTTGTGAATACTCTTGGAGCAGAGGCGAGACCGAAGGGAAGTACTCTGTATTGGAAATGTTTTCCCTGGAACAGAAATCGAAGATATTTTCTATGGGATGGATGGATGAGTATATGAGTGTACGCATCCTTGAGATCTAGAGAACAAAGCCAATCCTGACTCTGAAGGTATGGAAGGAGAATGCCCAGAGAGAGCATTTTGAATTTCTCCTTGAATAGAAACTTGTTCAATTCTCTCAGATCTAGGATAGGTCTGAAGCCCCCTGTCTTCTTTGTTATGAGAAAATAAGGGGAGTAGAACCCTAACCCCTGTTGAGGAAGAGGAACCTCCTCTATTGCCCCTTGGGCAAGGAGAGAGAAGACTTCCTGACCCAACAGGGTCAGAAGAGATGGGGGAGAACTGAATTGCCTCACCATGGTATGGGGAGGAAGGCTGGAGAAATGAAGTTTGTAGCCCTCTCTGATGATAGAGAGGGTCCATTGCTCTGATGTTATTTGCTCCCATCTGGGAGCAAAGTGAACTAACCTTCCAGGTATGGTGAGAGGCTCTGGTTGTTCCAGAGCCAGAAATGGTAAGTTCTCTAGGGGCAAGTCAAAACCCCTGAGGGGGTTGAGCCTGCTGGGGTGTAGCAGACACTGCAGACTTTGACTTTACTTGCTTAAATTGCTGACGTTTAGCAGCAAAGCGAGGCTGAGAAGATTGTTGGCCAGTATTTGTGGAAAATCTGGCCTTCTTATAGTAAGGCCTTTTAAAAGACTTCTTTTTGGCAGGAATAGAAGTAGACTTAGAAAGCCTATCTAGAGTGGCATTTTCTGCATCCATTTGAGCAGCTTTAATTTGCCAGTCTTCACCAAATAAGTTCTCACCTGTACAGGGCAGATTCCTTAGGCCATCCACAACCCAGGGTTCTAGGTCAGAAGCCTGGAGCCAAGCAAGACATCAGGCTGCAATAGCAATTCCCGAAGCCCTGCCAGCAACCTCAAAGGAAGCAAAGGCTGCCCTGTTGGAAAACTTGGAGACCTCTGAAAGTTGTGTCACCACAGAAGTGAAGTCCTCCTTTTTATCCTCAGCGATAAAGGGGGCAAAATGCCATACCTTTAGGGCAAGTTCTCTGAGAAACATGCCCATATAAAGGCTGTAAGAATTGATCCTGGCTATAAGCATACTAGCCTGGAAGATCTTTCTACCAAAAGAGTCAAGGGTCTTACATTCTCGCCCTGGAGGGGTAGAAGAGTGCCTTTTGGGACTCTTTATCTTCTTCATAGCAGACTTCACCACAATGGAGTGGTGAGGCAGCTGAGCTTTTTTGAAACCCAGGAGAAGGAGGGACCCGGTACATGGTGTCCAACCTACGAGAATGAGGAGACAGAGTTAGAGGAGTCTCCCACAAATCCATCAAGTGTTCTTGAAGGATTTCATGGATAGGCAGAGTAACTGCCTCTTTAGGAGCTTTAGAGTATCCTAAAATATCCAATTTTTTTGATCTGGGTTTCTTTTCAGAAGATGTAGCAATAGAAGTCCTTTAGCTACATCAACAATGAAATCCTGAAAGGATAAATCCTCTGGAGGAGACATCGCCCTCTTTAGAGAATAGGGCTTCTCAGGAAGATCAAACTCAGCAGAGTCATCAGAGGAATTGAACTCATCAGAAGAATCTGAGTATTCTCTCTGTGCTTGCAATGCACGATACGCGTACCGATCGATATCGAGATCGGGCGTATCGGGCATGGGATTGGTATCGGGCAAAAGCCTGAATCCAGCAAGCGGAACCGATCGACGCTTGGAAGTCGATGGTCTCGGTTCCGGTGTGGATACCGGAACCAGGGTCGGTACCGATGGAATCGGTACCGAGGGCGTCGCAGCCTTAATGAAAGCCAGAACGGCGTGCTGCATGGTCTGGACAGTATTGCCCATGGACGCCACTGCTGCCTGGATGTCGGTACCGGTATCGACCGGTACCCCAGAGCAGTCTAACAGGTGATCAGTCGAGGCCGTGCCATCGATGTCAACCTGTAACCCCATAGGTGATGCTTTGGAGGCCGGAGCCTCCCGCCGGGGTTTTTTGGTGTGGGCAGAATCCTCGAACTCAAGATTGAGAGCCTCTCGATCTTTTGAAAGAGATTTGCTTTTAGAGGATTTGCCCACAGAAAGTTTGGTTACCTGAGATCCATCCGGAGAGGAAGACCTGGATGACTGTGATGCTGGATTATCTGAAGCAAACAGCACATGGAACTTGTTGGCCCGGTTCTGCATACCACGTTTAGACATCTGGGAGCAGAATGGGCAGTCCGGTATGGAGTGGTCAGGTCCCAAACATTTAAGACACCATTCATGGGTGTCTGAGAGAAAAATAACAGCACTGCACTTGGTACACTTTTTAAAAACCAGGAGCTGGCTTCTCCATGAGGAGAATTAGTGTAGGCCTGAAGGCCTAGGAAAAGTTACCACGTTGTGCTGAAATAAAAAAAAAAGATTTTTTTTTTTTTTTTTTTTTTTAAGAAATAAAGAAAGAGAGACCGGCAGTACCGGTTTTGGTATGGGGAAGGCAGGTACGCGGTCAAAAGAAACAAATTAAAATAACAATTTCTTCAGCGGTGACAGGAACACGACCTGCTGGCTCCGTGGAAAAAGAGAAACTGAAGAGAGCTGGTAAGGAAGGCGGGAAGGCAGCGCGCATGCGCTGTGGGAAGCCCCAAAGGCTTTTCATCTGAAAAGCTGGGGAGCTTTCCCGCGCGGGCTCCGTCGGTTCCGACTTACCCATATGTGAGGACTTATTCCTGCTTGTTCCTGGAGATGGTGTTTACTGTCAGTCGTTTCTTGGTCCGCGCCAAAGGGCCCTCTGGCAAGGCCCTGCCTGGAGGCGCTTTCAAATTTAATGCTGAGAGTCTGGCGATTGGATGGGCCTGAGTGTCCTTGTGGGGGTGATAGGGGAGGGGCTCACCTTCCTGCTCAACTCCCCGATGCCGATCCAGCTTCTGATGGCTGCAAGGCCGCTTTCCCGCGCCTGGAGGGCAGGAAATAGGCACCTTCCATGCCATTCATTGTTTAATTTAATTTTTTATTGCTTAATTCACATGGGTTTTAATCCCTTTGTTTTGATATGATCATTTTATGTTTCACTACGGCAGCCTGCTGCAGAGTGTGGCTCATAGTCATGGCAGCACTTTACAATGTTTTGGTCAAAAGAATCCTTTTAAATGGCGTCCTTTATTGCCGGCAGTCACTTTGTACTCATGTTCTCTTCACGTTTGATGCGATCAGGCCAAGGCAAGTACCTTCAATTTTATTTTCAATTTTACTACCAACTTCTGGCAACTTTATATATTTTCCTTTTATGAGGATTATTATAATTTAACACTTAGTAAGACCACTTCAGAGATTGGACCAGCTTTGTGCAGGCAGTCAGGGGGAGCCCCATGCTCATTTCACATGCTAGTACTGATAGCTTTCCTATTTTCCCTCTTTTTTAATGCCTTTACCCCTGTGGGTTAAGGGAAGGTATTTCCTTCATTTATTCCATTTACGCTATCTGTGCCCTAATGTCACCTTTTTACCTAACCTACTGAAGAGGGCTTTAAACTAGATTCATTGGGGATGAGTGAAAGAAGCCCCCAGGTAAATAAAACATTAAATACCTCTGCAGAAATGGGTAAAAGGGGCAACATCTGGAAAGGAATATGTATAAATGCCCATAGCATGGGAAATAAGATACCAAATGTTGAGGCTTTAATGGAAGAGGCTGACTTGGATTTAGTGGCAATTACGGAGATATGGTTCATGGACAACCATGACTGGGATGTAACTATACCAGGCTATACTTTATTCAGGAAGGACAAGGTAGGAAGAAGGGGAGGAGGAGTGGCACTATGTTAAAAAAAATATTAAAGCTATAGAATTATAGGGCTTAAAAGGGAGCGAGGAGGCACAGTGGGTTAAACTAAAAAGAGGGAAAGGGAAATCCATTTGCATTGGTATGATATACAGATCTTTCTCCTAGGGAGAAGTGGGTGGAGATTTATGTTTAAATTTGTTTATTGAACACAGCTCACTCAACAGTAACAAACCAGAACAGCACAGTACAATAACAGATCAGCTAGAAACCACAGCCGTGTGCAAATTTTTAACAATAATTTACCCCCCTCCCACCCCCCACCCCCCGGTTCCATCTACAGCCATTCCACTAAGGGAACGACAGCGTACACTAAACACCACTGACCACAGTGCCACCCACTTCCCCATATAGTACTATACACAGAGAATACCAATATAAATTATACTACAGTACGCCCCTAAAGGCAACACTACAGTACACCAGAGCGCTGCCACAATCATACACCGCCTCCTAAACCCAACGACCCCACCTATCAACTAGCCATCAAAGCAATCTCAAAGCCCCCTGCTCCAGCTCCCCCTCCAAGTTCCTATGATGGAGGGACTCGTCCCAACATACAACTTCAACACTCCCCCCTCCCTCTCACAACCGCCACTCACACTCCGAAGGGGCCTAACTCCCACCCCCACCCCACCCCACCCCACCCCAGCCCCACCCATGCAAGACCCCACTCCTAATCTTCACCCAAGCACATTAAGGATTCGGCTCCTCTCTCGCAGAGACAATGTATGTAAGTAGGGACCCCATTCCCCCAAAAATTTATCAGTGGCTACTTCCCCATGTTTAGCCCCTTGCTGCTCAAGCAGTAACAATCGATACACCTCCCTTCTCCACTGACCCACGGTCGGGCCACTGGGCAGTAGCCAATTCAGCAAAATCACTCTCCGCGCTACTAGCAGAACCTTACCTAACCAACGTCTCTGGCCTCCCCCCAAACCCTCCACCCACCTGGTCATGCCTAACACCAACATTTTGGGGTCCCGTTTAAGTGGACAGCCCAAAACCCCAGTAAGACAGCCCACAAGGTCCTTCCAGAATCTAACCACCACCGAGCATTGCCACCACATGTGCCCCAGGTCCGCCCGATCTATCCCACACCGGGGGCAGCTCGCGGTAGCACTGCAGCCGGCCCTAAACACTCAACAAGGAGCAAAGTGGCAGCGTCGCAAAATAAGATATTGCAGATCTCTAAAATCTGCAGTCTTAATCCTCCTGGGGATATCTGCTAGCAAATGCACCATATCTACCCCTCTGATCTCCACCCCCAGATCATGTGCCCATGCCGCGGCCAAGACGTTCTCATCAGGAAACCCTTTTATGCGAAGATATTCCTTATGCAGTATTGCCACCCGCGCCCGCTGTACTCTCCCCGCATACAGCAGTTCCTCAAATTTAGAACAAATATCTGCATGCAAATTCTGCCCATCCAAGCTCCAAATATAACTACACAGTTGTAAATAAGAGAACTAATTTTGAGGTACCAGACCATATCTACTTTGGAGATCTTTAAATTCTCCAGGACCAAGCAGGAAGTCAGTCCTCACATATGGGTGACATCGGCGCCGACGGAGCCCTCGCGGAGCAATTTTCCCCAGCTTTCAAAGAAAGCCTTTGGGAATTGCAGCGCGCATGCGCGGTCCTCTTCCCGCCCAAGGGTGCCATCTTGCTCAGTCTTCTTTTTTCCGCGGAGCCCTACAGACGTTGCCTGTGAATCCCCGCAGAAAAGTTGATTTTTCTCTATTTTTTCTTCGGTTCGAGCCCGGACTCGCGACGCCGGTTGCGAGTCCGTCCTTTATTTTTCGTTTTTTTGTCCTTCGTGACAGATTTCGCGCTTTTTTCCTTTTTCCCTGGCTGCCCGGTCGTTCGACCTCGCAGGGGCCCTTTTTCCCCCGATGGCGGCCAGTGGTTTCAAAAAGTGTGACCTCTGTAAGAAACTTATGTCTCTTACAGACACTCATGACTTCTGCCTCCGCTGCCTCGGCCCAGATCATGACCCCATGATCTGCATGCCATGCGGCAAAATGTCCTCAAAAGCATTGAGGAGTCGGCAGCACCAGCGGGAGCGTATCTTCTCTGACTCCGGCCGGGCTCGGACCTCGTCAGAGGCTTCGATGTCTCGGGACTCTGGTCCTTAGCATCGTCGGAGTTCCTCTGAAAGGGGGTCTCCTACCCGGGAGCATCATCGGAAGAAGAAACCCGCGAGGGCGGGATCGGTGGACGCCCCTGGTTCCTCGAGGGCCAGGTCGCATAGCCCCGATTCCCGTCCCGGGTCCTTGGAGTCGGAAAGGCCGTCAAAACATCCTCGACTCGAGGTGGACTTGCCTGCTCACGTAAGTACTGTTGTCCTCGTGGACTCGCCTCCGAAGGACCCGACGTCGGGCCCGACGCCGTCGGGGCCCGAGTCGGGGGCTGCTGGGTCTCCTGAGCTCGGACTCAGGTTGACGGCCTTGGAGTGCAGTTTGTCTGCCTTCTTGGACCAGCAGCGGGCATTGATCGCTGGCCTCGCTGGCGCTTCTGCGCTGACCGCCGGGACGTCGACCTCCAAGTCGACCCCGGAGACCGAGCCGATCCTCGAGTCCATAAGGGTTCGAGTCGATCCTCGGTCGAGGTCTCCTTCGGCCTCCCGTTCGGGACCAAGGTCGTCGACGCCGACTCCCTCGGCGTCGGGGCGGATGGCATCAGTGCCCGCCCAACCGGAGCCGGTCGACTCCTCCTCCGAGGAGTCGGCCTGGGAATCTGAGGACGAAGAGTCACCTGGTTCCTTTCGGACTCGGTGTGTCCCTTCGGACTCCCCCGAGTCCGAACCTCGGAGACGGTCCCCCGGTGGATCCCCGGTTCTCGGACTTCGTGTGGGATATGGCCAAGGCCTTGGCCTTCCCTGCGGATCCCGAGGAGGAGCCTCGAGTCGAAGAACTCGATGCCCTCCAATATGACTCTCCCCCGAAGGAGGCCTTTATTGTACCGGTTCCTCCAATGCTGGAACGGCTTCTCTTCCGTATGTGGGAGAGCCCGGCGTCGTCGCCGGTGTTAAGCAAGCGGGTCGATTCCATTTATCAAGTCCGCAAGAGCCCCGGGTTCCAAAAGGCACAACTACCACACCATTCCATGGTGGTGGAATCGGCCATGCATAGACTGAAGAGTCAAAAAATGCACTCCTCGGTGCCCCCTGGTAGGGAAGCCCGAAGCCTGGATGCCCTTGGTAGGAAGTGCTTCCAGGGCTCTATGCTTGCTTGTTGAGTCCAGACATACCAGCTTTACATGGGCATGTATCTCCGAGACCTGGCTAAGGAAATAGCCGGGTTCTCTGCTGGTCTCTCCGACGAACCTTTGCAGAGGTTCCAATCCTTGTCTACTGGCATTCGGGAGTGCTCCAAGTTTATCTCTCGAGCAGCCTATGATGGTTTTGAGGCTTCGGCTCGAGTAGCCGCGGCCGGCATCGGTGGACGCCGCCAGGCTTGGCTTCAGACGTCCGACCTCGAGCCCTGGGTACAGGACAAGTTGGTTGATGTCCCCTGCCGAGGTGATAACCTCTTTGGCAAGCCCATGGATGAGAAGGCTGCACAAATCGAGACGGAGACTCTCACCAGGACTCGTCTCTCAAGGAAGACCTCTGCTCCTTCTCAAAAGAAGAAGGCCTCGGGGAAAAAGCCCTTTTACCCGAGGAAGGGTGCTGCCTATAAATACTACCCTCAGTATCGGGCCTCACCAGCTCCCCCACAGGGAAAGCAGGCCAAGGGTCGGGGTAATGGGTCCCGTAGGCAGCCTGCACCACCGGCCCCTGCTCAGCAGGGTGGGGGTTTTTGACTTTCTCAGCATAGCCTCTCCCCCTCAGCTGGTTTCTCTCAGCACAGGAGGCCGGCTAGTCCACTTTGCCCACAGGTGGTCCAACGTCACCACAGATACCTGGGTGCTTCAGATAGTTCAAAAGGGCTATCTTCTTCATTTTCACCAGGTACCTCCCTCCTACTTTCCAGGGGAACCTTCCAGACTCCCTCTGCACAGGGACTTACTCCTTCAGGAGTTAGCAAGTCTTGTTCAGGAACAAGCCGTGGAACCGGTGCCCCACCACCTGAAGGGTCAGGGGTTTTATTCCCGATACTTCCTGATTCCGGAAAGAACAGGAGGCTTTAGACCCATCCTAGACTTGCGAAACCTCAACAAGTTCCTTGCAAAGGAAAAGTTCAAAATGCTTACCCTTGGAATCCTGCTGCCCTACCTCCAGCAGGGAGACTGGCTATGCTCCTTAGATCTGAAGGATGCGTATACTCATATCCTTATTCATCCAGACCACAGACAATACCTCAGGTTTGTGGTGGACGGACGCCATTACCAGTACAGAGTACTGCCTTTCGGCCTATCCTCCGCCCCCAGAGTGTTCACCAAATGCCTAGCAGTGGTGGCGGCCTATCTGAGACTTCAGGGTCTCTTTGTGTTCCCATACCTGGATGACTGGCTCATCAGAGCCCAGTCTGCCCAAGCAGCCACTCAGGCTACTCATCGCACGGTGGCTCTGCTCCAGCACTTGGGATTTGTCATAAACTTCGCAAAGTCCACTTTGCTCCCCTCTCAGGATCTAGAATTCATCGGCGCCAGGTTGGACACTCTTCAGGCGTGGGCCTTCCTGCCTCTGGACAGGGCCCAAAGGCTCATGGATCTCGCCAGCCACTTTCACAGCAATTCCATGGTCTCGGCCAGGCAATTTCTGAGACTGCTCAGCCATATGGCTTCCACGGTCCATGTAACCCCCTATGCCCGCCTGAACATGCGGCCTGCTCAATGGTGCCTTCACAAACAATGGCATCAGGCCACTGGGAGCCTAGCGGACTCCGTACAGATCTCTGACCAGCTGGTCTCCTCTCTGCGATGGTGGCTTCACCTGCCAAACCTAGTGCTCGGGGTGACTTTTCAGCCCCCTACACATTCTCAGGTCCTGACGACCGATGCTTCTCTCCAGGGTTGGGGAGCACATTGCCAAGGGACTTGTACTCAGGGTCTCTGGACTCCTTGGGAGTCCGCTCAGCAGATCAACTTCCTGGAGCTCAGAGCCATCCGCCTAGCGCTCAAAGCCTTCTCTCACCTGATTTCTCACCAGTCAGTACTTGTCTAGACAGACAATCAGGTTGCCATGTTCTACGTGAACAAGCAAGGCGGAACCGGCTCCTTCCTTCTCTGTCGGGAAGCTCAGAAGCTCTGCTCTTGGGCCGTCCATCGCAACATCGTCCTCAAAGCTGTCTATCTCCCAGGTCACGAAAACTACCTGGCAGACAAACTGAGCAGGATCCTCCAACCGCACGAGTGGAGATTGGATCCGCTTGTGGTTCAGCGGATCTTTCTCCGGTGGGGCCTCCCCACCATGGATCTGTTCGCCAGTCCTCTGAACCGGCAGCTTCCCAGATTCTGCTCTCGACAACCGCATCCTCTCCGGGTAGCGGCGGATGCTTTTCTGATTCCATGGTCCACAGGCCTCTTGTATGCCTTTCCACCCATGCCTCTGGTGTCTCGGACGCTCTTCAAAGTTCTCAGAGACAAGGCATCGATGATCCTAGTGGCTCCCCGGTGGCCGAGACAACCTTGGTTCCCGCTTCTGATGCAGCTGGCAGTGGACACCCCTCTTCCTCTGGGTTTCAGCCCGACCTCCTCTCGCAGGATCAGGGGACGCTCCTGCACCCCAACCTCCGGTCCCTTCATCTGATGGCCTGGCTGCTGAAAGGGTAGTCCTTGCTCCTCTCCAGCTACCTCCAGATGTGGAAGAGGTCGTCTTGGCCTCCAGGAGGCCTTCCACCCGGAAGTCCTACACTCTTAAGTGGCGTCTGTTCTCCGTCTGGTGTACTCAGCAGTCTCAAGACCCCTTCTCCTGTTCAGCATCAGTGGTCTTGCAGTACTTGCTTTCTCTTTCCAATCTTGGACTTAAGTCCAACTCGGTCAAGGTCCACCTCAGTGCTCTTTCTGCGCATCACATGCCGGTGGATGGTAGACCTCTTTCCAGCCACCCTCTGGTGGCTCGTTTTCTCAGAGGCCTCCTTCTCCTTAAGCCACCTTTGCGCCCGCCAGCCCCGAACTGGGATCTCCATGTGGTTTTACAGCGGCTTACCTGTCCGCCTTTTGAGCCTATGGCTACCTGTCCTCTTCGTTTTCTTTCCTGGAAAACCTTGTTCTTGGTGGCCCTCACTTCTGCTAGACGCGTTAGTGAGCTGCAGGCCCTGGTATCTGATCCTCCTTACACTAGGTTCTACAAGAACCGGGTAGTCCTACGGACTCACCCTAAGTTTCTTCCTAAAGTGGTTTCCCCTTTTCACATCAACCAGGAGGTGGTACTTCCGACCTACTTTCCCAGGCCACACTCCAGCCGAGCTGAAATGGTCCTGCAAACCCTGGACTGTAGAAGGGCGCTGAACTTCTACCTGGACCGTACGCGGGAGCACCGAAGGGCAGTTCAGCTCTTCGTGTCTTATGACCCCAACAAGTTGGGGCTCCCTGTCTCCAAGCGTACTCTGTCCATCTGGATTGCGGACTGCATCGCTTGGGCTTACGAGGCTGCGGGCCTCATGCTGGAAGGTAGAGTCACCGCTCATCGTGTTCGGGCGAAGGCTACGTCAGTGGCTTACCTCCGCTCTGTTCCATTGGCAGACATCTGCCGGGCCGCTACTTGGTCTTCAAGCCAGACTTTTGCAGCCCATTACTGCCTGGAGAGGGAGTCACGCAGGGACAGTGCTTTCGGACAGGCAGTCCTCCGTAACCTCTTCGAGGTCTAGGCAACTCCTACCCTCCATCCCGTATGTTGGGCTACCGGTTGGAGACGTATTCAGAGAAGATTCCTTCCTTCTGTGCTGCTGAGCTAGAGGGAGCTCATTTTTGTGCCTAGGGTCTCCGGTAGCCTTAAGCTTGGGAGTCCCATATGTGAGGACTGACTTCCTGCTTGGTCCTGGAGAAAGCGTAGTTACTCACCTGTAACAGGTGTTCTCCAGGAGCAGCAGGAATCAGTCCTCACAACCCTCCCTCCTCCCCTTGGAGTTGCAGTTTTATGCTTTCGTTTTTGCTAGTTTTTGCTGTCTTCTTGCTATGTCATCTGACTGAGCAAGATGGCACCCTTGGGCGGGAAGAGGACTGCGCATGCGCGCTGCAATTCCCAAAGGCTTTCTTTGAAAGCTGGGGAAAATTGCTCCGCGAGGGCTCCGTCGGCGCCGACGTCACCCATATGTGAGGACTGATTCCTGCTGCTCCTGGAGAACACCTGTTACAGGTGAGTAACTACACTTTCTAGGGCCTGCCCCCTTTCATCTACTACCTGCTCCAAGGCCACAATCCCTTTAGCCTCCCATCCTCGAAATGCCCCCCCTTGCAACCCCGGACCAAAGGCCCCGTTCCCATATAAAGGTAAAAAGGGGGTTGTCCCAGGGTTCCAGGAATACTTATTACATAACAGGCGCCAGACCCATTGCATGACCTTAAAAATAGGGTGCCCCCCCACCAGGTGAGGTAAATCTGCAGCTGCCGCATGCAATATGAATCGCAGGGCCAGTGGCTTCACTACTTCCTGTTCATACTCCAAGGGCGTATAATCCGCCGTGGTCCCCAACCAGTCCTGCAAGTTCCTCATCAGGCAGGCGATATTATAACTCCGCAGATCGGGGGCTTCCATACCTCCACCCCCCAGGGTCTCTGCAACGTCTTAAGACTTAGCCGAGGTCTCTTCCCCCTCCAATAAAATAGAGTTAAACATTTCTCCACTTTCGCTATCTCCTTCTTCGTTAGCAGGATAGGCAAACTCTGCAACATGTACAACCATTTGGGAAAAAGGGTCATCTTATATAAAGCTACCCGGGCTCCCAAAGAAAGCGGTAGGTCCCACCAACCATTCAAGCGCTCCGCGGTCTGTGACAACAGTGTAGCCAGATTAACCGTCTGCAGCTGGGCTATATCGGCTGTTAAATATATCCCCAAATAATGAAGTTTCGTCCCCGCCCACTTCAGCGGGAAGGCTTCCCAGTCCCCATGCAACGTCTGCTGCAGATCCAAGGCCTCAGACTTTTCCAAATTTAATTTCAAACCCGAAAATTTCCCAAAATCCGCAACCAGTCTCAACAAAATGGGTAGGGTCTGCCTAGGGAACAAACCAAAGGGCGAGCAGGATAAGGGTCACTAGCACTTTATTAATGAAACACCCCAACGCGTTTCGGCTGGTGCCTTCATCAGGGGGTAGAAAGGACTGCAAATAAATTAAAAAACATATAGTCATACATCAATAAAAAACACAAAGAAAATGTCTAAGGTACACTGAAAATATAAAAATATAAATAGTGAAAATCCATTGTGTGACCACAAGGAAAAAATATATGGAAAAAATATATATACTTACTTATTAAACTTCTAGTCATACATAAAAAAGCGCATAAGCAGTATGTGACCAATAGTGCAAAAAAATAGCTGAAAAAAACACAATGAATACGTTAAATATATTAAACGTATTCATTGTGTGTTTTTCAGCTATTTTTTTGCACTATTGGTCACATACATAAAAAAGCGCATAAGCAGTATGTGACCAATAGTGCAAAAAAATAGCTGAAAAACACACAATGAATACGTTTAATATATTTAACGTATTCATTGTGTTTTTTTCAGCTATTTTTTTTGCACTATTGGTCACATACTGCTTATGCGCTTTTTTATGTATGACTAGAAGTTTAATAAGTAAGTATATATATTTTTTCCTTGTGGTCACACAATGGATTTTCACTATTTATATTTTAATATTTTCAGTGTACCTTAGACATAGAAACATAGAAACATGATGACAGAAAAAGACCACAAGGCCCATCTAGTCTGTCCTTCCATAACAACAACTACAACAGTCCACTTTTTACCTTTAGAGATCCTCTGTGTTGGTCCCATGCCTTTTTGAACTCAGTCACTGTCCTCATCTCCACCACCTCCACTGGGAGACTATTCCACGGATCCACTACTCTTTCCGTAAAGAAATATTTCCGCATATCACTCCTGAATCTATCTCCCTTCACCCTCATCCCATGTCCCCTCGTAGCAGAACTTGCTTTCAATTGAAAGAGGCTCTCTCCCTGAACATTTATGCCACGGAGGTATTTAAACATCTCAATCATATCACCTCTATCCCGCCTTTCCTCTAAGGTGTACATATTAAGATCCTTAAGTCTGTCCTCATATGCTTTATAATGAAGCCCATTAATCATTTTAGTAGCCACCCTCTGCACCGACTCCATCCTGTTCACATCCTTTTGAAGGTGCGGTCTCCAGAATTGCACACCATACTCCAAATGAGGTCGCACCAAAGACTTATACAGAGGCATTATCACCTCCTTTTTTCTGCTAGCCATTCCTCTCCGTATGCACCCAAGCATCCTAGCTTTTGCCGTCGCCTTTTCTACCTGTTTAGCTACTTTAAGATCATCAGACACAACCACGCCTAGGTCCCGCTCTTCTTTAGTGGACAAAAGTACTTCACCTTCTATACTGTATTGCTCCCTTGGATTGCTGCAGCCCAAATGCATGACCTTACATTTTTTAACATTAAATCCCAGCTGCCAAATTCTAGACCATTCTTCAAGCTTAGCTAGATCCCTCCTCATGTTATCTACACCTTCCTGGGTGTCTACTCTATTACAGATTTTGGTATCATCCGCAAAGAGGCAAACCTTACCCGACAGCCCTTCCGCTATATCACTAACAAAGATGTTAAAAAGAATCGGACCAAGGACAGATCCCTGGGGCACACCACTGGTAACATCCTTCTCCTCAGAGTGAGCTCCATTTACTTGTACTCTTTGTCGCCTCCCACCCAACCAATTTCTAACCCAAGCAGTAACTTTAGGGTCCATCCCTAGGGTGCTCAGTTTGTTTATAAGTCGCCTGTGAGGAACAGTGTCAAAGGCTTTACTGAAATCTAAATACACCACATCTAGAGCTCTCCGTCGGTCCAACTCCCTGGTCACCCAGTCAAAGAAATCGATCAGATTTGTCTGACAAGACCTGCCTCTGGTGAATCCATGCTGCCTCGGATCCTGTAATCCGCCGGACTCCAGAAACCTCACTATTTTCTCTTTCAGCAGCGTTTCCAATAATTTACTCACCACTGAAGTTAAACTAACCGGCCTGTAGTTTTCAACCACATCCTTACTTCCGCTTTTGTGTAAAGGCACCACATGAGCCTCTCTCCAGTCCTTTGGCACCACTCCCGACTCCAACGAGGCATTTTCCTTGTGTTTTTTATTGATGTATGACTATATGTTTTTTAATTTATTTGCAGTCCTTTCTACCCCCTGATGAAGGCACCAGCCGAAACGCGTTGGGGTGTTTCATTAATAAGGTGCTAGTGACCCTTATCCTGCTCGCCCTTTGGTTTGTTTGGTCTCCTTGCGAGTTTGGTGCTCACTTTGTGTCTTGGGTCTGCCTAGGGGCCCCCAAGTACACTAGGATGTCATCGGCGAAAACAGAAATCTGGAATTCTTCCTTCCCCACCCTGGCCCCCACCAATCCCCTATGTGTCCTTATCCTCTCTAAGAGAGGTTCCAGGGTTAAAACGAACAAGAGTGGGGACAAAGGGCAACCCTGTCGTGTCCTCCTCCGAATCGGAAAGTCCTGGGAAATAGACCCATTTATCAAAATCTGCCCTCGGGGATCCGAATACAAAAGCTTAACCGTATCCAAAAAGAAACCCCTTATCCCCATGACCTCTAACAAATGATACATATATTGCCAATCAACACGATCAAACGCTTTCTCGGCGTCAAAGCTTATTAACAAAGCTTGCTCCCCTGCCGCAGCAGTCATGTATAACGACGAAACTATCTTACGCAAGTTTTTGGTGACCTGCCTACCTTTCACAAAACCCACCTGATCCTTCTTGACTAGTTGGGGGATATATTCAGCTAGCCTATTAGCCTTAATCTTAGCCAAAAGTTTGATATCCACATTCAGAAGCGAAATAGGCCTATACAACTCGGGCAATAACCCATCTCTACCTGGTTTAGGAATCAGGGTAAGCACTGCGCTACTTTTCTCATACGGAAATGCCTGGCGCTCGATCAAGGCAGAATAATACATTCGTAAAGGCCCAACCACCCTATCTACCATTAACTTATAAAATTCACCCCTATACCCATCAGGTCCTGGAGCCCGACAAGTACGCAAAAGCTTTATGGCCCCCCGGACCTCCGCTTCAGTGAGCGGGGCGTTAAGAGTTGCACGCTCCTCTAGGGATAGACTAGGCAAGTCTACTGCCGTAAGAAATTTCTCTACCTGTGCCAAATCCCCAGTACCAGCTCCATAAAGCGTCCGGTAATACTCACGAAACCGGTCCTCGATATAAGCTTGCCCCGTCCTTATCTCACCCCGTGCATCTCGCAGGGCCCCTACGTGTGTCTGCCCCCTACTGGTCTTCACCAACCTGGCCAGCAGTCCCCCCGCCCTACTACCATATTTGTAAAATTTATATCGATAATACAGCAAAGATTGTGTCGCCCGTTCGTGCAGCATCGCATTCACCTCCTGTCGTAATCTACTAAATTCCAACTTCTTGCCCCGCGTCGGCTGCTGCACTAACCTTCTCCTCGCCTGACACAGCTGTTTTTCCAAAAAAATTAAACGAGAGGCATAGGTTTTCCTTTTCTGGGCTCCGAATTCAATAATTCTCCCTCTCAAAACCGCCTTTGCGGTCTCCCAAAATAGAATTGGGTTACCACTATGTTTCCCGTTAAATTCAACAAATTCGTCCCACTGCGAGTGTAAGAAGGCCTCAAACTGACCACCCTGGGTATAGCCAAGCGGATAGCGCCACAGAGACCCAACTCTCTTTACCCCCCACCTGACATCCAACCGGACATAAGCATGGTCCGACACCTCCACCGGACCAATCTCTACTCTAGTTACTTTAGTAAATAATTCTTGAGACCCCAGAAAATAATCTAACCGTGACCCCGTGTCATGCGCTCTAGAGACATGGGTATAGTCCCTATCCAGGGGGTGTAACACTCTCCAATAATCAAGCAGATTAAATCCTTCACAAACCCCCCGTATCCACTGAGATTTCCTTTCCCTTGGTCAGCCCTCAGGTTCCGGACCTGTCTATCGTCTCATCTAAAACACACAATTGAAATCCCCTCCCATTATGAAGGGAGTTGAGCCGCGTTCACTCAAACATTTATTCAATCTAGCATAGAAGCGGGCGTCATATGTATTTGGGCCATAAATATTCACCAAACTCAATTTAACTCCTTTGATGGTCCCCACTACAATAATAAACCTCCCACCCGGGTCACAAATGCTATGTTCCATCTCCAGGCCCACCCCCCTCCTAATCAAAATCGCTACTCCCGCTTTCTTCCCTCCCGAGGAAGCCCCATAAACCTTCCCAACCCATCCCCTTGCGAGCTTGGCATGCTCCAGGGCACTCTGATGTGTTTCCTGCAAGAATGCCAAGTCTGCCTTTTGATCTCTAAGTACACGTAGGATCTTATAACGTTTCACCGGAGACCCTATACCACACATTCCAAGTAATCAACCGTAAACCCTCACCATGATCATCCACACTCCACGCGAGTCATACACAAAGGCAATACTAAACTTGGAACCGAAGGGAACTCCCCCAG
Organism: Ichthyophis bannanicus; assembly: GCA_033557465.1. Taxonomy (NCBI): domain Eukaryota; kingdom Metazoa; phylum Chordata; class Amphibia; order Gymnophiona; family Ichthyophiidae; genus Ichthyophis; species Ichthyophis bannanicus. The sequence continues at coordinate 666,945,035 of CM066033.1, forward strand.
CCTAGAGTTCCCCCCATCGCCCCCTCCTCTACACACATGTCTCAGTTGTCTCCCACCATACCCGCTCCGAATCCCATCCCCAACCACCTGGAACAAGAAAAGGTCTTGCATGCTTCCCCAGTTCCCCTCCCCTCCCCCAAAGCTCTTCCTACATAATCCCGAATACCCACTGCATCCCCAACCCCAAACCCCTCCCTCCCTGTCCCACCAACCCCCCCCCCCCCCGAATCCACCTTTCTCTCTCCATATGGAGTACTCGCCTGACCACTGTGATGCATTGGCCTCCCCCCAGACAACAAAATTCCATTCATCCTCCCCTCAGGAGCCAGCCACATTCAGTCCATTCAACACAAATGTTAGTCGCCCCCCTCCCTGAAACCATGCAAACTCCCAGCTTTTCAAAAAATAGCCACCAGTACATAATAACATAACAGCAATATTGAAAAGAGAACATAGACCAGTCCAGTTGCGCCTCAGCAATCACCACCGGGTGCCTGTTGACTCGGCATCGCCTCTCCCGCCTCTGGCATGATCTCAGTCAAAAACTTAGTGGCTGAAGTGGGTGTGTCAAACATCCTCTGCCGGTTTCTGTATTCCACCCGGAAATGTGCCGGGTAGAGTAGGGCAAAACGCACCCCCTTCTTAGCCAACTCAGCACACGGTCCAGCAAACTCTTTGCACTTTTTGCTCACTGCTGCAGAGTAGTCCTGAAAAACCAAAACTTTTGCGGGTCCTGGTCCCTGTGCCCGAGAGTGTCTCGCCACTCGAATTACATCTTCCTTCTGGGCATAATTTAAGAAGCGCGCAATAACCACGCGTGGCCGGTCTCCTGGGCCTCTCTGCCCCCCCAGCCGATGCGCTTGCTCAATTTTTACAGAACCCAGGGCGGCAGTCAGCTCCAAGTTTGTCGCCAACCAAGTTTCTAAGTAGCCGCGCAGCTCTCCATCCACAATGGCCTCAGGCATCCTCACAAATCTCAAGTTCTTCCGACGGCCTCGATTCTCGAGATCATCAAGTTTTTCCTCGTGGCGCTTGAGCAACTCTTCCAGGCGTTGCACGCGCTGGGCCTGAGTCGATTGCACCTCCTCCACCTCCGCTATCCTCTGCTCCGCTTCCCCCATGCGCGTGCCAAAGTCCACGATCGAGTGATTTACCTGGGCTAATTGCTCTGCCAAGCCGTTAAAGCGACTTTCCAATGCCGCCACAACCGCGTTGGTAACCTCCTCCACGAGGTCCAGGTCCCGCTCAACCTTCGGGCTAGATGCTACTTTAGCTGCCATCTTGTCCTCCGCCACCCGCACTCGGTCCCTTCGCCGCCATGCATCCTCTGCGTCTTTCACCGTGGCCTGAGAACACCAACACCTCTCCGCCACTCCTGGCACCACTCAAAAAAGATTACCGGAGGGTAACGGTATCATTAAACAGCTTCTTTGGTGGGGAGCCCTCAGAGCCGTGCAGAAATGATCCTGCCTTGCTCACTGCATCACGTGATCCTGGATGGAGATTTAATAGAAGACATATGCAGTATTGCCTTGAAAGGAGACATGCTACTGTTAGGTGATTTCAGTATGCCAGATGTTGATTGGCACATTCTGCTGCAGTGTCATCTAGAAGTAAGGAGATCCTGTATTCTCTACAGGGAGAACTATTCTGGCAACAGAATTCGCACATGAAGGGGCCATACTAGACTTGGTGCTTACCAATGGGGAAAGTGTTCCTGCTGACATAGTGGAAGATCATCTCTCATCCAGTGATCATCAAATAATGTGGTTCAGTATTAGGACTAGGGCTGATAAAGTCCATTCAAAAGCAAGGGTCTTAGACTTTGGGATAGCTAATTTTGCTGAGATGGGACAGTACCTCAAGGAGTCATTAGCGGGATGAGAACAGTTGGGGGATGTAGAAAAGCAAAAGCAAGACTGAAAGGGGACATTTTAATGGTAACAAAGCTGTTAGAAAGGTAAATAAATGTAAAAGGAAAGGGAGGCCACTATGGTTCTCAAAAGAAGTAGCTGAAAAGGTGAAGAAAGAGGGTGGCCTTCATAAAATACAAGAGATCACAGAGAGAGGAAGACAAGCATCTATATTTGGAAAGACTTAGAGAAGCTAAGAAAGTAGTCAGGAAAGCAAAGATACAAAACAAAGAAGAAATAGTCCCCCATTTTATTGTCTTGGCTAAGACATTTATCAAATATGTTAGTGAGAGGAGGAAGAGCAAAAGTGGTATTGTCAGACTCAGGGGTGAAGGGGAGGAATATGTAGAAGCTGATAGGATAAAGCGGAATTGCTTAAATATTTTTGTTCCATGTTCACAGATGAAGGGCCATGAGCAGCAGGACCGGCACTACCCAGTAAGCCAGGTAAGCACAGTAGGGGATGCCAGAGTTAAGGGGTACCAAAACTGCAGCTGCAGGCTGAAGAGGAAAGCAGTGGCGGATGTGCCCGTGGGAGTTGCCTTTCCCACAGGCACACAATAGAGCTGCGGGAAGTGATGGCAGCTTTTCTCTTCTCTTAGGCCCGCAGGACAGGCTGCTCTCTCGGGCTGAAAAGAGGAAAGAGGCTGTGCTACAAGTTTCTGCGGGTGCAGGGCTGGCCCTAGGCAAGTTTGGGCTCAACCAGAGGCCCTGCACCTTTGGAATTCTTGTGCCTTGCTCGCCTCATGGTCTCTCCTCAGACAAGTTTCAACAGCTGCACACCTCCCTTCCCTCAAGACTTCTGGGCAGTCAGCATTAAAATTAAAGTAAACTGGGGCAGAGCCACATGCTGTTGGAGTCTCTGCGGGTACCGCCCCATCTGAATTACACTTCTGTTGCCCTAGTGGAACTGGCAGAGACTCCAGCAGTGTGTTTGAGCACAATGCTCTCCGCTATTTGCTCCCGCAGACACATGCAGCAGGCCTCTTTACTCTTTTTGGGCCATGAGAGCAGTCTGTCCTTTGGGCCTAAGATGAGAGAGAAGCTGCCATAGCTTCCAGCAATGCTGTTGTGTTCCTGCGCGTATCACACTGCTGCCGGTGATTAAGAGCCTGGAGACAGAAACTTTGGCTGGCACTCCCAGCCATACCTCACCCACAGGCTGCCTGAATGAACTGGAAGCTCAAACCGTGAGTTTAAAGCTTATTTACAACTCTTCTATGCTTCACTCTGTGAGCCAGAGGGAAGGTCATAGACTGAACTCTGCATCAGACATTGGACTGACCTGGGAGAAGGTCAGAGGAACAAGCAGTGAGTGTCCTGTGGGGCTGGGGAGATTGTGAGGGAGCTTCTGCAGGATGAGGAAATGAACTTCATATGGTGATGGGCAGAGCTGGTTGGTTTGGGGTGTGGGGGGACACTGACTGACTGGATGAATGAAGATATGAGCAGCAGGCAGGGGCACATGTGGGTGAGAGAGAAAGTGCCTGTGTGTCTCAAGATGAAGAGAGTGTATGGGTGTCTGAAAGATATGAGCCAGACATTTAAATACACAGGAGGGTTACTAGAAGGGATCATAGGAAGAAGGTGAAAGAGGACAGACTCGGGAGTAATTGCATGAGATACAGTAGTGGCCAAAAAATTAAGGCAGAGTCCAAAATATCAGAATTGTATTAGAAAAGTATGTGTTATTGCCACTTTCATGGTCAAAAGCTTTAAGAACCAAAGATATATAAGTCATTGTCAAAGTTTTATTCAGGAAACAATACATGTGTCAATATTTGATAGGGTGTCCATGATTTTTCAGCACAGCCTGGATTCTTGTAGGCATACTGTTAACTAGCGTTTTACAGTATGCCGGAGTGATTTCGTTGACCCATACGTGCTTGAGTATGTCCTTTAAATCTGCTTTTGAAGTTGGATGGTGTGCTGCCATCTTTTTCTTCATAAGATTCCAACAGTTTTCAATTACATTGAGAACCGGAGAGTTTGATGGCCAACTTGGTAGCAGTTTGATCTTGTTGTCCACAAACCATTTTTTTACTGTTTTTGCAGTGTGGCACGGTGCCGAGTCCTGCTGAAATATAGTTGTGCCAGAAACATTCATTTGTATTTTAACTTTACTATTCAGCATGGATATGTATTTTGCAGTATTTACTCTTTCACCTTTCTCAAAAATGTGCAGGCAACATCGTCCATTCGCCGAGATACCATGACCGATGGTGGGTGTTTAACAGTCTTGGATCGTGTACTTCAGATTTATTCTCTCGCCTGCTGGTCGACAGACGTAGTTGTAACCACTCCCACGTACTTGTTGAAATGTACTTTCATCTGTGAACATTGCCCTCTCCTACCATTCAGCAGATTTGTCTTTCATCTTGTTACAAAACTGTATGCGGGCAGAAATTTGTTTCCTGGTCATCATAAGTTTCTTGGCAGGTCTTCTGGCCACGAGTTTGAATTCATCTATAAGCCGTCGTCGGACAGATCTGGCACTTATCTTTATTCCTCGATCATTAGCTAACTGAGCCACACGTTGAGATGAAGTATGTGGACTAGATGTAATAATGCTTTTGAGGAATCGGTCATCTCAACCAGTAGTTATCCGTCTGCGCCCACATTTCGAACGATGTGTACAGCCATCTGATTTCAGAACATTCTGAACTGCACACCTTGATATATGCAAATATTTTGCAATAGCACATTGCGAATATCCTTCAGCATGGAGTGTGACAACTTGTCCCTTTACAAAGTCATTAATATCGCACTTTCTACCCATCTTGATTGTATATTTTACATGTAACTTTCAATCTTTCTCTAGTTGTAAAACTTCAAAACCTCATCCAAGAAACCTACTACAAAGTGTAAGTAAACTAAAATGGACGCCAGACGCATGGTGTGACTAATCGCCATGCTGATTAAATAAGTAAGCACGTGTGACATCTCCACAGTACATTATTTAACAACAAATTGTAGAAAAAGATACCTGCCTTAATTTTTTGGCCACTACTGTATGTATTTACACCACTGCATCTAACTTAAGTCTTTCATTTCTTGCATAGAAACATGACTCGCACTGCACGCTAGCACCAGGGCATGTTGAAATCTCCATTGTCAAGTAGGTAAAAGCCATATCCTTAAGGAATCAGATTGAAGGTGATATTTCCTAGATCTAGGGGATGCAGAATCCAGTTTTTACCTCTTTCTCCAACTGACTATTTTTCAACCAGACAGCTTGGTTTTAAGGCTTTTTGTACAATGTCCAGTAACAAAGTCTAACTGGACACGGTAATTACCTTACCCAGTCCTGTGTTTTTTCTCCCCATCATCTTTCTGCAGTTTCTTGAGCTGCTCCGCCAGTGATGCTGTCCTTTTATGTATAGGCTGAAGGGCTGGGAACCTTCTGCCTACATCTCACTGCAGTTAGTGCTGAGCTGCATGATTGAAATCTGCACTCTCTGAACCTCGGAGCTATGGAGCCTTGCATGGTTCAAATGTATTTTCAACCACAGAGCCTACATGGTTCAAACTGAAAATGTTTGAACCATGCTGGTCACCATAGGCACAGAGCTCTGTGATTCAGACAGCACAGGCTTCAGTCCTGTGGTGCCCAGCACTAGTGGCAAAGGGGGGGAGGCGGAGGGCACCCATGAGTGGACAGAACTGCAGCCCCAGCCTCAGCAGCTTACAGGTGCACTACCGGGCCAAGAAAGAGAGATGGAGGAAAGGGGGATAAGGAAGAACAGGGACATGGGAGAGACAGAGCAGAAGGACAGAACTCCCTAGAAAGAACATGGACATGCTGACTGAATGGAGCAGGGGGGGGGGGGGGGAGGAAAGCCCAGCAGGAAACTGGTTCTGGGAGACTGAGTGAGAATTTGGAGGGGACAGACGATAAAACTAGAGGAGAATTTTATTTCCATTTTAGTGACTGGAATATGTCAGCTTTCGTAAATGCTAGCATCACGTGAACAGAGTTCACACAGGAGTCTTGGGAAAGCAGGAGATGCAGCCTACCATTAATAGCAATGAAGGAGGGGTGCCAATCTGTTAGTTGCAGAGGGGCACCAGAGACCCTCGCACTGGCCCTGAGGAGCAGGACCTCAGGAGACATCCACAAATAGGAACATGACTGATGGGTTATCATGAATGATTTTCAGAAGACTGTGTTTGTGAGGGACTAGCTAAACTAAAAGTAGACAAAGCGATGGGACCGGATGGGATACATCCAAGAATACTTAAGGAACTTGGGGACATTTTAGCGGCTCCATTGACTGACTGACCTTTTCAATGCTTCCTTAGTCTGGAGTGGTCTCAGAGGACAGGAGAAAGGCATATGTTTCTTAAGTTCTCTGTAAACAAATGAGTTTAATGTAAACTGCTTTGATTTAACGATAAGGCGGTATATAAAAACTGTTACATAAATAAAAAACTGTTAAATATGTGTCCCTTAGCACAAAAGCGGAAGTAAGGATGAGATTAATTGGCCTGTAGTTTTCAGTCTGACCTCTGTAGTGGGTAAATTATTGGAAACGCTGCTAAAACAGAATAGTGAGGTTTCTGGAGTCCACTGGATTGCAGGATCCAAGGCAGCATGAGTTTATCAGAGGCAGGTCTTGACAGACAAATCTGATTTGATTTCTTTGATTGGGTGACCAGGGAGTTAGACCAAGGGAGAGCCCTAGATATGGTGTGCTTAGATTTCAGTAAAGCCTTTGACACTGTTCTGCACAGGTGACTTTTATATATTATATATTTATTGATGTTCATATAGTATACATCAAAAAACACAAAATACAGGTAAATTCTTCCATAGATACAAGATTAACATCTTCCAATAATAAGTAAAACAGAAAAAAGGAATATTAGCCCACATCACGGGAGCAAAAAAAGAAAGAAAAGATAAACAACTGTAAAGGAAAAAAAGATGCAATTTAAACCTCATAATAAGCTGCAAAAAATTGAATAACTCCTAAATGAAACCATGTATCTTACATGGTTACCATAAACCCCTCAACCCTCCTCAGCCATATGTGCAGCTGCCTCCTGGCTTACCAAAAGTTTCTCCAAGTGAGAAGGATCAAGGAAAACATATTTCACTCCCAACAATGTAACTAAACATTTACAGAGGAATCGTAAATAAAAAGTGCCGGATAAACCCAGCACTCGAGATTTAAGTAACAAAAAAGCTTTTCTCCGCACTTGGGTAGCTCTAGAGACATCTGGATACAACTAATGTCCCCTCCCCTCACAAAAGGTAACATCCTTATGTCTGAAATAACTTCTCAGAATTAAGGCTTTTATCACCATCATTCATAAAGGAAACACCATGGTAGCTCTAGTATTTATAATTTCTTGCGAATCTTCAAGAAAGGCAGAGAAACTGAACTCTGGTTTAGACTCCAGAATTCCTTCCCCCTCCTGCCCCAAAGAGGTCTGCACTATCTTATCAGAAACATAATACAACCTAGAAATCACAATCTCCTCATCAGCATTAGGTAACAACAAAACTTCTTTAAAATATTGTCTTAGCAAGATATCAGGTAATAACAAATGTGTCTTAGGAAAATTAACAAACTGCAAATTCTTATTACAAAATATGTTCTCCATGGACTCCAACTTATGGTGTATCAACAGGCTGTCCTTAATAGAGGACACACCCACCGAACTCAAGGAGGCAACCTGGGAATCCAAACAGGAGACCTTTTTCCCTAAAGTCCCCAGGATGGTATCCACCTGATTAGAATTTAGCATTAGTCTCCTGGGAGAATGTACAAAACTGAGGAACTATACTGTAGTAGTAACATAGAAACATGATAACAGAAAAAGACCACAAGGCCTATCTAGTCTGTCCTTCCATAACAACTACTACAATAGTCCACTTTTTACCTTTAGAGATCCTCTGTGTTGGTCCCATGCTTTTTTGAATTCAGTTACTGTCCTCATCTCTACCACCTCCACTGGGAGACTATTCCACGGATCCACTACTCTTTCCGTAAAGAAATATTTCCGCATATCACTCCTGAATCTATCTCCCTTCACCCTCATCCCATGTCCCCTCGTAGCAGAAATTGCTTTTAATTGAAAGAGGCTCTCTCCCTGAACATTTATGCCACGGAGGTATTTAAACATCTCAATCATATCACCTCTATCCCGCCTTTCCTCTAAGGTGTACATATTAAGATCCTTAAGTCTGTCCTCATATGCTTTATAATGAAGCCCATTAATCATTTTAGTAGCAACCCTCTGCACCGACTCCATCCTGTTCACATCCTTTTGAAGGTGCAGTCTCCAGAATTGCACACCATACTCCAAATGAGGTCGCACCAAAGACTTATACAGAGGCATTATCACCTCCTTTTTTCTGCTAGCCATTCCTCTCCGTATGCACCCAAGCATCCTTCTAGCTTTTGCCGTCGCCTTTTCTACCTGTTTAGCTACTTTAAGATCATCAGACACAACCACGCCTAGGTCCCGCTCTTCTTTAGTGGACAAAAGTACTTCACCTCCTATACTGTATTGCTCCCTTGGATTGCTGCAGCCCAAATGCATGACCTTACATTTTTTAACATTAAATCCCAGCTGCCAAATTCTAGACCATTCTTCAAGCTTAGCTAGATCCCTCCTCATGTTATCTACACCTTCCTGGGTGTCTACTCTATTGCAGATTTTGGGATCTTCCGCAAAGAGGCAAACCTTACCTGACAGCCCTTCCGCTATATCACTAACAAAGATGTTAAAAAGAATCGGACCAAGGACAGATCCCTGGGGCACACCACTGGTAACATCCTTCTCCTCAGAGTGAGCTCCATTTACTTGTACTCTTTGTCGCCTCCCACCCAACCAATTTCTAACCCAAGCAGTAACTTTAGGGTCCATCCCTAGGGTGCTCAGTTTGTTTATAAGTCACCTGTGAGGAACAGTGTCAAAGGCTTTACTGAAATCTAAATACACCACATCTAGAGCTCTCCCTCGGTCCAACTCCCTGGTCACCCAGTCAAAGAAATCAATCAGATTTGTCTGACAAGACCTGCCTCTGGTGAATCCATGCTGCCTCGGATCCTGTAATCCGCCGGACTCCAGAAACCTCACTATTTTCTCTTTCAGCAGCGTTTCCAATAATTTACTCACCACCGAAGTTAAACTAACCGGCCTGTAGTTTTTAACCACATCCTTACTTCCGCTTTTGTGTAAAGGCACCACATGAGCCTCTCTCCAGTCCTTTGGCACCACTCCCGACTCCAACGAGGCATTGAAAAGGTCAGTCAGTGGAGTTGCTAGAACGTCCCCAAGTTCCCTCAGTATTCTGGGGTGTATCCCATCCGGTCCCATCGCTTTGTCTACTTTAAGTTGAGCTAGTTTCTCACGAACACAGTCTTCTGAAAATTGTTCAAGATGTCCCTCGCTTCTGTTCTTATTTGTGGGTGTTTTCTGAGGTCCTGCTCCTGGTTCTTCATCTGTGAACACAGAACAAAAATATTTGTTAAGCAATTCCACTTTATCCTTATCAGCTTCTACATATTCCCCCCCCCCTGCACCCTTGAGTCTGACAATACCACTTTTGCCCTTGCTCTTCTCACTAACATATCTGAAAAATGTCTTATCCCCCCATTTTATTGCATTGGCTATTTCCTCCTCCTTTTGAATCTTTGCCTTCTTGACTACTTTGCTAGCTTCTCTAAGTTTTTCCAAATACAGATGCCTGTCTTCCTCTCTCTGTGATCTCTTGTATTTCATGAAGGCCTCCCTCTTTTTCAGCTACTTCCTTCGAAAACCATAGCGGTCTCCTGTTCCTTTTGCCTTTATTTACCATTTTAACAAAAAGGTTGGTTGCCTTTAAAATACCCCCTTTCCGTTTTGCCCACTGTTTTTCTACATCCCCCAGCTGTTCCCATCCCACTAACGACTCCCTGAGGTATTGGCCCATCTTCGCAAAGTTAGTCTTCCTAAAGTCTAAGATCTTCACCTTGGAATGGATTCTAACAGCCCTAGTCCTAATACTGAACCACACCATCTGGTGATCACTGGATGCAAAATGATCTCCCACTACAACATCAGAAACACTTTCACCATTGGTAAGCACCAAGTCCAGTATGGCCCCTTCACGTGTGGGGTCTGTTACCAATTGCCTGAATAATTCTCCCTGTAGAGAATCCAGGATCTCCTTACTTCTAGATGATACTGCAGCAGGAATGTGCCAATCAACATCTGGCATATTGAAATCTCCTAGCAGTAGCACTTCCCCTTTCCTAGCAATGCTGCGTATGTCTTCAATTAACTCTCTGTCCACCTCTTCCTCTTGTGAGGGAGGTCTGTATATCACACCAATGCAAATAGATTTCTCTTTCCCTCTTTCTAGTTTAACCCACAATGCCTCCTCTCTCCCTTTTAAGCTCTGTAATTCCAAAGCTTTAATAGTAGTTTTTACATATAGTGCCACTCCTCCTCCCCTTCCTCCCACCCTGTCCCTTCTGAATAAAGTATAGCCAGGTATAGTTACATCCCAGTCATGGTTTTCTGTGAACCATGTTTCTGTAACTGCCACTAAATCCAAGTCAGCCACTCCCACCAAAGCTTCAACTTCAGGGATCTTATTTCCCATGCTACGGGCATTAATACACACTGCTTTCCATATGTTACCCCTGTTACCCATTTCCATAAAGGTATTTAATGTATCACCTACCTGGGGGCTTTCACTTACCTGGGGGCTTTCTTCACCCATCCCCAACGAATCTAGTTTAAAGCCCTCTTCAGTAGATTAGCCAGTCTACTACCAAAGATGCGTTGACCTTTCTTGGACAGATGGATACCATCTCTGCTCTGCAACCCTTGGAACAGCAGCCCACGGTCTAGGAAACCAAAACGCTCTCGAAGACACCATCCACGCAGCCGTGCATTCATCTCCAGGATGCGAGCCTCTCTGCCTTGGCCTTTACCCTCAACAGGGAGGATTGAAGAGAACACCACCTGTGCACCTAACTGCTTCACCCTCTGTCCCAGAGCCATGAAGTCACTTTTGATACGTTCCGAGGTATACCTGGCAGTATCATTTGTTCCAACATGGATTAGCAACATTGGGTAATAGTCAGTGGACTTGATGAGTCTCGGCAAACTCTCCGTAACATCTTGGATCTTGGCACCAGGCAGACAGCATACCTCTCTGGACATCAAGTCTGGTCGGCAGATGGATGCCTCAGTACTCCTCAGAAGAGAGTCTCCAACCACCGCTACCCTTCTTTTCCTTCTGGTCACTGATTACGCAACTATGGGGTACTTGAACTCTGGTTCTTCCCTTTCCAGGGATGCTTTCACCTCCTCCACTTCCAGGGCTGCATAATGGTTCTTCAATTCAAGGGCTGGAGAAGTTGGATTGGTGATTTTGCAGGCTCTGGTGACTTTTGTCCAACCATCGACATTCTGTTGGCACCCATCTTCTCCTGTGCTGGAGAGCCTGGTTGCTGCAAGAAGCATCTCATCAATGTACTTCTCACGGTCTTGAATGCTCCTCAGCCTCGCCACCTCCTCTCTGAGTTCCTCCACTTGTTTCCTCAGTGCTTCAGCATGCAGGCACCCTGCACATGGAACCGGTTCTTCAACTGGCATTAGGACCTCTGTCTGGACCGAGGCAGAAGCTGTAACGGGGGCAACAGCTTTAGCAATACGATTTTTCCCAGCCATTGTTCTGTTCGTGGAGCTTAGGTATTGTTTGTTTGATCTGTGGAGCTCTGGTTAGGTAAGCCTCAAAAGGGCAGGGCACTGGAGCCTTTTATGCAGGCTTCAACTGCACTCAGGAAACAGGCCCACTAACTCCTGATTAGGTGTTAGCAGTTTCTGAACCTGAGGAGGTTACAGAGTTCAGCAACCTACTGTGCTCAAGGAAAGATCCCCTAAAACAGCAAAAAGTAAGAATGTGCATGACTTACTTGCCATATATCCTGTAAAGAAGCGGTACAACCCACCGAAGAAATAGAAACTTTATCCAAATTACATTGCAAAGGTATAGGGCAAGGTGTCATGTCACTAAGGCTTCCAGAAGAAAATTCCAATCTATCCCCCAAAGGAGAGTCTTGCAAAGGCAACTGAGGAGGGGGAGGCAGAGTCCGCTCCGGGGAGCTTAAAGAAGCTCCCTCACCCGATGACACCAACTGCAACCTCATCTGTTCTGAAACATAGTCTTCGCTACTAAATGTTTGTCCATAGGTCCCAACCCTACAGCTGCCTTACTGCTTTTAACTTTCAGTTTCCCAGCCATCATAAATGTACAGCTGACCTTACCTTCCACTTACTAATCCCAAACTCAAAGTCCACCAGCACACTCCTCATGCTCCTCAGTGCTCCCAAGGGGCTCACAAGTGGCAAACATGCCCCTTTTTGCATGCCCCTTAGTGCATGCCCCCAGCCGTGTGCTTAGGGAAATCCAGAATTTATAGGTCCCCTGGGGAGAGCAGTGGTGATGCCGGGCTGCAGACAGACACACAGATGATTTCCTCAGCGGCAGGGCGCACACAAAAAGGTTCCCCAGGTGACTTTTAAACAAATAGAGCACCCAAATGATGCACACTAAAGTGACTGACTGGGTTATAAATTGGTAGAGTGGAAGGCGACAAAAGCTACAGGTAAATGGTACTCACTCTGAGGAGAAGGACGCTAGCAGTGGTGTGTGTTACAGGGATCTGTCCTTGGTCCTATTCTTTTTAACATCTTTGTTAGTGATATTGTGGAATGGCTGTCTCATTGCAGATGATATCAAAATTTGCAATATAGTAGACATTCAAGAAGGAGTAGATAACATGAGGAGGGATCTAGCTAAGCTTGAAGAATGGTCGAGAATTTGGCAGCTGAGATTTAGTGCTAAAAAATGCAAAGTCTTGTATCTGGCCTGCAAAAATCTAGGAGAGCGGTACAGGGTATGGGGCGATGTACTTCGAAAGAAGACAGAGCCCTGGACATGATTGTTTCTGATGATCTTAAAGTACTAAGTAGAAAAGGTAGCGGACCCCACGCGCCACCTAGACAAGGGTTTTAGATAACGTTGCGGAGGAGTCTGCTGTCTTAGTGCATGTTGGTACCAATGACATAGAAACATGTGGGAGGGAGGTTGCGAAGGCCAAATTTATTCTTATAGGTAAGAAGTTGAAATTTATAACTTCAGGGTAGCTTTCTCTGAAATGCTTCCCATTCCATTCACAGGACCCAAAAGATAGGAAGAGCTCCGGAGTGTCAATGTATGGATGAGACGATGGTGCAAAGAAGAGGGTTTTGTGTTTGTTAGGAACTGGGCAATATTCTGGGGAAGGGAGGGGCTTTTCCAAACAGATGGCCTCCACCTTAACCAGGATGCAACCGGACTGCTGGAGTGGGAATGTAGATTAATGGTTAGAGCACTGGCTTTGGAACCAAGAGACCAGGATTCAGTTCCCACTAGCACTCTTTGTGGCCATGAACAAGTCACTTAACTCTCCATTGCATCAGAAAAATCTGTTATCAATGTCTCTGTTTAATGTACATTACCAAGTTTAAGTTACAATGTAAACTGCTTTGACAGAAATGATAAAGTGGTATAAAAAAACTTGTTGAATAATTAAATTAAACCTTTACAAAGGAGAGAGAGCAGCTTGTAAACTAAATAAGGGAAAGCCCACAGTCATCAAAAGTGCATGGTTTGGAAGGATGTATCTTTGAAGGATACTAGCAAAAGAAAAAAGTTAGGACATCCCAACAGAAATGTTCCAGTAAAGATAAAAGTAACCCAGATGCCCTTAAGTACAGAGCTGAAAGATTCCAAATTATTGCTATCAACTGATAACCAGATACATATGAATAAAATATAACCTCTAAAATGCTTGTATACAAATGCTAGAAGTCTAAAAAAAATAAGATGGGAGAGCTAGAATATATAGCACTAAATGAAAGGTAAGGTATGATGGAAGGAGGACAACAAGTGGGAGACTCTGATATCTGGATACAAACTCTATCACAATGATAGGGTAGATAAAATTGGTGGCGGCATTGTGCTCTGTTAGAGAGGGCATTTAGTCACATAGGACTAAAGTTTTGCAGGAACAAAATACACTATAGAACCTCTATGGATAGAAATTCCATGTAAAAAGGGGAAGGCAATGGCAGTGTGGGTGTATTACCGACCACCTGACCAGATTGAACAGATGGATGATGAAATGCTATAAGAAATCGGGGAAGCTGACAGACATTACAAGACAGTAATAATAGGTGATTTCAATTGCCCTGGTATCGACTGGGTCAATGTTATAGCAGGATATGCTAGGGAGATAGTTGCTGGAGTAGCTGGCTAATGATCCAACAAGAAGGAAAGCTATTTTGGATCTAGTCCTTGGTGGAACACAGGATCTAGTGCAAGAGATAAGGGTTTTGGGGCCAATTGGTAATGGTGATCATTGCATGATTGCATTTGATTTAATAAATGGAACAAAGACAGTAAGAAAATCCACAGTACTACCTTTTTTAACTTTCAAAAGGGAGACTATGATAAAATGAGGAAAGTAGTTAAGAAAAAAACAAAAGGAGCAGCTGCAAAGGTTAAAGATTTACATCAAGTTTGGGCGTTTGTTTAAAAGTACTATCTTGGAAGCCCAGACCAGATGTATTCCATGCTTTAAGAAAAGTGGAAGGAAGTCCAAAAAACTGCCAGCATGGTTTAAAGGTGAGATCAGAGAGGCTGTTGCCAAAAAAAGCATCTTTCAGGAAATCGAAAAAGAAGCCTAATGACAAACATCAGAAAACATATAAGCATTGGGAAGTTACATGCAAGGCAGGTAAAGGGAATTTGAAAAAAAGCTTGCCATGGAAGCAAAAATACATAATAAAACCTTTTTCAAGTACATTCACAACCTGTATCAAAAAATCATGTAAATAATACTGTTATACCCCTGTTCTTCAAGTTTAATGACCTTGTTCTATGTAACATTTCTTGTTTCTTGTTCATTGTTCAATGTAAACCGCTTTGAATACAAGAAAAACAGTATAGAAAAATTGTTAAATAAATAAATTCATAGCAGAAAACCTGTAAGAGTCAGTTGGACCATTGGATGATAGAAGGATAAAAGGGGCACTAAGGGAGGACTAGGCCATAGCGGAGAGACTGAATGAATTCTTTGCTTTGGTCTTTCCTGAAGAAGATGTAGGGATGTTACGCGTGCCTGAAATGGTATATAAAGTTGATATGTCTTCCTGGTTTATTGATATTTCTTTCAATTTTTCTGATACATTACAACTATTTGATAAACTGAAGAGTAGCAAATCCCCTGGACCAGATGGTATACATCAGAGGGCATTGAAAGAACTGAAAAATGAGAGTTCACAGATTACTAATAGTAGGTCTACAATCATTAAAAACATCTGCAGTACCAGAAGATTGGAGAATGGCCAATGTAATGCCAATTTTTAAAAAGGGTTCCAGGGTTGATTCAGGAAACTATGGACCGATGATCCTGATGTCAGTACTGGGCAAAATGGTGGAAACCATTATAAAGAATAAAATTACCGAGCATGTAGATAGCCGACATGGATTTAGCCAAGGAAAGTCTTGTCTTAGTAATCTTATATTTTTTTGAAGATGTGAATAAACAGGTAGACAAAAGTGAGCCGATTGATTATTCTGTATCTGGATTTTCAGAAAGCCTTTGACAAGGTCCCTCATGAGAGACTCCTGGCCAAATTAAAAATTCATGGGACAGGAGGCAGTGTACTATTGTGGATCAGGAACTGGTTAAAAGAAAGCAGAGCGTAGGGCTAAATGGCCAATTTTCTCAATGGAGAAGGTGAATAGTGGCATACCCCAGGGATCTGTGCTGGGCCTGCTGTTTTGAATATATTCATAAATAACCTGGAAATGTGAATAATGTGATCAAATTTGCAGATGACACTAAATAATTCAATTGTTAAAACACAAGATGATTGTGAAAAATTGTAAGAGGACCTTGATAAATTGGAAGACTTGATGTCCAAATGGCAGATGAAATTTAACGTAGACAAGTGTAAAGTTATGCACCTAGGAAAGGTCAACCCAAACTTTGGTTACCTGATGCAAAGTACCTCCTTAGAAACCATCACCCAGCAAAAAGATTTAGGAGTCATCGTTTATAATACGAGGGTTGCTAATACATCTCTGGTCTTGCAACAAAACAGAAATCTATGAGCACACTTCAGTTCCAGTGGTCCAAATGATCTTTCTGCAGTTTTGTTTTATTTCATACCAAATAAAACAAAACTGCAGAGAGATCCTTCGGACCACTGGAAAAGTGTGTCCGTAGCTTTCTGTTTCGTTACAAGGCCAGAGGTGTATCGCCCCCCCCCCCCTCCTTGTATGTTGAAAACTCTGCCCAGTGTGCAGCAGTAGCCAAGAAAGCAAATGGAATGCTAGGAATCATAAGGAAAGAAATGGAGAATAAAACAAAGGATATTATAATGCCTCTGTATCATTCCGTGGTGTGACCGCACCCTGAATATTGTGTGCAGTTCTGGTCACCATATCTTAAAGAGAATATAGCAGAAAGAAAAGTAACAAAGAAGAGCAACAAAATTGGTAAAGGGAATGGAAGGATACCCCTATGAAGAGATGCTTAAAAGGTTGGGGCTCTTCAACTTGGAAAAGAGACATCTCAGGGGGGGGGATATGATAGAGATGTATAATTAATGAATTGAGTGGAATGGGTAAAACTAGATCTGTTGTTTACGACATCAAAAAGTAGAAAGATTAGAGGACACACAAAGAAGCTAGGATGCAACCCATTTAGGACTAATAAGAGAATTTTTTTTTTTATTCAGTGTATAATCAAACTCTGAAATTCATTACCAGAGGGATGTAGTAAAAACTGTTAGTGTAGCTTGGTTTAAAAAAGGTTTGGACAAGTTCCTGGAGGAAAGGTCCATAAACCATTATTAAAGAGACCCTGGGAAATCCACTGCTTGCCTCGGGTCAAGCATTGTGGAACCTGATATGCCTCTTTGGGAACTTGCCAGGTACTTATGGTCTGGATTGGCCACTGTTGGAAACAGGATGCTGGATTTGATGAACCTTGGTCTGACCCAGTAAGGCATTTCTTATGTTAGGCTGATGACTCTCAGGTATCTCTGTACACCTTAAATCTCTTCAGTAATCCAGGCCCAGATTTCTGCCTGCCTTCTGACATTGCTGCCTGGATATCTCGCCGCTGTTTGGAATCGAACATGGTCAAAACAGAGCTGCTTATTTTCCCCCTAAATTCTGCCCCCTTCCTCCTTTCTCAATCTTTGTGGATAATGCTCTACTCCTTCCAATTTCCTTGGTTTGCAACCTTTGGGTTGTCTTCAACTGCTCCTCCCTCTCCTTCTCCACACACATTCAACTTATAGCTAAAACCTGCCATTTCTTTCTCATATAACATTCATCAAAATTTGCCCCTTCCTTTCTAAACACAATACTAAGACACTTATCCCCACTCTTTAGTCACCTCCCGTCTAGACTATTGCAACCACCTCCTTGCTCGTCTTCCTCTAAATCCTCTCTCTACCCTTCAATCTGTTCAAAACTCAGCTGCGTGGCTAATCTTCTGCCAGTCTCAATATGCTCGTATAACCCCTCTTAAAATGGGCCTGCATATTAACCTAAAGAAGACAAAGATCATGACAACTGGCAAAATCAATAAGTTCATCTTTGATGGAGAAGAAATTGAAATAGTTGACAATTTTAACCTACTTGAATCAACTATCAATAAAGAAATGACAAACAGTGAAGAAATCCAACAATGCATTGCTCTTGGCAGTTAGGCTATGAAGGACCTAGTCAAGATTTTCAAGAGCAGAGATGTCTCTCTCTCCATCCAAAGATTCAACTTGTTCAAGCCGTGGTATTTTCAATAACAACATCATATGGCTGCAAAAGCTGGACAGTGAAAAAGATAGACAGGAAGAAAATTGATGCCTTTGAATTATGGTGCTGGTGATGAATAATGTGTAAACTATGGACTGCTTGAAGAACAAACCAGTCAGTACAAGAGGATATCAAAACTAAGCTTTCTTTTGAAGCTCAGATGACGAGACTTCAACTTTCATATTTTGGACACATCATGTGAAGAGAGAGATAGTTAGTTAGTTAGAGAAAGACAGACATCATGCTTTCAAGGTTGAAGGTCAATGACAAAAGAGGAAGGCCAGTAATGAGATAGATCGATACAATAACAGCAGTTATGGGTGCCACTTTATCAACAGTGAACCGCCTGACTAAAGGCCGAACAAAGTTTAGGTCAACTATCCAGAGGGTTGCCATGCGTCAACACAGACTCAACGGCACTTAACCTTAAAAGATGATGTTGTTATTGTTTATAATATTTTGTAATCTGCCTAAAATGAAGATAAGTGACATATACATTTAATAAATTTTATATAAATGAACTAGGCAACTTCCCAGGGCACCAAGTTCTTTAAGTGCCGAAGTGCAGGCTAAACAGGAGTCTTTTCCTACATGTCCTAGGGTTGTGAATAAATGCCACTCAAAGGGCTGCCCCATTGCAGTCCGCCCCAGCTCTTTAAGCTCCAGGGTTGTTTCTGACTTCTGATCCTACATATGGCTGCTAAAATCTTAAATCCAGCCCTAGGTCAGAGATTGGGGGGGGGGGGAGAGTAAGTGAGTAGTGATTAAGAGGATCGTAATGGGTGGATGGGGCAGCGCTAACTGCATTTGGATGGGAGGGGACATAGAAGAGGAAAGAGTGCTTTGTGGGGCTGTAATAAAAAAAGTACACTTATCAAGAAAACTGTCTACTCACTAGGGATAACTTTATAAGAAGATACCGATATGGGTGATCCAAAAAGGTGGTTTATACCTGCTCTGAAAGGGTATTTATTTAACATTTCTTATATACTGCCTTTCATGATATCAAGGCAGTTTACATTGAACATTACATTATAAGTTGGAGATAACTACAAGCATTTACAGGGAACATGGGCAATGGAGGGTTAAGTGGCTTGCCCAAGACCACAAGGAGTACCTGTGTGACTAGAAACCTCAGTCCTTCTGGCCCAAGGTTGCTGTCCTCTAGTGGGATTTGAACCACTAACCTTCCAGCCAACCACTAGGCCACTCCTATATATGTAGGCATAGAGTCTACATGTTGTACCCATGTGTTTAAAATACTAATGTATGTTGCAGTGCCCCCTCTGCCCCAGCCATTGTATTGCTCCCCTGGCATAATACCAGAGCTGAGATAGCTAACCCATCTGAGGAAGATGTAGGGATGTTACCCATGACTGAAGTGGTATTTAAAGGTGATACTGTGGAAGAATTGAAAGAAATATCAACAGACCGGTGAGCTTGACGTCAGTACTGGGAAAAATGGTAGAAAGCATAATAAAGAACAAAATTACTGAATATGTACATAGTCATGGCTTAATGGGAGACGGCCAACATGGCTTTAGACAAGGAAAATCTTGTCTTACTAATCTATTATGTTTTTTTGAAGATGTGAATAAACAGGTAGACAAAGGTGAGTCGATTGATATAGTGTATCTGGACTTTCAGAAAGCCTTTGATAAGATCCCTCATCAGAGACATTTGGCAAAACTAAAAAGTCATGGGATAGGAGGCAGTGTACTATTGTGGATCAGGAGCGGGTTAAAAAATAGAAAGCAGAGGGTAGGGCTAAATGGCCAATTTTCCCAATGGAGAAAGGTGAATAGTGGAGTACCCTAGGGATCTGTGCTGGTCCGCTGCTTTTTGACATATATTCATAAATGACCTGGAAAGGGGAATAACGAGTGAGATGACATGAAACTATTTAAAGATGTTAAAACCCATGAGGATTATGGAAAATTACAAGAGGATCTTGATAAATTGGAAGACTGGGCATCCAAATGGCAGATGAAATTTAATGTGGACAAGTGCAAAGTTATGCACCTAGGAAAGAACAACCCAAACTGGTTCCATGATGCAAGGTTCCACATTAGGAACCACCACCCAGGAAAAAAGATTTAGACGTCATTGTAGATAACATGTTAAAACCCTCCGCCCAGTGTGCAGTGGCGGCCAAGAGAGCAAATAGAATGTTAGGTATCATAAGGAAAGGAATGGAAAATAAAACAAAGGATATTATAATGCTTCTGTATCGTTCCATGGTGTGACCGCACCTTGAATATTGTGTGCAGTTCTGGTTGCTGTATCTTAAAAAGGATATAGCGTTATTAAAAAAGTTATAGAGAAAAGAGCCACCAAAATGGTAAAGGGGATGAAAGGATACCCCTATAAAGAGGGGCTCTTCAACCTGGAAAAGAGACGGCTGAGGGGAGATATGATAGAGGTCTATAAATTAATGAACAGGGTGGAATGGGTAAACATAGAGCGATTGTTTACGTTATCAGAATATAGAAAGACTAGGGGACATGAAATGAAGCTACAGGGTAAACTATTTAAGACTAATAAGAGAAAATATTTTTTCACTCAATGTGTAATCAAACTCTGGAATTTGTTACCGGAGGATGTAGTAAAAGTTGTTAGTGTAGCTTATTTATTTAGACAGTTTTGTATACCACCTTATCCTTCAATCAAAGTGGTCACAACACAATTGGGGGATACATTTAACACGCGGGGATATGAGACACATACACTAATACTTACAGGGAACATGGGCAGTGGAGGGTTAAGTGGCTTGCCCAAGACCACAAGGAGCATCTGTGGGACTAGAAACCCCAGTCCTTCCGGCCCAAGGTTGCTGTCTTCTAGTGGGATTTGAACCCCCGACCTTCCGGCCTGAAGTACCTTGCCCCAACCACTAGGCTACTCCTCCTTCCTTCTGGGTTTAAAAAAGGTTTGGACAAGTTCCTGGAGGAAAGGTCCATAAACCATTATTTAAAGGGACCCGGGATATCACTGCTTGACCCAATACAAGCATTGTGGAATCTGCCTTTTGGGGAAACTGCTAGGTACTTGTGTTCTTGATTGGCCACTGTTGGAAACAGGATACTGGGCCTGATGACCCTTGGCCTGTCCCAGTATGGCATATCTTATGTTCTTAACCCTTCCACCATTTTGCAAACCAATGGCAGAGCAACCTGTCAGGAAGTTGGGTTGGAGGGGGCAGAAGCAGCAGGCCATGAATGTGCACTTGTACAGGAGCACTTTAAGGCCCACTGTGGTACCCACTGGTTTGCAGAATGGTGGAGGGGTTGCAGTGCTGCCGCCTCCCTCCCCAGGTGAAGGAGAAGAGGAGGATAGGACCTGGGCTATCCTGGGGTGATGGCACGGGGGTTGACCTGCCTAGGGTGGCAGAAATCCTTGGGCTATCCCTGTCTTTGACATAACTCCTTTCAGCTTAGCCATTTATGTTAAGTAGCACTTTAATTTAAACAAAGGCTGTTTATTAAAATTCAGTGTAATAATTCACAGTAATGAGTCTTTTAAAGTTTTTTTTTCTTTGTTTTGGAAGCTTTCTGACCAATGATTTATAAGAGCAGATGGGTATTTAATAAACCTACCTGGCTAAGTGTTGAGGTCTTTTTCCTTCTGGCAATAAAAACTTTTTATAGCGTGCTGGCAAAAATCTAAATTGTGTAGTAGGGCTATTTGTTATATAACCACCATGAATAACTCCTATAGTCCAAATTTAGTTCAGCTTTAGGGTTTGTTTTTTTTGCATACCATGATAGTAATAAATCTCGCACGCAAGAACTGTGGTATATTAGAAAGGCCTGATTTAGTTAGGGTGAGCTGATAGCTTTCTCTATCCAGATAAGCCAAGTAAATCGAGTCCTGGATCTAGCCATAATGTTCTAAAGGAAGTACCAGGTCAGGACTAGTGCGGGGTTTCCACCTCCCATTCCAGCTGCATCGTGAAAGGGAAGCAAGTTCAGAAGGTTCTGGGGTAACGACCTGGCAGATGATCACCATTGTCTGGATCCCATGGTAAATTTGGGCCAAGAATTATTCTAATGTACTGATGGATGGATTCCCAGAAGAGAGTGAGTTCTGGGGAACTCCACCCTATGAGTCAGGGTTCCTGTGTTGTGCAGCCTCCAACATTTTAGTTGGAAGTTCCTGGGAAAATCTTACATAAACATGATGAAATCAAATACCAACTGTAAAATATCTTAAAACTCATTTCTAAAACTGACAATATTGAAGCTTTACCTGGATTTGGTTCCAGAAGTTTCCCCAGTTGCTCTGGAAAACTAGTTTGTAATTCACATTGTCACTGGAAATTTTTATAACCCCGAGTTCTCAGCTCTGTTGAACAAGTTATCTATTAAGCTCTTTCGACATAAGTCTTTTAAGTAAATTCTTTTAATAGCTACGAAGTTGTGCCCATGCTTTTATTGGTAGGGGGAAGTGCTGTGACATTGCAGCAGCACAGGTGGAGGATTCCTTGCAATATTACAGGAAAGTTACCTGTATCTGCTGGTAAGCAAATTAACCCACTTGGGGGACATACCATGCAAGCTTGGGAAATCTATTTATTGAATTCTCATTTGTGACTGGTTCTAAGACATTTGGTTCTGTTTTCGCCGTGGCTTCAATATCGCACAGAAGCCACCGCCGCTGTTTAATAAACATACCCCTAAGTGTGAGAGTCAGTTCCTGATGGGAACAAAGAACTTTGGAATAGATGTTGGTAAAGAAGGAATTCTAGAGCTCTGATTTACAGTAATGTCTCGTATTTTCAAGGAAAAATCAACATATAGTTGAACTCTAACTTTGAAAAATGAAATGTAGTTTTTGGTATCTAGAGAGACATTCACATTTTGATTCCTTAATGCAACCTGTTCTGTATTAGTTTTTTTTTATTGAGAATTTTGAACTACACATCGCCACTTAATACAAGGAAAGTTTTCAGTCAAGAAGGAAACACTAAACAGTAATCAAAAAGAAAATCACAAAGTATAGCCCTCATTACAGAGAAACGGCATTCACAATATCAAATATCATAATAAATATAACAATTAAGCCACAATACCTCAGCACCTCTAAATGATACTTTTTGTGGTTCAGGATGTATCCCCCTACATTTTCAGGGAAATCTTAGTTAAAAATAGCCCCAACAGCAAGTACTTGGGGCTTGTACTCTAGAAATTGCCTTCTTTGAGGCTGAGTGCTCCTTGTCAGGACTCTACTTCTGTCCATAGAACAAAAAATCCTTATTTTTGAAATAAGTTTTAAGAATCTTAAGCTTATCTGTGTCAGAAGAAAAAGTAACCAGTAATGTAGCACATCTGGAAATAGTATCTGTTGAGACTTCAAGAAAGGTAGTTAGGTTCTGATTATCACCAGATAGAATTCTATCTAAACCTCCATCAATTGGGTTAATGCTA
This sequence comes from Ichthyophis bannanicus, assembly GCA_033557465.1. NCBI lineage: Eukaryota > Metazoa > Chordata > Amphibia > Gymnophiona > Ichthyophiidae > Ichthyophis > Ichthyophis bannanicus. The sequence continues at coordinate 666,968,260 of CM066033.1, forward strand.
CGTGACTTACTGGGTCCATAATAATAAGCATGCAGAATAGTATAAATATCTTCAGACAATTCAAAACTTTAACAAAATACTTTTCAAAAGTATTTTCAGGCAAAAAGCAAATGAGTACAAGGGAAATTAAGAAACCATAAATTCCTATCACAGAGAGAGTTCTCAAGTACCTGCAGCGTATGGTGATTAGAAAGGAAATCTTTTTAACAAGACCTATTAGTCTGCTGGAGAGTTTTAAGCTGTCTTGTGCCTGCATTTGCTATAAGTATGACAGCTTTCCATTGACTTATTTTTATTTGTTAGATGAATACTTCAGGTGAGTTATATTCTTATGTTCTTTTGTAGTTACTGTAAGAATTGTCATATTTGGTCAGACTAGAACATCCATGCCCATGCAGACAAACATTCAAATCTTCCAATATCTGTTAAGAACAACTTTCTTTTGTTTTCAGATTTTATATTTATATATTTCAGATTCTATACAAGCAAGCATAGCTTATCCGGACATAACAAGGACTTGTTAAAAGGGGAAGATACTGCTGGGAGGTGAGTCAAGCTCATGATTTTTGGTGCATGAGGAGGAGAAGAAGGATTCTTCCCCACAGTTGGCGACAGGCACTGTTGAGCCCCGGGGGGGAAGCATGGTAGTGAGGATAGTCATGCAGCATTGAGGCCTTTGGGAATGGGTAGGACCCCTGCACCCATGAGTATTTACATTTAAGTCTATTTGGGGAGCTATTTTTGTGCATCAGAACTCTGGTCAATTGCAAGAACTATCCACGCCAACAGAACTTCCTTCTTGAAAAATGTCATTACTGTCTTGGAGAATAAAGCCAATATTCAGGAAGGTGGATTGAAGCAGGAAGCCTGAGACTGTTTTGATGAAAGATAGTTTTAAAATTTGCGAAGCAGATGGAGAATCTGGAAAACGTTGTCAGGTAATAGAATTTATGCTTTCTGCGTATGATTTTATGCACCAGCCTTGTGGCACTCCCTCCCGGATGATCTCAGAACAATGCCTGACATTAAGGACTTCAGGAAAAAGTTAAAAACTTTGCTTTACAAAGAACATTTTGGAAACATAACATGGTGCATCATAAAATACCTCTTGCTCACTAGTTCTTGATCGTGGTTCAAGACCACTCCAACACCGGACAACAATTCTCCACTTCTCAACTTGTTCATAAGTTCTTATGAGATTTTTAAGTTACCCTGCATGCCATGTTACCCTCCCCCCCCCCAATTAAATGTTACAATGTAAGCCGCTTTGACTTAAGGAGATTGCGGTGTATAAAACCTGTTACTTACTGACATAAATTGTATTTATTTTTATTTAATACCTTCTCAAAACATTAAAGGTGCCTGAATCATCTGTTTTTCTCCCCCTCCTCCCCAATCACACTCCAAAGTTTATTTGCCTCCCTCAAGGTAGAAGAGGCCATCTCGGCTGCTGTCTAGGATTTTCCTTGAGAGGTTGAAGATGAATGTAGTGACATCGGCCACTCTTTGAGGGTTCCACCTTCCACTTCAGTGGGAAAAGGGAATAAAGTTCAATAAGCTCCCAGGTCCGCAACCTGGTATGAAATGGTAGAAAATCATTGCTGGCCCTGGTACAGTAAAGTAATTAGCTTCATAAAGTGTTGCTAGCTATATCTGCACAACAGATACTTAGGGGTATGTTTACTAAACAGTCTTAACGTCGCAGCGGTGGTATTATCGCACAACAAGTGACGTTATCGCGCGATAACGTGGTGGCGGCGGCATTAAGGCACACTAACGCTGTGAAATCCGGGTCTGAAGGGTGGAGTAAGGCTTCCCAGAGGACGGAGAAAAGGGGTCAGTGGGCGGAGAGTGGGCGGGGAGAGGCTCCAGGCACACTAACGCTGTGAAATCCGGGTCTGAAAACTAACGCCAGTGAAACCCTCACGTTAGGCACATTTGCAGGAAAGAGAAACCATTTAAGACAGCAATGTGCAGCAAAGGCAGGGAAACCCAGAAAAGTGATAGTAGTGATACATGTGCAGGAACCAAAAAGGCAAATAAACATATAAAATGACCAGAACCACATTTAAAATCCCAATAACCAAGCTGGTCAATAGTGATATTAATGATAAACATAAAGCAACACTACTGACAAAGCGTAACAATTAAGATATCATGTTTGGAAGGGTCTATGCTCTGTCCCCCTGCAAAGTGAATGATCCCACATTGAAATAGCGCTGATCAGGGTTTCTGTCGTTTAGATTGGGCAGGTTTGTTATGGCATGCACATGTGCAGCAACAGCAGAGTGGGCACGTAGGAAACGGCAACTGTACTGATGCTGTAAATGGGATACAGGGGGCTGCAGGCGGCACATGCTGTGGTCCAGATCGGGCACAGTGCGGGCTAGGCAGATACCTAGGTGGCACATAGAAATGCCGAAACTGTAAAGCAGCAAGACAGCAACTGATGAGGGTCCAACATGGGCATGAGTGTGTGTCCCACAGTGTCATAGGGGATATTACCCAGCAGGTACCCCCAAGGGCACATAACTTTGGTAGGCGGTGCTGGGGGGAAGCACGCATGTCCATGTAGGCACCCCTACCCGAGAACCCACACCATAGGCAGCTGCCTACCGGCACACTGGATGGCCTGGGACTGCGCACCACCAGCACCACCGTCATAATGGCATGGCAGCATGGTGGCGGAGGGGTGCTGGTGGCGGAGGGGCAGTGGCATCTGCCCACAGCAGACTATGGCCAAGCCCCATTTAGGTGGGTGCCATGCACTGCAACAGACAGGGCCTGTCTGACGAACAGTCATGGTATCCCCAGGGAATGATCTGTCCCTGTGGCAACAGTGTGATGCAGTACACACAGCCAATGTGTTCAGGAGCAGAAGGTCACAAGTTCAAGTCCCAGATGTGGCTCCTGCCAACCCCATCCCCATACTAAACCATGGTAATAAAGACAGAATCTTTATTGCAGATAAAATAAACATGCCTGAAACGCCTATATTTTACCCTAAAGAGCACAGACACCATAAACATGTGCAATCCCTAGAGCAGAGTTTCCCAACTGCAGTCCTGGAGGGCCAAGCACCATTCAGGTTTCATGCTGTCCCTAATAAATATGCCTGTGCTGCATTTGTATGCACCGCCCCCATTGTATGCAAATGTATCTCATGCATATTCATTAGGGACAGCATGAAAACCTGAACAGTGTTTGGCCCACCAGTACCAGAGTTGGGAACCTCTGCCCTAGAGCAGCGGCCAACAGGGGCATAAACACCCACACCCACAGGCTCCACTATCCAAAGCCTCATGGAGAGTCAGGCTGTTGGGCCCTGCGCGGAGCAGCATCTCCCAATACTGGCCCCTGCATACCTTAGCAATGCCGTCCAAAACTTGGGAACACGTTCCACATATATCAAAAGGTTGCTATGATTAATGTCAACTAACAAATCCTAAGTTAAACACAATTTGTTGATAGAGATTCATCATAGCAACCTTTCTGATATCTGTGGCGTGTGTTTCAGTTATTGATTCTGACAGTGTTTACCACCCCGGGGAGTGACCCTAATAGTATTGAGTACCATAGCAATGCCCGCACTGTGCCCAGGGCTGCCACAAACCTCTATATTTGCACAATGCTGGCATAGGTGTGGGAGTGTGTGCCTCTCTATCCAGTGTGTTGTGGCTGCCTACACCTTACTGAGCCCACATTGCTTGCACTGTTTCCAGTGTTAGCCTGCCAATGTGCATAATGAGGAGCAAGGTACTGTGGGTATGGCCCGGACAGGGTGGCATAGGCAGGATGCATTTGCACAGGGCATAGGGCAATGGCTGGGACATTGTAGTGCCCGACCACCACCTGCACAGACAGGGTGGCCACAGCATGTCATGCTGGGAGGTCGCTCTCACCCTGACTCAGCAGTGACCACGGCATAGCTAGGTTCTCCCATAGTGCTATACAGTATTTCTCTCAAGTGATATTTATGGGTTCTCTTTTCTGGGGCCCAATCACTGACATACCTGCGTGGTGTGTGTGCTGACATCCCAGTTTTGGGTGCACACAGTTCCTCCAGGAACATGCACTATGTACTAGCTAGCAGACTGTCTGCAGGTAGCATCTGTATGGCTGCACCACCTTGCAGGGTGCAGCAGGTGCACACTGACTGCTGGTGAATGTCAGATTGTAGTGGGGGGGGGGCAGCTGAGCTGACTCAGCCCACTACCTATCTGCCAGTGGCCCTGTCCCAAGTGCAGATCTTTAGCAGCTGTCCGTTCGCCACCAGGACTGGGGTTGCTGGTCCCACAGCCTGTCCCTCATGTACCTCCACTACCCCCCTTGCAAAGGGTGAGAGTGTGGGTCTGTTGGGGGAAGATCATGTCCCCCACCCTGACCCAGAGAGGGCGGTTTGCTAAGTACATTGTCACCATGTGAGCCCTGACACACCCCTGCTCCCTAAACAGGTGACCATAGCAAACACAGTGGATATGCACTATGTTGTGTGCATCATGGTCTACAAGGGACAGACATGACTGGCAATTACAAATGGACACAGAGACCTCCTAACGGTGTCTGCAACAAATACCTGCCACACACTGGCACTGATGGAGACCTGCAGCACAGCCCACCTCAACCAACCCGGGTACTGCGGACCTGGTGCTGGCCACTCCACCTCACCCTCAGGGTGAGCACAGAACACACACATTGGCATGGCCTGTGGGTACTCTGTAACAAACCAACCTGAAGCGTGAGTGGATGGAAAGACAGAGTGCTTTATTAAACCTTTAGGCCGCCCGACACAGGCCGTGTTTCGTCACCCTTCGTCAGGGGCTGGCCAGGCACAAAAACTAAAATCATAAATAACAACCATTAACACACATCAAAAACATAAAGGAACAGACCAACAGACGTGTAAAACAACATTATACATATTAATACTTAAACAACATTAAAAACATTAAAAACATACAAAATGCAATACCTTAAAATCAATAAATAATGTGAAATAAATAATTGTGCTCGGAGGTGCAAATCATCATAAAATCACCTCCGAGCACAATTATTTATTTCACATTATTTATTGATTTTAAGGTATTGCATTTTGTATGTTTTTAATGTTTTTAATGTTGTTTAAGTATTAATATGTATAATGTTGTTTTACACGTCTGTTGGTCTGTTCCTTTATGTTTTTGATGTGTGTTAATGGTTGTTATTTATGATTTTAGTTTTTGTGCCTGGCCAGCCCCTGACGAAGGGTGACGAAACACGGCCTGTGTCGGGCGGCCTAAAGGTTTAATAAAGGACTCTGTCTTTCCATCCACTCACGCTTCAGGTTGGTTTGTTCTTGGTTTTCTGCGTGACTACTGCTTTCTAGTGTTGCCTGTGGGTACTCTGTGCCAGTAACACGAACGGTCATTCCCCCCTACCAAGCTGACGTGCTGTAGAGGTGCATACCCCATCTGGTGAGCAGATGTAGACTGCTGTTCTGCATGTGAATTGCATTATGGGTACTGTTGGTTCTATCCTATCCTGGTAGCCACAGCAGTTTTATGGTGACGTGCACTCTTTCTGTAGCCATCCATTGGTATGATAACTCCTATAGTGATGTAGCACAGTGGTTAATGCAATGACTTCAGTAGTAGTGGTCATGAGTTAGATTCCTCTCTGTTCCCCTTTTTTATGGCTGTCCTACACAACTACATTTCATTCATGTAACAGTCATATCTGCGCAGATCTGTGTTGCCACCACATTATACCCTCATCACTATTGCCATCCATCCTTCTGTCCATCTATGTGTGTGTGCCAGCTGTGTGGCGTCCTGCCCTAATGTGCAGGCTGCTACCCCATGTCCTGCACTGGCACACTTTTCTGCATTGCGCTCTTCATGCTTGCCTCTCCTGTGTCTGCTCTGCATGGCACTGCTCTCCTCTGTCCTCCTGTCATTGCACTTATCCTGCCACCTCTACCTCCTCTGGTGGACACGTATCCCCATCCTCTGCCATACACTGTCATTGTTGCACTGTACATTACCATCATCCTGTACATCGGTACAGCTGTCCCCGATATGTTTGTCCACTTTACCTGCTGCCACATGGGCTGCACGCAGATTTGGCTGGTCCATGAGCTCCGTGATCTACTTCCTTCCATCACTTGTTTATTGCCTTTCCTTGGTGCTCTGTGCAGTATTATGGTTACATCTGTGTTTGAGCCATACATTTCATGCTTGTAACTTTGGGGCACCTTTGTGCCCCTGGGCACCATCTCCTGTATCACCTTGGCATCCCTGGGGCATCTTTTGCGGCACCTTAGGTTTGGCCAGCTTATGGGGCGTCTTATATGCTGCCTTGGAGGGTGCCAACCTTTCCTGCCACCCTCTGGGGCACATTATGACCTGCCTTGGATGACGTGGTACTTTATGATGTGCCTTATGGTGCGCCCTAAAAGGTGCATTAGGTTGCGGCACTGGGGTGAGGCTTTTTTGGCTGGCAGTGCAAATTGTTGGGATGTGTCTGACTGTTACAAGCAGGAAAAGGGACTGCCTCAGACAGTCTTTTAACTGAGCCCACTGAGGGATCAAACTCATGACCACTGTATCAGCACTCAATGTATTAACCAGTGTGCTACACCTCTGTTGCTGTGATTGCAGGTCAGCGCGCCTAATTAAGGCTAACGTGGGTTAACGTGCCACGGCTTCCTCTATCGCGCGATAACCCAAAATGCTACCTTAAGACCGGAACGCCCACTACCTTATATGGATTCGTCACAGTAAGACTGCAACTAACGCCAGTAACATTAAGATGGCTTAGTAAACATACCCCTTAGAGAATGTTTGTTTAGGGTGTTTATGTTTGAGCGTGCAAACCGACAAAATATGTTTTATAAAAGGCTCGCCAAACACAGAGACATTTTATAAAATATATGGCTTATTTCTGTGGCACTACACATTTGACATACACACATAAGAAGCTATCTTAGAAAATAGAATGTTTTTCTGAGAAAAGAACGGCATCACTTGGGACTTTGACTGTGTAAGGACCGCTGCCTTATATGTGTAAGTGTTGACTTTGCTACTTACACATGTTAAAGGTAGATTTTGAAAACCTGCACATCTCTGTGGAATCGAGGAGCTCTCCTCCAAAACTCCAACTTCTGGATATTCAAGGTGGTTTTGAGCACCAGAGAGATAAGCACAATTCCTTCTCCTCCCAAACTCAAATGAAAAGGTCACTGAAAGCTATGTGTGATTTGAAGCAGATCTAAATGCCAATATGAAAAATATCCAGGATATACATGTACTGCCTGTCTTAAAAAAATACAGAATATGCTTATACAGTTGTGGTCAACATTATTGGCACCCTTGCATTTTAGGTGTGTTGTGTACAATATCTTGAGAAATAATTGAAAATATTCCAATTGTATATCGTCATAATATTTTAATAGCATGTTCAAAGTATGTTTGTTAAGAAAAAAAACAAAACAAATATGACCTAGACAGGATTAATGGCACCCTTTACTAATATTTGGTTGCGCAGCCCTTGGCAGTGATGACAGCCCCCAAACATTTTTTGTAGTCATCCATCCGTTTTGTATATCTGTCTGCTAGTAGTTTCTCCCACTCTTCAATTGTGATTTGTTTCAGCTCATGAATGTTTCCAAGATTCCTTTTACCAATGGCAGATTTTGGCTCTTTCCAAAGGTTCTTGATTGGAACGAGATCAGGACTCGTTTCTGGCCAGTTTAAAACAATCCATATTTTCCTTTTTAACCATTCATTTTTTACTTTTGGATGTATGTTTTGGGTCATTCTCCTGCTGGAGGACCCATGACCTTCAACCCAGACCTAGCTTTCTGACACGAGGTAGCACATTTCACTCCAAAATATCTTGGTAGTCCTTCGACTTCAAGATTCCTTTAATACATTCCAGGCCTCCAGTTCCTGAGATAGCAAAACGGCCCCACAACATTATGGAACCTCCACAATATTTAACTGTAGGAAGGGTGTGTTTTTTCCTTATAAGCTTCATTTCTTTGCCTGTAAATGTATCACTGGTCTGCATGGCCAAAAAGCTCAAGTTTGGTTTCATCTGATCACAGAACATTTTCCCAGAAGGATGTTTCTCAAGGTGGATTTGGGCAAAGGTCAGGCATACCTTTTTATGTCCATCTGTGAGCAGTGGGATCCTCCTTGGCCTTCACCTATGAAGTCCTTCTTTGTTTAGTGCGCAGTGCATGGTGTGAGTTGAAACTACCACTCCAGTTGCTCTAGGTCAGCCTTAAGCTCTTTGGATGTTGTATGTGGTGTTTTTCCAACAGTTTGCACTAACTTTTGAAGATGTCTTGGTTTAATTTTCCTCTTCTCACCACGTCCTGGGAGGTTCTTGACAGTTCATGAGTAGAAAACTTCTTAATAGCATTGTAAACTGTAGATATAGGAATCCCAAGGTCTTTGGAGATCACCATGTACCTTGTTGATGTTTAGTGGGAATGGTTTTTCTGACCGTCTCAGGCAGCTCTCTTGTCTTCACCATTATGAAAATGGAACAGGGATTGCATGTGGCCATTTTAAACATTAGAGCCATCACTCATTGGTTGATTCAGGTCATGTGAGTACTGACAATTGATCACAGGTGGGTCTACCTTTACTAACATCTAGCTGTCAAGGATGTAACGCCCACCAATCTATATCTGCATTCATTCCACTAGGAGCCACTGATTGTAACTTAAAAATCCATTGTTGTTGTTTGTGGAGCAATTTAAAGTTATGATCCTTGACAGGCAATACGTCCTTGACAGCTGGATGTTAGTTTCAGGATGATCTAATTTACGATCTGGTGTTCTCTGACATCATCATTTGTATAAACAGGAATTGGATATGGCAAGGTTCATTCGCCTGAGGAAGAGCTTAGAAGCTAGATAGCTTGAAACACTATGTGATGTCGCGAGGACCTTGTTGTTTTCAATACCAGCGATTAGCAGCTCTCTGAACTAGTACAGCTGTATGGTTGACATTAACGTTTGGGGAGGTGCAGAAATCAGCAGTGTTACCATCACAGGAAGGGCATCTTTGGATTAATCAGCTAAGTGTTGCATAAATGGCTGTTTTACTTAGCAAATAATAATCATTTTTGAGTTTTTGGACACAAATTGATATTGGGGAGTGTTGTGAGGCATTTAAGTCCTTTTTTTATCACATCCCAGATTGGAACGGCAGCTGTTCATGTGACCAGTTCCGTGGATTTAGGCCTATATAGGTCTTCTTAATTTTGATTAAAAAGGAGGACCCACTACAAGAGGGGAATTCCACTCATGGTGGGTAATCCAACAAAAACAAAAAATTAACTTTTTAGTTTTAGTTAGGTTCTGTTTATATAATCATGTCCTAACAATGCCCCAGTTTTTATACTATTTACTACCATTTCCCTTTTTAATTGGTCTCATTATTTGATTCTTTTGTGTCAAATATGTGTGCATATATAGTCCAAAGCCATTTCAGTAACCCCTTTGTTTTAGGAGATATTGGACATTAAGGTGTTGAACTACAAGGGTGTGAATAATGTTGACCACAACTGTATCTTTAAAGGTCTTTTTTTCTTCAGAACCGTGTGTCACTGGTGTGCTGCTTAGATCATGTTCCCTGATCTCCTGAAGAAGAGGAATCATACAGAAAGATCTCCAGGGGTAAGCTGAATTTGCAAAAAGAAAAGGTCCTTAGTATTGTAGCAGCAAAGCGCAGACAAACCAATGATACCAGGAGTCTGTTCAGAAGGTCCAAATCATTTATTTGTGCACAAGTCTCGAACCAGTCAATTTCAAAATGGCTGAGCAAAGTTTTCAAGCATTACAACAACTTTTATAGACTTTTGTTCCATTCTAGGTATAGAAAAACATTTCATTGGTCCCGGTAACCTCCCGTACCTCTCGTACCTCTTCCATTGGTCCCGGTACTGATAAGTTTATCCAATTATGTCCCTTCTGTGGGCATGACACCTGCATGCCCCCCTTCTAGTCCCAATTACAATGGTCAGTTCATCAACTTGTTACTTTCACACTCTCAAGGCCATAGAACCAATTTGTGCGTGCAGAGGAGCAGGGTTCTGCAACTCCTCTGTCAGCACTCCCAATTATTTCTTTGCAGATGTACTTTTTCTTATCAGTAACTTTTAAACATGTCTTTTCTGTATTTTTCCATCTTTCAGTTCTACAGTTCTGCCTACCTAAGCTAATTCAATACTTCTACTGAGTTCTATCTTACAATAGCAGCATATTGGGGGATGTGCAATCCTATATGCCTCTCCACAGGCCTCATTTACAGGTCAAGCTAGCCATGCTGGCCTGCTTATGTCAGACACCGTGGGTCACAGGCCTGCACCTGCCACATTCCCCCCTTTGATTAATCTCACCCTATTACTCAATAAGGTGTGAGAGTTAAATCACTTTTAGAAGAATCACATCATGATTGAAGGATTTCTACTAGGACTAGCTTTGTATAAAGCCATTATTTTAGTTGCGGTCTTCCGCTCTACTGTACTATCAATAGCATTATGAATGGAACGCATACAACATGGAATTAAACATGGTAATAAGAAGATAACAGCAACAAGGATTAGTACTAAAACAATGAAAGTCTTAAATCCTCCCAGCCAAGAGAAAAGGTTAGCAAACCAGTTAGGAAATTTCAATGCGTGCCAAGTCTGTACTGGCACATAAGCATGTCTTTGCATTTATTTATTTATTTATTTAGTTAGTATACATTTGTATACCGCTACTTCCAGCGATCAGCAGCGGTTTGATTACAGATTGGAAATTGTCAAATCATGACAGGAAATTTTTGAGGTATAAACACATTGATTAGACAGGAAAGCACAGCACACAGAACTATTTTACAGGGAACATGGGCTATGGAGGGTTAAGTGGCTTGCCCAAGACCACAAGGAGCACCTGTGGGACTAGAAACCCCAGTCCTTCCGGCCCAAGGTTGCTGTCCTCCAGTGGGACCCCCGACCTTCCGGCCCGAAGTACCTTGCCCCAACCACTAGGCCACTCCTCCCACCTTTAGCAATTTCTTCAACTACTTGACCCTTATCATCTATTTTCAAACAGCAATTAGTTAAATTCAGCTTACCACATACTCCTCCTTCAGCTGCTAACAAATAATCAAGTGCTAAGCGGTTCTGGTATATAGCAGTGCGCATCTGAGTACTTTGTCTAGCTAAGAGCGTAAGAGCATGACTAGTTTCATTGGTTATTATTTCAACTACTGCTTGTAAGCGAATAATACGATTAATCATATAGATTGGAGTACGATAACCATACATTCCATCATCATTCCAAGTGGCAGGTCCATAATACTCAATAATTCTTTCTGGTGGCCAATCATCACCTTGCCACTTCTCCCACTTGCCTATCTGTAAGGCTTCTCTTCTCTGTCTCAATGCTCTTTTGTGTCGGTGGGTAGTGTATACAGGGTATCCTAATTGTTCTCCATGTTCAGTGTTTAATAGGAAGAAAGAAGGTCTGATGGTTCCTAAGACACATGCTCCTCCCCAGTGTAGCGGGAGTTGTGCATATGCTCGGTTTCCACAGATCCAATATAGGCCAGGTGGGGCTTGCCAGGCTTGGACTTTGGCAAGGTTAGTCCATAAACCAGCAAGTTCAGGAAATCTGGCTAATGGGTTAGGAGGTTCAGGATGTCTGATTCCTGACCACCATGCTGTCTTTTTAGTCGTGGCATTATAGTACTTCTGGCTAAGACAGACCAGCTGTCCTACCTTTTGGGTGAACTGGGGTCCAGTTCTGGCATAGCAAAGACGTCCAACGATTGAGTGCGCTAACACCCATTCACTGGTAGTCTTGTGTAATTCAGTCTGATTGTAAATCATGGAATAATTCAATTCTTGGGCTTCCCATGGCCATTGGTCTCCCATTTGGGTTCTGCCACAGAAGTAACAATCTGTGATCTTAAGACTAGATACTACTGCTCCGGCTAATTCTAAAAATAAATTCTGTGAAGGGTGAGGGATCTCAAACTTATTTACATGCATGGCTTCATAAAAGGTATTATGAATATGATATTTAGATGACTTGTGGGCTTGAGTATTCAATCTGATATACACAATGGTCCCTGGATCTATTGCTCCTCCAGCAATACGTAAACCAAACTTGTATCCTTGTTTCCATGCATGGGGATTGTGTATACGTAAGTGTAAGGGGTTGCAAGCATCTTTCTGACATTTATCATTTGTGGTTGGCTTGGTTAGAGTAGCCATCCGTTTATCTATTTTCTCATCAGTTATACCAGTGTTCCAGGTAGCATAAAAAACACATCCCCAATACGGGCAATAGTAATCTGCTGCTGTTGCAGTACTATAGCCTGATCCCGTTTTACCTGTACACTTCCACCAATTTGTGGCACCTTCTGGACACATATACTTATGGTCATTTCGATACGCTTTCTCCCATGTACCACAGGTGGACTGACTATCTCTATTAATAGCATTACATGCATCAAAATTCAAAACAGCAGGTTTAGTAATGTCCTTAAGTGGTGGTGTAGCAGCTAATATCGGTCATCTGCATCCTTCCATCTTATTTCCAACGTGTAATAGGATGGATTCTGATGCGGATTATAGCATGCTTTGATTTTGCCATGAGTGCAAACATTTAGTTCAGTGGTGTTATAGATACACCGAGTTACTGTTCCCTTGCAGGTATAGTAAGAATGATAAAGCAAAGTCTGAGTTACTTTCAGTCCAGTTCTAGTAGAAGTAATGCAAGCAGTGCATGGAGGTAAAGCATAAGTCAGTTCAAAACCTCCAAAGAAGGCAACCAAGGCAAAGCAAAAACAAAGATACATGTTGATGTTGATTGGAGTTCTTCTGAATCCTCAGCTTGCTGATCTTGATCACGACGGTCTTTTATTCTTCGTCCCGTTTGCTAATGAAGCAATTTAACGGGTGCTGAGTGTTGATTGAAGATCCTCAAGATGTCCAGTACACATTAACCAACTTATTAGCAATTTTAGTCGGCTTGTGAAGTCTGGCTTAGTCAATATAATCTCAAAGTAGTGTGTCAAATCACACACAAATTGGGTTCGTTGAAACAAAACTGTTGCTGCATGGAAAACAGCAATCCTCTTCGAAAGACTTGGCTACTGCAAAGCACTTGTGATGAAGTGTCTAAGCTGCTGGTTGCCGTCTCAGAGTAACTCGTAAGGGTGCATCAAGATGCTGTTCTGCTGTCCACTGCTCTGGTTCAGGATCGGCGGCGGGCTTGACTCTGCTGTGGTGGATCCAGGCGTCGATCTCGGCTACCTTTACTGCAGTTGGGGTAGACAGGATGACGGTGTACGGTCCCTTCCAATGGGGTTCCAACGGTGTCTTCTTCCAATCTTTGATCCACACCGAAGTACCAGGCTGATAGGGATGCAAGGGTTCCGTCAAGTTGATAGGCAACTGGTCTTGGATCCAAGCATGGAGAGTCTGCAGAACAAAACTAAGAGCTAGGAGTTCTTGTCTGGTTACTTCTGAACCAATCTGGGCTAAACTTCCTTTGACTCCCTGCACTATTGGTGGGGGTTTACCATACAAAACTTCAAAAGGGGAAAATCCTGTTGACTTTACAGGAGCTGAGCGTATTCTGAGTAAAGCTATTGGGAGCACTTGGGGCCACTTCAAGTGTGTCTCCTGACAAAGCTTGGACATTTGGGCTTTTAGGGTACGATTCATTCGCTCAACTTTCCCTGAACTCTGGGGTCTGTATGCAGTGTGGAGTTTCCACTGTATCTGCAAGGCTTTTGCTAACTGCTGAGTAACTTGGGAGACAAATGAGGGTCCATTGTCTGACCCTATTACTGCTGGGATTCCAAATCTGGGGACAATCTCTCTCATTAAGACTTTGGTAACTTCTCGGGCTTTCTCAGTTCTGGTTGGGAATGCTTCTACCCACCCAGAGAAAGTACAAACTAATACTAATAGGTAATGGTATCCTTTGGCTTTTGGCATTTCGGTAAAATCAACTTGGAGGTTGTGCATGGGGGTGACACCTCCTGACTGAACTCGGGGTGCCGTTATAAGGCCTTGCTTGGCATTATTTTTGGCACAGGTTAGACATTGACGTGCTACTGAGGCTGATATGGTTGTCATCAGAGGGATGTAGAAATGTGGTCTGAGTGCTTTTTCCATAGCACTCTTCCCATAGTGGGTGGCTTCGTGGAAGGCTTTGACAAAGGATGGTCCTAACAATTCAGGAATTACTATTCGTCCAGGAGGTTGACTGCCCTCTTCTGGTGGCAGCTCAATCCATCCATCTTTCAGTACTCCATCCTCTCTGTTACAATAGTAATCCAATTCTTTGGTGGTATATCGTGGGGTCCATAGATTCAAAGGTACTGGAAACAATGCTGCTTGCATTGGCATAGCTTGTGGGGCAATCTGTCCTGTCATAGCTGCTTGTCGTGCTGAGGCATCTGCAAATCTATTTCCTCGGGCAACTTCTCCTTTTCCTGCTTGATGTCCTCTGCAATGCATGACAGCTACACGTGTTGGGGCCCAAACTGCATCAAGTAACATCAATATCTCGGGACCATACTTGACTGATTTTCCTCCGGATGTGATGAGTCCTCTTTCTTTATAGAGAGCTCCATGGGCATGCAAGGTAGTGAAGGCATATTTGGAATCTGTATATACATTTAGCACCAGTTTTTCTCCTAACAACAATGCTCTGGTGAGTGCTATCAATTCGGCTTTCTGGGCTGATGTGCCTGAGGCTAGAGCTGATGATTCAACTACTTCGTGTTGAGTGATGACTGCATATCCGGCACAGCGTCGTCCATCAAGGATGAGACTGCTCCCATCAACATAATAGATCTGGTCAGGATTGTCTATGGGCACATCTGTCAAGTCAGGTCGACTGGAGAACACAGTCTCCATGACTTCGATACAGTCATGTTCTGGGAGTTCTTCACTGATGGGTATCAAGGTGGCTGGATTCAAGGCATGGCTCACTTCAAGTTGTATTTGTGGGTTTTCACATAACATGCTCTGGTACTTCAACATTCGGGAATTGGTGAGCCAATAATTTGCTTTTTGTTCCATAAGGGCAAGGACTGCATGTGGCACAGTGACTCGTATGTTCTGTCCTAGTGTGAGCTTGTCTGCTTCGCTCACTAGTAGCGCTGTAGCTGCAACTGCTCTCAAGCAAGGTGGCCATCCTTTGGCCACAGGGTCCAATTGTTTCGATAGGTATGCTACAGGTCGCTCCCAATTTCCCAATTTCTGAGTCAACATGCCCAAGGCATTTCCCTGTGCTTCATGTACAAACAAGTGGAAAGGTTTGTGGACATCTGGTAGTCCAAGTGCTGGTGATGACATCAATTCTTCTTTTAACTTCTGGAAGGCTGTATCCTGCTCAAGTCCCCACTCCAGTGGTGACTTTTCTTCTCCTTTTGTGGCTTCATACAGTGGTTTGGCAATTTGGGCAAAGTTGGGTATCCAGATTCGTCAATATCCTGCCGCTCCCAGAAAGGCTCTGACTTGCTTTCTGGTTGTTGGAGTTGGAATTCTACATACTGCTTCTTTTCTTTCTCTGCCTAATCTTCTGCTTCCTTGGGTAATACGGAAACCCAAGTATTTCACTTCTTTTTGGCATAGCTGTGCTTTGGCTCTGGAAACTTTGTATCCAGCTTCATCTAGTAACTGCAAGAGGTCTTTGGTGGCTAGTATACATTCACTTTCTGATATGGCAGCTATCAACAGATCATCCACGTATTGGAGAAGCACTCTCTTCCCCGGGGCTACTGGATAGCTTGAAAGGTCTTGATTCAGTGCAGCACTAAAGATGGTAGGTGAATTCTTGAATCCTTGGGGTAATCTTGTCCAGGTGAGTTGGCCCCCTCTTCCAGAGATGGGGTCCTGCCATTCGAATGCAAACAATATTTGGCTTACAGGGGCTAATCTTATGCAAAAGAATGCATCTTTCAAATCCAATACAGTGAAATGGGTAGCTTCAGCAGGTATCAGTCCTAGAAGAGTGTAAGGATTGGGTACAACTGGATGTATAGTTTCAACTGCATCATTTACTCTTCTTAAGTCTTGCACTGGGCGATAATCATCTGTCCCAGGTTTCTTTACTGGCAAAAGTGGAGTGTTCCATGGGGATTGACATACTTTTAGTAGGCCATACTCGAGCAATCTTTGTAGGTGGCGATGAATGCCTTCAATTGCAGTTCTTGGGAGAGGGTACTGTTTGACGTGCACTGGTGTAGCACTAGGCTTGAGGGTTACAATCACTGGAGCTATATGCTTGGCTAGGCCTGGGGGACTGCCTTCTGCCCATACTCCAGGTGGTGCATCAATGTTCTTTAAAGTTTGTTCAAAATAGGTATCTTGGATGGAGTCATCAACGTAATACCTCCATTCTTCTTCTCGGGGCACTGTCAGCAGCATTACTCCTGCTGGTTTGGCTTGGGAATTTACTGTCATTTGCATTTCTCCTTGTTCAGAGAAAGATATCTGTGCTTGAAGCTTGGCTAGCATATCTCGTCCCAGTAATGGCACTGGACATTCGGGCATGTAAAGGAATTGATGAGTTACTTGCTGTCCTCCTAGACTGCATATTCGGTTTTGAAGAAAAGACTTTGTGGCTTTGGCACCAGTTGCTCCTATAATGGTGACTGCTTTTGTAGTAAATGGGGCTATCTTTTTGTCTATTACTGAATGCTGTGCTCCAGTATCAACCATAAAGTTCATAATTTGGTCTCCTATTTGTATTCCGACCATAGGCTCCTGGAGACCTAAAGCAAACTTGGAGCCCGGTCTGTCCTAATCCACGTCATCCTCATCATGGGCTGGTGTGGCCAATGCTTGAATGGCTCCTCCTCTCTCTCACTGGAATTGTTCTCGATTGGCTCCTCCGCGATTTCGGGGACGGCCTCGTCTTTCTTCTCGCCACTGATGATCGTTGTCGTCATCTTGCTGGGCGTCTTCGAGTTGCGGGCACGTATCTCTCCAATGTCCTTCCTCTCTGCAATAGGCGCATTGGTTCATGCCTAGTCTCTGGGTCCGGCCTCCGCCTTGACCCCGCCCTCTTCCTCTGCTCCTTCGACTAGGGACACCTCCCCTTTTCTTTTCAACTATGGCCGCAGCCAAAAAATCAGCTTTCTTCTTCATCTTTCTATCACATTCTCTCTGTCTTTCAGTATCACGATTCACATACACTTTATGAGCGACTTCCACTAACTGTGTTGCATTCATGCCCGCAAACCCTTCTAATTTCTGTAATTTACGTCTGATGTCTGGTTGAGACTGGTTTACAAAAGCAGAATTCACCATACATAAACTTCCTGGTGCCTCGGGATCATAGGGAGTATACATTCTGTATGCTTCAGTTAATCTCTCATAAAAATCTGCTGGGCTCTCATCTATCCCTTGGATAACTCCTGCAACTTTGGAAAGGTTCATAGCTTTTTGGCCTCCCCTTCTCAGGCCTTGTAAAAAGCCTTGGCGAAAACGGGCTAGGGCTGTGGATCCTTCATCTGTATTTGGATCCCATTGGAGGTCTTCATTCGGGAATTCTCTCTGAGCTGCTTCCCGACGGTCTATTATATTCTGCCCCTGTCCTGGAGCTACAGGGTTATCTGCCATCCACTCAATAGCTGCTTTTCTAATTCTTGCTCGTTCTTCTGTTGTGAATAGGGTGGTCAGGAGCTGACGGCAATCTGGCCAAGTGGGTTGGTGAGTTTCCATAATGCTAGTTACCAATTCTGTCAGCTCCTGGGGCTTACTAGTATAGGAGGCATAATGCGACCTCCAATTTAATAAATCAGTTGTAGAGAAAGGGATATACACATAAGTTAGGGGTCCCGCTACCACTTCATCATTATCATTCTTTACGGGCACTCCCGGGACTTGCCGTAAGGGAAACATTTTGGCTGTCGTGGGTGTCTTTTGGGATCTAAGGGTTATTGTCGTAATTGCCTTTGAAGGGGTCACTTTCTTTTTCTCAACAGGTTTTGCTTTGGGTTTCTCTTTTACTGGCGTGCCAGTGCTAGCGCTAGTGCTAGTGCTGGCTTTCTCGATTACTTGTACACTGTCCTCCTCATCTGGGGGATGCTCTCTTTCTCCTTCTTCTGGCTCACTTTTTATGTCCTCCTCTTCTCTTTCCACTAATTCCTCGTCTTCCTCCCCTCCGGGAGGTGGATCAGGGGTTGGGTCCCGCTTCGGCTCCGGCCGTCTCTGGGGTTCTGGGGCAGGACGCAGGGCTACTCTTATTGGACCTGGGGTTCGGGGCTGCCTGAGGAGTATTTCTGGGGAATTAGGATCTACCAGGATGGGCTTCTTTCTGGCTTTCTTATCCTGCTCTTTCATTTTGGGCTGTTCCGTTTTCTGTCTAGAATCTGTTTTCGCTAACATTATTCTGCACTGTTCCTCATAACAGCGCTGCGCCCAGGGGGGCGGATCTTCACAAATACTTAACCAGGAATCTATATAGGGGTACTGATCGGGGTGTGCTACCCGCACTCTACGGTGTATTGACTGAATTATCTCTACATTGAACGTTCCCTCTCGGGGCCAGATGGGGTCTAGATCGGGCCACTCCCTAGTACACAAAATCTGCAAACGGGCTGCTGTCATTTTAATACCATAATCTCCTGAATATCCCTCTTTAAAATGTGTGATCATACATTCTAATGGAGTGTTTCTAGTAGACCCCGCCCCTCCCATTTCGATGTGTGCGCGCAACAACAGACAGAAGGGAAAAGGAGGGCGGACCGTGGGTAAGGGGTCCTCACGGCCCTGGAAACGTATAAGGAATACAAATAACAAGACAAGACGACAATCGCTTCCCCCTTTTCGCGACCTGAACGCGGTCGCCTGGTCAGGAAATGCGCTACTCAGGGGTCCGCCTTCACTTGGTCCGTGCTGCCAGACCTCTCATTCACACTTCGTTCACACAATCATGCTAGCAACGTATCCCAGAATGCATTTGTTTCTATCTGTTCTGACTAGTCTTTTTCCCAATTACAAAAAGGATGAGGGTTTCACCCGGCGAATTCCCATGCGGGGTTACTCGGCTCTTCCTTGAGAGTTGATCATGCTCTCTTACCAATTCCCAATATCTCGAGATTCCAAATTCCAAATTCCAAGTTCCAATTGCTTTTCTCTGACCAGAGAAGGGCTGTACTTTTACAGAGCTCTGCTAGTGAGGGGATATTTGCCTCCTGGGACATCTTACTGTGAGTTCTAGCTGTTTATTTAATTATTTACTGTTTGTCTAACTGTTTGTTTAATTATTTATTGTTTGTTTTAGTGGTGTGCTAGTTCAGCCCTCTCAGCTGTACTTACCTTGCCTCTCTCAACTAACTGGGCTTTGTGTGGTACCCCCATCCCCCTGCTGAGGGTTGACAGGGTACCTTGTAACTGCCCTCTTTAATAGGACTTATCTCCCTCCCCAGCACCCACCCACCCCTGGGGTAATTGTAGTTTTATAGGTACTTGCACATCTTAGAGGAAAGGGGCTGCTCTCAGGTGCAGCTCTTAATCCAAATCAGTCATACACAGAGGACCTGAGATTAATTAAGCTTCAGGTACACAGGGTGTATTAGGGGTATTAGATACACTTTTATTAGTATAAGCATCTACACCAATCCTTATTATATACCGAATTTAAAAGACCTAAACACAAGCTTTAAACTAAGATGCAGACAGAGGTCCAGCAACGAGATGGGGGTTCTCCAGTCTTTTGCATTGAGTGTCACATGTATGATTTTCTCCCAGTTGGTGAGAGGTCCTACATATGTACTAAGTGCAGGGAGCTCTTTGCTCTCAGGGAACGAGTCCATTCTCTAGAGGCTAGAGTAGCAGACCTGGAAGACATAAGAAAGACAGAGAAGTACATGGACGAGACCTACAGGGATATAGTCCTGAAGTCCCACCTCCAGTCTGGCAGCACCCCTGTTGCCATGGAGGAGAGAGGTCGCGTGACAGGAGAGCATCACCCTGGTGTGGCAGGAAGTGATCCTGTAACTAGGACCTGTCCTCCAGGTGATGTAAAACCCTCTCGCACCGAGGACGTTTCTCCAGGGCCATGTCCCCATGAGGGGAGGGTCAGGACAGCTGTTATAGTTGGTGATTCAATCATTAGGAATGTAAATAGCTGGGTGGCTGGTGGACGTGAGGATCGCCTGGTAACATGCCTGCCTGGTGCGAAGGTAGCAGATCTCACACACCGCCTAGATAGGATCATAGATAGTGCTGGGGAGGAGTCTGCTGTCTTGGTACATGTTGGTACCAATGACATAGGAAAATGTGGTAGGGAAGTTCTGGAGGCTAAATTTAAGCTTTTAGGTAGGAAGTTGAAATCCAGAACTTCCAGGATAGCGTTCTCCGAAATGCTTCCTGTTCCACGTGCAGGACCCAAAAGACAGGCAGAGCTCCGGAGTCTCAATGCGTGGATGAGACAATGGTGCAAGGATGAGGGTTTTGGATTTGTTAGGAACTGGGGAACATTCTGGGGAAAGGGGGGGCTCTTCCGAAGGGATGGGCTTCACCTTAATCAGGATGGGACCAGACTGCTGGCATTAACCTTTAAAAAAGAGATA
Source organism: Ichthyophis bannanicus (assembly GCA_033557465.1). Classification (NCBI taxonomy): domain Eukaryota; kingdom Metazoa; phylum Chordata; class Amphibia; order Gymnophiona; family Ichthyophiidae; genus Ichthyophis; species Ichthyophis bannanicus. Next base: position 666,988,848 of record CM066033.1, read on the forward strand.
GAGAAGCTTTTAAACTAGAAAATAGGGGAAAGCCGACAGTCACCCAGGAGCGCATGGTTCGGACAAAGGTATCCTTGAAGGATACTACCAAAAACAGTGAGGTTCCAAAAGGGAGTATAGTAGCCCAAATGCCCTTGAGTAAGGAGCAGACAGAGCATAAAGATTCCCAATTACCCATGCCTACCAATAGCCAGATTAATATTAATAAAATTAATAAAATACAGTCACTAAAATGCTTGTATGCCAATGCTAGAAGTCTAAACAATAAGATGGGAGAATTAGAATATATAGCACTAAATGAGAGGTTAGATATGATTGTACTCTCAGAGACATGGTGGAAGGAGGATAACCAGTGGGACACTGTGATACCTGGATACAAACTATATCGTAATGATAGAGCTGAACAAATTGGTGGAGGGGTTGCGCTCTATGTTAAAGAGGGCATTGAGTCAGAAAGGATTAAAGTTTTGCAGGGAACACAATTTGCTGTAGAATCTCTATGGATTGAAATTCCATTTATGAAAGGGAAGGTGATGGCAGTGGGAGTATACTATCGACCGCCTGGCCAGAATGAACAAATGGATGATGAAATGCTCAAAGAAATCAAGGAAGCTAACAAAAGCCACAACAGAGTAGTAATAATGGGTGATTTCAATTACCCCGGTATCGACTGGGACAGTCTCACAGCAGGACAAGCTAAAGAGATAAAGTTTCTAGATGAAATAAATGACTGCTTCTTGGAGCAGCTGATTCATGAACCAACCAGAGGGGAAGCCATACTGGACCTAGTCCTTAGTGGAACGCCAGATCTGGTGCAAGAAATAAGGGTGTTGGGACCACTTGGCAATAGTGATCATAGTATGATCATGTTTGATTTAATCAGTGGAGGACAGATAGTAAAGGAATCCACAGTACTACCTTTTAACTTTCAAAAGGGAGACTATGATAGAATGAGGAATATAGTTCGGAAAAAACTAAAAGGAGCGGTCCCAAAGGTTAAAGACTTACAGCAAGCTTGGGTGTTATTTAAAAATACTATCCTCGAAGCCCAGACCAGCTGTATTCCACGCATTAAGAAAAGTGGAAGAAAGTCCAAAAAACTGCCAGCATGGTTTAAAGGTGAGGTCAGAGAGGCTGTTGCTGCCAAAAGAGCAACCTTCAGGACATGGAAAAAAGAGCCAAATGATGAAAACTGGAAACAACACAAGCACTGGCAAGTTAAATGCAAAGCATTGATAAGGCAGGCAAAGCGGGAATTTGAGAAGAAACTTGCTACGGAAGCAAAAACACGAAATAAAGACTTTTTCAAGTACATTCGTAGCAAAAGGCCTGTGAGAGAGTCAATTGGACCATTAGATGATAGAGGGGTAAAAGGGGCAGTAAGAGGGGACAAGGCTATAGCAGAGAGACTGAATGAATTCTTTGCTTCGGTCTTTACTGAGGAAGATGTAGGGATGTTACCCAAGACTGAAGTGGTATTTAAAGGTGATACTGCAGAGGAATTGAGAGAAATATCACTACACCGGGAAGATATATTACAACTATTTGATAAACTGAATAGTAACAAATCACCTGGACCGGATGGTATACATCCCAGAGTGTTGAAAGAACTGAAATATGAGATTGCAGACCTGCTATTGGTAATCTGTGAACTTTCATTAAAATCATCTGTAATACCTGAAGATTGGAGGGTCGCCAACGTAACACCAATTTTTAAAAAGGGTTCCAGGGGTGACCCGGGAAATTACAGACCGGTGAGCCTGACGTCAGTACCAGGGAAAATGGTAGAAACCATCATAAAGAACAAAATTACACAGCATGTAGATAGCCATGGCCTAATGGGAGACAGCCAACATGGCTTTAGACAAGGAAGATCTTGTCTTACTAATCTGATCTGTTTTTTTGAAGGTGTGCATAAACAGGTAGACAAAGGTGAGTCGGTTGATATAGTGTATCTGGACTTTCAGAAAGCTTTTGACAAGGTCCCCCATCAGAGACTTTTGGCAAAGCTAAAAAGTCATGGGATAGGAGGCAGTGTACTATTGTGGATCGGGAACTGGTTAAAAGATAGAAAGCAGAGGGTAGGGCTAAATGGCCAATATTCCCAATGGAAAAAGGTGAATAGTGGAGTACCCCAGGGATCTGTACTGTGTCCCCTACTTTTTGACATATTCATAAATGACCTGGAAAAAGGAATAACTAGTGAGGTTATCAAATTTGCAGATGACACAAAACTGTTTAAAGTTGTTAAAACCCAAGAGGATTGTGGAAAACTGCAGGAGGATCTGGATAAATTGGAAGACTGGGCATCCAAATGGCAGATGAAATTTAATGTGGACAAGTGCAAAGTTATGCACCTAGGAAAGAACAACCCACACTATAGTTACACGATGCAAGGCTCCACATTAGAAACCACCACCCAGGAAAAAGATTTAGGAGTCATCGTGGATAACATGTTAAAACCCTCCGCCCAGTGTGCAGCGGCGGCCAAGAAAGCAAATAGAATGCTAGGTATCATAAGGAAAGGGATGGAGAATAAAACAAAGGATATTATAATGCCTCTGTATCGCTCCATGGTACGACCGCACCTTGAATATTGTGTGCAATTCTGGTCACCGTATCTTAAAAAGGACATAGAGTTATTAGAAAAAGTACAGAGAAGAGCCACCAAATTGGTGAAGGGGATGGAAGGCTACTCCTATGAAGAGAGGCTAAAAAGGTTAGGGCTCTTTAACCTGGAAAAGAGACGGCTGAGGGGAGATATGATAGAGGTCTATAAATTAATGAATGGAGTGGAACGGATAAACGTGGATCAATTGTTTACGCTATCAGAATATAGAAGGACTAGGGGACATGTAATGAAGCTACAGGGTAAACTATTTAAGACAAATAAGAGAAAATATTTCTTCACTCAACGTGTAATCAAACTCTGGAATCTGTTACCGGAGGATGTAGTAAGGGCTGTTAGTATAGCTGGGTTTAAAAAAGGTTTGGACAAGTTCCTGGAGGAAAGGTCCATAAACCACTATTAAAAAGGGACCCAGGATATCAATGCTTGACCTAGTACAAGCACTGCAGAACCTGTGTCTTTTGGGGAAACTGCTAGGTACGTATGACCTAGATTGGCCACTGTTGGAAACAGGATACTGGGCTTGATGGACCTCGGTCTGACCCAGTATGGCATTTCTTATGTTCTTATGTTCTTACTGCTCTTTCTATTTCTGTCTAGACCCAAAATCAAAACTATACTCACCGGATCCGGTCCTCAAACTTCCCAAGCAGGCGCATGAGTTGGACCTCGGACTCCCCTCACTCGGGTTCGAGGCGTTGGCTCCAACCGGGCCCGGCACCCGCCGAGGTCCGACCAGCTCCCTCCGATACAAGGGACCGGTGGCGCCAGGGAGCAGCCCTCGTCGGAAGGGCGCGATCCCGGCAGGACCAAGCTTATAGAGGCGGAAAGTCATGGTATATTGCCCTATATACACTTTGATTCCACAACTTCCCGGCCAACGCACCAAGAATATGTAGCAGCAAAGCGCAGACAAACCAATGATACCAGGAGTCTGTTCAGAAGGTCCAAATCATTTATTTGTGCACAAGTCTCGAACCAGTCAATTTCAAAATGGCTGAGCAAAGTTTTCAAGCATTACAACAACTTTTATAGACTTTTGTTCCATTCTAGGTATAGAAAAACATTTCATTGGTCCCGGTAACCTCCCGTACCTCTCGTACCTCTTCCATTGGTCCCGGTACTGATAAGTTTATCCAATTATGTCCCTTCTGTGGGCATGACACCTGCATGCCCCCCTTCTAGTCCCAATTACAATGGTCAGTTCATCAACTTGTTACTTTCACACTCTCAAGGCCATAGAACCAATTTGTGCGTGCAGAGGAGCAGGGTTCTGCAACTCCTCTGTCAGCACTCCCAATTATTTCTTTGCAGATGTACTTTTTCTTATCAGTAACTTTTAAACATGTCTTTTCTGTATTTTTCCATCTTTCAGTTCTACAGTTCTGCCTACCTAAGCTAATTCAATACTTCTACTGAGTTCTATCTTACAATAGCAGCATATTGGGGGATGTGCAATCCTATATGCCTCTCCACAGGCCTCATTTACAGGTCAAGCTAGCCATGCTGGCCTGCTTATGTCAGACACCGTGGGTCACAGGCCTGCACCTGCCACAGTATCAGTATGTATATTAGCATCCATCATTAAAGGGCATCTTTTTCCTGAATCGGTATTACTTTTTGTGGATCTACATTAATACAAGGACCTGTGGGTGGGTTCTGTTTTTGTGGGTTTTGTTGTTTGTTATGGAAATTCATATTTCCCCTTAAAACCTTTCTGTATGATTCATCATCTTCAGGAGATTAGGGAACATGGGAGGTGGCAGATAATAGTCCACCTCTTCCCACTTGCTGCCACTTTTTCTATTGAGTGTAGGTCCTATTAAGTAAGTGAATGGCTTCACTGTCAATACAAATAGCAGCAGGGAGAATGGGAATCCTTGTGTGGTCCCGTTTCGTGTCAAAGAAAGGTAACATTCGTCATTAATTCCAGCGCAAGTCCTTCAGCGATTACTATCATTTTTGCAAATTGTATCCACAAGCAAAAATATGATCCCAGTCCATTTTAATGAGTAAATTGCTCAAGGCATTCCCAATGCACTCTATCAAATGCTGTTTTCTGTATTTGTTATGGGAAACGTACAATGCAGCAGACATTGCCTTGCGTATATTGTCAGGCCCTTTAAATAGCCAATGATACTTGGCCAGAATGAAAGTAATTTGGGAAGAATCTCCATGTGTAATTGAATAGAGCTATGTAATAGTCAGAGCTATAATTTAGTTTGATCTTCCTTCTATATCCTTCTGTCAGTGAGAGGCCGATGCAGCTACCTTGTGTTTCAGCTGTGCGCTAAAGCTCAGCATATGATTTTCTAATGCTGAAAGTTAGCTCCCCACTGCTGCCCACAAAAAGCATGCAAATGGCCTGTGTGCTAACACGGGAGAGCACGCTCAGATCCACGTGTGCATTCCAGATGCACGCACACATGGATCTGCACTAGCAGCAGCAGCAGCTGTATTGGCGGAGTATGATGGGATGTCCCGTGCATAACAGTTCTGTAATATTTATCCACAGAATAGCAATCCATCATATGCATGGATGTTATGTAACTGAAGCACCATACACAGTTAAGCACTTCCAAGATATTTGCATATATTTGCTTGTATGCTGGACTGCTATTCTGCATATAAATATTATAAAATTGATATGTTCAGAATAACGTCCCATCAGATGCGTGTAGAAGAAACGGGCATGAACTCCTCACTAGCAATGAGCTCTCTGTTTTATGCTTCCTCAGACTGTGCATTAGCCCTCTGATTTTCTGCGCACTTCCCTGCATTTGCGCTGCATAGCTAATTGCTTCATTGCCGTCCATTTCAATGTGCTGTGAGCCAAACTTGTATTGGTTGTGCACAGCATTGTATGCTAACAAATCAGGCTGACCCACCCACAAAGCTTACCGCACTTTCTGTATTAGCCTCGGAGGGAGGTAGATAAGTCTCTCTGTTCCCGTTTTATTTGATTTTCTGCAAGGATACTGTTGGCACGTTTTAGCAGACCTGTGGTCTACAGAAGGTAGGGACATCCGGAAGGATGGACAGTGCTGTGAATGGCTTATTCACTTTGTCCAGCCACATCAACTACTCGGCTCTTAAATCCTTCCTCTCCCTCAAAGATCCTCATTGATTGTCCTGCGCTTTTTATTCTTTCAAACCCATGGATGCTGGAAAGAGATTCTACATAAAAGGGTCAAGAATGTCCATCAAGGGCCAAATTAACTCTCCAAAACGGTAATGGTCAAAATTTGGCATTTGAGGAAAAACAATAGAAAGACACATCAAGTTTAAAAAAGGTCGGATCAGATTTGGGAATCCATAGAAATAAAGTCCCACAAAAATAGGGTGAGTACCTTTCTACCGAAGAAGCATTTACCTTCTGCAGCATAGAAACACAGCAGCGAGACACAGTTCTGAAGGAAAAGACCTTTAAGGTACAGTCGTGGTCAACATTATCTCCTAAAACAAAGTGGACACAGAACTGGCACCCGTATTTGACACAAAAGGATCAAATAAAATGAGACCAGTTAAAAAAGAACATGGTAGTAAATTGTATAAAAACTGGAATGTTGCCAGGACTTGATTCTTCAAATCAAAAGCTTTATCCTACAACTAAACACAATTGGTGCTATATGCCTCCTTCCACAGGGAGAAAAAGTTGAACAATTGCTTCTTTCAAACTGCCTCTTCCCTCTTCTAAACTCTGTTAGTGGTTTCCATTCATTTGCTCACCAGAGGTCAGGCTAAGTAGCCGGTAGTTTCCGGCCTCGTCCTCACTTCCACTTTTGCGAAGAGGATCCACATCTGCCCGTCTTTAGTCCTCTAGAATCACACACAGGGATTGGAAGTGATTCCACAAGATATATTCAGTCTGTTCCTACTACAACTACCACACCCTTATCCCTGCTGGGCTGGCTCTTAGTGATCCAGATGTACAGTATATTTCATTTTCTCTTTGTAAATTCTCCTGTAAAACCTAGTGACTGAGCCATATAGCCTTCTTAATGGTTGCTGTGTATGGTGACACCTAGTGACTGAACTGTGTAGTTTACTGTTGGTACTTATGTGTACTTCTTAATGGAGAGGCACAGAAAAACCTGTTGTTGTCTGACTGGCACTCTGTGGCTAAACTGTAAAATCCATCCTTTGAAGTTATTTCCAGTGACATCTTCTAGTATAATATACTGTATTGTCATGCTAGGTTTCTTTTTATTCCTTCCAAACCAACAGTATGTTTGGGCACTGTTACATTAATACCATACTAATCATGCCTCAGTCCATGAGCCATGTTCTACATGCTTTCCCCACATGTTTGAAATCAGATAGTATCATTGTCTCCACCATTTCCGTTGGGAGTCTGTTCCATGCATCTGTTACAATTTCTGTAAAAAGATATTTCCTTAAGTTACTCCTAAGTCTACTCCCTTTTGCCCTCCTAGGATTCGTTGTTCCAGAATTTCCTTTCCATTTATTTTATTTATTTTTTATAACATTTCTATCCCGCTATATGCTAAAATGCATCGAAGATTGCATACAATATAGGAAAGGTCCAAAGACCCTAACGCAGAAAACACTAACGACCCTGTCGAGGCCTGTCTCCTGTGCATTTTTATCTAGCGAGCCATACTGAATATACATGGAGAGTGATGACCACCATTTTGTTTTTATGGATATTCAGCTGCTATGCAGTTTAATCAAGACAGCCTTTTTGCTCAGTACCCCATCTGTAGAGTTGAGCAGAAGTGCATTACATCGGTAAAAGGGGATCTATATACCCTAATAGCAGAGCTGCATATGGGCCTAAAAGACCTAGACTGCTGGCTAGATGAGTTAGAATCATGGTTAGAGGAGTTGCAGGACAGAATAAAGGTGCTGCAAAACCAGCTTTTGGATGTTGAAAAGGTTTCTCTTAGGACAAGCAGGATGAGTCAGCCACAATAGGTGACGTCATCCGAGGGCACCGAGACGGAAGTACTCTCCATAGCTCAGAAGGGCTTAGCCCCTCTGAGCATGGGCCACCAGGCCACACCTCCGGGTCCGCCCCTAGCTAGCCACTTTTCATTTTTCCGCCTTGCCAACAAGATGGACTCTCCTACTCTCTACCAACACAAAATATATTACATCAAAGAAACATCTCGACCTGAAAGAATCACAGAAGATAACTACAATCAAGATCATGCCAAAACCAGGTTTTAAAAAAATGCCCGGGCTGCTCAAGAAAAATGAACTCCACAAACTCACATGATCACTGCTTGAGATGCCTCGGAGTCTCCCACAGAGATGAGGTCTGCACTCACTGTGCAAAGATGTCCCCCTGGGCCAGAAAATTGTGATGGCATGCTCTTCAGACCTAATCCAGGAGGTAGGAAGCCTGACGATCCCAACTCCGGCTGACCACATGGCTGCCCATGCTGCTCCGAGAACTCCTTGTTGCAGCCTGCCTCCTCCTCAGCTCCGGATGTGCCCCTTCCGGCCTCCATCCGCAGCCGTGATGCCTCCACCATGCCCTCTGGTCTGCTCTCTCCTCCTGCTGCCTTTCCATCACCGGTCTCCCCTCCGGGGCTCCAGCAAGCATCGTGGGAGCCTCTGTTTGTGCCAGTGGCCATCTTGCCCTCTTCCTCTGGCTCCGCCCACCATGGTGACACTGGCCGGTGCTATGGCAACGATTCATCCTCCAGCTCCGCCCACTGTGGCGCCATTGGTCAATGCCACGGCAACAAAGCAGCTACCCAGCACAGAACCCGGCTCTCCACCTCCCACTGGAGAGCCTCTCCGTCGGCACGGAAGCACTGCTCCATCCCACGCTGACATAGCAGAGGCTCCAGAAGACACAGAAAACACAGGGGGAGACTTCAAGCTCTTTCAGCAGCAGAGCACCCTCCAAGAAGCACCGTTACCACCGTTCTCAAAAGAGGCACAGAAAATCAAGGAACAAGCACACAAGCAGGAGATCTCCTTCCAGCAGCTCCAGACTCGACAGCCCTGTGCTCCACAACAGCTACGTGCTCCCCTCTGACTCTGACCTTGAACTGCGACCCCAGGAGGATCATGAACCACTCTTCCCAATGGCTTCTGCCCCCCAGGATACTCCCCCTTCCCCAAAGGATCAACGCGAGACCGCCACCACGGCTCTCCTTCAGCAAGGAGTCCCTGACTTCACACAGTTCTCCACCCTGCTCTCCAGCCTTTTCAACCAATGGATACAGACTCGTGCAGTTACCCCAACACCCTCATCGGAGACAGGGGTCCCTGACCCACCAGCAGCCACTCTGGGGCCAGCACCTCCACCCTCCTGTGATGCTGGTAATGGGGAAGAACCCACCGCGCCTGAGTCCCCTACCACTGCTGAAAACCCGGGACAAGACCTCGCACCCATGACAGCAGATCCCGCTCCTAACAATCCAGAGGACCTCACCTATCCCAGATTCCTCCGCAAGGTGGCATCAGCAATGGCCCTCCCTGCTACCGGCCACCCCTCCGACCAGCGCCCGGAAACACAGGCAGCGCTGAAGTTCCTAGAGACTCCCAGGGCCCCTGCACCTATACCCGTGCATCCCCTGCTTCACGAAAACCTCCTCAAACTGTGGCAGAACCCTAATTCTGCACCCCCTCCTCCCGCAAACTGGACTTAAAATACCAGGTCCAATCCCTGCCCAGATTCGACAAGGTGCAGCTCCCACACCAGTCTATCATGGTGGAGTCGGCCCTCAAATGCTCAAAATCAACACGGACACATTCCAACAACCCCCAGGCAGGGATCTCAAGCTACTCGACGACGTCGGTAAGAAGGCGTTCCAGGGCGCCATGCTCAGTGCTGGAGTATCTGCACACCAGCTCCAACATGCCCTCTACCAGAACATCCTCCTGGGACAGCTGAAAGACGTCGTCTCCACCCTCCTGCAAGACAACCAAGCTTCTGCCAACATCTCTCTAGTGGACCTCCAAGAATGCACAAAATACCAGGTGCGAGCAGCCTTCACTGCCTTTGATGCAGCTGCACGCACAGCTGGAACTGCCACCTCCGCTCACTGCCTCACTTGGCTGCGGGCCTCCAGACTCAGGGAGGACACCCATGAACGCATTGCCGATGCCCCCTGTACTGGCAACTCACTTTTCGGCAACAGAGTCAACGAGCACCGTCACCACCAGGGCCGGATTTACCTATACGCCATGTACGCCATGGCGTAGGGCCCACAGCTGGCAGGGGCCCACAAAAAAAGAAGAAGTTAATTTTTTTTAAATAAAATAAAAAAAAAAAGCTGCTGGCTGCCGCCGCGGGGCCCCCTCTGCTGCCGCGGCAGCACCGACTGACCCGGGGGGCCCCCTCTACAAGCTAAATCCGTCGGGTCGGGTCGGGTCGGGTCATTCCTTCCTCCCTCTCTCCCTCCGTGCAGGCTGTTCCTTCCTCCAACTCTCCCTCCGTGCAGGCTGTTCCTTCCTCCAACTCTCCCTCCGTGCAGGCTGTTCCTTCCTCCAACTCTCCCTCCATGCAGGCTGAATCTGTTAAGCCGGCAGGGGCTGATGGGAAATTTCCCATCAGCCCCTGCGGGCTTAACAGAGGCGCGACGGAGACACTCTCCCTTCGCGCCTCTCACAGCGTGCACGGAGGGAGGGAGGAAGGAACGACCCGACCCGACCCCACGGATTTAGCTTGTAGAGGGGGCCCCCGCGGGTCAGTCGGTGCTGCCGCGGCAGCAGAGGGGGCCCCGCGGCGGCAGCCAGAAGGTTTTTTTTTTAAATTACATTTTACTTTAGGCCGACGGGGGGGGGGGGGTAGGACTGGTAATGGGCTATTGGGGGGGGGGGCGGGGGCTGGGACTGGAAAGGGGCTGGTGGGGGTTAAGGCTAGAGGTGGGTTGATGGGGTTAAGACTGGTAATGGACTGTGGGCTGTTGGGGGGGCTTAGAACTGGCAATGGGCTTTGGGGGGGGGCTTAAGACTGGTAATGGGCTGTGGGCTGATGGGGGCTGTCTGGTAATGGGCTATGGGGGGCCTAGGACTGGAAAGGGGCTGGGGGGTTAAGACTGGAGGTGGGCTGATGGGGTTAGGACTGGTAATGGGCTTTGGGGGGGGTTAAGACTGGTAATGGGCTGTGGGCTGATGGGGGCTGTCTGGTAATGGACTATGGGGGGCATAGCACTGCAAAGGGGCTGGGGGGGTAAGACGGGAGGTGGGCTGATGGGGTTAGGACTGGTAATAGGCTTTGGGGGGGGTTAAGACTGGTAATGGGCTTTGGGGGGGTTAAGACTGGTAATGGGCTGTGGGCTGATGGGGGCTGTCTGGTAATGGGCTATGGGGGGCTGGGACTGGAAATGGGCTGGGGGGGTTAAAACTGGAGGTGGGCTGATGGGGTTAGGACTGGTAATGGGCTGTGGGCTATGGGGGCTGACTGGAAATGGGTTGATGGGGTTAGGACTGGAAGTGGGCTGATGGGGGGTTAGGACTGGTAATGGGTTATAGGGGGGGCTTAAACTGAAAATGGGTTGATGGGGGGTTAGGACTGTAAGTGGGTTGATGGGGGCTAGGACTGGTATTGGGTTGGGGGTTGCTAGGACTGGAAATGGGCTGATGGGTGGCTAGGACTGGAAATGGGCTGATGCAGGGACTAGAAGGGAATGGATGCTGGGTGAGGCTGGAACTAGAAGGGAGCTGATGTTGGGGGAGGATTAGAATGGGATGGGGCTGGAAGAGTAAAATGGAGAAGGGAAAAATATTTTGTGTGGGAGGGATAAAAAATCTACAATTGGCCGGGTATTGGGAGAGTAAGTGGGGATTGAGGATGGAGGGGTAAAATTTGAGTGGATGAAATAGGAATGAGGAAAGAGCAAAAGGAGAAAGATTAGTATGTTAAAGCAGATGTAGAGAGAGAATGGAAAAAATCTAGAAGAGAGAAGAAAGGACAAATGGACAGCAGACGATGGAGAGTTAGCAGAAGACACGAAGAAACCAGAAGAAAGTGGTTGGAGCAATTGCAGCTGAAAAAAATGCACAAAAGGTAGAAAAATATCTCTTTATTTTGAATTTATTAATTGGAATATGTCAGCTCTGGTAAATGTGCCTCATTAACGTCTGCGCTTTGTTTAGTACAAGAGCAAATTAATGTATAGTTTTATTTCTACAGTGTTGTACTTTCCAAGTTTGGCTTTTGGGATTCCCAGTTTAATTATTGTCTTCCTGTTTCTAAATTATGATTACTTGTTTGATGGTCTATGTTCTGCATGTGTAACTGAGCTGAGGTGTTCTGTTTTATATAATTCCTATTTGACATTGCCACTTGTTCTCTTTCCCCAGTAGGTCATGTATTGTTGTTCTCTGAAATGTATTGGTTTAATATTTGCAGTGTTGCCTTTTGATTGGTAGGGTATGGTGCTTTGTGAGTCCTGGTAGTGCTGTTAGGATACGGCGGGTTTACTATGGGTTCTAAATGGGCAGTGTTTGTAGTAGTTCCTAATGTGTCTGGCAGTTGGCACTGGATTATAGTAATGTAGAAATCTTTTAGTCTTTCTTTATCCATACACGCATTAAGAGGCACGTTTACTAAAAGTTAGTATATGGTAACATTATGCAAATATTTATGCAAATGAGGCCCCTTATGCAAATGAGGCCCCGCACCCCCCTTGGGCCGCCCCTGCTGGGGGCCCACAATTTTTGTTGGCGTAGGGCCTCACTCAAGGTAAATCCGGCCCTGGTCACCACAATAAAAGACCACTGCGCCACGCTGCAAACCCTCGCAGACGAGGACCTAGAGCGCACCAACTGCAAGAGCTGCTACCAGCAGAAGCCGTACCCCACCTCTAAGCGCCAATACAACTCATATCGGAAGTGGCAACAACCACGGTACAAGCCACAGCCTCAAACTGCTTCCTACCGCAATAAACCTCACCAATACGACCGGAGGCAACAAAAGGCCCCACAAACCGGGTCCACCAAACAGAGCCAGCCCTTTTGACAAACACAACAAAGCCCCCCCCCCCCTCACTGAGGGTCAGCTCGCCGCCTTCCTACCGATCTGGGAGTCCATCACAACAGACAAATAGGACCTTCAGATAATCAAGAACTGGTACCGCATCCTGTTCCACTCAGCACCGTGGCAACACAAACCTCCTCGAGACAAAGCAAAACTTGCCTCTCTCACAGACCTCTCAAGGGAGATAGCCTCTCTCCTGACCTCCAAAGCAATAGAAACAGTGCCACTGGAGGAAATCCACACTGGCTTCTATTCCAGGTATTTTATGGTTCCCAAGAAGTCGGGTGGCTCTCACCCCATCCTCAACCTCCGCAACCTCAACAAATTCATTGTCAAGGAGAAGTTCCAGATGCACTCCCTTGGGTCCATCCTCCCCCTCATCCAGCGCAGGGAGTGGCTCTCATCTCTGGACCTGATGGATGCCTACACGCACATCAGCATCCACAATGACCACTGCAAGTTCCTCCACTTCCAGATCCTGGGGATACACTTCCAATACAAAGTCCTCCCCTTTGGACTATCTCCTGCATCAAGAGTCTTTACCAAATGCGTGGCCGTTGCGGCCACCCACCTATGCAAGCAGGGCATATGAGTTTTTCCATACCTGGACGACTGGCTGATTTCAGCCCCCTCCCTATAGGAAGCCACAACGGCAACGCAACAGACCATTGCCCTTTTTTCATCCCTGGGCTTCCTGGTCAACTACCAGAAGTCGCACCTGCAGCCCATGCAATGCCTTGAGTTCATCGGAGCGATAATAGACACCACAGTCTCCAGGGCATTCTTGCCACCCTCTCGGAGAGATGCCATCGTTCAGCTGATACGACACATCTCGGAGACCAGCTCCACATCCGCCAGAACACTCCTTCGCCTTCTGGGCCAAATGGCAGCCTCTACCCAGATCGTATCTATGGCAAAACTTCACATGCGCCACCTGCAGTGGCACCTGAGGTCACACTGGAACCAGCACTCGAAGCCCCTCAGCACCCACATCCACATGGATGCTGCAACCAAAGCGTCCCTCTTATGGTGGACACACAGGAAGAACCTTACACGTGGCTGCCTCCTGAGACAAACCCCATCAGTTGACTATAACCACGGACGCCTCTCCATCCAGCTGGGGGGCCCACTGCCTCCACCTCCACACCCAGGGAGCATGGACGACACAGGAGCTGACCTGCCACATCAACCTCCTGGAGCTCAGGGCGATACGGCACACCCTCAAGACCTTCCAGAGCCTAATTCACGAAAAACACATCCTTCTTCGAACCAACAACTAGGTAGCCATGTTCTACATCAACAAGCAGGATAGATCAGGCTCCCACACTCTCTGCAGGGAGGCTCTACAAATATGGTTTTTTGCCGTTCACAACCACTGCCGCATCCAGGCATCCTACCTGCCATGGCTTCAGAACGAGCTAGCGGATCGCCTCAGTTGACAGCTCAACCCTCACGAATGGAAGCTCAACTGCCAAGTGGCTCTCACCATCTTCCAGCAGTGGGGACAGCCACAAATAGACTTCTTTGCCACGGAGGAGAACACCTAAGGCGACATCTTCTGCTCGAAGCGTCCCTCCCATCGCAGCAGCGCCCCGGATGCATTCAATGTGTACTGGGGGGACTGGTCTCTAGTGTACGCTTTCCCACTGATACCGCTGAACCTGCAGCGCATCATTTCGAACAGGGCGCAAGCGATCCTCATCGCACCCTTCTGGCTTCGGCAATGATGGTTCCCATTCCTCAACCGCCTGACATGGGAAGCTCCTCTTCACCTTCCCCTGAGGCAGGACCTCATCTCCCAGGGTGATGGCAACACCCTGCACCCCAATCTGCGGACCCTGTCCTTAGCAGCGTAGAGGCTGAGTGGTTTTCCCTAACACCCCTCCACCTCCCGCCTGAGGTCACACAAGTGGTGCTTGTGGCCAGATGCCCGTCAAATAGGAAGTTCTACAGTCTGAAATGGAGACGCTTCACCTCCTAGTGCTCAGCCCTGCAACTCAACCCTTTCTCCTGCCCCATGCCGTAGGTGCTACAATACCTCACCGAGATCTCCCAACAGAGACTACAGCCTCAATCGGTCCGAGTCTACCTGGCCACGATCGCAGCCTTCCATGACCGCTGCAGGGACGTTTCCATCGCAGCACAGCCTATCGTCACCCACTTTATGAAAGGACTCGCCAACCTGCACCCTCCTCGCAAGGACCTGATCCCTCACTGGGACCTCAACGCCATCCTCTGCCAACTCACTCTACCTCCCTTCGAGCCTTTACACATGGCTGACATGAAACACATGTCCTGGAAGACTCTATTCCTAGTCGCCATCACATCAGTCAGATGGATTAGCGAGCTGCAGGCCCTGGTGGCACACCCACCCTACACCCAGCTCACCAGCGACAGAGCCTCCCTCCGGACGCACCCTAAGTTTGTGCCTAAAGTGGCCTCTGCCTTTCATATCAACCAGTCCATGGAACTACCTAGCTTCCACCCCGAACCACACTCCTCTCCAGAGGAGCAAAGACTACACACCTTGGACTGCGTCAGGGCCCTCCGCATCTTCCTCCACTGGACTGCGCCGCAGTGCAAGGGGATGCAACTGTTCGTCTCCTATGACCCCAACAAACCTGGACGTCCGGTCTCCAAATGGACCCTGTCCCTCTGGATCTCTGCTTGCATCGCCTTCTGCTTGGAGCGAACGGGCGTGGAGCCCGCACCTCCAGTCAACGCACATCAGCTACGGGCAATGGCCTCTTCCATCGCCAAATTAAAGTCAGTCCCTGTAGTGGATATCTGTAAAGCAGCCACATGGTTGTCCCCTCATACATTCCAAAAACACTATTGCTACGACCTCTCCAATGTGAACCTGGCCTTCGGCCAGGCAATCTTAGCCACGGCAGACCCGCGACGTCTGTAGCTCTCGACCTTGGGACTACCTGAACTGTTTACCTCTGCGGCACTGACCTCGTGTTGTTGCCATGCGGAGTTTATCCTGCACTGTTACTAGCACCAATTGCACTGTTGTTGTTGCTCTAAAATTGTTCTGCACCGTTACTGCAGCTTGCAGTGTTACTTGCACCTTTGCACTATGGCTCTGCACTGACTTGCTGTTGTACTAGCAGTCTCTGCAACTACATTGTTTTTTGCATTACTGTCTTGATAAGCCTTACCTGCACTGTAAATTGTTAGGCACTGCCTTCCCTGTTCACAATAAACAGGCAATTTTTGCAGTCTCCTGGCATTGCCTCTTCACTAGACCGCACCTTGCACCGCAGCTCTTCATAGCTTGAGACACCTATTGTGGCTGTCTCATCCTGCTTGTCCTAGGAGAAAACGAGGTTACTTACTTGTAACAGGAGTTCTCCATGGACAGCAGGATAAGTCAGCCACACATCCCCCCCCCCCTCCTCCCCTGCAGGGTGGCGGTCTTCTCCCGGGTACACGCCCCTAGCAGTGGGCTCAGCTAGTAACTCAGTGGCCAGCTAGGGGTGGATCCGGAGGAATGGCCTGGTGGCCCATGCTCAGAGGGGCTAAGCCCTTCTGAGCTATAGAGAGTACTTCCGTCTTGGCGCTGTCGGATGATGTCACCTATTGTGGCTGACTTATCCTGCTGTCCATGGAGAACTCCTGTTACAGGTAAGTAACCTCGTTTAATGCAGGGTTGACTACTAAAAGAGAAGATTAGGAGAACCAATTACGATCATTGATGGGGTTCCATAACCTGTACAATAGACAAGATTCTAGTGGAAGTGGCTGTGCATTTTTGTAAAACTCTCTTGGTAGCTATGGTAGGGGCCAGTTCACGGGGCGGTGGCACCTTGAGTCAACTTTTGCTATTGTGCCCCCATCTTGAGGCTAATGTGGTATGACCTGCATTATAGGGGTAAACGTTCAGCCAGGGTAGTCACTGGCCTAAGTTAAATGTTAATGCTGCAGTTGTATATTCAGCTATATTGAGTATAAGGAATAGTGGCTGCGCTGGCTCTCTTTAGTTTAGGCCTACTATTCAGCAGACCTAAATTAAATGTATAACATAGTGACTGAATATTAGCACTATTGGAATATCTGGATAACTTTCTGACCTGTCCTCACTCCTCTCCTAACATGGCCCACAAATATGTGGATATGGTCATTTAATGATTTTTAAATGACTCTCTATTATACATTATTTATAAAAAATATGGATAGGCTAATTATGTTCACTGAATGCAGGACTGCATCTGATTCTCTGTCCACATGGAACATTTCCTAGACCAACCAATAAACCTCCCCCAACAATGGGTGCAGAGCAGAAATAGGATTAATATACAAATTTTGGCATTACATTAGTGATGGCAACACAGACTCCCTCTACTCTCAGACACTGAGTAACGTACTGCAGAATCTTTCAACAGACATTCAGAAGCTTACCATACCAGCCTCAAATTCAAGAACTCAAAAACTCCACCGACCCTACCTAAAGAAAGTCAGCACTACAGTTATTCTATGACACCAATACATCATTAGCTGAGAAAAGAGAACAAACTAGACTGCTATGGATTTCTACATAGAACCTATATATTAACAGAATCCTTCACCTTGGTTCCACAGGCAAAATGCAGACAATCGCTTAGTAAAGAATTAGAAACTGCAAATTCGAAACTAATAGGCGGACGAAAAAGTGAAATGGAAAACCCAAGAACCCAGATTCTCTGAGCAATGGAACAAAGAAGAAAGATACAGAAATGAATTATCTTCATCTATACAGAAGGAAATTCATGGGGGGGGGGGCAGGATTGGATTTAGCTCATGTCTTTCTGTGAAATTTCAAGGCAAGTTACATTCGGTACAGTAGATATTTTTCATGTCCCCAGATTGCTTGCAATCTAATTTTGTACCCGAGAGAATGAAGGATTAAGTGGCTTGCCAAGATCAAACTGTCCAAAATAGAGCCATCCATGCCCTTGCACATGCTAGGAAGTATAATCGCATAACCCCACTCTTCATACAACACCTCTGGCTTCCTATTCCTCAGCGTATTCAGTAAAATATTCTTACCCTCACCTACAAGGCCCTGTACCACAAAGCCCTCCCGCACCTGCCAATATCTTCTGTCATGATTCCCTATGTGTCCCCCTGCCCCCTCCTTCCCCAGTTTCCTTCGCTCCCTCCATGACAATCGACTGATTCTCCCCTCTGCGTCTTGGGCCAAATACAAAACTAACAGATGTTCAGCTTTTTTTCTTTGTGGCCCCTTCCCTCGAACTGCCTCCCTTATATCTACCTTGAACTTTTCTTCCCTATGTCCAAACATCTCGCTAGACCAGTCCAGACAAGTGGGTTATATCCCCCTGCCAGTAGATGTTGGAGACAGAGCATGCTCAGTGAAGGCTTTGGTATTATCTCTATTACTTATGTGCTTCTCCTAGGTGTCGCCTTCAGTGTTTCTCTATCTCCAGGGATGCCATTTTTTCTTTTTGTTCCTTCTATTAGTACTGTCAGTGGTAGTTTACTGCTGTTGTAACTTCTGTGGACATCTCCAGCGTGCACAAGTGGTGCCCCTGTGGAGTTACCCACCCATCTTCACAGTGTTGTGAGATCAGCGCAGCCACTGATCAGAAGGATCAGGGAGACTTGCCACCGTCTGGGGGTCAGACGTCTGTCCAAGAAGGCCAGCACTGCCTGTTTGGGGGAAGAGAGCTTCAGTGCCTCTGGCTTAGCAATAATGTTGCTTTACCATTCTGACGGCAGCCTGCTTTTCAACTTCTCCAACACAGGAGTGGAACGGAGCGTTTGCCTGCCTCATGTTCACAGCTGTGGTCATGACTGCCTCTGTTTTTGCTGCCGCTGCTCTTGGCTCCTGCTGCACGTTCTTCATCTGAGTTTTCCTCTCAGCCTCCATGTACATTTATTCTGTGCCCTTTTGCGTCTCGGTCTGGCGGCAACCATTTGGATGGCAATCCTCCTGCCCTGTACACAGCAGCCATTTTCTGTAAGAGTTTTCCCACCTTTGCGTCTGCAGTCGGTGATCTTCTCAAAGGTTCTTTCTGCATGAATTAATTGCGTAAGTCTTCCCAAGATGCTTGCTTAGCACTGCAGCCAGCTCTGAACAGCTCCTCAGCCACAGCTCTACTTGTTTAGCATGCCATTTCATGCAGTGGAGCTATGCTGGCCCTCCTGTCACGCTGTTTGGCCTGTGGTCGCAAACGCTGGCAATTAGTTGACTGGATTTGTGCTGCATGTTCATCTCATCCCGGAGAAGCCTCCACAATGTCATTGGGACCCCTGGAAGGCACATCACAGACATCCGCAGCCTCGGGCTACTCCTTGCCTCCTGCCACAGTCTCAGCCACGGGTCCAGTCATTGGTGAGGCCCCTTCAACCCCGAGCCTCAGATCACAGTGCTCCATGACTGAGTCTTTCCCTCAGTTGCCCACAGACCACGATTCAGAATTGTTTATGGCCCTGTTCAAGAGAGCCTGGGAGGTCTGGAGGAGTGAGCTGCCAACAGCGCAGGGCACATCAAATTCTGCCATCTCTTGGCAGGCTACAACTAGGAAACATTCTCTGGACTCCCAGGGATCTAGCACAGCAAGCCGACTGGTCAAGGCTGTCTCCTGGCAGGCAGATGAATGCGATTTGCCGCCACTTCTGGAGCTTGACCACCTGTCAGAGGATGACAGCCATAACACCACATCTGATCATGAGGATGGAGAACGGTCTCCCTCCAAGGACCTGAAGGCCGACCAGCAAGATTCCCACGATGTCAGACTTTTTTCACAAGGAAAAGCTGTCCGTGCTTATTTCACAGATTGTGGAGGCTCTTCTCTTTCCCAATGGTAAAGATGGGACGCCCACACAGAGCACGTCCTAAGCAGATCCAGTCTTAGCAGGTGTGAAGAAACAGGCTAGAGCCTTTCCTTTCCTGCTCGAAATTCAACACATGGTATCCTTGGAATGGGAGTCCCCAGAGGCTTCTCTTCAGAGGGCCAGATGCTTGGGTCATCTTTATTTATGGGCCCCAGCCAATCTCGACTAATGGCTCCATTTTCCTGTGGTGGACACCTTAGTCACAACGGTCATCAAGCATACCACTATTCTTGTGGAAGGCGGAGCCGCCCTCCACGACCAGAATGACCGCAGAGTGGAAGGTCTCTTAAGGATGGCTTTCTCCACTACTTTGCAGAGCTCTGCATGTGGCAGGTTAGCGGTTCGCGCCCTCATACATTGGATGCAATTATTGCCCAAAGATTCCACCTCTGCGCACTTGGTGGTCGCCTTCCTGGCAGATGCCCTCCTCTCCTTGTGGCCCGCTCCATCACAGCTGTCACGGTAGCTCGCCATTGGCTCTGGCTTTGACATTGGTCTGCTGTTGCAGCCTCTAAAGCTCGACTCGCTAAGCTACCCTTTAAGGGCAGACTCTTCTTTGGAGATCTCGAGCGGTTAGTCAAGGACCCGGGAGAGGTAAAACCTCAACGTCTACCGGAGGATAGATCTAGATCATCTTTCTGCCGAGGGAACTTTGGAACATCCACTCAGTCATCCACACGGACCCATTATTGGGATTCTCGATGGTACCGACCGGGCAGCCATTAGCCTCTTCGTCGATTAGCACAGCCTCCAAGCCACAACCATTTCAGGGGTTCCACAGGACAAAGGAATCATTTCCTCCTGCCTCAACAAAGTTTTCCGGCTCATGCCAACAATCCTGCTAACTCTCCCAGGCCCCACTCTGGGATCCCGCTGGTGGGAGGTCGCTTGACCCTGTTTTCCTGAGAATGGGCCCTTATCACCACTGATTATTGGGTCTTACATATCATACGTCACTGCTACAGCCTGGAATGCGCCTGACCCATCAGGGACACCTTTCTCATCTCACCATGCATTTGTCGCAAGCGACATGCCGTCCTTGCAACTCTACAGTGACTGCTAGATCTTCAGGCCATCTGCCCAGTGTCCTGGGCCGAAAGGGGTGCAGGTTGCTACTCACTTTACTTTGTGGTTCCCAAGAAGGATGGTGCCTGATCCTGGATCTTCAAGGGGTCAATCGCTTCTTGTGCATACCCCAGTTTTGCATGGAAACTGTGTACTCGGTCATTCAAGTTGTAAGAAAAGGAGAATACTTGGCGTCTCTCAATCTCACCAAGGCTGGCTTACACATCCCAATCTGTACAGACCACCAACAGTTCCTGTGATTTGTCATCCTTGGCCATTACTACCAATTTCGAACCTTGCCCTTCAGATTGGCCACAGCTCCATGCACCTTCTCCAAGGTCATGGTCGTGGCCACTGCAGCACTATGATGAGAGGGGATCAGAGTCCATCCTTACCTTGACGACTGGCCCATTCGGGCAAGGATGCACACCAATGCCATCAAGGTGGTCGATCAAGTTATCCAGGTTTTGGAAGGTCTCAGATGGGCTGTCAATCAGCCAAGAGTTGTCTTCAGCCCTCTCAGTTTCTGGAGTTCCTAGGGGTGCACTTTGACACCCAACTAGGCAAAGTCTACCTCATGCAAGCACGGCGTCAAAGATTTTCCACCCATCTCGATACTTTTCTGGGGCATTCATGGCCCCGAGTCTGGGAGTATCTCCAGGTTCTGGGAGCTATGGTAGCCACCCTCAAGTTGTCCCCTGGGCATGAGCGCACATGAGACTGCTATAGCAGTCCCTCCTCTCATGTTGGTCACCAGTGTCCGAGGTCTTCAATTTGCGCTTATCGCTACCATGGTCCCTGCACCACTGCCTCCAATGGTGGCTCCGGTCAGACAGCATGTTCTGCGATGTTCCATTGGAGAATCCTCAGTGGGTCATCATAACTACCGATGCCAGTCTGTCCAGATGGGGAGCCCATTGCCTGGTTCGAACCATGCAGGAGATCTGATCCAGTCAAAAAACATCATGGCCCATCAATCGCCTAGAAGCCCAAGCGGTGCACTTAGCTCTTGTGTACTTTCTTCTGTACGTCCACCACAGAGCAGTCCAGATCCTCTGCGATAATGCCACAATGGTCTCTTATCTCAACAGGCAGCGTGGCATGACGTGTCCAGTCATGGTGAGAAAGATGGCCTTCCTTTTCACTTAGGCCAAGAATCATCTCCTATTGGTTTCGGCACAGCACATCGCGGGCATGGACCATGCTCAAGCTGACTTCCTCAGCCACCATGTGCTGGATCCTGGGGAATGGGAATTGGCCCCCTGACCCTTCCACCGTATTGCCCAGCAATGGAGATGGCCAGTGCTCAACCTCATGGCATCCACAGCCAGTGCCAAAGCCCCGAAATGTTTCAGTCGTAGACGGGAGACAGGGGTTGGATGCGCTGGTGAAATCTTAGTCAACGGAGGTACTGCTGTATGTTTTTCCACCTTTTGGCAATGATCGAACGTGCCCTTCACCTCATTGAAGCTCACCATGGCCCCGTGATTCTGGTGGTGCCTGACCATGGTTCGTGGATCTCATCTGGCTTCTTGTGGAGCCCCCAGTGCCTTTGGGTGCATGCCATGGGCTACTTCATCAGGGCCCCATCTGAATGGACAACCTGGCACCTTACTCGCTTATGGCTGGCTTCATGCTCGTCGCATGTCTACGTCCTTGGCATACACACATATCTGGTGCCTCTTAGAGTCCTGGTGTGCTCACACTCATCTTTCTCCTTAGCATGTACAGATTCTGAATATCCTTGCATTCCCTCAGGATGGCTATGACAAGGGACTTGCGCTGAATTTCTTACAAGTGCAAGTGGCCGTCTTCACTTGTTTTTGGGGTCCCATGGCTGGTGCTTTCTCCAGGGCATTCGGACATTGCAACCACCTCTCCGCCCTACAGTTCCATCATGGGATCTTTCTTTGGTCTTGCACAGCCTTCAGAAGCCCCCCTTAGAACTACTCCAAAATGCTCCTATCAGGGACTCTCCTTTAAGACTACTTTTTCTGGTGGCTATTACCTTTGTTCAGTGTGTCTCTAAGATTCAGGCTCTTTCCTGTCGGGACCTCTTTCTGTTCTTCTCCTCAGAAGGGGTATCCATCTGCCTGTTCCTTCCTTCTTACCAAAGGTAGTTTCTTCTTTCCACCTTAAGCAGCCCATTATCCCCCCCGTGTTCCAGAAGGCTGCAGGGGTGGAATTTCAGCATTATCTCTGGCCAGTAGACATCTGCCACGTACTCTGCTGGTACTTGAAAGCAACTAATTTCTTTAGAAAGTCGGATTGCCTCTTTGTCCTGTTTGCTGGGTCCCGCAAGGGGCACACTGCTTCCAGACCAATTATTGCCTGAGGGATCAAGCCTGCCATCAAGTTGGCATATATCTTGCATGGCAAACCTGTGCCGTGGGCTTTCTATGCCCATTCCACCAGGGCACAAGCCCCCTCCTGGGTGGAGTGGTCCTCTGTGCATCCAGGGGATATTTGTCTGGTGGCAACCTGGTCTTCCATGTCTACCTTTGTCCACCATTATTGCCTTGATCTCCAGGCTCGAGATGTGGCAGCCTTTGAGGCCAGCATTGTGGCTCGTCCTGTCCTAGAGTGGGTTAGCTCTGGTATTACTCAATTGTCTGGACTGGTCTAGCAGGATGTTTAGAAGGAAAATTTTCCTTACCATTAATTTCCTTTCCTGGAATCTCTGCTAGACCAGTCCAGACCTCACCTTTGCTGACTGTGTTTTCCTGGACAGCTGTCTCACCAAGAACCTCGTTCTTGACAATGGATACTATTGCTTATGCAAAAAGTGCCTAACAATGCACTTTCTTTGGCACTTTTCATGTCTGAAAGAGGGTGGTAGAGATGAGGAGTGGGCGCAGAAGGCCAGGGGAAAGTGCATGCGCACAAAGGAATTAACACATGCTATTAGTATACGCCTGTGTTAACAGCTAATGCAGTGGCTCGACAGTATGTGCTAATTCCCGTCTTAGTGGACAAATGTCAAATGGGTTGAGGAAAGGGTGGGGACTCTGCCTTACACTTTAATGCATGGCATGTACCACATGGCAACTGTTCATACAGCACATAACATTTGATACCACCTCAGGAGATGGCGCTAATGCAGCGAAAATCTATTTAATGAGAATGAACTTAACTGTATAGGCAGATGCTGAGAATCCCCCCAGAATTCACACAGAGGCTTTCTGATAGCCATGCAGTAGCTGTAGAACTTTATAGCACTTTGGTAAAAGGGCCCAAAGTCTTCTAAGCTGCATCAGACTTCATGACTCTGTACTTTTCACTGCTGTTTTTCAAGATTTG
This sequence comes from Ichthyophis bannanicus, assembly GCA_033557465.1. Taxonomy (NCBI): domain Eukaryota; kingdom Metazoa; phylum Chordata; class Amphibia; order Gymnophiona; family Ichthyophiidae; genus Ichthyophis; species Ichthyophis bannanicus. Next base: position 667,012,649 of record CM066033.1, read on the forward strand.
GTTTTTGGTATGAAGTAACCTAGTCTTGCCTGAGTTTTATATGTAGGGCACAAACTCTAACAATGCAATTAGCAACTGGATGAGTGCACAAATTTAAATTTGAAGCCAAAGTGAGCAGAGAGGCTGTGAGTAACGAGGAAATCCTGGATATTTGTTTCCTTCAGCCCATATCTGAAGTGAAGAATTTGGAAGTGATTACTGACCAAACTTTCACCTAGGAAACTCATATCTGTACAATGCATTTTTTTACATTTAATTAAAAGCACTTCTAGCAAAAACATCAAAGTCATTTACAAAATAAAATAAAAAATAGATGAAAAGGGCATCAGCATAAAACAGACCAAACACAATAGGGGAATTATAGTTATTAAGTGCCATTGAGTTAATGTTGACTCCTGGTGATCCATATAGCAACTATCCCCTGGGTTTTCTGGGCTAGCTGCAAACAGAAGTAGATTGCCAGGTCTGCTTTCTACACAGTAACAGGCTCATTCCATCCCAGATGTACAGCCCCTCTGTATGTCCCGTTTGAACTGGATGTACAGAGGGTGTTGCGATTCTGATCCTGCGGGGCACCAGAATCATGAACAGTCCTGTATGTGCAGGCTGGGACTGCGATTCAGCCTGGCCTGCACTATTAAGGAAAGCCCGACTAACTCATTCAGGGCTTTACAATGGAGCTGCGGCATCATGATGTCCGGTTGCCATGGCACCGTGGCTCCATTGTAAAGCCGCAATCCCGGCTGCAGGCTGAACAAAGGCTTCCCCTGCAGTCTGACCCCTGATCCGGCCTCCTAAGGCCAGGGCCGGGTTGCGGGAAATATCCTCGGGCCCCCCTGCCCCATCTGTGTCCCAAGCCCGCAGAAAAAAGATGTCCAAGTCACCGTCCCTGGACGTTATAGTGCTGACATTAGAAATGGCCCTGTACGTCCAGGGCTGGCAACCACCCATTGTCTGCCCTAACTCTGCCCCCAATCTGCCCCTTCCCCGCCCTATCTAACTCCCCGTACAACCGACGGGGAGGTTAGATACCGGCGGGGAGGGCACAAATAGCAGGGATGGATGTCCCATTGGGATGTCCATCCCCGCTATTTGTAGGACAGAATTGGGTCCTAAGCCTCCAGAAGCTAGCATTTCAAACTGGTCTCCCATCCATGTACTCAGGCCCGTACCTAGCCCTGTGCGAGTGGTGCGGCCGCACAGGACGCAAAGGCTTAAGGGGTGCATTTTAGCTGTCTGCCGTTGCCTGCCGCAGCTAAGCATACTAAGCAAGAGCAGGGAGGGACAGATCTGCTTAGCATGCCGGCGACTTGCACATCGGGCGCGCCTCTTCTCTCCTGCTGCCGGGTGGGGGGGGGGGGGCATGCACCCAATGTGCAAGTCGCACAGGACGCGATTTACACTCGGTACGGCCCTGCACGTACTAACCAGGCCCAACCCTGTTTAGCTTCATGAGATCAGACAAGATTAGGTGTGCTTGGGACAAGTGTGGCCATAGTAATTAAAATTCAAATAAAAAGATGCATAAGGAAGAAATGCTAAAGGCAGGAGCACCTCTGGGCAGCTCCCTAAGCTGATGAGAAGGCCCTGTGAAAAAGCTATGTTTTCACTGTCTTCCAGCACTTGGCCAATTTTATGCTTAATATTCAGAGGCCTTCCACATGTGAAAAAAATGACCACTTAGTACCTTCCAACAAGTCTTGCAGGTAAATGGAAAACTAATAAATTGTCCTGAGAAAATCTTAATGATCTAGATGGATAATGGGGCAAAATCATGGAAGCCAGGCAGCATGGCAATTAACCTTAAAAGTTAAAATAAGTGAAAAAGTACCCGAAGCTGCATAGACTCTGACAGTTAGAGGCAGGGGATGTTGGATGCAAGGGCATAGCCAAGGATAGGCCTGGGTTGGCCATGACCGCCCTCCACTTTGGCATCAGGCCCACCCAGTTAATGGTTACAGAAAAAGTAAATGAGATGAGAACTAGAGGCAGTGTTAACATTTGCACTACTTTATGCCCACCCATGTAAATCCCAGGCCCCACCAAGTGATATTTAGAGCTGCAGCAGCAATACAGGGCCCTACTCGAAGAGACTGCTGCAGGCGGGACTACAGTATGTGGCCTATTAATCAGTTCTGGAGCCACAATGACAGCTGCATTACAGGGGAGAAAGCAGCATTGTTCTTTGCTCAAGAGGAGGGCTAGACTGGGCCTGATCAGTGTGATGCTTACAACCATGAGTATTGCAATGCCAGAGCAGCCTGGAAGTGAGAATGATGTGTGTCACTGTGGGGCCTGCATGACTGAGAAATGCAACAGGCATGGGATTGAGGGTGTGAAGTAGTTGGGCCTGGAGTTGAATGTAGTATTGGCAGCTGTAATATATCTAAAGAGGCTGCTGGTTTCTTAGATGTGAAGGGGTGGAGTGCTTCTTAAAGCCACAAAAATACGATTAAATTAGACTTACCTGCTAATTGTAGTTCCTTTAGGAACTCAAGTCCAATCCTGCACCTCTGGGTTGTGATCCTCCTCTAGCAGCTTGGAGACTGAGAAATGTCACTCTTGTGATGTCACTGGCATATATAACCACAGGAACCGCCTCCTCGCTCCAGTAACCTATTGACAAAGCAGACTCCGCGGAGCAACAATTAAGTAGTACCACTACTAAACACTATAACCAAACTGAAACTGTGTACAACTAAGGGATAAAACCTCCCCATTAATACGTTTTTTTTTTAATAGACCAGTTAAAAAATCCTGTATAAATGCTGAGGTCCTTCCTCCTCCATTATGGAAGAAACTGACCCCCCAAAAATATACCCCTGCAACTCATCCACCCTCATGAACCTGACCCCTAGCAAAAATGGCTTCTTACCTGTGACCGATCACATGTTTCAGGCCATAGTCCAAAAAGAAACGGGCGGGATACGGGACTGGACTTGAGTTCCTAAAGGAACTACAATTAGCAGGTAAGTCTAATTTTATTTTCCTTATCGTTCCTCAAGTCCAGTCCCGGACCTCTGGGATGTAACAGAGCAGTACCAAAAATCAACGGGAGGGACCAGCCAAACCCGCCTGAAGTACCGCTGCACCAAAACAGGCATCTCTCTCCGCCTGAACATCCAGCCGGTAATGCTTGACAAACAAATTTATAGACGACCAAGTCGCCGCCTTACAAATTTCCCCAACTGGAATTAAACTATGCTCTGCCCAAGACGCCGCTTGCGCCCTAGTCGAATGAGCCTTAAGACCCTCCGGAACTGACCTGCCTTTTAATAGATACGCCGACGCTATCACTTCCTTCAGCCACCTTGCTATGGAAGCTTTCGACACCATGTCTCCTTTTCTAGGTCCGCCAAAGAGAACAAACAGCCTATCTGACTTCTGGAAACTCTCCGTCCAATGTAAATACTTTTTCAACGCCCGACGGACATCCAATAAACGTAAACTCCCTGCCGACGCTTCACCCGTGTCGCCCCTGAACACCGGCAAGGACACTACTTGATTTACATGAAAAGCTGAAACTACTTTGGGTAAAAAGGCTGGCACTGGTTGCAAGACCACTTTGAGTCATAGAAAGACAGAAAAGGCTTCTACACGACAAGGCCTGCAACTCAGAGACTCGCCGTGCTGAGCAGATAGCCACCAAGAACACCACCTTGAGAGTGAGATCCTTTATAGTCACTCTAGCCAACGGCTCAAAAGGCTGTCGTACCAATGCCTCCAACACTATCTGAAGATCCCAAGATGGAACTATCTGTCTACATGGTGGCCTCAAGAGAATCACCGCTCGCAAAAAAATGCTTTACATCTGGGTGGCTTCCCAACGACTGTCCTTTAACCTTCCCCCTGTAACAGGACAAAACTGCTAACTGAACCCATAGGGACGAAGCCGCCAGACCTTTCTGAAAGCCATCTTGCAAGAACGCCAACACCTGAGGTACCGACACTCGCAATGCCTCCACGTTCCTGTCCACATACCAAGCTTCGAATATTCGCCATATCCGGATATACGCCAATGAAGTTGATTTCCGCCACGCCTTCAACAAAGTTCCAATGACTGCTGTGGAATAACCCTTCCCCTTCAGCCTTGCTGTCTCAAGAGCCAAGCCGTAAGAGAGAATCGATCCACCTGGGGCATTAGCAATGGTCCCTGAGCCAAAAGGTCTCTTCGACAGGGCAGGCGCCATGGCTCCACTACTAACAGCCTCATCAGATCTGCATACCAAGGCCTTCTTGGCCAGTCCGGCGCGATCAACAGCACCAGTCCTTTGTGACCTTCTATACGTTGTAACACCCGCCCTATCAGCACCCAAGGTGGAAACACGTATAGGAGTTGGTGTTCGGGCCAAGGCTGAATCAGCGCATCCAGACCCTCCGACATTTGCTCTCTCCTTCTGCTGAAGAAATGTCCTACCTTTGCGGACTGGAATGTGGCCATGAGATCCAGTACTGGCGTGCCCCAATGCTGCACCAGCATGTCGAACACTTCCGGATGAAGGTTCCACTCTCCTGGATCCACTCTTACGCGACTCAAAAAATCGGCTTCCACATTGTCCACTCCTGCTACGTGCACCACCGACAGAGCTACCAGATGCACCTCGGCCCACTCGAGCAGCCCCTCAGCTTCCTCCTCCAGCGCGACACTGCTGGTGCTTCCCTGATGATTGATGTAAGCAACTGCCGTCGCATTGTCGGAAAACACCCGGATGGCCTTTCCTCAGAGATAGGGCTGAAACTCCCTCAGCGCCAACGTTACTGCGCGTAACTCCAATCTGTTGATCGACCAACTCCGTTCCAGCTCAGTCCCACTGACCCTGAGCAAACTGACGTTGACAGTTGGCCCCCCAGCCTACCAGACTGGCATCCATCGTCAGGGGAATCCATACGGGGGCTTCCAAGGGCATCCCTTTCTCTAGGCACCCTGAACGCAGCCACCACCGTAGCGCCCGCCGCGTCTCCGGCGGACAGGGCAGCTTCTGTTAATGATGCCTCTGGTGTGACCACTGTCTGAGCAAGGCACGTTGCAACGGTCTCATATGCGCTCGCGCCCAAGGAACCAGCTCGAGAATTGCGGCCATGGTCCCAAGCAACTGCAGATAATGCCACACCATCGGGCATGATCTGTTGAGAAATTCTCTGACTAAATCCCTCAACGCTTGTGCTCGCTGCTGAGGCAGAAAGATTTGTCCCACTCTCATATTGAACTTTGCTCCCAGATATTCCAGCTCCTGTGACGAAGCTAACCAGCTCTTTTCCTGATTGACTACCCAACCTAGGTCCTGCAGAAACGCCACCACTTTGGCCGTAGTCGTCTCGCTCTCTGCCCTGGACTTTGCTCTGATCAACCAATCGTCCAGATAAGGATGCACCAGCACCCCTTCTTTCCATAATGACGCCGCTACGACCACCATCACCTTGGTGAACGTCCGAGGCGCCGTTGCTAGACCAAATGGCAAGGCCTGAAACTGGAAATGCCCCATCGGCACCGCAAACCTGAGATATTTCTGATGTTCCTGATGGATTGGAATGTGCAGGTATGCCTCGGAGAGGTCTAGGGACGTAAGAAACTCGCCTGCCTGTACTGCCACTATGACCAACCTTAGAGTCTCCATACAAAAGCGAGACACCCGAAGACAGTGATTTACTCGCTTGAGATCCAAAATAGGTCGAAAGGCCCCGTCCTTCTTTGGAATCACAAAGTATATGGAGTAACGACCGCTGCCGCATTGGTCCACAGGCACCGGTATTATGGCCTTGAGAGCCAGCAGCCTCTGCACCGTCTGTCGCACCGCATCGCACTTGAGACGTGCCTTGCAGGACGACTGTACGAAAGAATCCAGCACTGGATGGTGCATCTCCAATGCATAACCTTCTTGAATGACCTCCAACACCCACTGGTCGGACATAATTTGGACCCAGGCAGGATAAAAGTCCCGTAGCCGACCTCCCACGGGCACGAATCCCCCCTGGGTCCCCCTGACTTCATTGTGACTTTTGAAGATTCGAGGAGGGAAGCGGTTGCAAAACCCCTACTTGTTCCTCGAAACCCTCGAAAACCTTGGGACCTATAGGGAAAATGACCTCTTTGGGCTTGCCTGAACCTCGGGGAACGAAAGCAACAAAATTCCCTCGGTTGCCCTTTAGGTGGCAGAGTTGGCTGCCCCTGCTTCTGCTTGTCCTCTGGCAGCCTACCGCCTTTGGACTCCCCCAAGTCCTTCACCAGCTTGTCCAAGTCTTCCCCAAAGAGTAGCTTACCTCTAAAGGGGAGTTTACTCAACCGGGCTTTGGAAGACCCATCTGCCACCCAATTGCGCAGCCAAAGATAACGCTGAGCCGCCACCACCGAGGCCATGCTCTTTGCCAAGCCTCGTATAAGATCATAGTGGACATCTGCCAAATAGGCGGCTCCCGTCTCCAATCTGGACGCTTCCTTGGTCACTCCTTCATCCCCTTGAATCCTCTGCGACCACCAAAGACAGACTCTCGCCACACAAGCTCCACAAATAGAAGCCTGTAAGGACAGCGCATTCACATCAAACACCTGTTTCAATAAGACTTCAAGTTTCCTGTCCTGAGCGTCCTTGAGGGCCGCACCTGCTTCCACAGGAATGGTAGTCTTCTTAGTAACCGCCGAGACCGCTGCATCGACTCTCGGAGCTTTAAACAACTCTTGATCCTGGTCCACCAGCGGGTAAAGACGAGACATAACCCTTGCCCCTTTAAGGGCCGCCTTGGGCATGTCCCACTCCTCCTGAATCATCTCTCGCATTACCCTGTGGACTGGAAAGGCTCTTTTAGTCTTCCGAAAGGCCTGTAGTAACGGTTCTTCCAGGGTCAAATCCTCCGCCGGCTCCATCGCCGGCATATTCAGAGCCTTGAGGGTCTCTGATATGAGCGCGGGCAATTCGTCCCTACGGAATACGCGCACCACTCTAGCCTGATCCTCTTGCTCAGTAATCTCTCCTTCTTCCACATCATCATCTAAATCCAGATCCGGCTCTCCCCCTTCGGAGTGAACCCCTCCGACACTACAGAAGGCTCTGACTGCTCTTTCTCCCCTGTGATCTTCTTTGGAAGCAGCCCCGAGGCCGCCGAATCCAGAGGCGTGCTGAGCCTCTTTTCCCCCGGAACCGCTGCAGCGGTAGTAGCTGCAGGCCTTCCCTGAGGGCTTCCGAACACCTCCTGAATCAGGACAACAAATCCAGGGGAAAAATTTGCAGCCAAGCCCCCTGGCAAGGATGATTGAGAAACCGGGAGAACCGAAGAGGAAGAAGTCCCTGCTACCGGCTCCGGTAGCGGTCTCGCAGAAGAACTCTGCTCTGCCAGCAGCTCAGGAACACTGGTATGCCCTTCACCAGCTGCCTCCAATACCTTATCCATAGAAGCAGCCTCCTGAGCGCAGCCCATACAAACACCAGTGTCCGACACTGAACCCCTTCTAGCCCCACACACGAGACAGAGCGGCCTAGAAGGTATCCCGGTTAAAGACGCACAAGACACAGCACAGCACTGCCTGCCGGAGCTTACAGCCAGGTAGCCTTAAATCTGAGACTCAAAACAGCCTTAGTTACCAACTGCCAAACTTCGGAAGTTTTTTTTTTTTTAATATACTGATGTGGAATCCTGAAAGCACTGGCTCCCAACCTATTCCTGAGGAAACCAAGCTAAAACGAAGCCTTACAGCCTGCGCAGAAGCCCCGGAAGGTCCCCTGCCCAAAATGGCGTTTCCCACACTCGAGCCATGCAGTGTGGCCGACTCCCGCAATGCCGTCTTAACGCGGGCCACAGCTAGATCAATAAGCGCGATCGCGAAGAAACACCCCGGCTGCTTTCTTACCTCTGGAAGCTGATTTAACAGGCTGCTAATCCCCTGCCGCGTGAACGCATCCGCACCGGCAGAGAACCCCCTCTTGCGGTCCAAACAGCTGGCGATCCAGCAGCTCACCTCTTCCTCCTAAAGCGTCCAACACTAGCAGGCAAACACATCTGCATTAGTCGGACCCAAAACTCCCGGTGCCTCTGAACCTCCCACTGGCTCAGGAACCGGCTCTGCACCCCTGTCTTCGCCTGCTTACAAGGCCATACAGGTCCCTCAACAGAGCAAGGGGGGGGGGGGGGGGGAGGGAGGAGAGGAGGGAGGGGAGCACTTCAGCACCAAAATTAAAGGGCCCTTAACCTAATTTTAAAAAATAAGAAAAAAACCACCAAAGAACTTTAGAAATCCTAAGAAATCTTATCCAATACCCTACTCTAACTCTCCTTAATTGTCCTCAAGTGAGCCCCGAACCTCCAGGCTCACAGTCCTCCAGCTGCTTGGAGACTGAGATAACTGGAGCGAGGAGGCGGTTCCTGTGGTTATATATGCCAGTGACATCACAAGAGTGACGTTTCTCAGTCTCCAAGCTGCTGGAGGAGGATCACAACCCAGAGGTCCGGGACTGGACTTGAGGGACGATAAGGAAGGCCCTGTTGGGTTTTGGACCCACAGCAGCAGCAGTGGTGGAGTTTATGCTGAGAATGCCTCAGCGTGATAATAGCGGAGCCCAGCAGCGATTAGCGTTGCAATGGGGGTTGAGAGTAAGGCTAGAATGTGAAGGGGAAGAACTTCCATCTCTAGTTGACAGCCTGAGTTTCAGGGATGAGTGTGGTTAGAGTTTGAGCTGTATGAATGAGGTTATGAGAAATACACTAACTGATGAGAACTTTCGTAAAGTTATAGTGATGTTTTTTTATATGCCACCGTTGAGACCCAAGCAAAACGCAAATACCTGATTGGAGTATCCATAGTAACACCATTGTAACCCACAGAGTCAGAGGGAGCACGGCTCATAACCATAGCAACCTAACATACCAGATAAATATTGACTGCTGAGTGATGCAGAAGTGTTCTTAAATGCTGTGATAATGGTGCATTTAGCTCAGACATTTTTTCAGGAGTAGCTGAAAGCGAATTATATCAGAAATTTTTGAGGTCAAATACTAGAAAGTGGAAGCTTTGCATGGGTATTGGGGAGAATAAATAACATTAACAATTGAGCAGTCCACAAACTTGTTTTTTTGCTGTTCTAAGCATATATGGAACGGTTGCATGATAAAGTAGGTAGTTGTGAAAAGAATTCAATTCTATATTAAAACAAAAACAAAACAAAAAATATAGCTGTACCCAAAAGAAGCTCTGAAGAAAACCATTTTGTTGGAATTTGGAAATAAACCCCTGAGGAAGAAGTTCTTTGTGGAAAGAGGAGGCTTATAAAAACTGCCACAATACTTTAGCTTGTAGATCAGCACATACTGTTTAAGAGTTAAATACTATAAGAATTTCATGGTTGATCTGATTAAGCTGTATGGAACCGGAATTGCTGTAAAAAGTGAGAAGGTTATGAGGGACATGTATAATTGCCATCTGATCTCCCTTAGGGACATCTTTTATTAAAGTGTGCTACGTTAGAATATAAGAACATAAGATTTGCCATACTGGGTCAGACCAAAGGTCCATCAAACCCAGTATCCTGTTTCCAACAGTGGACAATCCAAGTCACAAATACCTGTCAGGTTCCCAAAAGGTATCCAGATTCCAGGCTGTTTATCCCAGGGGTAAGTGTTAATGTGCTGTTAGGCCACAAAACTAGTGCAGAGACCCTTACGTGTTTTATGTACCTATCTGGGGAAAAACAATACTTTGTCGAACTTAAATGTAATTTTTAAATAACATTGCTTGTTTATAACATGCCAGCTTAACATGTTTGCAAGAACATCTGCTTATGTGCTATAATTAGTTAATTAGAATTTCAGAAATCAATTCTATTGTCTCCCTATTTCCAGGAGCACCCTTGCTGGTGTATATAAAGGAAACCGATCGAAAGAGGGCAAAGTTTATGTAGCTCTGAGTAACATCTGAGGAATCTCATAGCCTCTTCTATATTTTGGACCACCATCAGCAGGTGAGTTCTCTGCTCAGAAGCTCTACATTAAAATATTAAGAACATAAGATAACCCATACTGGGTCAGACCAAGGCCCATCAAGCCTGGTATCCTGTTTCCAACAGTGGCCAATCTAGGTCATAAGTACCTAGCAGTTTCCCCAAAATACACAGGTTTCACAATGCTTATATTGGGTCAAGCAGTGATATCCTTGGTCCCTTTTAATAATGGTTTATGGACCTTTCCTCCAGGAACTTGTCCAAACCTTTTTTAAACCCAGCTACACTAACAGCTTTTACTACATCCTCCGGTAACAAATTCTAGAGTTTGATTATACTTGAGTGAAAAAATATTTTCTCTTATTAGTCTTAAAAAGGTTACCCTGTAGCTTCATTGCATATCCCCTAGTCTTTCTATATTCTGATGATGTAAATAATCGATCTACATTTACCCATTCCACTCCATTCATTAATTTATAGACCTCTATCATATCTCCCCTCAGCCATCTCTTTTCCAGGTTGAAGAGTCCTAACCTTTTTAGCCTCTCTTCATAGGGGTATCCTTCCATCCCCTTTACCATTTTGGTGGCTCTTCTCTGAACCTTTCCTAATAACGCTATATCCTTTTCAAGATACGGCGACCAGAATTGCACACAATATTCAAGATGCAGTCGCACCATGGAACAATACAGAGGCATTATAATATCCTTCGTTTTCCTTTACATTTCTCCGGGCCAGTCCAGGAACTCTCGGGTAGTCTCCAATCCCCTTCAGCAGCTGAGGACTGATCACTGAAAACTTTCTCCTGACAGGCTACCCAGCCCCCCCTGGAGTGAGAGGCTCAGTCTTTCAGTCCTCAGCAGCTGAACAGGACGTGGTAGACAGGCTCCCTGGAGTGACATAGAGGAATGTGAGCTTTAGTTTTGTTTCAGGCAAGAGAAGCTTCGGCCGGGTATTTGCCCTAGCGGGGTAATGATACCGCGGTTTTTGGCTGCTTAAAAGTAATTAAGCTTTACAGTGCACAGATAAGAAACGACTGCAGACTTCCCTCACCGGCAAGTAGGGCAGAGCCTGCCTGCTAAGCATCTTGCTAGCAGTTCTGTTTCTCCGTGGAGGTGAGGGAGACACTGGGAGCCCCAGAATCCACCCCTCTCTCTCCGGCGTGTATTCTATCTCTCTCTTCCCCGCTAGCAGCGGTAGCAAGGAGAGCACGCAGTGGCAGCCAGCTTCTCTGAGGTGAGTCGTGAGCGACTTCAGTGTGTGTGCCTGGATTCGGTTTGGCCTTGGGGCTTGTTTGATGTTGTGCAGCTTGATTTCAGTTAGGGGCTGGTGGTGTGAGCGCATGTTACCGGCGGCTCCATGTCTGCACTGTGGTAATCGCCGGGGGCTTTCCGGTTCAGGCTTCTGTCGCTCGTGTGTGAGGGGTAGCTCTAGTGTGGAACGGCTGTTTGGGGGCTTAATGGAGTCCACTTCGGCGGCGGTAGAGTTAGCAGCGGCTCCTCAGAAAGCAGATTTTAGCGTGGGAACGGCGGCCATATTGGATGGTCCGACCATTTCTGCAGAGCCTCATAGCAAGGCGGGAAAAAAGAAGATACGTGCCAAGAAGGCCTCTACTGCTGGGGGTCCAGTGCAGGAACAGGCTGGGGGATTCCCCGAGGGCTTGCAGTCAGTTTTTTCGGCGGACTTTATCTTAGCCTTACACAAAGCATATTGTTTAAAGGTTGGTCAGGGATTAACCCAGGAGGTTTCCCCCACTCTGGGGGCTCAGCTGGAGGATAGGAGCTTAACAGACCCTGGAGAGGAACCCTCTCAACAGGGGAAAGGTGCTGAGTCCAGCCAGAGGACCTGCGGATTGCAGTTAGATCTGCCTTCTGTGGCTGAGGAGGGTGAGATCCTCTCGGAGGCAGGTATAGACTCCTGGGCAAGGGACTTCGAAGAAGGAGAACTGCTACCTGGAGAAGACCTTAATGTGTTTAGGGTGTTTCGTAAGGAGGAGCTGGGAGCATTGATTTCTCAGTCGTTAGCGGCCTTAAATCTCGCTCTGCCAGTGGTTACGCAGGAGCCTCTGGAAGACCCCTTGCTTCAAGGTTTTAAAGCGGAGCAGCGCTGTTTTCCCATTCATAGGGTAATAAAGCAAATGATTGAGTCTGAGTGGGAATGTCCAGAGGCCACCTTAAGAGGGGGCCGCGCTATGGTTCGGCTGTACCCGCTACCGCAGGAGGAGAAGGAGTTATTCCGCATGCCTAAGGTGGATGCCTTGGTTGCTGCGGTGACAAAGAAGACAACTATTCCGGTGGAAGGGGGTACTGCCCTTAAGGATCTACAGGACCGGAAGTTAGAGACGCTGCTTAAACAGGCGTTTGATTCGAGTGCGTTGTCTCTGCAAGCCTCCATTTGTGGAGCGTATGTTTCGCGAGCTTCTATCCGGTGGCTCCAAGGGGGTCTGGGGCCAGCCAAGGAAGATGGTTTGTCTCCCGAAGAGGTGAAGTTAGAATCTGCTGCAGCATATCTAGCGGACGCCTTTTATGATTTAGTGCGGATAGCGGCTAGTCTATGGCGTCGATGATTGCCGCTAGGCGGTTTCTCTGGCTTCGAAACTGGGCAGCGGATTCTTCTTCTAAGACTCGGCTGAGTAAGCTGCCGTATAAGGGTAAGCTGCTCTTTGGAGAGGCGCTAGAGAAGATAGTTAAAGATTTGGGAGATTCTAAAGGAGGTAGTCTGCCGGAGGACCGACCTAAGCCCGCAAAGCAGGGTCTGCTGCCCAGAGGACAAAACAGGAGCAGATTCCGGGGCTCTCATTTTGCTCCATATCAGAGAGGTAGGTTTCTCTCCAGAGGTCAGCCCTTTCGAGGAGCTTGAGGGTTCGGCAGGGGATACTTTAGTGCCCAGCAGAACTCTAACAAGAAGTCTTAATGAAGGGATGCAGGTCCAGACGGAGATTCCAGTGGGAGGTCGTTTAAAGGAGTTTGTCTCCGTTTGGGCCGCTGTAACTTCAGACCGGTGGGTGCTGGAAATCATTCGCGAAGGGTATGCCCTGGAGTTCTCCCAACCGCTGACGGAGGCCTTCGTGAGATCCCCATGTGGGTCCCAAGCGAAGGCAGCTGCAATCTCGGCCACGCTGCAGCGGTTATTACAGCTCAAAGCAGTGGTACCAGTACCCCCCGACCAGTACGGATTAGGTCGGTACTCGATTTATTTCGTAGTTCCCAAAAAGGAAGAGTCTTTTCGTCCAATTTTAGATCTCAAGCATGTCAACCGGTGTTTGCGCGTGCCGCATTTTCGAATGGAAACGCTCAGGTCGGTCATACGGTCTGTTCAGCTGGGAGAGTGGCTTTCGTTGATAGACTTGACGGAGGCTTATCTGCACATTCCCATCAGGGAAGACCATCAGAAATTTTTACATTTCGCAGTGCCCATGGGTCATTTCCAATTCAGGGCGATGCCCTTCGGGCTGGCGACAGCGCCTCACACCTTTATGAAGGTGATGGTGGTGGTGGCTGCGGCATTGCGAATGGAAGGCATTCAAGTGCATCCCTATCTGGACGATTGGTTGATTCGTGCGCCCTCGATAGCAGAATCGGAGTCCGCCTCCAGGAGGGTGGTGGATTTTCTGGAAAGTCTCGGCTGGGTTATCAACCAGGCCAAAAGCAAGCTGAAGCCCATGCAGCGCCTTTCTTATCTCGGGGCTTTGTTCGACACAGAAATAGAGTCCATGTTCGTACCCGAGGACAGAGTGCAAAAGATTTTGAGGCAGGTCACACTATTTTTGCGCTTGCAGATGCCGACGGCTTGGAGGTACTTGCAGCTTCTCGGTTCAATGGCGGCGGCCTTGGACTTAGTACCGTGGGCACGAGCACATATGCGTCCTCTTCAGCAAGCGTTATTGACCAGATGGTCATCTCAGGAGCATTCTCTAACCCAGCGGTTGGTATGCCCGGGAAATGTCCGCAACAGTTTGATGTGGTGGTTGGACCCGCAGCATCTTCGTGCAGGAGTGCCATTGCGAGAACCGGAGTGGTTGTTGGTCACCACGGATGCCAGCCTCTCGGGCTGGGGAGCGCATTGCCTCTCCCGGGTAGCGCAAGGAGTTTGGTCGGCAGAGGAGAGCGCTTGGTCGATAAATTGCTTGGAGCTGCGGGCTGTGCGCTTCGCTCTGCAGGAGTTCGCGGATCTCGTGCGGTGGAAAGCGGTTTGCATGTTTTCAGACAATCTGGTTACGGTGTCCTATATCAACAGGCAAGGGGGCACGAGGAGCGTAACGATGCTGGAGGAGAGCCAATTGCTGCTTCAGTGGGCGGAGACCCATTTGCTGGCGTTATCAGCAGCGCATGTAGCAGGAAAGGACAACCTGCAGGTGGATTTCCTCAGTTGTCATTTTCTCGACCCCGGAGAATGGGAACTGAATGCGGCCGTGTTTCACGACATCACGCTCAAATGGGGACAACCAGTTCTGGATCTGATGGCGACCTTCCACAATGCAAAGGCATCTCGGTTTTACAGCAGGGGCAGGGAACACATGTCGGAGGGCCTAGACGGCCTAGTGCAGCCCTGGCCGGTGTGCAGCCTGCTGTATGTGTTCCCGCCTTGGCCGATGATAGGTCGGGTGGTCCAGAGGATTGCGAGTCACGCGGGGACAGTAATTCTCATTGCCCCCGATTGGCCCCGACGGCCGTGGTATGCGGATCTCGTACATCTTCTGGTGGATCGACCATGGCGGCTTCCGGTTCGAGTCAATCTGCTAGCTCAAGGTCCCATTCTCATGCCGCAAGTGGATCGGTTCTTGCTTACCGCTTGGCTCTTGAGAGGGAAAGGTTGCGACGGCGTGGGTACTCGTCATCAGTAATCAACACTCTGTTGCGGTCCAAAAGGAGGTCGACTGCAGTAGCGTATATTCGTGTCTGGCGAATTTTTGAAAGTTGGTGCAAGGACAGGGAGCGCAGGCCTTTAGCGGCCTCCTTACCAGACATCTTGGCCTTTTTGCAAGGAGGGCTGGAAAAGGGCCTAGCGCTCAGTACTCTCAGGGTGCATCTGGCGGCTTTGGCTTGCTATAGAGGTCGGGTGCACGGAGTTTCATTGACCTCTCATCCGGATGTTCTCCGTTTCTTGCGAGCGGCGAAGAACATCTGGCCCCCGTTGCAGCCAGTGGTTCCCGCTTGGGATTTGAACTTGGTACTGGAGGCGTGGACGTAGCCTCCATTGCGGTCCGCAGCAGTGAACAGTTTGAAGGAGCTTTCGTGGAAAACGGCCTTTCTAGTAGCCTTATGTTCCGCTAGGCGGATCTCGGATCTTCAAGCTCTTTCGTGTCGGGAGCCGTATTTGCAGTTTTTGGCAGAGAGGGTGTGGCTGAGACCGGTCCCGTCCTATCTGCCGAAGGTGGTTTCCAGTTTTCACTTGAATCAGCCGATTTCTCTCCCTACTTTTTCGGATAGTGTAATAGGGGCGCAAGATCGCGCCCTACGGCAGTTAGACATGGGAAGAGTTCTACGGCGGTACTTGCGAAAGACTGCTCCATTTCGTAGATCAGACAGATTGTTTATTTTGTTTGGGGGTGTCCGTAAAGGCGAAGCAGCAGTCAAGGCTTCTATTGCTCGCTGGGTAAAGCAAGCTGTGGTGGCGGCATATGAAGCCAGGGGAAAACCTCTTCCCGAGGGGCTCAGAGCGCATTCTACTAGGGGGCAAGCAGCGTCCTGGGCGGAGTTCGCTTTTGCCCCTCCAGTGGACATCTGTCAAGCGGCGACATGGTTGACGCTCCACACCTTCACAAAGCATTATCGTTTGGATCTTCAGGCTAGAGATGACGCGAGGGTCGGAGCGTCAGTTCTGATGGCGGGGCTCACCGGTCCCTCCCAAGGATAGGAACTGCTTTGGTACTTCCCGAGAGTTCCTGGACTGGCCCGGAGAAACGTAAAGGAAGGAGAAATTAGGCCTTACCTGCTAATTGTCTTTCCTTGAGTTCTCTCTGGGTTAGTCCAGGTCCCACCCAGTACGGCTCGTAGATTGACTAAGAAGTTCAGAGTAGGTCGAGTGTTTCCAGGTGCTTGTGATAATTTGTAGGATTTTGGTGCTTGAATTCGCTTATTTCCAGTGTCCTGTGGATCTTCTGACGGGGTGGATTCTGGGATCCTGGTAGGGGCCATAAATTCCTCCCTTCGAAAAAAAACAAAAAAACAAATAAAAAGACGGAACAAAGTCCATAAAGGGAGACGGAGAACAACTGTAACTATCCGTCAGTAGAGTCCTGGTTAAGTTAGTTACAGATGCTGTTGGTGAGTTTGCAGTGGTTTGTTGTTTGTGTCATTGAGTTTCAGTTACGGTAGGTTAAGCTGCTTTGACAAACAGTAGACTGAGCCTCTCACTCCAGGGGGGGCTGGGTAGCCTGTCAGGAGAAAGTTTTCAGTGATCAGCCCTCAGCTGCTGAAGGGGATTGGAGACTACCCGAGAGTTCCTGGACTGGCCCGGAGAGAACTCAAGGAAAGACAATTAGCGGTAAGGCCTAATTTCTCCTTATGCTCCATTCCTTTCCTTATGATACCTGGGCGGAAGGTTTTAACATGTTATCCATGATGACACCTAAATCTTTTTCCTGGGTGGCAGTTCCTAATGCAGAACCTTGCATCATGTAACCATAGTTTAGGTTGTTATTTTCTAAACGCATAACTTTGCACTTGTCCACATTAAATTTCATCTGCCTTTTGGATGCCCAGTCTTCCAATTTATCAAGATCTTCTTGCAATTTTCCACAATCCTCATGGGTTTTAACAATTTTTCCCAGTACTGACGTCAGGCTCACCGGTCTGTAGTTTCCCAGATCACCCCTGGAACCCTTTTTAAAAATTGGCGTTACATTGGCCATCTTCCAATCTTCAGGTATTACAGATGATTTTAATGATACTATTAGCAGGTCTGCAATCTCATATTTCAGTTCTTTCAACACTCTTGGATGTATCCCATCTGGTCCAGGTGACTTGCTACTCTTCAGTTTATCAAATAGTTGTAATACATCTTCCCGGTGTATCGCTTTAAATTCTTCCACAGTATCACCTTTAAATACCACTTCAGTCATGGGTAACATCCCTACATCTTCCTCAGTAAAGAACAAAGCAAAGAATTCATTCAGTCTCTCTGCTATGGCCTTGTCCCTTCTTAGTGTCCCTTTTACCCCTCTATCATCTAATGGTCCAACTGACTCTCTCACAGTTTTTTTGCTACGAATGTACTTGAAAAAGTCTTTATTACACATTTTTGCTTCCACAAGCTTCTTCTCAAACTCTCTCTTTGCCTGCCTTATCAATGCCTTGCATTTGACTTGCCAGTGCTTGTACTGTTTCCAGTTTTCATCATTTGGCTCTTTCTTCCATTTCCTGAAAAATGCTTTTTTGGCAACAACAGCCCCTTTGACCTCACCTTTAAACCATGCCGGCAGTTTTTCGGACTTCCTTCCACTTTTCTTAAAGCATGGAATACAGCTGGTCTGGGCTTCCAAGATAGCATTTTTAAACAATACCCAAGCTTTAACCTTTCCAACTGCTCCTTTTAGTTTTTTCTTAACTATTTTCCTCATTTTATCATAGTCTCCCTTTCGAAAGTTAAAAGGTAGTAATGTGGATTTCCTTACCATTCCTCCTCCATTAATTAAATCAAACGCGATCATGCTATGATCACTATTGCCAAGTGGCCCCAACACCTTTATCTCTTGCAACAGATCTGATGTTCCACTAGATCCAAAATGGCTTCCCCTCTGGTCGGTTCATGAACCAGCTGCTCCAAGAAGCAGTCATTTATTTCATCTAGAAACTTTATCTCCCTAGCATGCCCTGCCGTGACACTGACCCAGTCAATACCGGGGTAAATGAAATCACCCATTATTATTACTGTGCTGTAACTTTTGTTAGCTTCCCTGATTTCTTTGAGCATTTCATCATCCATTTGTTCATTCTGGCCAGGCGGTCGATAGTACAACCCCACTGCCATCGCCTTCCTCTTTTTACATGGAATTTCAATCCATAGAGATTCTACAGTGAATTTTGTTTCCTGCAAAACTTGAATCCTTTGTGACTCAATGCCCTCTCTAACATAGAGCGCAACCCCTCCACCAATTTGATCAGCTCTATCATTACGATATAGTTTGTACCCAGGTATCACAGCGTCCCACTGCTTGTCCTCCTTCTACCATGTCTCTGAGATTCCAATCATATCTAACCTCTCATTTAATGCTATATATTCTAACTCTCCCATCTTATTTTTTAGACTTCTAGCATTTGCATACACATATTTTAGAGGCTGTGTTTTATTCATATTAATCTGGCTATCGGTAGGCAGGTGTAATTTGGAATCTTTAAGCTCTCTCTGCTCTGTACTCAAGGGCATTTGGGCTATTTTTGTCTTTATTGGACCCTCTCTGCTGATATGCCCTAACTTCATTCTTTTGGTAGTATCCTTCAAGGATACATTGTTCCGAACCATGCGCTCTTGGGTGACTGTCAGCTCTCCCCTATTATCTAGTTTAAAAGCTGCTCTATCTCCTTTTGAAAGGTTAATGCCAGCAGCCTGGTTCCATCCCGGTTAAGGTGAAGCCCATCCCTTCAGAAGAGCTCCTCCTTTCCCCAGAATGTTTCTCTCATCCTTGCACCATTGTCTCATTCATGCATTGAGACTCCAGAGCTCTGCCTGCCTTTTGGGTTCTGCGTGTGGAACAGGAAGCATTTCGGAGAACGCTTCCCTGGAAGTTCTGGATTTCAACTTCCTACCTACAGTAAAAGCCTAAATTTAGCCTCCAAAACCTCCTTACCACATTTTCCTATGTCATTGGTACTAACATGTACCAAGATAGCAGAGTCCTCCCCAGGAACCAGTTGAACCAATGGGGAGATAGTGTTCTTGTATGAGCAGTGGCGTTGTACATTTTTTGCGTTTTGCAAGAAAATATGATCATACAACTATATTCTGCAACAACTGTGGTATAAGTCAATCACACTTGGTTTGGCAAAGATAGAAATACATTAATCAAGTGTGCAAACAGCATTTGAGGCTAAAACATCCAGACTGAATTAATCTCAAAGCAAACGTACTTTTCTGCACCTGTGCTGATACATAGGTCTGACATGTTAACCGAGAATAGATTATAACTCTCAGAATAGTAATAGTCTTTTTTAAACCAGGAACAAAGCCATTTTTTAGCTTCAAATTCAGGCCCTGCCACTAGAGTTGCCAAATCTTTTCCACAGAGCATAACTAGACACTCTCTAGCCAGGGTTGAGGTGTTCCCCTTCGATATCCTGACATCTCCAAGCTCAGGGGGATGAGGTCTGCCACAAAGGCAAATCCCGAGAAAAGGTTTTCATCCGCTTTTAACAGTACACATGGGAGCTGCTGCTGCAGCAGAAGAAGAAGTAAGAGTGGTGGTTTTCCATCTCTCCCAAAGGCAACCAAATTGGCTGACCCAGTCCTGGGTTTTCCTAATTACATGTGCAGATATCTAGATCTGATTTTCTTAGGGGAGAACAATGGTACTATGCTAGGATTGGATTAAGGAACAACAACGGTGGTGGGGCCAAGTGGCACAAGCAGCAGGTAGAGAGGTAGAGGTTGCCGGAGGATGTAGTAAAAGCTGTTAGTGTAGCTGGGTGTAAAAAAAGGTTTGGACAAGTTCCTGGAGGAAAGGTCCATAAAACATTATTAAAGAGGACCCAGAAAATCCACTGCTTACCCTGAGAAAAACAATATAGAACCTATGCACCTTTTCGGGAACCTGCCAGATACTTATGATCTGGATTGGCCACTGTTGGAAGCAGGATACTGAGCTTGATGGACCTTGTTCTGATCCAGTATGCACAGATTTGCTTCACTTCATGCGGACAGTGGTCCACGGGTAGCATTACGGTGTCCTTTGTGTCGCAAACCCTTGCCTGGTCGTACACAGTTTATAGCATCTTCCGGCGCCACCTAGCACATTTGAATATCTGTTATGCGTGTATGATGGAGCCACGCTCCATTACGCCCTCGTGGCTCAGCGGTTGCCGTTACCCAGTTATGGCAAATTTTTGAAATAAGCCGTCTTGTTGAATGTTTGGTGTACATGGTTATGGCGTTATTACACGGTTAAGTCCCTCCTTTCAGCATCCAGCGCACACCTAACTCTTTGAATATTTGGCCCTTAATGTCTTGATTAAGCAGTGAGATGGACTTGTAGGATCCTACCTCAGTTGAGTCCCTCCCTGGATTAGGTAGCAAAATAACATGCACCAGATTCTGCAGCAGCTCTCCTTCTTCCTCATGCACCACCCCTTGTGCC
Organism: Ichthyophis bannanicus; assembly: GCA_033557465.1. Lineage (NCBI taxonomy): Eukaryota > Metazoa > Chordata > Amphibia > Gymnophiona > Ichthyophiidae > Ichthyophis > Ichthyophis bannanicus. The sequence goes on from CM066033.1 coordinate 667,032,863, forward strand.
AAACGCCCCAGCACCAGGGCCACTTGGTCCTCCAGCAGCTTATAAAATTCTGCTGGTAGCCTATCTGAGCCCAGCGACTTAGCCAACTTTAACCTTTTAATAACCACCCTTAATTTCTTCCACCATGATGGGCCTGTTGAGCTCAGTCATCTGATGCTCTTGCAAGCGGGGTAACTTCAGAGTCTTAAATAATTCCAGTAGCCTCTCTTTGTTGCTGGGCTCAGCTGTAAAGAGGAATTTATAAAACTCAAAAAACACCCTGGCAATTTTATGTGTGTCTGTGCATAGCTGCCCCCCCCTCCTGTTTCGAATGGCAGTGACCTATTTTTTACTTCTACCTGGAACTATGAATCAGGCCAGTAATTTCCCAGTTTTGTTCCTCCATTTCTACAAATCATATTTGTACAAAGCAGTGTCACTTTCCACTCTGTGCTGCAGGACCTCACTCACTTTCCTTTTGGCCTCTAGATAACCCTGTCTATTTTCTTTGGTAGGCCTAATGGTGTATCTCTTCTTCCAAATCTGCAGCTCGGCCGCAGTGGACAACAGATCTCCCTCAATCTGCTTCTTCTTTTGAACTCTGTAGGCTAGGATCTTATCCTTTGTGGCTTCCCAATAGGTCGCTTCCCCCCACCTCCCTGGAATGGCTTTCTGCCACAAAGTCCTGCCATGCTTTCCTTAGAAAGCAATGTCACGGTAGAGGGCGGGATTAATTCTTCACATCCTATCCTGCCCCTCAGCGGGGACCCCCAGCTCCATGCACACACATGCAGGATCCATCACCCCTCCGAATGTATAGACTCAGGAACGTTTCTGAGACCAGCAGGTAATCAAGCCTTGCATGCATGTTGTGCTGAATAGTGAGCGAAATCCACCTCATCTAGGATTGTATATATATTTGGGCTATATATGCTGTCCAAACAGTAGTGCAGCAAAAGTAGCAACAAGACTGCAGCAAAAGCGTACCACCATTTAAAGATCATCAGACGACTCAAGCCATTACTCAGCCAAGAACATTTCCACACCGTATGCCAGGCAGTCATCACCCCCATACTGGACTACGGAAACTCATTATATCAGGGGTTACCCAAACAGTCTGTCCACACACTTCAACTGGTCCAAAACACCGCAGCGTGAATAATCACAGCCACAGCCAAATACGAATACATAACATCAGTACTCCAACAACTGCACTGGCTACCCATAATGGCACGGGCAAAATTCAAGGCAACACTAATCATCTTCAAGACCATACACCACTGCACAGCAGAAGTTTTACAAAACATAATAACCAAAGACACAAGCAGCAGACCCAGGCGTACCCAAGGTAGCAACAAGCTCCGCACCCCAGCCGGATACCACAAAACGAAGCAAGCAAGCAACCTCCAGAAGAGCGTTTTCACTCTCAGCGCCAGACCTATGGAACTCTCTCCCTGAGGAACTAAGAGCACAAAAAGACCTCAAGGACTTCCCAAAATCCCGCAAAACCCACCTGTTAAGGACTCATTTGAACAAGTACCATAACCTCAACCCTCACAGCCTGGCTGATACAGCAACAAAACACCAAAGTACCAGCCCCTGGACTCAACCCCCAGAAATACATATATGTCGTGTCACCCCTATGTTCAATGTAGCCCCTTGTCATGTACATAGACACTTTGATTGAAGGATAAGGTGGTATACTGTCACGACTTCGTGTGCCCTAGGCGGTTGCCTAGGTATATGAAGTGGTGAGAGTCTTTTATTTATAAGAGTGCCTATGGGTGTAGTTGTGGTATGGCAAAATAACTTCAGCCGAGCAGTAATATAGGCACGCAGGATTTTATTCTCCACAAGGCCAAAAGGGAACCTTTACATACAGTCCCAAATATTCAACGCAAAGGCGGGTAATTTCCAGAAAAACAGGTAACAAAAATAAACAGCTTCCACATGCAGCTTGTTAATGAACTCAAACAAAGTATTTCTTCATACCATTGAAATAAGGTTGGAAATAAAACCTCCTTTCCAAAAAAAGGGCTTTAAAACATTTGCAGTCTCTTCAGCAAAACAGCAGTGCCAAACTTTCTCTGTAAAAGGTTTTCTTTCCTTTCTCAAACCAGGTTTCTTTATCTGCCCTTCTAGCAGACTCAATATACTTTGTGTGCAGCCTTTCACATTAAGGGTTAAGCTTTCTCAGGCTTTCTAGCCAGTCTCATTTGCATAAGCCCCTCAGCTCAGCCTTGGAACACGGCTGCTAGTTTTAATGCTTTCAAAAACCTCTTTAGTTACTATAATGAAACAGGAAGACATTCCATTTCTGTCTCAGAACTAAGCTTTTGGTTTATAGCATTTTCAAAATCCATGCTCTCAGGTTCAGACTCTGTTAGAACAGCCTCATGTTTAAAACCAGCTATCTCTGGCTGCAAACGGTCTAACAATCTCTGAACTTTCTTTAAAGCAGAATCTCTCTTCCTGTGGGCAATGCCTTTTCTCTCATACGGTTCCTTACTCTTAGAATGGTTAAACGTCTTAGCCACGCTCACCTTATTTTGTGGAGATAAGCACCTGGCTGTCCTTGCAGCTGTTGGCTCAATCTCTGTAAAATCTTCTAGGAAACACTGTGAATTACTCACATGGTCTGTGAACTCTCCCTGGCCAGCTTTAAAACCCTTGGCTGGTTTTCCCTCTCTACTTGGAAACTCAGGTAAGGCTTCTTTCACTGTTGGAGTGCCTTTCTTTGGTAATATTCTTGGGCTCCCAGAAACTCTTCCTTTCCTGGAATTTCCTGACCCAATTACCCTAGGGCTGGATTCAGTACTGGAGCTTCTGTCTGTCCCTTCTCTTCCCGAAGAAGATTCAGCGTCAGTGGAAGCTGGTCTCCTAAAGCACCTTCCCTTAAGGTTGCCTTCCCCTGCAGTGTACCTCCGTTCTGCTCTCTGAGCACCTCTCTCTCGGGCACTTCTAGGCTGGGCAGTTTGAGAACCTTTCTGCTGGGCTTTCCAGATACCTCCATGAGCTCCTTCCCATCTGCTTGGGATTCCTCTCTGAACTCCTGCTTTGGTTTCCTTCCTGGCTTCCTCCTTGCCTTCTTCTCTCTGTTCAAAGTTCCGGTGTTTATACCTGCAGTTTCTCTCACTGCCTGCTGACTCCACCCCTTGCACTCCCTCGTGCACGGGCTTGGTTACTAGGGAACTAGGGCGTGTCCCGTGCCTACCAGCTTTCTGTGTGGAGTTTTTTTCAGATTCAGAAGTTTTAACCCCTGAACTTCTGGTTTCTCTGTCTTTCACTGGGAAAATCCCTGGATTTCTCTCCTCTTTCTTATGTTCTTTCTGGCCTGCGCCGTCACATATCCCCCCCCTTAAATTATTCCGGGCTGACAGACGATAGTCGGTCCAGCACGGAATCTCTACCCTTGGGCGGTGATCTGCCGGGCAGCCACTCCCAGTGGGCCCTGCAAAGGCCAACCGGGCCAACGCCACCCGCTCATGCCAGGGGCGTAGCACATTTATGTGAAAGGTTTGCTGCCTTCCCTTCCTTGTTTCTATGACATAGGAGACCGGCCCTACCCGCTTTATCACTCTGTAAGGACCTTTCCATTTTACTTCAAATTTTGGGCTGGACCCCTCTATCATTACCACAACCTTTTCCCCAATCTCTAGCTGACGGGGTCGGGCCTTTAAGTCATAGCGCTTCTTCTGGCGCTGCTGACTGGTGGTAATGTTCTCTTCTGCTACCTGTGTGGTGCATTGTAAACGACCCTTCAGATCCCTCAAAAAGGTTGGGACGTCTGCTTCCCCTAGAGCTGGCTCCACCCATTGTTCTCTTAGTATGTCCAACACCCCCCTGGGCGGTCTTCCATACATTAATTCAAAGGGGGAGACCCCTGTAGAAGACTGTCTGCGCTCCCGGCACGCATACAATACAAATGGGAGCATTAGGTCCCAATCCAACATATCACCCCCTAGGCTTTTCCTTAGCATCCTTTTTATCGTCTGATTAAGCCTCTCCACCAACCCATTGGATTGGGGGTGATAAGCGGCTGTTTTCACATGATGGATGCTGAACGCATCCCATATCTGGGCCAAATACTTCAAGAGGAAATTACTGCCTCTATCTGTCAGTATCTCTTGGGGAAACCCGATTTCACAAAATAGCTTCACTATCTCTCCTGCAATAGCCCTTGCGGAGGTATTCCTTAAGGGGATGGCCCACGGGAACCGGGTTGCCTGATCTATGATGACCAGGATGTACTGGAATCCTCGGGCCGTCCTCTTTAAAGGGCCTACCATATCCATAGCCAATTTATATACCAGTTTGGATATACACGGCACCGGTACCAACGGAACCTTCTGTGGGTGGGACGCGGTGACCTTCTGACACTGTGGACAGGATTCACAGAACCTCGAAGTTTCCCTATAAACTCCTGGCCAATAAAAGCGTGCCAGAATTTGATCTAGGGTACTGTGGACACCTTTATGCCCCCCTTCGGGATGGTCATGGGCTAGTTTTAGAACCAACTTCTTAAAGGTGGTGGGGACCACCAACTGCTTCCGAGTTTGTCCTGTCTGGGGGTCCATGCTCTCCCGGTACAGTAGACCTTCGTCCAGAAAGAACCGTGGTAAGGCTTCTGTCCCTGACTCAGCATAGGAAAAAGCTCTCGATAGAGCAGGATCAGCTCTTTGTTCGTTCGGAAATGTAGGAAATTTTCCTACTAACTCGGCAGGCGCCCATGGTAATGCCTGTCCGGCTAGTAATTCTGCACTGTTCTGCTTCCTGAGCTGTCTCCTTTTTTACTTTTCCACCCTCCCCACTTTATGTCCACTAGAAGGGGCTGAAATCAACTCCCCATGCCATGGCAATGCATGGGAGGGTCCTTCCTCAGGATCCTGGGCGTCTTTTCCTAGGTTGGGATTGGCCCTGGTAGACACTAAACCTGTTTTAGGCTGAATACTTCTCACTAGGCCATGCTTGAAGTGCGGCCAGTCTTTCCCTAACACCAGGGGATGGGGAAGCTTAGGGACAATGGCGACTACCACTTCTTTCTCCAGACCTAAGCCTCTCACCCTGACCTTTGTTAAGGGGTAAGCCGATGTGGCGCCAAGCACACACTTTATTTTTATGGAATGATCAGATTGGGTTGGGGCCTTATCACTCTGGGCTTGGACATCAGCCCACAGTTTGGCTGACAGCATCGACTGCTCTGCCCCTGAATCTAGAAGTGCCTCCGTAGGAATGCCCTCGACCTCTACCTTCAGCAAAAATCCCTCCCCATCTTTTCCCTGGGTGGATATCAATGCTGCTCTGGCCTTGCAATTCCTAGCAAAATGTCCTTCTTCCCCACAAGTAAAACATTTACTTCGGTCCTGGGACCATTTTCTCCTGGGCTTTACCTCTAGGCTCTTTCCTACCAGAGTGTTCCCCATCTTTTGTGATCCTCCTCCTTCAGGGCTAGATGTAAGACCCACCTTCGTTTGGCCGACCCACCTGGCCTCTAAAAACCGCTCTGCCAACGAGGTAGCTTCCTGGGTGGTCCTACAACCCTGGAGGATCAAAAAAGATTTCAAATCATTAGGAACTGCTTCCACAAACTGTTCCATTATTATACAATCTAGAATGGTATCAACAGATTTGCCCTGTGGTTCTAACCACTTCCAGACTAGACTCTTGATTCTTTCACATAAGGCTTGTGGTGTCTCCCCTGATTTTAACCTGCACGCCCTCAGCTGGCGTCTGTATACCATCGGAGTGAGACCCATCCTATCCCTTATGGTTCTCTTAACATCATCATATGAGGAGGCTAGATCATTGGGCATTGCGCGGTATGCAGTTAAGGCTTCTCCCGTTAGGGAAGCTGCAAAATGAACTGCCCACTGATCTTTTGGCCAGCCGCTGAGTTGTGCAACTCTCTCGAAGACCTCCATATAATCATCAATATTATCATCCTTCCCTAGAGGGCCAAAGGAAAAGATACCCCTCCCTGGTAGTCCTAGTCCTGGCATTGCACCCAAGGACCCAGTCACGCTCTTCAGGGCATCTGACGCTTTCTTTTGTTCTTTCAGTGATTCGGCCATCACCGATAGGAGCGGTTGCTGCTGGTCCATGAACAGGCGGGCTATCCGCTCTTGGGCTCTGGCGGATTCCTCCTGCTGTTCCCTGAAGCGGTCCGCGACCCAGCTCAGCAGATTTGGCTGCTCCATCTCTCTGGCGATGCTGCCGGATGGGTAGACTCAGGCTCAGTAAGGGAAGCACCCTCTGGACACTCTGCTCCGGTCCCTCCTTCCTCCGGCTGGAGTCTGGTCTCCGGGTGGCTGCGGCTCTTCCCGGCGTTCTCTGGACTTCTCCTCACGCCGTCTTTGTAGTGGATATAAGCTTTGCGAAAAAATCCAATAACTACGCCAAATCCTGTCACGGCTTCGTGGGCCCTAGGCGGTTGCCTAGGTATATGAAGTGGTGAGAGTCTTTTATTTATAAGAGTGCCTATGGGTGTAGTTGTGGTATGGCAAAATAACTTCAGCCGAGCAGTAATATAGGCACGCAGGATTTTATTCTCCACAAGGCCAAAAGGGAACCTTTACATACAGTCCCAAATATTCAACACAAAGGCGGGTAATTTCCAGAAAAACAGGTAACAAAAATAAACAGCTTCCACATGCAGCTTGTTAATGAACCCAAACAAAGTATTTCTTCATACCATTGAAACAAGGTTGGAAATAAAACCTCCTTTCCAAAAAAAGGGCTTTAAAACATTTGCAGTCTCTTCAGCAAAACAGCAGTGCCAAACTTTCTCTGCAAAAGGTTTTCTTTCCTTTCTCAAACCAGGTTTCTTTATCTGCCCTTCTAGCAGACTCAATATACTTTGTGTGCAGCCTTTCGCATTAAGGGTTAAGCTTTCTCAGGCTTTCTAGCCAGCCTCATTTGCATAAGCCCCTCAGCTCAGCCTTGGAACACGGCTGCTAGTTTTAATGCTTTCAAAAACCTCTTTAGTTACTATAATGAAACAGGAAGACATTCCATTTCTGTCTCAGAACTAAACTTTTGGTTTATAGCATTTTCAAAATCCATGCTCTCAGGTTCAGACTCTGTTAGAACAGCCTCATGTTTAAAACCAGCTATCTCTGGCTGCAAACGGTCTAACAATCTCAGAACTTTCTTTAAAGCAGAATCTCTCTTCCTGTGGGCAATGCCTTTTCTCTCATATGGTTCCTTACTCTTAGAATGGTTAAAAGTCATAGCCACGCTCACCTTATT